>JAUPFV010000005.1:219765447-221075447 GCA_036936605.1 Limnanthes douglasii subsp. nivea | reverse complement strand
AAAAAAATGACAAAAGTTTCAAATTCCACTCGAAATGTCAAAAACTAAAAATAATTAACTTCTATTTTGCTGATAACATATAGATTTCCTATCATTGTGACTTAAACTCTTTCAACCTAATCAAAGAGGGCATGGAAGAATTTTTGTCGATCTTGGGTCTCCTAGTCAGCCCCGATAAAAGTTTATACTTTCTTTTCTGGGATAAATCTCACCTTCCAAAATGACCTAATCAAAATTTTGGAGTATCGGGTCGACTATCTTCGTGTGAAGTATTAGGGAGTTCATTCACATGTCGCATTTCTTATAACAATTTATGTTATCTCCTTCAAAATATTACAGCTCGTATAAAATCTTGTACCATTACACATCTTTCTTATACGGACGAGCTCCAACTTATAAATTCTGTACTTTTTGTTGGCCAGGTATACCGGTCCTCAATATTTATCCTCATGTCATAGTTTTTAAAGAACTATTCTAATAATTCTTATGCTTCTTATGGTTATGACATAAGATGAATGTATCAAAGGATAATGTGGTTTGGTCTAATATAACATTGCCCATAATGAAAGGAGATTTTAGGATTCTAAACCTACAAATCTAGAATCAGACGATTGTCCTTAAATATTTGTGGTTTGTAAAAACAACAATTCAGTATGGGTCCATTGGATTAATGCTGAAATAAATAAATAAAAAATAACTTTTAGGCTTTAAAACTTGGCTCATTTCCCTTATGGACGTGAATACATTTTTTACTTGCTAGACCTTTGGCTAGAAAAATGTACATGGTAGCGATCGATAATGGGGAGTCTACCTCCTTCTAGTACGACCCTTGGATTCATCTTACCTCGTTGGTAACTCATTATGGGAAATGTATTATCCATGAATCATAGCTTAACAAGAATCTCAAGGTATCAAACATCATTCAAGATCTAGAAGTGACCATCCCAAATAAGATTGTTAACGTCATGAATCACTGCAACCTTTAGGAGATTAACAACTTATTTTGTTTTCATCTCCCCATAGCATCAACTACAATGACGTTCATTTTTGGACCACCAAGAGTGGAAACACAAAATTTACAATAAAGAAACCTACAATGTCATTAGAACACCCATTCCATGTGTTGGATAGGTCGGGTTAGTATAACATATGTACAACATTCCTCGTCATCGTTTTATTTTATAGCTTGTATCCATGACAAATTATCAATCCAAGACAAACTTATAAGTTGAGGATTAAATCTCCCTATGAATTGTGTATTGTGCAACTCATACGTCGAATCCATCAATCATATGCTCTATTACTGTAGCTTCACTATGAGTATCTGGATTTCACCTAATTTTAAGCTTCGATTTACTTCAAACATCACTAACTGAATTTTCTAGATTATAGACATTAAATTGGTTTTCTTCTCGAAACCGTAATCTTTGACGTTCTTGTTTTGACGCGGTGACGTACTACATATGACGGAAATTGAATGCAATAATTTCTGGTTCCCCTCTCGTCCTAACTTCTGTTATATCGCACCGTATACGTTCTAGTCTTGTGTTCAAATTCATTTATACCAAAATTGTACGACGGTTATAAAATTAATCGAACTCCGTTTTATTTTGTTTTCTCATCACCTTTTGCTCTTGTATCCTTAAGTTGATGGTCAAATAAACTAAACCCATTCACATTCTGATTTTGTGTCGTCCTCGTTGCATGAACTGACCATTATATTTTGGATTATTTTTATGCCCATTTTTTTTTAAATTTTTATTATTCCAATTTTAAGCCGAATGGTCCATCTTAAAACTTTTTTAAACCAATTTCCATCACTATTCATAATACTGTGCAACAATACTGTGTGGTTCATACTTTATAGTCTCACCAGGACCGTTGGTTTGAATTTAGTTCTGCTGGAGTGGGCGCAATTATACAAGTATGTTAATGTATCAAAGTGGTTCCACTCACGCCAAAAAGCTTCTTCATCTTCTTATTGTTCTTTTCCGGATTCTGAGTTACCAAGAACTCCTTTGATTGGGAATCATAGAGTGCTAGCCATCTTTATTTCTTCGAATCTATATTCCATTTCGTTGCTTTGGAATATCGGAAATTATAAATTATTATATCACATTCCACCTGCTTAAATTTAAATATTTTCTCCGATTCCGGCTGCTCTAATTAAAAGTGATATGGTAGTGTAATAACAACAAAAATCAACAACAAAAACCACGTTATATAATAAAATTTACGACACTACAAAAAAAAAAATCGGTTTTGTCTAATTTTATGTAATAATATTTTATAAACAAAATCTCTTTCACACTAACCTGTTACAAAAATTGTTGGGTTTTGTTATAGTATTTATTTATCATTAAAATGCAAGGTTTTGTGGAAAAAAAGTAGATTGAAATAGTAAAAGAGTAAAGTAGAAGCAGCACGTGCTGTGCAACGCACAACCCAATAAGACCGACCCATCTGCCGTGTCGGCTTGCGCATTTTCTCTCTCCAAATTGTCACAGGGGTTGCGTGTCTTGATAAACTACTCGCAAGTCGTAACAATTTCTACTATAAATATCTTTTAAACTTTAATTTAAATGTAATATAAACTAAAAATTATAATCAAATGAATAATTTGTGGGGCGGATATTCATTAGGGAGTTTGAAAATGAACCCTTGCTAACAAGTGAGTATAGCTTATTTTAATGCTTTTTACTTTATGCGTTAAAAAATCATTTGCGATAAGTAACATAGATATTTTTTTTTAATTATTTTAGCAGGCGTGAACCATTAATATTGTATTTTTTTTATAAAAGAAAGTCATGCACCATATGTTGTGTAAGTGTTTTAGTTAGACTAATTGTTTTTAAATATTCTAATCAAACCGAACTAACTAATTATTTTTAAATATTCTACTCAAACCCAACGTTATTGTCGTCCGTAGAAAAAAGCGGTACATAATTAATATAAGGTACAACGAACTCATAAGGTAGTGAGTTTACAAGGCTGTATTTTATAATTCAGTGAGACGACGAGCTCATAGAGCAGCAAGCTTCCTATTCAAGGGACTATGGATAAGAAGTTTTCAAAGTTAAAATATGAAGATATACAAATTCACGACGATCAAGAATCACTGAAAATACATAATGGAATATCAAATTCGCTACGAATATATCTAGCTGCACATTCTAAAGGTACTTGAAAAAGATGGCACATATTTCACAAATATTGTCATTATTCTATTTCGTAAAGCGACATGTCGATTAACGTCGATTGCGATTCAGAATACTCGATGTATATCCATTTTCATCGGTCTCGCTCTAGGTGTCACACCGGAGCAGATAATTAGTATCCCTGTATCAGAGCCTTACGATGATGTCAGTTGCAGAGCACCATCAGGCTCTGGCCTCAGAAAAGTCATCTTAGGTCCAACCTTTATAAATATCTCAATAACAAGCTATATAACATTTTCCCAACCAATGCAACCTCATGTGAAACCTCAACATCCCATGCATCCCTCTCCACAATCAGCTCAACAAGCTTTTCAACAACCTCCCCATGTTCTGTTTAGGGAGAACTCCCAAAGTTCAGCAAGTATTACGTGAACCATTATGGTCAGCCAACCTATCATATGAATCTTCATAATCTGAGCTTTAACCAACTCTACCCATAAATGTATTCACGTTCAATTTAACAATTAAAAATGTCATGTTGAGCTTCGGAGATGATGAACGTCTACGTTATTGAGATTTTCTATAACTTTCAAAGGAACTACCCTTACATGGTTCAACCAACTAGTTTCGAAGTCGATTTGAAGCTTCAAAGGATTATCGTCTATGTCCATCGACCAATTCGTTAGGAGTAAGACCATTAAAAGAGATGAGGATGACATAATATATTGCAAGAAAGACTTCATAAAATCCATAAATATTACACTTAATGTTTTATGGAAACAAAGAACAAATTTGGAGATTATCACGATGTTGTGACATGTGCTTCTTTGAAACAAAGGACATTGTCGGCGTTATTGGCAGAAGAAGTGATGGAAAAAAATGCTCGTTTAGGGCTATACAATCCTAAGTTGAGTAAAAAAAAGATTATGTATTTAAGGTTTATTGCCAAATCGCCAACCTTCAACCCATCTGAACCTCGTTGTATTGTCCATAGTGATAACCTACCATATAACATCATCTAGTGGCCAACAATCATCATGGTCCCAAACCATCACTAAAGTAAACCTGGCCACTCATGCACTTTCCAGTCCAAGAGCTACTATACCACAGAAGGGAAACCATTCATCAAGAGGTCAGGCTGACTGAATGAGCATACAAGGTTGGACATAGAATCATGCATAATATCTAATGCCTCATAACCTTGATAGTATTTAAAACCATATTACTGAGTTGACACAAAGCATAATTATAATCTATTATGGAACCAACGATTATGTACACTTCTGAAAGTTATTACCCATAGTTGCACAAAAAAGGTGCAAATGCCACAATGACATCGACCATTATACTTGAGATTATAATATTGTAATGAGAGGAATCCAAACCCTTATCGAACATGGAAAATTGATTGAATTTGTCAAATGAAGTGTTTTAACGGTTTGAAAAGAAGTTAGATTTGAGCATAAACCTGAGACCATAAGTCTCAAGGCTCCGAAAACCCAGCTTAAAGAATAACAAACTATGGTCATCAAATATTTTCTCAAGATTTTAGTCGAGCCTCATGAAGAGGGTTACGTGGATATAAATGCAAACCAAAATTGAGTCATGATTATTGTTGAGGTTGAAAAATTGTCTGAAGTCACTATAACTCCAAGATGAGGCATGCATCTGAACTCGAGTATCCATATTAGGAACAAAATTTGGCTCATCTTTACGAAACCCTTTATCCGTCGATTGTCTTTATGTACGATGACCTTTTGACAGATGGTCAGACCCCATATTGATGTCATTGTAATCATTGTTTGCATAACTAATATCATACAACAATGATCATGATCGACCCTGAGAGCTTGTCTGACATAATCTTCAAAAGCACGCTTGAAAAAAAATTAAGAAACCGTCGGCCTAGAGAAATTCCGAAAGGACAAAAGTTATTTTTACAAAAGAAGATGTTGAAATCTTAGGTGAATTAGAGACTGATGTCTATATCGGAAGATGGAGTTACAAGAAAACTACTACTCTATTTATGGTGGTTTATAGTCCCACTGCTTATAACGTCATGCTGGGTCAGTCATGACTCGATAAGATGTATGTAATTGATTTTATGGTACATCAATATCTCGACTATATAGTAGATGGTAAGATAAGAGTCGTAAGGTTGAGATTAAAAGACCGATATGGAATGTTATATTGCCTCCCCGTACCTTTAAAAATCCCATAACAACCCTGAAAATTAAATTCTAATTCTAATATCATTTATTATCGTGCAAAACTTTTTTCCCTTCAGAACTGTGTTGCAGATACCATACATTTTGGGGTATTTAACTCGTTGATCCGTAAAGAAAGAAGATTATGATATATATATATATATATATATATATATATATATATATATATATATATATATATATATCTTGAACCTAGGACATCTATAAAATATCAATCCTTAACTTATTTTAAACTAAATTTTCCTATGCGAGATCTTTACCTAGTCACGAGCATCTACCTTCAAGATGGACCATTTGGATAGTTGGTGGGTCAATCTATTCCAACTGTGAGGATGGTATTTAGTTGATCACTCCTTTAGGAGAAGCTATGCATCAAGAAATAAGATTTATATTTCAAGAAACTAATAAATAAGCTGAGTATGAAGTAGTAATCTTAAAACTGGATGGATCAGATTTGTGGTGCTAAAAGGATCAAGTTGCTCAGTGGTTCATAATTAGGTGTAAATCAGGTCATTTGACAAGCGGAAGCGCAAAACAAAAACATCATTAAGTATTTGAAATTTATGAATAACCTAATATATTAATTTGATGAACTAGACTTTGAACAACTCCTTATAGCTGAAAATTATTTAGCCTACTATCTAGCTATATTAACGTGTACAAATGTAGCCCCAAGGGATATTGTACAAAATAATTATCTATAACTAAGAAATTTGGATCTTTCAACAATAACACGGCCGAATTCAATGCATTATACATAAGATAAATTAGTGAGTTAGTATTCAACAATACCTCTAACTAGGGAACAATAAGGTCATAGTCTGTAAAATAAACCAGACGTCAAACAATTATGTATTATGGGAGTGATTATATAATAAAAAAGTTTCTCAAAACCTCTATTGAGATATCCAGTACTGGTGAAATCCTATTATGCGTTGATTGATTTACACGACAGTTTAGGATCAACTCACTATGATAAGAATACCTTTATAAAAAAGGACCTTATAACAGGATACTATTAGTCAACCTTTAGCATCGACACGAAAGATAAGGTTAAAAAACTGAAACCTGCCAAAGCTTCACCAACATCATTCACAATCTTGTACTCTTTTCTCGAGATAATATACGAACGATTTCCATTTGATCGCTGGGGTCGGGACTTGGTTGGATATTTTCTTAGGGCCTCGGGTGATACAAAATATATACTAGTTGTGATCGACTACTTTTCTAAGTGGGTAGAAATCGAGCCTCTAAAAAGGATCAGATCAAAAGAGGCACATAAATTCTTGAAAAATGATATTTGTTGCAGGTTTGGAATGTCAAACATAATTACCACTAACAATGGAACCTAGTTATAAAACATGAAAGGTATATTTTTCTATAAAAAAACAAGACATATAACAACATTTTCAACATATTTCCACCCTTAAACTAATGGCCAAGTTGCGTTCACTAACAAAAGCATAATTGATGACCTAATATTTTTGAAGAATTGAACCGCCAAGTTACTAGATTTTTTGTAGGAGGACCTTTGAACTTATCGGACCATCCATCAAGCAACTAGAGGATAAATTCCCTTGCATTAGTCTACAAGACAGATGTGGTAGTTCCAACATAGACAATTATCCCTTCTTACATGGTTTATAATCATGCCAATGACTGCAATGTTAAAGGTAGAAGAGTCAAACTGGACACCATAAAATAAAAACAAACCAAAACACATTCAAGGGTTTAACACTACCAAACTCTAAGAAGAAGTAGGTACAACTCGAATGTGTGCAACATAAGCTTCCAAATAAGATACAATATGTTTTGAAGAAATTTTTCCAAGATATGAGATATATAAATAATGACAAGTGTAGGACAAATTGGTATGGTCTTTATACAATGGTAAAAAAGGTCAAACGACATACATATAAGTTAGTCAATGACTAAGGTAAAATATTATCACATCACTGGAAAATATAGCATTTTAAGCTCTACTTAAGTTGAAAGAAGTAAGACCAAATATATATTTCATATAAATATAACTCTTTCTATCCTACCTTGTTGATCCAAATAGGTTTTAACGAGTCACCTATATACTCGAAATCTTATAGAGTTCTTACCAAATAAAAATATATATGTTGAACGATGAATTGAGATAAAAACAAAAAGTAACTAAATCACATGGGACACATAATCAACCCTAGTTAACAAAATTGTAAAATATAGTATTATATGACTAAACACGAGAAACATAAATGGTATGAAGGCTCAGATGAGTTCGGTAATATGTCACTCTTTGAACAATGAAAAATAAAACGTCCTAAGTTGACTAGGTTAGCAAAACAAATTGAGAGCTCGGCTACAAGTTACTATCAGGGAGTCTAACACAAAGTTAGGCTACAAGTCGCTATCAAGAACCCAGAGGTTGAATGCCAAGTAAGTGTATAAAGTTCAAAACCATTCATGCAGACTGATTACTTATATGGGAGAATGATACCTTGTAAGCCTTAAAGAAAGACATTACAACAAAATAAATAATGTAAGTAAAAAATAAAATAAAATAAGCATGCCAATATTATAATACATCACAACAAAACTGCATCGTCCAACCGAGGATTTTAATTCAGAAAAATATAAATATACATAAAAATTGTGCCCTGGACTCCTAGAGACTTGATGTCTAAAATTTTTATAGAAAAAAGTAAGTTAAAAATAACTCAAGTGGTATTTTCATCACTTTTTTAGTCAACAACATCAACCAACTTGTTAGTTGCACTATCTCACTTTTTTCCATAAAGGTTGATCAAAGTTAATAATTCCTAAAGTTTAGTGATAGTGTGAGAATATTGAATTGTTAAATCCATAACATCAATAGGGTTGGTTTATTCATAGACATTATCGGTAGCTTTGGGATCCAACATGTAGTCATGCTCTTCAAATTTTTTTATTTTCTAACACCATTCGATATGGTTGATGTTTTTCTGGAAACATATCTCAAAACCCTCATAAATTTAAGTTAGGAAGGAACACTTCACTCCTAATTTTTGTATCTTAAGTATGAGACAGGTTCATAAAAAATTGACAGCATTTTGAACTTATTTAGCCTTAGAGACCTCACTCTTTTCCAACTTATCCTTTAGAATTGTGATCTCATCCAATCGTTTCTTCTTCTCCCCCCCCCCCTCCAATTATTCTTTCTATTTCTTAAAAAGAGCGATGTACCTTTTATAGATATTCTTTAGAAGAATGATACCTTTCTCATATTTCTTTTCCTCGACAACATGTTTATAAAGGAAACTAGCCTCGTCTGAAACCTAGTTAACTCAACATCGAACTCAGTTGTATCTTTCTCCTTTTTCCCAAAGTTTGTATGGATCTAAACGTATTTTCCATCATCTATAACTCAACATAAACAAAATAAAAAACAAGTTATAAGACACAATGTCCAAACCTGCATATCCTTATTTAAGTAACTACAAAATCATTACCTTAACTTCTAAAGCAACTTTAAAAGCAAAAGTTTTGATAAACCCTCGATCAGAGGAAGCAATATGGAACCGCTTAAAATCGTATATGTAATTCATGATAACAAGGCCGAGATCCTAGATAATTAATGGTTTGGTGGGAGAGGTTTTAAAAAATCTTGGTTACATATCATTCATTCATTAAGACATACTTGTTAGATTTTTATCTTAGGATATATGCCTTGACCTTGTTGATGGTCATGACACCACTTATAAGATAGTTTCAAATTAGTTTTTTTCATCACAAGAGTTACATTTACATTATATTCAATTCATATTCAATTTATTTATGCTAAATAAGGCTTATATGTTCCAAAGGTGTGGAAGTGGCCTGCCTTAATCAACAAGTAACTTATATGCTCATGCCTTGATATTTTCCACTATTGTATAAAGTTTTTCCTAGAATCTTTAGTATGTTCAAATACCTTCCTTAAGACCTTATCACTAACCTGGAATTTTTGGCCATACATTTTAAATTATACATGATTTTTATTATTGTTTGAAAGTGTTGGACCATCGAGTGTGCCTTAAGTTATTTTTTGTTACATTCACCTCGACCCTCATTACTTTACTATTGTTATCTTATGCATATTTTGAAAATCTAAAGGAATAAATAATTATCTCTTCTGGGACTACTTCATTCACCCCATAGCATGGAGAATAAGGTCTCTTATGTGGTTGCTTCAGGGATGGTTCGGTAATCCTATAAGGCCTCATGCAAGTATTCATTCCAATTGGTGGTTGAGTTTACATTGTATTATTTGAGCCATAAATTATACTTCTCTTAGTAACTTTAACTTGTTTGTTAGCTTAAGGGTGGAAGGCGTTGAAAAATGTTATTCGACGCTTCGTTTTAGAAAACAACTTGAACGATAAGGAATTGTGTATTATTGTTAGTAGTAATTATCTTTAGCATTCTGGAATCTATAACATAATTTGTTTTTTTAAAATTTTGATTAACTTCTTAGCTTTGATCCTTTTAAGGGATTAACTTCAAACCATTTTGAGAAGTAGTATACTCCTACTAGTACATATTTTCGACCTTCTGACGTCTTAAGAAGATGTCCAAGCAAATGTAACCCCCAAAGATCAAAATGAAAGGGTTCGTAGACGAATCAGTGACGGGTATCACATTTTTAACCATTTCCTTAGCATATTCTTACCAATCTACTCAATATCTAGATCATTCACTTAGACCATGCTGCTGAGAAGGTCAACTATTTATGTTATGGATGATCATTCTTGATGAATCATGGGGTTTCATAGGAGCATGCTAGTGAAGCTATGGAATCAACCACAAAACTCTCATCATGAGAACTTTTTCAAAGTGTATTAACTCAAATCTTATTACTAACGTATTTGGAACCTTTGAGTACTATATGAGCGTGTCTTTCCTCGCCTTTGTTTGTCCAAGGGCGTGAACTATTACTAGTTGCGAATTGTTAGGTAACTTTACCTATTTAGAACCATAAATCTGAGGTAGTCGAAGTCCTACGATCGGTACTTCATATTTGGCATTCTTATTATTAACTTGGACATTAAAGCATATAAATTGTTACATAACCTCCCCTGAAAGAGTAGTCAGCTAAATTACTCGCACTATAAAGAACTTTACCCAACGCATGTCCTGACTATCCATTATGGAGATATATTCTCAGGAGTAGGCAAAGGCCTCTTAATATGGAATTTGGTTAGGAATTCAACCCGTGCACATGCCTTTATAATTTTCCTTGTTTCATAGGATATGTCATACTATCCCAACTTTATTGACCAAAGAGTTAGACAACCAGATACGTCTGGTTTCTACATTATATTCCAAAGTGAGAAGAAGGTTCAGACAATAATAGAATTAAGATAAAATTAAGGTCTCATTTTCTAGCTTCTAATAGCAATGCGAGAGCTAACTTATCTAGCTGAAGGTATTTTGCCTCTACATTCATGAGGTTTTTTCTTAGAGATTAGATTAGCCTCAGAGACATCTCTACCTCCCTGATTAGCATGACACCAACGACATATTAAGATATTATGAGGTAAATATAAAGTATAACGCCTAGTAGGTATTTGAAAGAACTTGTGAAAAATATAATATTCTTTATCTTATTAAAGACTTGGTTGCATTCTGAAACCACCGTGAACAATTACCATTTTTTAAATACTTGCAAAAAGTGGAAATAATTGTTTGAAAAACAAAATATGAACCTATTCAAGGCTGCTAACCTACAAGACAATACTTAAACATCCTTGATTAACCTAGTAGGGTGAATATACGCCAATATTACCAATTATGAAAGATTAACTTATATACCTCGTTCACTGAATATGTACCAACGAAAATTTGATGACCAAACCCCCAAAACACAGTTCTCTAAATTTAACTTCAAGTTACTGGATTTGAGGTTTGTGAATATCATTTCAAATCTCTGATCTGGTCGAAATCACCGGGGTTATTGAAAAGCACGTCATTAATATATACTTACATATCCCGACTTATTTTATTAGCATATGTGTTGTTAATAAGTCTTTGATGCGTGGACATCAGATTCTTGAATATGAAAGGCGTGCATTTATAGTAATGAAGATCTCGATTAGTAATAAAAGTAGTGCATTTTTTGTCCAATGGATGCATCAAATCTGGTTATATCTGGAATATGCATCCATGAGTGACAACATTTTGTTGTTTCAGACATTCTCTGTTCAAGCCAGTAAACTCTACACACATTTTATACTTTTTATTTTTATATAGAACTAGGATTAGACTGGCAGTCCATACTGGGTATGTATATTTTATAAATATGTCTAACCATTCACAACCAGTATAATTCGGCCACGATAGGCTTTGGCCTTTTTCATAGAGAAAAACTATTCACTTTGTAATTATATGTCGAACATTAGGATTGACTAATATCTTGTGATAAATAATTTATGGAGGTACTCTTGTTATATCTTAAGATTTCCAAGCACGCATCTAAGTTTTCAGTTAAATAAGATAGGAGGGTAGTTTGGGGACTACATGAAAGAGTTATGCTAACCTTTAAAGACTTTTCTCTTAGCAATCTCAAGTACTTCGGTATCATTGTGATGTATAACTAAGCTTGGGGTCTCTCAAGGGTCATCAACTCCCTCACCATCGAGCGATACCTCATTGGTTGTTATTTATTTTTCAAAACAAGGAAGTCCGCTTAACACTTGCGATCATTCTTTCGATTTACTTTTATTAACATTATCTTACCTATTATTATGTACTAGAGTCATTGGTACATTATATAGGTAACAAAATGCATTTCTTCAAGTCATGATCGTTATATTATAACATTATAGTTTGAGGGTTATACAATATTATGAATATGAAATTCATAGTCTTCTTACACTCTCCAATTCTTAAATACATGTCAACCTCAAAATAATTTAAGATCGTGGTATCTTCTATGGTGAAACCAACCACTGACCTATAGGACCTTCGGTAGGCAGGTGGTTTTTATTATATTTTATCGAGTATCTTTTTTAACATTATACTAACGTAGTTGTTATTGTCCATTAAATATCTTCTTACCTCAGTTATGAAAATGCAAGAAGTGATGAGAACGTCATTTTGGTGAGGTCCGACCATCCCTCAAAGATCATATTCACGAAAGGTCCTTGGTGGATAAAGGGCTCAGTACAAAAGAGCATAGGTATGCCCCCGTTATTGGTACTTGAGTTCTAATACATGCATCTTCCTTGAAACATTAATGATTTATGATAACAAGTCACCTAAAAATGGTCATGAGTATATCGTGTTTATAATCAAAATCTAAATATCCACCATCGTGCTCCTCGAACACCTTTTCGGGTTTGTTCACAATAACCATAATTCACTCTTCTTTAGGGTGGATTTATGGAGACTTAATCCTCCTCGTCTTAGAATTTTGTTTGAAAATAATATCTCTACATACCACATGAGCCTTGTCTTTGACAAACTTAACCAAATTTCCATTCTTAACGGGGTATGGATTTTTCCTCTTAATATTTTGTAATCTATAGTGTAATAAACAATATCATTATGATAATTACAGAAATCGTTAGCACATTTTTTCTTTTTTATGCTATAAAAGATAGTGGATTTTGAAATTGCAATAACTACTAGATTTCTTTTAAATGATAATTGTGATATATGCTATATTGACATAATTACTTTCCTAATTTTTTATATGATTACTCTCCCGAATCACAGCATGGCTACCTCGTTGAGCCAACCTATCTCGGCAATTTATCTCCCTCTACCGGAATGGTTTTCGTTTGTAGACCTTGAAATTATCTACATGGTACCAAAGTGGTCAGGTTTACATGATTTAGTGGATGAATAAAATAAATGATTTTTTTACGCGGATAGGGTTTAGAGAGGTCGGATGGTAAGGTACCACTATTGATGCAAAAATAGAGTTATTATGGATAAAATACATACAATTTTTGTAACCCTTAAATACATAGTATCTTCCATTTTTATGTGTGACTCAACTTGAATATGATGTTCAAGGTATCCGAACACATGATATTTATCTATCTTATTGAACAAATTTATAGGCTAATTATCAAGATAAAATCTCAAGTGCCAAGGTAAATCTTGATATATTGCACTTCCGAACGTCACAAAACTCCTCGACAACATCATTATGTCTCAAATGTTGATTGAAGTCTTGGTAGATTTATGGATGATGTTGGTTAGGATTCAGGAAGTGCAGATTCAGATAATAAGGAGGTTGACGATAAAGTTCCAGAACTGTCTGACACCTAAGGTCGCTCTACAAGTAGGATAAAATCATAATCTATTAGATGTGGATGAGGTTGAACATTATGTTGATGTGGTTGTAAATGTGATTATATAGGTTGAGTAAGAGGTTGTATATGATATTGTTATTGAGATTGTAGATAAGGCTACAAGACTACTTATGAAGGTTGGACTTGAGGGGGTTCTTCTGGTGCCGGATGCTCTACCTCAAACTTTTGGGTATTAGTCATATTATAAGGGTGTCGATCCCTCGCTTAATCCTAATGCATAGAGAGAGCGTTGATTGTGTATTTTTTCTAGGGATTTCGATTCCCAATAAATATCAATTGACCTCTTGTTTGTGAAGTAAAATAGTGATGATGGTATTGAGACATGCGCCACCTTCTATAAGTATCATTATAGAGGTCATTGTGTTACCTCTAAAACAATATAGATACCCCATCATGAACTTCTATTGTCTCTTCCTCAACATTAGTTTCCTTACTCGGACCTTAGTCGTGTAGGTCAGATACCCATATTCTCAACTAAATTGTGAAGGTTTGTTATCTCTGATGCATGAGCTTAACGCTCATATTCCAGCTATGCGTAGAAGAATATAAAATCAAGTAGACTCTCAAAGCCCTGATGTGCTCGGTCTTGTTGAAGCGTTGTCCATATTGAGATTTTCACAGATAAAAAAGTAAGTAGTTTGGTAGCTATTGAATTATAGATATGGTTTTAGAAAGATAGGTTACCAATATTTTCCTACATATGGCGTCACTGATGATGTTCGACTTAGTTAGGACATTACAGAATGTCCATTATAATCAGAACACCACTTAAACATGAAAGATGTCTAGAGATATATTTTAAAAATTGAAATTTAATAAGCAACTGAGTAAAATATGATTTTGTCATCATTCTCAAGACATGTATTAAGCCTATTTATATTCAAACCTTTAGATATTATCAAATTAATGCTTAGGCATAATATTTAAAGTTATATATAAATCCACTAATCGATCAAGAACCATATAATAACTCGACTAATAATTTTTGTATATATCAAAACATTTATTTATTTTTTACTTCTAAATAAAGCTTCAATATATAATGAAATGTTTTTAAAGATATATTAAACCTGGAATGTCCATAGGTTGAACTACCCGGTAAGGTAAAAATATGTCACTGACTTTATCATTAGATTAGAAACAATATCACGATCAAGATCATAATGGAGACTAAGGTCTGTTTATATGATGTTAACTCCATTATTATAAATATTTCTCACTTCTGGAAGTATGCTACTAATGACTTCTCTCATCGGGTATGGAAGATCTAGGTTCTTTAGAGCCAAAGTGTCCTTTCCATTTCTAATCTCTCTTATTCCTATCAATTCATTTATTACAAAGTTTGTAGTATCAATTCCCATATTCAATTATTCATCATGATTATCTATGCTTTCAACTATGGGCCTGAGCATCGTCCTCGATGGGCTTACCTGAAGGCTATATTGGCATCATGCAACAATTATCCTTATGTTGGTCTTGGAAACTTCAATAATATTCATAATCCCGAGGAACGTACTAGCCTCATTCTCTTTGGGTGAGAATGAAGAGTTTAATAACTGCTGGTATCTATGTGAATTGAGTTATCTTTGGTCGTATGGTTTCCATTTCACCTGTATCAAAAAATATATCTTAAACCCTATTACCTCAAGAACCGGCCAAGTTCTTGTAAATAGTATTTGAGATAATTATTTCTTCATGTACATTTCTAATTTTGGGCCCTCTCTCTCTTCTAACCATTATACAGTTCAACTTAATTAGGGTTACCGCTGACCCATGTATTGAAAAACTATTTAATTTTTTAATATGTGATAGACTCATCCTTTATACAACAAGCTGATGACTCTTTACTAGAATATTCTATTCGTTGCACATAGTATGAGACTAGTATCATATAAGCCCACTCAGTTTCAATCGTCTATATGCAGTCTCAATCGTAAGGAATATAACGATATTAGATCTATAATGTTAAATGCCGAAAATCTCATTTTCTTAGCCCAGTCTCTTTTAGCTAGTGACCCACTAAATCCCTATTTGGTATTTGCCGAGATTGTTGCTTCTTCCACCTATATCTTCTTTAGCCATGCCGAAAAATCATTCTATAGATATTTTTAGAGACACTTGGCTCAGGTTTGGGGATCGTAACATAAAATTATTTCATAATATTATCAAAAACTATATTTTAAGAGATAAAATTATCTCAATCCCTAACAGTAACGGGGTCCTCACCACTTCCCCGAATGGGGTGATGAGGGTCTTAATCAACTATCTTTTCAACCTTTTAGGAGCTACGTCTCTCTAGGGAAACCGTGAGCTCTATAGAATCTTCTCTATCTTTTATGTTAAAGTGAATATACATGAAATGTGTTTAATGGTTCGTCTTGTTACTTGCATATAAATTAAATCGTAGTTTCAGTATTAATAATAATAAATCCTCAGGGCTTGTTGACTTCAACGCGGGTTTTTTAGTATCAATTAAGCATAATTTAGACACATATTTGTAATAAGATCTTAATGTTCTTTAAAATGTGTCATCTTGAGATTTTACGGAACACTTATATAATCTCAATTTGATTTTTTGGTTGGTTGTAACATTACATACAACATATTTCTCTCCCAAAAGCTCATAGTGGGTTATCAAACTAACTATAAGGCTCTGAGGGTCACTTTTAAAATTGACTTGATGAAAAGTTTTGATAATGTCTGATGGAATCTATCCTCGACATCTTGGTGGCAATAATTTTTCATAATAGATGATGATTTGGATTATTCAATGTATTGCCACCCTTCATATACAATTAATATTAATGGTGAGCATCACGGGAATTCCAAAGATAGAACTGGTGTAAGACAAAGTGATCCTCTATCACATTTCTTATTCGTCTTGTTCATACAAGTTCTCTCTAGTATCCTTGATGATAAAAGTAATGATATGGACTTCAATTACCACTGGATGTGTCATAAACTCAAGATTGTCAACCTCTACTTCGCAGACGGCCTAATAATTGTTTTTCGAGGTAACATAAATTCTCTCAATCTTATCAATGATGGTTAAAATGATTTCTTTGCTCTATTTGGCCTAAAAGTTAGTCCTCATAAGATCCACATTTTCTTCTTTGAAGTTAACCCCACTATTCGAACAAAGTTGATCAATCTCCATGGTTTCAACTTTGGTTATCTCCCAATTAAATATATTTGAATCCTTCTTCTCTCTGGTCGACTATCCATAATGACTGTCGACCCCTTCTGGAAAAAATAATTACCCGTATTTCTTCTGGAACTGGCCGAACAGTTTAGGTGTAAGTGTTAGAAATCATGGAAACCTCCAAGATATCAACAATCTCATTCTCTCTCTCTCTCCTTCATCCCAGTACCAACTATGTTGGTGTGCATTATTGGTCTGCTAAGATCAAATATGTTAAATTCACAGTTAAATATACTTACGATGCAATACATATTTCCAACTACATTACTGGGTGAGCGTAACTAATATGACATAAATATAATATTCTTCGCCATTCTTTTATCGTTTGACTTGCCATCTCATGTAAGTTATTTACACATGAGAAGCTCACTAGTTAGGGTATAAAAGCCCTTCCTAATTGTGTGTTGTGGAATTTGAGAGACGAATTTACCAACCATATCGTCTATGAGTGTACTTATACTCAAGATATATGGGTTCTTGCCAACTTTAAGTTTAGATTCATTTTTTATAAAGGGGTTTGACCTATAGGGTTACTTCGAATTGGTCTCCCTCTAGTAACCTTCATATTTAGTGTGCATGATTTGATGTGGTTATTTATCATGTGTGGCAAAAGAGGAATTCAAGAGTTTTTTGCTCTCATTCGATCCTCGCCTATGCAGTGTTGCATTAAGTGCTTTGTGACTTTCAGTTTAGATTCCTTGGATCCAAAGTGGTTCGACCGGTGTAATATTATTCGTTTTTTTTTCACTTAAGATGTTTTGGTTGCAAGATTCTCCTCAACTTCAGGGGTGCTTCAAAACTTTGCTTGTAGAGACTTACCTCTCGTTGGATTTTGTTGTTGCTCTGGTCAGTAGCTTACCACCGCTCTTGCAATGCATGGTTCATACCGTCCAAATCTTCTGCATATTACTAGTATTTCTTTTTTAAACGATATTTGCCGGTATTCATATATTTGTCTTTTTTTAATAGATCCATATTTATGCAAGTCTTTTGTTTTTTTATCAAAACAATATTTCCATATAAGTTCTTTTGAGTTCATGAGCAGATTTTTTTTATTTAATATCTTAAAAGGAATATATTATATTAACGATATATATATATATATATATACACCGTGTCGGTGTATCTTTTGGCACTTCAATTACAATTTGTAAGTTTTTCCCGCATTATGTTATACCATTTTTTATTATTTTAAAAACGCCTTGAAAATAACGTGAGGTCCATTTTTGTTTTTTTGGCATTTAGCATTTAGTGGAACGATGGTTTTGGCTCGTTGTGCCGGCTAGAAGTTAATACACCACCCACCCCCAAGTGGAAAAATTGAACCGGTATGTATAATCTCCATTTTTTCCAACCAAATAATTACATTCAATAATATTTTTAGTATCGACTTTTGAGTTTTTGTCCCGACCTCTTTTGTCCTTTTCATTAAAACACCTATCTTACGCGTGTTCCAATATGCACCAAAATATTAAAAGTTTGAATTGAATTTTTGTTTGTACGTTGGCCCTTCTTTTATTTGTAATTTTGTGTTAATGTTTTTTAAAGTTTTAAATATTTATTTACTATTATGTTTCTAAATATTTTTTCACTAACGGATTAAATAAACGAAAAATGGTATATAAATATATAAGACATTTACTTGTAAAAAAGTCAAGCAATGAATATTCTATCAAGTCGGGAAGGTTAACGTCATTATTTTTTAAAATATACTATTAAAAATTTTGAGATTATTATCGAACTTTTAAATCATGGATAAGATTGTACATAAAAAAGGTTAGGAGGAATGTTGTATATTTTATATTACTAATTTCATCTCGTACATATTCATAATGAGAGGTAAATAATTTTGCTCTAAGTGAAAAAATAATGTAGGATTTATGTTCCGATTTTTTTTCTAGTTTTATCCAATCACATCAAATGAAAAATAATCACTTACAATGTACCACAAGTGTTTGAAGACGATCGTTTGATTATAGATTTTTAGGTTTAGGATCTCACGGTCTCCCTTTATAGTGAGCAAAGTAACTTTATTTCATATAATTTTAGACCAACAAAACTTCATGATCCGACCATACGAAGCGACAAAAGTTTTATCCCATGTCCTTGAGGATCATAGCAAGTAAGATAAAAATAGAAGATCAATACACTTGGCTAGCAAAAAGGACTGATCTAAGGAGTTGTAGTCTACCAGTGTAGAAGATATGTATAAATATCTAAGAAGAAAATTTTGAAATAATTTTATCAAGAATGGGAGACACTCATTAAATGATAATCGACACGTGTTAAGCGACACACACATGTACTTAACATGTAATGTGCCAACATTATAGTCAACAATGTTGATAATTTCATTTCAGAGGACGGAACCAACAATGGAGAGAAATATATAGATTTTACTAAGGTTGACACGGATGCCTCCAAAGGAAGAAGAATTTATCAAGACCATATTTAATGAGCTTATATGAATGAGAATTGTCATGACATAAAAAACATAAGATCATCCACAAATCAGAGATTGACAATTTTGAGCTTATAGCGCTTCAAGTGGAGATTAAAAAAATTATTCCTACTTTTCTCCTTAAGGATTCCAGAGAGGACTTGCATACTGGTGATAAAAAGAAAATAAGAAAGACAGACCCTCTGACAAAGGCCTTTTCCCCTAAAATTTACCACGAGGGTCACCATTGACATCTACACTAAAGGTGGGGGAAAGGATGTATTAGATAATATAGGAAATCATCGTGTTAAGGAAACCGATGAAAACTAAGATGTCAAGGATAATGTGTCATCGTACATTATCAAAATCCTTAATTAGTTCAATTTTAACGACAAACCTCAAACCTTTGCTATTTATTTGACAGCGCGTGAACAATTCTTGGGAGATGGGTATGTTATCAGATATGTTACGCTCATGTCAAATGACAATTGTAACTTATTATAAGATCGAGAAAAGAATCTTCGATTTTGTTGGCAATAATTATGGAAATGACTTTATATGTATTATTGAAACAAAAAATAGATATGAAGTCCGTTGTAGAGAATGGGGTGTCAGATTTCATGATGAGGGTGATAATGGTTTTATTCCATAAATAGTAAAAAATATCACGATCGAAGAGTATTTAAACCCCATTGCATAAATAATTCCCTATAATGTTCTATAAAGTTTTGAAAACCCCGATATTATAACCATGAAGAATGGGGCCTTATTACTGTCTAAATATATCTTTCTTGACTTCCTCATTTATATCATACAGGTCATGTTGGTTTTGTCTATGAAGTTGAGCTAAAAGGTAATAAGAGAGGAAACCCGAGAAAGGCCTGGGTATCGCTGATGACTAATCGAATCGAGAAAGGTAATAACATAGACAATGATTTTTTGGAAACACTAAAGGGGGCCGTTTCGAATTTATCTCAAGCATTAATGATAAAGACAGTTTTATTATGTATAATTCGGGTTTTGAGACTATTGTAAACAAATTTTGTATTACAGTATCCCATCTTGTTCCAAGATTCTCTTACATTTTGATGAAAGAATGACTCATTACCTCCTAAAAGGAGTATGAAGCCCAACGAGTCGTTGATCTATACAAAGATAAAGATGAGACTTACGAGGTCGAGTTCTAAGTTGGATTTGGCAGAGAATATACTTTTGAGAATTGGATACATATATCACTAAACTCTCGAAGATTGAGGCCTCAAAGGTTATTTTGAAGTTAGTCCAATTTAAGTGTACGGTATTCATATCTTATGCATAAATAAGGAGGTTCCAACTAGTGTAAACATTATTTTTAAATTAAGGGCGAGACTTCCACTTGTTAAAATAATTAAAAGTTATTTTTTGGCGATCACGAGTGGTACTAAAATTTAGGGTAATTATTGTGTGATAAGAAGTACAATAATGGGCATAATGGACAAAGAAAATAAAAAAAAACTCACTCCATGGGTTATTGACATGATCATTGTCTATTTTAGAAACGATAAGACTTGTAGGCTATTTTGTTATACCATGAGAAATAGTACTCAAAGCACGAAGATCAATGAGTTCACAATGATAGCAACAACTATTGAAATATTCGTTATAATAATTTTAGAGATTACATGAACCAATGTGATCTTTTGATTTGTGGATAATGTTGAAATACCCTTGAAAAACCTAGGAAATAAATTGATCGAGAGCCAAAATGACCTCAATATTAGACCGATAAAGGATTCAATCTTGCGCATTGTTAAAAGCACAAAATGGATGATATGCGAAAATTAGCAAAATATTTTAAGAATTACTATTTATAGTAAATGTATTAGGGGAGGAGGAGAGAGCCAAAATTGAAATAACAATGGGGTATATAATCCAAATATGACCAAGTAGGTGAGAAGCATGGTCTATTTTATAGTGACAAAATAAGACAATGAATCTGATAATGGAGTCAACTTTAAGGTCACGCACCTATGTCTCAATAATACACATAAGCAATATATTATTCATAAATATAAACCCAACAACGTCTTATTTCATTGGGTAATTTAACCTACATATTCCAAGAAACAATTATCATTAACAAAAATTAATAAGAATATTTATATTAGGATTAAATGTTGGACTGGTTGAAGGGCATATCTTCATCAATTGCAATTTTACCGGTGAGACTCTTGTCATTGTGAGGATCTGTAAAAGGTTTGGAGTCCACCTCATAACGTGTAACACACTCACTGCATGTAACTCAATGAAGCATGACTTCATTAGAGATGGTAAAATGAGTTTTTATCTGGACCATCCGAACATAGAATAATCCGGGTACGGGATTTGAAATTAAAACTTGTAAACGAGCCAGGTATGAGTTTTTAATTTATTCAGTCTTACACAACTAAAAAATAATATAATATATAAAAACAAAAATAATATACAAAATATAAATATAGAATATATATATATAAATTGGTGTGCACATGTCGGGTTAGATTGACCCCTAGACATGAACATGTTGGGCTCGAGTTTAAAAATACTAGGTCTGAAGCGGGCCTAATTCAATTTCAAGTACAAAAAATGGGCCAGAGTGGGTGGTCCAAACCCAACTTGAGCGGGCAGTCAAAACCCGACCTACATATGGCCTATTGTCATCTCTAGTCTCTATAATAAGGTCGGATGAGGCCATATGCTTGTAGCTAGATGGTTGCTGAGATAATGGGTTATGGTAGCATCAAATATACATTTATCCTAAATTTTGTACATAAAGGTATCCACACTGGATCATAGCGTTGTATCTCGAGACCCTAAAATGATTGATGAATAGTGGATAAGCTCTTTTCTAGGCTTAAGAAAAATAAGAAGTGCAGTAGAGACTAGGCTAGGTGAGGATGATCCAGGGCAATAGAATGTGGCACGACAAAAAACTTCACGTATTTTACAGAAGAGAATGGGGCCTTGGCCCTTAGAACGGTATAACAACCCATACAACTAGTAAAGACTTCATAAATAATTTTCAAGTTCGCTTTGATCACTACACAAACGTGGGCAAAACCAAGACACGTTCGACTATTTATTTTCTTATTCACAAATTTAGAGGACCTTAACATAGTTCCAATGTATTGAATTATTTCAAGGTAAATATTTCACGAATGAGGTTAAATATATTGACCCATACACGAATTTCATTTAGATTATCATTTATAAGAGCGGTCACCGGCTCCCACGTTCAGAACCATTAAGTATTCCCCAGAATTACAGGTAGCACCTTCAAGAATGGCAGTGCTCATCTCCTCCCAAGTAAAATTTTAGGAAATAATATCATTTAGGGTTAGGCCTACTTTTTTCGAGTCCGAAAGACTATCACATAATTTTGGAATTTGTCATAACTTGCAACATTAAACGCTTGTGACCAAGAAAATAATTGGTAATAAATTTTCACTACGTCTTCGATGATACCCTAACGATTTCATTAAGAAACATGATAGTACATCCAACGAATCAAAGCTAGAACACTCCTTAGTTTTCATGAGTGAGTAATTTTCTTGGGAACCAGAAACAATTTTGACTAAATAATGAAGGTTAGATTGAACACAGGTGACAAAGAAAGAGGCATGCTAACGAGTGTTGTGAGAATACTCAAATGAAAATTAGGATAGTAAACATAGGTTTCTTTCGATTTTTTAGAAGTGGAATAAAGGTATGGTTGGACGACGAAATAAACTTAACTTTCAGGATCTATTTATGGATGAGAAGTTAATAAAATGGATATTTAGTGGAATATGGTATTCAATTCAGATATTTAGGTTGATTATTGGGATTATGACCTCACAATGGCGGATTTGGATAAAAATGTGGTTTTATGATAGTGCAAATAGTACTATGGTTTAAAAAATAACTAATAGGAGAAAACATTGTTGTTCTACCAAAATTATATGACCGAAATAGTAAAAGAGAGACTTGTAAGCTAAAGGGGAGTGATATTTTCTTAATAAAAAAAATCAATGAGTCTTGACTCAAAAGATTAATTGATTGAGGGAGATAACGAAGTTATGAAGGAGATACAACGAGGAAGAGAAAACATTCGGTGATATTTGACACGTAAGAGGAGAGCTACCTTTACACTTCATTAAAGGATAAAATCGAACTACTTCGCTGGCTGGAGGGAATGACAAGCATGATTTTTTCAAGAATACTTATAGAGTTATTCTGGATATAGAATATATTCGTATAGTTTATACAATAGCAAGTAAAAAGAGTGTTTTTATTATAACACGAGTAAAAAAAATTGTTTGGTTTAAATTAAAAGTGTTATTTGGATACAGTGTTAAAATCATTTAACTGTGGGATGAAGTGTTGCCGTTAATTTATGATATATCTAGAAAGAGGCGAAAATTTCTCCTTCTAACTTATAATTCTGAATAAGAATTTGTTTTTTGTTCACAAACTTTTTGTTAATATTGTTTTATTTTTTCCTTTTATATTGATTTCATTTTTTTACTATATTATAATAAAATTAATTTAATAAAAATATCCAAAAAATTAAATAAAAAATAAAACATAGCGATCAAAATTAAAAATTATTAGATAAAAAATAAAAATGACGAAATTGTTTTTCAATTATATAATTTTATTAAAAAGTAAATTATCATAAAATAATAAAAATAAACTAAAATATACTCATACAAAGATTTAAAATACACAACAAAATCACATCAAAGTTTTAAAAAAATCGGTAAAACATAAACCAATTACAACATATTCGTAAAATTCAAAAGAGTAAAATTCAGTTTCGTTGATTATATACATTTTTTTCTTACGACTAATAGCATCTTATTAACATATTTAAGTCATGATACTTGTACGTATAATATTTATCGTCACCAGCACGTTGACCTATAATAATCGATCGAAATTAACCAATAAATTACAAAGTAGGTGACGTTTAATATTAATTATGTACAAAATATAGGTAGACAGACCCCGACGAATATAATTTTTTGTTGCAAAAAATTGACATGTATATGTCGTAAAGCATGACACCACAACGAGGATCGTAGGGAAAAGATACATGGAAGACATCTTCGTTGTGGGGAAGTATTACTGACTAGGTTTGTCATAGCAAAAAAATGAGACATCCAACAACACCATTATGACGAATTGACTAGGATTTTATATAATAACATCTATCATGATCAAGTAGGGGATACAAATCCAAATCAACACAAATGGTCCATTTTGACATGTTTACCGCACTTTGGATGACCATCACCTTTCAACATTGTAAGATTTTGGAATTGTACAGTGCCTTTCTAAATCCATACTATATATATACTCTACTCTGACTCACTATTATAGAGTTACAATACTTCGAGGATTCGACCGAACCCAAATTTAATATGTTGTATTCATAATATCTTAATTTGTTTCGTAAGTGACAATAATATAATTTTAAACTAACTATAACACAAAAAAACAATTAACTATAAATTCGATATTATATTTAATTTTTTTAGAATTTCAAAATATAATATATCATGATTCACAATAATTATATATTTTTATCATGCTAATTCATTTCTAACCGATATTGATTTTAAATGAAAGTTTGATTCGTTTCAAGATGTATAAAAAACACTTCGGTATTATTTATCATTGTTAGGAGTTCCATTACTACATTACTATTTTATGTGTTAGGATATGAATGTTACCATTGTGCTCGATGATAAACGGTGTGTTTTAAATTATCTTGATTAAATGAATTCTAAAAAATGAATCATTTATATCATATTGGAATCACAGTCAAATCACGAAATCATAGTTTAATTGGTCAAATCATCGTATATATCTTAAAAATAAAGAACAATGTGATATATTAAGTAACATGTCGATTAAATATTAACATCAGACCACTTTCATCTGGATATTGTGTCGTCTTAAACCTTACCAACTCAAGAACCAACGTGACAATGACCTTCATACAAACTACTTACAAATACCAATGAATAATGTGAATTAGATCGGATCGTTCAACTTATCAAACAAAAAAATATCCATAATTCCAATTGAAAAAGAAAGCGTAGGATTTACGTATTGTTTGACAAATCCAATAAAAATAATAAAGATAAAAAATAGGTAAATATGACAGTGCACCTCTTAAAATGGAACGACCAAAAGAAAATCGCTCCAATGACAGTGGTTGGAGCTTGTCGTACATAAGAACTTACATATATAAATAATTGAAAATTCGTATGAAGGTTGGGTGAAAGTTATAAAATAAAAATGTTAGAAAAAAGATTAAAAAAATGATATATAAAAATTGTAACAATCATTTTTAATACTGAAATCCAAGTATTTTTGTATTAACAATAAATTAGTTCGTGAATTTAACTGATTTAATCTTCTTGGTTAAAATTTATTTCATCATTTTAGTTTTATTTTCGTGAAAACAATCAAGTAAAATTTTAGAACACAATTTCAAACGTAAGTTAATAAAATTACTTTTAAGGACTGATCGAAGAAAACAGAGGTGCGTCTCCGTAAGGCTAACCATGCATTCCATCAAAAATGTTGAAGAATACAAGAAGGGGTATAAAATAAAATCCACACGCAAAATATAAATCTATATCATATTACCTAGAAGTTCAGTTATATGTCTTATTTAATAAATATCCTCGTCAAATCGTGATACTTATATGTCAAACTTTTATTGTCACCAACACGTCGACCCAAAAAAATCGATCCATATTAACCAATAAATTACAAAATATATAACTTTTAATATTTATTATGTATGACATATATATATGTATATAGGCCCTATTGATGACAATTATTGGTGCACACCATCAACATGTATATATCGAATAGAAGGATACCTTGACAATGGTCTTGGGAAAAACATGCAAGACATCCTTGTTGTGGGGGAGGTACAACCGACTAAGTTTATTATAACAAAACGAGTCATCCACTCGCACAACGATGGCGAATTGATCGATATCTCATATGATAGAATCTAACAAGACTAAATAGGGGATAAGAATCCAAACCAACACAAAAGGCCCATTTTTGAAGCGTTTAACACACTTTGATTAACCCTTACATTTTCGATGTTGAAAGATTTTAGAATTTCATATTGTAGCAGGACTCACTATTATAAACTTATACAATACTTCGAGGATTCCACCGAATCCAAACTTAATATGTTATATTTATGGCCATTAACGAAGAGTGTATAATGTAAAAATATGATCCCATGTTACACTTAGCAATCACAGAGACACGATAGTCTCATTCTATTAAATACCTCAAGGATCAATCCATATACTTCTTTAGCTCAAAATAATAGGCATAAACTATTTTTATTTAACAAAAATATATGGATAATATATCTATAGGCCATGATTTCCTAAGCTCATAAATATATTACCTTCTATAAAGTAGATACCCATCTCAATCAATATGGGAAAAAAGAATCGGGGAATAAAGAAAAAGCTTAATACAATTTTAGAGAAGGTCCTTGATCAAAACAAAGTTAACGAAGATACTAGACTAACAAGACATAAGACAAGTTTTTAGCAACATTTACATTATCAAACACCACATTATTCAAGAAGTTCAATATTTTTTATATATCGACCAATCTAAAATGGATGACCTAAGCCCTGACTGCGAGAAATAAGAGAAAATATTTTTTATAATCATCGAGACCATGTGCATAACATCGACATGTATCATCTTTTTAAAACTGATATATAACGACTAACCAAACATAATCATCTAAATATTATATACAGTAACCATATCGTGCCAAAGTGATGATATGAAATATGAAGAAACGTTGGAAAACAAAACGTAGGTTGTTTGAAATGAATTTTGGTTATTTGTAATCAAATTGGGTTTTAATATAAATTAGTATAAAGTATAAATTTTACAATATATATATATACAAGTGTACACAATTTATGTTATTTATGAAATACTATTATCCACTTCATAAGTGGATTTAGAAAGATGACCAATATGCCAAGTATGACATGAACCACCCTAAAATATAAAAATAAGTTTTTTTCAATGGTAAAAAAGAATCAACTAGCTAGAAGATGAATCACGTTCGAATCCTACAAATGACATAAAATTTAAGTTTTCAAAATTAACATGGAATATAAATGCAATGGCTCTCAAATATGTTGTTTACTTTAATAATTAGAAAAAAATTGCTTTAATATTTGTAAAAAATTAATAGATGCACAGCTTAAACATAAGCATATGTTTGGAAATACAAATTCGCACCATAGATGAATTATTATTTATATTTTTCTTTCAATGAAGTTTATCATTTCATATAGAAAGAAATTTATAATTTTTTAATGAAGATGCATTTTTCTTTCAATATCAATTCTTAGCTTTGTTAAGTTGATTTATTTAAATTTATGCAATTGATTTCTTTGATTTGTTTAATTGATTTGTTTAATTTTTTTATTGATTAGTTTGATTCTTTTATTTAATTAGTTTGATTTTTTAAAATTAATTTATTTGAATTTTTTAATTGATTGGTTTAATTGGTTTGTTTAATTGATTTTTTTATTGTTCAATTGATTTTTTAATTGATTTGTTTGATTTTTATAGTTAATTTGTTTGAAATTTGTTAATTGATTTGTTTAAGTAATATGTTTAATTGATTTGTTTAATTAATTTGTAAGAATTATTTCATTAACTTCTTTGAATTGTTTAATTAATTTCTTTGAATTAATTTTATTGATTTGTTTGATGTAACTGATTTGTTTGCATTGTTTGCTTTTGTTTAATTGATTTGTTTGATTTATTTGACTTGTTCAATTAATTTGTTAAATATACATCATCTAATGTGTAATTGGTTAATTTTAATTGTTTAACTGATATCGTTCAAGTTCTTTGCGGCCACCTCCGAGTTATTAGAGTATAATAGTTCCGGTATCGAAATTGAATCAACAATTGAAGTCTCTCTGATTCCTTCAACTAAAGGACCATTCGAAAAGCCTTATTTGATTCTTTCATAAAATAATCTATCATTTTCAGTAAGGTATAAAAAATTGAGGATATTCGGAATTGGATCATGGTAAAAGAACTCAAATTCTTAATTATGATCCAAATATATAATATGTCATAATTATTGATAAATATATATTTTTATTATACTAATTCATTAGATGTTTGATTCGTTTAAAGATGTATAAAAAACAGTTTGGTCATTACTTATAATTGAAAGGAGTTTCATTACTACAATACTATTTTATGTGTTAGAATATGAATGGTACCATTATGCTCGATGATAAGCGGTGTATTTGCAATTATCACGATTAATAGAATTCTAAAAAAATCGCATTGGAATCAAAGTCAAATCATGAAGTCCTAATTTAATTGGTTGAAAATCATTGTATACATCTTAAAACTAAAGAATGATGTGATGTATTAAGTAACACATCGGTTAAATATTAACATCATATAATCTCAGTCTGGATATTGTGTCACTTTACATCTTACCCACTCAAGCAGCAACGTGACAACGACCTTTATAGAAATTATTTTCAAACACCAATGAATTATGTAAACTGGATCGGATTGTTCAATGTATCAAACCAAAAAATGGCTATAAAGCCAATTGAAAAAGATGGCGTATGATTTACGTAAGTTTGGGTAAAAGTAAAACGTAAAAATGATTTTTTAACTGTGTCTACCTTAGTGTTCTACGTGGACGCTGATGTGGAAAGTCAAATGAAAAAATGGGACTAAAATATGGGTTGGGTTAAAAAAATACATGTTTATTGTGTTTTTTGAAATGTGGGGGATCTGTTTGTTATAGAGGCAAATGACGTGGACTAACGTGAGACAAGTGACAAACATGGAGAACCTGATATTTTTTAGCATTTGGTAACAATCTCAAGATTTCTGACATCACTATTGATAGCTACTGAAGTTGGCATGCCTGAATTAAGTCAGATAATGCTAAAAACTATCACAACCTTAAGGAGCTTAATAACTTCATTATATCAATATGTGATCTTAATATCGTTTATAACAACGTCGAATGTTGGATTGGCGAAATTAAAAATTGTAAATTTCAATATTAATAACACCTGGAATTCAATCTTTACATCTGTTTCCTATATGAGATAGGCTCAATTTGTGTAACATAAATACAATATACCTCGTTCCTCGTTTATTCTTTGGTTCACCATATTTGACATATTTGAAACATGTTCCTTAGCTGGAGTCTAAGCTCTCATCCCGGTTATATCATTTATTATTTATGTGTTGCATTTATTAATCATATTTTTATAATTATATTTTCACTCAAAATATTTGAAACACCATTCAAACTGAACTTAGGCTTTATTTTATTATCCATAACGAACTAAGCTAAATTCAAAAGACCATAAACTAACTTTTCTTTCATTTGATGGAGAAACATTAAATTAAAATTAAAAGGTTCATACAAATACATGGGATATACCTTGAGGATAGACATAAGTGCCTAAAGAGAAAACAAAATTATCTAAAGTTACTGGATCTGAAAACATGGGCTAACTTGGACAAAATAAAAATATAGAACATGGGTAATCAGATGTAGGGTCCCAATGAAAGCACATCGGTAGATCCAGATCATGCGTCAAGTACATCGAGCAACAATCGCAACCATCATGTGGGGAAAAGAGAAATTGTAAATATAATAATACAAAATACAAATAAATTAGAGTTAATTTAAGATATTATTATGGTCAACCAATCTTGGTACCAAGAAATCTGAACCAAAGTTCCGAAAAAATATGTTACGAAACCGTATAGGGACGGGGAGAAGGAGAAGAAAACATTCTTGCATTCCTCTCCCGCCAGACGTGATATATAACCGCGCCAAAGCAAACATGTATATGATGACAGTTTCGAGAAGAAAACAAATTTGACGTCTGGCAAAACCAAAAGTGTCAATTAAGAACATTTATTGAGAACCCAAATTTTGAACTAGCCTAGCCTCTAAAGCTCTAAGTGAAACTACAGTAATAGAGGATACGATTGATAGTTTCAGAATTCGAATTGCATAAGACACAATCTGACGGAGAATCCCAGTTTAGAAACTTAACTCTAATAGATAACTTGTCATAAATCTCAAACTATAAAATGAAAAAATGACGAGAGACGTTATACTAAATCTATAGTAACCCAATCTACCCGACACAATAGACAAACTCACCTTTCTTTCTCGAACATCTACCCTTTATTACCAATTTATTTGTATTATAAAAAACTACAAATTTACTGATGGGTAAAACCAAATAAACTCTAACATCATCTTAAAAGAATTACTTTATATATTCATATAATAATAATAATAATATACTTTATACTTTCATGTAATAATAATAGGGTTAAGTATCATTTAAGATCCAAAAGTAATACTATTATCCACTAAAGACTCATATTTTAATGTATTTCTCAGAAAGATCAATTTCACTCAAATATTTACTATCTAATTAGATGAATTAAGTTCATATGTTTTGTAATAATAAATCCAAAAATCCTTCTAATTTTTTTCAAGAAATTCCTATATAATTTTTCATTCTATACATACATATTTAATCTTTTCATTTTCATTGCAGAACTGATATTTGGAAACCAAAGAAAAATGCTTGTTCAGCATTACAAAATCATATGGGATCCAACCTTTCAAAAACCTCCATAGAAAAAATAAGGATATTTTAGGTTGGCATTGCTCCAAAGCCTTTTAATTTATCTTCATGTTTAATTATTTAATTTTAGGACTCTTTAGTATAAAAGTCTCCATTATTAGATCAAGTCCATTTGAGTATATCATTTTCTTCCATATTAAGTTTAATTCTCATTATCTTTGCTATATCTGATGGCAGGACAACAACTCTCAACTTGGAAATATCCCAACCTTTAATAGTCTAGAAACTCACTATCTTTTCTCCAATGATCAATCTTGAGAATGAAATTAAATATTTGTTATCATACCATTATTCAAGCCATAAGTCTATATCCTATCTTCCTACTTTCATAAGGTAAAACACTCAGGTGTTTCTCTTATTTTGACGAGTCTCTTCCAAACTTTAGAACACTTGATTTTTTTACTGAACTTGCAAAACATGATTGTTTGAGGAATATAATAAAAACATATATTTTGACCATAACAAAGTTTTGCCCCTATATTTTAGCCACATTTTGCAAGAAAAAGTAGTTTGCATATCTTCAAATATGCGAATATTTAGACCATCCTCTTCATGTAGCTTACATAGATTAATTCAAATGGTATAGTTCACAATTTGCTTAGCTTCTGTTGAACTCCAAAGAAACCTATTGCATATTTTGTCAATTCTAATAATCACAGTCTTAGATAATTGGTTGCTTTGGAGATGATAAATAAGAATAACCATCAATACAGATATTATAAATTAAGCCTTCCTCTAAAATAGAGAAGTTTTTCATCGCATTCTTGAATTCTTAATCTGACTTTAGTCATTAGTTCATTAAAATTTCCAACTTTATTAATTTTATGGATGGGGATTCCCAAGTATTTGAGTGGTAATCTGCATTGCCTAAAACCAGGTTGGTTTTTTATTATATTTATTATTATTTGAGTCATGTTTGAAAAGTTATTAGAATATACAAAACATAAACATAATATATGAATGTATACTAAGACTATAATGAACGTATAGTATGGATGTTAGTACTCCTTTTATCATATAATACATATCGTTTTAAGGTTATGCACATATATTAGAGAATTTAATTATTATTATTTTTATAAAAAATAAAACAAGAAAGAGATCTAATTGGTATAACAAACTAAGTAATATTAATTTTTGTATTGATATACAAAAACTATATGTATTGTGGGACAAAAAATATCATATAAAATGACATGTCTTGTGTGACGGAGGGAATATAAAAAAAACTAAAATACATAGAATAACTCAAGATCTAGATTGGCAAATTCAAAATATCGATATGAGAATTCAAAATCTAGGATAAAAAGCTGTAGATTTAAGATTTGAAACAAAAAAATTCAAACAATAATATAACAAAGGAGAAGCTCCCGGACTTGGTGTTAACAAACATCAACAACATCACACAACGTCTACAAATACAAAACGGTTAAAAAAACAAGCTTCAAGATCCACATCTAAAAAAACCAAAGAAGATTATCCCAACAAAAAATACTTGGTAGTCGAATAAAACTAGCCCAATAAAAAAAACCAATAAGGGAAGAAGCAAATCGATTTGTTTTTTAGAAAATTGTAAACAGTATCATAGATATTTTGTGGAACAAATCTCTGATCTACATCATACAGTTATAAAAAAAGAAGATATCCCTCAGCACAAAATAATTCAATAAAAAAACTGATAGAAAAGTCCATCGCAAAAAATGGTACGAACAAAAAGAAGAAACTAGAAACAAGATAATGGAAGGAGGAAGTATAATTAATTTCATGACAAAAAATTTAAATCTACAACATACAATTATGTGAAAATACGAGAGCTCTTAACACAAAAATATTTATATAAAAAAACTAGTAAAAATTCCATTACATATAAACACAAAAATAAACTTAAAACTAAAAAAAAACAACATGCATAACCTTTTAAAAAAAATAGATAAAAAATATCCTAAAGATGGGCTCTCGCAATTTACTTAAGAAAAATATTAAAATCAATTTTTTTATTTACAATTTTATAAGTTAGATAAAGTTGCTCGTTATTGTGAAATTATTATTTTTATACTATAAACTTGATAGTATATTAAGATTTACATAGTATTTAGTAATAATAATTTATTTTTTAAACAAGTAAAACTAATTAAATTCATAATTTCATTCAAATTATGATTAAAATATATATATTTAGCATAAAATATACATTTACGATTTAATTATCCATTTAAACTTATTAAATATTAAAGAGCCTAATGGACAATCGTTTGAAGAAAAAAATTTAGTGATATTATTAAAATTTTAGAGTTAAACAAAACCACATGTAATATAAATATTTTCAATAATATTATTGAACACACAATTATGTAGAATTTTCAATAATTAGTTTAAAAAAATTATTTTTGAACATAAAACTTCATATTTTCTCTTATCAAAAAATGATAGTCAAATAACAAATATATTCATGTTTTTTTGAAGACAAACAAAATGAAATTGACGAATGATACTTTCGAATATTTTTTTTATTTTAATATGTTTATGTTTATTTGCGCAACCAAAATACACTTCATTACGCAACTGGAACACAATTGATTTTTAGCAACCATATTACACACAATTTGGCAACTAGAACACAATTGTTTTTTCAAACATACTTCGTAATCAAAGTTCTGTTTACGCAAGTAATTTCTTCTTATTAACGTAACACATTTACATGTAATTTCATAACTCTAACACAATTGTTTTTTTGCAACTAAATTTCACATATTTATGCAACTAGAACATATTCTATTTTTTAAAAGTTTTTTCAACATAAAATGCAAATATTTTTGAAACTACAAAAGGTTAGTTGTTCACACTCACTTAACACTTATTTTCGCAAAATAATTTTGTTTTTTGTTTTTTGACACAATCATACTTATTTAGGAGCCCAATTTCTATTTACACTACTTTGTCCTTCTTATTTACGCAACTCACTTATCCGTAATTCTACAACTGAACATAGTTTCTTTTTTATAACCAAATTGCTCGTAATTCTGCAACTTATAACAATTGCCTTTTAGCAACCAATTTACATATGATTATACAATTGAAACATAGTTGCTTCTTTGGCCTTATTTTATAACCAAATTACACGTAATTACGTAATTAAAAAAATTAAAAAGTATTCAAAAAAATGTTTTTCATGGATCTAGTTTTGTTCATCTTAAAAAATAAAACCAATAATATTTTGGATATTTTTAGATTTTTTTTAGCTATGGTTTAAAAATATGACATTTTAAAAGAAGAGGATAGAGAAAAATGATTATAGATATTTTGAACTACCATGTTGTTATCAGTACTTTTAATTCAAAATCAGATTGTTATCTGTACTTTATATCATATTTTGGATGGTTATTGGTAAATAAGTTTGATTTTGGGTAGTTACCGATAGATTAGCCTTTATTTATATGTATCTTTAAAATTTAGGATCATCTACCAATAACCACTCAAAGCCAAATTATATACCAATAACATCCAAGGTTCGATAAAGTACTGATAACCATCTGGTAGTCTGAATACCCCTAACTGTTTTTCTCTATCATGTTTTTTGTTTTCTAAAATGTCATATCTTATAAACCATAGCTCTAAAAAATCTGAAAATATTATTGATTTTATTTTATAATATAAACAAAACTAAATCCTTGATATATATATATATATATATATATATATATATATATTGTTAGTTGCGTAATTACGTGTAATTTGGTTGCGAAGTAAGTCTGGAAAAGCAATTATGTTCCAGTTACATAATTATATGTAATTTGGTTGCTAAAAAGCAATGGTGTTCAGTTGCGGAATGATGTATAATTTGGTTGTGAAAAAACATTTATGTTCAGTTGCAGAATTACGTGCAAATGAGTTGCTTAAATAAGAAGAAAAAGTTTGTGTAACTAGGACTTTGGTTGCTGAATAAGTCTCATTGTGTGAAAAAACAAAAAAACAAAATTGTTTTATGAAAATAAGTGTTAAATGAGTGTGAAACAACTATTTTTTTTGTAGTTGCAAAAATATGTTGATTTTTTTAAAATGTAATATGTTCTAGTTGTGTAAATACGTCCAATTTGGTTATGAAAAAATAAATGTGTTCCAGTTGTAGAATTACGTGTAAATATTTTGCGTCAATGAGAAGACACTACCCCCGTAGAAAATATAGAGTTTTGAGTTATGGTTTGAAAGATATAAAATTGTGAAGGTTAAAAATAACTAATTGTTAGGTTGTACGTGTTTGTGTGTTAAGAGACATTGTTGAAAGTATTTATATTGCATGTGATTTTTGGTAAACTTCAAAATCCAAGTGGTTATCGGTAATTTCAATATTTCTTGAGTGATGATCGATAACTCTTCCCGAATTAATTAATCTCGGTTGACTATAAATCCTTAAAAAATAAAAGGTAGGGTAAGTTTTTTTTAAATAACAATAAATAATTTTATTAATATAATTTACTTCTGGTTTGTGTTATTTTTTTTGTTTTAAATATAAAAAAGGGAAATGACACACAAAGTACCTTTTACCCAAACCTATTACAACCTAGTACCCCAAAATGAGTTAATGCTCACTTAATACCCATCTCATTAAACATATCCACTTCTAATACCTTTTCTTTTTTTAATACGAAGATTACTCTCAACCTAGTATATAAGGTTCAATTTGTGAAAAAGGGCCCCTTTTGGCTTCAACACCTTCTTTATTACTTTTGAATTTTGAATTTTGAATTTATTAGCCCCTTTCTCTCTCCTCTCTCCTAACCTAACAAACAACCCATTTTTCAAGAACGTCTGTTCATTTCAAAAAACGTAGGCTGATCACACCAGCTCCGGCGACACTATTGAACCACCGACGATTAGACATCGTAACCACCGGCGAACCATATAAACACCTTCGAAGAGGCTTCCGATCACCGGCGATTTCTGGAATACACAGTTCGACGACGACTGTAACAGAGACATTTGCCTAGCTCCGTCATCTGTGAAAAAGCTCAGCCTCCTAGCTCCGATTTTGCCTCGTTTCTCAGCCTCCTAGACCACCGTTTATCAACCTTCTAACCACTGTTATCGGAGCCCGACGTTACAGCTTTCAGGTCAGTATCGGACCTGAGTTGTCAGTTTCAAAATCGTTTTCCATTTTCGAAATCGATTCTAGACTCTCATATAATGTACGTTAATGGCAGGAAACCTATTACTATCTGCTTCTGGTCGATTCAAAGCATCCATACCGGCTCCGATAACATTCCGATGAGAAATTTCATTTTTCGACCTCTGTTTTAAACCCTGCGATTTGTGTATGTTACACTCTGCGATTTGTCGCCTGCATTTGTACGTTAGAGGTTGCTAGATCACTGCATACACCCTGATATGTTACATGTGTTGGAAGATATCCTCTGACTGCATACACCATGATATGTTAGTTATGACAGGTTGCTATATGTGACTTTAAATACGCTTTTGTTTGTTGTTGGATTATCAAGGTGTATCTATCTTGCACGTCTAAACTTGAGTACTCAAATACACTTAGTGATGCAATTGTACTATTCTATATTATTTGATTGGGTCTTTCATCTACAATTTTTCATTTTAATATTATAAGACATCTTATATAAATAATATTATTTAATATTTAAATTATTATAAAATTTAATATAACCACTAGCCTTTTAATAAAGTACTGAAACTAAGTACGAATCCTATTCAATGAATTGGTCTTAATCATAATATAACACATTCAATGTACTCAACTTTGAAGTAGAAAAAACACCTATCCAAAAGAGAAAAGGAAAATAAAAACCAATGTCACAAATTGCTTTTAACTTTATTTTAACGACCAGATTAAAAAAATATTTGGTCAAATTCACAAGGCTATACATTATATTATTAATGTTATTTAAGCCTTTGAGAAATAATATATATTAACATTTTTTATTTGCTATTTTATTATTTGGATAAACTTTGTTGTTATTACGATTTTAATTTTCTTTTAATTATAAAGCTGGTATGATATACAATAAGTAATAAAAAATAAATATATTTTTTATTTAGTATTTTAAATATTATTATTTTTAATATTATTTACTATTATTTAAAATTTTAGATAACTTTGTAAATTAACATTTTTAATATCATAAATATTATTAACGATTATATAAAACTAATTTTATGTTATCAAACAATTTTTTCAAAAGAATTAATTTATAACTTTTTTTGTATTTTTTTCCAAGTAGAAGCATATCAAACACAAGAAATCAAATTATGTAAGGGTTGAATCGCAATCCAACTATTAGTTTTTCTTTCTTTTATTTTTCTCACACATCGCCTTTCTTTTTATTGATTTTATTGTTAAATGTTTTCTGAGTGGGGTTGTAAGTGAAATTCATAAAGATTTTATAGGATACGTGGAAGTTTTATGATTTGATTTGGTTTAAATACGAAAAATATAAATTTTGGGTATAATATAATCAAAATGTGAAATATTAGATATCGAAAATGCGAAAAAGATACCGACAAAACCAGAGTTAATTTGGAAAAAACTACATATATACTAAAAGTAAAACTAGAAACAAAAACTGCAAAATATAAAAATGTGAAATCATGGATTTCTTTTGTCTAAATGTGCAATATCAATGAAATGTGAAATAAGAAATCATAATTAATTATTATTATTATTATTATTATTATTATTATTATTATTATTATTATTTTGTCTAACTGGGGAATGCGAAACCAAAGATGGAACGAAACCATAGATAAACTTGAATTTTTTACTTAAAATGAAAAATATAAAACTATAACGTCAAAATACGAAACCATAATTTAAATTTGAAAAAAAAAGATTATTCAGATATGTAGTCTTTTTAAACCATATTTAATTTGAAAAAAAAAACTACATATATACTAAAGATAAAACTAGAAATAAAAAATATAAAATCATAATTAATTTTAGTTTTTTTTAAAATGCGCAATGTGGAACTCGAAACGAAAATATAAAATGTGAAATACGAAACCATGATTAATTATTATTATTATTATTATTATTATTATTATTTTGTCTAAGTGCGAAATGCGAAACCAAAGATGAAATGAAACCATTGATACATTTGAATTTTCTACCTAAACGACAAATATAAAATTATAGCGTCGAAATACGAAAAATCATTCATATATGTAGTTTTGTTCGTCTAGTAAAAAGCAAAACTAGTGATATTTTTAATTGTCTTTGTGTCTAATTACGGTTTAATTTTTTTTAAATACGATTTAAAATTAGTAATTTTAAAATTTTAAATAAAAAATAAAAAGATACATGTTTAATATTTTTATATAACTTATTAAAGACGGGAAAAAATCAAAATGAATATTATCAACGGTTGATTCTAACATTGTTTTGGCAGGATTACTCGTTACCATTATTTTATGCCACCATTTTTTTTTTCAGGTAATGACACGTACATACATAAAGGAACAAATTATGGAAGGAGGATTTTTTTCACACAAGCTAAAAACTGCTAATGCTATACATTTCTTTACCAGAAATCTAAAAATAAATAAAAATGGATAAGAAATATAACTATATAAAATTTAAAATAACATTGGACAAAATTGATCTAGTCTCAATTTGTAGCTTCATGTCAACCTCGCCAAATTGATCGAGTTTTTTTGTTTAAAAAATATTATTTTTTTATAATTGATAATATTTTGTAAACAAAATACGTTTTAAATATTAATAACTTATATTTCCTAAACAATAATTTATTATTAATTTTTGTAATTATAAATTATACGGTAATTTATCTTATAATTTTTTTTGTACTAAACAATCTAAAAATAATTTATATTTGGATGCATTTAAAAAATATAAAAACTTATTATCTTATTAAGATTCTGTTACCCTTAAAAATAGACACGAAGTACAAGTACTATCTGGTGAGTATTATTTTTAACTGAGGGTAATTTTGTCAGATGTTTTGTGGTATTTCAAGGGTATTAAATGTTTGAGTGTTTTGTAGTGAGAGATTTAAGGTGTCTGGTTGTATTAAATGTTCATTACCCTTATTAATGAAAGTGGTTGGGTATTTATACCCTTAATTATGGGTCATATGGGCTTTCGGGTCAAACTTATGAAATCGGATCGAGTTCAAAAACTCATTAGTGGATGATTATTGTCCGGATTACCCCTTTCCAGTTTCCACAGTGAGTGGTGAATCATTCTGGACTCATCAGTAGCCCCTTTTTAGGTTTTGTCGAAGGCCTTTTACAAGACCAAAAAATCCTCTTAGGCACTAGCAACATTCTCCTTTAGCAAAATCTTGCTACTGCTTTTTCCTTGGTCTAATTGGGTTGAATGGATAGACATTCTTGCACATGAATCCATGGGTAAGACTCAGAGTATAATATGGTTGCCAAGGAGTCTGCTAGTGTGTTCTCCGTTCTGGGAATGTGCTCATAGCTGATCTCTTTGAAGTTAACTGCCACCTCTTTAAGAATGAATAAATATTTAATCATCTGCTCATTTTTTGCCTCAGATTGACCTTGGGCATGATTGATAAGAAGTTGAGAATCACTCATTAACCTAACTTTTTTGGCTCCACAAAGCAAGGCTAACTTCAAACCAGCTATAGCAACTTCGTATTCAGACTCATTGTTAGAAGCCCTAAAAGCAAAACATAAAGCCTGGTATAGTTGGTCGCCGTACGGAGAGGTCAAACATATCCCAGCACCACAACCCATGGTACTTGATCCACCATCGGTCCGGACAACCCATACCTTCTTAGTTTTTTCACCTGTAACTTGTTTAGTACTCTTGTCCGAATGGTATTCCACTAGGAAATGAGCAACAGATTGAGCCTTGATTGTAGTTCGAGGGGGGAAATCAATGTCATAGTCTCCCAATTTTACTGACCTCTTGGTCATCCTGCTTGATGTGTCTGCCTTTTGAAGAACATTTTCAAGGGAAAAGACGTCTGAATGACAATAGAATGAGACTGAAAGTAGGGCCTCATTTTCCTGGCAGAAATTACCAAAGCTAGCGCTAGTTTCTCAAGTTTTAAATACCTTTTTTCAGCATTCATCAGGATTTTGCTGATGTAGTACACCGGACGAGGATAATTGGCCATCTCTCTTACTAGCACCGCACTTATGACACATTTGGAGACTGCTATATATACAATGTTTATCCATCAATAGGTTTAAACAGGGTTTTGGGGAAGATAAATGATTCTTTATTTCATCAAAAGACTGGTCGCACTGTGGAGACCAGTTGAAGTCTTTAACACCCTTTAAAGTTTGGAAAAACGGGGCACATCTGTCCGAAGATCTTGAGATAAAACGATTTAAAGCAGCCAACCTTCCTGTCAACTTTTGCACCTCTTTAATATTCCGAGGAGGATCCATCTGTAATAAAGTATTAAGCTGGTCCAGATCATGCTGTATTCCTTTCTCACTTATCACATACCTCAAAAACTTCCCAGACTGTACTCCAAAAACACATTTTTCTGGATTTAATTTTAAATTAACTTTTACCAAGTTGGTAAAAGTATTTTGTAGATCTGCCAAGTGTAATTCTTCTTTCATACTTTTTACCATCATGTCATCAATGTAGACTTCCATATTTCTTCTATTATGATCAGCGAATGCTTTGTTCACCAACTTCTGATAAGTAGCCCTTGCATTCTTTAACCCAAAAGGCATCACCTTGTAACAATGGAGGCCCCTATCAGTAACAAAAGTAGTGTGTTCCTCGTCCTTCAGATCCACTTGTATCTGATTATAACCGGAAAAGGCATCCATGAAGGACAACAACTTGTTCCAAGATGTGGAGTCTACCAGCTGATCTATTCGGGGAACATGATACAAATATTTTGGGCAAGCCCTGTTTAGGTTAGTAAAGTCGATGCACACACGCCATTTTCCATTTTTCTTTTTTACTAACACTGGCTGTCCATAAAGGATATTGAGATTCATTTATGTGTCCCATCTTGGTAAGTCAGTCAACCTCTTGTACTATTACATCAGCTTTTTCTTTAGAGAAGGCTCTTCTTTTCTGCACAACGGGTGCTACATCTCTCTGGATGGATAGCTGGTGTGGTATAACATTCGCAGGCACTCCGGTTACATCAACATTACACCAAGCAAAAACGTGTTGATGGCTTGTTAAAAAAATAACACTTTGCTTTTTAGTTCTGATGTAATCTTAGATCCAATCTTGACACTTTCTTTCAGCAAGAGAGTGAGTTTCAACCTCTTCAATCGGTATTGATCAATTTCACCCTCCCCCAGAGGGACCCACCAATTGCTAATCTTTATTGATCCGAACTGCCCCTAAAGTTCTAGGGGAAAATGCAGCTGCATAATATTCCCTTGCTATCTTTTGACTACTCCGGACAACTCCCATTTGTCCTTGAACAACGTATTTTAAACATTAGTGAACTGTTAAAGCCACAACATGCATCCTGGAGAGCCAAGACCTTCCCAAAATGGCATTGTAACATGTGGGACAATCTACCATAACAAAAAGTACCTTGACAATTTCTTAAAAGGGCCCTTGCCCAACAAAACCTCCTCATCGAATTCCCCGACTACGTCCGCAGAGCTTCCAGTGAAACCCACAATAGATCTGTTTGAACGTTGAATCACTGTCGGATTCTTCATTTGTTTTTAAGAATTCAAAAAGAGGATATTGGCTGAGCTGCTAGTGTCCACCAAAATTCGTCTAATGTCATTTCCCCCAATTGATGCTCCTATTACCACAGCATCTTCGTGAGGACTAGCTATATCCCTCAAGTCATCTTCATCAAAAACAATGAAGGAAAAAGGAATTTGGGATTGATAGGAGGACATGTCTCCCTCTATCTGAGTAACCAGAATGTGAACATGCCTCTTCCTTGAAGAAAGAGTTGGTGCAGTCATTGTATCTCCCCCAAATATGGTAAGTGACTCAAAAAAACCTATAAGCCCAGACACCACCCTGGTATGCTATGTTATAACACCCACCTTATTCTGAGCTGGATCAGGATCCAAATACTCTGACTCTACATCAAATCTCTCAATAATCACCATGGCCCCGTCCGGGGCCGATGTCCCTGCATTGTTTGTTGGGCCGGCCCGATGAGCATTATCAAGCATATTCCCACTTCTTCTCTTGACATAAGCACCTAACTTTCCTCTTTCAATCAAATTCTGCACCTCTTGCTTCAAAGCGATGCAATCTTCTCTGTTATGGCCAATATCATGGTGATATTGACAAAAACAAGCATTACGACTTTCCCTTGGAGATTGAAGCGGTGCCGGCTTCCTAAAATGCACATCATCTTTTGTTTTGTCATAGATGGTTGCCACATTATCTTTTAATTCGGCAAACCACTCCGGTTGGAACCAAGGTCCTCGCATATTTCTGGACTGCTAACTCTGAGCTGGAGCCGGGTGGGATTGAGCCTTGGCCCTGCTCGGACCCTGTCCGGCCTCCTTAGCCTTGTACCCGGACTGATTCTGGTTTGGTGCAGCTGGGGCAGATCTCACTTTCATGTGCACCCTAGTATTTTTTGTTCCATCTACATTGATTTTCTTTCCCACCTGGTTCAATAAGCCGCCCCATGTCATGGCCTTCTTCCTGGTTACCGAATCGGCCAGATTCCCAAGGTTCAAACCGTGTCTTAGAGAAGCTATTGCTAGTTGCTCAAAGCAATCAGCTAATCCATTTTTTGTGTTCACAAACCGACTTATATATTCTTTCAATGATTCATATGGCTCTTGGGCACAATGGATAATAGTGTCTCCATTTCCCTTCACCTCCTTACTTCCAACAAACTGCCTCCGGAAGGCCACCTAAAAAGTATCAGAATTTCTGATGCACCCCTGTGGTAGACTATTATACCACTTCAGAGCACTCCCTGTAAAAGATTGAGAGAATGCTCTACAAAACAACTTCTCATCATCGTAAAAATTCATTATAAATTTTTTTGACTGCTCCATATGATTATCTAGATCTTTGCTCCCATCATACTTTTCCATCTTAGTACCGTCAAACCTCTTCGGAAGGTTTCCAGACAATATCTTGGAGGACAATGGAGATTGTCTCCAATTCTAGCCACGACTGAAAATAGTATCTTCAATGGGAGTTACAAAGATACTTGGTTCATCATGGAAAGCGAAATGATCCATCAATAGTTGGTCAATGTGCCTCCGATTATGGCTATGAGATGACCCTTTACTTAGATGCCTTTTCAACCTTCCATGACTATCCATCTTTCTTGAATATTTTTTAACCAACTTTTGCTTCTTCTTAGACCTGCCTTCATCAATGCTGGATGAGAGGGACTCCTCAATTCCATCCTCATTCAAGGAGCTACTAGAGGATTCTGACTCCGAGCCCTCCACCGGTTTAGACCGGTGAGACTTCTTTGAGCTGACATGAGTCATTTTAGTACTTAAATGGGTCTTTGCTGATGGGTCATGCTCCCTTGGATTATCAGTGTGGTGAATGGATGACACCTTTGATTTTTCTTTCAAGCTTAACTCCACCTTTTTAGCAGCCCTCAAGGCTTCCATCTCAGCTTTCGACCGGTCTCGCTCTTCGATCATGTACTCATGGTTTTCTCCTACCACTTCTACCAAAGTTGGTGGCACTGCTTGCTTGTCCGGATTCATCCAAACTGATTTTTCTCGTTGGTTTCGAATGCTAGATTCAGGCACCTTCTCCTCCCACTGTGGTTGCCAATTTGGTGAGGATTATTTTTTACTGAGGATAATTTTATCAGATGTTTTGTGGTATTTCAAGGGTATTAAATGTTTGAGTGTTTTGTAGTGAGAGAAATAAGCTTCCTCGTTGTATTAAATGTTCATTACCCTCATTAATGAAAGTGGTTGGGTATTTATACCCTTAATTATGGGTCATATGGGCTTTCAGGTCAAACTTATGAAATCGGGTCGAGTTCAAAAACCCATTAGTTTATTAAGCAGATTAGCAGTTAGCTTAGTCAAAAAGGTGTTTAGTGTTCTTAATGCTTTTGTCCTATCCGGATACTTCAGTGGGTGATTATTGTCCGGATTACCCCTATCCGGTTTCCACAGTGAGTGGTGAATAATTCTGGACTCATCATTATCCTTATTCATTTTCAAAATAAAAAACAAAATAAAAACAAAACAAATCTTACAACTTGATTACTTCACTATAAGTACGAGACGAGATGAAAATATTAACTCAAATTTGGGCTAAAAATCAATATTAATTCTCCATATTTTGAGTTTATATGAAACTTTTTGTCTCTTTCTAGTCTATTATGTTTTATAATTTGAATTGTTAGTCCTGAAAAGTTGACATGTACCAGGCCAAACATCAATATTTTATCTCAGTATTGGTCCCAAAAATCTAAAACCATAGTTCGAGAGACACATAGTCTTCCTTACAAATCCATAATCCCAAATCACTTTATTTAGATTTTGGGGACCAATAGTGTGACAAAATATTGATGTTTCGGCGGACACATGTCAGTTTCTCAATACTCAAATATGTGGGGGGACTATTAATGCAATTTTCTAAAATATAAGGGACCATTGTGAGATAAAAGTGAACATAGGGGACTGATTTGATATAAACGCGAAACATGAACCACTAATGGTGATTTTTAGCCTCAACTTTATAATATTATTATTATTATTAAAATATACAAATAAATCATAAATATGGTTTGAAAATTTATTAATTTCTTTCTCAAAAACCAAACTATATAATATTAAATAAAAATATACTATATACTTTCAGATTGAAACAAAACTTAAATTTAAAAACTAAAAACATCAATATTTAGAACTTCAGATTTTTATTGACTCTTTGGACAATATTTTAAGTCATTCCTTCAAGTCTTATCAATAAATTTCCAATATTATGGCTATCATAACTCTACTAATTAAAGCATTAGTCTCCTTATATTATTTTTTTGTCCAAAAATGGGAATTCTAAATCTGATGTTTTTACTTTTTAAATTGAAGTATTGTTTTAATTTCTTCAAGTCTTATCAATAACTTTCCAATCTTATGATTATCATAACTATACCAATAAAGTCTATTTTCATTTTGGTATCTAAAATGAATCTATCAGCTTTCATCTTAGAACAAAAAATCATCACCATCTTCACAATGAAATCATAGACATAAATCCATATCAAACTTGTATTTCATTCATCGATTTTCTTAAAAAACTAGTTGCCGAAGAAGCTTCCATGAACACATATCCCAGATTAGTGCTTGAGTTTCTTCATTATGTTTATGAAATCAAAATTAGTAACCAAATAAGTGTTCCATGAACACCGATTCCAGTTTAGCTATTGAATTTCCTGATTATGAATTCATCTTTGATTAGCTCGAAATCCAATTGAAGTGAAATTGTAAATCACTTCATCATCCATTGTACTTTCAGACTAAGTAATCTTTGATTTGTCCTAAGTGAGTTGCACACCAACTTTGGCTGGTATTTAAGAATAAAATTTATTATTTTCCGACCAAACCGAATTACAAAATACACATTTCCTTTGAAAACATATTAAAATCAAGAAACTTGTTTTCATTGTATGCTTTTATAATTACTATAGAAATGTTATTGATTTTATTGGTGAACTGAAAATACAACAAAATAGAAGAATGGTATTTACTTATACTATCAAACTCTAAGTCAAGTATGAAGTTTTCTTTCTGATTTTCTTAAGAAACTCATACTATTAACCGTCCTTCATTCTAAGACAATCCACATATAGGCTTTCAAAGAATGTAATAGCAGTGAGTTGAGATGGTACCTGGTGTTTAGTAAATTTTATATTTCTTTTGTTTTTAAAGTATGTTTAGCCATCCAATCTGGGCATATATGTGTGTGTGTGTGTGTGTGTGTCTTTCATCTCTCAATCATACCAATAAGCTTAATAGAATCAACCTTTAGGTCTAGATGAGTTAAGTTTATTTTTCTATAAATTAAAAGACCATCTAATAAATCTCTACATTCTACTAAAATTAAAGATTGTTTTCCATATATTATGCCAGAAGCTAATAATATATTTCATAACTTATCTCTTATAACTCCATCTTCAGTTGCTTCTCAGAAAATGAGGCTTGGACCATCTGTATTTTGTTTAATTCTATTACCAATATGAGGATGCCATTTGATAACAATGTATATTTTGTAATGTTAGTATGCTTATATCAACTCAACTTTAGTGCTAGTTTTAGGGGGGCCTGCCAATAAGAGCTTTCAAAGAGGTCATCTCTATCAAGTCTTGAAATAATATTATAGATAAGGTCTAAAAATGACTTAACTCATATGTTTTGATCTTGATGTTTAGCTTCGTTTCTGGTATTTTAGATGTCCAATAAATAATTAGAGGAATAATTGTTCTTATATGAATAATATTTTGAGATGACCAAAACGAAGATCTAATTAGATGAATTAAGTTCATATGTTTTGAAATACGAATTCCAAAAATCCTTTTAAATTTTTTCCAGACTTCCTATATAATTTTGCATTCTATAAATACATATTTAATATTTTCATTTTCATTGCAGAACCGACATTTAGAAACCAAAGAAAAATGCTTGTTCAGCATTACAAAATCATATGGGATATAACCTTTCAAAAACCTCCATAGAAAAAATAAGCATTTTTTAGGTGTGGCATTGTTCCAAAGCCTTTTAATTTATTTTCATGTTCTATTCTTTAATTTTAGGACTCTTTAGTATAAAAGTGTTCATTATTAGATCAAGTTCATTTGAGTATATCATTTTCTTCCATATTAAGTTTAATTCTCATTATCTTTGCTATATCTGATGGCAAGACAACAACTCTCAACTTGGCAATATCCCAACCTTTAAGAGTCTAGAAACTCGCTATCTTTCCCCCAATGATCAATCTTGAGAATGGAATGAAATATTTGTTATCATACCATTTTCGAGCCATAACTCTATATCATATCTTCATTCTTTCATAAGGTAAAACACTCAGGTGTTTCTCTTATTTTGACGAGTCTCTTCCAAACTTTGGAACACTTGATTTTTTCACTGAACTTGCAAAATATGATTATTTGAGAAATATAATAAAAACATATATTTTGACCATAACAAAGTTTTCTCGTTGAATTTTAGCCACATTTTGCAAGAAAATGTAGTTTGCATATCTTCAAATATGCAAATATTTAGAACATCCTCTTCATATAGCTTACATAGATTAATTCAAATGGTATAGTTCACAATTTGCTTTGCTTCTGTTGAACTCCAAAGAAACCTATTATATATTTTTTCAATTCTAATAATCACAGTCTTAGATAATTGGTTGCTTTGGAGATGATAAATAAGAATAGCCATCAATACATATTTTATAAATTAAGCCTTCCTCTAAAATAGAGAAGTTTTTCATCGCATTTTTGAATTCTTAATATGAATTTAGTCATTAGTTCATCAAAGTTTCAAACTTTATTAATTCTATGGATGGGGATTCCCAAGTATTTGAGTGGTAATCTGCATTGCCTAAAACCAGGTTGGTTTTTTATTATATTTATTCTTGTTTGAGTCATGTTTGAAAAGTTATTGGAATATACAAAACATAAACATAATATATGAATGTATACAAAGACTATAATGAACGTTAGTACTCATTTTACCATATAATACATATGGTTTTAAGGTTATGCACATATATTAAAAAAATTAATAATTATTATTTTTATAAAAAATAAAAAAAGAAAGAGATCTAATTGGTAGAACAAACTAAGTAATATTAATTTTTGTATTGATATACAAAAACTATATGTATTGTGGGACAAGAAATATCATATAAAATGACATGCCTTGTGTGACGGTGGGAATATAAAAAAAACTAAAATATATAGAATAACTCAAGATCTAGATTGAAAAATCCAATATCGATATGAGAATCCAAAATCTAGGATAAAAACTGTAGATTTAATATTTGAAACATAAAAAATTCAAACAATAATATAACGAAGGAGAAGCTTCCGGACTTGGTGTTAACAGACATCAACAACATCACACAACGTCCACAAATACAAAACGGTTAAAAAACAAGCTTCAAGATCCACATCTAAAGAAACCAAAGAAGATTATCCCCCAAAAAAATATTGGTAGTCGAATAAAACTAGCCCAATAAAAAAACCAATAAGGGAAGAAGCAAACCGATTTGTTTTTTAGAAAATTGTAAACAGTATCATAGATATTTTGTGGAACAAACCTCTGATATACAACATACAGTTATGAAAAAAGAAGATATCCCTCAACACAAAATAATTCAATAAAAAAAACTAATAAAAAAGTCCATCGTAAAAAATGGTACAAACAAAAAAAAACTAAAAACGAGATCATGGAAGGAGGAAGTATGATTTATTTCATGACAAAAACTTTAAATCTACACCATACAATTATGTAAAAATACGAGAGCTCTTAACACAAAAATATTTATATAAAAAACTGGTAAAAATTCCATTGCATATAAACACTAAAAAAACGAAAAACTAAAAACAAAACAATATGCATAACCTTTTTTAAAAAATTAGATAAAAAAATACCCTAAAGATACTTATAAAAAATATTAAAATCAATTTTTTTATTTATAATTTTATAATTTAAATAAAGTTGCTCGTTATTGTGAAATTATTACTTTTATACTATAAACTTGATAGTATATTAAGATTTACATAGTATTTAGTAATAATAATTTATTTTTTAAACAAGTAAAACTAATTAAATTCATAAAATTATTCAAATTATGATTAAAATATATTTTTAGCATAAAATATACATTTACAATTTAATTATCCAGTTAAAACTTATTAAATATTAAGGAGTCTTATGGACAAAAAAACATTAAGTGATATTATTTAAATTTTAGATTTAAACAAAACTATATGTAATATAAATATTTTCAATAATATAATTGAACAGACAATTATGTAAAATTTTCAACAATTAGTTTTAAAAAATTATTTTTGAACGTAAAACTTTGTATCTTCTCTTAATTCAAAAATGATAGTCAAATAACAAATATATTTCTACTCTTTAAAGACGAACAAAATGAAATTGACGAATGATATTTTCGAAGATTTTTTTTATTTTTTTATGTTTAATTTATTTGCGCAACCAAAATACACTTCATTACGCAACTGGAACACAACTGTTTTTTAGCAACCATATTACACACAATTTGGCAACTGGAACAGAATTGTTTTTTCAAACATACTTCGTAATCAAAGTTTTGTTTACGCAACTAATTTCTTCTTATTTACGTAACATATTTGAATGTAATTTCATAACTCTAACGCAATTGTTTTTTTCAACTAAATTACATATTTATGCAACTGGAACATATTCTACTTTTTAAAAGTTTTTTCAACATAAAATGCAAATATTTTTGCAACTACAAAAAGTTAGTTGTTACACACTCACTTAACACTTATTTTCACAAAATAAATTTGTTTTTTGTTTTTTGACACAATCATACTTATTTAGGAGCCCAATTTATTTTTGCACTACTTTTTCCTTCTTATTTACGCAACTCACTTGTCCCGTAATTCTACAACTGAACATAGTTTATTTTTCATAACCAAATTGCTCGTAATTCTGCAACTGATAACAATTGTCTTTTAGCAACCAATTTACACATGATTATACAATTGAAACATAGTTGATTCTTTGGCCTTATTTTATAACCAAATTACACGTAATTACGTAATTAAAAAAAATTAAAAAGTATCCAAAAAATATTTTTCATGGATCTAGTTTTGTTCATCTTAAAAAATAAAATCAATGATATTTTGGATATTTTTAGATTTTTTAAGCTATGGTTTAAAAATATAACATTCTAAAAGAAGAGGAGAGAGAAAAATGATTATAGATATTTTGGACTACCATGTGGTTATCAGTACTTTGAATTCAAAATCACGTTGTTATCTCTACTTTATATCATATTTTGGATGGTTATTGGTAAATAAGTTTGATTTTGGGTAGTTACGGGTAGATTAGCCTTTATTTATACTTATCTTTAAAACTTAGGATCATCTACCGATAACCACTCAACGCCAAATTATATACCAATAACACCCAAGGTTTGATAAAGTACTCATAACCATATGGTAGTCTGAAATACCCCTAACTGTTTTCTCTATCATGTTTTTTGTTTTCTAAAATGTCATATCTTATAAACCATAGCTCTAAAAAATCTGAAAATATTATTGATTTTATTTTTTAATATAAATAAAACTAGATCCTTGATATATATATATATATATATATATATATATATATATATTTAGTTGCGTAATTTCGTGTAATTTGGTTGCGAAGTAAGTCTGGAAAAGCAATTATGTTCCAGTTACATAATTATGTATAATTTGGTTGCTAAAAAGCAATAGTGTTCAGTTGTGGAATGATGTACAATTTGGTTGTGAAAAAACATTTATGTTCAGTTGCGGAATTACGTGCAAATGAGTTGCTTAAATAAGAAGAAAACGTTTGTGTAACTAGGACTTTGGTTGCTGAATAAGTCTCATTGTGTGAAAAAACAAAATACAATTTTTTTTATGAAATAAGTGTTAAATGAGTGTGAAACAACTAATTTTTTTCTTGTAATTGCAAAAATATCTTGGTTTTTTTAAATGTAATATTTTCTAGTTGCGTAAATACGTCCAATTTGGTTACGAAAAAACACCAGTTGTAGAATTTCGTGTAAATATTTTGCGACAATGAGAAGACACTACCTCCAATGAAAATATGGAGTTTTGAGTTATGGTTTGAAAGAGATGAAATTGTGAAGGTTAAAAATAACTAATTGTTGAAGGTTGTACGTGTTTGTGTGTTAAGGGACATTTTTGAAAGTATTTATATTGCATTTGATTTTTGGTAAACTTCAAAATCCAACTGGTTATCGGTAATTTCAATATTACTCTGGTGATGGTCTATAACTCTTCCCGAATTAATTAATCTCGGTTGACTATAAATCCTTAAAAAAATAAAAGGTAGGGTAAGTTTTTTTAAAATAACAATAAATAATTTTATTAATATAATTTACTTTTGGTTGGTGTTATTTTTTCGTAAATATAAAAAAATTATATTTTTGCCAATATATAAGGTTTACCAACAACAATAATATTTTTTCGTGAGTTGAACGAATACAAAATTGCTAAAAAAATTCAAAATTACTCTGTAAATTGATATTTTCTGATTTTTTTAATATTTATAAAATTGTCCATGATTAAAATAACCCTAAAATCCTAAGAGTTTATTTATTTATTTACGTTTTATGCCACTATTTACTCCGTAAAATTGCATAACATAGAATCTAGTAAAACCTAACACTTTACTTCCTAAAATTTACTAAAATAATTATAGCCCAAAACAAAAACTCTCTATTATATTCTAACTGTTAAAAATAAAATATTATAACCGTAATAGACAAAGAACTTATTACTCTACATACCAGCATGAACATGGAAGAGGTATATATTATTATATTTTTCCGTCTTTGCAACAAAAATCATTTGAAAAAACCCATAGTTACAATAATACGCTCATCGATGGTGCTTAGGTGGTGTTCGTCGCCATCATCTTGGCGGAAAAGATGATAGCTTCTGCTATGACGATGGTGGATAGCATCACATTGGAGCCGGAATTGGTTCAAATTCTGCCAATACTATGGTAGAATGATTAACAATTTTGCTATGATAACGGCAGAATTATCTTTCGTAGTCTAATTTTTCGGTGCGATTGTTCGTTTACTTTATATGTATTGTAAGAGGTTATCCAATGTGAAATATTAGCTATTGTGGACTATGCCCATAATTTTTTAACTTACAAAGAGTATATCTTTGACTTAATGATCGAGTGAGTTAAAGAGTTCGGCTAACACTTGAGTTCTGGCTTCAAAATATGATATAGTGAAAAGAGAAAAAATGAAGAATATCTAGATTAGATTATGTATGCGAGAGATCTGATATCTGTAGATCATGGGTAAAAGTTTGTTAGCCTAAGCGGAAGGCGTAAGATAACAAACATAATAATTTTTTTATTTGGTTGATAATCTGATTAGGTATGCTGATAAATAGACCTTAAGTATAACTTTTGGAAAACACAACCAATATCCAATTATGTATTTACAAGGACCTAAGAAATTAGTGAAGTTAAAACCAAAAGAAAAAGAGTTTGTCGAAGTTTTGACGGTAAATTGAACAACTTTGCGTCAAATATTTTGTGCCTTAAATAAGGTCGATCCAGAGAACATGTCCAATATTCGTCACGTATACAATCACATTCAAAGAAAAATGTTGGTTAAAAAGGATGGTCGGTCGCAAATGCAATAATTGTTTGCAAAATTAAAAATAAACAAATACATTCATTGGCATTGGCCGACCAGTGAAGGACTTGATGTCATAATCAATTTATTGTTTTGCGTGTGTGGTTAACATTGATCTACTATGGACCTTTCCCTGGTTGCTAATAATATATATCACTTACAATACGATTAGATATGGGATACCATTATTGGAAGTAGTCGGGGTTACATCGACTAACAAAACGTTTTGTATTTCATTCTCATTAATGGTCCACGAGAAGCAAGACAACTAAAAATGGACTTTGAGATGTTTGAAAATGGTTATGGAAAAGAACGATTGTGAGTTGACTTGTAAACATTGACCGTGAACTTGATTAGATGTATACCATAAAATAACTATTTCCAATCGCGATTCACATATTATGCGAATGACATATCAACAAGAATGTACACAGGAATATAAAGAAGATATTTGAAGATGGCAAATAGGCTAGTTTTTTGTAGCCATTTAGAATGTCTTTTTCGTATCGGCCACCATTGGCCGGATGAACGAGAAGTTAGAAAAATTGTAATGGATGTTCAAATAATAAAAGAGGGCGGTTGATTACACCCTAGACATATGAATTACAAAGAATTTTGTTCATGCATACACTAACAAGATTATATATTTTGACAATATTATGTCCAATAAGGCGAAAAGCTCGTACGCTACTTTGAAGAAATAAATCGGGCCAAGCTAATTAAATTTCAAAGAAATTGAGGATGATGTTAATGACTCGCTTGCGATGCAACATTCAACCATAAAATAATCTATGGATTTAAGCAAGTTTCATCTTATTCATAAAGTTTAAGAGTCTAAACCTTTTAAATAACTAAAGGGTTATATATGAGCAATCATTTTGACAATATTGTACGATAATTATCTTGTAAGATAAGGCGTTTGGTTTTTGGATTAATGATTCAATTAAAAATATATATACTTTGTAAGATTGATTTGGACCTCGTTGACAGTAGATTGAAACAAGTTCACTATCGACAAATAGATATGCAAATATATAATTCTTCCTAAAGTGTTGTGTTATCTGTATCGCATATTTTGGTTTAATGTATATGTTTATGCTCTTCATTTTATGTGCTATATGGTGTGGATAATTTAGAGTGGGGGATATTTTGGGAAGTTTTTTATTTGAGCATTAACTTTTAAGTAGTGAGTAGTGAGATAAGAGAGGTGTATGCTTGTATTTAAGGTTCTTGAAAAAATCCAACCTATTAAAGGAAGTTGGTTGAGGGATTTATAATGGTTTTATGACCCATGGGCCTTCTGGGTCGGACCATGAAGTCGAGTTAAACTTTTAAGCCCAAACCCTAAACGGTGTTAGCACACAACTGAGTCATGATTGACTTAGTCAGATTGTTCATAATATACTTGGTGTAAAATTGGTCCGAACTGCCCATCCGGTTTAGTCAGTAATGCCCTTCCAAAAATATCTGACCCAATCAGTAGCCCCTTTAGGTCTTTCAAAAATATTTTGGAAGAGATAAATTATTCATGAAAAGATCTGGATCGTATCCGAAGTGTCTTTTTGAAGAGTTGGTTATTGAGGAAAGGAAACTTGGTTGGATCCGAAGCGTTTCTTTTTGGTAGATAGAAAGCCAACAGTCATATTTTTTAGATCTAACACAGTCATATCCAAAGTGTCTTTTTTAGTTGGCTATCCGAAGTTTCCTTTTTTATTCGAACTCTTAACCGATTTTCTTCGTTGGTACTTGCACCTATCTTTCAAAAAGTAATTAGATTAGGCTTAATAGTCTCTAATCGTTATTTGAACCGTTTCATCTCTCCTAAGAGAAACACTTAAGGGGTTTTCAGCTTTATATAAACCCATTGTACTGGTTTTTTTCTTAATCATTTTCTAGAGAGAGAAAGCTTGAGTTTGCGATTTTCCTCTACATTTAAGAAGTTATATGTTCACAGCCAGAATAACTTTGATCAAAGGGGGTTGGTTAAACCTATCAGATTTGAAAAAACCAAGAAAATAGGCAAGACAGGAGGCGAGGATTGCAGCCGGACTCTCTACTTCTCCTGGTGGAGTAGTTAGCCAAGCGGTACTAGAACTGGATAAGAGCACATCGTCATCCCGAACATCGGTAACTCAAAAAACTCATTTTATCCCGACATTATTTGTACTAGAGTCTGAAACTTCAGTTCAAGTATCCTTAGATTCTTCTCCTAAGGGTAAAGTAGTTTCTAGTATTAAGAAACTCTCACCCTTACTAGCAATGGGATCAGATACTGGAGATGTCACACCCCAAAGAGTCACTCAACTCTCCAAGTCCAAGATCACCCCTTATTCTTCAAACAATGTTAGTTCAGAAACATTAAACCCTACTGCCCAACCCCTTGTGAATCCGGACACCAGGCCTTTCCATAGTGAGGCCATCCAAAATTGAAAAAGAAGCCACAAGTGCTAAGTCCACCAAACAACAGTCGACTATTATAGAAGAAATTATTGAAGACAGTCGGGAAAATACCCCTTTGGAGACATCCAGACAAACTGAAAACATCACTTCAGATCGGACCAATAGAGAAAAAGTGGGACTGCCAAACACTGAGTCACTTCTGGAGTGCTTGGAAGGGAAAGTTGGGCCTAATTTTTGCAATGTCAATGTGAAATATTTGTTGGCCCTTCAAAAATTGCCTACGTGTATACACACACCGCCGAATAAGATCGAATTAGAATAAAGTGGGGCTTCCTAAAGTCTATTAAGGTTATGATTCCCGTTACTTCATAGACTCATTTGGACTGCAAGGCTAATGAACTGGTGGTATACACAGAAGTGCTAAACTAGGGACTTCGTTTCCCCTTGGACCCGGAAATAGTTTGGTACTTTCACCTAATAAAGCTTTGCCCAAACTAGCTGAGTCTGAACACCTGATATACCTTATTGTCCAGCATTATTGCTACGAGGTTATCAAAGATTCCAATGCCCATGGAACAGTTTGCCGTCGTGGCTGGTTTATCTATGAATCATCAGATTCTCTTTTATCACTACAACCTGAGAAACGATTACAAAGTAGTGAACGATCTGTTGGAGGCTGACAAACCTTGGAGGACTCAGTTTCTGTTCATAAGCGGAGCATGGGAAAATGGTAAAAAGATAAACTACCAATCAAATCTGAGTCAACTGACTAAATGTTGGAGAAGCTCAGGTAACACTTTTTCGGATTTCCAGTTATATTCAAACTTTATGTTGTTATACCAAACTAATTATTATGTCTTTTTGGAATACTTTCAAAGATATTTTCTGAGCACTTGGAGGCAGGAAAAGCTACCTTTTTCCAAATTAAATCAATGGGCATCGAAGAAGTGGGGGCTTGGATTTCATAATTGCTTCACTTATGGAAACATGTTGATGGCTCACTTGTGGAACACCACTGGAAGCAGAGACCTCACCTGGGAAAAATTAACCACTCCCCTCCATCAGACGTCATCCTTAAAGATGTGAAGATTTTCTTACAAGCCCGGAGTAAATCCCTTATCCATCTTGACAAGATGAAGAAGAAGAAGAAGAGAAAAGCTGGAGTTGACCCATCTCACCAGATTCCCGAGGCAGCCAGTTCAGAGAATCCTGAAGGGATAAATGTCATTTTTCTAGAGGCAATTACTGGTACAGTTGGGGAATCCGAGAAATCTGATCAGTTACCTCAAGCTAAAAAGAAAGGCCACAAGAGGCCCAAGGAAGGCGATGACCGAAGAAACAAAAAATGGAATAAAAGTAACATTAGGTCATAGGTAATTCTCCGCCCTCCGGTCGACAATCCTATTCTTCCAGCTGATGTTCCTCCACAGGTAGATGCACCAACCGAACCTCATTCTCTAGTGTTTCCCTCAGCTAACCAGCCATCTGTTGAAGGAGAGGTTAACCTGGATGACCTTCGTAACATGTACTTTAGTGATCTAAACAAGGATGATTTCATTGGGTCCTTTCCTCAGACCACAATTTCTAATTTTGTCACTTAGAATGGTGAATCGTTTGAGGTATCAAGCGAGCAGGATACCCTAGGCCATGCAGTTTTGGGCTTCATTAGGCCAATAGTGGATATGGAAATGCAGGTTAGAGAATAGGCTGGGAACATCGACTCTCTTACCACAGAAAATCAACACTTAAGAGGTTGTCTTTCATCAGAATAGTAGAAAGTGGAAACTTTAAGTAAAGAGAAAGAGGAACTAAAATTTGAGTTGTAAAAGGCTAAAACTTCCCAAGAAAATCTTCAAACCAGATTCCCCGAACTAGAAACTACCACTTCTGTCGAGATCAATTCTTTAAAGGAACAACAAACCACAAATTCTAGCACTATCACCACCTTATCCAGAGAGAAAGAGAATTTAGCAAAACTTCTTAAAGAGAAAAAAAATAAGAAAATACCCTTCTAAAGAAGAATCAAGATCAAGAGATAACAGTAGCGATAGACTAGTATGTTGTCGGTGTTGTGGATTCCTTGGAAAAAGGAGATGAGAGTATTACGTCGAATATGGTTCTGCTATTCCATGAGACCTTTCCAAAGAGGACCCTTGGACCTTTGTGGAAATATGTACCATACGAGGAGATACCTTTTCATATCATGCCAGATGGTGCTAAACACGGATATTCAAGTGAAAATGAATCTAACAAAGGAACCGATGAAAGCTCAAGTGATGATGCTAAGAGTCCCAAGGACGATGTAGGTAAGGAAAGAACCGAGAGGAAGGAGCCCTAAGGTTATTGTGTTTACTTTTTATTTTTAAGACTAAAGTCCTTTGATGGCCAAGGCATTCTGTTATTTTCTTTCAAATTTCTCTCTATGAACCAAAGTCCTTGGATGTCTAAGGCCTTTTGTTTGATGATGGATTTGACGTTTTTTTATCCAGACGTAATGTTAAGTTTTCCTTTTGTATGAATTTCCTTTTCTTCTAATGAATAACTTTTAATTAGTATTTAATTTCTCCGACTTGTTCGATAAGCATTTAATTCATTGAATCATTTCAAACCTATTTCATTTGAATAATGAAGGTGTTTAATAATTTCGATCACTTCAAAGATACTTCATTTGAAGGACAAAAATGTTTAATAAATTCGATCACTTCAAAGATACTTTATTTGAAGGCATGTGTATTTGATAGATATTCAATTTATCTGATCTCCTCCCACTCACAACAATGTTTTGAAAAAGGCATAAGATATCATTGATTGAAAACCGAACACCTCATTAAAACCTCCCTGCGCCACCAGGGTAGGAAAGAGTATGCCCCCTAATAGTTACATTAACGTATGACAAAGTAAATATTTACAAGATAATCTTATTCAAAATACAACTTGAGAGGATCGATGTTTCATGGATGCTTTAAAACTTTACCTTCTTTGTCTTGAAGTTTATATGTTCCTGGCTTGATTCTTTCATATGCCATATAAGGGCCTTCCTAATTCGCAGCCAACTTCCCAAACTGTTTCTCTTTGGTATGCAAAAATACTTTTCATAATACCTTGTCTCCCTACTGGAAATCTCTTATTTTACTTTGGATGCAAACCTCCTTCTCATTAAACCCTAATAGTGTGTCATTCTTAAGTATGCCTTCACTCTTCTTTCTTCAATTAAGTCCAACTGATTCCTAACTCCAATTTCATTAGCCTGTTCGGAATAGTTTTGAATCCTCAAGGATGGAAAAGTAGCTTCTATGGGCGTGATCGCATCCATCCCGTAAATGAGCGCAAAATGGGATTCTTGGGTGGCTGTTTGGGGAGTAATTAGTTAGGCCCACAATACTTCTCACAAATAACTCGGTCACTTACCTGCAGCTCCTTCAAGATTCTTTTTCATCCCTGTTAAAATTGTTCGATTAACAACTTCAACTCGCCCATTAGCATGAGGGTGGAAAGGAGAAAAATGCTGAATTCCTCTAGAAGTGCAAAATATCTCCATGTCTTTATTGCAAAATTTTGGCCCATTGTCGGTGGTGATTCGCCGGGGGATTCCAAATCGAAAACATAAGCTGGATATAATAAATTTTATGAATGTCTTGGAAGTGGTACCAACTAGTGGGGCTGCATCTATCCATTTAGAGACATAGTCAATTGCCACTATTATCATTCGATACCCTCCGGACGCCATGGGGAGAGGTCCAACCAAGTCCAAACCCTATCTATCAAAAGTTATGGGGTCAGATATGGACTCCATAGGAATTGTTGGTGTATAGATTTCATTCCCATATCTCTCGCAAGGATCACATCTCATGAACATATCCTTGGCATCTGTCATTATTGTTGGTCAGTAGTATCCTGTTAACAAAACTCTCTTGTTAAGGCCTTATAGCCATAATGTGTTGATCCCTCTCCATCGTGTAATTTGGACAAAACACTTTGGAATTCCTCAAAGCTTAAGCATCGTATGAGAGGTCTTCTGAAATAATTTTTATAAAGAACCTCCATTAAAATCAAGAATCCACGAGCCTTATACTTGATATTTTTAACTAGGATTTTGTTTGAAGGCAAAACTCCATCAGAAATGAACTGATGTATCTCAAACCTCCAATCTTTGAATTGTAGGCCATATACACTCAAAATTTCTTCACATTCACCTTTTTCTCTCGAATTGAGCTTATGGAGGGGAATTCTTGCATAAGAATCTATAGGTAGGCTTCAGAATATGCTATGATGGCTAAAGAGTCTGCCATTGTATTGTCCGATCTAGGGACATGCTTATACTGGATTCTTTTAAACCTTATGGCAACTTTCTTTATACCTGCAGATACTTTATTAACTGATATTTTTTAGTTTCGGATATTCCTTGAGCTTGATTAATAAGTAAATAGGAGTCACTTACTAACTGAACTCTCTTTGCTCCACATATCTGAGCTAGTCTCAACCCAGCAATGGTTGCTTCATATTATGATTCATTGTTCAACGCCATGAAACCAAAACATATAGCCTGATACATAGTATCACCATAAGGGGAAGTTAAACAAATTCCATCCCCACATCCCAGCGTACTAGACCCACTGTCAGTTCGGATCAACCACTCTTTTTTTAGACTTGTTCTCTTGTTCTTGTCTGTGAGGCCTTTCAGTATGAAATTCTACCAAAAATTCAGCTATAGTTTGAGCCTTGATTGCGGTTCGAGGCACAAAATCAATATCATAATCTCCAAGCTTAACTGACCATTTAGTCATCATTTCTGATATGTTAGCTTTTTATAAAACGTTCTTTAAGGGGAAAGATGTTCAAACCGTAATCCAATACTCTTGAAAGTATGACCTTATTTTTTGGCTGCTCTTACCAATTCTAAGGTTATTTTTTCTAATCTTAAATACCTCTTTTCTGCTTTCATGAAACTGTTGCTTACATAATAAACTAGACAGGGGTAATTATCCATTTCTCTTACCAGAACAGCGCTAACGACATAATCAGATACAACCAATTACATAAAAATTGTCTCCCCTTGAATAGGTTTGAATAAAATCTTGGGTGATGACAAATTTTTTTTATTTCAAGAAAGGCTTGATCACATTGCGGAGACCAATTGAAATCTTTAGCATTTCTCAAAACTTCAAACAATTGAGCACATTTGTCAGATGATCTTGAAATAAATCTATTCAACGCAGCCAACCGCTCGGTTAACCTTTGGACTTCTTTAGTATTCCAGAGAGGATCCATAGCTAACAAAGCATCTAGCTGATCCGGATCAACCTGTATTCCTTTTTCACTCATGACATACCCTAGAAACTTTCCAGACTGGACTCCAAAAATGCATTTTTACGGGTTCATTTTATATTGATGGCTTCTAAGTTAGAGAAAGTTTCTTGAAAATTAGATATGTGTTCTTCCTCTTTGAGGCTTTTCACCATCATATCGTCTATATATACTTTCATTTTTTGCCAATTTGGGTAGCAAAAGTTTTATTCACTAGCCACTGATAAGTAGCTCTGGCGTTCTTCAATTCAAACGACATCATCTTATAATAACGAATCCTTCTATCTGTGATAAAGGTGGTGTGATCTTGATCGTTCAAAACTAGTTGTATCTGATTGTACCTTTAAAAGGCATCCATGAATGACAGCAACTTGTTCCCCGAAGTTGAGTTTACCAACTGATCTATCTGAGGCACCGGAAATGGGTCTTTAGGACATGCTATGTTAAGATCAGTAAATTCAATACACATGCGCCATTTTCCATTCTTTTTCTTGACTAAAATGGGGTTAGCAGTCCACAATGGGTATTGAGATTCTTTTATATGACCCATTTTGGTCAATCGATCCATTTCTTGTACTATTACATCGAATTTTTCTTTAGAAAAGAACCTCATTTTTTAACTACTACTCCAACATCAGATCGGATTGACAACTTGTGACAAATTACTTTAGAAGAGGCCCCGGATACATCATAACTGCACCATGCAAACACATGTAAATTGTCTGATAAGAAAGACAATAATTTTTTCTTTAATTCTAAGGGTAATTTAATGCCAATCTTAACATCTTTTCCTTCTGCTACGCGATGTGTCTCAACTTCTTCTATAGGTATTATAACACTAGGAGCCTCCATTGGATCATTAATTTCATTCTCATCGATGGACTCCAGTAACTGCTATTCTTTGTTAACTTTAACTCCCTCTAATGAGTTTGAGGCAAAAGTTGTTACATAGCATTCTGTAGCTACCTTGTGACTGCTTCGGAAAACACCAACATGTGTACCCACAATATATTTCGAACATTGATGGATAATAGAGGCCACAACATGCATCCTAGAAAGCCAATATATTCCAAAGATAGCATTGTAAGATGTTAGGCACTCAACCACAACAAACAATACCTTCACTGTCTTTTTAAAAGGTCCTCTACATAACAACACTTCTTCTTCAAACTCACCAATGACATCGAACAAACTCCTAGTGAATCCCACAATAATTCTGTTTGACCGTTGAATAACCAAAGGATTTTTCATATCTTTGTAAGTATTCATAAATAATATGTTTGCCGAACTACATATGTCAATCAGGATTCGACGTACATCATTTCCTCTAATTGATGCCCCTATCACAACGGCGTCTTCATGTGGCCCTGCAATATCTCTTAGGCCATCTTCATCAAAGACTATTAAAGGAGCTGGGGTTTGGTATAGATGTGTGAACATCTTTTCATCCAACTGAGTAGTCAAGTTGTTGACATGCCTTATTCTAGAAAACTTTGAAGGCGTTGTCGCAGTGTCTCCTCCAAATATAGTTAAGGACTCAAAATATTTTACCAGATCGGAAACTGTAACAGACTTATCCATTATCACCCCTATTTGATTCTGACCCGGGTCTGTATAGAAGTATTTGGAATCCACATCCAACCTTTCAACAATCACCATGGTATCTTTCTGTCTGGATGTTCCAGGGGCTACCGAAGGAGTTGTTCGGGTGATATTGGTATTGGATGGTGTATTATATGGTCTGATAGCCCCTTCTTTCTTCATACAATTATATAATTTACCTCTTTCAATGAGATTTTTCACTTTTTGCTTCAATGCTATGTAAGCATGGGTATCATGCCCCACATCGTTATGATATTTGCAGAAATGAGTACTTCGGATCTCTTTATGAGACTGTAGTGAAGTTGGCCTTCTAAAGTGTACATTCTATTTAGTCTTGCATATATTGTTGCTACACCTTCCCCCAATTCAACAAACCATTCAGACTGAACCCAATGACTTTTTTACTTCTAACTTGTTGGTTTTAATTGGATTGATTCTGCTTGGGCGGATGTGACCCATGCTCATTTTTCTTTGATCTGTACCCGGACTGATTTGTTGTTTGAGGAGTTGACACTATGGTGGTGGATTTGTTCTAACGAGGCACTCTAGATTTTTCTATTTCTTCAACATTAATCTGCTTCCCAGCTTGATTTAATAGTCCTCCAAAAGTCATTGTTTTTTTCGAGTTACAGAGTCAGCCAGATTACCCGGACCCAAACCTTGTCTTAAAGAGGAAATTGCGACTTGTTCAAAACAGTCAACCAGTCCATTCTTTGTATTCAGAAACCTACTAATATTATTATCAACGACACATTTGGTTCTTGGGCACAATGGATAATCGTATCACCATTAACTTTAAGCTTCTTTCTTCTAACAAATTGCCTTCGGAACGCCACCCAGAATATATCAAAATTCTTTATAGATCCCTGGGGAAGACTATTGTACCATTTGAGGGAACTTTCTTTAAATTTTTGTGAGAAGGCCCTGCATAGTAGCTTGTCATCGTCATCAAAGTTCATCATAAAATTCTTAAATTGTTCAAGATGATTGTCCGGATATTTTCTTCTATCATACTTTTCTATCTTAGAACTATCAAACCTTTTGGGAAGATGCCCGGAGAGTATTTTTTAAGACAAAGGTGATTGCCTCCAATTTTGGGTACGACTAACACAGTATCTTTATTAGGAGTAGTAAAAATATTTGGTTTGGATTGGAAGGCAAATGGATCGATCAACAAATGATCAGTATGTTGATCAGCCAAACCTTTCATTTTACCCTGATACTTTTAAGTTTGTCATGCCTATCCCTTTTTCTTGAATACCTTTTGGTCATACTTAATTTCATTTTAAGTCAACCTTCATCACTACTAGATAAGAGTGATTCTTCAAGTTCTGAATCATTAGATGAACTATTAGAAGACTCCAATGTTGAGCTCATAATTCGTTTGGACCGATGTGTTTTCTTGGAGCTGAGATGAGTCTTTATGAACTGCTCATTCTCATCTGGATTATCAGTAAGGTGGAGTGCTTATACACCAGATTATTCTTTAATTTCTTTTTCTGCTTGTTTTTTAGCCTTTAAGCCTCAATATCAGCTCTCAATTGATCTCGTTCTTCTTGCATGAATTGTTTTTCATCACCATCGTGGTTAACATGAGACACACTCGTGTGCTCATTATTTTATTCCACCCCTTCAAATTTTAGAGGTGAAATGTATTTTACATTAGGATCCATTTAAACTACTTTGTTCACTGGTTTTGAATTTGAAATCCAGGCACCCTCGTCTCCCATTGTGGTCGCCAATTTGGTGTGGATAATTTAGAGTTGGGGGGTATTGGGAAGTTTTTTTATTTGAGCATTAACTTCTGAGTAGTGATTTGTGAGATGAGATAGGTGTATGCTTGTATTTGAGGTTCTTGAAAAAGTCCAACGTATTAAATGAAGTTGATTGGGGTATTTATATTGGTTTTGTGACCCATGGGCCTTCCGGATCGGACCCTGGAGCCGGGTTAATATTATAAGCCCAAACCCTAAATAGTGTTAGCACATATTTGAGTTCTGATTGACTTAGTGAGACTGTTCATAATATACTTTGTGTAACATTGGTCTAAACTTCCCTTCCGATTTAGGCAATAATGCCCTTCTAAAAATATCTGACCCTATTATAATGTATTTGCGTCTAATGTTAAATTTTATCGAGTTAAGTTTGATGTTATCAAATTTTTAACACAATAGCAGTATTTCTCATAACTGTTACACAAACATCAAACGTTTATGTGTTGATATAATTTAAGGGAAAGCAAAAAATAACAATTGTTACGAAATAAATTACAAAATTTATGGTAAAAAAATTAGAATATGAATGAAAAAAGAACAACTGTTACAAAAGCAGCAACATAAGACAGAGAGACAATTTCTAATAAAAACAACTAGAATCTTAATGAAAATACAACTATTACAAAAGAACAGCGTAAGAGAAATAGACTTTACCTAGGTGTTTTTTGTCTTGCCATGCGGCATGTATAATGAATATGGTGGAATGTCTTGCACATGTTCAAAATGTTGCAAAGATCGATCGAGATATTAATTTTTCGTATGCTCTCTGTCGGAAATGATACCACGGTACCAAGCTACTTCCTTAAATGGGAAATGATCTTGTATCAAATGATAAGGTTCCAACCAAAAAATATCAAACCAACTTTTTTTATTCTTATAAAAATAGAATTAAATTAGCCTATCAAAACCATACAACCCATTAATTCATGCAACCAATAATATTTTTAAGTAACAAATAACAATTCAAAAAGAGACTAACTGCATACCAAGCATGTATGCTATTCATAGATTAAACAACGAATCATTATATTTCATTTATACTAGTGATTTCATACCAAGTTTCAAAGAGTCTAACTGCATACCAACATTTTATAATTTGATATATTAAACAACTAATCATCATATAGTAGTAACTGAAAACCAAACATGTATGATATTCTAATTCTAGTAGTAACTGCATACCAAACATTTTCATACTTTCATATATTAAACAAGTAATCATTATAATCATTATATGTGGAAAAGTAAATCTTACATTAGTTTCATGCAGCAAGTTGAACGTAATTCTCCAATTCGATTTGCTCTAGGAATAATAATTGGATGCACATGCATCCTATCGAGCAATACACGGTATACGCTTTGTGTAATCAGCACTCATAAACGGACAAACTAGGAAAAATGATCATGTATTGAGTGTTGATAAGAGCGATACACCCACACATAGTTTTCGTTTTTGTAAGGAAGCCTCTCCGAGATGATGATTCAAATATGCCAACACCACAGTACCCCAAGCATAGTATTGAACCTACCCAATCAAGTCTTGTAGGAAGTACACATACTTGTAACTAACACACATGTTGCTCTTGTTAGCAAACAGACTACACCCGAACATGTGAAGAATATAAGCATGTGCAGTTTGATGCACCATCTCGTGAGTGAATAAAGTATTGTTGTCATGGTAGACCTCACAAACTTAATATGGATAAAATCGAGGCCTAACCCAATCAATTTACTGTTATCAATCTCATTTTTAAGATCACTCAGATCTAGACCTAGAAGTGCGACATCATTGAGAATGGTCTACAACTTTCCATCACTAACTTGAAGCATAACGACGGACATCGTCAATGATCATACTCATATCACCAAAGTTGAAATATAAATTGTTTGTTTTCTAATACCACGCTCTATGAAAACCTCCGTAATAAAGGTCTATGACTGCATGGACGACAATAACTCGATTAGTCTGATGAAATGTGTGACATCCAACAACACTTTAACCCTGCCCCTACGTCTCAAACTCCAACTCCTATGACTGGTGTAGTGGACGTACAAACGCATCTCACGCTTCTATAAATAATAGCATGGTTTGGCATTAGTAAAAAACACTAAATAATAATACACATGTCAACTAAAAATAATATTTTGAAATTACATTTTCCTACCAAAATAGTAGGTAGTATGGTATCCTGAACGTCTCGCAAAAAACCTCAGGTAAACAATTAGGAGTGAAGCTCGATGACGTGGAGGTGGTTGTTTTTTGGGGGTAGAGCTCAATGATGTATAAGCGGGTGAAGAGGAAAGTGGAATTAAAAGTGTTTATATAGATACGGGGGATGAGATACCATATGTAACAACTGTTTTATTTCTCTCTCTATTCTTGATCCACATTATCCACGTACCGTCACCATAAATTGTACCATGCTCTGATTTCATAATCTAATATATATATATATATAAAAACCTACATTAAAATACTAAAACTTAAAGAACAAGATTTTTAAAAACAATAGCACAAATATCACCAAAATAACCAAACAATAAAGACAAAACCAGGTTGGATAAAATCTCGTTCCGAGAACTATGACGCACCAGAGTGTTGGCAGATTAATAGTCTTCAGCACCATACATCTGACGCGAGGAGCTATCTTCTCGCCAAACATAAGGTGCCTATAATATTTCCCATGTTATGTATGATGCCTATAATACACTTGGTGCCACACGGCTGGGTAGGGGGCCTTATTTTTTCACGTGTTTGGCAGAAACAAAGTATTATTCTCCTTTCTTGGGAAGAACAACATGACAAAAAAACATATAAATCGCAGAGTTTTTACATAAAATTAACTCTAATTCCTAACTATAATCCTAAATCATAAATATAAATCCATAACCTGACAGCTATATCTAAATCCATAACCTAAAATTTAAATTCCGAAATATAAATAGATACTTACTTAATTGATGCTTATTGGTGAGGGTTTTGCTTTTGACGAGGGTTTTTCTTTTTGAGAGTTTCATAAGACTTGAATGGGTTCAGTCAATGGTTTTTGGTGAGGGTTTTGATTTATGATGATCGTTCAATGGTGCTTTGAAGACTTGAACGGAGGTTGCTTTTAGTACGGGTTTGGTTTGTAATCTCAAGATGAGTGAACGAGTATTTCTATGAGACTCTTCAAATCGAGTGGATGGGTGAACGAGTATTGCTATGAGACTACTCGTCATTTTTACCTGGTATTGAGATACTCTCGAGTCTTTAATTGAAAAAATAATATTCTAAATTAGCCTAAAGTATTATAGTATACTTAAACATTTTTTCAATTAATTGTAAACATTGTCAATTGTTTAAACTAATTAAAAGAGTATTATTTAATATTATTAGATAAAAATGGAGAGAGAGAAAGTAGAGAGAATTTGAGAGAAATTAATTTTATAAAGATAAAATAGTAACTTTACAGAGTAATTTATTTTATACATGTTTTTTAGTTCAAGGATAAAAAATGTCAAAACTAAGAACTTTACAGAGTAACTTTGGACTTTTTAATACCACTTTATGGAGTAATTTCAGTTTTTTTAGCAATTCTCCAAGGAAACCCCTATACAGAATTACAGTTAGGATTTTAATTTGTCTCTCATGGAATCTCAACCTTTTGTTTAGTCGATGTGATAAGAGACCATAACTTTGATAATTTGTTTTGTTACAAATTAGTCTATATATTTTATATTATAGATTTAAGTGTCAATATTCAGATTCAACCCTTCACAGTATTTGAATTTGACCAAATATCTATACAGTTGCGTTTATAAAGAATTTTTCATATATTAATCATATTCCTATATATGTGAGTACTTATTAATCGGATCGCTAAAATAAGCATATGATGATCGATCATAATAGAAAAATTCCAACAATCTTCTATTTGGACCACAAATGTTACCAAATGATGTATATGTTTAATGAAGCTTATATAATTTTATCGTTCAAATACAAACTAAACAATCACATACTTCATGTTTAATGATTAATGACTAAAGAATTTTTCAATGCTTTAATACACAAAAATATACACAAATATAATCGCATTATCATCAATATTCAATTACATGAATCCATTATGATGTGTAACATAAGAATAATATGAAATATAATCGCACATATTTGTTCTAAACTAGTCCTAACTTAAGTTGGGATCCACTTAATAAGGAAAAAAATTCAATAAGATTTAAATGACGTACAAAACCAAATAGAAAACATATCTCGGGACCTACTATAAATTCCCACTATAATTAATGATCTTCTAAAAAATAATACCCATACTGATGGTGTGTTCCTGTAAAATTTATAGGTACATTTTCTTTAGTTAGATGATCTGCCACCATAAGGTTTGTACTATGGCCTATGCTAATTTAAGGACCTATACTTTCTATTTAACAAACAAGATCTTGATATATATATATATATATATATATATATTGGAATTAGTCAAGCTCCTATTATTGTTTGAATATTGAATTTCATATTTATTTTCATATTATAGCCTTAAGACAAATGATAAAATTGTGCAACCACAATCCATGGTTGGATATTTTAAAGCGTGCAACATATTCCATTGTCCTAATAGAGGATGTAACTAGTTTTGTTTTACACTTTTATATAGTATTTTACCTCAAATTAATAAGAATATGATACCCATAATGCTTTAAAATATGTCTAAACAACCTACCAAAATCTAAGTCGGAAAATCCAACGATTAGCATATTATCCGACTTTTTCTATGTCAACATTTGTTCTTTTATTTGTTTTTTATACCATCAAATCATTTTGACACTTTCTAATTAATCCTCAGATTACTTACATGTTGTCTCAAAAGCCTAACAACAAAGAAAATATATGAACTAGTACAAACTTGAGCATACATCAAACTCTCGACTACTATAGCATATGAGATCTTTTGCGTTTCATTAATCTCCAATTTTATTTGCAGATATTGAATTATACTTAGTTTGTCTATTTTAATAATATGAGCTTTCAAGGACTTGTTATATCTCATTTCACAATGTTGCAGCATACTTTATATATATAGGTATTTTGTGACAATTATATGATTTCACGAGAATAATCCCGATGAATATGGATACCTAATACAAAAATTACACCACTAGAAATTTTCATATCAAATTTATTTGACATAAATATCTTTGTAGTATGTAAAAATTCCTTTTCGCTCATGTCTAGAAGTATGTCATCAAAAGATCACACTAAAAATATGAACTTACTTCCACTAAAATATTGATTTACACAGTCCTCAACCAAGTTTATTTTATAAACAAATGAGACTATTACCTCAAGAAAATTATGGAAACCATGTAGATCGTTTCCTTAATATCATCGTTAAAAAAAATTAGTCCTAACATCCATTTTTGAAGACATTAGTAACAATGTGCAACTTTGAAGTCCATACATTAACATTGACTATAACTTGTTGCCATAAGTCATGCTTTATATCACTCCACATTATCCTTTAAATCCCGATTGGTTTTGTAAATCCACTTACGATTGATCAACTCCTTTTATATAGGTAATGAGACAAGCTCTCAAGTCGCGTTATCTTGCATTAAATTACATTATTCCTTCACAACGTTATCCTAGAACCAAAAGAAAACTCTTCATAAATTTACGGAAACACCGCGAATTACATCATATGAAACTGCATGTTCTTGAAGATTCATTATATGATCCAAATATATTACATTTTTCCTCTCTCTAATTAACATCTTTAATGATACTATTTTTTTAATGTTCACCTCTTGAGGAGGTAAATTTGATCTTCCTATAAAAAATAATTTTGTTCTTTGTGTGGAACACAAATATCATCTTGAGTATTTTCATGTTCCAAAAATATTTAAATGGTTGACATTGAAACCAATTCATCTGATACATAAGTATTAATTCACCAACATAGATCACTATACTAAGATATATTGCCTTTCATCAATTCAACAACATGGATTATTACGGTGTGGTCTTCATAATCTTTTTATTTTTGTTAAACCCTATATAGATCTCTATGTATTATTTATCAAAATGAATATTTGCTTATATTTCCCCCCTCGAACTCAACATGCTCAAAGCACTTGGTTGTTCCCGACTCAAATTTACTTTTAGTGGAAAGATCATGAAACTTAAAAAAAATACATTCAATGTTTGTATATCTAATAAAATAAAAGCTAGTCGTTTTGTGTTCCAATTTATTTTGATTCAACCTATAAGTCTTCGTTTAAGTTGGACACCTACAAACTTACATATACTTCAAGATAGGTTTGTTCCCAGTTCAAAATTTATATGAGATGTTAATGGTTGATTTTATGAAACTAAATTGAGAATGTATGAATCACATTTTTCCTAACCTTAAAGTGCAAGTATTAGAGGAGAATGATTAATCATATTTCTTATTATATCATTAAGTTTGAATTTTCGTCTCTTATATACATCATTAATGCTAAGAGCATTTGACATCATATACTGAAAAACTATACCGTACTTCTCTATGCAATTTGTAAATGGTCCATGATGTTGTTTACCTGAACTGTTATCTCTATCATAATATTTACCAGCATAAGAAGTTCTAACGCACTTAATGCTCGTACCAATTTATTTAACTTTGGTTTTGAAAGCTATGAACTTTTCTTAGGACTTCTGATTTCTCATAAATAAGGTATACCCTTCGTTGATTCAATTTCAATATACTTAATTAGGGAGAATCCTTAAACAGATATCAATGCGGTGTTATATATTGGGTTAAGTTTTATTATTTCGATCAAATATGAATGACCAGTTCACAATTCGAATTCGCTTGTTCACAACTAATTATGTAAAATATTAATATTTCTATAGGTTAGTAATGTTTGCAAGAACATTAATTATGCTTTTATCAAAACCCTAATTAAATTAATCCACCAACATAGATCATTACAGTGTGATATGTTGGCTTTATAAAGTACTTAGAAAAGTTAAGATGACATTAATTATGTAATTCATAATAAATTATAAACATCGAATAACCACACCTATATAATCAAGTGCAAAGATAACATGTGGTCTCAGTCTGAAATAACAACCCATGTAGGTGCACATACAACGGAAAGCTACAACGGGTCATTTTCATTATAACAACATTGACGTTGTCGCAACAACCATGGATGGCGATGTTTTGCTTCATGATGTTATCACGACAACCATCAGGGGGTATCATAGTAAAAAAATATATTACTTTTAATGTTTAAATTGGGTTTAATATGTCGCATCGATGTCTTTTTTACAACAGAAACATGATCCTAATTTTTTTTAAAAAAAACTTCTTAAATTTCTTCTAAAATCATGCTTAATCGATAAAACACGCAACCTACCATATTTTATCCTTAAAAAAATCAAACAATCATGTGATTTAAGATCTCATATCCACACATTTTTACCAAATCAATCAACAAGCAATTTCCAAATATGGACCATTTACTGAAAATGAAATCACGTGGTTTTATATTTTATTCAAGAGCAAAATAAAGGAAAATCCAATATCAAATGGGTATCCTTGATACCAATTGTTAGGATTAAAATTGTATGAACCCTAAGCCCAAACATGAATAGATAATATTCTTCAATATTAAATTTTTGTTTAAATACGAAAGATAAAATCTTACAACAAGCGGTAGATATAACATTTTTTATTTTGTTCTTGTTATATCTTTTGCTCTTGGTTCACTTTCTTACTTGTTTTAAGTGAAGATCTTTATCATATCTGCATTTGTGTATTGAGCAATACACATAATCTACCATTTATATAAGATTGTAATTACGGTTTTATTTTAACAATAATTGCACTATCATCATTTGGTTTTGTTGATGTGACTATGGATCATAACACTAACCGATATAACATGCCAATCCATACCCAAATATTTCAAGCTACAAATTTTAATTCCCCGTAGTGTAAAAATTATATAGAACATTTAGGATTACTCATGGTTCCCCTATATTATTTTTAGATTTTGAAGCGGAAGCCTTTAATACTTATTGAGTGAATTATGCGGGTTTGTGGTATTTCTATTTGCTTTAGAGTTGGTAATAGATTGTTCTTGAAGGAGTAGAACATATAAATACTGGAGAACTATGTGGAAACGATGTTAGAGATAAAAAAGGGAAAAGACAAAAAATTTAAAAAGCGACGGATTTGATGTGTTACTCAAAAAACTGATTAAGGTTTATTTTATATAGTAACTGAAGTGTATGAGTTATTATCATAAAGACTGCAATAAAACTCACTTAATTGTTCGTTTTTTTACCACAAATATTCGTTTTTTTATCCACTTAATCATACGTTTCTCTTTTTTTGTAATTAATCTCTATTTATCCAATCCACAATTGGTCGTGATGAACTCTCCGCCAACAGGAACCATAAGCTTTATTGGTTTATAAAGCTCAATACTTAATTGTTAGATTATAAGAGTATCCCAACTGTCTTTTTATATTTTAGATAAATACAGAGAGAATTTTGGCACTATATAATTTTATATTATGAATTATTACAAATATTAGGGTAATTATTTTATTTGTTAGATAAAAGGAGAAAAATAAAGAAAATTATAAAGAGGAGATAACCGCCTAGGTAAATATAGACTACCAAATTAAAATATGTAAATATACCGTATCTTTTAGATTACCTATTGGAAAATATATTTTAATAAAAATATAGATATATTTACTTTCAACCGTCAAATAGAGAGATTATTGGAGATCTAAAACTCTCTCCAGAATACACTTTAACCCAACTAATTTTCAACAAATTATTTATAAAATCATAATACTATATAATAATTTTATTATTATTACTATTTGTTTGTCTAGTATCTCAATTTATTATTTTAATGGTAAATACCACAATATGATTTGACATCTTAAATTCATATTCCGAAGGTATTCCAATTTATATTTTGTTTACATTAACTATTTGTCTTTCACAAAATAACCCCTAAATTTTATGACTTGAGTGGCTAATGAAGAGAGACCGCTCCAGTCTTTCCATTCCCAGTAGATCCTTCTTTATCAATCTTTGACGAAATGCTCCATCTTAATAAAAATTAGTATAAATAAGTAATATTTTCTATATAATTAAAAAAGAAAATCGCACCCAATTTTTTGTTTTAAATACATTGTTTATGTCCAACCCTGGCAGAAAATAATGTTTATTTTAAATGAAATTTTATTCACAATCACTTGTTATATTTACTACAAAGGTTTTTTTTTTCAAAATTAATAAACAATAAGTATGTACTTGATCATTATACATTATCGATTACGATACGATGTATTTGACTGCTAAAGCGGCATTCGAACCAATTAGTGAACATGTTCTCTGTTCTTGGTTTAAGATAACCCATCACATGTTATGGCCATCCTTTCTTTTATGCAGCGATTACAAAAATATTTTGTAACAACCTTTACCATTGTTTTGTCCAGTGTAGTGTAAGTTATTATTTATTTTTATTAAAGATATAGGTAAAAGTTATATATGATTATATAATCGGTATACGATTATTTAGTATATATAATTTTTTATTGTATTTTCAAATTATTATATATGATTTATACTAATTTATTTATTTTTAAACTATATACAAAGTATTAATAAGGTTTTCCTTTTAAGATTTTTAAAGAGGTTTTTTCCAATTTGGTTTTTTTTTTGGCTTCGTTACGAGATGAAGATTTCAAAAATTATGGTGGCTTGGTCTAATGTAACGGTGTTGTGTTCGCAGTGAAGGGAGGTTTCGAGAATTTAGATTTAAAAAATTTGAATCATATTCTTGTCCTCAAAAATATTTGTGGTCCCTAAAAAGTAAAAAAAAAACAACAATTCAATCTGCTGCGAATGGATTAAAAACGAAAAATTTAAAAATAATAATTTGTGGATTTCAGACCTAAGCTTCTTCCCTTCATGAATTTGGAAGAAAGATTTACATCTTAGGCTTTTAGAAAATAATTTGTACATGGTGGCGATCAGTAATGGGTAAGATACCTCATTCTGGTATGATTCTCGGCTTCTTTCTACTTCTCTGGTAACCCATTATGGGCAAAGTATAACTCATGACTTAAGGCTCGACAAGAATTCTCAAGGTTTCAGACATCATTTATCTTTAGAACTGGCCATCTATATAAAATTCGTAAGCGCTAGGAACCAGAACAATCTTTAGGAGATTAACAACTTCAACGATGTCTATTATTGGATTGCTAAAAGAGGAAACACAAAGTTCACAATCAAGGACACTTACATCGTCATACGTATGTTCACCCCCTATGTCGAGTGAGACGTGTTAGTATGATAAAGTATAATATTTCTCGTCATTATTTTATTATTTAACTTGATATCTATGATATGTTATCTATTCGAGATAATCTTTTGAGCTTGTATTTTATACAACTCCGATTATGAAACTATCAATCATATCCTCTATGATTGTACCTTCACTTTAAACATTTGGGGATATATCATCTCCAAGATCAGGTTCACTTTAAATGTCGCTAATTGGATTTCCTAGTTTAGTGAGCCATCAATATGGAATTCCTTTTGAAACTGACAGCTTCAGCATTCTTGCTTGGGTGTGGTAATTTACCACGTATGATTTCTCTACGGTTTTGCACAATATACTTTCTGACATTTGGTTAAGATTTGTTGGTACTAAGATAGACTAGCCGGTGTAATCCATAAACCGAAGTCTAACTTAATGTTGTTGATTATGTTTTGTTTACAACCACATCTCCCCTCATGATTGGTTGCAGTTGTTGTTAACCAGATTTTTTCATCCAACTTGGATGTTGCTCTGTCTAATGATGATCTTTGGGTCTTTTTGTTATGGCTTTTTTTTTATTTTATATTTTGCATCTAGCTCTACCCAAGTATTAGGTCAATCATTTATTGTAAAACTATTTCTTAAGGCTTACAAGCCACTCCTTGGGGTATATCTCATGTATTCATACGAATTATTTAATCTTATTTTTTATTTAATGTATTTTTAAACCCAAAAAATGTCAAATATATCGTTATTTTTAGAATTTTTGGCTCCCTCTCAAAACATTTTTAGATTCAGAAACGGAAAAATACCAAGAATAACAAACAAAAAATTTGGATTTTTCTTCAAGTGTAAGGTAAAAATAATAGTTATGAGATCCATTAATTAGGCTTATTTTGTGTTTTTTAATTGAGTCATATATGTTTAACACGTCAAATCTATGTTCTTGAGTTTTAACAAAAACATAGATGTGTTGAAATTCAGTGATTAAAATTAGTTTTAGGTTATAACTAATTGTTAGATAAGCCTTTATGTTGAGCTCTGAAGTTATTTGGTTGAATTGGTCCTAAATACGAAGTTTGCCATTGTTGATACGAAGTTAGAATTCTAGCTTTAAGGTTTTTAGTTTTTTCCAGGTTGGACATAATGTCAACTAAGACGTTGACATTAATATTGATTAATGAATACCAATGTTTACAATTTTCGTATAAATACCTCCGAAAAAAACCATCACCATAACATCATGACAACTAAGTACGTTGACATTAATAGCCTTTCTGTCTAGTTCATGTTTTTTTGGAACATCATACCTCTAGAAAAAATGTCACAATAACATCATCATCATCATCATCATCTATGACAGGTGATCCAGAGCCCTTCATACCTCAAATGTAAAGATCAGCAAAGGTTTTCCGTAAAAATAAAGGGTGCGAATATTGAGTGTCTACAAAATACTTACCTAAGTAAATCCTACCATCATATGGAGAACCCCAATAGAGGGATAGGCAAAGGTAGAGGCGGAGTTAGAGGGGTAAGAATAGAGGAATATTTTGTTAGAAGTGAAAGTGTTTGGAAGAAAATACCCTCATATATCGACATATTTAAAATGTATCACTAATCACACAATATACAAGCTATTACAAAAGGCATTCATAACATCAATAAAACCAATGTATTATTAACCCGCGATACGGTGGGTAATTACCATACTTCATAACATAATAATTACTAATCACACAATATACAAGCTATATCGTATTTGCGAACATAATTACCATACCTCGTATATTAAGTTGTCATTATGACCGCATTAAGAGTTTAACAAGTAGTCATATAAAACTGATGTCGACTAACTTATCATTTTTATGCTAAAACAAATAAAGGGTCAACTAAATTGGGGTTTTTTAATAATAAACACCGAATGACGATCCTATCGATATTAGATGTTTAATTAATTTTTGATAAATATCGAATGCCGACTTAGCCCATTGACATTAGGTGTTTTACTGATTTTTTTTAAATGTAAACTAAAATACCTAGTTGTTTTTTAATGTTATACACCTAATGTCGACTAATCGTATACACCTAACTGATTTATAAATTTTAGGTGCTTCCATCTAGTTATTAAAATCGACAATCATATCAAGTAATTTTAGCCTCTTTAGCTTTTTATATATGTTTGCACTATAATCATGAACAACCTCATACAAAGGCAAATCCAATAGGATTTTGGTCATTAGTCGTTCCCTCAAAGAAGGTCATGCACTTATAGTTCTAAACAAATGATGATCTAAGCCCTGAAGACATTATGATTATCAATTTGGATATTTGTTACCTCATAAATGAATGAACTCATAAATAGGAGAAGATGTTCGAGAAACAACAACTCTTCTTTAACTTTTTCAATTTTTTTGGCGTTTATGTGTTTTTAAAATATTTTATAATTTTTTTTAATTTACTAATATTCTCGTGGTGTTTGCAATTGTTGCATGGATCAGATGATTATATTACCATGGTGTAATATTAATCATGTTTTCTTTGATTGCATACTCAAAATATTATTTCTCGCATTTCGCCAAATTATCATTGTCATTTTCCCACGTCTTTTTCATTTCAACGGTTTCATGGAGAAGAAATTTGGTATTTTTGGGATCAAGTACATGGAAATATAATTTTGATAATATGTAAAGCCTTCATTCTAGATTATACCCAAAAACTAAACTAACCATTTTAAATATCTCTTTATTCACATAATCATATTTATCGTATTCGCCTTTCGTAACAAAATTTATGGTTTGTCAACTTTTACCGAGAATATAATAAGTCATAATAATGACCTTCTTTATAATCATATATATCGTATATGCATACGACAACCCATGTATAGATCTAACAACACATCCATATTATTCGTTAAAAATACTACTTTTAGCCTTTTGTATTCTTTTAGCATAAGTTTAAGGGATGTCACGCTGAACTTTCTCTAACATATTTAAATATGATATTGTTGTATGAAAAAATATAGATTTATTTATTTTCGAACGATTATTTTATCTTTGTGCATGGCATATCAAGCAAAGTGTCAAGCTTCATCCAAAATTGTTCAAAGTTAGTCGCGTCGTCTTGACAAATTGCTTCAATAATGAATGTGCACCTTCAATACTAGTAATAGTAACAAAACATTAGTTCGAATATGTTACTAAACTTTATATATAAGTATTATTGAGCTCACCGATTAGTTATCGTGTTTCTATAGTGCGTGACAAGGTTGGTGTCTTCATAAAAGATTCTTTCACCAGGGTTTGAGCCAATACGTTTCAGCATTCTCTAACGCCTTAGGATAAACTTTGTATGTCTTTTTCATTGTTTCTATATTTATATGTAATGCAAAAGTATTTTCTAAATACACGACTGAATTCCAAAAAGCAAGAAATTGGTCTCAAACCTTTCATTCTTTGAATAATTTCTCTATGTACACAATAATATTTCATCTTATATGCCACATGCAAAACAAATGTGTAGCTTCCATAAATATTATGTAGATTGCGCCCATCAACGCCAGTTTTTTTATATCAGCAATAGGTCATATACACTCGTTTTCTTTCATGAGAAATTGAAGACAATTCATTTCCCAAAAATATAGTTGTCTATTTTTTCGCTCCCATAAACTCGTATGAGGTACAATATGTTAAACATGTTGATATAACCCCAACTATTTAAAATAGTGACATTATATACCTAATTTTTTTTATGTACTATAAATTATTGAAACCTACATAAATGTCCTTAGATGATGTCAAAAGTGTCTTTGTATGATGTCAAACAGGGTATTTATTTTCCTTCAATTTATCCAACCAAAACTTTATGTGTGACTTATATTATATATACAAAGTATGGTATTTTTGTTATAATGGACAATTTCATTAACGAAGTAAATGAATAGTATGTCAAAAAAATTTCTATAAGAATGAAAAAAATGTTAACAATGATAATGTGGTTAATGTAATGATATTTTACCTCAATAGTTATAAATATCGAATGAACTATATAAAAATGTAAATGAAGTTTATAATTCATTCAATACATAAGAAATGACATAGAGAAGTGAAGCCACTAACGCTCATACGATGAACTAAAATTCAGATATGTTTTTAGATATCTCTCCTAAAACGTTTCCATGTGAAATAGAAGCTAAAGAAATATTAAAATTTCAATTTAAGGTAATAATAAATTAAGTATGTTCAAAATAAGTATTTTAATTGCTTTCTATATTAATCATTGAAATATTATCCGACAATCATACAAAAATGATCTCCACTTTCAACAGACTTACAATATTATGTAGTATGTAAGGTTGCAACTTTATAAGGTTGTTATTACATTAACGTTAGTGTTAATAAATGAGTATTTTGGACAAATCAACATATTAAGAAGTATATGGTATATAATAAATAAATAAAAAAAAAATTGAATTTATTAATGAGGCTACCTTAAAATATATGTGGTATGTACTAGTTTTCATATTGAAAAATAAGTCTTATGTGATAAAAAAATTAAATATTTCGACAAATTGGATCATTAGTCGTTGACAATTTTGTAACTAATTGTTTTTCGTCTACTTCCAGCATTCTTGTACACAAACGTCTTTTTAAGAATTCAGTAGCGTTATGGTTATACATTTCACATATAATTATTAGGTGTCATAATCTAATTTTACATTTAATTGGATAAGCTCTTAGTGCAAGAAACGATTACATTTTTTGTCTTATGGGGTCTTTTCTTAATATTATTTAGTAGGAAATTTCATAGAAAATATGATTTTTTTGTAAGAAAATTACTCTTTGTGATCTCTCAGTCTTCTTATCATCACAACAACTCTTACTAACCATGTATCATATACATGTAACCATACAATATACTTATAATATAAGTTGAGGCTAAGTGTAATGCATCAAAGTGATGAATATGCGCAACATATACAAAGAGTTTTTGTTATACGATGGAGTCATTTTCCTATAAGATTTAACAATGAGAAGATAAATTAGTTTCCAACAAATGTCAATTTTTTGCTAAAGGAAAGTTGGATATCTAGATGATACTGATGTTGATGAATTTTGCTGATATCAATAGCATTATTAGATACGGATGTAGACAAGTGCATCAAAATTTACAGAACCCTTTAACCACATGTTCGTCAATTGTTTTTGTTCGATTTTGACTATAACCAATATAATACATGAAGTATATACATTTGTCGTGATTCTTGATCTTTACTAACCTCAATTCTATTATTGATTCTTGTATTTTTAAAGTTTGATTCTTGTGAACATTTTGTTAGGTTTTATAAGTTTTGAGTTTGTTATTATTATTTTGTTTTTTGTTTTAAATATATATATATTAAATTTAGGAGTACGAAGGTTTATATTTTTTTTGTTAAACTAGTCAGAATGTTATAATAATATAAACTTTATTAAATAGATAGGGATAAAATAAATCATATCTTGAGGTGTATTGTTTTACTTCAATTTCATGTTATATTTAGTGATTGTGCTTATACTAATGCCAAATATGTAATACAATCTTCTAATTACATTTGATTTCTATGTATTTTTAACATGATTTTTTTAATATTGAAAGTAAATTTTAGTCATATTGAGCCTAAAACGTATACAAATATATATTGCTACGTACTCGTTATCGATATCAATATATATGGTATATATTATTTATACTTATTCTTTGTCGATTTGAATATATAAGATATACATTTTACATTTAATCATACATATTTTTCCAAATAAGATTAGTTTATAATATTTATATATACAAAATACATTATTTATATAAATTTATACTGAAAAAATGAATAACTTTAGTGTAAGCTATTGAAAAATATCTATATTCAGTTATCAATATAGACTTGAAAATTTGAGGTTACAAAATAAATACTAGCAATAAATATTTTTTAAATTATTATTTTAAATAAGAAATGCATGCCATAGCATAAAATAGAAAAATATTTGATTTTTTAAATTGTAGGATACATTATTTCTTTCATTTTTTTTTAAATTTTAATATTTATGTTTATAACCATAATTTAAAAAATTACGTACAAAAATTAATATTTTTACTTTTTTTGAAACAAATAAACAAATGGTATTGTTTAAAGGTATTCTTTTTCCCGTCTTTTTATAACTAAAAATTTCATATATTTATAAGTGGTCAACAGCATGTTTTTCACAATTAAAAATATATTTTTACGAGTAATGTTTTTCACAAGTAATGTATTTTTCGTAAGCAAAATACTCATATTTTCACAAGTGATAAATATCAGATTTTTCACTTATGGAATATTTTTTTTCAAAAGTGAATACATATATTTTTGCAGTTGATGAATAACGTTTTTTTCACAAATAAAAAAAATCACAAGTAAAATTCACATATTTTCGTATGTAAAATACTAATATTTGTTGCATGTAATGAACAACGTGTTTTGATAAGTGAAAAAATCATTTTTCATAAGTTAAATACAGGGATGATGAACAACATGTTTTTTAACAAGTACAATAAACATATTTTCATAAGTGATGAACATATTATTTTTCATTAATGAAAATTATTTTTTCACAAGTAAAATACACATTTTTGCAAATGATGAACAACAAGTTTTTCACAAGTGAAATTTTTGTTCACGAGTAAAATACACATATTTTTATAAATAATGAACATCATATTTTTTCACAAGTTAAAATTTATTCTTCACAAGTAAAGGATATATTTTCAGAAGGGTTGAACAACATGTTTTCCGTAAGTGAAAACTCCTTTTACACAATTAAAATAAAATATTTTCACAAGTGTTGAACATCATATTTTTTCACAAGTGAAAAATATTTTTTTGACATGTAAAATACACATATTTTCGCAAGTGATGAACAACATGTTTTTCACGAGTGAAAATAATTTTTTCACAAGTAAAATACATATATTTTCGCAAGTTAAGAACACCATGTTTTTCACAAGTAATGTTTTTTCTGCAAGTAGAGTACTCATATTTTTACAAGTAATGAACAATATATTTTGTCACAAGTAAAATATCGTATTTTCGAACACATTCATATTTTCGCATATTAAACACATGTTATCACAAATTAAAAACACATATTTTCCCAGTTATATCTATATATAAACAAACAAACAAAAAATTCGCGACATCAAAACTTACATGTTGTCCTGCCATAATCGTTTTATTTCCAAAACTTTTTTAAATATACAACTAAAATCGTATATAAATTATGATAATATAGAAAAAAAATCAAAACCAAAAAACAAGTTCAAAATATACATTTAAAACGAATTGATTTGAAGTTATGTTACACGAATAGAGAGAAAAATATCGAGACATAAATAAAGAACGTGAAAGAGAAGAAGAAAAGAGTTAGAAGTTATGTTATGATTATATATAGGGGTAGTATGGATATTGTGGAAATTCCTGATACTAGTTGGTAATAAATAATTTAATATTATGTATTAGACGAATAGTAAATAGATTTTCATATATTTATAGATAAATAAGTTTGATGTTATATATTTATCAGTATTATATTTATAATTTATAAATTTTTATGTTTTAAATAAATAAGTTATATTATAAAAGAAATTATATATAAACGCGTAATTATTTTTATAAGAATAATTATAGTTTATATATATATATATATATAACTCATACCATCAATACATTTATTTTAAAGAATAAACTAAAAAATAATAAAGTTATCAAAGTCTGAAAATGTTTTATAATTTAATAAATTATCAAATCTTAAGATAGTTAAAAAAATCAAACTCTTATTGTAGTAAGATTCAAATAAATTCAAAATTCACCTATATAGAGGTTGAGTGTGCTGCCAGTATTGATGAAGTCAAATCCCAATATATAAGTTGAGTGTGTTACCAATAATGAAAAGATCTCCTTGTATTCCAGAGGTCGTCACAAAGATAAGACTTTGGTCACTAAATGAGTGGTTGATGAGGACATACCCTTCAACCAGCTTAATATCTGATCTCCTCGTAAGTATTCTTATTAATTATTTGTAATACTTGATTTATGGAATGTTCATGTGTTAAATGACCCAATACGAAAAAAAGATGTTGGTGAGTTTATCATTAGCAATAATATCTCCATTATATATTTTTTAGACTAGGTTGTGTGATCCTACATAGAGTCCATTATCAGAACCATGGTCCCTTTTTGGAACCATCATAGTCATCTCATCTTCCCCCATACATTTATTATAAATAAAACTACTTTAACTCTGTCACTACTTTTTGATTATCCACCATATATGTTTTCAATGAAGTGCAAGACCGTATTCCTTTTTTGTCTGATTTTGAGGCCATTTCGGTTTCATCACGATATTACTGTGGTTGCCCTAAGAGACTTCAACATTATCCCAAAGTCGGAGCATCACACTGGTTACTCTGATCTCTATAATTTTTCAATCGACGATTTTAATAATTGTTGTTATCATTGTGAACTAATTGGTCTTTGTATTTTAGTTTACCCATTTTTGTGACTAGAAAACAGCCTACTAATCCCATCACTTATAAAATAAACCATGTTTTTGTTAACAAGGAATGGGATGAGTATTTTCTAATATCTTTTTCCCAACATGGCCCATTATTTCACTTTTAACCACACAAGAGTCACCATCAATCTTGCTACCTCTTAAGCTCAAATAAAAAAAACTTCTAAATTTTCTAACATATATAAGTGCCACCCGATTTAAAAATTTATTTTCATCAGTTGGAACCTACCCCTTGCTGCCCAAGGTATACATATTGTATTATTTAAAATAGCTCGAGTTCAAAATGAGTTTTGTCTCTTGAATTATCCGAGTGTTGAACGACAAAATGATCTTTTATCCATCCAATCTAAGTTAGCCATATACATCATAAACCCATATTTGTGTATGCGGAGATCGCAATCTCATTGGCCCTCATCTTCCTCGGAAGGGTTGATGAGTCATTCTTTCATCAAAAGTTAAGAAAATCTTGACTCAAGTTGGAAGACTATAATAAAAAATTCTTCCACGACAGAGTCAAAACTTGAATCATATGTAATAAAATTATCTTTATCACTAATGATCGAGGGATCTCAAAACGACCCCCTCTAATATTGTCAAACATATAGTGGAATAATTCTCTAACCTTATGGGTTCCACTAGTATTTAAGAATACAAATTCATTTCTCAAATTTCCTCTTTCATTACCTCCAAGTTCAACCCCACAGACAAAACCCACACGACCCCTCTGATTTCCAATGAGGAATTCAATAATATTTTTTAGTTGACAGTAATTAGACCCTCGGGCCTGATGACTATAGTATCAGGTGTTCTCAAAACTTTTTAAACTAGTATGAGAATGATCTACACGATGGGGTCCACACATTATTCACTTCATATTTTCTTGAATCTTCTTGAAATAAAACCATCGTCACCCTCATTCATAAATTTAACACGTTATTCTTCTGTTGCAAATTCCAGACCCATTGTTTGTTGCAATATTACCTATAAATTTATATATAGTTATTTGCCAACATAATCAAGGACTTATTTCATGATCTTATTGAAAACCAACATTTGTACATGGGTGTAGTATCTCTGTTAACATCCTTCTCTCTAAGGACATCTTAAGAGTTATCAAACAAAAAGTAAAGGTCTAAGAGTTACCCTTAAAATTGACCTAATGATGGTTTTTTATAATGTTTGATAACACATCGTCCTTGACATCTTGTTGTTAGGGTTTTCATTAATAATAATATTTCATGGATTTTCTAATGCATCTTTTTACCCACTTTTAGTGTAAATATCAATGGTGATCCACATGGTAATTTTCAGGGGGAAAACCTTCGTGATTGAGGGCCTCTTTATTTTTATCTTTGTTTCATAGTTATGCAAGTCCTCTCTGGAATTCTTAGGAGAAACGTAACGACAAATATTTCAATTTTTGTTTGAAACTCAAGATTGTTAAACTATGTTTTGCGAAAAAAAACTTATGATTTTATATCGTGACGATTTCATTAAGCTCATCAAGGTAGTCTTGGAAAATTTGCATGCCTCTCGGGCTTCCCGGTCAACCACAAAAAGAGTCATACATTTATATCAATGTTTATTTTTCATCTTCTAAAATAAGTTGATCAACTTTATCAGCTACGATTTTGGTACACTATATGTTAAGTACCTTGGTGTGTCTTTTATCACGAGTCGAGTATCATATATTAAATATCGTCTATTTTTTATAAGCTCATTTCCAAAATAGGTTTTTGGACCTTTATACATCTTTCATATGGTGGTAGTCTATAAATCATTAAGTTGATCCGCTTTGTTGGCCAACTGCACGAGTCATTTTTTTCATCTTCTAGGATCCTTAATGACCTCGGCTAACCCTTTCATCGTTTTCTTGGTCGGGTTACAAAATGAAGATTTATGGGTCTAAATATTCTTTGAATAAGGTTATCTTGTCCGTCCTATACAGCAACTTTAGGACCTAGACCTAAAAAACCGGAATTAGGCGGTTGTTCTCTAACACTTGTGGTAAATTGTAAGGGAAAACTATTTTCTATTTGGTGTGAATGGATAAAACTATATACAAATGGAACACAACCCTTGGCTCATCTCTTCATGGACCTGAAAGAAAATTCTTCTGATCTATCAGATATTTGAAACCTTATTCTCTCACTCCCCTCCCACCTTCGTGCAGATAATGACGATGGTCATCGTCCAATATGTTAACAACAGAAATACGAGGTTCACTATCAAGGATACCTACCATACCATATGTACGTGTGTTCCTTATGTCGAGTGAGCTGGTTTGGTATGACATAAATAAATTCGGCATCACTCTTTTATTATTTGACTTGTCATATATGGTAAGTTATTTACTCGTGACAAGTGTAGAAGTTGGAACTCTCCTCCCAACTGCGCTCTTTGTAACTTGTATGGTAAATCCATCAATTATATCTTATATGGTTGTGCATTCACTCATTGTATTTGGGATGCTGCAAACATCAAATTTGGTTTTATCTTCCGTTTATATTTTTTTTTGTTTATAAGCTACTACACATTGTGTTTTGTTTGTATTATCTTTGCTACGTTTTACTAAATTTGATTGGTTAATTTGTTTTAAATATTTAATTATTTTTAAAAAATTATGTATATAATATTTAAGATAAACTATCTATAAAAACCTAATCAAATATCTTAGTAACACATAATACCCAAAATTAGTAAACTACCAATAAATATTTAGACTAAGATAAAAAAAAACTACATCAAAGAGTCTTTTTTTTAATTAAATCTCGTATTTCTAATATTTATACAATTTTATTTATTAATTTACTATATTTATTAAAATATATAGAAATACATATTATTTAGTTGGGTTCGGCTAAATTCGGGCCCAAAATATGTTAACCTGCCCCAAAAAACAAGCGTTTTTAAAGTTTTACAATTTTACCCTTACCCCGGCGGTTGAACCTTTCTCAACCGCCGGTTGAGACCTTCCCACCCGGCGGAAAAGTTGTTTCAAGCTTCCCCGCCGGTTGAAACCATCTTAACCGGCGGGGTAAAAGCCGGCTAAAATTTTGGAACTGATTAACATATTTTGAACCCGAATTTAATCCAACCCTATTTAGTTAGGTAGTGTTTAAGTATTTTTTTTATATAAATTATTTTAAATACCTATATATGATAACAAAAAAGTAAAATATCCACTATAGTTTAAAATTCTCTCCTTTATAGCATAATTCCAAACTGCATCCAGCATCCTTATAAAGTAGCATATCGATATCATACATTTTTTTTCCCGTAACTTAAGTAACCAGGGCCAATGCATATAAAGTAGATAAAGTTAGGCACGTATCCCAACGCAGACCTTTCAATTCGCAAACTTTTATCCTATTTTTAACATTAGAGAAGGTCAGGATTTCGTGTTTCATTTAGTAATCTCTCTATATTTGGCAATGTCACACATCTATACAATTCTAAAAGCCTAGTTGTCAAATCAAGTCAATAAAACTTTGCCAAAATTAAAATGTTCACTTTACTACCCCATAAATACTGTCTTATTTGCTAATAATCCTCATTATAGTAAATTAAACGACAAATAAAACAACATCATCGGATATAGTCAGGTTAATTATTTTCGGGTTAAGTTAAACTTTTTCTTTTTCAACTAAAAACTAAATTTTTTCTTAAAATTTTATTTTGTTATACATTTTAATATTTTTGAATTTCTTTTAGTGTAAGTGTTTTTTTTATGTTTTAGAGACATAACATTTATAGATGAAAATCTTATAAAACAACCATTTGATCAAAAAAATCAATCACTATTTTTTTAAAAGAATAAATTTTTATTTTATTGTCCTCCGTCAGGATCATCACCCGAATCTTTGTAAGTTTTATGTATGATTATTGCTTTTTAGAATGTGAGGAGTCTTAATGATCCTGTTAGGCAAAAAGACGTTACTGATTTCATTATTAGTAATAGTATTTCCCTGTTAATTTTAGTAGAAACCAAAGTCCAAAATTATAAAGTAGACTCGATTATCAGAACTATGGCCCCCTTTTGGCATTACTTTACTAATCACTCTACTCACCGTCTCAGTAGGATTTGGATCATTTGGAACCCCAACGTCATTACTGTCACTAGATTGTCTCAATCCCCTCAATTCATTCATTGTAAGGCCATTTTACCATAATCGCCCCTCTTCCTTCTGTTTCACTGTTATATATGCTTTTAATGATGCCTATGATCGTATCCCCCTCTGGAATGATTTAAATTCTTTAGCATCCCAAGACAAGGGTGTTCATTGGGTCTCCCTCGGGGACTTTAACGTTATTCGTAAGCCGGATGAGCGCCTAGGTACCCATGAGTCTTGGTCCTCTGCTATTAATGACTTTAATGACTTTTGCTACCACTGTGAGCTCAGTGATCTTCGTTCCACTGGATTCCCTTTTACATGGATTAACAAACAACTTTCTCACTCTGTCATTTCCAAAATTGATCGTGTCATAGTCAACCCTGACTGAGATGACCAATTTCCAATGTCTTTTTCTCATTTTGGTTTCCTTCGCTTTCATGATCACACCACTGTCACCCTAAACCTGGGATCCCCCCGTCAAAATAGGAAGAAGCATTTCAAATTCTTTAATATGTGGCAATCTCACCCTCTTTTTAAGACTATCATTCCCAATAATTGAAATCTCCCCTGCAATGTTATTGGAAAAGGCTTCAACATGAGCTTTCATGTCTCAACCGTAAGGATTATAGTGACATTAGTACCATGGTTGTTGATGCTCAAGATACCCTCTTCCGAGCCTAATCCAACCTTGCCCAAGATCCCCTCAATCCTGAACTTATATCCAAGGAGATTGAAGCTTCTTCGTCTTACATTTTCCTCAGCCGCACTGAAAAATCCTTTCTCAAGCAAAAATCCAGAAAAAACTGGATCAAGCTTGGATACATGAATGACAACTTCTTCCACAATAGTATCAAAACCCGTCTTTTCCGTAACAAAATAATCTCCATCAATGACGACCAAAGGGTTTCGGTCTCTTCTCCAACCAGGGTTTCTAAGGTAATCGTGAACTATTTCATGGATTTTCTTAGAACCAAACACCCCCTGGATACCCTGGTCTGGAGAGACTTTCTCCCCTCCTCTTCTCTAAGGTCTCCAAATCTGATAAAGACCTAATGACTCGTGAGGTTACTTGCGATGAAATCAAGTCTGCCTTATTTAGTATTGACGGTAACAAATCTGTTGGCCCGAATGGTTTCAACTCTAGTTTCTTTAAGGCCACCTGGAATATGGGGTCCTCGAGTTCTTCAGCTCAGGTACCCTTGACAATGCATGGAATTCTACTTCTATTGCTCTAATCCCCAAAAAATATTCCCCCTCTGTTGCTGCTGACTTTAAACCCATCGCCCTCTGCAATATGGTCTATAAATTCATCTCCAAAATTCTTTCAAATAGAATTAAAGATTCTTTCTCTTACCTTATTGACTCCTCCACATCTACTTTTATAGCTGGCATGAATATCTCTGATAACATCCTCATTTCCCAAGAGTTGTTAAGGGGTTACAACTCCATTAGCGGATGTAAAAAGGTTTCGATTAATATTGATCTTATGAAAGCCTTTGATAACGTCCGTTGACATCTCATCCTGGATATTCTTATCGCGATGCATTTCCCTGACAAGATGATCAACTGGATCATCAAATGCATTTCTTCCCCATCCTACAACATTATCATTAATAGGGACCTTCATGGTAATTTCTATGGTAGAAAAGGTCTAAGACAAGGTGGCCCACTCTCTCTATTTCTTTTTGTTCTTGTTATGCAAGTCCTCTCTAGCGTTCTCAAGGAGAAAAGCAATAACCCTAATTTTCGGTTTCACTAGAAATATCATAAGCTTAAAATCATAAATCTCTGGTTTGTTAACGATCTTATGATCTTCTGCCATAGAGATGTCACTTCCATCATCTCATCAAAGATGGCCTTGATGACTTTTACTCATTTTATGGCCTCAAGTTTAATCCCTTTAAAAGTTAAATTTTTTTCTTTGGCATGGATAGCTCCCTTCGCTCCAAACTCCTCTCCATTCTGAACTTTGGTGAAGGATCTCTCTCTGTCAAATACCTTGGTGTCCCTCATTCACACTGGTCGTCTCTCCCACACTGAGTGTCGTCCTCTCCTTCATAAAATTACTTCTAGAATTGATACTTGGACTTCTAAACACCTCTCTTATACTGGCAGACTTCAGCTCATTAAATCAGTCTTATTTGCTGGCCAAGTTTACTGGTCTTCTATCTTCATCCTCCCTTCTAGGATTCTTAATAAGTTGACCCAGTATCTTCGTCGTTTCCTTTGGTCTGTCTTATATTTATTATCACCACTCCCACAAGAGAGGGCGGCCTTGGGATTCTAGACCTTAAAACTTAGAATCAAGCGGCCATCCTAAAGTAATTTGGTCTATTATTAGTAATAATAAGCATTCTATCTGGTGAAAATGGATTAAGTTTGAAAAAATTAAAAACAATAACTTTTGGGACCTTAATTTTGGCTCTTCTCCGTCATGGGCTTGGAGGAAAATTATTTGTCTTCGCCCTATTGCTAGCAACCTTTTTAGAGTTATTATTGGTAATGATCATAATACCTCTTTTTGGTATGGCTCTTGGCTTTTTTCTACCTCTCTGGTTAACCATTATAGCTCTAGTATCATCAGCGATTCTAGATTAGGTAAAAACCTTAAGGTGGCTGACATTATCCTCGACGAGAAATGGAATTGGCCCCCAACCTAAGGTCGACTTCTGCAAAGAATCACTTAAATCTCCAAGAGATCAACAACCTCATTCTTACTCTTCTTTCGCCCAACATTATTTCCAATGTTTTTCTCTTCTGGACTACAAAGGGTGGAATTCATACCTTCACTATCAAGGACACATATAATGTCATTTGTATGTCTGTCCCGATTGTTGGGTAGGTCGGGTTGGTATGGAATAAACATAACATTCCTCGTCACTCTTTCATATCTTGGCTCGCCATCCAGGACAAGCTCTCTACTCGGGACAAACTTTTATGTTGGGTTAGAAACACCCATCAGGTTGTGTCTTATGCAACTCTGACTCATAAACTATTTCTCATATACTCCATGATTGTAGCTTTTCCAAGAGTCTTTGGAACTTTGCAATTTCTAAGCTTGGTTTTTCTATTTCTGCCCCTTGTTGGCAATCTTGGATCAAAGAGGCTTCGAATCAGTCTCATTCTCGAAACCGTCATATTTGGCGCACTTGTTTCGGCGCGGTTATCTACCACGTCTGGCGTGAGAGTAACTCAAGAGTCTTTGGTTCCCCTCCTGTCATTGCCTCTCTGGTTTATAACCAAATCTTCTCAGATCTTCGGTTTTAGATACCATGGCACCAAGATTCGCTGGCCTATGTAAACCCTTACTAACTTACTATTTTTGTTTTTTGCAGCTCCTGCATTTCTCGCTTGGATTGTTCGGGGAGCTCCTCATCGTATTTCTTCTACTGTTGTTGCTCGATTATTGGATCATATATTCGATATTATATGTCCATGTCATGTTGTTAACCTTCTCCCTCTATTTATATTCCTCATACTTCATTTGCATTGACTTATTATAAGTCTTTATATCTACTCGGGGTATGCCCTAGGCTTTTGTATAAACTATTTTACTTTAATTTAATGTTTTTATTAAAAACAATATTAATCTACAGTAAAATAAAATATCCATTGTGATTTGAAAAACATTTCTAATAACTAAAATGTAAATATGTTTTTTTGTTTCAAATAAGTTATTAACTATTCTAATATATGATTAAGTAGTTTTCAAGGTAAAAAATGACATTTTAATTAATAGTGTTAGTGTTAATTTTTGTAGTTTTAGTTTTAATTTTAATTCTTCTAATTTTAGGTGAAAAATACATTTAAAGAGGGTAAGTAGAGAGAAGGAAAAAAGAAGAAAAAAATTCAAAAAAATATGGTAACTTCACGGAGTAGTTATATTTATACAGGATTTTTTAGATTAGAGGTAAAAATGTCAAAAATAATAACTTCACAAAGTAATTTGACTTTCTGTTTTTTTTTGTTAAAAATATATTAAATAAAAAATAAAAAGAGTTTTTACAAATACATAGGGCATACCCCGAGGAGTGGCCTAAAAGCGGATAAAAAGGAAATCGAATAAAATGACCTAAAACCTGACCAAGTAAGTACAACAAAGCAAATCGAAGTGTTAAAACCTATAAGACTAGTAGCAACGATGAAAGAGAGCAAAGACTACAGACTGGTAGTGAAAATGGTTTCCTCAAAGGAAACCCATACAAATTATGTAAGAGGATAAAATGATTGGATTAACCTGATATGTCCAAAAAGACAAGGAAGTGGCTTCAAAATTCAGCAAAACAAGCATACATGTACTGACAAAAGTCGGCGACAATCTAACAACAAAACAACATTAAGTTAGAAATTAAAGATATTGAGAAGGTCAAGAAACCTCGTACTATTAAATCTGAAACGCAGATCAGAAAACATGTGATAAGATAACGCAGAGGCAAGGGTAGGAGAGGAGCTAAAAGTTCTAGCATTCCTCTCACACCAGACATGGTAGACGATAGCACCAAAGCAGGCACGCCAAAGGTGTCATAAATTGGATGGAGGTCAGTTGCACGCCTCATGGATCCAAGAGTCCCAATTATTCTTGTAACTTAAAGAAAAATCAAGTTTGGAGCTTGCGTAATCCCATATGCTCTGAGTGTACCTTCATTCATAAAGGATATGATTAATGGTTTCAGAAGCAGAATTGCATAAGACACAATTATAAGGGGTGTTTAAACTAAGAATTAGTATTGTAACTCAGAAGCTTATCACGAGTGGACTTTCCGTTTAGTACCACTTTACAGAATAATTTTGTTTCCCTTGAATTTATAATAAAAATTTTAGTGGATTTGATTATTAGTTAGATTAAAGTAGATAACTTATTTATAATTAATTCGTGTTGAATCACTTTTAACATAATAATAAATGATTGTTATTTTTTTTACAATATTTTAATAAATTTATTTATGTATTTAGTTCATATATTTTGAATTTTACTTATTTAGTGATTTAAAAATGTTTTTCACGTGCTTTTCTCTCTGCTGGGTTGTGTACTCCCGATGTTCAAGAACAAATACTAATTCTATGAGATAATACCGCGTAACGTTTTCAAAAATCTACTAAATTCAATTGTGAACTAATTATCAAATCAATTACCAAGTAGAATACCTATTTGGATTATGTTCAAAATTAAACATGATTTAGATAAAAAAAATAGTACTTTTTAAAGTTTCTTTTAAAAGAAACTGTTTTAAAAAAAATAAAGTGATAAATGTTTATTTTTATTTCTATTGTTAAGAAATGAAAAAAAAAGTTTATGTTTTAAAAAATGTGAGAACTTAATATATGGATAAGATAATTTAGTTTTTTAACTAAAATTATTTTTGAAATAAAATATAAAAGCTTTTCCAATTTATGTGTGGTCATTATTTTTAAATTTTTAAATATATTTATAAAAAAAAAAGGGTTTTGTTAGTGGATTGACTCACGCTGCATGTTACCTGGTTTTGATTCTAAGCAAAATTTTATAATCCAATTTAGTGATTAAAGTCATCATAATGATGACAGCCAGGACAACAACAAATATTAATTTTTTATGATTTGTAAAAATAGAGACGGTACCATTCGGTTCCTTTAGTTAGACCGATATTTATCTGCTCAGGCCCAGTTAGGCCGTTTAACATATGTGAATTTAATAGAGGTTTAGATACATTTAATGACTGTATTTATTATTCAGTAACTTGATTAATATATATTATGTTTTTGGGGTAAATGGATATTTGTATATAATATAAGTTGTGAAAATGTAAAATTTCGGAAATAACAGAAATACTAAAGATAATAACCGCCTCTTTGTATTTTACAATTACAGATTTATCAATTTGATATAACAAAAGCCCAATGGGCCACCGAGATCTGGAGAGCACACATGATTCATCTGGGCTTTATTTTATAAAACTTCAATATATAAATTTGGATTTTTTTAGGAATTTTTAAGTGTCAAATATTTCAAAAAAAAATTATTTGGTCCCTCTAAAGGTTTATAAATATTTCGAATGTTTAATTATTTTCATTATATTTAAATTTAATTTATATATTTATATTATTGTTTAATTCATTTTTGTTGTATTATGGTTTTGTGTTTTTGTGACATATTTTTTTTTACAATAAATAAAAAACAGTTTTGTATGCTAGATAATATAATTTGTATATATGTCAGAGTTTTTTTCTTTTTTAATTTCTTATTCATTAATTTTAAAAGGAGACTCCCATATAAGTACCAATATTAATTTAAAATCAACATTTGATACCAAATAAAATTATTATCCAAATTTGGTACTAAGCATGATCTAAAATACTATAATACTCTTCTTTCCAATATAATACAATACCTTTCAACAAAAAATAATTTTTTTTTTCCTTTTTTTCTAAAGTTTATAGATTTATAATTCAAAAAATAAAATGGAAACCACAGTTGTATTTATATTTACGAGACGAATCAAACAAGTGGTCTATTTATATGTTTTCGAGAAAAAATTAAAACTGTTAAAAAAATCGATTAATACTTTTAAAATTTTATAAGTGTTAATTAACAGTTTTAATTGTTCTAATACTATTAATTAACATTTTTATTTTTGTTAAAATTGCTAATTAACAGTTTTAATTCATTTAATAATGTTAATTAATATTTTTAATTTATTTAATACTGCTAATTAGCATTTTTAATTTTTATAGCTATGTTATGTGTTGGTTGAGGAGTGCTTGAATACATAAAGATATTAGAATTCAAAGTTTCTACGAATTCGATTTACTTTTTCAATCCTCTTTGTTTTTTCCTTTCTTCGGTTCTTAGGAACCCACAGAGTTATATTATATATTGTAATAACCATGCAAAAACAATTATTCTCTTCTATCCCAGTGGAAGAACCTAAGGTAGGAACCCAGTGGTCTCGGGTTCGAACCTCAGGTGGTGCATTAACACTTAAGTTTTTTACTTTTTAACACTTATTATATATTTAATTTATTTATTTTTTTTTATTCTTTAATATATATTTAAACTTTGATAATAATTTTATAATTTGGTACGATTATTATATATTTAATTTTTTTTATTCTTTTTAACACTTATTATATATTTAAATTTTTTTATTCTTTAATATATATTTAAGATAATAATTTTATAATTTCGTACGATTGAATGTTAAGTCTAAAACACTTACACAATATATGCCTTAATTCTTTATTCTTTAATATATTATATTTAATTCTTTATTCTTTAATATATTATATATTTACCTTTTTATTCTTTAATATATATTTAATTCTTTTTATTCTTTAATATATATTTAAACTTTGATAATAATTTTATAATTTGGTACTATTGAATGTTAAGTCTAAAACACTTACACACCTTGGAAAATTCAAAGAATTGTTTTAAATATTTTCTATGTATACTGTTTTTTTGTTTTTAACAATAACCTAATTCCAACACTAGCTAAGTAAGTTAAATTCGAGTAAATTAAAATTTGAAAATCAAAAGAAGGAAATTTTTTTTACTCCAACACTCTCAAGAACATTGACTATAACATAGATTTGTCGTCTCTAGACTCCTACAGATCTCAAGACAATGAAAGACGTGTCAAGATACACACACAGTATACGAAGATAAATAAAAAAAGACTAACATAAAAAACCTAAATATGAGGCAGCATCGTCAAGCCGGATAACCTTGGTGTGCTCATGATTGTAGATTGACAAAGTACTGAAGAAAATAACCAATAAATAAAGGATTCATAAATATAAAAACACTAGTTAACCAAACAAACCAAAAAAAATCATACATAGTGCAAAAAAACTTTAAAGATCTATATTGTCTACTATTTCGTTTTTGGACGATAACTAGGACCCCACAGGGATCAAATCCTGCCTACGCCACTGCCTACATTTCATTTAGAACATGCAAAGTCTCTCCGCCTATATCAGTCACATCACCCTAAGATCAAGATCTCATGCTCATTTGGTTAGGATTGTAATCCCTTGATTATCTCCATACTCATAGGACCTATAACACTCTAAATATTCATACCACTTAAAGCTATAGCAAGAGATGATGTTGCAAATGCTATTGATATGGTACAAGAACTGAGGCTTATAGTTGGTGCTGAAATAGCAGTTAGTGATTTAGTGGAAGCAAAAGTAGAAACTGTTGCAACAGTGATTTTAAATGGAGGGACAGTGGTTCAGGTTTGTGCTTCCGAGGATGATGATGATGGAGTTGTCGTTTTCGTAGATAAAGAAAAACCAGTAAGTGGTAGTGGTGGAAGGAGCAACCGAATTGGTGACCCAGAAACATAATGTTAAAAATGTCAAAAACCAATGAATTGAATGCTATTATACAAATGTACCTCACACCATTGTTCTATACACATCTCCTTTAAATTGTAGAACCCATTAAGCTATATGAGTTTCTTCAACAAATCAAGATACACCAAACAATGGCACTGACGAAGTGGACCCACCAAAAAACGGAAAAGGAGAGTTGGACGCAGTTTGACCGAAGAGAGCTGAACCCAACACAACCGAGAAGAACTACCAAACCTGCCGCACTGAATCCAAGTACAGGAAGGAGCTAGGGTTTCAGGATAAATTAAAGGAAAACGGTGAAGGTGAGGTGGATGAAGATACAAATGGTGCACCTTTTACGGTAGAAGATCCAAATGGTGCACCGATAGCGGGGGTAGAAGATCCAAAATGTGCGCTGGTGGACGATTTGAACGAAAACGGTGAAAAGGAGACCGTGGTGGATATGGGATTTTTGTTCTATTACTCTCTCACCTTAAATAGTAAGGGTAAATTAGATATTTGAAAATAAAATGGTATTAAAATGACTTAATAAACATTTACTAGGCCATAATATAGGAAATAAACATCTAAGAGTGGATAAAAATAGATTATCTCAAGTATTTTGGTATTATAATAAAAATAACTCAATTTTAAATCACATTAGTAATTTTATTACATATACCTTCCGATAAAATTCTTTTCGAATTTTTGTATATTACACGAAGGATCTAACCACAATGATTCGGTAGAAATTAATAGAAATGTAAGTTCCATAGTTTTGTTATGGAAAAATTATTTGCAGTAAAGATCCAAAATCAACCAGAACAACTATTTGTAGTAAAGATCCAAAATCAACCTTAACCGTTGAAAACTATGGCTCTTTTTTTCTCTGTTTCAAATGCAGGTACCGGAGCGCGATGAAGCTTTTTCTGGAGGTTGCATGTTGCTGATTGGAGCCTTGTTCGATGGGATGAGGAGATTTGGTATACTAGATGGTGGCTGTTTCGATGGTAGGGGGTGATGGCTTCGCGTGCCTAATTAGCTTTCAATCTAGAGTTCCTTGCCTTAATTTGGGGATTGAAACAATTTATTGGTTTTATTTAGGTTTTGGGCTTCTTCTTTTATTAGGTTCTCAATTTGACCTTTGTTTGTTGTAAGACTTTCAATTTAGTAATATATAAGATGTTTGATTAAATAAAGAACAAATTTCCTGCTGAGAATGAAAAATTAAATTTTTCTATTTCTCTTATTTTATAAATGTGATTAGTTTTATATTGAAAAGTATAGGTTTTGATCAGACTTGTAACTACACGTATGTGTTACATTCCTTAGAAATTCAAGTTTGAGTATAAGATAAAAGAGAGAGATTGAAAATTTTAATTTTTTTTAACAAACTCAAAATTGAACATGTGTAAATGGTTGTTATCAGTGTGAAAATCCAAATTTTTGGATTCTTAGTTTTGGTATCTCCATTCTTATGCTTTATAAAATACGATATTAGAATAAAAGTATAAACTTATGATTATGATACCACATGGTGTTGGAGAAGATAACAAATTTGTATTTGTGCGACTTAAAATCAAATAATTACTTGACTAAATGTATATAAATAGTTGTCAAATTATCCATTAAGCCTTGGTTTTATCTTGGTTTGATCATCAATAAACAATGAAAATAAACTTTTATTTTAAAAACTCGAGGAACTAGAATGAAAGACCGAGTCTCCTTGTCATTGTTGGAATATATATATATATATATATATATATATAGACTGATAACAATTTGGACCGACATGCTACATAAAGCACATTCGGTCAATGTTTTAAGGTAGTCCAAATTAAAAATAATCGATAAAATTAAATAATTAAATGAATTGGATTCATGGGTGAAAATGCGTTATAGACCCAAGTGTGGTAATCAGATTTAATTTGGGCAATGTGAAGAAGATCCAAATATCAATAATTATAACTCATTGTGTAAATTACTCGGTTACGGTCCCCGATCACGAGGTAGTAAAAAAGGTTAGCTTTTACAACTTTGGGTTTCAAGTAAAATCTATAAATATGAGGCTTAAGTCTTGGAATTTCTTAATCCAAAACCTAAAACAGACGTAGCCTCTACCTTCATTGATTGGAAAATCTATTACCTTTTCTTTTTTAGTTCTTTCTATATGTGTTCTTAAGGATCATTTTGAAGTATAACAATTGTTCCTAAAGAAAATTCAAAAGGTAGTAGATTTTAGAAAAACTTATAATAGAAAGCAGCATGCAAAAAAATTAAGTTCTTATTTTCTTTTATTCCAATAGAAGAATCGACTCAAAGGGCGTTATATAACTTTCTTCGGGTTTTGTTATATTGGTATGGTGCAATATCAATCAAATATAAAAATTGGTATTAGAGCCTCTAATATACCTTTCAAAATGTGATAGAATAATCGATTGCATGTATTGAACGTGTGTCTTTCTATTTTCTAAAATTTACGAAATTATATAATAAGTATGTTCGGTAATTTATTTGTATTGAACAACATTTTTATGTGATTTTCTTATGTTTGATATGAATAAACTGTATATTTAATATATTGAGATTTGTTTATTAAAGTAGGGTTTTTCATGTCTGGAATATATTTTTGTGAAATTAACATCAAACCAACCCTAGTTTAACAAATAAATTCAAACTACTAGGGCAGCGGCTCATCGACGGCTTAACCCACAATGATAAAAAAAATGTTCAACGATGTTCATCATAGGCAGCGAACTGCGGACGTTGTGATGAACACTTTAACGTGTGAGGATTTGCAAACCCAATATTATCGCGATATTAATAGTGAGAGACTGCTGCATGGACACAAGCATAGTGACAACAATGCTGCTACAGACTAGGCGCACGACTACGGCCTACAGTAGGTCGTGAGATTTTAAAATTTTATATTTCTCTAAAAACTTTGATTTTTAAAATTATTTTAAATTAATTATTTAATTAATTTTAAAATCTACCAATGGATTTATTTCACAAAAATGATATGTTTGACATGATAATTGATGTATTTTTATTTATAAATTAAATTATATATGCTTCAATGATTAAATAGTGATGCATGACTAAGGTTTTGTAGACTAATAGGTGTAACTAAAAAATTAATTTAATCGGTCATCCAGAAGGTTAAAATTAATCTTTTTAAAGATCTTATGTTTCAAAAAATACGAAGATTAATTTAAATTCAATTATTATCGACCATTTCGAAGGTTAATATTTGGATTTATATTAATTATTAACTATATAAATTTTCTTAAAACTATCCTTATGTTGTTTTTAATTTCAAGTAGGTGAAATTGGCTACCGGAAGGTTTTATTGATACTTAAGAAATTATATATTTGCATGATATTTACTTTTAAGTAGTTGGAGTCGGCCCTCTGAAAGATTTTAACGGTACTTAAAAAGTTAAATTGAGGTTATTTTAATTTAAGTAAGTGAAATCAGCCCTCCAGAGATTTTCATTAGTACTTAGGAAATTAAAATAATGGTCATAGTATTTCTCTCAAACTCATAAAATGAATGTTAGTACGATTTGTTCAAAGTTAGTTGCATCGTCCCGACAAATCGCTTCTATAATGAATGTGCACCTTCCATACTAGTAATAGTAATAAAACATTAGTTCGACTATGTCACTGAACTTCATATATAAGTATTAATGAGCTCACCGATTAGTTATCGTGTTTCTGCAGTGCGTGACAAGGTTAGTGTCTTCATGACATATTCTTTCACCATGGTTTGATCCAATACGTTTCAGCATTGTCCAACGCCTTAAGATAGATTTTGTATGCCTTTCTCATTGTTTCTATGTTTATATGTAATGCAAATCATTTCCTAAATACACGACTGAATTCCAAGAAGCAAGAAATTGGTCTCACACCGTTAATTCTTTGAATAATTTCTCTATATATACAATAATATTTCAGATTATGTGTCACATGCAAAACAATTGTGTCAACGTTAATTATTTTTTATATCAACAATAGGTAATATACACTTGTTTTCTTTCATGAGAAATTCAAGACGATTGATTTCCCAAAAATATAGTTGTCTATTTTTTCGCACCCATAAACTCGTATGAGGTACAATATCTTAAACATGTTGATATAACCCAAACTATTTCAAATAGTGATATTTTATACATCGTTGTTTTGTATGTACTATACATCATTGAAACCTACACATATGTCCTTAGATGGATGTTAAATGTGTACAAAAATTGTTATTATTATCTAACCTATCAGTTTTTGTATGTTGTCAAACATGGTATTTATTTTCCTTCAATTTATCCAACCGAAACTTTATGTGTGACTTATATTATATATACAAAGTATGGTGTTTTTTTTATAATGGACAAAATCATTAATGATGTATATGAATAGTATGTCAAATTTTTTTATTTAAGCATGGAAAAAATATTAACAATGATAATATGGTTAATGTAATGATATTTTACCTCAATAGTTATAAATATAGAATGAACTATATAAAATGTAAATGAACATTGTAATTTATTCAATACATAATAAATGACATAGAGAAGTGAAGCCACTAACGTTCATACGATGAACTAAAATTCAGATATGTTTTAGATATCTCTCCAAAAACAATTCCATGTGAAATAGAAGCTAAAAAGTATTAAAAGTTTAAGTTAAGGTAATAATAAATTAAGTATGGTCAAAATAAGTATTTTAATTGGTTTCCATATTAATCATTAAAATATTATCCCGCAATTATTGAAGAATGATTTTCACTTTCAATAGACTTATGTAGTATGTAAAGTTACAACTTTATAGCTCTACCGTAACTAATGATTATATCAAATATATGTCAAGGTTAATATTACATTAACGTTAGTGCGAATAAATGAGTATTCTGGACAAATCAACATATTAAGAAGTATATGGTATATAATAAATGAATTAAAATTGTCGAATTTATTAATGAGGCCTTATGATATCTATTATCATGGTATTTTATGTTTTACGTGTATCTGCCATGTTCATGCATATCTTTTAGTAATATATCAAGTTTCTAAATGTGCTATTTGTGTTGTTTATTCTATTGATAGCGTCCACTAGTTAAAATATATTAGATAATCGTCGACATATATTGGATTATTCAGATTTTTCAATTATGTAAAGTAGATATACTATTATACTTGTCTATACATGACTACGACTATGCACTCACACATCCCAAACCATCACCTCTTAGTCCTGAAAGTACACTGGAGGAATCCAAGGAAGATGAAAGGTGGGAAAAGTCTAATAAGTTATGCATGAGTCTATTGTTACAGGGTATTCCAGTAACACTTCGGGGGTTATCCCGAAGAATGTTACTACTATTACGGTATTTTTCGTGGAGATCGAGAAAACTTTTGAATGAGAAGGTAGAGATGCAACATTTGATAAACGAGCTATCTACCAAAACGTATAATGGCAACGATAAAATACGTGAGTACATTCTTGGAATATCTATGATTAGTCAAAATTTAAACACAATCAGGGTAGACCCTCCTAAGGAATGCGTAATGGAGTTCATATTTCAGTCGTTACCGGACCAATTTAAGTATTTACAGTCCACATATAAATGCATGCAGGAAAAAATGAAATATTAACGAGTTGATTTCCAACGCTGCACAAGAGGAGGAAAAGCTTAAAGTTGGCATCAAGATTTACCTCTCCATCAGTGGTGGCCTGGCCGGAATAAAGGTAGGATGGAATGTTTTCATACAGAGTAGGATCAGCAGGAACCGGATGAGGAAGTTCAGAAGGACGTAGAATTATCTCTGATTCCATAGTGACTTTCTTATTCTTTGTAACGTTTTCATCACTGCCTGCCTTGCTCTTTTATCCTTCTTTGTAATCTTTGATGGGTTGTCTGATCCACCGGCCTCTTTGACAGTGACTTCGACTGCTTCAATCAGAACAACATTGATCCCTGGTTGATTCTCCAAACCGGTCCCTTTGGTAGTTGGCTGAGGTGGGTATGTTTTGTTTTTATTCTTTCTTTTATTCTTCATCTTGTCCAGATGGCTAGGGTCTTTGACCCTGGAAGTTAGATAAAGATTGGCGTCCTTAGCCTTAGTTCTCTTCAAGATGAGATCTTCTGGAGGAGAAATGGTCAGTTCTTCCCAGGTGAGGTCCCTTCTCCCTGTAGTATTCCACAAGTGAGATCTCATAAAGTTCTCTGAGGTAAAATAGTTGTGGAAACCATTCTCCCATTTCTACAAAGCCCATGCGTTTAACTTAGTACAAGTGTTTTGGCCAACCTCTAGATGGTCTGAGAACTTCTTCGGAAAAATTGAAAAGAGACACAAGTCATTTTGGAATAACCACATAGTATTTAAAAGACTAAGTGAAACATAAATAAAACTTACTTATACTCTTCCAGCGACTAGTCAGTTGGCTTGGATTATAGTCAACTTTTATCTTTTTCCCATTCTCCTAGGCCCCGCTGATGAGCAGGAATTGTGTCCTTCATGGTTTTTCGGACTCCAGTAAGTCATTCACTACCTTGTAGTCGTTCCCCATATTGTAGTGGTAAAAGGAAATGTGGTGGTTCTTGAAAATATTCACCACAATAGTGAATGTCTCCATTCGTAGTGGGATTTTTAACAGCCTTGAAGCCATTATGCCAGCCATCAGAGTGTACCATGTATTCAAACTCAACTGACTTAGACATAATTTTATCAGGTGAAAGTACATGACTATCTCTTGATCTGAAGGAAACCAGAGTCCCCAATTCAACACGTCGGTATATATTACCAGCTCATTAGACTTGCAGTCCATCAGAGTCTCCGGGGTGATTGGGATTCTCACTTTAACAGAATCATGGAAGCCCCACTTTGTTTAAATACGACCCAGTTCAGCAGTATGGGTGTACACGTAAGCGATAATCTGAAGGGCTATAAGGTATTCCATACTGACTTTTTGGAAGTTTGGCCCCACCTTCCCTTCCAGACACTCCGGAAGTGCATCCAGATTGGATAGACCCACTTTAAGTTTGCCCTTCTGATCTGTAACGGTGTCTTACGTTTGTCCATACGCCTCGAAAGGAGTATCTTCTCTATACTGTCCTCCATAGTTTCTTCCATTACGATGGACTGTTGTTCAGATGGCTTAGTTTCTACCAGGGGCTTTATCGTCTCCGAACTAGTAGGTTTCGAATAGCTAAGGGTGGATTTAACCTTGGATTGGCGAGTTATTCGGCGAGGGGTGTTCTTCTCAGGAGACTTGTCAGTGTCCGAACCCATGGCTATGAATGGCGAAGGTTTTCTAACACTAGAAATGACTTTTTCTTTAGGGAAAGGGTTTTGAGACTTTTGGACAGAGGACCCTGATTGAAGAGGACAAAGGGTTGGGACAAAGAGTGATTTTTTTTTACCTTAGATGTCTTTGATGACGATGAACATTGATCTGTGCTTAATGTTGGTCGATTGATTTCATCACCATGAGAGACAGGAAGACCAGCTGCAATTCTCTCGTCCCTTGCAATTTTTCTTGCTTTCTTCAAATCAGACAAATTCAGCCGACCTTCTTTTACCAGTGCGTTTCTGGCCGTGAACATAAATTACTCAGAAACAAATTGAAAAGATTACTAAGCTTTCTCTCTCTAGAAGTTTTTGTGTTCTTGAAGATAATAGAACAATGAAATCGATTTAAATAACTGTGAAAATATAAGAGGTTACATAGGGGAAGATAAACCGATCATAGTCATGATTAGGGCTATAAAACTTAGGGATTACACCCTAAGTAACTTTCTAGCCTAGTACGTACGAGAATCTAGAAGAAAAATGGCTGAGAGGTCGAACCAGAGCCTGACACGTATCCCATGTTGAAAAAATACCCTTGAAATTCTTAACGGTAAAATCAGTTACACCAAATTCCGATCAGGCTAATTCTTGAAATTTTTAACAGAAAAAGGTGATCTATTCAGTTTGGATACAGAGGCAGGTCGGAAGGACACATTGTAAATGTGTTTATTTCTATTCTTATAGGTTAGCTCTTCCAAAGATTCTTTGCAAGACCTAAAGGAGCCACTGATGAGGTCAGATAATTTTGACATTGTTCTTATGCTTATCCGGACGGCAGTTCGGACTGAACCAGTAACATAAGATACCGAACAAGGTAAAACTAGTGAAACGTGACTAAGCTAGGTGCTGGTCATTTCATACCGTGGGCTAATGGGTTCTTAACTTGACATAAGCTCATGATCTGACCTGAAAGGCCCATGGGTCAGTAATTAAGTATAAATACCCAAACTACTTTCATTAATGAGGGTGATCAGAATTTAATACAAGCACACACCTTGATTATCTCATTACAATCCACCTTAAACATTAAATTCCCAAAACACTTTACTAAATTGCCCTCAATCAGAAATAATCCACACCAATATAGATGAGATTGATATTTATTAGTAATAAAATGGAAGTTTGGTATTATATGGAAGTATAATAGTTCAGTAGGTACTTTAGGTGAATTTTCTCTTTATTAAATGAGAATGTAATGTATGTTTCCAGTTTTCAGAGGAACTTCACTTTAAATATCATGATTGCCGAGAATGGAAGTTTAATGAAAGATGATATTTTGTATTTATTACATACTAATGATAATCGCCATATTTTTATGATTGCACAACATATAACAAACAACATTGTTAGATTTCAATGATCTTATAGACTATAACACAAACGGCTAGTCACATTCCCAAAGTTAGGATGGATAAGCTTGTAGCTGAAGGTCTATTGAGTCCTTTTGATTACTCTGAATTCAGAACATGCATTGAGTGTATCAAAAGGAAACACACCAAAACTAAACGAGTAGGGGCATATAGAGCCATGTAATCCTTAGAGTTGATACATACCAATATTTGTGATCGTTTCCATAAGAATTTTGGAACGGACAGTGGTACTTTATGTCATTCATCGACGACTTCTCTTGTTTCGGACACCTTTATATTCTTTATGAAAATTTTGAGGCCCTTTAAAATTTTAATCTTTTAGATGAAAAATAACTCGGTAAAAGCATGAAGTCTGTTATATCTTATCGTGATGGTGAGTACTATGAAAAATATGATGTATCGGGTAAACAACATCAATAACCCATTTTCTAAATATCTAGAGGAGTGTGGAAAATTCCCTCAATACATAAGGTCAGGTTCACCCCGCATGCATGTGGAACCAAACACGAAAAGATATGGTGAAAAGTATCGTAAGTCACTCATCTCTACCATTATCTCTCTAGGAGGAAGCCATCACATGTGTCACTTGTATAATCAACAAAGTACACACTAAGGTAATTATTAGAATCTCATATGAGCTTTGTAATGTGCATAGACCCAATTTAAAGTATCTGCATGTGTGGGGTTGTCCAACTGAGTTGAGGCCTTACAAAACTCATGAAAATAAACTAGACCAAAAAATATTCATATTTTTATTCATAGGTTATTCTGAACATTCTAGAGGGTTTAAATTTTATGATTCTCTCGCTAGTACAATATTTGAAATGGGAACGACAAAAGTTATCGAGGATGTTGAGTTTGGGGGAAGAATTAGGGAACCAATGTTGATTTTGAGGAAAAGCCTTTAGAGATTCTGAAGGTTTTAAAGAGGATACTCAGGTTTCATGATATTGGGCCTTAATGCCAATCATTTCGGTCCTATTTAACAGTTTAATTCTTAAATTAATACTAATATTCTATTGAGGTTTCTAACTAAGATACAGATATGTTCCAGGTAGAACAGGAAGAACCTCAAAGTAATCTTCCACAAGAAGATCAAAATGAAATCATTCATAATGATCAAACTTAACCTCTTCGAGAAGTGCAACAAGAGGAAATAATGCCTTTTATCAGGTCCACGAGAGAAATGAAAAGTGTTATAGGTCTATAGTTTATATTATATCTTCAGGAGCATGATGAGTCATGAGCTGTAACTATAGATGCTCCTTAATCATATAAACAGACCATGGCAAGCTTTGATTCTAGAAATTCGGTTGACGGTATGAAAGAAGAGTATAAGTTGATGCAGGATAATGTGGTATGTGATCTTGTCCTATTACCTGAAAGGAAAAAAGACAATTAGTTGTAATTGGGTTTACAGAATCAAACACAATTCTATGGGTAATGTGGAAAGACATAAAGCATATTTTGTAGCAAAATGTTATACTCGGTATGAAGGGGTTGATTTTAAAGAAACATTCACTCTTGTATCAACAAAGGATTCCTTTATAAGAATCATGACATTAGTTGTAGATATTGACATTAAGGATCCATGAAATGAATGTAAAAACTTCTTGAGGAAATGATCTATATGGTGCAACCATAACAATTTGTAAAAATCAGCTCAAATGATCTAGTTTGCAGGCTTAATAAATCTATATATGAGTTCAAACATTCCCATCGTCAATGGTATTATAAATTTTGAGTTGATAGTCTCTTAGGACTTTGAAATCAAATTGGTTGAGGACTGTATGTATCACAAGTTCAGTGAGAGTAATTTCATATTTCTTATATTATACGTAGATGATATATTGTTTGCCCCGAACAATAAAGAATTTTTACACATCATAAAGAGGTTTCTATCAAACAAGTTTGATATGAAAGATCTCGATGATGCAAGTTTTGTATTAGGAATCTAGCTACATTAGGATCTCTCCCATAATATTCATGGATTATCATAAAAGGAATATATTGAAAGTGTTACAAAATTATAGATTGACATATTATAAACCCCATAATTACCATTATAGCAAAGGGTGACGGACTTAGTATGGGTCAATGTCCTAAGATAAAACTTGAGATTAAGGCAATAAAAATGGTCCCATATGCTTTGGTAGTTGGGAATTTAATGTATGTTCAAGTTTGTACTAGGTCGGACATTGTCTTTACCGTAAATATGATAGGGAGATATGTTAATAGCCCAAGCATGGATCACCAGAATCCATTTAACAGGATACTCTAGTATATTTAAGGAATAAATGGGTACATGTTGACTTATGTGACGTCGGATAAGCTGGAGATCATTGGGTATTTTGACTCGTATTTTGGTGGATGCGTAGACACGTTAAAAAGCACATCAGATAACCTATTATTATTAGTTAGAGGTGAATATCCTAGAAAATATGAAACAAACACTTATTGCATTATCCTTCATGACAAAAAAATTTGTTACGTGCTTTGAGGCACCAAATTAAACATTGTGGCTGCAGAATTTTGTTACCATATTATGCATGATATAAGGGATAAAAGGTCTCGTGAGGTTTTATTGCGATAATAATTCCACGGTGTAATTTTCTTAATATCAACACGAGCTCATCTAAATCCAAACACATATACATAAGGTTCTTGTCTGTTAAGGAAATAGTACAGATGGTTCAGATAAGTATAGAGCACATCGGCACAAACTCCATAATAGCGGATCCTATGATAAATGAGGTTCTGCCTTAGGTTTTCTAAAGACACACCATTAATATGAGTGCGATTGATTTAAAAGATTGTTAGTTTTGGTGTAAGAGTTTATAATATGATCTAATGTTATATTTTGTAGTATTATGCTTACTAAGCTTTATTACAATATATATATATATGCTTGGAAATATATAGTGATATATGTGCTGTATTGGATCTCCAAAGGTATGAACCATTTAAGAGTATATATATATGACTACAAACCATATTACTCATAGAATACACTTCATAATTGGCTCAAATAATTGATTGATAATGGCAATGAGATGAAAGAGGTGTGTACTAGCATAATATTTTTTTCTTAGCCCTATAAATGAAGGTGGTTGGGGTATTTATACTTGTTTTGTGACCCATGGGCCTTCCGAGTCGGACTATGGACTCGGGTCAGGTCTAAAGACCCATAAGCCCAAGACAGGAAATGATCAGCAGCCTGCTGAGTCACAATCCACTTGATCTTACTGTTCAGTTTGGCATGATATCAAATATGTCTGAACTGCCCTTCAGACAATGCAGTAAATCAGTATTAAAGAAATCCGACCTTATCAGTAGCCCCTTCAAGTCTTGCAAATATACTTTAAAATAACTATTTTGAAGAGAAAAACAAAACTTGGTATATATCTGAAGTGAACTCTGATTTGGTTTGTATTCGAACTGAATTATGATCGGATCTAAAGAGATTTTATTTACAGTCAGAAATTCCAAAAGTCGGTTTTTTTTAAGTATGACACATATCGCGTTTTGGTTTGACCTTTCAGCCATTTTTTCTCCTAGGTTCTTGTACTTGTTTTTCAAAAAATAATTAGAGTATAACCCCCATGCTTCTTAGCTCCTAATCATTACTCTTGATCGATTTATCTCCCATAGGTGAAACCCTCATACCTCTCATTTCTATATAAATTAGTTTTATTGTTTTATCTCTCTGAAACTAGAAGAAATTTCTAGAGAGAGAAAGCTTGATAACTTAAAATTGTATTTGGGTAATTTATATGTTCACAGTTAGAAACACTTTGGTGAAATGAGGTCGGTTAAACTTATCAAATTTGGAAAGAGCAAAAAGAGAGGCAATTATTACAGCTGGACTCCCTGCATCTCCTGGTGGTGAGATTAGCCAAACAAGGCCAAATACAGACAAAATCTCATTATCATCAAGAACATCTGTAATTCAAAAACCATCTTTTATCCTAAACCTATTTCCTTTAGAGTCAGAGTCTTCAGTTCAAGAGTCTCAAAAGCCTTTGCCTAAGGAAAAATCATTTTCCAGTGTTTGGAAACCTTCATTTTTTCTTGCTATGGGATCAGACGGTGAAAATGCCATCCCTCGAAGGGTCACACTCCTTTCAAAATCCAAAATCACTCATCCCTCTTTAAAACATGCTAGTCAGAGACGATAAAGCCTCTTGTAGATTTTAAACCGTTCGAGCAATATTCAAACATAATGGAAGAAATTATGAAGGATAGTAGGGAAAACACCCTTTTTAAGACGTCCGAACAAACAAAAAACACTACACCAGATCAGAAAAACAAAGGAAAAGTGGGGCTTCCCAACACTAAGTTACTTTCGAAGCACCTGGAGGGGAAAGTGGGGCCAAAATTTTGCAAGGTTAGTGTGAAGTACCTTATAGATCTTCATAAAATTTCTTATGTGTACACCTATACTACTGAACTGGCTCAAGTCCGAACAAAACGGGGATTTCCGGATTTCGTTAAGGTGAGAATTCCAGTCACTCCGGAAACTCTCATGGACTGTAAGGCCCATGAGTTGGTGGTGTATACTGAATTTCTCAATTGGGGCCTTCGGTTCCCTTTGGACTTAGGAAATAGTTAGGTATTTCCATCTGATGAGATTGTGCGCAAGTCAGCTGAGTCCGAATGCGTGGTATACTTTATTGGCTAGTATTATGGCATCTAGGCTGTCAAAAATTCCCCTGCCCATGAAGCTTTTTGTTGTTGTGGCGAGTATGTGCAAGAACCACCACATCTCTTTTTATCATTACAACATGGGAAATTACTACAAGGTGGTGAATGACCTGCTGGAGTCTGAGAAGCCATGGAGGACTCAATTTCTCTTCATCAGTGGAGCATGGGAGAATGGAAGAAACATAAACTTTACTCACAATCCAAGTCAGCTGACTAGCCGCTGGAAAAGTTCATGTAATTTCCGTTCAGATTTTCATTAGTATCCATATTCTATGTTGATATTCCAAACTGATTGTTGTGTCTTCTTGTAGTATCTTCAATAATGTTGTTAGAGCACTTGGAGGCAGGCAAAGCTACCTTCATTAGGTTGAACGAATGGGCATCAGAGAGTTGGAAACTCGTTTTCCACAACTGGTTCACCTCTAGAAACATGTTGAGGTCTCACATATGGAATACTACAGGAAGTATAAACCTTTCTTGGAAGCATTTGACCACTCCTCCTCCATCGGATGTCATTCTAAAGAGGGCTGAAGCCAGGGATGGCAAACTGCACTTGCCTTCCCGGAACAAATCCCTTAGTCACCTGGACAAAATCAAGAATAAGAAAAAGAAGAAAACTGAAGTCGACTCATCTCACCAAATCTTCGAAGGTGTTGGTTCAGAGAATCCAGAAGGAATCAACACCATCTTGTTAGAGGTAGTTAAAGTACAGTAAAGAAAACTGGTGGATCAGATCATCTGCCCCAAATTACTAAGAAAAATCACAAGAGGCGCAAAAAAGGCATTGACCGAAGAGCTGGGAAGAAAAAGAAAAGTAGCTTGGGGACAAAGATCATACTTCGTCCTTCAGAAGTTCCTCCTGCTATTCTTACTGGCCTTCCTCCACAAGAAGAGGTTCCACTTAACCCCCCTTCTCCAATATTCCCAACAGCCGAACAGCCGTCTACCAAATGAGACGTTAACCTAGATGAATTTCGTAATATGCACTTTAGTGATATTGATAAAAATGACTTCGAACGGACCTTCACTCAAGCCACCATAACCAACAATGTAGCATATAATAGTGATTCATACAAGGTATCAAGTGAGTAGGCAGGATACTTTGAGTCATGTCATCTTGGGTTATATATGTCCGATAAATGATCTAGATAGGCAAGTTAGGGATCAACAAATGATATATCTTCTCTAACCACATATAATCAGGGCTTGAAGAATTCTCTTTCTTCCGCATAACAGAAAGTGGAAACTTTGCTTAAAGAGAAAGAGGAATTGAGCTATGAACTCACCTAGGCTAAGGCTGCCAATGAGGATATCAAATGTCAACACTATCAAATCTTTGAAGGATCAACAAGTTACCAATGTCAACACTATCAGTACTTTATTCGAAGAAAAAGCTAGATTAGAGAAGCTTCTCAAAGAGAAGGAAGATGGAAATGCTTCTTTAATAAGGAAACAAGCCCAAGAGATAGCTGCAGGAATAGAGAAGTATGCTGCCGGTGTGGTGGATTCTTTAAATAAAAGGGATGAAGAAGTTAAGTCGGATATGTTTCTGTTATTTCATGAGACCTTTCCAAAGAAAAACCTTGGGCCTCTATGGAAATACGTACCATATGAGGAGATACATTTTCACACCATGTTGGATGGAGACAAGCATGGTTATTCTTCACCAAGTGAGAGTGACTCTAATGAAGGAACCGATGAAAGTTCCAGTTTGAAACCGAGAGTCCCACCAAAGATGTAGGTAAGGAAAAGACCGAAGGGAATGAGCCCTAAGGTTGTTGTATCTACTTTTGATATTTAAGACTAAAGTCCTTGGATGACCAATGTATTCTGTATCGTTTTAAAACTAAAGTCCTTTGATTGCCAAGGTGTTTTATTTAATGGTAGATCGGAGTTTTTCGATCAGTGCTTAATATGAAATTCCCTTCTTATATATCTATTATTCTTATGCTTTAATATTTAATCAATATTTAATTCTTCCGATGTGATTAATCATTGTTTCAATCATCAGAATCCTTGAAAAAACAACAGTATTTAATAAATTCGTCACTTCAAAGATGTTGTATTTGAATGACAGAGGGCGTTGAATAAATCTGATCACTTCAAAGATATTTCATTTGAATGATGTAAGGTGTTAAATAAATCCGATCACTTCAAAGATATTTCATTTGAATGATGGAAGGTGTTGAATAAATCTGATCACTTCAAAGATATATCATTTGAATGATAGAATGTGTTGAATAAATCTAATCACTTCCAAAGATATTTTATTTGAATGATGGAAGGTGGTGAATAAATCTGATCACTTCGTGCTCAACACAATTTTTGAAAGAAGACATAAATTATTTATTGATTTAAAACCGGACACCTCATTAAAACCTCTCCGCGCCACCATGGTAGGAAAGAGTATGCCCTTAAATATTTATATTGATATATGACAAAGTAAATATTTACAAGATAATTTCATTCTAAGTACAACCTGAGATGTTCGATGTTCCAAAGGTGCTTCAGCAGATTTCCCTCTATATCCAAAATACTATACGTCCCTTGCTTAATTTTCTCACTTATGATGTATGGCCATGCCCCGGTTTGGAGCCAGCTTACCGAACTGTCTTTCCTTAGTGTGTAAGAAAACGTTTCTTAACATTTTATCACCTATTTGAAAATCCTTTCTTTTTACTTTAGACACATACATACTTCTCATTAAGCCCTGATAATGCACAACCCTCAAATGTGTCTTTACTCTATTTTCTTCAATCAGATCCAACTGATTTCTCACTGCTATTTCATTATCTTGTTCAGCATAATTTTGTACTCTAAAAGATGGTAGTATCGCTTCTATAGGCGTTATCGCATCCATCGCATAGACAAGGTCAAATGGAGACTCTTGGGTGGCCGTTCGTGGAGTATTTTGATAAGCCCACATAATTTCTTGCAAATAGCTTGGCCATTTTCCTGCAACTCCTTCCAAATTATTTTTTAACCCTATTAAAATGGTTTGATTAGCAACTTCAACCTGCCCATTAGCCCGAGGATGGAAAGTAGAATATAAATAGGGTTGAATTTCTCTAGAGGTGCAAAATGTTGTCATATCTTTATTGTCAAACTCTGGCCCGTTGTCCGTAGGAATCCGTTGGGGAATTCCAAATCAGCAAAAAATATTGGATAAGATAAACTATATTGAATTACAACTTCTATCCATTTAGAGAAATAATCTATCGCCACTATTATTGTTCGGAATCCTCCGGATGCCATGGGAAGAGGTCCAACCAGGTCCAAACCCCATATGTCAAAAGGTATTGGTTCAGATATTAACTCCATAGGAACTGATGGCACGTGGATTTCGTTTCCGTAGCTTTGGCATGGATCACACCTTCTGACCATATTTTTAGCCTCTGTCATTATTGTAGGCCAATAGTACCATACTAACAAAACCCTCATGGTTAATGCCTTAAATCCACAATGTGCATAGACCTCCCCATCGTGTAGTTTGGATTAAACAGTTTGGGATTCTTCAAATCCTAAGCAACGCGGGAGAGGTCTGCTGAAAGATTTCTTATAAAGAATTTCTCTTAATACCAGGAACCCACGAGCCTTATACTTAATATTTTTAGCCATGGCTTTATTCGGAGGCAAAACTCTGTCGGAAATAAATTGAAAGATATCGGGTTAAAGGACAAATATGCTCATATTTTCTTCATCCTCTTTACCCTTTTCTTGACTCAAATCTATTGAGGGCATTCTTACATTAGAATTCATGGGTAGGCTTCGGAATAGGCTATGGTTGCTAAGGAGTCAACCATAGTATTCTCTGATCTAGGTACATGTTCTTATTGGATACCTTTAAAGCATGCAACAACTTCCCTTAGTATCAACAAATATTTTACCAATTGGTTTTTTAACTTCAGACTGTCCCTGAGCATGATGGATTAGTAGTAGGGAGTCACTCATTAATCAGACTCTTTTTTCTCCTCATATCAAGGCTCTAATCTTAATCCGGCTATGGCTGCTTCATATTCTGACTCGTTATTGGAAGCCCTGAAACCAAAACATATAGCTTGATACATAATATCACCATAAGGGGAAGTTAAACAAATTTCGGCCCCACATCCCATGTAACTAGCCCCGTCGTCTGTTCGGATTACCCATTCTTTCTTAGACTGGTTTTCTTGCCTTTGCTCACAAGGCCTTTCAGTATGAAACTTTATTAAGAAATCAGCCACAGCTTGAGCCTTGACTGTAGTTCGAGGCGCAAAATCGATATCGTAATTACCCAGTTTAGCTGACCATTTGGTCATTCTGCTTGATATATCAGCAGAGCATTGAGACCTTACTTCCAAGCACATTCAATTGTTGTTCGAGGCGCAAAATGAGGCCTTACTTCCAAGCACATTCAGTATTGGTATTGGTATTGGAAAGATGTTCGAACAACAATTGAATGTGCTTGGAAGTAAGGCCTCATTTTTCTAGCTGTTATTACCAATACCAATACTAACTTTTCTAACTTCAAATATATTTTTTCTGCTTCCAATAAACTCTTGCTTATGTAATACACCGGACGAGGGTAACTATCCACTTCTCTTACCAACACAACACTTATTGCATACTCTAACACAACTAAGTACATATAAAGTTTCTCCCTTTGAACAAGCTTGAACAACGTCTTAGGTGAAGACAAATGTTTCTTGATTTCAATGAAGGCTTGATCACATTGTGGAGACCAATTAAAGTCTTTAGCATGTCTTAACACTTGGAAAAATTATGTACACTTGTTTGATGACCTTGAAATGAACCTATTTAACGCAGCCAACCGTCCGGTTAGTCTTTGAACTTATTTAGTGTTTCAAGGAGGATCCATAGCCAACAGAGCATTGAGTTGATCCGGATCAGGATGAATTCCTATTTCACTTATAACATAACCGGACCCCAAAAGCACATTTCTCTAGGTTCAATTTCAAATTGATGGCTTCTAAGTTAGAAAAAGTTTCTTGAATGTCGGATATGTGTTAATCTTCCTAGAGGCTCTTCACCATCATGTTATCTACATATACTTCCATATTCCTGCAAATCTAACTAGCAAATGCTTTATTTATTAACCTTTGATAAGTGACCCCAATATTGTTCAATCCAAATGGTATCACTTTGTAGCAATAAAGCCCTAAATCTGTGATGAATGTAGTATGATCATGATCGTTCAGATCCACTTGTATATGATTATATCTTGAAAAAGCATCCACAAAGGACATGAGTTTGTTGCCCGACGTATAATCAAACAACTGATCTATCTGAGGCACTAGAAATGGATCTTTAGTACACGCTCTATTAAGATCGGTGAAGTCAATGCACATACACCATTTTCTATTATTTTTCTTGACCAAAACGGGATTTTTCATCCATAATAGATATTAGGATTCTTTTATATGACCCATCTTGGTTAACCTATCGACTTCTTGTACTACCACATCGACTTTTTCTTGAGAAAAAATCATTCTTCTCTGAACCACTGGTCCAACAGCAGATCAGACCGATAACTTGTGGCATATCACTTCGGTCGGAACTTCAGTTATATCATCATTATTCCATGCAATCACATGTAAATTGTTAGGTAAAAAATATAATAGTTTACCTTTCAAATTCGATGGCAACTTAGTTCCGATTCTGACACTCTTACCTTCAGCAAATGAATAGATCTCAACTCCTTAATATGTATTATAGCACTAGGAACCTCCCTTGGATCATCTATCTCAATCTGGTGTATGGAAGGCTCCATTAGTTGTTATTCCTTGTTAACTTTAGCTGCCTCAAATATCTTGGAAGTAAGAGCAGTAACATAACATTCTCTAGCCACCTTATGGCTGCTTCAGACAACACCCACTTGTCCCCCTATAGCGTACTTCATACATTGATGGAATTTGAATACAGCATGCATCCTAGAGAGCCAATGCCTTCCAAATATGATGTTATACGATGTGGGAAAATCAACTACCACAAATAACACCTTTACCAACTTTTTAAAGGCTCTTTGTCTAAAAATACTTCCTCTTCAAACTCACTAATGACTTATGTCAAATCGCAGTAAATCCTACAATAGTTATGTTTGATTGATGAATGACCGGGGGATTCGTCATTTGCTTGTAAGCAGTTAAAAATAATATGTTTGCCGAACTACCAGTGTCAATGAGGATCCTTCGGACGTCATTACCTCCAATTGATGCTCCTATTACCACAACATCTTCATGTGAGCCAAAAATATCTCTCAAATCATCCTCATCAAATACTATGAAAAGAGAAGGGGTCTGGTACATGTGTGTAAACATATTTCCTTCCAATTGGGTAGTCAAACTGTTAACATGTATTTTTCTTGAACAATTCAAATGTGTTGTTACAGTGTCTTCCCTAAATATGGTCAAAGACTCAACAAACTGCACCATATCGGAAATGTTAGTTGACTTATCCACTATTACCCCAACTTGATTCTGGTCTGGATCAGGATCAAGATATTCATTATCAATGTCAAATCTTTCAACAATCATTATAGTATCTTCCTGTCTCAAAGTCCCTGGAAAGATTGAAGAATGCGTTCGAGGCGCAATGGTACTTGGTCTGTTGCCCCCTTGCTTTTTAACGAAGGCACCCAATTTTCCCTTTTTGGTGAGATTTTGTACTTCATGGTTTACTTTTATACAATTATTTGTATCATGACCCACATCATTATGGTACTTACAGTAGCAAGTACTTCGGGTTTCCCTGTAAAGGGGATGTGGCTCTAAATTGAACCTCATTTCTCATTTTATCATAAATTTTGCTACACACTATCCTAACTCAGCAAACCATTTAGGTTGAACCCAATGGCCTCTTTTATTTCTGCCTTGGTGGTTTTGATTGGACTGATTTTTCCTGGTCTGTGAGATCCATGTATGGATTCTTTTGGTTTATAACCGGACTGGACTGTTGGCTGTGGAGCTGGTAGGGAGGTAACTGATCTGTCTGATGAGGGATTCTGGTCTTTTTAGTTTCTTCAACCGTTATTTGTTTTCCAACTTGGTTTAATAGCCCCCTAAAAGTCATTGTTTTTTTCCTAGTCACTGAATCGGCTAATTCACTCGGATATAAGCCTTGTCTCAAATAGACAATAACAACTTGTTCAAAGCAGTTAGCCAACCCATTATTTGTATTCACAAACCTACTTATGTATTCTTTTAAAGAATCGTTCGGTTCCTGGGAACAATGAATGATGTTGTCCCCATTCCCTTTAACCTTTTTGCTTCCTACGAATTGTCTTCGGAAAGTAACCCAAAACATATCAAAGTTCTTTATAGATCCCTAAGGGATGCTATTGCACCACTTGAGGGCGCTTCCTTTAAAGGTTTGTGAAAAAACCTGGTAAAGCAGCTTGTCATCATCATCAAAATTCATCATAATTTTTTTAAACTGCTCAAGATCGTTTTCTGAGTCTTTACTCCCATCGTATTTTTTCGATCTTAGAGCTATCAAACCTTTTGGGAAGATGTTCGGACAGAATTTTTGAAGATAGCGGCGATTGCCTCCAATTATGGCTACGACTAAACACTGAATCTTCATTAGGGGTGGCGAAAATACCTTGTTCAGATTGACATGCAAATGGGTCAATCAACATATGGTCAATGTGATGATCAGCTGAACCCTTTACTTTCCCTTTATACTTCTTAATTATACCTCTTCTATCTTTTTTCTCGAATGTTTTGTAGTCAATCTCAACGTCTTCTTCGCCCGACCTTCACCACTGTTAGATGAAAGTGATTTTTTGAGGTTTATATCATCAGGAGAACTATCTGAGGACTCTAAAGTCGTACTTACAAGATGTTTAGAATGACATGTTTTCTTTGATTAAATCGAGTGTTTGTAAAACTGCTCATTCTCAGCAGGCTCATAAGTAGGATGGGGTCCGGACGCATCAAAATTTTGCTTTATTCCTTTCTCAACCTGTTTCTGAGCCCTCAAAGCCTCAATTTTAACCGTTAACTGGTCATGTTCCTCTTGCATAAATTGTATTTCATTTGTGTTGTGGTTGAGATGAGACACAATAGTGTGCTCATTAACTTCTCTCGCCCCCTCGGCCTCCGGAGGAACTTCTTGTGCATTGGGATCCATCTGCTTTGATGACATCCAAACTGGCATAAAAGAGGTGTGTAGTAGCAATAAAGTTTTTCTTACCCCCATAAATGAAGGTGGTTGGGGTATTTATATTTGTTTTGTGAACCATGGGCCTTTCGGGTATGGACTCGGGTCATGTCTAAAGACCCATAAACCTAAGACAAGAAATGATCAACAGTCCGCTGAGTCGCAATCCATCTTGATCGTACTGTTTAGTTTGGAATTTTATCAAATATGTCTGAACTGCCCTTCGGACAATGCAGTAAAATTAGTATCAAAGAAATCTGACCTTATCATTATCGGTGATAGTAGATCATCTATATGTCATTAATTAGTTATTGATAAAATACTAAAACCAATAAGACATGTGATAATGATAATTTCAGTTGAAAAGTCCGAAGTCATCACCAAATAAATAGATAAATTACTCAAGCCACGACATATTCAATATTTTAAGTATCCAATATGGTTTGAAAAACTAATATTAATAAAGAAGAAGAATGTGTGTTACTTTTACATGGTTAAATCGTCTTTGTCCAAAATATGTTTTTCCTCACCGTATCAATCAACTTGTGGATGTTACAGACAAAAATGAGTTTATATTGTTTATGGATACTTATTCAGGTTACAATCAATAAAGATACATCCAAACGATAAAAAAACACGTCATTACGATATGAATAAGTTTATATTGTTACAATATTGTTATTCGGTTTGAAAAACGATGGTGTTACTTATCAACGACTTGCGAATTACATTTATGCTAAACAATTTGGAAGAAATGTGGAAACTTATATATATGATATGATAGTAAAAAAATGTTAAAGCAGATAACCACGTGCCGTAATTGTTGAAACACTCGATAATTTTCGAAAGTATAATTTGAAACTAAACTCGTTCAAATGTTATTTTAGATGAAAGTTAAAAAAAATTAAGCTTTATGATAAATAATAAAGAGAATACATATAATCTAGTTTAACTGAAAACATTGTTAGCAATGTCCCTACCAAAGTCCACTAAAAATTTTAGAAGTTAATCGGGAGATTAACGACATTATCAAACTTTATCTTTAGAGCACACATAAACATAATTATTTTTTTATATCTTTAAAAATGACAAAGAAGTTTACTTGAAATGATAAATGCACAACAACTTTTAATGAATTGAATGAGTATTTTAATTCACACAAAAAATTATATTGTTGGAAGATAATACAATTTGTGTTTTGTGGATATCGGTGGACGAATTCATGTTGATGTTGGTTTTTGGTAAACTTCAAAAATTTAGGGGGTTATAAGTAGTTTGAAACCTATGGAAATGATAAAAGATAGATAATAAATAATAAACAAAAAAATAGTTAATATTTAATTATGATAAATTATATGATGAGTTACTCATCGGAACCTAGTTCGTATGTTTGGTTATGCATGGTCTTTCTTATGTTATTCGTTAAAATAAAATCATTTTCTTTAATAAAAATTATCATTAACGGATATCGTTTTGTTCTTTAAAAAAAACCAAATAGATGGTACTTTTGGAGTCCAACCGACCGATATAGTTCCTACCGAGACCTTCCTCAGTGATCCTCCTGCTCCACTAAGCTATTAACTTGTTGATTTAATTGCTCTTTTATGAAACTTAAGTTGTATTAGCTTATTTGTCTATTTTCCTCAACTGTATTTTGATACAATTTTATTTTTTTGTTTGAGATGCTACGAATGAAACAAGTTGTTTTGAATGGATGCATGTCGTGCAAAATTGTGATCATGCAGCTTTATATATATATGTTTATTAATTTCTTTAGCTATTCGAGCTAATCTTTACAAGGTCGAGCTCAGTAGAGCTCATCGCGTAGCTCAGTGGAAACTTACGGAAATGGTAAAAAGAGAAAATAAATAATAAATGACAATATTAGTTAATATTAAATTATAATAAATTATAGGGTCACTTAGTCATCAAAACCTCGTATGTATGTTTGGTTATGCATGGGCTTTCAGATGTTATTTGTAGAAAAAAAAAATCAAAATTTTAATAAAATATATCATTAATGAATCTCGTTTTGTTCGTTTAGAAAAATAATGATGGTATTTTTAATCCTTTTTTCGAACCCGATTTGAAATATATGATTTTTTATAGATGAAATAAAATAAAAAGTAAAAAACCAAGATTTTAAATAAATATTGAATAGATAATAGTGAAAGCAGGGGAGAGTAAAATTTGGTATCATTCGACGACATTACCCTTATTTACATTATGGTAAGCTAAAATTCACGAATTGTGCAATGTAAAATTGACACATTATCGTAAAAAGGCTTATTTAATTAATTTAATAATAGTCTGCCGCTTTGGAGATGTTATGTAATTTAAAATTTGATGTATTTTTAATGAAGAATGAAGTCTCTTTTTTCTCTCCAAGAAACAGAGGATGAAAATTCTTGAACTTTAAGAATCTAAGTCCCTCTCTTTCCTCTATCTCCAATTTTCTTCTCATCTGAGAACTCAGATCCAACACTATAATTGTTAGTCCTTTTCTCACGCAAGTATACGCGGTCAAATCGTAGCAAGTAATAAGTAAGAAAGATCGTTCCCACGAAGACTAGGTGTATAAGACAAAAATTTACTTATGCAACAACGTATAATTATTAAACTAATGCTTGAACGAGTAATAAAGTTTGAGTGACTGGATAATACTAAACAAATTAACTAACGAGATTAACTTATGCGAGAGAAAACATGGAACCCTAACTTCATTGTTTATTTTACTCAGAGTATTAATATACTTAATCAATATGTAAGATAACTACGATTACTAATCAGATAACACAAAATCAGAATACGATACCTTTCAATACACGTAAACCAAACCACTTAAACAACCACAAAAGAGATAGCAGTTAAGTAGACACCGCTTGCATGACAATCCTATATGTCTATATGTATTGAGGTACAATTGGATTTAAGCACAAGTTACCTATTTCGATTACATAGGGTAATATGATATGGTTAGTGACATATTATGAATTATGAACAATCACAATACGAATCATGAACAATCACAATACGAATCATGAACAATCACAATACGAATCATTCAAGAACCTATGCTAGTATGGCAAGTTCTAAACCTTTAAATCCACTTTTTCATTCATTAAAGATTAACAAAATAGATGTTCGCGACGCATCTAACGATAAACACAACCATACTAGGTAACCGATAGACATATCTCAAAAATCAATTAAGCAATAAACCCTAAATATTATTCAAACAAATCTGCTAAGGTTCCATGACAACGATTAGTTCATAATCTAACAAATCATCGTCGTGGTCTTAAAAATTAACATAGCTTGATGAATATAAATAAGAATAAAAATAAACGAAGAAGAGTTTAGAAAATATTAAACCGAAAAAAAAAACTCAAAGTGAAATCGCCGTCAATTGCTTTTGCTATCTGTGTTAATCGAAATTCAGTTTGGCGTCAAAATCGGCACACTCATTTTCTTTCTCTCCTATCTTCTATTTATAACCTCTGGTGACAACCCTAGCCCATTCTCTTCCTTTCTTCTCGTGGCTTTTTTTTCTCACTGGACCCACGCTACTATAATTATATAGTATAATAACGATCAATCTGTTTAATTACTTCCCATGGGCCCACAATATACTATACTTATATAGAATATGTTTAATTCCGTTTTCTGTGTCTTTCGATATCTATTCTGCAAGATTTAATTTCCTTTTCTCTCTCTCGTTTTGTTTCTGACGGATAAAAAAAAGTAACCAATGGTCTTTTTCTTCCTTTTTCGTAATTCTTTCCACTTTTGGGCTTATTCTCCTTCCTTGGACAGTCACACACACCTGTTTCTCTCTTATCTGGGTCTCTTCTCTGTTTATCAATTTCTCTTCTACTCCTCGAGTGATAGTGAAGATCTGAAGATATTGTCTGATTCATGAACTTCTTGTATTGAAGCAAGAAAGGATTCCAAGTGAAAGTTCTGACAGTAGTAGTAGCTTTGAATCGGAAGTGGAGATCCTTGAAAATACTAATACCTCAACTGTACAAGAACAGAATTTCCGTAGGTCTAGTCCAAGCAGACAAAACATTTCCTATAAGGAAAATATAAGCGATGATGATGACTTGGTCGCGGGACCAAAAGAGGTGAAACTGAAAGAAAGATTCAATGAATCAAATGGAAATAAGGATTATGAGTCCGAGAGAGGTGCAGCTTCTATGCTATCGACGGACGGTCACTGACTTCCCTCTGTCATCAGGCATGTATATTGTATTGCTCTGTTTTGTTCTTGAAGGTTAGAATTTCAGTTAGTTTGTGGCCTTTTCTTTTATATATTCTGCGGAAGACGTATAGAAAACAGTAAAACGGAGTCAAAGTTTCCTAATAGAAGATTCAGACAAAAATGGGACAATTATTACTTGATTTGCGTAAAATAAGATTGAAAATTGGGATGTGCTATAATAAGATTTTTTTTAGAATGAAATTTGCAATGACCTAAACAATTTTAATATATATAAAAAAACCTAGTTTCAGCATAAATATTTAGAATTAATTATCTGACCCAACATATAAAAATATCTCCTATTATAGCTATATTAGAGATTTTTAATGGTTTGAACTCGACGATTTTAAGAATAAATGAAGCGCAATAAGTGACATGAAATGCACTTAACAATAATCTCTCACACCCTTCCTTGTTTGCCTACCTGCAACATGAATGACTCAAATCAAAGAAATGTTCTTAACAATACCAAATTTCATAATGAAAAACCAAGGAAAACCTTTGTTGAAGCTCTAAAAAAACCAAATACAACCTCATCCTGGGAAAATCTCGCCCCTACGAGTATAAACTGCCATCAATCCCATATATCAATTCAGTTCAGTAAAGAAACAAAAGAAATTCTGGAAAAACTAGCAAATACTCTCTAATTGTTAAGTTCTCGCAAGGAGTCCCCAAAAAGCGGTATCTAAACAATTTCATTCAAGAGAGAAGGTTTGTTGGTGAAATCAACATAAGCAATTGGGACTCAAGGCATTTGCTTTTAGAATTCTCGAATATAGAAAATATGTGCAAAATATGGATGAGACCCATATGGACTGTACGAGACAAGATGATGCGTATATCAAGATGGAGCCCAAACTTCAATCCAATAATTGAAAATCCTATAGTTCCTGTGTGGATTAGAAGTGAGAAGATCCCAGAATACATGTATAATGATCAGAAGCCAAATAGAATGCAACACTCTCAAGCTGTTAAAAGTGGCAAACTTACTCAATTCCAAGATCCTATAACTGTGCCAAACAAGAAAACTGATAAAGAAACACTTAGTAAAAAAGGTCAAAATGGAAAAGTTACTAGCAATATTCAACAAATTCAAATACCTGATGAGAGAAGTGAAGAAATGGTTGAATCCATTAGAAGTCTGGCAGAAGAATACACGAAGAATAAAGATAAATACTTGAAGTTAAATAGCCCAGGAAAGTACACTCCCAACCATAACAATTTTGGCAGCCTCCCTTCATCTCCAGTTCTGGAACATAAAGCTACATATAGAAGTTTCAATGATTTTCTAAATAAATGTTTGAAGGCATCCAAATACATTATTATAAAAGTAAAAACTATATACAAGCCCATCATTGGAGCCAAAAAGTAAACCTCTTACAACTCTGATAATGATCAAAATTCTTAGTTGGAATATAAGGGGAGTGGCAATAAATCTTCTTTCAGAAGAATCAAGAACAATATCCATACAGAAAAATTCAGCATTGTCACCATTCAAGAGCCTATGATTACTTTAAATAAGATCTTTACCTTAGCTGCTAAAATTGGTTTCTCAAATTACTACTTTAAATTGCACAAGCAAAATTTGGATTCTTTGGAACAATTGGTTTAATGTTGAAATCATTGAAAACAATCCTCAATTGATTCATGCTGAAGTAAACTATGTTAATTTCAGCAAACCTTTCTACATCGCTTCTGTTTGTGCTACATGTCAAAGCCAAAATAGAAAAGATCTCTGGGATTCCCTTATCAATATTGCTTCTACAGTCAGAGAATGGATTGTTCTTGGAGATTTCAACTCCATTACCAATCCTAGTGAACAAAAAGGATGCATCAACTACTATATTAGAAGTTCTGAATAATTCAATGAAGCTATCAACCAGAGCAACTTGAAGGATGCTGGCTATATGGGAAGAAAATTCATGTGGACTAATAAAGTTAACTGGAGACGTTTACATAAAGTTCTTATCAACTCTGATTGGATGGATTACATTCAAAAAACTTATGTCAAACATCTCCATAAAACATGCTCCGATCACATGCCTCTTCTTTTGTCTATTTCAAATGATAACTTAAAGACTAAATCTTGTTTTAAATTTCTGAACATGTGGTGTTTAAGTGAGGATTTTATCTCTTTCGTATAAACTAATTAGCTTACTGAAATGCAGGGTACTCTTTTGAAAAGGTTCTTGAACAAGCTTAAAAGACTCAAAATAGCTTTGAGGGAGTAGAATATCTCTTTGTTTGGAATGTATTTGATAAAGTTAAGAAAGTTGAGGAAAATGTTAACAAAATGGAAGAAACTTACATGATGGAAAACACTGACATTAACAAAAGAAAATGGGATAAGGTTAATGAAATCCTTCATTAGGTCCCTGCTCAAGAGGAAAACTATTGGTATCAAAATACCTTCTATAACTGGATCAAGGATGGGGATAGAAACACGAAGAATTTTTATAATTTTGTCAAAAGGAAAAGAAGGCAGAACAAAATTAACAAAATCAGAGATAGTTCAATCTGGATCACTGAAGAATCTCAAATTAACAACTCTGCTGAAATATTCTTCAAAAATACTATGGCATCTAATCATTATCCAAATCAAGAGACTGAAACTAATCTTCTAAATAGTTATATATTTAATTTCATTCCTAACAGTGTGACTGAGCATGATAATATAAACCTTATGAAAGAGCCAAATGAAGAAGAAATATTACAAGTTATCAAAGGCCTTAATTCTACTAATGCAGTAGGAATGGATGGCTTCAACGCAACCTTCTACATAAGTTACTAGCATATCATCAAAACAGACCTCAAATAAGCTGTGATATCTTTCTTCAATGTCTTACCTTTTCCCCCAAGGGGTCCTAGCCAAAAATTTATATCTTATTCCTAAAACTTACCATCCTTCTAGTTGGAAAGAGTATAAACCTATTAGCCTATGTTCTATGTTCAATAGAATAATTTCTAAACTTATAAGCAATCAAACGGCAGCGTCTTACCTAAAATAATATCTAAAAACCAAGGTGCTTTTGTTTCAATTAGATCAATCCAAGATAAAATTTTACTTGCCAATGAAATGCTATTTGATTTAAATAAAAAAGTAAGGATGGGAACATTCTTGTCAAGGTAGATATGGACAAGGCCTTTGACAAAATATCCCATAACTATCTTAAAAAAATTCTTACAACCTTTGGTTTCCGTAACTCTTTTGTTAACCTTATCTATGCTATCATAGGCAATGTTAAAGCTTATGTCCTAGTAAATTGAAATGTTGTAGGCTATTTTAAAGTTAAAAGGGGTTTAAGACAAAGAGACCTTTTATCTCCTTGCCTCTTTATCATTGCTGAGGAAACTTTACAAGGAGGTCTCAATCTTCTGTTCTATAATAAAAAATCTATCCAATACAAAACAAAAGTAACATTTGTATTCATTCTCTTGCGTTTGCAGTAGACATTCTAATATTTTCTAATGCATCTAATTATGTTATAGCTACTTTAAGCAAATTTTTGCATGAATATCAAGATGTTTTTTACCAGATGATAAACAAGAACAAAATATTTGTCATAATTGCTACTAACTTTCCTGCATACATTGGTTTTAGGAATGAAAATCTTCACATGGTTTACTTAAGTGTGAGTCTGAACATAAATAACTGGAGTTGCAACTACGAAGGATTAATCAGATGCATCAAAGCTAAGATAAGTGAATGGAAGGATAAAAAGATCTCGTTTGCTGGCAGACTGAACTTAATTAACACTATCCTTATACCAATCCCAAGTTACTGGATTCTAAGTAATGTGATTCATTCTCCCATTATTGACAGAATTGAAAAAAAAAATCTTTAACTCATTCCTTTGGGGATCTAATCAAGATAATACTAGAATTCATTGGAGCAGATTAAACAAGGTTTGCAAGCCATTTCAGGAAGCAGACTTATAGGTTAGAAGTTTAAAAGACATTCAAGACATTGTGTCTTGTAATATCTGGCTCAGATTCAGAAATAATACATCTTTGTGGGCCAGATATACCCATAGTAACTTTTACAAAATAACACTAATCTTTTGCTAGCTGAATTTAATCTTAAAAATAGCTCAAAAGTTTGAAAAAATAGTCTTAATCAAAGATAAAGGCGAAGCATTCATTCGATGGAACATTGGCTCTAGAGACACAAAATTTTAGATTGACTCTTGGATGAAAGACCACCCCATAGTTATGCTTGAAAATCTCCCTCCTAACCCTGAGATGAGAACTCACAAAGTCATCAACTAATGGGATCAAAGTTCACGGAATGTTCACAAGCTTAGAAATTTTCTTTTCTCAAATGATATGGCTCATATCGGGAAGCACTCTATAAGAAAATACCTCAGAGATACTCTTAATTGGACTCTGTCTAAAAATGGCATTTTTAACACTAAAGAAACGCTGAACTATCTTAGATCTAAACATTAGTAAATCTAATATCTTCAACAAAATCTGGAATAACATCATACCTCGTAAATGCTCCTTCATGACTTAAATGATTCTTCTCAGATGGCTTCGTTCAGATGACATTCTGCAAAGAAGACACATTAGCCTAGCTTCAAAATGCCAGTTTTGCAGCAATTAAGAAAATTTAAATCATTTTTTATGGATTTCAACCTTGCATGGACTGTATGGTGTCATTATACTTTTGTTTTTAAGATCCAAATATGAAGATTCATGACTATTCCGCATATGCTCAGAACTTGGTTATGGTTCATCAACAAATACATCACTATTTGTTCAATCATTCCTCATATTGCATGCTTGGTTTTATGGAGCCTCAGAAACAAATCAAAATCAAAGGTAAAACTTTAGATCCCTCTACTGTTATCAACTATGTTAACTACATTATCTCGGGTTTAAATATAGCTAACTTGCTCACAAACAAGATATGTCGTCCATTCTATAATGCTCCCAAAGACTTATGCTGTTGGTCGCGTCCATATTTTGTCAAGCCTTCCACCATCCTTTATTGGCTTCCCCCGAATGCTGACAGAATTAAAATTAACACCAATGGCTCCACATTGCACAATGAAGACTCTACTGGTAATATTGTCATTAGAAACAATGATGGTTCTTTACTTTCTGGACATGAAATTATTTATGGAAAACTCCTCCCTCTTCATGTTGATGCTTTAGCCTCCATCGATGCTCTTCCCATCTGTAATTTGAATGGTTTTCTTATTGTTGACCCGAAAACTGACTCTAAGATTCTAGTATCTATGCTTGAAACTGGACCCATCCTAAACAGGTTAAAGACTTGATCTGGAATTGGCCAAATGGGAGCTTAGGAGTTGAAGAAAATTGAAATTTTGGAGAAGATATTCTATTCGGATATGGATATAGGAAATACTAGTTGATGAAAAATTTGAAGAATGTTATCTTCGAAACTCTGTTTTTCTATGCTTTGGAGGGAAATGAATATTTTCAATTACCATTTACCGCTTTAATTTTTCTAGATTTAAAGTGAAACCCTTGTATTTTTAGCCTTTCTTGGGTTTTTAACATAAATTTTTATGAGAGTATAAAACTAATCATAGAGCAACAACTAATGAAACTCCATTCGTCTTGGTTTATATGGTCGTATTGCTAACACAAATGATCATTCATGATCATTAGATTTAATTTTATTCAACACCATATAATGATTATGAAAAGGAATATGCACTGAGATTATAGAATAGCGCGAGGAACAAGCACACGAAAGATCTGAACATTATATGAGTATGGTGGAGAGTAAAACGATGCGAAACTTAAAGCGAGAATTTTTGTATAAGGAAATTTAGTGCTAATCAAGGTCTTTCATGGAACTATAGATAAAAATACTACAAAATTAGCTCCAAAATTATTCTGCTTCTCTAAAAATGTATCCAAAGGACATCATGATGCATATATATTATTATATGATATGGAATATAATATCTTAAAACATCTGCGAGACATCCAACATATGGAATTGTATAAAAAAAATATAGGCTATGTACTTTTTACCCACTTAGTGGGGGTGGGGGGGGGGGGGGTGTTAATGAAACACCATAAAAACCATAATATATATAATATTTACAAAAAAATAAAGATGGTATAGTTTTGAATGAAGTTAATCACATTATAATATTGAAACTTAGACAAAACATAAAATTTACATAATTTAGATTTTATATTTAAAAGAGGGCGACGTTGATATAACCACGTGTGTTCTAAATTCTCTGAAATCGATGCTTAAATATCAACATATGTTTTCTTTATCTAACACAATTTTAAAATTAAACATATGGTATACACTTTCCAAAATGACGTTTAAATCTTAATATATGTTCTACATTCTCCAAACCAATTAGGAAAAAGTGCGTACAGAACTTGATAATTTATATTAGATGAATCATTTGAAGACCTAACTTCATCCTCTTATTGATCTATAGTTGCTTATTTTATTATCTCTCTTGTATTTTTGTATTTTTGTATTTTAGTTTTGTAAATGTCAAATATTTTAAAATATAGCTCTAAAAAATACAAAAAACATAATTGGTTTTGTTTTTTTAGACGGATAAAATTATATCCATCAAAAATATTTTTTTATTGGGCTATGCTAATTCAAGACCCGTTTTTTATAACGAGACCCGGTTATAGTGAGACCTGACTTGTCTATAATGAGACCCCACTTATTACAAAATTATCATCCATATAAATTAGAAAAAGTCCCAAATTTCACAACTTTCTCTCCTCTGAAACCCTACACCTTTCTAAACCCACGATTTTCAAAATCAAGATTTTTCAAATCTAACACCAAATACTTGTTAAGGTAAGCATTCTCTACATCTTGGTGTATTTTTTTAAAAAATTCCATGTGTGATTTTAGAGATATTTAGAGTTTAGTATTCGAAGAGAAAAAACGATTTTTCCTCTAGTTGTAGTTGTTTTCGTGATGTTTAAATACATGTAGGTATTTAGTTAGACGAATAGGTTCGATTTGGAATTTTTTGTTAAATTTGGGTAATTTAGGATATATTTAGGATTTTAGGGGTGGTTTTCTGATCTTGGTATTTCTAAGCACTGTTTCGTGCTTGGAAATACCATATGCACGCAATAACATGTGTGCATCCAGTATTTCCTGGCGCGAAACAGTGCCAGGAAATACCCAATCCACGGTCCGTGGATTGGTCTGATCCACATAACGTGGATTGGGGAAATCTTGGCACAATTTCGTGCGTGGATTTCCTCAATCCATGCTATTGAATGCGTGGATCGGTATTTTCTAATTTTTAGCCCCGTTTTTTATTCCGATGAATTGTGTTGTGTTTTACGATACATTTTTGTATCCTACATTGACGATTTTACAAAAAAAATTATTCATTTTAAATCTGCTTTAGTAAATTATGCTTATTTAACGGAAAATATTGATTAAATTGTTTACATGATTGTAGGATGCCTCCACACCCTCGTTCTTCCAATATGGTGGAACGAGATACCGCTGATGAAACAGAGGCGATGGTAGTAGGCGAGACATCTCGGAGCACACGTGTCCGTGCTAGACAGGACGTGAACGTCGATGTTGTTCCCCGTCGTCGAACTACAGACCAGCAATTCCATATATATAACCGACATGTGATAGACCTATATTCGACCTTCCACTCATACAAAGACCATGAGGCTTATAACATCTTCAAAAATGACGTAAGTTTTTTAGTTTTGATTTAGTTGTCAAGGTTATAACTGTTAGATGCAATGTGGTTTATTTTATAGTTATAGGTTTATGTTTAAAAAATTGTTGAATATATATGTTTAGGTTTAGGTTTGAATGCATTTGTTTAGGTTATGCTGGGTTGATATCGGTTAATGGTTTATGTTATATTTGTTATTGAATTTATTCGTTTAGGTTTGAATGTAATGGATTGGTTATTGGTTTATGTCATATGTTATATTTGTTACTGAATTTATTCGTTTAGGTTTGAATGCATTGGATTGCTTTTTGGTTTATGTTATATATTATATTTGTTATTGAATTTATTTTCTTAGTTTTGAATGCATTGGATTAGTTATTAGTTGATGTTATATGTTATATTTGTTATTGAATTGATTCGTTTAGGTTTAAATGCATTGGTATTGGTTAATGGTTTATGTAGATTGTAATGTAACGGTTTAAGTTTATATTTCATATATGTTTATATTGTATTTTTTAAAGCAGACGAGGCTATATATGCGGTGCTATGCTATGTACCAAACACACCGTGGTTGGGATTTGAAAGTGCATCAGACAGTAGTACGTGATGAGGTGATGGGCACGCGTTTTAGACCATTGTTAACGCTCTTTCTCGATGAGCTACAAACGTCCATCTGATAGAGGCATTTTGAGAGAGATGACATCCAGATATGAACATATTTTATTTTTCTTTTGAGGAGATGACAGTCACGTTGGATGATGTCTACATCATCACGGGCTACCAGTGGTCGGTGTGAACTGCGAAACGTTTGAGTATCATACTGCCGATGCGCATAATGCAACATATACTCGCTTACTTGGGTGCACTGTTCAGGAATTGGTGGCGGAGATTTATGAGAACAAATAGGGTGACAGGAGGCATGTTCGCCTTGCATGGATGAAGAGGAGATTTTGCACGCATCAGTATTATGACGATGAGATTACTGATGATGATGTTCACCAAGCTACTATGGCGTATTTGTTGCACTTGTTTGGCTGTACAATACTAGCCAACAAGTTGGGCAACAACATTTTCCTCGACTAGTTGCAGTTCATAAATGATTACAGTAGCTCGGGCGAGTACAATTGGAGACAGATGAGACTCACTCAGCTCTACTTCCAACTAGGCAGAGCATGCCTATACTCCACTTCTGGTATGTCTGAATTCATGGGCTTGTTAGAGACCTGGATTTACGACCATTTCCCCATCGACTTGCATCCGGAAATACATCATCGATAGCGTTCATTAAAGCCAAATCCCTATCGGTGACGATAATATTTGGTAATGCGCACATGTTATTCACCATCACTCTCCCTAGAATTCTCAATGCCCACGTGTAGTTCTCTTCTTTCTCGTAGCTCATAAAAACAAAAGCTATACAAAAGGTATTTTCATCAAAGTTTGGCCAACTATTTCTAGCAAAGGCATTTTATACCTTGTAGTCTTGTACGTGCTATCCATTATAAGAACTTGAGGAAAAGTGCGCAATAAATCGATGCTTGTAGGATGGGTGAAAAACAATTCAAGGATCTCGTCCATTTATTTGTTTGTTCACTCCCAAACATAGTACTCGTGCTCTTTTAACTAACTGAACAATTATTGCATTTGGGATTTCCCCACTTTATCTACCAAATGGTGTTTTTGCCGCATATTGTAGATGGTATGCATACTAGATACATTTTTCGGATCTTTTAACTTCAAACCACGGTATATATCTCTTGGTCGGGAACCAATTATTGTGAGTTTACGAATATACTCCTCCTCCCCTGATTTTAGCCTCGCGGCTCGTGAATGACCATTCAAGTGTAAGAAGGGTTGGTGGTTGTGTTTCCCATTTCTAACTACTAATTTCCAATAACTGGGTAGTTCTAAGACCGGATTTCCCATTAGCGTGAACGGACAATCGCATTTTATAGATGAACACTCTCGGTGCTTCTTCACAATCCCCGGTTTGGGTCTCGGTTTGTAGACACCATACCGTGCCTCTCACACTTCAAATATATCCTCAGAGTTTTACCGTTTTTACTACCATCGTCATCTTTATCGACCAATACAATGAATCATATGCTTTTGCTTTCCTTGTCAACCCATTCAAGCAATTCCGATTTGGTGTAGACGCTCTCCGTGGTAAAATATTGGCTATAATCGGCCATGTTACATGGTGCTTCTCCCGGTTCCTACGCAATGCAAAATCAATTAAATTAATACAATATCATAATTGATTCAATTTGCAGACAAAAATAACTAATTTTATAACTAAGTAACTCATTCAATTGCCAACAAGTTCATACATGTATTTAAATTTTGTAATAAGAACACAAACGCAGAATTCGGCAATAAACGGGCATATAAAACAAACACATACCAAAAGCGCGCATAATTATGCCAAGATTTGAAAAATCTTCGCACAATTTCATGCAAAGATTCGTCAAATCCTGGCACAAAATCGTGCAAAGATTGTTCACAATCTTCGCACAAATAACGTAATTTTGTCAAATATTCGCACGATTTTGTGCCAAGATTTGACAAAATCACGCAAATTTATATCTTCCACGCATATTCTTGCGTGGAAGTGTACATTTCAAAGCATGATTTCGTGCGTGGATTTTTTCTGTTAAAAAACTTACCTCAATGACACTCTCCAGATGGTCAGTAAGCAGCTCTTCCTCATCCGAACAAAAATCATCAAAATTACAGCTAAAATCGTCGTTATAGTCACTCAAATCTATAATATGAGTTGATTTTTGGGTTTTAAAGTTTTTAAGTCTTGGATTTAGAGTTGATTTTATATTTTTTGGGGAATTTGGGGTTTTCGTGAATATTAGAGAGAAAAACGGTAGGGATATAGAGGAGAGGAGGTAGAAAGTGAGGTGGTTGGAAAATTTAAGGTTTTTATATGTAGGGGTATTTTTGTAATTTTAAGTTCAATAAAAGAATTAAAATTGGGGTCTCACTATAAGAAAACGGGGTCTCAGTTTAGCCATGCTCTTTTCTATTTTGTAAGTTGTGAAATTATGGGTAAATTGATTTGGAAAATAAAAAGTATAGGTAATTATTATTTAATAAGTAAAATTTGAACAAAATTGAGATTGTAAATAGGAAAATATTAGTGACTTATTTTGAAGAAAAAGCTTGATTTAAATTAATTTAATAATAGCCCTTGCCTCTTTTGAGTAGTATCTATGAAAATTCAAAAGCAACTGCCTTTTCTCTAGAAAAGCACAAGCTCAAACTTTACATTTGCGATATATTATGTGTGTTGTTTTTGATGAAGTGTTATATTAGAAAAGGATATAAGACCCTTGTTCATATGTTTGTTAAAAGTATAACTTTTTTTTTATTTCAAGATACATGTATGAGAAAACAACGTGGACATATTGTGAATAGAGAGGTTTGGTATGACGTTTTCTTTTAGTCAAATTTTGTTTACTGATGCTTGTAGCTGATGCAAAAATGATGGTTTAGAGTTATGATCATTGATAATATTTTGCTAACACAAGCAAGATGTTTGGTGAATATAAAAGTAAACATGTCTCATTTTATATTTGATATATGAAGGATTTATTTGCTAGGCCCATTACCAGTGACAACTGAAAGAATGAATTTTTATTATAGTTGTCGTTGATTATATTCCTAAACGAGATGAAGCAAACCCATTGGCAAGTATTAGGTCTCATAAGGTCTATAAGTTCTTAGAGTCCAACATTTGAGTCCGTGTGGAATTCCAATAATATTGATGACTGTTAAAGGTTCTAAATTCTAAAATGACACGGTAACAACGTTTTGTATAATGTATTAAATTTATCAATATTTTTCTACTCCATATTACGCACGAGTAAGTGACTAGTAAAACTATTTTGAATGACATTAAGATAAAACTTGAGTTAGCTAATGGAAAGTGGCATGGTTTTTTACATGAAGTTGAGAGTATAAAACTAATCATAGAGCAACAACTAATGAAACTCCATTCATCTTGGTTTATAAGGTCGTATTGCTAACATAAATGATTATTCATGATCATTATATTTAATTTTATTCAACATCATATAATGATTATGAAAAGGAGATATGCATTGGATTTATAGATTAGCATGATAAACAAGCACAATCAAGATCTGAACATTATATAAGTATGATGGAGAGTAAAACGATGCAAAAATTAAGACGATAAGTTTTGTATAAGGAAATTTAGTGCTAATGAAGGTGTTTCATGGAAATATATATAAAAATACTAGAAAATTAGCTCCAAAATTTTATTACAAAATTTTCTTTTTTACATAGTAAAAGTCGGTAAATCACAACGGTTAAATAAAAAAACGACGATCTAAAGATTTAATGATTTCAAATATAGTATCATAAACTAAATAGGTTTTTCCGTTGCATCAACATATTATTGCATTATGATTGTTGTTTAAGAATATCTGGAAGAATGATTAGGGCTGTGATGGATGAATAAGTATAATGTACAAAATACCATTGTACAACGTATTTACTAGAGATATTGATAACATAAGTAACGACACAAATGAGGTAATATTTTGAATCTCACCTCATTATGAAAAATGAGTTTAATCCTTAAACATATAAATAAATTCAAGGACTAAAGGGACTTGATAATGTTACATATCCTTATCATGTCATCACCCTTATTATAAGAGGTAAAGATTCACATTAACAAAGAGAAAAAAAATATATGTGAATACGAGAAAATATCGTATAAGGAAAAACATCGTACCATATCCCATTTAAGAAATAATGACACACATAAAACGCATACATCAATTTTTTCACAACAATCGGGACTTTGGTTGCTAAATAAGTATGATTGTGTGAAAAAAATACAAAGTTTTTTTGCAGTTGGGAAAATATATGTATTTTTGTGGTAGAAAAACTTTTATTTTAAAAAAAATTAGTGCAAAATTATGTTCAATCAGTTCGGTTGCAAAATAAGTATGAAAAAACAATTGTTGAGTTGCACAATTACTTGTAATTTGGTTGCGAAAAAACAGATGTTGTTTAGTTGCGAAATTGGGAACATTTTGGTTGCGAATTTGGTCTTGAAAAATAAAAAATGTATCCAAACATATCACTAATGGATTTTATTTTGTCCATCTTTAAAACATTAATTTTACTTGAACAAGTTGGAAATATGGAAAACAAATACATTGAATTGAAGAGTAAAATATACTTTTAATGAAAAACAAATACATACCTTATCTTGTGCACTTATGCCAGTTTGACGCCTTCCTTTAGTTTGAACATAACAACCACAAAATTTGTTCGCAGTTAGTTGAATATGAGACCATCGATTTTGCAATGATATCTAACTGCGGTCGATTTGAGAATCTTTATGCTGGTGAAAATACTCATATATTATTCTCTAATAAGTTTCACTATTCTTTTCATTTGCGTGTACGGCATCCATACTTATATTAAGCCAAGTAAAGACAAACAACATATCTTCACTAACAAAAAAAATTAGTTGTTTTCTGTTTTTTCTTTTGAGAATGAATTGGATGATTCATAGACGCAGGAGTAGCTGAGGATTGATTTTGAGATGGATTCTCAAATTCATTCTCATGTTGTGTCCATGGAGTATGGATATGAGATTGGAGTTGTGATGAATTTATTGACGGAATATAAGAAATTGTTGACCTAACCTCAAATGTATTTGCTGAAAGAGGAGTATGAAACTCGAACGAATCTGCAGAGTTTCTTTCACATGGATTATGAAGGCTTTGAAATTTGTTTAGATTTTCAAGATTATTGCATTTGGGATTTCCCCACTTTATCTACCATATGGTGTTTTTACCGCATGTTGTAGATGGTACGCATACTAGATACATTTTCCGAATCTTTTAACTTCAAACCACGGTATATATCTCTTGGTCTAGAACCAATTGTTGTGAGTTTACGAATATACTCATTCTCCTCTGATTTTAGCCTCGCGGCTCGTGAATGACCATCAAAGTGTAAGAAGGGTTGGTGGTTGTGTTTCCAATTTCTAACTACTAATTTCCAATAACTGGGTAGTTCTAAGACCGGATTTCCCATTAGCGTGAACGGAAAACCGCATTTTATGGATGAAAACTCTCGGTGCTTCTTCACAATCCCCGGTTTGTAGACACTGTACCGTTCCTCTCACACTTAAAATATATCCTCAGAGTTTTACCGTTTTTTCTACCATCGTCATCTTTATCGACCAATACAATGAATCATATGATTTTTCTTTCCTTGTCAACCCAAGCAAGAAATTCCGATTTGGTGTAGACGCTCTCCGTGGTAAAAAATTGGCTATAAACGGCCATGTTACATAGTGCTTCTCCCGGTTCCCACGCAAAGCAAAATCAATTAAATTAATACAATATCATAATTGATTCAATTTGCGATATGTTATGTGTGTTGTTATTGATGAAGTATTATATTAGAAAGGGATATAAGACCTTTGTTAATATGTCTGTTAAAAGTATAACTTTTTTTATTTCAAGATACATGTATGAGGAAACAACATGGACATATTGTGAATATAGAGGTTTGGTATGACGTTTTTTTAGTCAGATTTTGTTAACTGATGCTTGTAGCTAATGCAAAAATGATGGTTTAGAGTTATGATCATTGATAATATTTTGCTAACACAAGTAAGATGTTTGGTGAATATAAAAGTAAACATGTCTCATTTTATATTTGATATATGAAGGATTTATTTGCTAGGCCCATTACCAGTGATAACTGAAAGAATGAATTTTTATTATAGTTGTCGTTGATTATATTCCTAAATGAGATAAAGCAAAACCATTGGCAAGTATTAGGTCTCATAAGGTCTATAAGTTCTTAGAGTCCAACATTTTGAGTGCGTGTGGAATTCCAATTATATTGATGACTGTTAACGGTTTTAAATTCTAAAATGACACGGTAACAACGTTTTGTATAATGTATTAAATTTATCAATATTTTTATACTCCATATTATGCACGAGTAAATAATCGAGTATAAGTGACTAGTAAAACTATTTTGAATGACATTAAGATAAAACTTGAGTTAGTTAATGGAAAGTGGCATGGTTTTTTACATGAAATTTTATGAGAGTATAAAACTCATCATAGAGCAACAACTAATGAAACTCCATTCATCTTGGTTTATAAGGTCGTATTGCTAACATAAATGATTATTCATGATCATTAGATTTAATTTTATTAAACATCATATAATGATTATGAAAATGAAATATGCATTGGGTTTATAGAAAAGCATGATGAACAAGCACAATCAAGATCTGAACATTATATGAGTATGATGGAGAGTAAAACGATGCAAAACTTAAGACGAGAAGTTTTGTATAAGGAAATTTAGTGCTAATGAAGGTGTTACATGGAACTATAGATAAAAATAGTAGAAAATTAGCTCCAAAATTTTATTACAAAATTTCCTTTTTTACATAGTAAAAGTCGGTAAATCACAACGGTTAAATAAAAAAACGACGATCTAAAGATTTAATGATTTCAAATATAGTATCATAAACTAAATAGGTTTTTCCGTTGCATCAACATATTATTGCATTATGATTGTTGTTTAAGAATATCTGGAAGAATGATTAGGGTTGTGATGGATGAATAAGTATAATATACAAAATACCATTGTACAACGTATTTACTAGAGATATTGATAACATAAGTAACGACACAAATGAGGTAATATTTTGAATCTCACCTCATTATGAAAAATGAGTTTAATCCTTAAACATATAAATAAATTCAAGGACTAAAGGGACTTGATAATGTTACATATCCTTATCATGTCATCACCCTTATTATAAGAGGTAAAGATTCACATTAACAAAGAGAAAAAAAATATATGTGAATACGAGAAAATATCGTATAAGGAAAAACATCGTACCATATCCCATTTAAGAAATAATGACACACACGAAACACATATATCAATTTTTTTCACAGCAATCCGGACTTTGGTTGCTAAATAAGTATGATTGTGTGAAAAAACAAAATACAAAGTTTTTTTGTAGATGGGAAAATATATATGCATTTTTGTGGTAGAAAAACTTTTATTTTAAAAAAAATTGAATTTGGTCTTGAAAAATAAAAAATGTATCCAAACATATCACTAATGGATTTTATTTTGCCCGTCTTTAAAACATTAATTTTGCTTGAGAAGTTGAATATATCAAAAACAAATACATTGAATTGAAGAGTAAAATATATATTTAATGAAAAACAAATACATACCTTACCTTGTTCACTTATGCTACTTTGATGCCTTCCTTTAATTTGAGCATAACAGCCACAATATGAGACCATCGATTTTGTAATGATATCTGACTGCGGTCGATTTGAGAATCTTTATGCTGGTGAAAATACTCATATATTATTCTCTAATAAGTTTCACTCTTCTTTTCATTTGCGTGTACGGCATCCATACTTATATTAAGCCAAGTAAAGACAAACAACATATCTTCACTAACAAAAAAAATTAGTTGTTTTCTGTTTTTTCTTTTGAGAATGAATTGGATGATTCATAGACGCAGGAGTAGCTGGGGATTGATTTTGAGATGGATTCTCAAATTCATTCTCATGTTGTGTCCATGGAGTATGGATATGAGATTGGAGTTGTGATGAATTTATTGACGGAATATAAGAAATTGTTGACCTAACCTCAAATGTATTTGCTGAAAGAGGAGTATGAAACTCGTACGAATCTGCAGAGTTTCTTTCACATGGATTATGAAGGCTTTGAAATTTGTTTAGATTTTCAAGATTAGCTGATTGATCTTTAGATGGATGAGAAAAATTCTCATCGAGTAAATCCAAATAGGATGAACGAGAATCCATTGATATTTTATGAGGCTTGAAAAAAAAACAAATACGAAAGAGATGAAAAGTGTGATGAAGTAGTGAAATAGTGAAGGTAGTGAAGACGATGGTTGGTTTTGAAGAGTCAGAAACCGCCTCGGTAAATATAAAGAGCGAAAACAAAATAATTAAATATAGTTATACGTTTACACTACTTATTCGACACGATTTTTAATAAATAATCGTTAAAATCAGTGTCGAGCATTAGTTGAAAATGCTCTAAAATTATAAAAATATCATAATTTAATTTGTATTTATCTAAATTATAAATTAGATAATTAGTCGTAAGTATTTAATCTATATTTACATAAATCATAGATTAATGGTTGTGATGCTCTAAGACATTATGACGGTCATACCGTATAGATTAGAATCGGAGGCAATGACTTACCATTGTGAAGCTCGGAAAAAGGCCAATTTAATTTAATAATAATAGTTTGCGTCTTTGGAGATGAAAATTATGTAAGGTAAAAGTTGGTACCAGTATTTTTACTAGGAAAATTCAAAAGCACCCGCCTTTTCTCTGGCTTTGCCATGGTGGCAATCCGCGTGAATCATTAATCTGCCAATAAAATCAAGGCAAGTTCTACTATATAGACAGTTGAACCCTCTAAATTGAAACACACGACCATCTTTCCTTATCGTTTTCTCTCGTTCGACATTTCTTACTTTGAAAACCCTAACAATGGCAAATTCACCCGCTAAAGTTGGTAAAAGCAGCACAAAGGGAGGCCGAGGTAGGTCGAAGGGAGCCAAATCTGTCTCACGATCATCGAAGGCCGGTCTTCAGTTTCCCGTGGGCCGAATCGCTCGATACCTCAAGAAAGGGCGATACGCAAAGCGAGTAGGTTCTGGGTGCCCAGTGTATCTCTCTGCCGTTCTTGAGTACCTTGCGGCGGAGGTATGGTTTTTTCTTCAAACTCTGTCTATTTTGTTGGTGTTGATTGAGGGTTCGTGTGAGTTGATTTTGATTATTTGTTAAATAGGTGTTGGAGTTGGCTGGAAATGCAGCAAGGGATAACAAGAGGAATAGGATTACCCCAAGGCACGTGCAGCTTGCGGTGAGGAACGACGAGGAATTAAGCAAGCTTCTGAGGTCTGTTACCATTGCTCATGGTGGAGTTCTTCCTAAGATTCATCCCAATCTATTGCCCAAGAAATCCTCCAAGGACAAGACCGATATTGGATCTGCGTCTCAGTCTCAGGAGTTTTAGGATTCTTGGCTGTGTTTCTCATGTTTTCATCTTTGTTAGTCTTTATTTAGCAAAAACTATGTTATGATTTAGAGTTTTTAGGTAGATTTAGGGTTTCCGATTGTATTTATTGTCCCAAGCTAATCTAATGGGATATGTTTGTAAATTTCTCTTCTCCATTAATGAAAACCTTTGTTCTTTTATTCACCTGTCATGGAGCTATATATTTATTTGTATCTATCAACTGAAATCTTTTTAGTTACGAAACTGTCTTATTTATTTTCTAGTTTTATATACTTTATATACATGATTTATGGAACAATACTCAAATGGGGATGTAGCTCAAATGGTAGAGCGCTCGCTTTGCATGCGAGAGGCACGGGGTTCGATCCCCCGCATCTCCACTTTTTATGTTTTTTCCCCTCCTTTCGCCTTTATGCTTTGGGACTATGAACTTTGGTGGGCAAAACAATCTGCTTCAGTCCCTCGGCCGTTGGATGAAAGGTGAGGAAGATCCCTCGGGAACGCATTGTCTTTTCTTCGCCCCTAAGGTTTAAATTGCTCCTTGCTATCTTTTGAGCCACTGTTATATGTCCTGGGCAGTCTATATAACTGTGTGTTACATACCAAGGCTATTTCAGCAGAATTGCTCCTTTGTGCTGTTCCTTTGTGCTGTGAAAGGTTTCCTGTGGGGAAACAGTTTCTTTTGTATATTGTTTCAATACTTGATACCTTGCTTTTGCAACATAACCCATGACCTTAGTTAATAATGTTCATGATGATATAAACACATTAATAATATATCACAATTTTGATTCTGGAACGGCTGAGTGCTGTCATCATTTAACGTATCAATCTGCTTCTATCATCGCTAGAGTTAAGTCATTTACTGCTTAATAGCTTAACTTTTCAATATTTTGAATGCATGGTTTGTTTCATTAATCAAAGACATTTTTTTAATATAAAACTTGATTTATTAACATGAACTGGTAATGTTGGGGTTGCTTTAAATTATTCAGAGCCTATGACAATGGAGTGCAGTATAAATAAGAGTAGTTTGAAAGGACGCAGTATTAATTAGGAGTAGTTTGAAGGACTTTATATTCCAAATTGAAATATCTAAGGCACACGTCCTAAGCTACCCTCTAAGGCTATGACCATAGCTGTCGTGCATCGTTTTAGTTATCGTTCCAAAGGTTAAGTGCACCTAAGAATCATTGATATTGTATGGTATGATACACAACATATGTATCCTATGGTGTACTTTGTGTATCCTATGTTAAACAAGCTCTTAAGATACGTATTGTTTGGGCTTGAATGTGATATACACATTATAACAACTATGCATATAACCAATTCTTTAATTAAGGATAATGACAACTATGCATGTACCCAATGCTATATGGTTTCTCTAATCAAGGTTACTTGCAGGGTCATGTATCTGTAACTTTGATTATCGTGATGCTTATTCTGTCATTTACAAATTTTGAAGATCAGTTTGTTGGCTTATAGACCCCTGGCAATGGGCATACTCTCTCGGAAAATACAATTTGCTTGCTGGGGGCCTGCTGACGCACGTCTGAATCTTTTCAGATGTCAGTTTTCTAGCATAAACTGAGCTAGTTTCCTTCAAGGCAATCTGTAAGCTTAATGTCATTGCAGGGAGGTATTTAGAAGGGGAATAGCGATACAACCTGTCCAATGGTGTCCTAAAAGCAGCGAGCATGGTGGGTGGATGATTGATTCTTCTTATATATTTACAGTAGATTTATGGCAATATGAATGAACTAGATGCAGTTTACACCTCTTTTAAGGACCCCTGGTTATTGCTGACAAAAATCGATATATATCGTCTAATAACATTCAATTATAAACAATAAAATCTTTCTAATTATTAGCTAAAAGTTTGGCCACGTGGATGATATTTTGTTACGTGACACAGCTTTTGTTAACTGTTATGAGACACCCCTTGGTGCAAGTGCTGTATTTGGTGCTAACATGTTATGGCAGCTCCAGGAAGTCAAGTCCTTAATGTCTGTAAGGTTGAACTAACCTCTGAAATTGTAGCCCAACTAAATAGAGTTCGTGCAAGACTTCCACATGCATGTCCTTAATGTGTTACTTCTAAATTAGAATCGGAGCATGTATTTTCAAGGTTTGATGTTGCATTTTTAAGATCTACCTTTATATAACAAATTTTAAGGTGATCATAAATGGTTGAAGCTTTCTACGTAGCCTAGATTGCTATACCCTAATTGTCCATTCCAAATATTTTCCAGTAAGATGCTAATGTTTTAAAAGGCAACGTACATTACATATACTTTTCTACCGCTAAAAAGGTGTTGTGTTTGCGTCCCTATTAAAAAAGGTGTTGTGCCCTTATTAACGAAAGAAAAAAGTTTAACATCGTTTACGTTCACGACAATCACTATATCAATGTACGACCGTTATATTTATTGTATTATTTCATACTAATATACTAACTGATCTTTTTAAAAGGTTACCATGTCTCCGAGTGGACCATTACCGTTAGTCTATCCATCATATATCCAATACGTTTTCGAAAAAGCTTAAATGTTCGTTTCTTCCTTTGCAAAAAGGATTATGTTCTTTGTTGGTATCCAACCTCCGACTACAAGAGACCCACAAGTGGTGGATTTAACGATTGATTAAAAACGGCAAGAGTTTTTTGTTAACTTCTTATCAAATGTTTGTAACATTTACTGTTGTGATATTTACTTCAAATTATTTGTTAATAGTATCGCTTATTTTCTATTCTTTCTTACTTGATTCCATAACACTACCTACTTTCTTAATAACCAAAACAACTTGTTAACAAACCAAAAAGTTACATAGATTACATTACAAACCTTAAAAAAGTACAAAGATAAGGTAAAAAACTTAACATGAAACATGGATAAGATAACGAAGCTTCAACCGAAAACAACAAGAAATTTTCATAAAAACAAACATTTCGACCAACATTATCTATTTGTTGAACCAATTCCATTTCCACACCTTATTTTATTTTTCTTCAAATTCCTCGTTAAAGACTTCCTCGTACATAACTGTCTCTCTCTTGGTTGTGATCGGGTTGCGAACCTTATTCAGTTGGTCACCAGTTAATTCGTCAGTGACAAGACTATTGTACAACTCAAATCCAGATTATCGTTCATCCGGTCCAAGGTCGAAAACTCGATGCATTCTTAGGGTCCTTAAATATTTTCAACTTTGTTTGATCTCTGGCATACCGAGCGAAGGCTTTGCTCTGTCGTAACGGTCGACCCCATTAAGTATTAGAACTTACATAGCAAGTCATCCTAAAATTTGTCATATTCTAGCCATCCTACTCGCTTCGCTGTTTTGTTTAGGTATTCATCTTCAATTGCATTCCACATAAGTTTTATTATTTAGTGTTTAATATTCTTTCTCACGTAGAATGAAGCTCTTGTATACATAATAGTTAAGGATAATGTAATATGATAAGATGAATTAGATAACGATACGTTTCAGATATGGATAGTGTCATAAAGACTAATAAAATAGAGACACACGTCTTATGTCATGTACAATCATTTTCTTATCTTAACACGTAAAAAGTTATGAGTATATTTCCATTAAATTGAAATTGTTGAATTCCGAGACGAAAAAAACACATAAATCCAAGGTGGAGAAAAAAACAGATTTCTAGTGGACAACTTGGAGTCGGTTTTTTTCTACACAAAACACACCTAATTATGAGTTACCATTAGGAATTAGTTTTTTTTTTAATTTTAAAAACACTTTATTTCGTGTTTCCAACTCTAAATTAGGTGTTGTTCTGTTAAAAATAAAACACCTAATTCTGAGTTGACACTCTTGGAATTAGGTGTAATTTTACTGTAAAGAAAACCTATAAGTGGGATTTAATTTCGAGTTACCTATAAAACAACATACATCATTAGTTAACATTATGATCCATAACACACATCATCCACAAAATATAGTGAAAAAACTATCATCCACCATCACTAGAACATTGCTAATATTAATGTAGTATAGTAAAGCGACACGACATCTTCACTCGTCATAATGTATACACTCCCATCGTACGTATCCATAATTCTAGCATAACCTATGACAATACTATCCTGGTGGGTTGAATGTTGTGGTTCTTCCCCTATAAAAATATCTTCATCTCTAGTCGTATTTAGTACAACATACCAAAGAATTTTATGAACCCATTCATCGTAATTGATCGTTCCAGAAATATATGGAGGAGGTTTTTGAGTAAAATAATGTTTAGAGGACTGAATGTGTTATTCAAATTACTTAACCAACATTTTAGAGAGAGAAAGACGTATTTTTAGAGAGAAAATCAAAGTAATAATTGCTCAATCATTTATCAATCACCCATTTCGAAGAAAGGGGCGGTGCTTTTATTGTACAAATAGTAGGTCCCACAAGTCTAACAATTTAATAATTGTGGTCTTATCCTCAAGTCTATTGTTTGTTATAAATTGGTCCTTTTCAATTACATAATTCACAATTTCTCTTAATAAACTTTCTTTATTAATAAAACACCCTATCTTTCTTAGATCTTTACTCTTCCCTTATGAGTAGCCCCCTAGTACTTGTGAAAATATTTTAGACAATGACTGTTATATATTCTTAACTCCGTCGGATTTTGCTCGTTGCTTTCTCGTTGGATTTTTGCTGACCCTCATAGCTAGAACGAATCTGAGATTATACATCTTTTGATTCATAAGAGATCTCCCCGGATCTTTGACATCGATCTTTGCACCTCAAATTCTAAGGTAAATCAATTTCTCTCGACTTTTAACAGAATATTTTGACACCCATACCGAATTTTTCTCAGAATTTTAAGACTTGTGACGTCACACATTTTCCTGACACCACCAATGAAAACTTCTCCCTCTTGACAAATATCGATTGACAAATCCTTGGCGTGCTTTTCTTTTTAACACGACTTGCCTATGGGCGGTGTGATGTTTCCTTAGACACTCATTAGTCATATTCTGGACAGTTTACCCCTAGACAAAATACTCGTCAGCTCTTTAGGGTTTGGTGTTTTCAGGCCCATTATCCTCTAATAAGTATATTTAGTTCATAACAAATCCTCATAACTCTTTTAGAGAAATAAGATCTGAAAAATTAATCTAGAGAGAGAAAAAATAGTGTATGCCAAAAACTTCTCGTATACAGAGTGGCTAACTATTAGCCAGAAATACGAAAAAAGAAGAGCTGCTAGTTTGTACGTTGCACCTGAGCCTCATCCCCCGGAAGTTTTCCTACTATGATACTTGGCCTCCTATGAAAAACTCAACTGCTGTTATTCCCTCGAATATCTGCTCTCAGCCCTCCAATCAATCTTGTTTACCTATCTAGAAGAGTGGCTCTAGAGTTATGGGAAAAAATAAGCATTCAATGGGATCTTCTTCGAAGAGGAAAGGGCACCATAAGGACGACAAACATAAGCATTCAAAGCGTTTAAAGAGTCTTCATCATATATTTCTTCGACGCATTCTGCCACATATCATGGAACTCCAAGGCCCACACCAATAAAGCTTATGGTTCCTATTGGCGGAGAGTTCATCACGAACAATTGTGGATTGGATAAATAGAGATTAATTACAAAAAAAGAGAAACATATGATTAAGTGGATCAAAAAACGAATATTTGTGGTAAAAAAACGAACAATTAAGTGAGTTTTATTGCAGTCTTTATGATAATAACTCATACAGTTCAATTACTATATAAAATAAACCTTAATCAGTTTTTTTAGTAACACATCAAATCCGCCGCTTTTTAAATTTTTTGTCTTTTCCCTTTTTTATCTCTAACATCGTTTCCACATAGTTATCCAGTATTTATATGTTCTACTCCTTCAAGAACAATCTATTACCAACTCTAAAGCAAATAGAAATACCACAAACCCGCATAATTCACTCAGTAAATATCAAAGGCTTCCGCTTCAAAATCTAAATATAATAGTGGGGAACCATGAGTAATCCTAAATGTTCTATATTATTTTTACACAACGGGGAATTAAAATTTATAGCTTGAAATATTTGGGTATTTGATTCAGAGTGAAACGCAAGAGAAGCTAAAGAGGGATAAAAACCCTAATTTATTAATAAAAAACAACTGCCTCAACAATGTATAGAAGATAGGTTTATATAAGGGTTCAAGCGAAACCCTAAAACTAAAAATATGAAAATTACTAAAATAGTCTAAAGTAGTAAAAACGCAAAATAAGATGATAGATGAGCCCAAATGCCCAAAAGGACCATAGCTCACGAGCAAAGCTCGTGACTTACGTTCGTGACGTCGTTTCCTTCGAAACAAGGTGCTGTGGGTTAAAATCAGACACCGGAGCTCGAAACTGTCAATTCACCGAACTGTCTGCATCAATATGGATACCCCAATATATTTAGCATGTTATATCGGTTAGTGTTATGATCCCTCGTCACATCAACAAAACCAAATGATGATAGTGCAATTATTGTTAAAATAAAACCTTAATTACAATCTTATATAAAGGGTAGATTATGTGTATTGTCTCAATACACAAATGCAGATATGATAAAGATCTTCACTTAAAACAAGTAAGAAAGTGAACTAAGAGCAAAAAATATAACAAGAACAAAAGAAAAAAAATGTTATATCTACCACTTATTGTAAGATTTTGTCTTTCGTATTTAAACAAAAATTTAATATTGAAGAATATTATCTATTCATGTTTGGGCTTAGGGTTCATACAATTTTAATCCTAACAATTGGTATCAAGGATACCCATTTGATATTGGATTTGCCTTTATTTTGCTCTTGAATAAAATATAAAACCACGTGATTTCATTTTCAGTAAATGGTCCATATTTGGAAATTGATTGTTGAATGATTTGGTAAAAATGTGTGGATATAAGATCTTAAATCACATGATTGCTTGATTTTTTAAGAATAAAATATGGTAGGTTGCGTGTTTTATCGATTAAGCATGATTTTAGAAGAAATTTAAGAATATTTTTTTATAAAAAAATTGGGATCATGTTTCTGTTGTAAAAAAGACATCGGTGCGACATATTAAACCCAATTTAAACATTAAAAATATATTTTTTACTATGGTACCCCTGATGGTTGTCGTGATAACATCATGAAGTAAAACACCGCCATCTATGGTTGTTGCGACAACGTCAATGTTGCTATAATGAAAATGCCTCGTTGTAGCTTTCCGTTGTATGTGCACCTACATGGGTTGTTATTTCAGACTGAGACCACATGTTATCTTTGCACTTGATTATACAGGTGTGGTTATTCGATGTTTATAATTTATTATGAATTACATAATTAATGCCATCTTAACTTTTGTAAGTACTTTATAAAGCCAACATGTCACACTGTAATGATCTATGTTGGTGATAAAAGCATAATTAATGTTCTTGTAAGCATTACTAACCTATTTAAATATTAATATTTTACATAATTAGTTGTGAACAATCGAATTCAAATTGTGAACTAGTCATTCATATTTGATCGAAATAAGAAAACCTAACCCAATATATAACACCGCATTGATACCTGTTTAAGGATTCTCCCCAATTAAGTAGATTTAAATTGAATCAACGGTGGCTATACCTTATTCATGAGAAATCAGAAGTCCTAAGAAAATTTCATAGCTTTCAAAACCAAAGTTAAATAAATTGGTATGAGCATTAAGTGTGTTAGAACTTCTTATGATGGTAAATATTATGGTAGAGATAACAGTTCAGGTGAACAACATCATGGACCATTTGAAAATTACATAGAGAAGTACGGTATAGTTTTTCAGTATATGATGTCAAATGCTCTTAGCATAAATGATGTATATAAGAGACAAAAATTCAAACTTAAAGATATAATAAGAAATATGATTAATCATTCTCCTCTACCACTTGCACTTTAAGGTCATATAGTACCATTAAAAATGCTAATTAGAGAGAGGAAGAATGTAATATATTTGGATCATATAATGAATCTTCAAGAACATGCAGTTTCATATGATGTAATTCGCGGTGTTTCCATAAATTTATGAAGAGTTTTTTTTTGGTTCTAGGATAACGTTGTGAAGGAATAATGTAATTTAATGCAAGATAACGCGACTTGAGAGCTTGTCTCATTACCTATATAAAAGGAGTTGATCAATCGTAAGTGGTTTACAAAACCAATAAGGATTTAAAGGATAATATGGAGTGATATAAAACATGACTTATGGCAACAAGTTATAGTCAATGTTAATGTATGGATTTCAAAGTTTCACATTGTTACCTAAGTCTTCAAAAATGGATGTTAGGACTAATTGTTTTAACGATGATATTGAGGAAACGATCTACATGGTTTCCATAATTTGCTTGAGGTAATAGTCTCATTTGTTTATAAAATAAACTTGGTTGAGGACTGTGTAAATCAATATTTTAGTAGAAGTAAGATCATATTTTTAGTGCGGTATTTTGATTACATACTTCTAGACAGGAGCGAAAATGAATTTTTACATACTACAAAGATATTTATGTCAAATAAATTTGATATGAAAATTTCTAGTGGTGTAACTTTGGTGTTAGGTATCCATATTAATCGAGATTATTCTCGTGAAATCATATAATTGTCACAAAATACTTATATATATATATAAAGTATGCTGCAACATTGCGAAATGAGATATGACAAGTCCTTGAATGCTCATATTATAAAAAGAGACAAATTAAGTATAATTCAATATCTGCAAATAAAATTGGAGATTAATGAAACGCAAAAGACCTCATATGCTATAGTAGTCGAGAGTTTGATGTATGCTCAAGTTTGTACTAGTTCATATATTTTCTTTGTTGTTAGGCTTTTGATAAGGGATCCCTTCATCAATCTCCATCCGCTTCCCCGCCATCAGAGAAACCCCTCTATTAGTTAAGGACAACGAACTGATAATATATACTGAGATATTAAATTGGGGACTCCGCTATCTGTTGGACCCCTTCTTCGTCGAATATTTCTCAAAGATTGACCTATGCCCTACCCAAGCCGGTCATAATATGTGGTCCACCCTTATGGCTTGCATCATGGCCTCTAGGATTTTGGGGATCCTTTTTCCTTAGAGGAATTAATTGGTCTTTTTGGCTTGGTGAAGAATCTATATTTCCCATTCTATTCTCTCACTTTCGGACGCGATTAGAAAGTGGTAAAAAATCTGCTTGAAGGGGACAAAAAATGGAAATAACGCTTCCTCTTTTTCTCGAGGCTTTAGGAGGCCACTACCAGTAATCCTCACAAACTCACACTCGTATGGACGAACAAAGATATGGCTTTCCTTAAATTGTACAGCAAAAAAATTTATTTGTTTTTCTTTACCGGTCCTTACACTTTTTTTATAAACAACAATTGGTGGTATATCCTAGCCTTATGCAGACTTTGTCCCTCACGCAAAAGATGTTTTTTTCGAACTAAGCTTTTGGGCCAAGACTGTGTGGCTTAATAAATTTCGACTCTGCTTTACCCTCACGAATCTTGCCAAAGTCCGTCTGTGGAGGTTTAACCCATCAGAAATCCTATCAGTAGAGGAACTCATGGTTCCCCCTCACAACAAGACGTGCTAGACATATTAGACAAGAAAGACGTAATCCTTTATCTCCCAACAAGAGTTAAGGATAAAAGTTATCTTGATGAGGAATCAGATATTCCTTCAGATATGGAAGAGGCTTCCGAGAAAACACCAAAAGAAACAGGCACAACTAATAACCCAAAGGCAAAGATTACTTACAAAATCAAAACGTTTTCTAGCCCATAGAAGATGATACTTCCCAATGACACTTCTCCCAAGAATAAAGTGAAAATAAAATTGAAGACTATTTCCAAGGACATCCCATAAAATTTTGGGGACATTGGCTCCCCGAGAACCGAAAAGAACAATCAAATCAACACTTTCCCAGAGAAAGTGACATTTATGCCCAAACTTAATCCACTTCTACTGGCTAATAAGAATTCTCAAGAAATTTAAGAAAATATTCAACCATCTAACTTCTAACCACTTAATACTTTCGAAGAGGGATCTCCATCAAGCTCCTTAGAAATTCATTTGGAGGATGAATTCTCTCTTCGCATTTGAAGTCTTCTCCATTTCTCTATCTCTATTGGGAAATAGCTGCAATATCTCAAGGATCAGAAGAGCCATTACAAATCTGAATTCTCCAAAGTTAAATCCGAACTCGAAGAACTCAAACAACAACATTCAATCCTTGAACAACAGGCTGATGAAATCTTCGGAAACCTTGTTGGATCTGAGCATTACATTATGCTCCTCAAAAAATGTTGTCAAGATGAAAGGGATATTTACACAGAACAAAATGACGCTAAATAAAAACTCATTGCTCTTTAAGAAGAATCAAACACCTTAGCCAAAGATGGTTTCAACAAATGTTTCAAAGATTTTGAAAGAGTTATAGAATGAAAACAAGTTATTTTAGACAATGCTGAAAATGAGAAATACAATGCTGTGGAAAGTTATGTTGCAAAGTGTGTTGATAAGTTAAATTTGAAGAATGCAACTGTTAGGTGTACGCTAATATTAGAAATTCATGAGCGCTATCCTGATCTTAACTTGGGAAGCTTTTGGGAATATGTCCCTGTAAAATTTTGCCCTCCCGGGATATTACTGAGCGAAAGTGAAAGTAAAAGCGAAGAGATAGAATCTGAAGGTAATGATTTATCCAAATATTCAGAGTAAATAAGATCATAGAAGTTCTCTTAAACTTCGAGGCATTTTGTAAAAGTCCTCTTAAATTTCGAGGCGTTTTTGTAAAAAGTTTCTTAATTCATATAATGTTATTTTTTTCTTATGCTTTCACAATGCCTCAAATAATTCAGGTCTAATTTCATTAAGAAAAATAATAGTTGAAGACCAACTTCCCTTGGAAGACCAACTTCCCTTGGAAGACCTCTTAGGCCCAAAATTTAATAGTTGTAGACCAACTTTGGTTGGAAATATAATAGTTGTAGACCAACTTTTGTTAGAAATATAATAGTTGTAAACCAACTTTTGTTGGAAGAACCTCTAGGTCCAGCATCATATTTTAAGGCAAAAAATCACACACACACATATATATATATATATCGGCTAAAAAGACACCTCATTAAAACCTTTCTATGCCTATCAGGATAGGAAATAGTGTGCCACCAATGTTTTACACAAAATCAAAGAAAAAAACATATACATATTTTTTACATTCACTCTAAGTACAATTTAAGATGCTTTATATTCCAAGGGTGTTTAAGATTTCTTCCTTCTTTAGCTTTAATATGATATGTTGCAGGCTTCACCTTCTATGTTATTTTATAGGGGCCTTCCCAATTATGACCTAATTTCCTGAGGTGCTTTTCATTGGTGTGAAAAAATCTTCTTTAATACTTTATTTCCTACCTTAAATTCCCTTTATTTTACTTTGGAGGCATATCTGCTTCTCATCAGTGTTTGATAACGTAACACTTTAATTTGTCCTCGGAATATGTCATGCCTCGATAAGATGGAAAAATACTTCGAATGGTACTACGGTGTCCATCCCATATATTAATGCAAATGGAGATTCTGACGTTGCTGTTCGAGTAGTCATACTGTATGCCCAAATAACTTCTTGCAAATAATCAGGCCACTTTCTAGCTTTTTCTTCCAAATTTTTCTTTAACTCATCAAGAATTGTTCGATTAGTAACTTATACTTGCCCATTTGTTTGTGGGTGGAAATGAGCTGAAAAACATTGTTGTATCCCTCGAGAATTACAAAAGCTCTTCAAATATTTGTTACCGAATTGAGGCCCATTATGTGTAGTGATTTTCATTGGAACCCCAAAATGACAACACATAAATGAAGTAATAAATCTGATTACATAGATTTTTTCCTTGCTAATGGTTCATCCTCCACCCATTTATAAAAATATATTACTGTCACGATTATTGTTTGTCACCCCCCGGAACCCATTAGAAGAGGACCCACAAGGTCAATACCCCATCGGTCAAATGGCAATGTCTCTGATATACTTTCAAGGGGAGCTCCTGGCTTATGAATTATATTAACAAATCTTTGACATGTATCACACTTTTTAACCAACTCTTTTACGTCAGAAGATATCGTGGGCCAATAATATTCTGCCAAAAATACTCTTCTGATTAATGATTTATACCCACAATGTGCAGACTTTTCCCCATCATGAAGCTCTGATAATATCATTTCTGATTCAGTTTTTCCCAAACAGCGAAGAAAAGGTCTACCAAAAGATTTCTTATACAAGACGCACCCCAAAATAATGTATCCATGAGATTTGAAATGCACTTTTTAGATAGATTTGTCAATGGGTAATTCATTACTCTCTAAAAAAATGATTATGTCTTGACTCCAATCTTCATTTTCACAAATGGATACTTGAATGTCTTCATCAACAATCCCTACTATCTACTCTGGATTTTTACAAACTCGTAGATTTTCCAACGTAATAATCCACGGGTATTTCTCAGAATATGAAATTGTGGCCAAAGAATCTGCCACATAATTTTCTTTACTTCGAACATGTTCGTAGCTTATATTTTCGAAGATTAAAGATAGGTATTTTAACGCTTTCAAATACTTCACTAAATGATCTCTTAGAGCCTTAGATTGTCCAGAGGCATGATTAATGAGAAGCTGTGAATCACTGATTAACTTAACTTTTTTAGCCCCGTAAATTTGAGCAAGCCTTAACCCTGCTAAAGCTGCTTCATATTTTGCTTCATTATTTGTTGCTTTGAACCCAAATCGAGTGGCCTGAAACATTTTTATTCCTTCCGGAGAAACCATCTATATCCCAGCCCCATTTCCAGACGTGCTCGATCCTCTATCCACTCGAATTATCCACTCAGCCTCAAAATTATCCTTATCAACATCCATATCCGAACGCTCAGAATGAAACTCGATTAAAAAAATATGTCAGGGCTTGAGCTTTAATTGCATTTCTTGGTTCAAAATCAATATCAAAATCCCATAACTCAACCGACCATTTAGTTATTCTCCACGAAATATCAGGTCTTTGAAACATAGTTTTTAGTGGAAAATATGTTCGTACCGTAATAGTATGAGCTTGAAAATATGGCCGTATTTTTTGAGCACTAATTACTAACGAAAGAGCCAACTTTTACAATTTTAGATACCGTTTTTGTGCATTCAATAAGCTTTTACTAATGTAATACACTGGCTTTGGGACATTATCTTCTTCTCTAACTAGCACGACACTTACAACGTAATCTGAGACAGCTATATAAACAAACAATTTCTCTCCTGTGCAAGCTTTAGTAAGAATTTTCGAGGAAGAAATGTAATCTTTAATTTGGTGAAAAGCCTCCTGACATTTTTTTGTCCAATTGAAACAATTTGCATGTCTTAAAACTTGGAAAAAAGAGCGCATTTGTCCGAAGAACAAGATATAAATCTGTTTAGTGCTGCCAGTCTTTCCGTTAAAATTTGAACTTCCTTAATATTCCAAGGATGAGTCATAGATGTAAGGGCTTTTAATTGTACTGGGTCAGCTTCAATCCCCTTTTTGCTTACTATATATCCGAGGAACTTTCCTGATCTGACCCCAAATGTGCATTTCTCTGGATTCAATTTTAAATTCACTATTTTCAAGTTGATAAAGGTTTCCTCTAAATCATCAAAATGATTTTCATCCTTCGAAATTTTGACAAACGTTTCATCAATATATACTTCAACTTTTCTCCCAATTTGAGACTCGAAGGTACTAGACACTGATAAGTTGCCCATGCATTTTTAACCCGAACGACATTAATTTATAACAATGCAAACCCCTTCCAGTAATAAACGAAGTATTTTACTCATCCCTCAGATCCATCTTGATCTGATTATATCCTGCATAAGCATCCATGAAAGAAAGCAACCGGTTCCCTGATGTTGAATCTATGAGTTGATCAATCCGTGGGATTGGCAAAGGATATTTTGGGCAAGCTCTATTCAAATATGTAGAGTCTGCACATATACGCCATTTGCTGTTTTTATTTTTTACGAAGACTTGATTTGCAGCCCACAATAGATATCAAGACTCTCGAATGTGTCCACCTTTGGTTAAACGTTCTACCTCTGCTATTATTGCCTCAAACTTTTCATGCAAGAAAAGTCTCATTTTCTGAATTATTTGTGTAACATTGTTCTTGATTGACAACTTATGAAAAATAAATACCAAAGGAACACCAGTTACATCTTCAAAACACCAAGCAAACATATCCAATTTCAAGGATAAAAATTTAATCAACCTTTGTTTTAAATAAGGAGACAATTATGTTCCAATCTTTAACACTTTTCTTCCTGGATATATATATGATCATCAAAATCTTCGTCACGAACCAACATACTGGAGGACTCCCTTGGATTATCAAAATGGGTTGGTCTAAGGAAGTTCCCACTATCTGCTATGCTTTTTCTGACTCGTTTCCTCGAATTTTCTTGGAAGATAAAGCAATTCGATAACACTCTTTAGCCTTTTTATGGCTACTTCTAATTGTTCTAACATTATTCCCCACGTCATACTTTAAACACTGATGTATCGTAGAAATAACAACATGCATCTTTGACAACCACAACCTCCCAAAAATAGCGTTGTAAGATGTAGAGTGCATCTACGACGATAAACAGAGTCTCAACCTCTTTTCTGAAAGGTCCCCGACCTAACTCAACCACACTTTCAAATTCTCCAACCACCTCAGCAGTCACCCCTGTAAACCCTAAAATAGTTCTATTAGATCGTCGGATAACATACATATCAACAATTTTCTTATAAGTGCTCATAAACAAAATGTTGGCAGAACTTCATGTGTCAATTAGGATCCTTTGCACATGATCACAGTTATCCCTGCCACAATTATTATCGCATCTTCGTGTGGACCTGCCACATTTCTCATATTATCATCTTCAAAACAAATTATCAGGGAAGGGCTCTGTACCGATGTCCCGAGGAACCCACCTCTAACTGGGTAGTCAAACTGACTATATGTCTTTTTCGAGAAATGTTCAAATTTCCTACCGTATCACCCTTAAAAATTGCTAAAGATTCAAAATAAGCACATAAGTCACTAACCTTTTTTCTTGGGACGATTTCCTCTACCATGCTAATATAATTTCTGCCTATTTTTAGATCTAAGTATTCGGTTGTAATATGAAAAGAGTCAATCTCCTCGGAAATGACCAATATAGTTTCTTCTTTATTTGACTTTTCTTTAACCATCAGATTCTTGTTAGATTTCTTCTTTACAAAATCTGTCAACTTCCTATTTTCAATTAACGCATGCATTACTTTGTTCAAAGTAAGGTTTAAATTGCTGTCTAGTCCCCCGACTATCACGTTTTCTGTCATTTAGTCCGTCGACTAAAAAATCACCGGTGAGGGTCCCTCGACTATACCATTTTCTTTCATTTAGTCCTTTGACTTAAAAATCACCGGTGAGGGTCCCTGGACTTTGCAAAATCTATAAATTTAGTACCTGAATCTAAGAAAAAAACCCCAAATCAGGGACCTTCACCGGTGATTTTAAAGTCGAAGGACTAAATGAAAGAAAATGGGATAGTCGAAGGACCCTCACCGGTGATTTTTTAGTCGATGGACTAAATGAAAGAAAACGTGATAGTCGAGGGACTATTTCCTGATTTAAACATTCAAAGTAATACACTCTTTTGTGCCATGACCAACATCCTCATGATACTTGTAAAACCTACTATTTCTATTTCGCTCGGGGTTTGAATTGGGAAAGGTTTTCAAAGTTGTACATGACGACGAGTTTTGTTAAATATAGTTGCCATGCACTCAGTCAGATCTGCAAAGTATTATGGTCGAATCCATTTGTTAGATACCGGCCTAGCCACTTGCTGTGTTATATGTCTGTTGATTTACCCGAGGCCTCGAAGGATATTGGTTTATTGCTTTTGGTTGCACATTAATTCAGGGAGGTTGGGTGGTAACAAGAGATCTTTGAAACTGATTTTGCTCCAATTGATCACTAGATCCTATTTCCGAAGCCTGAGTTTCTTCCACTAAAATCCTTTTTTCAACCTGATCAAGAAGAGCTCCAAATGTCATCGTCCGACTCTCAGCCACAGTGTCTTTTAATATTCCGGGGAGAAGCCCCATTCGGTACGCTTCCAAAGCCACAAAATCTTTACAGTATTACATATCAATTTTTGCCTTAACAAAACGATTGGTATAATTTTTAAACTTTCCCTAACCTTCTATTCTGTCTGCAATATATTATGGTGTCTCCATTAGCACAAACTTTTTTTACTTCCCACAAAATGCTGACGGAGTACATTCTAGAACATATCAAAGCTTTTGTTATAGCCCTACGACAGTCGATTATATCATTTTGAAGCAACTCCCTTAAAAGTCTGAGAGAAAGCCTTGCATAACAACTTATCATCATCATCAAAATTAATCATGAAAATTTTAAATTGTTCAATATGGCTGTCAAGATCTTAAATTTTGTCGAACGTTTCCGACTTAGAAATGTCAAAATGATTTGGAAGATTCCCAAAAAGTATCTCCGCAGACAAAGGAGAAGACCCCAAATTATGACATGCTCTATAAACATTAGTTCTTGGACCCTCGTGAGCCATCGCGTAAAGACCTTCTTCGGAAGGAAACGTGTATTGATTATTTACACGATATTCGAAATTCTGACTTCTTGACTGATTCTGAACATTCACAATATTATCTTTCTTGACATGTTCCTCGAAAACCCGATATATCCCTTTTAAATCATTTGGTGCGATGATTTGATCGATCCTCCTTTCGATACCTCTTCGAATATTTCTTTCTAACAATTTTCTTTCTATGATACTCTCTTTCCGAAGAAGATTCACTAAATCCATAAAGTGAACAATCACTTGACTCAGATGCTTCATACATGTACCTTGGCTTCAACTTTTTCCTTAAAGAATTACAGTGATGTCTTCGATACCTGTCATTCTTACTGACCTGGTGATAGTGATCTGGCTCATCTTTCTCAATCTCATTTTCTCTTCGTACTTCAGATCGAATTTCCCAAGAGGAAATTGTTGCATCTCTTTCAGAATTCAACTTTTCGATTTCTTCCAATAACTCATATCTCCGAGCCACCAACACAGAATCTTCTAAAATTTCTCTAGCGTACCGATCATCATGTTGTTGATCGATTTCCAAATTATTTTCCACATGGTTTTCTTTGAATTGTTTTCCAATTTCTAAGTCGTTATTCGTTTTTAATTCTCCTCGGATTTCCATTACTTCTTTTTCAAAATTTCAGATAGGTTAAACGATTTTGGGTACCAAATCGTTCCCACGGACGGCGATAATGATCGTTCTAGAATTTTTGGATAAGGTTTTTGAGTAAAATAATGTTTAGAGGACTAAATGTGTTATTCAGATTACTTAACCAATATTTTAGAGAGAGAAAGATGTATTTTTAGGGAGAGAAACTCAAAGTAATAATTGCTCAATCATTTATCAATCACCAATTTCCAAGAAAGGGGTGGTGCTTTTATAGTAAAAATAGTATGACCCACAAGTCTACAATTTACTAATTGTGGTCCTATCCTCAAGTCTATTCTTTGTTATAAATTGGTCATTTTCCATTATATAATTAACAATTTCTCCTAACTTTCTTTATTAATAAAACACCTCTATCTCTCTTTGATCTTTAATCTTCCCTTATTAGTAATCACGTGTGTTCGTACTTATCCTATTACCTTCTTGGATAAAATTTTCTCTATGAGGGGGCAGGAATACATGACGGTATCGGTTTTTCCCCATATGCTCTTTAAATTCTATCATAGTATTTGTCAAGAAACCTAAGCTAGCAGAAGGTTTTATCCAAGTAGTTGGACATTGCTTGATATATCCAAACTGGCACGTGACTCTAATTGGTTAATATGGTTTGGTTTTGTCCATGAATTTTTATCTACCCGTAAACCATGCTAGTTTATCCAATGGTTTCAACATTCACAAATACTCGTATTGCTCAACTATATTTGATAAAGCAACAAAGTATAACTAGAAACAATATATGATAAAGTATTCCAAAATATGATAGATATAATAAGTTATATTAAAAATATATTATAATAAAACATACCGCATAGATATCTAAACGGTCAAGGCAAGTCTGAACGATTGAAGTTGCCCTACGAATTGTTCAACTATATTTTTTTTTTTTCGTTTGGGCGTTACCCACGTACGCATATGCGACATGTTAGGATAGAATCCCTATAAATGAGGTGGTTGCCAACGGGTGAAGTGGTAAAAAATCCAGCACTTAAAAATTTGAATGAATTTATTCATCGTACAACCAATCCGTTTTGACATACGTTTGAAGCCACACACAACCCGTTATAAAGCTTGACCAAGATGTGCATCCCAAAAGCGTATCCTTAAAGTGATTCCAAGTCGTCAATCACGTATAACCAATCCATTTTGACATAAATTTTATTTTTGTGTGTGAAGATGCATGAAGCAAAGATATAAAGTAGATATGCCTTCATGCATTGTTCAATATCGATATTCCTTAGTCGATCACTTCCATAATGAAAAATCTCGTTAGAGAAGCGCTATCTGAGACAAGTCAACCGCAAACCGATATATTTAGAAACTTCAAGCTCCACTAAATTATCTGAGTATGGCACTCTGATAGCCTCACCTACCAATTTGGCACACTTATTATGATCATTGCTTTTTGGTACCTTTACTAGTTTCTCATTTATCGGTAAGCCACTAATGATGGCTACATCGTCGAGTGTAGCCGTCATCTCACAAAATGAAAAGTGAAAGGAGGTAGCCTGATGAGGTCATCGCTCTACAAATACCGGTACCAAATATATGTTTGTACTCCCATTGTGAATGCCGTCCAACAATATCCCGAAAGAAGTGAAATTGACAACCTCGTGTATTTAATCTAGGTTGGTCAACTTCCAATTCTTAACCGCATATCCAGCGGCAAAAATATGGAATCGACGTTCCTCTCTATACTGAAAAAATTAATTAATACATTAGTTTTGCGAATAAAATAAAATAAAATAATAAAGTATAACATATAAATAATAATAATTCTTACCCAACCATGGTAGACGTGATATGTGTTATGTTCGTAAAACCTTTGTAATTGACATATATGATAAAATATTGAAAGGAACACCTCATTCTCAACTTCTAAATTGATGGATCATCATCAAATTCCTTGTCATCGTCAGAATCTGATTGTTTTATATGGACCGAAGATGGTTCTCTCATAGCTTCCCACCTATTATGTTTTCTAGATCGAGAAGTAAGATCACGAGCAACAACATCTAGCGGCTGCATCTCCTCTATTACGAGCTTGTTTTCTGTATTTTTCGCAGATGATAATGAACCACCTCAGAAGATACTCATTTACAGTTTCTTAGTCTTATTCTACAAAATGAATAAATAAAATATAAGAAACATTAAACAAAAATATTAAAATAAATATAAAAGAATACAAATGTGTTTTTTAATAAAATAAACACGTAAATCTATAGTCATATCTTGGAATCATTTGTAACAAAATTAAAAAAAAGCATACGATTCTGAGTCAGGCCCTTAGAACCATCTCTGTTGAAATAGCCTTGATAGTGTATTTTTGCATATGGGTTTGCGCCTTTAGACTCAATACTTCCTGTAAGCGTTATGGATATATCTAGAGAGACTCCTACGATTATTTTTGGTTGAGATTCCATCAAGTACTTTGATAGGTACCTTTATCACTTCAGTACTAACCTGACAGTGTTAGAGGTTCTCTTCGAAAGATGATATCAAGAGACTAACACCTTACAAGTGAGGTTTATAGATATGTTCATTATAGTTGATGATTTATTTTTTGTCACTAGCCTCCCGGTTGTATGTGATTTGTTGGAGTTAAGACGAATGAAGAAAAAACAGAACTTGTGCGTGATTTACAAACGATTGTTGGGAATCAGTACATTTCATATCCACCAATATATTGATAGTCATAAAGGTTTGGGGTTCTGTTTCAATTTTTTTTCTATTGCTAATGACTATATGGATTTAAAACCAAATAGGATGAAAATCTATATTCACAAAGTTGCACGTGCAAACCAATATATTCGGATGTACAATATTGTTTTTTATAATACCCAGAAGTGTATCAAGGTATACTATATGTTGCATATAAACTGGTGTGGATTATTTTTTACTGAAGGTAATTTTGTCAGGTGTTTTGGAGAATTTTAAGGGTATTAAATGTTTGGGTGTTTTGTAGTGAGAGATTTGAGTTGTCTGGTTGTATTAAATGTTTATTACCCTCATTAATAAAAGTGGTTGGGTATTTATACCCTTAATTATGGACCCATGGGCTTTCGGGTCAAGTTGCAAAACTGGGTCGTGTAGTTTTTTAAGTAGATTATCACCTAGCTTAGTCAAAAGGTGTTTAGTGTTTTAGTACATTTGTCTTGTCCGGCTAGTTCAGTGGGTATCTATTGTCTGAATTATCCCTGTCCGGACTCATCATAAATGACTTGCATAGACTAGATCGGTACACTTTAAATACCTTTGTATTGACATTTCACTACCACATATTAGATGATGCTTCGAAATATAAGGGGAGGAAATTGACCAATTTTATCGGTTTGCTACATTTTTGGATTTATAACCATTTCCATATTTCTCACCTACGTTAAACTCGTCTTATAATTAGTTGGTTTCTTAAGAACTTGACATATGCGAAAGTACGACCCAAAGAGTTTCATACAATTTTGGATATGTCATATATTGATGTGAGCATACTTTAATTTCATCTGTACAAGGTCATGAGATATCATACTCTAGTTCAGAAGATCTGACTATGCGACTATTTAATTTGCATGTTTAACTATGTTAAAGTGTATATGCCAGATATTATAATTTGTCCATTTAGAATGATACATGATGTGCCGACCCTGCTTTTACAAACCATCAATTCAACAAGAAAAAACTGATACAATCCAATACAAATGAAATATATTCTACTTGGATGAATCGGCGTATGCAGTTATTGAGCACAAACAGTTTAATATAATGTCTTGCATCATATTTTCATATGATGACGCATAAATACATCAAGTGTGTAAGAAAGTACGAATTGTATATTATTACCAAAGTAATGTTTGAGATGGAAGTGTATTGTCCAAGGAAATTCGGCAGATCAACAGTATAAGGTCGGATAAGGACGATGAGTTAGAAACTGGACAATTTTCAGGAGGTAAGTGTCACAAATCACTTTTTATGGATGTTTATCTATATTTTGAGACTTTATCGGTTTGTATTTTATATGTTCTTTCGACGGAAGATGTTATTTTGTTTTGCATTGTTTAATGTTTGTATCATATACATATTTTTAATGGTTAACGATTTGTTGTTTTAGTTTTTGTGGTTCGAACGAACATAAGACCTTGCTTCAAGATTAAATTTAAAAATTAAAGTCATAAACCATTGGACTAAAATAGTTTTAATTCAATCTTTAAACAATAACTATTTTTTACGGTCATAAGTAAAAAAAGTCATATCCGAATTAAGTAAACTTTATTTAGGTCCAACAAAATTTGGTGGAGTTGCATCACAACAAGGATATGTTCCATCGAAACTAGAAAAATATTATTTTCAGAAGCTTCTCCACTAGATCTTGGGCTTGTACTTGCAAAACTAGCTCAAGTTTCATTGGAAACAAGGTCGGGTTCCACCGGTACCAACTTTATATCTGACATAGACCTTTTTGGGAAAAAAGAACCTTATTATTCTTGTTCCGACGTAACTTGGGATGATTCCACGTGAAATGACGACACATATGATATCTAGCTTAACCTTATATTTAATATTATAGTATATATTTTGTGTAGATGTTGTGTCGCATTATTGGTTAATATGTTCAGCATTGTCTATCAAAATATTATTGCTTGCTTTATTCTAACCTTATCTATTTGATCTTATTCAAAACTACTTTAACATAATTCTACATTCATTTCTTTATATATACTAATTAAAACTCCATGTATTTATCTATCTATAAATATATGATATTGAATGAACTTTGGTTGAATATTCATGCTTTGTTGGAAGTTGTAGGTATAGTGAAGAAAACATTGGTGGATTAAAGAACATTTTTTTATAAAGTAGTATTCATAATGTACTACATATATAGTATGAATCATGCCACACATATTTCGTTGGTATATGGACTGGAATAAGTCTCTATCGGGTAGAAATATTTGACTCGTTTCAAATATATCAGATTTATAATTTATCTTCAAAAGACCGATGATAATATTTTATTTTATTTTTCAAACTAGGCTTGCGCAATTTTTAATGCTTCTTCTTCACTTTATTTTTATCTTGTCGAATAAATTTTTATTTCACTTTGCAAGCTTCTTTGAGACTTTTCTTCATATCCTTAATTTTCAATTGATTAACTATTTGCTTCTCTTGAATATCACTCTTATCCTTTTCTTCATGTCTTTCTATCTCTTTATTCTTAATAAATTCATAACTCTTCATTATCAAATAACAATTCGAGTTCATCTTAAAATTAAAAATACTATATAGTTGCATGAACATGATCATAATGGTTAGAACAACAAAACCTTATAGATCTTTCATTCGTAAGAGCATTCGTAGCTCATGGATTTCTATAAAAAAATATCATAGATCATTGTTATACTAGTTGTAAGAGGCGTAAAACCTTTATTTTGATTCGCATAATAAGAAAAGAGAGGTGGGTTATGTTGAGCCTTGACGATCTCTAAAACTCTTTAGCCATCACATACTTTTGTTGTATGTTCTGATACCTTTGTACGTACAATTCCACCTCGTTTTGTCTCATCTACCTTAATAAACATTTATGGTCATCTCAATATATCTCACATAGAACTGACTAAAAATTAAATTAATTTCTAAAAAAAATTTATTCTTACTTGTAAGTCTTTACTTGAAGGAAACAAAAACTACACTTTCTTTACATCCTTAAAAAAGTTCGTAGCTTAAATGAACCTTTGAGCATAACACCTTAAAGACTCATTTACTTTTTTATACAACGTCATATTGTAATCTTCATCTCTTTTTATTCCCTTGTTTCCAATGAACCGACTCCTAACAAATTTCACAAAAAAAACCCTCATGATAGGTTATTCAACCAAGATAAAGATTTCCCCCCCAAAAATCATCAGGGATGAAACCGAGCATTTTATTACAAAATTTCTCTATATGATGTTTAGGATCACTAGATCCATTATACTTTTCCATTTGTATAGATAAAATTTTATACAACTCTCTTAAAAAGATCACGATAATGGAGATTGGCCCAAAGTATACAATGTTAATTGTTCTTTTATTGGTTATCAACTCTTCATTTCTTTTGTTAATAATTTTTTTTTATGTAACCTCGTTAATCAAATGTTCATGATCATGATTTTGATGTATTTAAAAAAAATAGTTTGAATTACATCATTCTTATTACACAATTCATCTTGATTCATGATATTTTTAATGCTACTTTCTTTGTTAAAAATTAAAATATTTTACATTTGTTCCAAAATATTTTGTTCGTCTTTATTTTTTTTAGTTTTCAACATGTTAGATTTGTATATCTCTCGTCTTAAATCATTTTTTAATTTGAAAGAATGAAAAAAATAAAAAGAACTGGAACATCATATTTGGCTATTGTCAGTAACTATTGATATAGCCTTAGATTAGCTACATTCTCCCACGTAGGTGAAAGAGTTATTTGTGGATTTGAAATTGTAACCCTAGGAATACCTCGTGATACAAGATAAATGAGTCTGAGTTGAATTAACCGGGCTCAAGTCCACAAAATTCGACCCAAGAAAAATACAAGACCAAACACATCGACCTATTAGGCTTAAGCAACCAGCTGAGTGCTTAGTGCCAAAGCTGGCCAACCATGTCTAGCGGGCCTAGCATGACCGTCCAAGCATGGTTAGCTTGCCCCAACCAACCGTTGAGTCTCATAAAACTATAGCTAATTTGGATTTGGTCAGCCTACCTTGAGTAAACTACAAGTTACTTAAGGCGTTTGACTATTGAAGCTAACCCGATGATCATACACAAAACCTCTAATCCTAAGTCAGATTCTACCACGCAAATATTTTATAAATAGTTCACATTAAACTCATACTTAACACATTCGCGATCATTAAACCACGAACACTTAGCTCTTATCAAATAGTGTACCCTTATCGGATATCGTACGAAACTTATGGCCCAAAAAACGTAACTCCGTCTAAAAAAGTATCCAGAATGTTGGGAAGGGTTGCGCCAAAGAGTAGTCATCAACCTGAGACTTAGCCAAATCAAAAATACTATGTATTAAGCGGATATAGTCTTGGTAAGGTGGTTAAATTTATAGAGAAAATAGTAGCAATAACACAAGATTTTGTTGTGTAAATTCTATATATCAATAAAACTCAAGTGTTCAACATATCGTGTTGTGAAGTTCTTATGATTTTTTTTTGTTATAGATCATGATTTATTCATATTATAATTATTATTTAGGTTTAAATAATTTGTATCCCACCATTTTGGTTAAGTTGCTGGGAAATGAAATCAGCCAGTTATCTTAAAACAACCAACTACCTCTACTTTTCACCGTTGTGAAACATAAATCTACGATCTCGAAAATTGTCCACAACCGAGCCAAGAGTGTCAGCACTACAAATTACGTCACCTCAAGAGGTGAACGTTGACTACGACCACATCGTCTCATCGTAGTAGAAAATCCTCCACCAAAAGAACAACCATTATCACATCTGCCTCTCTCGCAGACGATATTACTTTTATCTCCTCCGACAATGAAGAGGAAGAGGATGATCCATTTATATTCACTACCAAGATAATTGATGATGTAGCTCAGCAAGTGAGTGAGATAGTACAAGCATCACTGTGGTGCAAGAAGCCGCAAAGAGATCGTGCCCTCCATCCATCCGATCCTAAAAAATCATCAAGATCCTACCCAGAACGGGTTGTCTTGGGATGGACAACACAGTCATCCCTCAATAATTTGAGGGATGTTAACTAGACATAAATTGGTTGAGTTTGGTAGATAATATTATGTTTGAGTCTCTTGTTTCTTTCTAGTTTTTCTATTGCAATAATTTTATCGCGTTACGATTGTTTAGCAATAAAGTGTTGAGTATGCTCCTAATGTTTTCGGCGATTGTATATTTTTATTCATGCCTTTTCTATCAAAGGGTACTTCTTACTTTATAAAAAAAATCTCTTACAAGTTGCATTTTATTGTAGTTTATCATTCTCAGTGACGAACCTCATATGTAAACATTAAAAACCTTTATAAACCTCCTAAAATTGAATACTTCACATATTTAAGCAAATCAAAATCTGTTTTATAGGTTTTTGAGATAAGTCAAGAAGAAAGTACCAGTGGTGAAGTTTAATGATAAGTCGTCACCGATTTTGACATTGTTGTTAGTATTCTTGAGGTGAAGTACTTGAACATTTTCTCACTCATCCTCTTTAGTTTAGCTATGTATATGTTCCTCCTTTATACATTTATTTGATGTTTTATTTTTTTATTATGTTATTTAGACTTATTATTCTGCAAAAACCTGAGTTTTAAAAGTCATCGCAGCCTGAGGCGCTGCAAAGCGAGCTGAAACACCTCATACTGTGGCGAGGCATCCCGGTCGATATGATGACCGCATCGGCGGCGCCATGGGCATGTGGCGGCAGAAATTGTGGCGCTGCAAGGTAACGTTTTTTCTATAGTGAATTCTCGTCTTTTTTTTAAATAAAACCCAAAACGTGTGTACATGGATGTAACCGTTGGATGTTCACGTGACTTTCATATCTAATTTAGTGAAATTGATATTAATTATTAAATAATGTTTGGTATTGGTATTTGTATTGTTTAACTATTTGATATCTTCTTATACAAATTTCTTTCAAGAATTTACACTATATGTGGAAGTTAATAGCAACTATTCAAATTTTTAGAAATTTTTTTTATTTTAATTAAATAATTTTGACAATTCATATTCCTAAAAAGCAAATTTCTGCCAATTTTTTTATACATATTTAATCTCTTAAATATCATACAAATCCTTCGCTATCAATTTTGTTATTAAACTACTATGCAGTTATCACAAAATGGTTCAAGCACATAATATATGCGAATGAAAAATTTAAATGAACACAGGATTTAACGTGGTTCGACAATTGTCTACGTCCACGAGCGCCAACAGAGAAAAGAGTTTCACTATGATAAAAAAAGTTATAGATTTTAGATTGTGTTTTGTGTAGTCCTAGTAGTCTATTTATAGGGAATTAATAGACTTACTAGACCATGAGCCTAATGGACTCATATCAATATTACAGACACAAAACTGTCAAGGCACAATATCAATATTACAGACACAAAACTGTACTGCAGGATACAGTACACTGTCAAGGCACTATTCGACTCATTCACAACAAATATTCCCCTTGAGGCGAATATCCTTTCTTCACTATCAACAAAGAAACTTCTCTTCTTCTGACTCACCAAATTCCCCTAAGGCATTCACTCTATACTGCGAACACCAATCCAGTTTAGGCACTCCCTAAATTTTTGAACTGATACTGCATTGGTCATTCTATCTGCTGGATTATCGTGTGTAGATACTTTCTTCACATCAACAATTCCCTTTGATATTATATCACGAATAAAATGATACCTGACATCTATGTGCTTTGTACACTCATGGTATATCTAGTTCCCTATAAGGTGTATGGCACTTTGACTGTCACAAAACACTTTTGTAGTAGTCCTATCCAAGCCCAAATCTGCCACCAAACCTTGCAACCATATTGCCTCTTTAACTGCTTCTGTTACCGCCATGTATTATATCTCTGTTGTAGACAAAGCTACAGTAGCTTGCAATTGTGCTTTCCAACTGATCGCACTCCGAGCTAGAGTAAATACATATCATGTCAGAGATCTTCTTTTATCCATATCACCTGCAAAATCAGAATCAACTAAACCAACCAATGATCCTGCAACATCATTCAGTGGTTCACCAATATCGGTCTTGTTAAAAGTTAAGCCAACGTTCACCATATTCTTTTGAAGAGATTCATTCTCTTCCCCCATAGCACCAATCCATCGATATGCCTCTGAACTCGCTATAGCTTCTCTGTAGCTACTAGGTTCCTGCATCTCAACTTCTTCTGCAACTGACAGAGCATATGCAACTAGATTCGCATACCTTTTTAGAAGTTTAATATTTCTTCTTTCTCTGCCCAATACTATGCTATAAGGTTGTTGTTCTGGTTCAGGCGCATCATCGTCACTATCATCCGATGCTGACGCTTCACCTCCTGATTATGGATCCACCTCAGAACCACTTGAATTATTGAACCTGCTAGGAACTGATTCTACTTCAAGATCCACCTTTTTACTCACAACCGATCCTGATTCGACCATTTCTTCTACTTCTTTCTGACTGTCTATCGAAGCAAACTCAATAAAAGTAACGTCCCTAATGATGAGAAAACCTAGAGACTTTAAAGAGGTATACCATAACCTATATCCCTTCACTCAGTAACATATCCTAAAAAAATGCACCTCTTTGCCCTCGGCTCAAGCTTACCATCTCTCACATGAGCATACACAGGACAACCAAACACCCTCAAATGTTCATAATCAGCCGACGATCCAGACCAAATCTCAAAAGAAGTTTTACAATCAATAGCCGTTGATGGAGACCGATTCACCAAGTAACACGCTGTATTGATAGCTTCAACCCAAAAATCCTTTCCCACACCGGAATGCGAGAGCATACTTCGTGCCTTGTCACAAAGCATTCTGTTCATTCTTTCTGCAACTTCATTTTGTTGTGGCGTTCTAGAACAAGTGCGACGGCGCATTATTCCCTCAGTTTCGCAAAACTCGTTGAACTCACAATTGCAATATTGTAACCCATTATCTGTCCTAAGATGTTTGATTTTTCTTCCTGTTTGCTTCTCAATCATCGTCTTCCATTTGAAAAAGGTTGAATATGCCTCATCTTTCGTTTTCAGAAAGTAAACCCGCACAATCCTTGAATAATCATCAATCAAACTCCTGTAGTATCTGGCTCCGCTCTTGGATGAAATTATGTTTGGACCCCAAAGATCTGAGTGAATGTAGTCCACTGTCCTTTTAGTCTTTCTTACAGCCGATTTGCTGAATTTGACTCTAGTTTGTTTACCAAACACACAATGCTCACAAAATCCCAATGATTCTGCTTTATACCTTTTCAACAAATCTCTCTTTCCCAAAACAGTTAATCCTCTGTAACTCATGTGACCAAGATGCCAATGCCACAACTTATTTTGATCTTGCCTAATTGGCTTTTACTCCCTGATGATACTACTGTAGCATCTCCCATAACAACACTCCCCTAGAGAATGTAAAGACCCTTCTGCAAACTGCCTTTCATGCATACCATTGAGCCTTTTGTCACTTTGATTACACCATCTTCTGCGCGGTACTTGTAACCCCGAGCCTAGAGTCCCAAGAGAAATCAGGTTTCTCTTTAGCCCAAGAATATGCCAGTACGTCAAGATTCTAACAACCCTATCAAACATTCTGATTCTGACGTTACCAATACCGCCAACAATCAACGAATGATTGTTCCCTAACTAGGCAGTTCCCCGCATTGGCTTGTATGTATCAAACCACTACTTGAACTGACACATGTGATATGTAGCGCCAGTATCGAGTATCCAAGAGTTTTTCCCAAAGTCTGAACGCACGGACAATACATCTCCTCTACCATTGTTTTCATTATCGTTGGAATCATTCACACCTTCAACAATGTTTGCTGCATTTTCCTTTTGATTTCCCTTCTTACCATCAGTTTCGGAAAATCTCTCCTATAATGACCATGCTCACCCCATTCATAACAGTTTGAGTGCTTTACCCTTGACTTGGACCTCCAGTTCTTCCTTCTTAAAGAACTCGTTTTGCTTCTAGATCTTCCCCTAGTCATAAGACCTTCCCCTTCAGCTTGATTGTCTGGCTGCAACTGTCTCATCTCCTTTGATTTCAGTGCCCTTTGACATCTACTAGCGATAACTAATCCTTACCATACATAATAGTATCTACGAAGTTTTCATAGGGAGCTGGTAACGATCTCAATACAAACAAAGCTTGATCCTCATTCTCAATATTGATATCTATGTTCTCCAAGTCCATTATAATTGATTTGAAATTATTTAAGTGCTCTGTTATGGACATACCTTCTTACAATATGAAATCATACAAACGCTTCTTCAAGTATAATCGATTTCCTACTGATTTCTCTGAGTAAAGATCTCCTAGCTTTTTCCATGCGCGGGCAGCAGTCTTCTCACCACTAATCTCGCGAAGCACAATGTCTTTCATACTCATTAAAATCGAGCACAAATCCCTTTCTTGAAGATCTTGTTTCTCCTCTTCTTTCATCTTTTCTGGTAACTTATTCTCCACAGCCTTCCACAACCCTTGCAGTACCAATGAAGATTTCAGTTTAATCTTCCACAACGCAAAGCTGGATCCCTCATCAAAATTTTCAATCATTTATTTTGTTGTTGTAGACACCATTGTGAAACCCTAATTGCAAAAGCCCTAATTTCTCCATGTGGCTCTGATACCAATTTTATTATTAAATTACTATGCAATTATCACAAAATGGCTCAAGCACAGAATATATATGAATGAAAGATTTAAATGAACACAGGATTTAACGTGGTTCGACAATTGTCTACGTCCACGGGCACCGTCAGAGAAATGAGTTTCACTATGATAGAAAAGGTTACAGATTTCAGATTGTGTTTTATGTAGTCCTAGTAGTTTATTTATAGGGAATTAATAAACTTACTAGACAATGGGCCTAATGGACTCATACCACAAGACTAACATGATACGGTCACAACACTTGTTTGTACTGCCGGACACAGTACACTGTCAAGGCACAATATCACTATTACAGACACAAAACTGTACTGCCGGACACGGTATACTGTCAAGGCACTATTCGACTCATTCACAACAAATTTAAATAAATAATATTTATCAATTTTCTAAATAGAATTCAATCTATTGATATATTCTATTTAAATATTAGGAGTGAATATTTCAATTAGTATCATAATTTCCAAAAATGTTCATATTTTCCCTACATATAATCTATTTAGTTTCATGGTTTCTTTTAATTTCCAATTTTTTTAATGATTTTTATTCTTTCTTACTGAAATTCAAAGGTTAGTCCATCCATACTCTCTAGTTTGTTTTCCTTCTTCAAAATATTATTTATCATTTTCGTACAAATGGTATATGGTTCTAATAATACAACATCTGGAAGTTCTATAATAAAATATATTGGTTGAGATTATTGTACACGCCCATATGGAAAAAATAGAGATTGTGTTATATGTAATTTTTGTGATAAAATGTATAATTATGGGGTAACTCGTCTTAAACAATATTTGATTGGTGGTTTTTGAAATATTGTTATTTTCTCAAAATGTCGTGATCGTGTCAAAGAGAAATTAAGGTAAAAGAGTTAGTAAATAATTTTAATGTTTTAGTGGATATGGAAGAAGATAAGAAATAGTTATTTCACGTATTGCTCCTGGTGTTAAGGGTCTATTAGATCTATTTTACAAAAAGGAAGCTTTTAGGGGAAAATAAAACTCGAAAAGATTAAGTAGATGCTGATAAGTACAGGAAGGAATTAAAGGATCATGTCGTTCAGAATTTTGCTAGATAGATGTATGACACTGGAATTACTTTCAATGTTGTGAACTATGAGTCCTTACAAAAACTGGTTGAAGTAATTGGACAGTATGGTCCTGGTATCAATGCTTCTACTATGCATGAAGTGCGAGTGACTTGTCTGAAAAAGGAAAATGATCACACACAAAAACTTATCGAGGAAAATACGGAGGAAGCTAGAAAAATTGGTTACACATTGATGTGTGATGGGTGGACTAACAAGAATGGTAGAATTCTTGTCAATTTCTTAATGAACACTCCTAAAGGGAGTGTTTTCTTGGATAGTGTCGATGCCTTGTCATATTCAAAAATATGAATAAAGATGTTTGAATTGATTAGCAAATATACTGATCATATTGGTGCTGAAAATGTTGTTCAAGTAGTGACTGATAATGCCTCAGAAAATGTCCATACATGTATGTTTGAGATATTTATTATATATTATTTATTTAATATTATAAATTATTATCAATCTTTTTTATTTTTAGTTGGTATTTATTTTATAGGAAAATTTCTTGAGGCCAAGTATACACATCTTTATTGGACACCTTGTGCTGCATATTATCTTGATTTGATGTTCGAAGATATTTTTAAAAATCTAAAATTTAAGAAGATAATTTATAAGGAAATTAGGGTGAATGGTTACATCTATAGCCGAACACGAGTTTTAAGTTTGATGAGAAAATTCACCAACAACAAAGAGATGGTGTGACCTTCCAAGACTCGTTTTGCTATTGGATTTTTTATGTTAAAGAGGTTTCACGAGGAACAAAGGCGTCTAACTAGACTTTTTAATTCAGATGAATGACTTAAAAGTAAATTTTCAAAAGAGAAAGTGGGGAAAAAATTCCAAAATTTCTTAGTGAATGTTTTTGGAGAACCACTGATAAGATTCTTAAAATTGATGATCCATTATTGGCATTGTTGCATATGATATATGGGGAGGTGAATCATCAATGGGTTATATTTATGAAGCTATGGACAAAGAAAAAATGGTTATTGTAACCGCTTTTTTAAATGATGAAATAAAGTACAAGGAAAAATTCATAATTATTAACAAGAGATGGGACAATCAGTTACATAGGCCTTTGTATGCTACCGAATATTATCTTAATCCTAGTTTATATTTTAGCAACCCAATTGTTGAAAATAATTTTGAAATAACAAGTGGTTTTGCTTAATGTTTATTAAATATGATTGATGATGTGGATATGAAAGATAATATTGTAGATGAGATTGTTTTGTATAGAAATAGTTAAGGCACATTCAAAATTACCGCAGCAATTAGAAGCCGGACTGAGATGGCACCAGGTTTTACTTTATAACTTTTAATATAAATGTTCAATAATTCTGTTTTCCTATATTACTTATATTATTTTATTCTTATGTTAGTTGATCGGTGGATACATTATGGTGCACCGACTCCAAACTTGAGAAAGTTTACCATACGAGTACCTGGTCTTGTTTTTAGTTCATCCGAATGTGAAAGAAATTGGAATTTTTTTTTAGCATGTAAGATTCTTGTTATATTATTTATTTTACAACTTTTAATTTTTATTAATATTTACTTGTAAATTAGTTTAATTTATTTTTTCTCGTAAACTCATAGCAAGAAAATGAACAAACTTTCTCAATATCACTCGAATGATTTGGTGTATATCAAATACAATAGAGCTTTAAAGTGATTATATCAATCACGCGGTCATGTAAATCCAATTCTTTTAAGTGATATTGATTATGCCAATGAGTGGTTGACTAGGTTACCCGATAACAATGATGGTTCCATGATACGAGTGATGTAAATGATGATATGGATGCTCACTTGGTAGGAGTCGATGTCGGAGAAGATGAACCGGATGAATCAGACAATAATCTTAGATCTCGTTTTTCTAACCCTACACTGACTCGTCCTAAAAAATAGAATGTTTCTTGATGAGGAAGAGGGCGAGGATACCATTCCTATGTGGGACTTATATGAACAAGATGTTAGAGGACTAGGAGATAATATTCATGTAGAAGAAGATAGCTTAGTTGATGAAGATTAATGATTTTTTTTTAAGTTCACTTGCATTTTGATGAATTAAAAATACCTAAAGTTTGAGATTAAATTTTATTTATCAAAATTATTATTTTTATTATTTTAATTATTATTTTAATTATTATTTTAATAAACGGAGAGACGGGTGCCACGACCCTCGCCGCATCGCCGCAGCCTTCATACCACTCATCGCCACGGGGCACCGCACGCCATTAAAACTGTGGCAAGAACTATAGTTATATTCGATGTTGTCTATTTCTATTTGAGGGTAATTTTGTAAAGTATTTTGGATGTTTTGTGGATTTTAATGTTTAGAGTAGTGAGTAGTGAGATAATTAAGTTGTGTGCTAGTAATAAATTCTGATTACCCTCATTAATGAAAGTTGTTGTGGTATTTATACTTAATTACTGACCCATGAGCTTATTGGGTTGGATCGTGAAGTCAGGTTAAGTTTAAGGACCCATTAGTAATCTGGTTTGAAGTGACCAATAACTAGCTTAGTCAGTATTTATTACATTTGTCATGTTCGAAGTTTTATAATAGTGGTCATGGTCCGAACTTCCCATCGGATTAAATCAAGACACGGTAGCTAATAAATCTGATCTCATCGATATTTATCAAATTTTTAACTAGGGTTTGGATCTTGAGACATAGAGGCAAAGATGAAAGTCATATGGATCCCAAGAAGACATTTGACATTGACAATGTTAAAATCAAATAGTTTGAAGACTTAATTTTCTATTTTGTTGAAATAGTTTACTCTTAAGCTTACCAATATCCAAATAGAGTTTAGCAATGTGTTTGAGCAACCTTCTTAATAAACAAGTATGAAAGTAAAAATTATCTACAAGATTCCTACCTAGTTTATTATTGTTTTGTGCTTAGGTTATGTCTTGTTCACACTTATTGTTTTTGCTATAGTGGAGTTTATCATTTCCACCTAATCGCATATATTGTATTCCAAGACGTTTGAAATCCGTGGAATACAATTTTGTTTGTAAAAAACAATTTAGTCTTTGATATGATATTTTTTTCTATGTGTCATCTACATGGCGTGTGTTTCACTTTTGGAAATATAATGTCAATTGCTTTCATTAATGTCAATCATCTATCATTCGTCATGATATTAAGTAAAATGCAATGGTTTTCCTCCATAAGCAACCATCATCTTCGGTTCATATCCAACAATCAGATTTCGAAAATGACAAGGAAATGGATGATGATCCATCAATTTTAAAAGTTGAGAATGAAGCGTTTCTTTCAAGATTTTATCATATACTCCACTATAAAGTTTTTACGAACATACTGCATATCATGTCTACCATAGTCGCGTAAGAATTATTATTTATTTGTTATACTTTATTTTTTATTTGTTTTTTTTGTTCACAAAACTAATGTACTAATTAATTTTTTCAGTAAAGAGAGGAACGTCCATTCTGTATTTTTACCGCTGGACATACGATTAAGCGTTGGAAGTTGGCCAACCAAAATAGAATATATGGGGTTGTCAATTTCACTTCTTTCGGGAAACTGTTGGACGACATCCACAATTAAAGTACAAACATACCTTTGGTACCGGGATTTGTAGAGCGATGGCATCATGAGACTACCTCATTTCAGTTTTCATTTGGTGAGATGACGGCTATACTCGACGATGTATCCATCATTCCTGGTTTACCGATAAACGAGAAACTAGTAGAGGTACCAAAAAGCAATAATCATAATAAGTGTGCCAAATTAAAATGTGACACTATCGGAGTGCCATACTCAGATAATTTAGTGGAGCTTGAAGTTTCTAAATGTATTGGTCTGCGGTTGACTTGTCTCAGATAATGCTTCTCTAACGAGATTTTTCATTATGAAAGTGGTCGACTGAGGAATATCGATATTGAAGGATGCATGAATGCGTATCTACTTTATATCTTAGCCTCAGTCATGTTCACACACAAAAATAGAATTTATGTCAAAATGGATTGGTTATATGTGATTGACGACTTGGAATCACTTAAAGAATACGCTTGGGGATGCACATTTTGGTTGAGCTTTATAACGGGTTGTGTGTGGCTTCGAACGTATGTAAAAATAAATTTGTTATACGATCAATAAAATTCATTCAAATTTTTTAGTGTTGGATTTTCGAACACTTCACCTGTTGGCAACCACCTCATTTGTAGGGATTTTATCCTAACATGCCGCATATGCGTGCGTAGGTAACGCCCAAACATAAAAAAATGCAGTTGAACAATTCGCAGGGCAACTTCAATCGTTCAGACTTGTCTTTTTCGATTAGATATCTATGCGGTATGTTTTATTATAATATATTTTTAATATAACTTATTATTTCTATCATATATTGTTTTCGGCTATATTTTGTTACTTGTTATATTTCAGCAATACGAGTATATGTGAATGTTCAAACCACTGGATAAACTAGCATGGTTTACGGGTGGACTAAAATTCATGGACAAAACCAAACCATATTAACCAATTAGATTCGCGTGCCAGTTTGGATATATCAAACAATGTCCAACTACTTGGATAAAACATGTTGCTAGCTTAAGTTTCTTGAAAAATACAATAATCAACTTTAAAGATCATGTGTGGAATAACCGGTACCATCATGTATTGTCGCCCCTTCATAGAGAAAATTTTATCCAAGAAGGTAATGGGACTAAAATTCATGGACAAAACCAAACTATATTAACCAATTAGAGTCGTGTGTCAATTTGGATATATCAAACAATGTCCAACTACTTGGATAAAACCTGTTGCTAGCTTAAGTTGCTTGACAAATACAATAATCAACTTTAAAGATCATGTGTGGAATAGCCGGTACCATCATGTATTGTCGCCCCCTCATAGAGAAAATTTTATCCAAGAAGGTAATGGGATAAGTACGAACATAGGTGATTACGATGAATGGGTTCATGAAAGTCTTTGGTATGTTGTACTAAATGCGCCTAGAGATGAAGATATTTTGATAGAGGAAGAACCACAACATTCAACCCACTAGGATAGTATTGCCATAGGTTATGCTAGAATTATGGATACGTACGATGGTAGTGTATACATTATGACGAATGAAGATGTCGTGTCGCTTTACTATACTACATTAATATTAGCAAGTCGTATCTAGGATGATGATGTTCTGTGATGGTGGATGATAGTTTTTTCACTATATTTTGTGGATGATGTATGTTATGGATTATGATGTATGTTGTTTTATAGGTAACTCGAAATTAAATCCCACTTATAGGTTTTCTTTACAGTAAAATTACACCTAATTCTAAGAGTGTCAACTCAGAATTAGGTGTTTTATTTTTAACAGAACAACACCTAATTTAGAGTTGGAAACACGAAATAAAGTGTTTTTAAAATTAAAAAAAAAACTAATTCCTAATGGTAACTCATAATTAGGTGTGTTTTGTGTAGAAAAAAACCGACTCCAAGTTGTCCACTAGAAATCTGTTTTTTTCTCCACCTTGGATTTATGTGTTTTTTTCGTCTCGGAATTCAACAATTTCAATTTAATGGAAATATACTCATAACTTTTTACGTGTTAAGATAAGAAAATGATTGTACATGACATAAGACGTGTGTCTCTATTTTATTAGTCTTTATGACACTATCCATATCTGAAACGTATCGTTATCTAATTCATCTTATCATATTACATTATCCTTAACTATTATGTATACAAGAGCTTCATTCTACGTGAGAAAGAATATTAAACACTAAATAATAAAACTTATGTGGAATGCAATTGAAGATGAATACCTAAACAAAACAGCGAAGCGAGTAGGATGGCTAGAATATGACAAATTTTAGGATGACTTGCTATGTAAGTTCTAATACTTAATGGGGTCGACCGTTACGACAGAGCAAAGCCTTCGCTCGGTATGCCAGAGATCAAACAAAGTTGAAAATATTTAAGGACCCTAAGAATGCATCGAGTTTTCGACCTTGGACCGGATGAACGATAATCTGGATTTGAGTTGTACAATAGTCTTGTCACTGACGAATTAACTGGTGACCAACTGAATAAGGTTCGCAACCCGATCACAACCAAGAGAGAGACAGTTATGTACGAGGAAGTCTTTAACGAGGAATTTGAAGAAAAATAAAATAAGGTGTGGAAATGGAATTGGTTCAACAAATAGATAATGTTGGTCGAAATGTTTGTTTTTATGAAAATTTCTTGTTGTTTTCGGTTGAAGCTTCGTTATCTTATCCATGTTTCATGTTAAGTTTTTTACCTTATCTTTGTACTTTTTTAAGGTTTGTAATGTAATCTATGTAACTTTTTGGTTTGTTAACAAGTTGTTTTGGTTATTAAGAAAGTAGGTAGTGTTATGGAATCAAGTAAGAAAGAATAGAAAATAAGCGATACTATTAACAAATAATTTGAAGTAAATATCACAACAGTAAATGTTACAAACATTTGATAAGAAGTTAACAAAAAACTCTTGCCGTTTTTAATCAATCGTTAAATCCACCACTTGTGGGTCTCTTGTAGTCGGAGGTTGGATACCAACAAAGAACATAATCCTTTTTGCAAAGGAAGAAACGAACATTTAAGCTTTTTCGAAAACATATTGGATATATGATGGATAGACTAACGGTAATGGTCCACTCGGAGACATGGTAACCTTTTAAAAAGATCAGTTAGTATATTAGTATGAAATAATACAATAAATATAACGGTCGTACATTGATATAGTGATTGTCGTGAACGTAAACGATGTTAAACTTTTTTCTTTCGTTAATAAGGGCACAACACCTTTTTTAATAGGGACGCAAACACAACACCTTTTTAGCGGTAGAAAAGTATATGTAATGTACGTTGCCTTTTAAAACATTAGCATCTTACTGGAAAATATTTGGAATGGACAATTAGGGTATAGCAATCTAGGCTACGTAGAAAGCTTCAACCATTTATGATCACCTTAAAATTTGTTATATAAAGGTAGATCTTAAAAATGCAACATCAAACCTTGAAAATACATGCTCCGATTCTAATTTAGAAGTAACACATTAAGGACATGCATGTGGAAGTCTTGCACGAACTCTATTTAGTTGGGCTACAATTTCAGAGGTTAGTTCAACCTTACAGACATTAAGGACTTGACTTCCTGGAGCTGCCATAACATGTTAGCACCAAATACAGCACTTGCACCAAGGGGTGTCTCATAACAGTTAACAAAAGCTGTGTCACGTAACAAAATATCATCCACGTGGCCAAACTTTTAGCTAATAATTAGAAAGATTTTATTGTTTATAATTGAATGTTATTAGACGATATATATCGATTTTTGTCAGCAATAACCAGGGGTCCTTAAAAGAGGTGTAAACTGCATCTAGTTCATTCATATTGCCATAAATCTACTGTAAATATATAAGAAGAATCAATCATCCACCCACCATGCTCGCTGCTTTTAGGACACCATTGGACAGGTTGTATCGCTATTCCCCTTCTAAATACCTCCCTGCAATGACATTAAGCTTACAGATTGCCTTGAAGGAAACTAGCTCAGTTTATGCTAGAAAACTGACATCTGAAAAGATTCAGACGTGCGTCAGCAGGCCCCCAGCAAGCAAATTGTATTTTCCGAGAGAGTATGCCCATTGCCAGGGGTCTATAAGCCAACAAACTGATCTTCAAAATTTGTAAATGACAGAATAAGCATCACGATAATCAAAGTTACAGATACATGACCCTGCAAGTAACCTTGATTAGAGAAACCATATAGCATTGGGTACATGCATAGTTGTCATTATCCTTAATTAAAGAATTGGTTATATGCATAGTTGTTATAATGTGTATATCACATTCAAGCCCAAACAATACGTATCTTAAGAGCTTGTTTAACATAGGATACACAAAGTACACCATAGGATACATATGTTGTGTATCATACCATACAATATCAATGATTCTTAGGTGCACTTAACCTTTGGAACGATAACTAAAACGATGCACGACAGCTATGGTCATAGCCTTAGAGGGTAGCTTAGGACGTGTGCCTTAGATATTTCAATTTGGAATATAAAGTCCTTCAAACTACTCCTAATTAATACTGCGTCCTTTCAAACTACTCTTATTTATACTGCACTCCATTGTCATAGGCTCTGAATAATTTAAAGCAACCCCAACATTACCAGTTCATGTTAATAAATCAAGTTTTATATTAAAAAAATGTCTTTGATTAATGAAACAAACCATGCATTCAAAATATTGAAAAGTTAAGCTATTAAGCAGTAAATGACTTAACTCTAGCGATGATAGAAGCAGATTGATACGTTAAATGATGACAGCACTCAGCCGTTCCAGAATCAAAATTGTGATATATTATTAATGTGTTTATATCATCATGAACATTATTAACTAAGGTCATGGGTTATGTTGCAAAAGCAAGGTATCAAGTATTGAAACAATATACAAAAGAAACTGTTTCCCCACAGGAAACCTTTCACAGCACAAAGGAACAGCACAAAGGAGCAATTCTGCTGAAATAGCCTTGGTATGTAACACACAGTTATATAGACTGCCCAGGACATATAACAGTGGCTCAAAAGATAGCAAGGAGCAATTTAAACCTTAGGGGCGAAGAAAAGACAATGCGTTCCCGAGGGATCTTCCTCACCTTTCATCCAACGGCCGAGGGACTGAAGCAGATTGTTTTGCCCACCAAAGTTCATAGTCCCAAAGCATAAAGGCGAAAGGAGGGGAAAAAACATAAAAAGTGGAGATGCGGGGGATCGAACCCCGTGCCTCTCGCATGCAAAGCGAGCGCTCTACCATTTGAGCTACATCCCCATTTGAGTATTGTTCCATAAATCATGTATATAAAGTATATAAAACTAGAAAATAAATAAGACAGTTTCGTAACTAAAAAGATTTCAGTTGATAGATACAAATAAATATATAGCTCCATGACAGGTGAATAAAAGAACAAAGGTTTTCATTAATGGAGAAGAGAAATTTACAAACATATCCCATTAGATTAGCTTGGGACAATAAATACAATCGGAAACCCTAAATCTACCTAAAAACTCTAAATCATAACATAGTTTTTGCTAAATAAAGACTAACAAAGATGAAAACATGAGAAACACAGCCAAGAATCCTAAAACTCCTGAGACTGAGACGCAGATCCAATATCGGTCTTGTCCTTGGAGGATTTCTTGGGCAATAGATTGGGATGAATCTTAGGAAGAACTCCACCATGAGCAATGGTAACAGACCTCAGAAGCTTGCTTAATTCCTCGTCGTTCCTCACCGCAAGCTGCACGTGCCTTGGGGTAATCCTATTCCTCTTGTTATCCCTTGCTGCATTTCCAGCCAACTCCAACACCTATTTAACAAATAATCAAAATCAACTCACACGAACCCTCAATCAACACCAACAAAATAGACAGAGTTTGAAGAAAAAACCATACCTCCGCCGCAAGGTACTCAAGAACGGCAGAGAGATACACTGGGCACCCAGAACCTACTCGCTTTGCGTATCGCCCTTTCTTGAGGTATCGAGCGATTCGGCCCACGGGAAACTGAAGACCGGCCTTCGATGATCGTGAGACAGATTTGGCTCCCTTCGACCTACCTCGGCCTCCCTTTGTGCTGCTTTTACCAACTTTAGCGGGTGAATTTGCCATTGTTAGGGTTTTCAAAGTAAGAAATGTCGAACGAGAGAAAACGATAAGGAAAGATGGTCGTGTGTTTCAATTTAGAGGGTTCAACTGTCTATATAGTAGAACTTGCCTTGATTTTATTGGCAGATTAATGATTCACGCGGATTGCCACCATGGCAAAGCCAGAGAAAAGGCGGGTGCTTTTGAATTTTCCTAGTAAAAATACTGGTACCAACTTTTACCTTACATAATTTTCATCTCCAAAGACGCAAACTATTATTATTAAATTAAATTGGCCTTTTTCCGAGCTTCACAATGGTAAGTCATTGCCTCCGATTCTAATCTATACGGTATGACCGTCATAATGTCTTAGAGCATCACAACCATTAATCTATGATTTATGTAAATATAGATTAAATACTTACGACTAATTATCTAATTTATAATTTAGATAAATACAAATTAAATTATGATATTTTTATAATTTTAGAGCATTTTCAACTAATGCTCGACACTGATTTTAACGATTATTTATTAAAAATCGTGTCGAATAAGTAGTGTAAACGTATAACTATATTTAATTATTTTGTTTTCGCTCTTTATATTTACCGAGGCGGTTTCTGACTCTTCAAAACCAACCATCGTCTTCACTACCTTCACTATTTCACTACTTCATCACACTTTTCATCTCTTTCGTATTTGTTTTTTTTTCAAGCCTCATAAAATATCAATGGATTCTCGTTCATCCTATTTGGATTTACTCGATGAGAATTTTTCTCATCCATCTAAAGATCAATCAGCTAATCTTGAAAATCTAAACAAATTTCAAAGCCTTCATAATCCATGTGAAAGAAACTCTGCAGATTCGTACGAGTTTCATACTCCTCTTTCAGCAAATACATTTGAGGTTAGGTCAACAATTTCTTATATTCCGTCAATAAATTCATCACAACTCCAATCTCATATCCATACTCCATGGACACAACATGAGAATGAATTTGAGAATCCATCTCAAAATCAATCCCCAGCTACTCCTGCGTCTATGAATCATCCAATTCATTCTCAAAAGAAAAAACAGAAAACAACTAATTTTTTTTGTTAGTGAAGATATGTTGTTTGTCTTTACTTGGCTTAATATAAGTATGGATGCCGTACACGCAAATGAAAAGAAGAGTGAAACTTATTAGAGAATAATATATGAGTATTTTCACCAGCATAAAGATTCTCAAATCGACCGCAGTCAGATATCATTACAAAATCGATGGTCTCATATTGTGGCTGTTATGCTCAAATTAAAGGAAGGCATCAAAGTAGCATAAGTGAACAAGGTAAGGTATGTATTTGTTTTTCATTAAATATATATTTTACTCTTCAATTCAATGTATTTGTTTTTGATATATTCAACTTCTCAAGCAAAATTAATGTTTTAAAGACGGGCAAAATAAAATCCATTAGTGATATGTTTGGATACATTTTTTATTTTTCAAGACCAAATTCAATTTTTTTTAAAATAAAAGTTTTTCTACCACAAAAATGCATATATATTTTCCCATCTACAAAAAAACTTTGTATTTTGTTTTTTCACACAATCATACTTATTTAGCAACCAAAGTCCGGATTGCTGTGAAAAAAATTGATATATGTGTTTCGTGTGTGTCATTATTTCTTAAATGGGATATGGTACGATGTTTTTCCTTATACGATATTTTCTCGTATTCACATATATTTTTTTTCTCTTTGTTAATGTGAATCTTTACCTCTTATAATAAGGGTGATGACATGATAAGGATATGTAACATTATCAAGTCCCTTTAGTCCTTGAATTTATTTATATGTTTAAGGATTAAACTCATTTTTCATAATGAGGTGAGATTCAAAATATTACCTCATTTGTGTCGTTACTTATGTTATCAATATCTCTAGTAAATACGTTGTACAATGGTATTTTGTATATTATACTTATTCATCCATCACAACCCTAATCATTCTTCCAGATATTCTTAAACAACAATCATAATGCAATAATATGTTGATGCAACGGAAAAACCTATTTAGTTTATGATACTATATTTGAAATCATTAAATCTTTAGATCGTCGTTTTTTTATTTAACCGTTGTGATTTACCGACTTTTACTATGTAAAAAATAAAATTTTGTAATAAAATTTTGGAGCTAATTTTCTAGTATTTTTATATATAGTTCCATGAAACACCTTCATTAGCACTAAATTTCCTTATACAAAACTTATCGTCTTAATTTTTGCATCGTTTTACTCTCCATCATACTTATATAATGTTCAGATCTTGATTTTGCTTGTTTATCATGCTAATCTATAAATCCAATGCATATCTCCTTTTCATAATCATTATATGATGTTGAATAAAATTAAATATAATGATCATGAATAATCATTTATGTTAGCAATACGACCTTATAAACCAAGATGAATGGAGTTTCATTAGTTGTTGCTCTATGATTAGTTTTATACTCTCAACTTCATGTAAAAAACCATGCCACTTTCCATTAGCTAACTCAAGTTTTATCTTAATGTCATTCAAAATAGTTTTACTAGTCACTTATACTCGATTATTTACTCGTGCATAATATGGAGTATAAAAATATTGATAAATTTAATACATTATACAAAACGTTGTTACCGTGTCATTTTAGAATTTAAAACCGTTAACAGTCATCAATATAATTGGAATTCCACACGCACTCAAAATGTTGGACTCTAAGAACTTATAGACCTTATGAGACCTAATACTTGCCAATGGTTTTGCTTTATCTCATTTAGGAATATAATCAACGACAACTATAATAAAAATTCATTCTTTCAGTTGTCACTGGTAATGGGCCTAGCAAATAAATCCTTCATATATCAAATATAAAATGAGACATGTTTACTTTTATATTCACCAAACATCTTACTTGTGTTAGAAAAATATTATCAATGATCATAACTCTAAACCATCATTTTTGCATTAGCTACAAGCATCAGTTAACAAAATCTGACTAAAAAAAACGTCATACCAAACCTCTATATTCACAATATGTCCATGTTGTTTCCTCATACATGTATCTTGAAATAAAAAAAAGTTATACTTTTAACAGACATATTAACAAAGGTCTTATATCCCTTTCTAATATAATACTTCATCAATAACAACACACATAACATATCGCAAATTGAATCAATTATGATATTGTATTAATTTAATTGATTTTGCTTTGCGTAGGAACCGGGAGAAGCACTATGTAACATGGTCGTTTATAGCCAATTTTTTACCACGGAGAGCGTCTACACCAAATCGGAATTTCTTGCATGGGTTGACAAGGAAAGAAAAATCATATGATTCATTGTATTGGTCGATAAAGATGACGATGGTAGAAAAAACGGTAAAACTCTGAGGATATATTTTAAGTGTGAGAGGAACGGTACAGTGTCTACAAACCGGGGATTGTGAAGAAGCACCGAGAGTTTTCATCCATAAAATGCGGTTTTCCGTTCACGCTAATGGGAAATCCGGTCTTAGAACTACCCAGTTATTGGAAATTAGTAGTTAGAAATGGGAAACACAACCACCAACCCTTCTTACACTTTGATGGTCATTCACGAGCCGCGAGGCTAAAATCAGAGGAGAATGAGTATATTCGTAAACTCACAACAATTGGTTATAGACCAAGAGATATATACCGTGATTTGAAGTTAAAAGATTCGGAAAATGTATCTAGTATGCGTACCATCTACAACATGCGGTAAAAACACCATATGGTAGATAAAGTGGGGAAATCCCAAATGCAATAATTGTTCGGGCAGTTAAAAGAGCACGAGTACTATGTTTGGGAGCGAACAAACAAAAAAACAGACAAGATCCTTGAATTGTTTTTCACCCATCCTACAAGCATCGATTTATTGTGCACTTTTCCTCAAGTTCTTATAATGGATAGCACGTACAAGACTACAAGGTATAAGATGACTTTGCTAGAAATAGTTGGCCAAACTTTGACGAAAATACCTTTTATATAGATTTTGTTTTTATGAGCTACAAGAAAGAAGAGAACTACGCGTGGGCATTGAGCGTTCTAAGGAGAGTGATGGTGAATAACATGTACGCATTACCAAATATTATCGTCACCGATAGGGAGTTGGCTTTAATGAACGCTATCGATGATGTATTTCCGGATGCAAGTCGATGGGGAAATGATCGTAAATCCAGGTCTCTAACAAGCCCATGAATTCAGACATACCAGAAGTGGAGTGTAGGCATCCTCTGCCTAGCTGGAACTAGAGCTGAGCGAATCTCATCTGTCTCCAATTGTACCTGCTCGAGCTACTGTAATCATTTATGAACTGTAACTAGTCGAGGAAAATGATGTTGCCCAACTTGTTGGATAGTATGGTACAGCCAAACAAGTGCAAAAAATACGCCCCAGTAGCTCGGTGAATATCACTATCAGTAATCTCACCGTCATAATACTGATGCGTGCAAAATCTTCTCTTCAGCCACGCAAGGCGAACATGCCTCCTACCACCCTATTTGTTCTCATCAATCTCCACCACCAACTCCTGAACAGTGCATCCAAGTAAGCGAGTATATGTCGCATTACGCGCATCGGTAGTAGGATACTCAAACGTTTCGCAGTTCACACCGACCACCGGTAGACATTGGATGATGTAAACATCATCCAATGTGAATGTCATCTCCCCAAAAGAAAAATAAAATATGTTCATATTTGGATGTCATCTCTCAAAAAATGCCTCTATCAGATGGACGTTTGTAGCTCATCGAAAAAGAGTGTTAACAATGGCCCAAAACACGTGCCCATCACCTCATCACGTACCAGTGTCTGATGCACTTTCAAATCCCAACCACGGTGTGTTTGGTATATAGCATATCACCGCATATGTAGCCTCGTCTGCATAAAAAAATACAATATAAACATATATGCAATATAAACTTAAACCGTTACATTACAATCTACATAAACCAGGAACCGATACCAATGCATTCAAACCTAAACGAATCAATTCAATAACAAATATAACATATAACATCAACCAATAACCAATCCAATGCATTCAAACCTAAGCAAATAAATTCAATAACAAATACAATATATAACATAAACCAAAAACCAAAAACCAATCCAATGCATTCAAACCTAAACGAATAAATTCAATAACAAATATAACATATGACATAAACCAATAATCAATCCATTGCATTCAAACCTAAACAAATAAATTCAATAACAAATATAACATAAACCATTAACCGATATCAACCCAACATAACCTACACAAATGCATTCAAACCTAAACCTAAACCTATATATTAAACAATTTTTAAAACATAAACCTATAACTATAAAATAAACCACATTGCATCTAACAATTATAACCTTGACAACTAAATAAAAACTAAAAAACTTACGTTATTTCTGAAGACGTTATAAGCCTCATGGTCTTTGTAGGAGTGGAAGGTCGAATATAGGTCAATCACATGTCGGTTATATATACAGGATCGCTGGTCTGTAGTTCAACGAGGGGGAACAACGTCGACATTTACGTCCCGTCTAGCACGGACACGTGCGCTCCGAGATATCACGCCTACTACCATCGCCTCGGTTTCATCAGCGGTATCTCGTTCCACCATATTGGAAGAACGAGGGTGTGGAGGCATCCTACAATCACGAAAACAATTTAATCAATATTTTCCGTTAAACAAGCATAATTTACTAAAACAGATTTAAAATGAATAAATTTTTTTTTAAAATCGTCGATGTAGGATAAAAAATGCATCATAAAGCACAACACAATTCATCGGAATAAAAAAAAACGGGGCTAAAATTAGAAAATACTAGTACCAACTTTTACATTCCATAATTTTCATCTCCAAACCGCATACTATTATTAAATTAAATCAGCAAGTAATTGTCTTCCCATTCAAATCTATATGGTATTACGGTTCATAATATCTGGGAGCATCCCAACCGTTAATCTATAATTTATGTCAATATAGATAAAATTATGATACTTTATTACTAAATATTATAGGCCATCCCAACACCTAATCTACAATCTAGGTAAATAAAGATTAAATTATGACACTTTATAATTTTAGAGCATCCATCCCCAACACCTGGTCTATAATTTAGGTAAATATATATTAAATTATTGGACTTTATAATTTTAGAGCATCCCAAACAGATGCTCTACTTAACAGTTAATAGTAAATTTAACGATTATTTATTAAAAAGCAGTTTCGAACAGATAGTCTAAACATATAACTATATTTAATTATTTATATTTACCGAGGCGGTTTCTGACTCTTCAAAGCCCACCATCATATTCACTACTTCATCTCTTTCGGTTTTTTTTTCTTCAAGCCTCATAAAATATCAATGGATTATCGTTCATCATATTTGGATTTAATTGATGGGATTTTTTCTCATCCATCTCAAGATCAATCAGCTAATCTTGAAAATCTGAACAAATTTCAAAGCCTTCACAATCCATGTAAAAGAAACTCTACAAATTTGTTTGAGTTTCATACTCTTCTTTCAGCAAATACATTTGAGGTTAGGTCAACAATTTCTTCTATTTCGTCAATAATTCATCACAACTCCAATCTCTTATTCATACTCCATGGACACAACACGAGAATGACTTTGAGAATCCATCTCAAAATTAATCCCCAGTTACTCATGCGTCTATGAATCATCCAATTCATTCTAAAAAAAATAACGGAAAACAACTAATTTTTCTGTTAGTGAAGATATGTTGTTTGTCTCTACTTGGCTTAATATAAGTATGGATGTCGTACACGCAAATGAGAAGAAGATTAAAACTTATTGGAGAAGAATATATGAGTATTTTAATCAACATAAAGATTCTCAAATCGACTGCAGTCGAGTCTTATTGCAAAATCGATGGTCTCATATTCTACTAACTGTGAACAAATTTTGTGGTTGTTATGTTCAAACTGAAGGAAGGCGTCAAACTGACATAAGTGAACAAGATAAGGTATGTATTTGTTTTTCATTAAAAGCATATTTTACTTTTTGAAATTGGTTTTCCCCAATTCAATGTATTTATTTTCGATATTGTCAACTTGTTCAAGCTAAATTAATGGTTAGTGAGATGTATAGATCAACCTTTGCACTTGACTATTACTGGACTGAATTTATATTCCAACCAAAAGGTTAGATATATGTATAAAGAAAAATAACAAAAACTCATCTTCTTTTGAGGATACATTGAATTTGGGGGAAAATAATAACCTTGATGGTTCAACAGGAGAATTGAATATACCAATAGGTGGAAAAGCTGCAAAAGAACTTTTGAAAACGAAGAAAAAATAAGGAAAATAGAAGATACTTCGATAATGTAGCTTGTTGGTTCAATGAGAGAAGAAAGGAAATAATATTATACAGTGAAGACCGATTTTTTTAGAGAAAGCATATCTTCAGGAGCAAGAGAAAATAACACTAGAGAAAGAAAAAATGATATTAGAAAAGAAACGGGTAGAGATGGAGGAACGGAAGACATTGATGCAAGAGAGAAATGAGGAAGAAATGATATTAGCCCTTGATTTTTTTACCATGTCTCCAATTCAAGTAGAGTATTATAGCAACCTCAGACAAAAAATTCTAACAAAAAAATGTTGACGAATTACCATAGAATGAATTATTTATGGTTAAATCTTTTAACATTGATTTATTAATTGTTTTTGGTTTAAGAGTTTTAGGATTGGTTTTTTGTTTGTTTGAAATTGTGAATTCTACTTTTAACGATTACTATTTTTTGCAATGTATAATTATTATGGTTGTTTATGTTTGTTGTGGTTTAGTGTTTTGTTTTTTATTTATCATGTTGTTGTTTTTCTTTGAATTCTTCTAAATTGGTGTAGTGTGATAGTAAGTTCATTTTGTTGTTTATTCAATTGTGTTATGAATTTTTGAGAATTCAATGAAAAGAAGGTTGTCGATTTGATATCACGAGCATTAATAATGCTTATGCTAAGCACCTTAACCGATAAAGAGTATGTTATTGTCTTCCAACTCAAATCTATACTATAATACTAGTAAAACTATTTGGTATGCATCAGTTACGATTGTACTTATTCAAATTCTACTTCGTATTATTATTTAAGGATCGACAATGCGTCAATTTTACCTTATCATAATAAAAATATATAATATATCAAATAATCATTCTAGTGTAAAGATAAGTATATTCAATATCTAATGATTGAATTAACTGAGCCCATAACCAAATGCATGTTTGTTTAGTTCGTAAAAGAATATTTGGCCAGTATTATTATTTAAAAATAACTAGTTTTATTATTTACATTTCTTATTTATTGTATAAAGGTAAATTATCGATAATTATTTATAACGACTTAAATTTTAAATTTTATCAAAAGTCAATTTTTAATTTTCCAACAATATCCAAAGAACCACAAACACGTACAATCGTCATCAATTGGTTATTTTAAATTTTCAAACTTTATATCTTTTAAACTCTAAATTAATCGGAAACATATATATTTCTACATTTTAAAGACATATAAAATGAAATCCATTAGTGATTTGTTTGGATGCATTTTTTATTTTCAAGACCAAATTCGCAACCAAAATGTTTCAAATTTCGCAACTAAACAACATCTGTTTTTTCGCAACTGTTAGAATATTCAGTGTATTAAGTTTCCTTGTATAGGCCTCTAAGTTCTCTATATATTGAGAGCCTTACTATTGGTCAATTGTTGAATTACATCTCTAATTCATCAATAAAACAAAAGGGAACATTTTCTAATAAACACAAAACCCTAGCCGCTTTCTGCGACTACTTCTCTCTTTGTTTTTAACAAAGACAACAACTAAGATGCTACGTAGAACATGTGCATGTTAACATGGCATCAGAGCACGTGTGATTCTAGGAATTCTGAACATCCTCAACAAAGATGGTTGGCAATGAAGTTGTGGTCAGTCGAATCCCTGATGAATTAACAATGGAGATTGCTGCCATTCTGAGAAATGGTCTCGGAGCACAACAACAAACAACTAACCCCGATAATTTATCCCTAGGGATTAAACATGGTGGTGACAACTATGCCCTATGGGCAAACCTGATGAAGAAAGCAATTAGGGGAAGGGGGGAGGTTCTCACGTTACAGGGGAGCCGACACCTCCATCAAAAACTGACAAAACATATACAAGGTGGGAACAAGATGATCAATCTGTTTTCACATGGATCATCCAGAATCTTGAATCCAGCTTGGTGAATAATGTCTCGTAATATCCCACTGCAAAAGCCCTCTGGGATGGATTAGCCACCACATACAGTTCTGGTACAGATTTGTTACATATGTTTGACCTTCATAAGAGGGCTAATTCATTAAGGCAATGGTCTGATACACTAGAAGACTTATGGAACAAACTGCAGAACATCTGGATGTCTATAGATAGGCGAGATCTGAGCCATATGAAAGACCCAGAAGAAATTTAGATCTACAATAAGAAGACTCAAGAACAAAGACTTTATCAATTGCTAATGGCGATTAATGACAAGCTGGAACCAGCCAAGAGAGATATCCTGAAAAAAGATCTGCTTTCTTCCGTGGAAACAACATAGGCTACAATACGAAGGGAAGTGGCCAGGCTTAATATACTAAAATCAAGTTCTTCTGATAGTGACTCGATTGAAATTGGAATGGGTTTGGCTGTTAAAGATTCTGCACAGAGGTTTAAGTTCTGATCCAAAGAGAAAGAAGATAAATCCAAGTTGTATTGCACTCATTGTGGGATGAAGAAACACACTAAAGAGACATGTTTCCAGCTGGTTGGCTATTCAAAATGGTGGGAAGACGGTCATAAGGAGAAAAATAACCGGTGTTTCAGATCTAATGTCAAACGGGCTTCATCTACAAGTGGCGGTGAAGATCCGACTAAAAATGAACAAGGAAGTGGTACTGGTTCTGGAGGAATGACGGCGAACTCCTATGAAAAACTTGGAGGTAAAGGGTTTGAGAAATCAATGAATTAGATCTTTGATTGCGGGGCTACGGACACCATGTCTTATGATCCTAAAGACTTTGGTGACATGTCATCTCCAAAAAAATCCCATATTGAGACTGCTAGTGGAGAAATTTGTGAAGTCAAATGGGGAGGTTCAATTATTTTTCGGAAAAAATGAAAATTAAAAACTGCCTCTACATTCCTTCACCATCCTTAAATTTATTATCTATTAGTCAAGTGACAAAACAACTCAACTGTGTGGTTCTTGTGTATCCATTTTTTTGCATTTTACAAGACATTCATACGAAAGAGATCATTGGGCGTGGTACTGAACAAGGAGGTCTCTATTATGTTGATGAGGTAGTTCATAAAGGACATGTCATGCTTGCTCATGGAACAACCAAAAGGTAACTTTGGTTATGGCACCGACGACTTGGTCATCATTCTTTTAGCTATCTTAAGAGTTTGTTTCCTAGTCTTTTTTGAATAATTTCATTCACGAGAAATGTGAAACCTGTATTCTTGGAAAAAATCGTAGGGTCTCATTTAATCAAAGTAATACTAGAGTTGATTATGCTTTCTCGCTAATCCATTCTGATATTTGGGGTCCAGCACCAAATTCCACTAACAATCAAATCAGATACTTTGTTTTATTTGTGGATGATTTCTCAAGAATGACTCGGATACACTTCATAAAACATAAATCGGAAGTACCATAAATATTTTTTTGTTTTTACAAAATGATTTTGACTCAATTTGATTTTTTTTACAGATTCTCCGTTCTGACAATGGAACAGAGTTTGTCAACCAAACAATGCATAATTTTTTCAAAACAAATGGTCTTATCCATCAGACCACTTGTCCAAACACACCTCAACAAAACGGTACTTCATAACGAAAAAATCGTACTTTACTTGAAAAAACTTGTGCTATTATGATTGAATCTAGAGTTCCTCATTCTCTTTGGCCAGAAGCTCTTGCTACAGCTACGTATCTCGCAAATCGTCTACCAACCCGATGTCTAGGAAATAAAACTCCATTACAAGTGCTTGCCACCCAAGTTACAATTCTATCTGTTATGACCTTACCACCTCGTGTCTTTGGTTGTTCGGTGTTTGTTCATATCCCTAAAACTAGTCGAAACAAACTTAATCCTGGTGCTGAAAAGTGTGTATTCGTTAGATACTGTGTTCATCAAATGGGATATCGGTGTTACAATCCGGTTACTCGTCGAATTCATGTCACCATGGACTATGACTTCTTAGAATCCGATTATTTTTTTGACCACCAATCTCGTGCTCAGGGGGGGAAAGTAAGTGAATCACTCGACTGGTTGCTATATGAAAGTTACTTTGAGAATGTGCCGATAAAGTCGGTAGATGGCGCCACCGAACACGCCTCTTCCAACATAAAGGAGACTGACGAGGCAGTTCTTACCACCAATGATTATCTCGAAGACAATGTCCAACAAAAAATAAATGTCATGGATACTACCAGCGAATCAGCCGAAGAAAATGTCCATCAAGAGGTAAACAATTTACAATTTCATAATTCACAAAATTTTATTGACCATGAAATTTTAAGAAGTTCATTTGTTGAAACTCAAACTCCGGTTCTTCTCCCAAGAAAAAAATAGAGGGGTTCCTCCTGACCGGTATTCACCGGAACACGTTCCTTGTGCTTCCACATATCCGGTAAAATGGACAGGAAAGGAATGAAAAAGATTGCAAAGGCGTTTTCAGCTATTATTCTCTCTAAACAAATCCCTAAAGCAGCTCAAGAAGCTAAGAAGATGACTGAATGACATGAGGCAATAAATACCGAAATGGAAGCTCTAAAAAGGAATGGTACATGGGAGAATTATGTGTTACCACAAGGGAAGAAAGCAGTCGGGTGTAGATGGGTGTTTAATATAAAATATAAATCCGATGGCACCATTGAGCGACACAAGGCAAGATTGGTTGCCAAAGGATATACACAAATATATGGTATAAACTACTCTGAAACGTTCTCTCTGGTTGCAAAGATTGACACTATTATAGTTTTACTTTCAATAGTTGCGAATAAAGATTGGCCTCTTCATCAATTTGATGTAAAGAATGCGTTCTTACATGGAGACTTGGAATAAGATGTATATATGGAACCCCCACCAGGGTTCTCTGATGGTTTTCAAAAAAATGAGGTATGCAAATTGAAAAAGGCATTATATGGGCTCAAACAGTCTCCTCGTGCTTGGTTTGGGAGATTTACAATGGCAATGAAGCAGTATAGCTACAAACAGAGTAATGAGGATCATACCTTGTTTTACAAAAAGAGAGGAGAAATAGTTACTTGTCTTATAATATATGTCGAAGATATGATTATAACGGGTAATGACGAAGAATAAATTAGCTCTCTTAGGAAAAACCTCTTCAAGGAGTTCGAAATGAAAGACCTAGGGGGATTGAAGTATTTCCTAGGAATCGAGGTTTTTAGGTCAAGAAGAGGGATTTATATCTCCTAACGGAAATATTTATTGAATTTATTAGTTGAAGTTGGCATGGTGGATTGCAAACCAAATGACACTCCTATGGTTGTGAGTCACAAACTAAAGATAACCGAAGGGGCCAGACCAGCAAATAAAGAAAGGTACCAAAGATTGGTGGGAAAATTGATTTACCTAGCTCACACTCGACCCAACATTGCATACGCGGTTGGAGTAGTTAGCCACTTCATGCATCATCCCCAGGAACACCATATGGAGGCAGTAATGAGGATTATTCAATATCTCAAAGGCACACCAAGAAGATGCATAATTTTAAAGAAAAATGGACACCTTGATGTTGAAGTATTCACAAATACTGATTGGGGAGGGAATCCTAACGACAAGCGATCAACTGCTGGCTACTTTACTCTTCTTTGAGGTAACTTGGTGACTTGGAGGAGTAAGAAATAGAAAGTAGTATCATTGTCAAGTGCTGAATCAGAATCTAGAGGAATCGTTAAGGGGATTACCGATATACTTTGGTTAAAGAAGATAATGAAAGAAATCAGATCCCCTCTTAAGTGTCCAACTCAGTTAATGTGCGATAATAAAGCTGCGATTAAGATTTCAGAGAACCCGGTACAACACGATAAAACAAAGCACATTGAAATAGATAGGCACTTCATAAAAGAAAAGATCGAAGATGGGACAGTCGAACTTCCGTTTGTTATATCCGAAGACCAACTGGCAGACATCCTGACAAAAAACAGTTGTTGCAAGAACATTCGAATCAGTTTTATCCAAGTTGGGTATTGGTGATCCCACTACACAACTTGAGGGGGAGTGTTAGAATATTCAGTGTATTAAGTTTCCTTGTATATGCCTCTAAGTTCTCTATATATTAAGAGCCTTACTATTGGTCAATTTTTGAATTACGTCTCTAATGCATCAATAAAACAAAAAGGGAACATTTTCTAATAAACACAAAACCATAGCCGCTTCCTGCAGCTACTTCTCTCTTTGTTTTTAACAAAGACAACAACTGAGATGCTACGTAGAACATGCGCATGTTAGCAGCAACCAAATTACAAGTAATTGTGCAACTCAACAATTATTTTTTCATACTTATTTTACAACCGAACCGATTGAACATAACTCTGCACTCGTTTTTTTTTTAAATAAAAGTTTTTCTACCACAAAATGCATATATTTTCCCAACTACAAAAAAAACTTTGTATTTTGTAGTTTCACACAATCATACTTATTTAGCAACCAAAGTCCGGATTGTTGTGAAAAAAAATTGATATATGTGTTTCATGTGTGTCATTATTTCTTAAATGGGATATAGTACAATGTGTTTCCTTGTATAATATTTTCTCTTATTCACATATTTTTTCTCTTTGTCAATGTGAATCTTTACCTCTTATAATAAGGATGACGACGTAATAGGGATATATAACATTATCAAGTCCCTTTAGTCCTTGAATTTATTTATATGTTTAAAAATTAAAATCATTTTTTATAATGCGGTGGGATTCAAAATATTACCTCATTTGTGTCGTTACTTATGTTATCAATATCTCTAATAAATACGTTGTAAAATGTTATTTTGTACATTATACTTATTCACCCATCATAACCCTAATTATTCTTCCAGTTATTCTTAATCAACAATCATAATACAATAATATGTTGATGCGACATAAAAACCTATCTAATTTCTAATACTATATTTAAAATCATTAAATCTTTAGATCACCATTTTTTATTCAACCATTGTTATTTACCGACTTTTACCAATGTAAAAAAGAAAAGTTTGCATAACATTTTTTACCATTTCATTATTATAGTGTTTTTCTTTGAAAATTTATCTCTCTAAAACCTTTTGTCAAATACGATATTTTTTATTGTTAATTTGTGTACATTTTCCCAATTAACCATGGTATATCATATTCATCATGTACAACTTGTATTTTATTTATACTTACTTATTATGTTAGTTATCATGGAAGGTAAAAGTAAAGAATTAATTCAATACTTTCGTATATCGCGTTGTATATCACCAATGAATCAAATTCTCAAAATAAACAGTCAAATTCTTAAAAAGAGCAATCATCGGTCAATGAGAGGCTTATTCTACTAATAACCCCGACAATATCCATTACATAAAAAATACATGTAGAGGCTTATGACAATCCATGAGGTTATTATTTGTTTTCGTAAAACATCGACTGTAATCCTTCTTGCAATACATTATGTAATACTCATTCTTTTTAATTATTGTACTCTTAATAAATTTGTATATGAACATAGACAATAATGTTTTGAAACATTAGACCAATCCATGAAGTAGTTGATTGAACTAAGTGCGCTTCATCTGAAGATCATAGATTAAGCTATATAAAGTAAACGGTCGTCCCTGTTGAAGCTTAACATCAAATTCATGAATTTCTCAACGTGATTGTCAGGATCTCCAGATTTTCGTACTTGTCCATCTTGTATTAATCGAACTTTTGAGGCTGTTCTCTAACAAAAATTGCAGGTGCCATAAAGATTTGGCCATGCTGGACCTCTAAAGGTAAAAGTAACCATTTTACCTTGGAAGTTGAGTTGACCATTGGTAGGTTTATCGACAATACTGGATGAGACCTGGGTAATAATGATTTGGATGGTAGGGATGTTGGCTAAAAGGGTTCATATAGTATTGCGTGAGTCATAACGATGCCCGAAACTGAATTTGGAACATAATGAGGTTGCTGAAAAGTTAGTTGAGCTGGTTATGAATAGGATACATGAGATGTTGTTAAGGTTGAACATTAGAATTTATGAGTTGAGATGAATGTTGTACCCATTATTGTTGAATACTATTGAGGGTCGGACTTTAGGTGGTTTGATTAGTGTTTGAGCTTGATGATGATTTGTTGCCAAATTTCGAGCATGAGCCCCATTATGATGATGTCGATTCTTTGCTCGACACTGAAATCTCGAACGAGATTGTCAACGATCCGTACGTTTCAGGGACTCTAAATCCCAACCAAGGCCAATCGATTTGTTACTCGATGAAATAGACGAGTGACGATCGATACGAGACGTATATTTTTCTGCGAGTACTCTCAAACTACATAACGTGGTACTTTTATAGTGATTTGATACCCAATATTATGCTTTTAACAAATATTAATCGAAATAAATGTGCCTAACCTCATACCTTAACCTTCAAGCTTTAGTCACGTACTCTCGACTTGAATATGAAGTTTGACTACTCTTCCTGCATGTGTTCGATGGTCATCATCCAGATGTGCCTGGAGGGGATGTAAGCAAGTAGACTCTTTGACACTTAAGACATCTCGACCTCCCAATGAGCTGTAAACTCAATACGGTTTTCTATGATCTTAATGAAATATAATAGCTAACAGTTTTCTATTAATGGTTTGGAAATATACTATTGGGGTACCAATCTTTTTCCTACAAACAACGTTATTGATGATCGATTGGATTATAAAAGTCCAAAGTAGTCACGACATGACAAAAAATTATAAATTATAATAATAATAATAATAATAATATTTATTATTCATATTGTATTAATAAACCAATTATCACATACTTCTACAATAAAATTACAGAAATCATAATAAAAATATTAAAAAATCATATTATATAAATATGAGTGATTCTATATTTAGTAATTTATTATACAATTTTATTAATAATTTATACTATGGTAAATTAAATTTTTCACATCAATAACCTAAATAACTTTAAATAATAAAAATAAATAAATTTTGAACAAGTTTAAATCAAGTTTAATGCATGTATTTGAAATACCATTTAGTAGTATGAAATACCTCTTAACCGTTCTCCCTCTCTCTGATTTTTTTTTCTTTCAAAAAGGTCATATCTTTGAAACCAAAACTCCAAAAAAAACTTGGAAATACCATTATTTTTATTTTTTAATACGAACTAAAACTGGATCTATCAAAGATATTTTTATTATTATTTTATGTAAGATGTGTAATTATGTGTAATTGGGTTGCAAAATAGGTTTGAAAAAATTACTATGTTCAACTTGCATAATTACGTGTACTTTGGTTGTGAAAAAATAATTTATTTGTTGCAGAATTATTTGTAATTTGGTTGCGAAAATCATCAAAATTATCTACAAATAATTATCCAAATTTGATAAAGTACGAATAATCATTTGGTTTTAAATTAAAAGTACTCAGAACCATCTCGTAGTCCAAAATATCTCGTAAACGCTCTATTTTCATAAATGTTATATATATATATATATATATATATATATATATATATATATATATATTAAAATACCATTATTTTTACTTTTTTAAGATGATCAAAATTAGGTTTATGAAATAATTTTTTTGATTGTTTTAGTTGTGTAATTATATGTAATTGAATTATAAAATAAGTATGGAAATACTATTGGTTTCAAGTGTTCAGTTGCATAATTGCATACAAATGTGTTGCATAAAAAAAATCGCGTAAACCGTATTTTTGTTATTGCGAAAACAATTAGTGTTCACTTGCAGAATTACATATAAACTTGTTACGTAAACATGAAAAAAAAAGTCGCATAAACATAACTTTGGTTGCCAAATAGGTATGAAAAAAATGTGTTTCAATTGCGGACTATGTGTGATTTAGTTCATAAAAGAAAACGGGTTCTCATTATGTAATCACGTGTGATGTGGTTGCGAAAATAAATAAATAAAAATAAAAATCTTCAAAAGAAATCATTGAATTTGATTTTATTATATATATATATATAAATATAATTTTAGTTTTTTTTAATTATAATTTAAAAATAGAAAATTTTGAATGTTAAAAATATCCGAAATTGTACTAACTTTATAGGTTAAAAATATTATTAAAAACTTTTATATTATAGGTAATTATGATAATTTTTTAAATTTTAAATAGTTATGTTAATCTTTCATGGATAATAGTGATCACTGATCAGTTTCCCACGATGGAGGTAAAACTTTGAAATTTACCAAAATTCAAAACCACCCGCCATTTCTCTAGCTTGCCATGCTGCCAATCCGTGTGAATCATAATATAGCCAATAAAAACAACGCAACCTCTGTTTTTGTTATATAAACGATCGAACCATCTCAATAAAAAACTCAGCCATCTTTTTCAATCGTGTTCTGTTTAACACTCAACTATTTCTTACTTTCAAAACCAAGTATGGCTAATTCACCTGCTAAAGTTGCTACCACCACAAAGGGAGGCCGAGGTAGATCCAAGGGAGCCAAATCTATCTCACGATCATCAAAAGCCGGTCTTCAGTTTCCCGTGGGCCGAATCGCTCGATACCTCAAGAAAGGCCGATATGCTAAGCGAGTTGGTTCTGGTTGCCCTGTGTATCTCTCTGCAGTTCTTGAGTACCTTGCCGCTGAGGTATTGTTTTTTTCTTCAAACTCTCTCTATTTTGTTGTTGATTGAGGGTTTGTGTGAGTTGATTTTGGTTATTTGTTAAATAGGTTTTGGAGTTGGCTGGAAATGCAGCAAGGGATAACAAAAGGAATAGAATTACCCCAAGGCACGTGCAGCTTGCGGTGAGGAACGATGAGGAATTAAGCAAGCTTCTTAGGTCTGTTACCATTGCTCATGGTGGAGTTCTTCCTAAGATTCATCCCAATCTTTTGCCCAAGAAATCCTCCAAGGACAAGACCGATATTGGATCCGTGTCTCAAGAGTTTTAGGATCTTTGTCTATGTTTCTCATGTTTTCATTTTTCTGTTAGTTTTTAGTAAAAATGTTTTGTAATTTAGGGTTTCTCATAGTCTTTATGAGATAAGTTTGTAAATTTCTCTATTTCATCAATGGTAACCTTTCAACTTTTATTCACTTCTCACGGATTTGTTATATATCGATCGAATTCATTTAGTTATAAAACTTTTTTTTTTTTAAGTTTTTAATTTTCACGTTATACTATGTTTTATATCGGATTTGTGGAATGATACACAAATGGGGATGTAGCTCAAATGGTAGAGCGCTCGCTTTGCATGCGAGAGGCACGGGGTTCGATCCCCCGCATCTCCACTTTTTTTTTCTATTCTTTTTTCTCAGTTCCATCTTCCTTATCCCACAAAGACTATCTTGTTTTGCAATTCTACGAGTTCTTCAAGCATGTCCATCCCTCTCTTCAACATCACTCCTGATTTGACTGTTTCAAAACTATGCTTTGGGACTATGACCCTTGGTCAGCAAAACAATCTGCTTCAGTCTTTTCGCCTCCTCGACGACGCTTTTGACGGCGGAATCAATTTCTTTGACTCGGCCGAGATGTAGTAGTCTCTATCTATTTCCCCATTTATGTACATGAAATTCAATTTTTTTTGAATAAATTTCAACTGGCTTTGTAGGTATCCCGTTCCTCAGCGTGCGGAGACTCAGGGACTGAGCGAGGAGTTTTTCGGCCGTTGGATGAAGGCGAGGAAGATCCCCCGGGACCGCATTGTCTTCGCCACTAAGGTTTAAACTGCTTTCTATCTTTTGAGCCACTGTTAGCTGTACCCAGATTCATATGTCCTGGCACTCTATATAACTGTGTGTGTTACTATCAGGGCTGTTTCAGCAGAATTGCTCCAATGCTGTTAAAGTTTTCCTGTGTGGAAACAATTTTATTTTACTTATTGTTTCAAAACCTAATTTTGTTGCTGGTATTGTATCTCTTAAAATCATGTACATATATATCAAAGCATACTGTGTTTGTTCCTGTTTCTCACAGGATTGTTTCCGACATAACCAGTCATCCTATTCTGCTTTTCAATGTTGACATTGATAAAAGATAGCTGTGCAGGTTGCTGGGCCGTCTGGACAGATGACTTGGATTCGAGGTGGCCCTGAATGTTTGGATACTAGAAATATCACCGAGGCGATTGATAATAGGTCAGTTTATATACATGCAAGTATGTTAGGAAGGTGAATTATACTCTAAAATCGAATTATGGGAGCTATATTATTTTTCTCAAATTGGATTTTCTTGATTCGCAACTGTAGTATTATTGGGTAACTAGTAACTAGTGCTTAAGATTAGTTGTGCACCCGCGGTGGAACGTTATTTATATGCACAATGCTCCGTACAAGATGAATAGTTTTTCTAAAACCATCCCCACATGACAAAACCGTAGACGGCACGTTACAATCTTTTAAATTTTAGCAGCGAAGGAGCAGACTTGAACTTATTTCTACATAGAAGGTGCTATATTAAGCACTATTGTAACCTTCAGTTTGAAGATATTGATTTTTAAAACTTTTTTGCATATATGAGAATAGTATCTTTAAACATTAATGATGATATAAACATTAATAGTTTTTTACATAAGTGAATTTCTGAATCGACTATTCGTTGATCTTGTGCAGTTTGCGGCGAACAGAATTGGACTACATTGACCTATATCAAATTCATTGGCCTGATCGGTTTGTATGATATTCTTACCCTATTCTTGGACCGTTAGGAAGGAGCTACAGTTTCAATTGAGAAAAACTTAAGTAAATTATTAGCCTTACAGGAGATATATGAAGGAGTGCCTTCCCTGTTATGAGTCTTTGCTCTTATATTGCCTTTTTGCTCTACCTAGGGCTAGGAGTTTCTTAAAATTATTTTATGTCTGCTTTTGTAGCTATGTACCCATGTTTGGAGAAACTGAATATGATCCTACGCAACAATATGATTCAGTTTGCATAGAGGAGCAACTTGATGCTCTTGGTAGAGCTGTTGATGCTGGTAAGGTGAGCGATAGTACCACTGCAGGCCCGTATTTATAATCAGCTTATGTCAATTGAAGCTAATGAAAATTCTTTTTTTTTATAAAGATCAGATATGTTGGACTCAGTAATGAAACACCCTATGGTGTAATGAAGTTTCTTCAAACTGCTGAAAAAGTTCCTCGATTTCCTAAAATTGTAACTGTGCAGGTTGTATGATCTATCTTTGTCTATATATTTCTGTTTTTGTTTCTTGAGTCCTCTTTTCATGGGTGTTCACAGACACGAACATGCGCGTATGAATTCTGCTGTGGCTAATTTGCTCCTCATTGTCTATATGCTAGAATTCTTATAGCTTGCTCTGCCGAACTTTTGATTCTGGAATGGCAGAGTGCTGTCATCACGAAAGGTATCAATCTGCTTCTATCATCGCTAGAGTTAAGTCATTTACTTGTTAATAGCGTAACTTTTCAAAATTTTTAATGTAGGGTTTGGTTCATTTATCTAAGACAGTTGTTTAATGTAAAATTTGATGTATTAACATGAACTGGTTATGTTGGAGTTGCTTTAAATTGTTCATAGCGTATGAGCGATTGCATTATACTAAGAGCAGTTTGAAGGACTGCAGTATAAACTAGTAGTAGTTTGAAGGACTTTAATACCAAATTTAAATATCTAAGGCACACTTCCTAAGCTACCCTACAACCATAGTTGTCAAATTGTCTATATGATCTTTATAGTGCATTGTTTTGTATTGTATGATACACTTAGTTTTTTGAACAATAACTAAAAAATATATCCACACTCCTTTAAACCTTTAATATGGTATGGTATGATACACGACGTAGCGAAAGATACACGTGTGTATCTTACGATATGGTTTGTGTATCCTATGGTGAACGAGCTCTTAAGATACGTAGCAAGATACGGATTGTTTAGGCTTGGATGTGATATACACATTATCTTAAGATACACTTATACGTATGGGGATATTGACAACTATACCAATATCTTATATGATCTCTCTAATCAAGGTTACTTGTAGGGTAATGTATCTGTAACTTTGATTATCGTGATGCTTATTCTGCCACTTAAAAATTTCAGGATCAGTTTGTTGCCCTATAGCCCCCTCGCGATGGGCATACTTTCCGGAAAATACAATTTGCCTAATGGCGGTCCTGCCGACGCACGGTTAAATCTTTTCAAAGGTCAGTTTTCAAGCATAAACTGAACTGGTTCTCCGTCAAGGTAATCTTTAAGCTTATTGTCATCGCAGGGAGGTATTTAGAAGGGGAATCACGATACAACCTATCCAGCGGTGTCCTAAAAGCAGCAAGCATGGTGGGTGGATGATTCCTCTGATATATTCAAAGTAGATTAATGGCAATAAGAATGAACTGGATACAGTTTACACCTCTTCAAAAGACTGCTGACTATTGTTGATAAGAAACAATAATAACTTTAATTATAAACAATAAAATCTTTCTAAACTATATGCTGTCTGTCAACACAGGAGTACCTTGAGATTGCTAAAAGGCATGGACTTCATCCTGTATCCCTTGCAATCGGTATGTACCTCTTTTGCTTTATTCATGTAGTTTTTATATTTTTATAAATTACCCACCTAAAAGATTTCCGATTATTAGCTAAATGTTTTGTCGCGTTGATGATATTTTGTCTCGCGACACAGCTTTTGTTATGAGACATCCCCTTGTTGCAAGTGCTGTATTTGGTGCTACGAAGTCATGGCAGCTCCAGGAAGTCCTCAATGCCTGTAAGGTTGAACTAACCTCTGAAATTGTAGCCCAACTCAACAGAGTTCATGCAAGATTTCCAAATCCATGTCCTTAATTTGTTACTTTTAAAATAGAATCAGAGCATGTATTTTCAAGGTTTGATGTTGAATTGAAGCACGGCATTAAAGTTCCATGCACCCAATGGTCTTGGCTTTATTTTATACCGTTCAAGTCAATATCTTTGTGATGTTACACTATTGAATCAAGGATATATCTTTTCAGAAAAGTAACTCAAGATTGACCGACCTTTATGGAGTGTATAAAGTCTGAAAATCAACACGTCGGAACTCAATATTCTTTGTTCTTTATAATCAAAAGTGAGCCCGCAAGTACTATGTCTGTATGGATATGTAATGACAGTGATTTAATTTAGTTTAATTTGTGTGAATATATCTGTATGGGTAATTATTGATTCAAATAAACATTGAGTTAATGAATATTCCCAAAACATGAAGTTGATTTTAAACTTACTCCTCCGGTTTTTTCACAAATATTAAGAAAAGTAATAATGATTTTGAAAGAATAAAAGAAAATAAATTTGATTGGTGGAGTTAATAACTTATAGAGAAAGTTAATTATTTTATTGGTTGAAAGTGGAATACATGTAATAATGCTTCGTTGGAAAACGAGTACGACATATATTATGAGACGTGAAACATCGTATTCTACAAATATAAATAGTCATTTTCTTATTTGAATGATATGAAAACACGGTAAAAGAAGTTCCAACAAGAACTTACAAAAATATAAATTAAGCATAACAAAAATAAAAATAGATATAAACGAAAACGGAATAAAAAGAATAAAATGGTGAATAAATATTTAATACTCCAACATAGGAGAGAACGTTTCTCTTCCTTCTTTAAGTGGCATTACCACCTATTCAAAATTCAAATCCATCATCATGTTCATTTGGAAAAAAAGTATTAAAATAATACTCCAATAAATATTATTGTCTTGTCAAATGGAATTATATTATTATTAATTGTAACTTATCTTGAAAGATCAAGATAATAAATAAAACAGTCCTAATAAAAAACATACCTATATTAAAATAAAAATAAATAAATAAAAATAAAACAAAAAAATAAAACAAAACAATAAAAATCAGTTTGGCAATAAAATTTAGAAAATACTACATTATTATTTTAGTGTGTTGCCATGTGATGTGAGTGAGTGAGTCTATCTTTGTTGCTCAGCCGTTGACTCTTACAATTAAACCTTGACAGCGGAGAAGATAAAACCTCACCAGGTATTCACTTTCTCTCTCTAAAATAGAAGAATCTCTTAATTTTAACTTTTAAGCCTTTAATTTTACTTAAGAAACTAATGATATAGGCTATAGCAATAGCCCGGGCCCCACCTGCAGACTTCACTGCAGGTTAAATTCATTTTTTCATTTGTATTTTTCTCGGACTTCATTCTCGGCTGTTTTGTTAACGATGGCTTCCAAAGCGTGGCTTCATCCAGCTCCGATGTACCGGACCCTAGAGACGTATTGGGACTCCGAAGACGATGCTCCTGGTCCCCGTTGCGGTCACACTCTCACGGCCATCGCCGCTAGTAAAACCAGTGGTCCTCGCCTTATCCTCTTTGGTGGCGCCACTGCTATCGAGGGTGGCAACTCCTCCACTCCCGGAATCAGTTACATCTCTTTCTTCTCCTTTCTTTCCGATTCAATTTCGATTGCATTCTTGATTTTTGTTGTTGCTGTTTTGTTCGCAGGATTAGCTGGTGTTACTAATTCAATTCATTCTTATGATGTTCTTACTAGAAAGTGGACTAGGTCAGATTATTTCTTCTCTCTTTTTTTTTTCTCAATTTTGGAAAAATTGTTTCTCAATTTGATGTTCTTACTGTTTTTGGAAATGTGCAGGCTTAGACCAGCTGGAGATCCACCATCTCCAAGGGCTGCTCATGCTGCTGCTGCAGTCGGAACTATGGTGGTGTTTCAGGTAATTGAGTTGTTACTTGGTTCCTTTTATAATAATGCGATCCCAAGAGCTTTACTTGATTAGAAAACTCTAACCTATGTTTAGTATAGTCTAATGGGCCTTTCAAATGGTAAAAAGACACTCATTTCGGCCTCTTCTGTTAAACCTCAAAGACAATCATCCCAATTAGCTTTTAGAGTTTCTGTCACAGTTGTATGATAATTTTTTTGGTGTTTTTGTCATAACCAAAGTGTATGATGCAGAACTACGTCAGTGTATACTAGTCTGTTCATGACATCTATTGGTTGTATTGGTAGGGTGGTATCGGTCCTGCTGGACATTCGACAGATGATCTATATGTGCTCGATTTGACTAACGATAAATTCAAGTGGCACCGGTGAGCCTTAATTGTTCCCAAATTCGTTATTTTTTTTTTCATTCCATTTCCTTTACTTTGATTTTTCTTTTTCTATTTTGGTTACATCCTGATTGCGTTTTTGTACTTAATGTGAGCTTAGAGTGGTTGTGCAAGGACAGGGTCCAGGTCCTCGGTATGGACACGTAATTGATCTGGTTGCTCAGAGATATCTAGTTACAGTCACCGGCAATGATGGTAAGGTTACTACTACCCATATTCAGTTTGCTTATATAGCCATATACTCGCTATTTTTAGTCAACGTTCAAGTTCATACCAACAAAACAACTATGTGCATGCCGAATCTATCTGGAATTTTGGTATAAACATATATATATATATATATATATATATATATATATATATATATATATATATATATATATATATATATAATAGACACCCCTCCATTCTTTTTTACGTTTCATTCTAGGAAAGATATGTATTTATAATTAGACGTGGTGCATGTATCAATAAAGTACTGACTGAGAATTTCGTTTTGATCATTTTCTTTATAAATTGCTTTAACGTAAATATTTTTACTTTATTTGGAAAGATAAAAGGGTTATATAGTTTGTTGAGATACTGACTCATAGTAATGTTGGAAGAATAATAACCTATTGCACATAGAAAACCACATAAAGTCCAGTGATCATGTTACTTTGATTTTCTAACAGGGAAAAGAGTTCTTTCTGATGCCTGGTCATTGGATACGGCACAGAAACCATATGTGTGGCAAAAGTTGAACCCTGAAGGTGACAGGCCTACTGCTAGGATGTGGGTAACTTATATATGTGTTGTCTATTTGAAAAATTTCAATAGCTTCATGTTAGATGTTAACTTATCCAACGACTCTTTGTAGGTATGCAACTGGTAGTGCCCGAACAGATGGCATGTTTTTGCTTTGTGGCGGAAGAGACTCCTCCGGCGCGGTATGTATGTTTCTTTCTTTCCATACTTGTAAAGAATTTGATTCGTAGCAACTTACTGTGTACTCAAGTGGAAAATAAATCACATGTAATGCGGTTTTAAGCTTGCTTTGTTACTGATTGTCCATTACAGCCATTGGCAGATGCTTACGGGCTTCTCATGCATAGGAATGGTCAGTGGGAGTGGACTCTTGCACCTGGAGTTGCTCCTTCACCAAGATATCAGCATGCTGCGGTGAGCCTGAGCTAATTGTTCTAACTATAAACCATAGGAGAACGTCATGGAACTTAAATTGGAAATTGGAAAAAGTTTGCAAAAAGAGTTCTGTAATAGTTATTACTGCTTTATCACTATGTTATACTAATACTGTGGTTACTTCCTGCCATCATTCAAGCCAGATCATTCTTTTGAGCTCACAAGTTAGTTCTGTTTAAAATCGTTTACCTTCAGGTATTTGTTGGTGCGAGATTGCATGTTACAGGAGGTGTACTTAGAGGGGGACGCTCGATTGAAGGTGAAGCAGTTGTTGCAGGTACATCTGTCACCTACCATTTTACCTTGTAACTGTAGCATTAGTTTGTTCCTACTGACAAATGAGTTATAAATATTATCTCCCCTTTGCAGTGCTTGACACTGCTGCCGGAGTTTGGCTGGATAGAAATGGGCTTGTGACTTCTACACGTAAGGGGCATACCGAAAATGATCCTACTTTGGAACTTATGAGGCGATGCCGCCATGCAGCTGCCTCTGTTGGTGTACGCATATATATCTATGGTGGTCTTAGAGGAGGTAAATTTCGATAATTGCTATTGCCATTTTCTATAGTAAAGTTCTATTGTCAATTAGTCAGTCAGGTTTCTGGAAATCTGAAAAGAAAAAATTAATAAAACAAATAAATATTTTATAGTATAAAATATTGAAGCTGTAAGTTTAAAATCTTTGAGGTATTGTATCGCTCCTCTTCAACGGCGTATTTTAACTTCTGCTAATAAACTAGCTTTGATGATACTGGCTCTGCATAGATGGCTGATCAACATCTTCTATTTCTATGCTTATTTAGTACATCGGTTTTTAAGTAATCTTTTCATGATTAAATACTTTCTTATTTTGCATATGAGATTCTCTTAAACAGTATTATCATTCTTAAATATGCAGATGACATGATCATATATTATGAATTTATGTACAATGATCTAGTAAGCGTTTGGAGGAACTGGTTAATAAAGTTCTGAGTATTGGTATAGTTAATATTTCTATGAGTCAGTATCTCAACCAAAGGACCTAAATCAATTCACGAGTTAAGTAGCAGCCATTTCTCATATAACACCCAGAGCTTTCAATTAAGTAGTATAGGAAATAAATAGCATATCTGCATATTCTTAATATTTTATTTGCTACAGTGGTATCTAGCGGCGTTAATATTGTCTTTCAAATTATACCTGCAAGCCTATTTTAATGGTATATCTATTATATATCCTTGGATTTGTGATGTAGCAATGATTATTGTATAATCCTTTGCAGATATGCTGCTAGATGATTTTCTGGTAGCAGAAAATTCAGCATTTCAGTCTGAAATCAACTCTCCTCTTTTAACCTCTGAAAGAGGAGCCACAAGTCCTAAAATTAGCTTGTCCAGTGTAAATTCTTTTGGAACATCAGATGACGGTCCAGATACTCCATCTTCTGGAGGAATGGGGTTTGATTTCTTCTTATCTTGCGACTTTGAATTTTTTTACTAGCTTCTCCTAAATACTGATGCTCACATATAGATTACTTTTTATCAGTATGGACGAAAACTCTATGGAGAAACTGAGGGAGGCTTCTGCTGCTGAAGCAGAGGCAGTTAGTGCTGTTTGGCAAGCTGCACAAGCAGCATCAGCTGTTCCTGGAGAAGAAGACACATCTGTATCCGATCTTAATTCTCCAGGTGTAGATGTTTCGGATGGCAGCAACCCTGAAAGAGACGTTCGCCTTCACTCTAGAGCTGTGAGTGTGTTGCTTATAGCGTAGGCCTTGGTTGGGTGATCTTATATGCAACTCTATATTGTTGGTTGATTAAACTTGAGCATACCAACGATAGTCTTCTTGTATATATATTCAGTAAAAGCCAATATTTTGGGGGGCTTCTTGAGAAAGCTGTTTTAAGAGTAAAAGCACGAAAGTAAAAAGTGGCCAAGCAACCTTATTTGTGTGGTTCTAGTCCTCAGAAGCCGGTTTTGGAATCATGCCAAACACTTAAACAATTGGGTGGTTAGTCATATTTAGTAGTATTTTACTGTTGTATTATTGCAGGTTGTAGTTGCTAAGGAGGCTATTGGAAACCTTGGTGGGATGGTAAGGCAGTTATCCTTGGATCAATTTGAAAATGAAAGTAGAAGAATGCTTCCCATTAACAACGACATGTCACATCCTAACAAGAAGTTCACTAGGCAGAAGTCTCCTCAGGGATTACACAAAAAGGCAAGAATTTTTAATTTTTATTCTTTCTAGTTCATATAATTGTGCAGGTTGATTTTGATGTTATATTTTTTCTTGCAGATTATTTCTCATTTGCTAAAGCCCCGAAACTGGAAACCTCCTACAAATAGGAAATTTTTCTTGGATACTTATGAAGTGGGTGAACTCTGTTATGCCGCTGAACAAATATTTATGCACGAGACCACAGTTCTTCAACTGAAAGCTCCTGTTAAAGTGTTTGGTGATCTTCATGGTCAGTTTGGTGATCTAATGCGGCTTTTTGCTGAATATGGATTTCCATCAACCGCAGGAGACATAACGTAAGTTGATTATAGGTCATAGATCAGTTTTAATCATCTGGATTTGATCGGAAATCGCTTAATAGTTATTACCATCCCAGAGATCAATTATATTGGAAACTAAGGATGAGTATAATCATAAGTTTTTTTAATCCCTTAAACCCAAGAATTAGAATTTTGGTTATCTAATCTTATTACATTGTGCGATACTGAACTGCTTCACGATGGGTTTATTTAAGGCTTATAAAGTGAGCCTTCTACTTTAAGATACAAGAATCTGGGACCACGTAGGAATCTCAGCACGGTCCTGAACTAAATCTAGAAATCTGACTGGTATAGGTTAAAATTTGAAGCCATTGCCTGTTAAATTCTTACAATATAACTATCTAGTTTCTCTTAAGTATTTTGACTTGACCCAGAGTATTATTACGTTTCAGGTACATTGACTATTTATTCCTTGGAGATTATGTGGATCGTGGCCAACACAGCTTGGAGACCATAACTTTACTACTTGCTCTTAAGGCCAGTTGTTGCCTTGACCAAAATTTAGTATAAATGAAGTCTGATTTGCACAGTTTCTTATTTAACTGTTTTGAGTCCTTTTGATATGGTCTAACAGATCGAGTATCCTGATAATGTCCACTTGATACGTGGAAATCATGAGGCTGCTGACATAAATGCTCTCTTTGGTTTCCGTCTCGAATGTATTGAAAGAATGGGGGAGAAGGATGGAATATGGGCATGGACTCGGTTTAATCAACTCTTTAATCATTTACCTCTTGCTGCACTGATTGAAAAGAAAATTATCTGTATGCATGGTGGGATAGGGAGATCTATTAGTGCAGTAGAACAGATTGAAAAGCTCGAACGGCCCATAACGATGGATGCTGGATCGATAGTTCTAATGGACCTCTTGTGGTATTCCTCTTTTCTACTTGTATGTTGACATGACGTTTCTTTCTTTCATCTCAAGTTATTAATTTTTTGTTTTTTCTTTATAAATTTATGCAGGTCTGATCCTACTGAAAATGACAGCATAGAGGGCTTGAGACCAAATGCTAGAGGTCCTGGTCTGGTCACATTCGGGGTATCTCTTCTATCATCTGCTACTCTTAATAAATACGTGATAAGGCGTTCAATTGAATTTAAAAGTCATTGAAAAAATTAGTGACATATTTTTTTGGGTATCTCTCTATCATCTGCTACTCTTATTAGATACATGATATGGTGTTCGGTCCAATTTAAAAATCATTGAAAAATTTAGTTCCATCTCTTAGAGGCAGTTCAGGTTGCATTAAACAGTTTAGTTTGGTTTGAGAACTACCGCATATAATGTGATATTAATGTATGCAGCCTGACAGAGTGACGGAATTCTGTAAGAGAAACAAACTACAGCTCATTATTAGGGCACATGAATGTGTAATGGATGGCTTTGAGCGGTTTGCTCAGGGGCAATTAATTACTCTTTTCTCGGCAACCAACTACTGTGGTAAGCAAAAATTGTCATAATCCCTTCCATTGTAGTCGTGACTATTTTCACCCTGACTGTGTTCGTATTCCCAGGGACGGCAAACAATGCTGGAGCAATATTAGTTGTTGGAAGAGGGTTGGTTATAGTTCCAAAATTGATTCACCCTTTGCCACCTCCCATTCAGTCTCCAGAGACATCTCCTGAACGTCACCTGGATGACACTTGGATGCAAGTATGATTTCTAACACTAATGACGTAATTAGTTAACTTGGCTTCAGTTTCAGCCTCATGATTGATTCAGGTCACATAATTTTGTGTCCAGGAACTCAATATTCAAAGACCACCAACTCCAACTCGTGGCCGGCCAGGCGATCATGACCGAAGCTCGCTTGCATACATTTGATGTTATCTAGACTCAATTGTATATGTCTACAAACAGAATGGTACAGAGCAAGGATGCGACTGTTGTAACATATTCGGGAAAATGAAGCCATTGTTTAATCTGTAGTGTGTTTGCACATATAGCCTGAGAATTGTTAAAGGTATAAGTTATATCTATGGAAGACAAAGTATAGTACTTACTGCGGTCTCCAGTAAACAAGGCAAACCAGTGCAAGGGTAATTAATTTTTATTTTTTTGTAGATCGTGCTTTGTAACCAAAGTAATGCTGCATTACATTAAGCTTTATAATCTTACGGACACTAACTATTGAATTATTACAATTTATGTTTCGGAAGTTGATTTTATTTTTCTTTTCTTCCTACCTTAGGTTTGACTAAATCACTATCATATTATGAGTTAGAAATCAAACTGTGGACTAAATGGTCAAGACATAAGACCTGGTAAATCAATATCTTTCCCTTTTAGCGGCCTGTCAAATTGACATAACTCTCGAAACATAAATTGTTTAATAAGGTAATATATTCCCCAAGGGTCATAGCTTTTATAGGATTGAATGAAGTAGGTGGTAGGATGTAGTATTTGTTAAATAAAATTATAGCCTCTAGAAGATTTTATGGATGACAGTATGGAAGGATAAGGTCGACGACTCATGAGATGTAAATAAATGAAGATAAATGAAGCTGAATAGGTGGAGGTACTGAATATGAGGCGGTTCAATTTGGTGTTGGTGTTGTTTTATCTATACGTGGTTGCCGTGGACACAAGATATTCAAGGTGTTGTTTTACCTACGTGGATTTAATAGAATACAAGATATTCTTAAGGTGAACTTTCCGGTTTAATGTCGTCGGTCCATCTAATGATACTTTGCATGTTCAAGGAGATAAGGGAAATGAGGAAAGCTAATAATTATCATAAACTTTTATCATCCATTAGACAAAATGTGTTTGAATCAGGATCTTTTCGTCAAGATACATGCAAAATTCTAAGGTGATATTTCAAATCTTTTTGTTTTAATGCTTTAAAATTAAAAATGAATGAACTAAGACCATAACAATGCGTATCTTACGAATTCAAAAAAAATGAAAAAAACATTGTGAGATTTGAACCGTTGTCTTAAACTTTACTATCGCTATAAAAACAATCGCTTTAAAGGAAAACAAAAAACAAAAAGAGGTAATTCTAAGGTAAAATGTTAACAAAAACAAAAATAATAACACACATATAGTGATAATGATGAATAATCTAATAACGAGTTGAACCCAAAAAAAAAAAAAGAGGGACTAGTGGATGTTTGTCAAGGAACATTTAAAAGGCCAAACTTAACTACATTAACTTTAGCTCGGTCTCATTTGTTTTAGAGAATTTCGGATAAGGACATAGGAAATTTGATCATTATAGAATGGATAAATATAACGAGAATGATGATTCTGGACATCAATTGGAATAGTTAAAAAATACGGTGTTTGGGTTCAACCGTGATGATATTATCCTTTATAAAGTTTACTCTATAACTTTTAAAGAATATACTTTAGTTTTGTTTGATAATATCTCTTTTGGATAGATTCATAGTTTTGAAGAGTTATGGATTTCTTTTACAAGCCAGTACAACGTGAACACAGCGATAAAGAATGACGAAGATTATATTATGGCACTTAACCAAAAGCAAGGTAAATCCTTCGGACATTATGTACAAAATTTTCTTACGAAAATAAACGGTATGCATGTATGTATAAATGTGTAGTTTTGGATGCATTTTTAAAAGACGACTATTGATATATAACAAATTTCTTGAATATTTATTTAGGATTTCAGTGGACAATATGAGAGATTTGTTGAATATATCTATAATGTATCAAAGTTGAAGTAACTAGACGAGAAGAATGAATACCAACTAAAATGCTTGAGCACATATTGGGGATTCTGCATAGAAAGTGTAGTGGCGAGCAAAGACTGAGGTTGGAGGATAGAAAGTATAGTGAAACAAAGACCAAAATACATCGTCAAGATGCAAAGTTGATATAGGTTTTCTTCTTATGATAACCTATACAGAATGTTCACTTCTTTCTCAACAAGTATTGCAATAATATTTTATAGAACAAAAAAATAAATTGAATTATCGACCTCCGCGAGTTATGTTTGCACTGAACATTGGAAGATCTAGGAGATATTACTGTGCTTATCATCGTGGTCATATACATACAATATATGAGTATTTTTGCTTAAAAGATAATATTCAAAGGTTGATAAGATAATGATGAATTGATTGAGTTTATCAAAAATAGAGAATATATATATGTTGATAGAAACAACAGTCAAAGAAAACAAGATACTAATTAACAAATGATTAATACCATTTTTAGAGGAGACAATATAGCGGGGACATCGTAATCGTCAACAAAGAGGTATAAGAAATATTAGGAAGTACATCTTATAGATAAGTCATCATTACACATTAATAGATTTCAAATTTCATCACTGATTTTTACTGATGGCGACCTATGAGAGTTGGTAACTCCTTATGAGAATGCTTTATCGGTTACAATAGAAATTAATGGAGTGATTATCAAAAGAGTGATGATTAATAGTGGTAGACCGACTAATGTTTTATATTAAAATATCTATAATGTGATGATTGGACTAACTCCCTATAAAAATTAAAAAATACATTTCATTAGTTTTGCTGGACGATCGACTAATTACGTAGACGATGTAAAGTTTCCAGTTGTTGGTGGAATAATGCAACAATATATACAATTAATATGTTATTTATGGTCATCACTGCACTAAGTTCATATACTGATATTTTAGCTCATCCATGGTTGCATAAAATAAAAACACTTGTTTAATCTTATCATCAATATGTGAAGTATTTTGCCACGAGCCAAGTTATGATTATTAAAGGAAAAAAAGATAACAAGAGAATGTTATTCAATGTGCTTTTGTCCAGATAACATTGTGGCATAACAATTACACAACCCATTTAAAGGATGAAATTGATGACCCACGAGAAGTATTACGGGTAACCGAGCCTTTAGACGGAACAACTAATATAAAAATTAGTGATGAATGAATTGTGATGATTGGAAGTCAGATAAGTAAAATATTAAAGACGAGCCGATGAGTTGTTTGAAGATAAATATGGATATGTTTTTTTGGAGTATAAATGATGTTACATGTGTTAGTAATTCAATCAATTGTCATGAGCTATCCCTTGATAATAGATTAAAATCTATATGATACAACATATGATATTTTCTCCAGACAAGTTTATAACGATAATGAAGGAAGTGGAAATGTTTTTAAAGATCAAACACATAAGAGAATCAAGATATCCAATATGGGTGGCTAATGCGGTGTTGGTAAAAAATAAAAATGAGAAATAAAAATGTGTGTCGATGTTACCGATTTGAATGAGGATTGTCTAAGAGAGGATTTTCATATATCATGTATTGATCAGTTAGTAGATGCAACAATGAGACATGAAGTGATTTTATTTATGGATGTTTATTCAAGATATAATCAAATAAAAATACATCTGAATGGAAAGGAGAGTACAACGTCTATGACCGAGCGAGGGTTGTATTATTATAAAGTATTGATATTCGGTTCAAAGATGTTAAATAACAAAGAGAGAAGTAGCCGCAGAAGGCGGCTAGGGTTTTTTGTTTATTAGAAAATATTCATTTTTGTATTGAACTGTTTTTTTATAATGCAAACCCAAGTAAGGCTCTCAATATATAGAGAACTTAGAGGCCTATACAATGAAACTTAATACACTGAATATTCTAACACTCCCCCTCAAGTTGTGTAGTGGGATCACCAATACCCAACTTGGATAAAACTGATTCGAATGTTCTTGCAGCAACCGCTTTTGTCATGATGTCTGCCGGTTGGTCTTCGGATCTAACAAACGGAAGTTCGACTGTCCCATCTTCAATCTTTTCTTTTATGAAGTGCATATCTATTTCAACGTGCTTTGTTCTATCGTGCTGTACCGGGTTCTCTGAAATCTTAATCGCAGCTTTATTATCGCACATTAACTAAGTTGGACACTTCAGGGGGATCCAATTTCTTTCATTATCTTCTTTAACCAAACTATCTCGGTAATCCCCTTAACGATTCCTCTAAATTCTGATTCAGCACTTGACAGTGATACTACTTTCTGTTTCTTACTCTTCCAATTCACCAAGTTACCTCCAAGAAGAGTAAAGTAGCCAGCAATTGATCGCTTGTCGTTAGGATTCCCTCCCCAATCAGCATCTGTGAATACTTCAACATCAAGGTGTCCATTTTTCTTAAAAATTATGCCTCTTCCTGGTGTGCCTTTGAGATATCGAATAATCCTCATTACTGCCTCCATATGGTGTTCCTGAGGATGATGCATGAACTGGCTAACTACTCCCACCGCGTATGCAATGTCGGGTCGAGTGTGAGCCAGGTAAATCAATTTTCCCACCAACCTTTGGTACCTTTCTTTACTCGCTGGTCTGGACCCTTCAATTATATTTAGTTTGTGATTCACAACCATAGGAGTGTCATTTGGTTTGCAATCCACCATGCCAACTTCAGCTAATAAATCCAATATATATTTCCGTTGGGAGATATGAATCCCTCCTCTTGACCTAAGAACCTCGATTCCTAGGAAATACTTCAATCCCCCAAGTTCTTTCATTTCGAACTCCTTGGAGAGGTTTTTCCTAAGAGAGCTAATTTCTTCTTCGTTATTCCCTGTTATAATCATATCGTCGACATATATTATAAGACAGGCGACTAATTCTCATCTCTTTTTGTAAAACAAGGTATGATCCCCATTACTCTGTTTGTAGCTATACTGCTTTATTGCCATTGTAAATATCCCAAACCAAGCACGAGGAGACTGTTTGAGCCCATATAATGCCCTTTTCAGTTTACATACCTCATTTTCTTGAAAACCATCAGAGAACCTTGGTGAGGGTTCCATATATGCCTCTTCTTCTAAGTCTCAATGTAAGAAAGCATTCTTTACATCAAATTGATGAAGAGGCCAATCTTTATTCGCGGCTTTTGAAAGTAAAAATCTGATAATGTCAATCTTTGCAACCGGAGAGAACGTTTCAGAGTAGTCTATACCATATGTTTGTGTATATGCTTTGGCAACCAATCTTTCCTTGTGTCGCTCAATGGTGCCATCAGATTTATATTTTATATTAAACACCCATCTACACCCGACTGCTTTCTTCCCTTGTGGTAACACACAATTCTCCCATGTACCATTCCTTTTTAGAGCTTCCATTTCGGTATTCATTGCCTCATGCCATTCAGTCATCTTCTTAGTTTCTTGAGCTGTTTTAGGGATTTGTTCAGAGAGAATAGTAGCTGAAAACACCTTTGAAATCTTCGTCATTCCTTTCCTGTCCGTTTTTACCGGATATGTAGAAGCACGAGGAACGTGTTCTGATGAATACCGGTCAGGAGGAACCCATCTATTTTTTCTTGGGGGAAGAACCAGAGTTTGAGTTTCAACAAATGAACTTCCTGAAATATCATGGTCAGTAGTATTTTGTGAATTATGACATTGTAAATTGCTTACCTCTTGATGAACATTTTCTTCGGCTGATTTGCTGGTAGTATCCATGGCATTTATTTCTTGTTGGACATTGTCTTCGGGAGAATCATTGGTGGTAAGAACTGCCTCGTCAGTCTCCTTTATGTTGGAAGAGGCGTGTTCGGTGGCGTTATCTACCGACTCTATCTGCACATCCTCAAAGTAACTTTCATATAGCAACCAGTCGAGTGATTCACTTACTTTATCCCCCTGAGCACGAGATTGGTGGTAAAAATAATATCGAATTCTAAGAAGTCACAGTCCATGGTGACATGGATTCGACGAGTAACCGGATTGTAACACCGATATCCCATTTGATGAACACTGTACCCAATGAATACACACTTTTCAACACACAGATTAAGTTTGTTTCGACTAGTTTTAGGGATATGAACAAACACCGAACAACCAAAGACACGAGGTGGTAAGGTCATAACAGATGGAATTGTAACTTGGGTGGCAAGCACTTGTAATGGAGTTTTATTTCCTAGACATCGGGTTGGTAGACGATTTGCAAGATACGTAGCTGTAGCAAGAGCTTCTGGCCAAAGAGAATGAGGAACTCTAGAATCAATCATAATAGCACGAGTTTTTTTTCAAGTAAAGTACGATTTTTTCGTTCTGAAGTACCGTTTTGTTGAGGTGTGTTTGGACAAGTGGTTTGATGGATAAGACCATTTTTTTTGAAAAAATTATGCATTGTTTGGTTGACAAACTCTGTTCCATTATCAGAACGGAGAATCTGTATTTTTTTTTTCAAATTGAGTCAAAATCATTTTGTAAAAACAAACAAATATTTCTGGTACTTCCGATTTATGTTTCATGAAGTATATCCAAGTCATTCTTGAGAAATCATCCACAAATAAAACAAAGTATCTGATTTGATTGTTAGTGGAATTTGGCGCTGAACCCAAACATCAGAATGGATTAGCGAAAAAGCATAATCAACTAGTATTACTTTGATTAAATGAGACCCTACGATTTTTTGCAAGAATGCAGGTTTCACATTTCTCATGAATGAAATTATTCAAAAAATACTAGGAAACAAACTTTTAAGATAACTAAAAGAAGGATGACCAAGTCGCCGGCCATAACCAAAGTTGCCTTTCGGTTGTTCCGTGAGCAAGCATGGCATGTCCCTTATAAACTACCTCATCAACATAATAGAGACCTCATGTTCAGTACCACGCCCAATGATCTCCTTCGTACGAATATCCTGTAAAATGTAAAACAATGGATACATAAGAACCATACAGTTGAGTTGTTTTGTCACTTGACTAACAGATAATAACTTTAAGGATAATGAAGGAATATAGAGGCAATTTTTAATTTCCATTTTTCGAAAAAATAATTGAACCTCCCCCTTTGACTTCACAAATTTCTCCACTAGCAGTCTCAATATGGGACTTCTTTGGAGATGACATGTCACCAAAGTCTTTAGGATCATAAGACATGGTGTCCATAGCCCCGCAATCAAAGATCTAATTCATTGATTTCTCAAACCCTTTACCTCCAAGTTTTTCATAGGAGTTCACCGCCATTACTCCAAAACTAGTGCCACTTCCTTGCTCATTTTTAGTTCGATCTTCACCGCCACTTGTAGAAGAAGCCCGTTTGACATTAGATCTGAAACGCTGGTTATTTTTCTCCTTATGACCGTCCTCCCACCATTCTGGATAGCCAACCAGCTGGAAACATGTCTCTTTAGTGTGTTTCTTCATCCCACAATGAGTGCAATACAACTTGGATTTATCTTCTTTCTCTTTGGATCCGAATTTAAACCTATGTGCAAAATCTTTAGCAGCCAAACCCATTCCAATTTCAATCGAGTCACTATCAGAAGAACTTGATTTTAGTATATTAAGCCTGGTCACTTCCCTTCGTATTGTAGCATATGCTGTTTCCACGGAAGGAAGAGGATCCTTTTTCAGGATATCTCTCTTGACTGGTTCCAGCTTGTCATTAATCGCCATTAGCAATTGATAGATTTTTTGTTCTTGAGTCTTTTTATTGTAGATCTAAATGTCTTCTGGGTCTTTCATAGGGTTTGGATCTCGCCTATCTATAGACATCCAGATGTTGTGCAGTTTGTTCCACAAGTCTTCTAGTGTATCGGACCCTTGCCTTAATGAATTAGCCCTCTTATGAAGGTCAAACACCTCTAACAAATCTGTACCAGAACCGTATGTGGTGGCTAACCCATCCCAGAGGGATTTTGCACTGGAATATTGCGAGACATTATTCACCAAGCTGGATTCAAGATTCTGGATAATCCATGTGAAAACACATTGATCATCTTGTTCCCACCTTGTATATGCGTTGTCAGTTTTGGATGGAGGTGTCGGCTCCCCTGTAATGTGAGAACCTCTCCCCCTTCCCCCAATTGCTTTCTTCATCAAGTTTTCCCATAGGGCATAGTTGTCACCACCGAGTTTAATCCTTAGGTTTAAATTCTCAGGGTTAGTTGTTTGTTGTTGTGTTCCGAGACCATTTCTCAGAATGACAGCAATCTGCATTGTTAATTCATCAGGGATTTGACTGACCACGACTTCATTGCCAGCCATCTTTGTTGAGGATGTTCAGAATTCCTAGAATCACACGTGCTCTGATACCATGTTAAATAGCAAAGAGAGAAGTAGCCGCAAGAGACGGCTAGGGTTTTTTGTTTATTAGAAAATATTCCTTTTTGTATTGAACTGTTTTTTTATAATGCAAACCCAAGCAAGGCTCTCAATATATAGAGAACTTAGATGCCTATACAAGGAAACTTAATACACTGAATATTCTAACAAAAGAATATTATGGAAACTTATCAAAGCCTCGTTAATCATATTTTTGCTGATCAGTTAGGTAAAAATTTAGAAGCATATCTTGGGTACCTTGACCCTTATTGTGTCTTGATAATTTTTTTCATTGATTCCTTTATGTTTTGGTGTATTTTTATAAATAATTCTACCCAATATTCATCGATCAATTATTTTGAATATATAATTATTTTCCTTTAGTTTGTGCTGCTTTAAGTTTTCTTTCTATACTCCAATCATCACCACTCATACAAAAAAGTTCACTAATATACCTTTCCACGAGATACCAATACTCATTCGATCTTAAGAAATTTCTCATAAGAAAACTTCAATGGTCATAGTGATTTTCGAACAAAGGAATTGAAGGTTGGATGAAGTACTATATTTTGGTCATTTCAATAACAATTACTGGAAAATGACGTTATAGATAAAAAGTCACAGGGATCATAAATACTAAGATCACTAAAGGGATAATCTCTTGATCTATATCTAAATCTATATATATATATATATATATATATATATATATATATATATATATATATATATATAAGAATCTGAAAATGTACACATACCGGTTTTCATATTTAAGTTTTGATTTCTCTCGTTTTTAAAGGAAGACTATACGATCTGAATCATTGATAAAAAAAAACTAGATATGGATCATCGTGCATTTTGCAAGTTCATTTTATCACCGTCTCTTAGGGATGAAGACAATAACACATAATTAATTGGAAAAGTAGAGAAATAGAGAACGACATATTGTTTTTTTCTAAATAATACGTTTAAGCGATAATAAATTACGTTTATGGACTAATACTTATATTTAGAGGTTTTGAATATCCTAAATTAATTATCAGTCTATGTACTAAATGTACTGACTGCAATCTACTAACTCTTTTCTCTTTTAAATCATTTGTTAATTATGTTTAAAATACCTATAATTTTGATGTACTCACCATTAAAGGATATCATTACCTTTATTTGGATTTACCCAACTAGTATTCTTATAAAGTTCCATAATACTTATTATTATTATTATTATTATTCGTAAGTCCAATGTACTTAAATGTTGATTATATTTTCTTAATTGGATATATGATAAAGTTTATAGATACTCTAAATCTACATGTAATTAGACATTCCAAGTTTATGATATCCTTAAAATATCTCACTTGGATCATTCACATGTACTGAAATGTATCCACTCATGCATCATATAACGTTATATTTTTACAGATGACCCCTGCATGTTTTATCATATTAGATGATAGCCAAAAATAGACCACACAATGTCAGCCATGACTTATCAATGCACAATTGATCCTACGATAAATACATTGCCAACTACCACATTAATAAACCTGACTTCTCATAAAATGTAATATTAAAAAGATATGACTCCCTAGTCGTTACATGCTAAGTTCGAACTGGTTCTGCTTAACTGTATTGAGATCTCTTAAGTCAAGGAATACGAGTAAAACTTTGTATTTGTATTATTCTTATGAATGCATGAATACAATCTTAAATAATAAAATCTAAAAAATGAATTGAAACCAAAACAACACTGCCACTAAATCTGAATATCATCTAGACAAGAATGCCCACATGAATGTTGTTGTTCATAAAATACTTTGAGCGTTATAATTTTAGTAGATGATCAAAAATGATTTTTTACTAAATGAAGGGAGTTTCTTTTGTTTGCTATATTCTCATTCCCTTGACTATAAGAAACTGAACGCCTTTTATTTATTGGATGTTAATAGGTGTACTACAAATTTTATTCTCATAAAATATGCAAGTATGAATCATATTTTTTTATTAATAACCATTTAATCTATAAATTTATGTACTTAAATGATCTTCTTAATTGTCTAACTTTTTTTTATGTAATGATACGATGCTAAATACTGAATACTAGATGATTAATGCCCAATATAAAATGGCCAATTTGTTAAATACTTTAGTATTTACTTAATATCTTTATAATAAATTTTATACCTTATAAATAAACATGAAGATACATAAAAAAATCAATTGTGAAAACATATGAAATATTTTGTATCTCTTAAATTTCCAAATTAGTCTTGAGATGTTGATTGAGAAAACTTATCTCAAATCACCTCAAGCAAATTAGAGAATTTTCATTTCTATACCACAATATTTTAACATGCTACAAGTGTATCTTTTTTTGTGATAAACCCACATAATTATCAAGAGTAATTTTGATGATTCTTGGTTCCTAATATATAAGACACCTCACATATTAATTTCACACTTAATTTATTTAATGTAAATTTTTTGGTAGCATGCAACACATCACTGTAACTTATGGTAATTAAAATGACAAATAACTCTAAATCTGAATCCACTCATACTGAATTTATAAAGTTCATAACACTATTCCAAGTTAATCTCAAAACCAAAAAAGAATATTATTAATGATTTTTTAATTGCTAAATATTATTTACTCTATTAAATGTGAATATGACTATTACAAACATGTTAATCTTTATGTGAGCATATTAATTTTTGTAACTTATCATTCTTAATTAATAAAGTTATTGAGTTGTAACATATATATCAAGTTTTTTAATGTTACCATTCTAGAAAAAATGATCATAATATTTATTTAATAAAGCTTAAGGATGAAGTGTGCAAGATGTGTCATGATTGTCTTAAAAGATTCCTTTGTAAATTTGAAACAAAGTTTCTTTTAAAATGTTAATATTTTCACATTGAATGTAAATTTTTTGGTTTAAAACCTTATGTAAATTTTAACTGAATTATCTTACATAGTTCATTTTAATTCTTGTTAAAATAGTCTACAGTTAAACATTAAAAATATGACTGTGATTCTATGAAAGCTTATCTTGAATTCTACCTTTATATCATAATGTTTTTAATGTTACTATAGAACTTTCTATAATGTTACATAAGTTTAATCTAGAATCTTTTATTTCACCATAAAGTATTTTAATGTTTTTGTAGAGCTCTTTGTAGCGTTACAATAGCTAAAACTGGATTTTGTTGCATCATTATAAATCTTAATGTTCTTGTAGAATTCTTTATGACGTTACATGAGCTGAAGCTGAATATTTTTGTTGCATTGTAAATAATCTTAATATTATCGTAGAATTCTTTGTGACATTACAAAAGTTGAAACTAGATTCTTTTCTTGATCATAAAGAATTTTGATGTTGTTGTGGAAATATTTATGACATTACAAAAGCTGAATTTTGATTCTTTTTTAAATTACTATACTAACTTAAGTTTGCTCAATTTTTTGAGGATATTGATTTTATCCTTCATGAACAACTACAATTGTTTAATCTTGAGTGAGAATTTGAATGTTGATACCTAGAGGAAAATAATGATATGATCGATAATATGAATGATCGAATCCTTATCGTTCGAATCCAAACAAATCATTTATGTTTTCTCCAAAAATGAAGACTGATAAGATCAGATTGTGTTGGATGTCCCTTGTAGTAAAGTGGGTCGGAATTTATTTAGAGGGGTAATTCGGACCAGACAGCTAAAACTTGATGAATAAGCACTATGCTAAGTAAGTGCAATGACCCAACTAAGTGCCTAGTACCTTGGTTTATGGGCTTGAGGGCTTGTAAGATTGAGTCGAATAGGTGACCCGACCTAAATGGACCATATATTTCAAAAAGAGTATAAATAGCTCAACCAACATCATTAAATGAATTTGACTTTTTCTAAAAATATTAAATACAAGCATCTATTTTCTCTTCCTAGATTCTATTAGGAATTTAATACCATTAAACAAAAGATCTTCCAAAATTACCCTTACATTAGATTTCATCATTATCAAAGATTGTTCACTGGATACTTCCCCCAACTAATTATCCTAAAAAATAACTGCATTGCCTCAAATCTGAAATTAAGTAGTGAGTTTCTAAAAACTAAAATTATAGAATGTAATGCTTTCAGAGTGGAGATAATTATAAGTTTATCAAACTCAAGTTTCCAATGTTAGGCCCGTATAGCTTCGCTTGTACTAAACATCTTTAAATGTAAAAGATTCTTAAACAAATATATTTGTATGTTTAATGTTTAACCTACCAATTTTAATAATGACCTCCGAATGATTTTGCTTAATAAGAAACTATTTGCACATTTTAACTTTGTAAAGTAAAATATGATCATGATATTTTTCATTGAACTCAGATACCTTCCTTTAGTGGTAACCATCATGGTTATATATGACAATATTAATTCTTTTATTAAAGTGGTTATTTTACTTAATGCTTAAAATATTTGAACTTGTCAATGAAATTCATCTAGATTGAAACATGTGCATAGTATGGCTAAAAAGTAGTTATGAACAAAATGTATATGAATACTTATTTATGAATAGGAACGTCTTCCTTTTAATATTTTAATTTTTTTAAAAAAATCTATATTGTTGTGTTTTTCAGTCGCTTAACTATTTTCTCTTTTTATCTCAGGTTCTTCACTACTACTTCTTCAAAAACCTGTACTCTTTATCCTTCAGAAATAGAAGTGTGAGCACCTAACATGTTTGTGAAAAGATCCATTACTCATGTAAATCATCAGAGTTTTTCTATAAGATCAAGCTTCCGCTGCAGACTCCTCATTCATCTGTACAAAGTATAATATAGTTAGTACTGTTTATTTCTCTTATTCAATACGAGTCTTTAAGTGCCAATTGTTTTAAAATAGTTGCAATCTCGTTATTAACAGCAATAATAACCACTATCAAAACAAAACTATTGAACTTATACAGAGTAGAACAACGATAAAAAACACCATCGCTATTTGACCCCAAAACATTATAGGCCAAACTTATAAAAACCCTTCAAAATCTATTTCTTAACCATTTATATATCGATTATTATATAGATAAAGTTATAAATTATTTTGTTCTATTTTAATATCATTTAGTACAAACATGCAAGCTCACATATGATAACTAGATAATGTTATCATATTGACATAAATGAGAATACGTTTGCATGACGTTGAAAAATTATATTTATCACCAAGTTTAGACCATGTATATTAATTATTTGATTTATATTAATTTTTGGATATGAAAAAAAATTGATATAGAAAAGGAATAATATTTTTATTTCAATTTTTTTGATATTTTATTGTTTAATATATTGTATTTTTTCACCAGTCCTATATTTAAATTAATATATTATTTTGTTAATAACGAAATAATATCTATCGACTAATTTAATATGTTTTTGTAATAACAAAATCACATCACTAACAATATTCTTCGTAATATTATTGCATCAAAAATATATTTGTTAAATTTGCGACTAATATATTAGTTTATTAATTTATTTAGTTAATTATAAGTCTCTTTCAAGCTTAATTTAATTATGTTCTAATGTCTAACCCGGTTCATAACTGTTAAATTTTTAACATTTCTTTCGGAAACATCATTCTTTTTAAAGATTTGTATAGTGGGTGGCTTTGTGAAAATATGGTCTATATGATACGGATTTTAATTTTTTTAAAGAGTTGTGCACTTGGTGGCTTTCTGAAGATAAGATCCATATGATCTAATTTTCTTTTTGGCTTGTTCTGGAGATTCTTCTTAAAGATTTGTGTACTTGGTCGCTTTGTGAAGATAAGGTCCATACGATCTAATTTTCCTTTTGGCTTGTTATGGTCACCTCCGTATTCTACGGTCTTTTCTGTCCGGTTCCAGTCATTTTTTTTGCTTGTTCTGGTCACCTCCGTATTCTACGGTCTTTTCTGTTCGGTTCCAGTCACCTCCGATCATCTACGGTCTTTTCTTGTTATCTCCGATCTTCTATGATATATTCCGATCACCTCTAATCATTTACGATAATTTCCGATCACCTCCGATATTCTACGGTCTATTATGGTCGGTTTTGGTCACCTCCAATCATCTACGGTCTTTTCGGTAACTTTTTTCCGGTAACTTCTAATCCTCTATGATGGTTATTTTCATATTCTTCTTCATCCATATTTTCTTCTTTTTTTCTTCATATTTTTCTTTTATTTCCTCTTCATCATCTTCTCATTTTTTTTCTTCTTCTCATTTCTCCTCTCTTTCTTTTCTTTTATTCTTTTTATTTTTTTCTGCCATTATGTGTTTATTTCTCTCTGATTCTGCTTCTTCTACACGGCGGACTCTTTATTTCCTCTTTTGATTCTAGAATCTGATACGATTTTTTTAGAATAAAAAAATATGAAAAAGATATAAGAAGAAAGATTTTTTATATATATAAAAAAATATATATTTTATTTTAATTTTGTTAAAATTGCGTTGTTTGATACATTATTCTCTTGTACATCTCATATATTTATATTAATAAATTATTATATTTTAATGACATAATAATATCTTTCGACTAATATAATATTTTCCAATAATAACAAAATCAAATCAATAACAATATTCTTCATAATTAGATAATATTCTTACATGAAGAATATATTACCAAATATTTTTACCAATATATTCATGAATTTATTTATTTAATTAATATCTTTCAAACATAATTAATTTTTTTCTAACATAGATATCAAGAATATACCGACCAAACTCGACTAAGTATTTATTAAATTTTATGATTTTAGTTCACAGATGTATTAGTCTAGTTGTCATTATTATTTTTTGTTTTAATTTAAAGCCTTCATTTTGCGGTCATATTTTTTTTTACTTGATATTCTCTTAACTGCGTTCCAACTTCAAGGTTGGATAGTTGATTTATGTATTTCTTTATATGTTTATTGGTGTGAATATCGTAGTTCTACGGATTTTTTCGGAGTTAGTTTATATATTTATTTGAATATTCGTCAGTTTGGAGATAGTATGTTTAGAATTTTCGTGTTTTTATTTTGCGAATTTTTATCTTTGATTTTTTTGATAATTTGAACTCTCAATAATAGTACAGGAAAGTAGGAGATTAGATGGTAAATATCTTTTAGTTTATATTTTGATCTATTGTCAATGTTTGTTATTGAATAGATAAAAGATACTTCCAAATCTACTACCGTATCCAAAAGATTCCCATTGAAAGTATTTTCAAACATGATGAGTCCGGATTTTCTCACAACTCACTGTAGAAACTGGAGATGAGCATTTCGGACAAAAACCACCCACTGAACCATCCGAACATGACTAAAGTATTAAAAACTAATCACTTTATGACTAAGCTAATTACCAACCTTCTTAATAAACTAATGGGCCTTTGAATTCGACCCGGTTTCATGAGTTTGACCAGAAAACCCATGAGGCCCATAATTAAGGGTATAAATACCCAACCACTTTCATTATTGAGGGTGTTAAACATTTAATACAACCAGGCAGCTCAAATCTCTCACTACAAACTACCCAAACATTAAATACCCTTGAAACATTACAAAACTCCTGGCGAAATTACCCTCCGACTGAAATTATCCACACCGAATTGGCGACCACACCGGGAGGAGAAGGTGCCTGAATCAAGCATTCAAAACCATCAAGAAAGATCAGTTCGGATGAATCCGAACGGGCAGGAAATACCACCAGCTTTGGCAGAAGTGGTGGGAGAAAATGATGAATATACTATCGAGGAGCGAGATAGACTAAAAGTTGAGATAAAAGCCTTGAGGGCTGCAAAAATGGAAGAATTGGGTGTAAAAGAAAATTCAAAAGTGTCAGCAGTTCACCATACTGACAATCCAAGAGAGAACGAGCCGTAAAAAACCCATATGAGCACTAAAAAGACTCATGCTAGCTCAAAGAAGTCTCACCGATCTAAACCGGTGGAGAGCTCAGATTCAGACTCAGAATCTTCCAGCAGCTCCTCAAATGAAGACGGAGTCGAAGAATCCCTGTCATCCAGCAGTGATGAAGGCCGTTCTAAGAAGAAACAGAAGTTGGTTAAAAAATACTCAAGAAAAGGGGACAGACATAGAAGGTTAAAGAGGCATCTGGGTAAAGGGTCGTCTCGTAGTCATGGCCATGGCCGGAGGCACGTAGACCGATTACTAATGGATCTTTTTGCCTTTCATGATGAGCCATGTATTTTTGCAACTCGCAATGAAGATACTATATTCAGTCGTGGCCGCAATTGGAGACAATCTCAATTGTCCTCCAAGATACTGTCCGGAAACCTTCCTAAGAGGTTTGACAGCACAAAGATGGAAAACTATGATGGTAGTAAAGATACAGATAACCATCTGGAGCAATTCAAAAAAAATTATGATGAACTTTGATGATGATGATAAACTACTCTGTCGAGCATTCTCCCACTCTTTTACGGGGAGTGCTCTGAAGTGGTACAATAGTTTGCCACAAGGATGCATTAGGAATTTCGACACTTTTTGGGTGGCTTTCCGAAGACAGTTCGTTGGAAGTAAAGAAGTGAAGGGCAATTGAGACATTATTATCCATTGTGCCCAATAACCAAATGAATCTTTGAAGGAGTACATAAGTCACTTCGTGAACACCAAAAATGGATTACCTGATTGCTTTGAACAACTGACAATAGCTTCTCTAAGGCAGGGTTTGAACCCTAGCAATTTGGTTGATTCAGTAACCAGGAAAAAGGCCATGATATGGGGAGGTTTACTGAATCAGGTCGGCAAACAGATTAATTTGGATGAAACGAAGAAGACCAGATTGCACCGGCAAGTGAGATCTGCCCCGGCTGCACCGAATCAAAATCAGGATCAGTCCGGGTATAAGGCCAAGGAAGCCGGACAGGGTCAAAACAGGGCCAAGACTCAGTCCCACCCGGCTGCACCAGCTCAAAGCCGGCAATCTAGAAATAAGCAAGGACCTTGGGTTCAACCAGAGTGGTTCGCTGAATTAAAAGAAAATGTAGCCACCATTTATGATAAGACGAAAGACGAAGTCCATTTCAGAAAGTCGGCTGCATTACAATCTCCCAGAGAAAGTCGAAATAATAGTTTTTGTCAGTATCACCATGATACTGGTCATACCACTGAAGATTACATTGCATTGAAACAAGAAGTGCAGAATTTGATTGAGAGAGGGAAGTTGGGGGATTATGTTAAAAGAAGGAGTGAAAACATGCCTGATAATGCTCATCGGATTGGCCCAAACAATGCAAGGACATCGGCTCTGGATGGGGCTATGGTGATAACTGAAATATTTGATGTAGAATCAGAGTATTTAGATCCTGATCTAACTCGAAACAAGGTGGGTGTTATCACAGAGCATTACAAGACGGTGTCCGGCCTCATCAGTTTTTTCGATTCACTTAAATATTTGGGGGAGACACCATGACCACACCAACTGCTTCTTCGAGAAAGAGGCATGTTCATACTCTAGCTACCCAACTGGAAGGAGACATGACTTCCTATCAATCACAAATCCCATTTCCCTTCATTATTTTCGATGAGGATGACTTGAGGGACATAGCTGGTCCCCATGAAGATGCTGTTGTAATAGGAGCATCCATTGGGGGCAATGACATAAGGCAAATTTTGGTGGACACCGGTAGTTCAGCCCATATCCTCTTTTTAACTTCCTACAAACAAATAAAGAACCCAGCAGTAATTCAGCGTTCGAACAGATCAATTGTGGGTTTCACTGGAAGCTCAGCAGATGTGATCGAGGAGTTTGAGGATGAAGTTTTGTTAGGCAAAGGCCCTTTTAAGAAGATGGCCAGGATACTTTTTATCGTGGTGGATTTCCCCACTTGTTATAATTCCATTTTGGGGAGGTCTTGGATTTCTAGGATGCATGCTGTGGCATCAACAGTCCACCAATGTTTGAAATACGCTGTACAAGGACAAATGGGAGTTGTCCGGAGCAGTCAGAAGGTGGCAAGGGAGTGTTATGCAGCAACACTGGCCCCTCGAACTTTGGGGGCAGTTCGGATCAATGAGGATTAGCAATTTAAGGGGCCCTCTGGGGGAGAGGGTGAAATTGATGACCCCAGAGAGACCCCTGACGTTTTAATACCTATTGAAGAAGTTGAAACTCACTCTCTGGTTGAAGGAAAAAGTGTCAAGATCGGGTGCAAGATGACATCGGAATTAAAGGGTAAAATGTTAGCTTTTTTGAAAGACCATCAGCATGTTTTTTTGCTTGGTGAAATGATGATGTAACCGGAGTACCAGCAGACATTATATCACACCAGTTATCCGTCCGGAAGGATATAGCACCTGTTGTACAAAAGAGGAGAGCTTTTTCTAAAGAGAAAGTTGATGTCATAGTTCAAGAGGTTGACCGGCTTACTAAGATGGGGCATATAAAGGAATATCAATACCCTTTATGGAAAGCCAATCCGGTGTTAGTAAAGAAGAAAAATGGAAAGTGGCGTATGTGCATCGATTTTATAGATCTCAATAGATTTTGCCAGAAATATCTATATCTAGTTCCACGAATTGATCAGTTGGTGAACTCTACGTCTGGGAACAAGCTACTGTCCTTTAAGGATGCCTTCTCCCGGTACAATCAGATTCAAGTAGATCCGAAGGATCAAGAACATACTACGTTTGTTATTGATAGGGGCCTCCATTGTTACAATGTGATGCCGTTTGGATTAAAGAATGTTGGGGCTACTTATCAGAGGTTAATAAACAAGGATTTTACTGATCAGATTGGAAGAAATATGGAAGTTTATATCGACGACATGATGGTAAAGAGTGTGGACGAAAAGCTACACTTGGCAGATCTCCAAGAAACTTTTGCCAATTTAATGAAAGTAAATTTAAAATTGAACCCAGAGAAGTGTGTTTTCGGAGTACAGTCCGGAATTGTTTTGGGGTATGTGATCAGGGAGAAAGGGATACAGCCTGATCTAGACCAGCTTAATGATTTGTTACAAATGGAGCCTCCTCGGAATATTAAAGAAGTACAAAGATTGACAGGGAGGTTGGCTGCTCTAAACCATTTTATCTCAAGGTCTTCGGATAGGTGTGCCCGTTTTTTCAAAATTTGAAAGGTGTGAAAGAGTTTAATTGGTCTCCCCAGTGGGACCAGGTATTTGATGAAATTAAGAAGCACTTATCCTCCCCTAAAACTTTGTTTAAACCTGTTGATGGAGATACACTTTACATATACCTTGGTGTGGTTTATTTTTGTATGAGGGTAAGTTTGTAAATTTTGTCTAGAGTTTTATGGAATTTTGAGAGTATTTAATGTTTGGGTAGAATGTAGAGGGAGAATTGAGCTGCCTGGTTGTATTTAATTTTCCTTACCCCCATTTAATGTTGGTGGTTGGGTATTTATACCCTTATATTTGGGTCACATAGGCTTTCGGGTCGTGTTTAATGGATTCGGGTCGAGTTTAAAGACCCATTAGTTCTGAGTAAGTAAATAAGCAGCTTAGTCAAAAAGTGATTATGTTTTAAGTACTTTAGTTCTGTTCGGATAGTTCAGTGGATGATAGTTGTCCAAACTGCCCCTGTCCGGTGAAATGGACATTATCCGAATTGACCCTGTCCGGTTCTCATAAAGTGTGGTGAATGAATCCGGACTTATCAGTAGCCCCTTTTTTAGGTAATATTCAAAAAACCTTTGGCAAGACCTAAAAAACAGCCTGTTGCTGGTGACAGTTACATCCGGACAGGTCCTTTGAGCTGTGTTATAGCTTTATCCGAACTGAAAAAGTTCTCGAAAACTAAACGATTTCTTACCAGAATTCATGGGACACGTATCTCTTTCTGGTTCGTCACATTAGCCATTTTTTCACCTAGAATAGCGCTCCCACCTTCTTCAAAAAGTAACCTCTTCATTTAATGAAGATGACATCAGCGTCGTCTTTAATCATTGCAATCCTTTCGAATTCTCCTAGGTATCAAAGCACTTTTTGCATATTTACTATAAATTAATCACTCATTTACTTTTTGCCTCCGAAAAGAGACTACCGCATCTGAGCCCCAGCCGGAGGTCAGAGTTCAAGAAAGCATTGAAGCCCAACAGTCCGGAGGTCAGACTGAACCAACTTCTAACTCCCCTCACCCAATAACAACGGAAAACCCCTCCTTGGTAATGGAGGAAGTAATTGAGGATTATATTGAAGAGGCTCCGTTTGAGTCCGAAGTCTCCGGACAAACGAGTGATGCTGGTGCTGCCAAGAAGGATAAAGGCAAAGAAAAGATATGCCTAAGGCATCCAGATCTGCCGGAGATCCTTAAGGGAAAAGTTGGACCTTGTTTCCACAAGGTTAGTGTTAAGTATTTACTTGCTTTACAAAAAATTAATTATGCCTTTATCCACACAGCCGAACTGGGTCGGATGCAAACAAAGTGGGGGATTCCGGAGAATGTAAAAATAAGGATCCCAATAGACCCTGAAACACCGATGGACTGCAAGCTCAGTGAAATAGTTATCTTCACGGAGCTTTTTAACTGGGGACTAAGGTTTCCCTTAGATCCGGAGATAGTCAAATACTTCCACCTCATCAAGCTTTGCCTAAGTCAGCTGAGCCCTAATGCCTGGTACACTCTCATGGTCTGTATCATGGCTTCCAGGCTCTCTGGAATTCCTCTTCCAATGGAGGAATTCACAGCTGTGGCCAGACTCTCCATATTCGCTTCTATCACTTCAACATGGGTGATAACTATAAAGCAGTGGATGACCTGCTCGCGTCGGAGAGAAATTGGAGAACTCACTTCTTGTTCGTGAATGGCGCTTGGGAGAATGGGAGGAAGATCAAAGCCGGAGTCAACCCGAGTCTCCTCACCAGCAGGTGGCGAAGCGATAGTAAGAATCCCACCTTACATTCTCATTTTTATTTTTATCAATTTTGTTTAACTGACTTGTCTTGTCTTTTTTTTTGTTTCTTGACAGTGCTGCCTAAAGACTTCAATGATTACTTGAAGGCCGGGCAGATTACTTGCACCAAGATAAACACTTGGGCTGCTGAAAAGTGGGATGATCGCTTTCACAACGCCTCTACTGGAGGCAATCTTGCAAGGTCCCACCTCTGGAACACTACTGACCGGAGGGACTTAACTTGGGGGGAACTTACCACTCCACCCCCTCCGGATGTAGTCCTTAAAAGAACACACGCACCGGACGGGTCACTGTATTTGCCTGGTCGAGCCAAGGCCCCAAGTAAGATGAAAGGCAAAAAAGGTAAGGGCAAGAAGAGTGTGGTTGAAGCTAACCCCACCGAAGCGGAGGAAGCTGCTCCAACAAACCAAGAGGGGCCAGTTCCAAGTCAGATTGATGTTGCTCTTCTAGAAGTTGTGGAGCACGAGAGTACTAGGGAAGAGGCAGGATCTCCAAAACCTCCAAGGGTTCCTAAGAGAGATAGGAAACGGGGAGCAGAAAACAAGGACATGAAGGCCAAAAAGAAAAAGACCTCCAGGGGTGATGAACTTCCTTTCCGGCCTCCGGAGCCCATCCCTCCTGTTGACCCTACTGATCCAACAAGAGCAGAAGAGATCCCTGGCGACTTTCAAACCGATGAGGTTGGAGGAGGAGACATCAGTATTGATGGTGTCGATATTACAGGGCTTGAGGGACTTAGTGACTACTTTGAAAACCTCCCCATAGATGACTTTGCTGGGCCCTACCTCCCTCCAAGCACTTCGAACACCGTTACCTTCAATGGTAAATCTTTCACCGTTTCAAGTGAAAGAGATGTTATAACTCACTTTATATTGAGTAATATTCAGCCAGTGCTGGTTCTGGAGAAACAAGTGCGAGGTCAGTCAGCTATCATTACTGCCTTTAACTCTGACAAGGAGAAACTGTCCAATGACCTCCTCATTGCCACCCAGAATGCTGATGTTTTGAAGAGATAAAATGAGAAGTTAAAGAAGAACCAGGAGGGTTGGGCCACAAAGGTAGCTACCTTAGAAGATACTATCAAAGACCTCCGGGCAAAGCAGTCCGGGTTGGAGAAAGATCTCTCCTCTTCGAAAGAGGAGATGAAGGCCAAGGACTAAGTCATTCATACTTTGACCAATGACAAGATCGCACTCGAGGACTCGGTGTCCAAGGCTGCAGAGGAAAAAGCTGATCTGCTAAGGGAGCAAGAAGCAAAAAATCCAAGCCAAGATTGATGCTTACGCCAACAATGTGATAGATACTCCGGAAGAGATGTATGCCAAAGTGAAGTCGGACATGGTCTTGCTCTTTCACGAAAAGTTCCCAAAGAGGAATCTGGGAGATTTGTGGACTTATGTAGAGTACGAAGACCTTCCCTTCCACACTATGGCTGATGGAGACTTGCATGATTATTCTAGTGCTGACTCATCCGATGAGGAAGAGAACACTGGGGAGAGTCCAAATGAGGAGAACGATGACCTCAAGAAGAAGAAAACGAGTGAGGTTGAGCCATCTTCAAAGGCTCAGTCTTAGAGTAATTATCTTTTCATTTTTATTTTGATTGAACCAAAGTCCTTGGATGGCCAAGGCATTTTTGTAACTGTGTCCGGTCTTCGACTGGATAGACCTGTTTGTTTTGACAACTTAAAGTCCTTGGAGGGCCAAGGCACTTCGGTTATTTTAATGGATGTCTTTATCTTGCACAGCTCTTGCATTCTTTCATAGTTTTTGTCAATTTTGGAGGCTAATGTTTAAACAACCCTTAGTTATTTCATAAACATTCTAAAGTGAGAGTGTTTAAATTCTCCGATGACAAATATTTAAGTAGTCATCACTCCTTCAATTTAAGCCGGCCTGTGTTTAAACAAAAATTTTGACAAGAAACAAAGTAAGAACACTCCGAATTTTTAAGAAGGCATCAAATTTTATAAAAGAGCCCGGACACCTCGTTAAAACCTCCCCGCGCCACCAGGGTAGGAAAGAGTATGCCTCCAAATATTTACATGGACTTTTAAAAAAGTAAATATTTACATAGTTTCTACTCCAAGTACATCCGGAGGTTCTCAATATTCCAAGGGTGATTCAACATCCTTCCATCTTTGTCTTGGAGCCGGTATGTTCCAGGCTTAAGCTTTTCAATTACCACATAGGGTCCTTCCCAAGTTGGAGCCAGTTTACCGAACTGCCTCTCTTTAGTGTGTAGGAAAACTTTTCTCAACACCTTATCCCCCGGTTGAAAATCCCTTCTCTTGACTTTAGAAGCAAACCTGCTTCTCATCAAACCTTGATAGTGCACAGCTCTAAGGTGTGCCTTAACTCTTCTTTCCTCTATCAAATCAAGTTGACCTTGGATAGCCCCCTCGTTAGCGTGTTCGAGGAAATTATGAACTCGAAATGAAGGGAGAGTTGACTCTATGGGAGCTATGACATCCATCTCATAGACCAAGGCAAAAGGTGACTCTTGTGTTGCAGCACCAGGTGTAGTCCGGTAAGCCCACAGAACATCTTGCAAATAACTAGGCCATTTTCCAGCAGTCCCTTCTAATTTTTTCTTCAAACCGGCAAGTATAGTTCTGTTAGCCACCTCCACTTGACCATTTGCTTGTGGGTGGAAAGGTGAAGAGAAACAATGTTGTATACCTCTAGAGGCATATAAACTCTCCATTTCCTTGTTGTCGAACTGTGGCCCATTGTTTGTTGTTATCTTCTGTGGAATTCCAAATCTGCAACAGATATTGGATAAAATTAATTTTATGACAACTTTTGATGTTGTTCCTGCCAATGGGGCTACTTCGATCCACTTCGAAATATAATCAATAACAACAATTATTGTCCCGCGTCCTCCGGACGCCATAGGTAGAGGTCCCACCAAATCCAACCCCCATCGAGCAAAAGGTATAGGCTCAGAAATTGACTCTAAAGGGATGGCTGAGATATGAATTTTATTGCTATATCTCTGGCATGGGTCACACCTTCTCACCAGCTCCTTAGCATCTTGCATTATAGAGGGCCAATAATAACCAACCAATAAAACTCTCCTTGTTAGAGCCCTGAATCCACAGTGAGCTGATCCCTCACCATCATGTAATTCAGAGAGTACTATTTGAGATTCATCAACCCCCAAACATCGTAAGAGGGGTTTACTGTAAGACTTCTTATAAAGAACATCTCTTAGTATGATAAAACCACGAGCCTTGTACTTTACTTTTCTTCCTATTGACTTATCCGGAGGCAAGATGCCATCGGAGAGATATTGAAGGAGAGGAAACCTCCAATCTTGAGGCTGTTTCATCTGTATATCCAAGATTTCTTCCTTCTTACCCATATTGAGTTGAATGGAAGGGCACTCCAGCACATGGATCCAAGGGTAGGATTCATTATAGGCTATGGTTGCCAAGGAGTCTGCCAGTTCATTTTCTGTTCGGGGTATGTGCTCATAAAAAATGCTCTTGAACTTAAGTGCCACATCTTTGAGAAGAAGTAGGTATTTTATTAGCGACTCCTTTTTGGCTTCAGATTGACCTTGCGTATGATGAATAAGAAGCTGAGAATCACTCATCAACTTGACCCTTTTGGCTCCACAAATAAGAGCTAACTTTAAACCAGCTATAGCAGCTTCATATTCGGACTCATTATTAGAAGCTCTAAAAGAAAAACATATAGCTTGGTACATTTTGTCACCATACGGAGAGGTCAAGCATACCCCTGCACCACATCCCATAGTACTTGATCCACCATCAGTCCGGACGACCCATACCTTTTTATCTTTCACATAAGTTGTTTGCTCTGTATCCCTATCCAAATGGAATTCAACTAAGAAATCAGCCACAACTTGGCTTTGATTGTTGTTCGATGAGAAAAATCAATATCGAAGTCCCCCAGTTCCACTGTCCATTTAGTCATTCTACTCGAAATGTCTGCCTTTTGAAGAACGTTTTTCAGGGGATAGGAAGTCCGAACAATAATAGGATGAGCCTGAAAATAAGGCCTCATCTTTCTCGCAACAATTACCAGGGCTAATGATAACTTTTCAAGCTTTAGATAGCGTTTTTCTGCATCTATCAAGCTCTTGCTGATGTAATACACTAGACGGGGATAATTATCCACCTCTCTCACCAACACAACACTTATGACATAACTGGAAACAGCCAAGTATATGAAAAGAGTCTCTCCATCAACAGGTTTATATAAAGTCTTGGGGGAGGACAAATGTTTTTTAATTTCATTAAAAGCCTCATCACATTATGAAGTCCACTCGAATCCATTTGCACCTTTTAAAGTTTGAAAGAACGGGGCACACCTGTCCGAAGACCTTGAAATGAATCGATTTAACGCAACCAACCTCCCAGTCAACCTTTGTACTTCTTTAATATTCCGAGGTGGCTCCATTTGGAATAAAGCATTAAGCTGGTCCGGATCGGGTTGTATCCCTTGCTCACTTATTATGTACCATAGGAATTTTCCGGACTGTACTCCGAACACACACTTTTCTGGATTTAGTTTCAAATTACTTTTACTAAGTTGGTAAAAGTTTCTTGGAGATCTGTCAAGTGTAGCTCTTCGTCCACACTTTTAACCATCATGTCATCGATGTATACTTCCATATTTCTTCCAATCTGATCAGCAAAGGCTTTGTTCACTAACCTCTAATAAGTAGCCCCAACATTTTTAACCCAAATGGCATCACCTTGTAACAATGAATGCCCCTATCAGTAACAAATGTAGTATGCTCCTCATCCTTCGGATCTACTTGAATCTGGTTATACGCGGAGAAGGCATCCATGAAAGATAGTAGCTTATTCCCAGATGTGGAATCTACCAACTGATCAATCCGGGGAACTGGGTACAAATCTTTTGGACAAGCTCTGTTGAGATCTGTGAAATCGATACACATGCGCCACTTGCCATAATTATTTTTCACCAAGACCGGATTGGCTGTCCATAAAGGATATTGAGACTCCTTTATGTACCCCATTTTGGTAAGTCTGTCGACTTCTTGAACTATGACATCGGCCTTTTCCCTGGAAAAAGCTCTCCTATTTTGTACCACAGGTGCTATGTCTCTTCGGATGGACAAGTGGTGGGATATAATATCTGTTGGTATCCCGGTAACATCAGCATTGCACCAAGCAAAAACATGCTGATGGTCTTTTAAGAACTTCATTATCTTACCCTTCAGTTAGGATGCCATTTTGGACCCTATCTTAACATTTTTTCCCTATTCCAAAGAATGTGTTTCAACTTCTTTAACTGGTATTAAAACTCCAGGGGTCTCTCTGGGGTCATCAACTTCACCTTCACCCCCAGAAAGCCCCTCAAATTGCTATTCCTCATTAATACGAACTGCCCCCAACGTTCGAGGAGCCAGTGCTGTGGCATAACATTCTCTTGCTACATTTTGGCTGCTCCGAACAACTCCCACTTATCCTTGCACAACATATTTCAAACATTGATGGACTGTTGAGGCCACTGCATGCATCCTAGAGAGCCAAGACCTCCCTAGAATAGCATTATAACAAGTGGGACAATCCACTACGACAAACAGTATTCTAACCATCTTCTTAAAAGGGCCCTTGCCCAACAAAACTTCCTCTTCGAACTCCCCAACCACCTCTGCTGAGCTTCCAGTGAAACCCACAATTGACCTGTTCGAACGCTGAATTACCGCAGGATTTTTCATCTGTTTGTAGGAAGTCAAAAAGAGGATATTGGCTGAACTCCCAGTATCCACCAAAATTCGTCTTATGTCATGAGGACCTGCTATATCTCTTAAGTCATCTTCATCGAAAACAATGAAGGGAAATAGAATCTGTGATTGATAGGAAGTCATGCCTCCCTCCAGTTGGGTAGCTAAAGTATGAACATGCCTCTTCCTCAAAGAAGCAGTGGGTGCTGTCATGGTATCCCCTCCGAAAATTGTGAGTGACTCAAAAAAGTTAATAAGCCCGGACACTGTTTTACTATGTTCCTCAATGGCACCCACTTTGTTTTGAGTTGGATCAGGGTCCAAGTACTCTGACTCTACATCGAATCTCTCGATTATCACCATAGCTCCCTCCGGAGCGGATGTGCCTGCATTGTTTGGAGCAGCCCGATGAGCATTATCAGGTCTATTTCCTCCTCTTCTTTTAACATATACTCCCAACTTTCCTCTTTCAATTAAATTATGGACTTCTTGCTTTAAAGCAATACAATCCTCAGTGGTATGGTCGGTATCATTATGATACTGACAGAAGCAATTGTTACGATGCTCCTTAGGAGATTGTAGCGCAGCCGGACTTCTATAGTGTACTTCTTCCTTTGTTTTGTCATAAATGGTGGCTACACTTTCTTTTAACTCAGCAAACCACTCCGGTTGAACCCAAGGCCCTCTCTTATTTCTAGATTGTTGAATCTGGGCAGGCGCAGCTGGCTGAGACTGAGCTTTAGCTCTGTTATGACCCTGCCCGGCCTCATTTACCTTGTTTCCGGACTGATTTTGGTTGGGGTTTGGTGCAGCTGGGGCAGACCTCACTTGCTTGTGCACCCTAGTTTTCTTTGTTTCATCCACGTTAATTTTCTTTCCAACCTGATTCAGTAAACCTCCCCATGTCATGGCCTTTTTTCTGGTAACTGAATCAGCCAAATTTCCATGGTTTAAGACCTGCCTCAGAGAAGCTATTGCTACTTGTTCGAAGCAATCAGCCAACCCGTTTTTGGTGTTTACAAAGCGACTTATATATTCCTTCAGAGATTCATTCGGTTCTTGGGCACAATGGATAATTGTGTCTCATTGCCCTTCACCTCCTTACTTCCAACAAACTGCCTCCGGAAGGCCACCCAAAAGGTATCGAAATTTCTGATGCACCCTGTGGTAGGCTGTTATACCACTTCAGGGCACTCCCCGTAAAAGACTGGGAGAATGCTCTACAAAGCAACTTATCGTCATCATCGAAATTCATCATGAAATTTTTGAATTGTTCCAAGTAATTTTCCGGGTCTTTACTGCCATCGTATTTTTCCATCTTCGTGCTATCGAACCTCTTGGGGAGGTTCCCGAATAGGATCTTGGATGACAATGGAGATTGTCTCCAATTCCGGCCACGACTGAAAATGATATCCTCGTTAGGAGTTGCAAAGATACCTGGTTCATCATGGAAGGCAAAAGGATCCACCAGTATCCGGTCTATGTGTCTCCGATTATGAGATGACCCTTTGTCTATATGCCTCTTTAACTTTCCATTCCTATCCCTTTTTCTTGAATACTTCTTAACCAACTTTTGTTTCTTTTTAGATCGGCCCTCATCACTGCTGGAGGACAAGGATTCTTCAACTCCATTTTCGCCCGAGGAGCTACTGGAAGACTCTGAGTCTAAATCAGAGCTCTCCACTGGCTTAGACCGATGAGACTTTTTAGAGCTAGCATGAGTCTTCTTCGTACTCACATGGGTTTTCGAAGGCTCATGCTCTCTAGGGTTGTTAGTATGATGAGCAACTGATGCCTTTGACTTTTCTTTTATGCCCATCTTTACCCTCTCTGCCCTCAGGGCTTCTATCTCACCTTTTAATCTATCACGCTCCTCGATGGTATATTCATCATTTTCTCCCACCACTTCAAGCAAAGATTGTGGTACCTCTGGGGTGTCCGGATTCATTCAGACTGGTTTTTCTGATGGTTTTGAATGCTAGATTCAGGCACCATCGTTCTCCCACTGTGGTCGCCAATTTGGTGTGGTTTATTTTTGTATGAGGGTAAGTTTGTAACTTCTGTCTAGAGTTTTGTGGAATTTTGAGAGTATTTAATGTTTGGGTAGAATTGAGCTGCCTGGTTGTATTTAATTTTCCTTACCCCCATTTAATGTTGATGGTTGGGTATTTATACCCTTATATTTGGGCCACATGGGCTTTCGGGTCGTGTTTAATGGATTCGGGTCGAGTTTAAAGACCTATTAGTTCTGAGTAAGTAAATAAGCGGCTTAGTCAAAAAGTGATTATGTTTTAAGTACTTTAGCTCTGTTCAGATAGTTTAGTGGATGATAGTTGTCCGAACTGCCCCTGTCCGGTGAAATGGACATTGTCCGAATTGACCCTGTCCGGTTCTCATAAAGTGTGGTGAATGAATTCGGACTCATCATACCTGACAGTTTCTGAGTGTGCCCTAAGTGCAGTGCTAGTAAGGGAGGTGGATAATTATCCTCGACCCATATACTATATCAGCAAAAGCTTGATTGATGCAGAAAAAAGATATTTGAAACTTGAAAAACTAGCACTGGCCTTAGTAATTGCTGCTAGGAAAATGAGGCCCTACTTTCAGTCTCATTCGATCATCATCCGGACGTCTTTTCCCTTGAAAAATGTTCTTCAAAAGGCAGACATTTCAAGCAAAATGACCAAGTGGTCAGTGGAGCTGAGAGACTATGATATTGATTTCGCCCCTCGAACGACAGTCAAAGCTCAAACTGTGGCTGACTTCTTGTTTGAATTCCATTCAGACAGAGGTACTAGGCAAGCAACTGGTGAAAAAGATAAGAAAGTATGGGTTGTCCGGACTGATGGTGGATCAAGTACCATGGGTTGTGGTGCTGGGATATGTTTAACCTCTCCGTACGGCGACAAGATGTACGAGGCTATATGTTTTGCTTTCAGGGCTTCTAATAATGAGTCCGAATATGAAGCTGCTATAGCTGGCTTGAAATTAGATCTTATTTGTGGAGCCAAAATGGTCAGGTTAATGAGCGATTCTCAGCTTCTTATCCATCATGCACAAGGTCAATCCGAAGCCAAGAATGAGAAACTGGTTAAATACTTATTTGTTCTCAAAGAAGTGGCACTTAATTTCAAAAGCATCACCTATGAGCACATACCCCGAACAGAAAATACGCTAGCAGACTCTTTGGCAACCATAGCCTATACTGAGTCCTACCCTTGGATTCATGTGCTAGAGTGCCCATGCATTCAAATCAATCCAGATAAGGAAGAAGAGAGCTTGAATATACAAGTAAAACAACCCCAAGATTGGAGATTTCATCTCCTCCAATATCTCTCAGATGGCATCTTGCCTCCGGAAAAAGCAGTAGCAAGGAAGGTAAAATTCAAGGCTCATGGTTTTGTCATCTTAAGACACGTTCTTTATAAAAATCCTTTAGTAAACCTCTCTTACGATGTGTGGGGATCGAAGAATCCCAAATAGTGCTCTTTGAATTACACGATGACGAGGGATCAGCACACTGTGGATTCAGGGCTCTAACTAGAAGAGTTTTGTTGGCTGGGTACTACTGGCCCTCCATAATGCAATATGCCAAGGAATTGGTGAAGAAGTGTGATCCTTGCCAAAGATACAACAATGAAATTCATGTTCCAGCAGTCCCTTTAGAGTCAATTTCTTAGCCAATACCTTTTGCTCGTTGGGGGCTGGATTTAGTGGGACCTCTACCCATGACATCCGGAGGGTGCAAAACTATAATTGTTGCTATTGATTATTTCTCAAAGTGGATCGAAGCAGCCCCATGGGTAGGAAGTACTTCGAAAGCTGTTATAAAATTCATCATGTCTAACATTTGTTGTAGATTTGGGGTTCCACAAAAGATAACTACCGACAATGGACCGCAATTCGATAACAAGGAGATGGAGAGTTTCTGTGCTACTAGAGGCATTCAACATTGTTTTTCCTCTCATTTCCACCCACAGGAAAATGGTCAAGTTGAAGTGGCTAATAGGACTATCCTGTCCGGTCTTAAAAAGAATCTACAGGGAGCTGCTGGAAAATGGCCAAGTTATCTACAAGAAGTATTATGGGCCTACCGAACCACTCTTGGGGCTGCAGCACAAGAGTCTCCTTTTGCTTTGGTATATGGGATGGATGTTATAGCTCCCATAGAGGCCACTCTCCCTTCATTTCGAGTCCATAATTTTTCCGAACAAGCTAACGAAGTGGCGATAAGAAACCAGCTTGATTTGATGGAGGAAAGAAGAGTTAAGGCTCACCTCAGAGCCACACACTATCAGGGTTTGATGAGAAGCAGGTTTGCTTCTAAAATCAAAAGGAGGGATTTTCAACTAGGTGATAAGGTGCTGAGAAAAGTCTTCATGTATACCAAAGAGAAGGAGTTCGGCAAGCTAGCTCCAACATGGGAAGGACCCTATGTGGTCAGTGAAAAGCTTAAGCCTGGGACGTACAGGCTCAAAGATAAAGATGGGAGGATTTTGAATCACCCCTGGAACATTGAACACCTTCGGTTATATTTAGAATAGACTATGTAAATATTTACTTGTTTAAAGTCCATATAAATATTTGGGGGCATATTCTTTCCTACCCTGGTGGCGCGAGGAGGTTTTAATGAGGTGTCCAGGTTTTTAAATAAAATTCGATGCCTTCTTGAAAAATTCGAAGTGGTTTGACTAGAAGTTTGATTTAATTCGATGAGGTGATGACTATTTAAACATGTGTCATCGGAGAATTTGAAAACTCTCACTTTAAAACACTTATGAAATAACTAAAGGCCATTCGAACACAAGCCATCAAAATTAAATAACTACAGAACGATGTAAGAATTATGTAAGATAAAATTTCCCGGTAGATACCGGAGAGTTATATTAAATATATAAAATGCCTTGGCCATCCAAGGACTTTGAAGTTTTTAAAAGAGAAGGTTTGTCCGGTAAAGTACCGGACACGATTACAAAAAATGTCTTGGGCATCCAAGGACTTTAGTTCAAACACAAAATTAAAAGATAGTTGGCATTTTGAGGACTTTAGTTCTTAGATGTCCCAGCTTCACTCGGTTTTTTCTTGGGATCGGTGGGTTCCTCATCTGGACTCTCTCCGGTCTTTTCATCTTCATCAGTGGTGTCATCCCAACCACTAGAATAACTGTGCTTATCACCATCAGCCATAGTATGGTGAGGAAGGTCTTCGTATTCCACGAATCACCATAAGTCCCCGAGTGTCCTCTTCGGAAATTTTTGATGAAAGAGTATGACCATGTCTGACTTGACCTCAGTATATCTTTGTTCTTGGAAGTCTATCACATTGTTGGTATATGTATCAATCCTAGCTTGGATTGTCTTTTCCTGCTCCTTTAGCAAGTCATCTTTCTCTTGTTTAGCCCGGGACACAACATCTTCAAGCAATATTTTTTCATTTGTCAGGGTCTGAATGACGTTGTCTTTGGCCTTCACCTCATCTTTCGAAGTAGAAAGATTTTTTTCCAAGTCAGAATACTTGGATTGAAGTTCTGTGACAGCCCTCTCCGAAGTGGCCAGCTTGGTGGCTAAATCTTCCTTCTCCCTCTTCAACTCTTCAACTCTTCAGTTTCTCTCTTTAATGCCTCACTGCTTTGGTTGGCAGTAAGGAGGTTGTTAAACAAACTCTCTTTATCAGAGGTGAGTGTGTTGATGATAGCTGACTGATTTCACACCTACTTCTCTAAGTTGGGCACCGGTTGGATATTGCTCAACAAGGAATGGGTCACCATGTCCTTCTCCCCTGAAACAGAAAATGAGTTACCATTGAAAGTGACCATGTTCGAGGATCTTGGGGGTAGGTAAGGGCCAGCGAAATCATCCTTCTTAAGGTCATTAAAGTAAAGAACAATCCCTTGAAGCCCACTAATGTCTACTACATCGATGTTGATGTCCCCTTCGGTGCCCTCTCCAGTGTGAAAGTCACTTGGGATTTCCTCTGCTTGAGTCGGGTCTATTGGATCAACCGAAGGAAAAGACTTCGGAGGCCGGAGAGCAACTTCATCTCCCTTGGAGGTTTTCTTCTTCTTGGCCTCCCTATCTCCACCTTTTGCTCCTCGTTTCCGGTCTTTTTTGGGAGCTTTTGAGGGTTTTGGAGGTCCACCTACCTCTTTGGTACTCTCATCTTCAACCACTTGAAGTAGAGCAGCATCGATTCCCCCTTGATCCTGTACCTCCTGGTTTGCTGGGACAGTTTCCTCGATATCACCTGGGTTGACCTCAGCCAAATCTTGCTTAGCCTTGCCTTTCTTGCCCTTCATTTTGCTTGGGGCTTTAGCTCTGCCCGGCAAGGCTAGATTTCCATCCTTTACATCTGTCTTCTGAAGAATCACCCCCGGAGGAGGTGGAGTGGTTAATTCCTCCCAAGACAAGTCCCTCCAGCCGGTTGTATTCCTGAGATGGGATCTTACCAAGTTGCCTCCGGTAAAGCAGTTGTGGAAGTGATTTCCCCATTTCTCAGCAGCCCAAACATTTAGCTTGGCACAAGTAGTCTGCCCCACCTCTAAGTAGTCGTTGAACTCCTTCGACAGCACTACCAAAAAACAAAAGAAGAGAAATTAAACAAACATACTTATTATAAGAAAAGATAGAAAGATGCAATGAAATGTTTACCTGTACTCCTCCATCTGCTGGTAAGCATGCTTGGATTATCACCAGCTTTGATCTTCCTCCCGTTCTTCCAAGAACCACTGATGAACAAAAATTGAGTCTTCCAGTTCTTCTCCGACTCAAGCAAGTCATCCACCACGTTGTAATTATCACCCATATTGTAATGGTAGAAGGGGATGACATGGTTTCTGCAAAGGCTGACCACATCAGCAAATTACTCCATCGGAAGAGGAATTCCGGAGATCCTAGAGGCCATGATACAGGCCATGAGGGTGAACCAGGCGGTGGGGCTCAGTTGACTTGGGAAGAGCTTTATCAGATGAAAATATCTGACAATCTCTGGGTCTAAGGGAAACCTAAGCTCCCAGTTAAATAACTCTGTGTAGAAAATATCTCACTAAGTTTCCAATCCATTGGTGTCTCCGGATCGACTGGTATCCTCACTTTAACATTTTCTGGGATCCCCCACTTCGTCCGCATCCGGCCTAGTTCAGCTGTATGAATAAAAGCGTAATTGATCTTCTGCATGGCTAGCTGGTACTTTACACTTACTTTGTGGAAACAAGGTCCCACTTTTCCTACGAGGCACTCCGGCAGGTCTGGGTGCTTTAAACATAATTTTTCCTTGCCCTTGATTTTCTTGACAATGGCAGTCTCACTCGTCTGCCCGGAGACATCGGTCTCGAAAGGGGCTTCTTCAATACTGTCCTCCATTACATCTTCCATTACCATGAAAGGGTTATCAGTTGTTTTTGGGAGGGAAGTGCTAATGGATGGCTCAGTAAGATGTCCGGATGGCTGAGCGTTGCTTTCTTCTTGTGGTCTGGAGTCCGACTGGGGCTCAGATCCGGAGGGTTCATTTCGGAGACTTGAACCGGTGGTCTCCGGACCAGACAATTTGTCTTTAGGAACCTTGATGGGCGCTTCTGACCCTGTGAATTTATCTTTGGCCCCCGACTTAGAGGGCACAGATTTTGGAGATTTAGATTGTGGAACAGCCTGACCTTTTACTAGGCAACCTCTTCGTCGATTTATTAGCTTTTCCGGGGAGAGGTCAGCATCCGATCCCATGGCTATATATGTAGAGGACCTCCTAGCACTTGTAACTGATTGCTCTTGTTCAACAATAGGTTCTGACTCCTGAACCGATGAGCCTGAGATGATCGGTGAAAGACTAGGTTGAAATAATCTTCTGGGTTTAGAGCTTCAGGCAGAAGACGAACTTCGATCAAGCTCTGAGGTTGGTGTTTCAGGTTTGTCAATAGGAGAGACTATGAGGCCTGCTGCAATGCGTCTTTCTCGTTCGACCCTTTGTGCTTTCTCCAACTCCAACAGATTTAGCCACCCACCTTTTACTAGAGCGTTTCTTGCTGTAAACATAAAATTACACTAAAATATGTTTTTGGAGAAGAAAGGTAAAAGCTCTGAAGATTAGAAGTGAAAAGACGTTGAAGATGGTAAAACAGTGAAAAATAATTTGATTTATACTAAATAGACAAAATATACCTTGAAACCTAGGAGAATTCGAAAAGATAGAGTAATGATTAAAGACGGCGCTGACGTCACCAACATTAATTGAAGAGGTTACTTTTTTAGGTTAGTGGGAGCGCCATTCTAGGAGGAAAACGGTTGGTGAGGTAAATCAGGAATAGACACGTGTCCCACAATCTGTGAACAAAACCTTTGAACTTCTGAGAGATTTGCTAGTCCGGATAAATCCGTTATACAAATCGAAATCTGTCCGGACATTGTTTCAGATGCTCATGAGTGATTTTTTAGGTCTTTCCAAAGGCCTTCGAACATAACCTAAAAAAAGGGACTACTAATGAGTCCGGATTTTCTCACCAATCACTGTAGAAACCGGAGAGGGGCATTTCGGACAAAAACCACCCACTGAACCATCCGAACAGGACTAAAGTATTAAAAACTAATCACTTTATGACTAAGCTAATTACCAACCTGCTTAATAAACTAATGGGCCTTTGAATTCGACCCGGTTTCATGAGTTTGACCCGAAAACCCATGAGGCCCATAATTAAGGGTATAAATACCCAACCATTTTCATTAATGAGGGTAATAAACATTTAATACAACCAGGCAGCTCAAATCTCTCACTACAAACTATCCAAACATTAAATACCCTTGAAACATTACAAAACTCTTGACGAAATTACCCTCAGACTGAAATTATCCACACCAAAATCTATTACTGTTTTCAAAAATAAAAACAAAAATGTTCAATTTGCAAGAAAGGGTATGGTCGAGAGTTCTCCAACCATGAATGCTACTTTGAAACATGTTGAGTTGAAAGTAGAGGTTGTCGAAGTTTAAGTTGAATGTGAGATATAGTAGGTTTGTCAAGGGAAATACAAGAGGCATAACCGAAGTTTTAGAGAGAGATGCATCATCTGCCAAGTATGTTAGGACCTTTGTTGCTAGGACTGAGGTTTCCAAAGATATTGAAGCTAAAACCAAGACTTGTGAGCCGAAGGTCAAGTTTTTATTGAGGAAGAAAATGACTTATCCTCCTGCCAAAACTAGTGTTCTAGAATATCTATTGTTAAGGGTTTGGCCAGAATGTCCTAAATGCCAGCGATTCCATAAGAGATTCATAATGATGTGCGGAGGCGCCACAATAGTGCCTGAGTCGAAATCGTTCATTCGTCATTCTAAATTGTTAGACCAACCTCTAATGCAAAAACTTCTAGTGATAACCCTAAGGGTCCAGTTTTTATAGTCATGAGTAAAAATGGTGGAGTTATATTTGTTGTCAAATGAGAGAAGTTTGTGTATACAAAAGAGGAGTTTGTATTTATAAGTGATGTTCTTGCTTATTCTACTAAAAGAGTTGTGATTATCGAAGGAGTTTCCCAATAGGTAAATGAAGTTCAATCATGTGAAAGAAAAGAGAAATATCTTATGTAAAAGGAGATGTAGAAGATAAACCTAAAGTCTTTGAAGAAGAAAGTATCAACTCATGCTGATGTTGAGGCTTCTTGTTTGTTAGAGAAAATTGTATGAAAATGCAAAAATTAATGATGACTATGGTGTGAAAACCACTAAAGTTATGGAAAAATATATAACAGTTATGTCACCTTTTACAAGTGTGGATGAAGAGGTAAAACAAATCTTCTATTGTGGCAGCGACTAAGAAACTCAAGGCCTTAGAGTCTGCAGTTGTGGTGGCCAAAGCATTGAAGAGCTATATATGCTAGTGACTTGACTCATATTTTTTATAATCCAATGTCTGAAGATGTAATTGGCGTTGATGTTCTAAAGCCAATGATCAAGGTTATAACTTCAATATCTGAATGCATTAAGCAATTAAAGTCGGGTATTTCATCCTTTCAAATTATTGTTAGGTGTTTTACTTCCGGGGAAACCTTAATGCGTCAAATGATTTTTTTTGTTGTGGATATGGTTGGAATGTCCAGACCACTTATTTTTGCGTTGGAGCATATTCATGAGGTTGTGAGCCAGTATTTCTCTTTGGCCAGTATGACAAAAATGTTCGGCCTCCTTTTTCTTGTGGATGTGGCCAAATACAGTTGAATTTGGATATAAGGGTGAATTAAACATTCTTTTGTATTTTTGAATTGTAGGAAGATGCTTCTCAATATCTTGAGTACTTTACATCAAATAAGTAAAAAATTGTGTATCTTTCATGCATGATCTTCAAACATTTATAAAGGTTACAGGTAAGCCGTTTAAAGATAACATAGAGCTGAAAGTTACCATTCAAGTAGAATAAATGGAAAATAAAAACTGAAAGGTAAGCTTCAAAATAAAATGGTGGTCGGAGGAATGTTGAAAATTGAACTTCATTCAAAAGGATAAGGTCATGACATGGATTGAATATTAAATGTATCCTAAGAATTTTTTTATCTCAAAGTTGCATGGTGTGTTTAAGGCTGTCATCAAACAATACTTTTTGTTCATCGGCTTTGGCGGTTTCCTTCACAAATTAATCTCATTAAAACCGAAGTCTTGTTCTCGTGGCATAAAGAGTTCAATTGTATTAATATTGAATTGGTGAAGGTGTAAGAGTATCAGGAAACTGAATGTACCATAGCTCAATTTGAAAATGAAGAGTTACGAGAACAATTGAAAGAAACATTGTCCCAAAAAAGAAGTTGGAAGATATGTTGGCGGCTGAACATGCTAAATTAGAGGTTAGTTTTGAGGAAGAATTGCTAAAAGAAGCCAGATATGCAATTCATAAGACTGAGAAAATACTTATGTTGTTGTTTCATGCACAATATCTAGAGATATTTACATTCATTATAGAATTATTACTGGTCCAACTCGCATGAATGTGAACCTCTATAACTTCAAAGAAATGATGCTATGAGGTGTATGGGCATATTATGAAAGCTGAAAGATAAGAGTTGGTATGGTTGACCGAAGAAGACGATGCCCATAATGATATTGTTAAACCATCCATTATACCTCTTGGCCATGTAATTATTTTCCATCCTCCAACCAAGCCTTAGACGCATTTGTGAAAAATAAAGGTATTGGAGGATCAACCGAAGGTGGAGGTTCAATCACTCATGGTGGAGAGAGTCCCTATTAGGTATTTGGTAATTTGTTACTAGATTTGCATTTTTGTAAGATTTGAGGCAATTTTACGACCCCCCATGGTTAGGAAATTTCTATCAACAAAGTTCTCGTGGTTAGAGAATTTTAATTATTTTATAAATGTCACAAAATTTATCATTTAAATTTCTTATGACTTATGTTTTATTTATTTATTTTTTATAAGAAAAAACTTTGTAGTCTGGTGTTCTGTTATTCTAATTAGAGCGACCAGTTCCGAAGGGAGGGACCTTAGTATGGAATACATTTAATCCTTGTTTGGATTATGTCTATAGATAATCAAATTTTAATTTTTTGTTTGTTTATAAATGGAACATGACTCCCTTTAGGACTTCTTTCAAGAATCATCTAATAAATTTTGTTTAATTGAAGGGTACTTTGGACTCTTTGAAGTACCGATGGTTATTTTTGGAATCATCTCAAACTTAGCTTTTTTTTTGTTTATTATTTATTCATGTTTGGATGAGGGCGAAAGCTTCTTTAGGTGTTAAATATTATATTCAGACTTATATCTTGATTTTTTTTTTATTTCGATGATTAAAAAATCTCTCTTACGGCTGAATACTATGTTTAGACTTAAATCTTCTTTTTATTATTGTTTGGATGAAGGTCAAAGCTCTTATAAGGGCTAAATACTATATTCAGACTTATCCTTATCCAATGTATTATATTGTTGCAATGTAAAGTAAATTGAGACTTGTGTAATGAAAATAAAAGTTTATTAAAGAGGAATGTCTCCTTAAAAACCTTATCGCTCAATCGAGGTAGGAAAAAATACATCTCAAGTATTATAAATTGTTAACATAAAAAATTAATAAGTATTCAAATCTTGATAATGATGATAGAGCTTTAGATGCTTAATATTCCAAGGGTGTTAAATATACATCCATCAATCTGTATGTTCTCAGCTTCACTTTGACTTCAATTACGTAAGGCGCTTCCTAATTGGGGCCAGGTTGACGAGACTTTTATCCTCGGTATGAATGAAGATTATTCTTATAACTTTTTCTCCCACATAAAAGCTTATAAAGAAAACCTTGGAATTATATACGTTTTGTATCAGAGTTTTATAGTGCATCGACTGAAGGTGGGATTTAATCTTTTTTCCTCAATCACATCAAATTCGATGCTCATTGCTTCTAAATTACTTTTCGTCTCACATTTTCGGCTGATACCACTCATTCCATGTCGTATACCAAAGTAAAGGTGTTTCACATGTTTCTGATAACGAAGTGGTTCGTTAAGACCATAGAATTTCTTGCAAAAAAATATGGCCAATTGTTTGTGGCTCCTTCCAACATATTTTTGATGTCATATGATATCTTCTTGTTAATAACCTTTGTCTTGACATTTACTTGAGGATGGAAATGAGAAGAAAAAAAATTGATTGATACATTTACTGTAAAGAAACCATGTGAGCCTTTCGTTTTGGAATTGAGTCCTATTGATCATTAGGATGACTCTTGATATGTTGTATATGCTACATATGTTGCATCTCAGGAAATTTATGATTTTTCCCATAATGTTCACAAGCGGTTGCACCTTTACCCATTTGATAACAAGTAATCTAATAATACTGGCAAGAAATTCATTTCTCTCGAAACCTTATGAAGGGATCTGAATTGAGTTTGAGAACGCATTGTCATGTGTCATAATATTTGACTTTGATTTTTACATCTTCCATCATAGTGGACCAATAATACCTTTGTGCAATTTGTTTTTATTTGTAGCGTCTTATAACCATTATGTACACTATATTCTTCATCATAAAGCTCATCCATAATGAATATTGCTTCAACATGGATGAGGAAAATGAGCAATGTTTTAGTAAGGCATTGTATGTATAATATATCTCATACCCACACAAATCTGATTAATTTTATTTTGCATTTTCTTGCTTTAGCCTTACTTTAGAAAGTAACCCTTTGGTGAGGTATTTTGTTTCTTATTGTTCCCCTTCAGTTACCATCACTCCTGAATCTGAGACTGTTGATAAAAATTTGTTAGGAAAAGTGATGGAAGGTTTGTCTTGGAAAATAACTCACAGTGCTTAGGTTGTACATGTCAAAGAGGCCAAGGCATCAACAATTACGTTCTCTACTCTTGCGATTTATTGCAAGGAGCCGAATAGAGTTTCTTGGACCTAAAGCTATTTTATTTATTGAATGATAGAATCGTTTGTAGCTTTGGCATGACTAAGTCCCTAATGAACCACTAGCTGGGAATTTGTAAGGAATCAGAATCGTTTGGCTTCACAAATGTTGGTTATCCAAAGACTTGGGATAAAAAATTCATATTCTGCCTAATTATGAAAAAATGAGAAGCCGAATTTTAAGATATCTTTGCTGGAGGAAATTATACCTACTCTTAGTTACGTATTGGTCTTTTAGACTAGAAATTGGAGTATGTTTGGGATTTGATTATCTTTCTTGGTTCAAACTAAATAGCTTAATCTTCCAGCTCCACAAACCACTTGGTTAATTTCCAGATACATTCGGCTTGTGCAACACATTTTTAAAAAAGAAAGACGTTCGAACAATAATTTTATGAGCTTAGAAGTATAGCCTCATATTTATTAAGGCTAGATTTTCAAGCTGCAAGTATATAGTTTATGCACTTAGTAATGATTTAATTATATAATGTATTCTTTTGAAGTCCTTACCTTATTCGTATCTTAGCAAAACGTTGGCAACATAATCTGAAACTGAACAAATATTCTTAAGGCTTCGGCTCTAAAAATTTCTTGATGTTGTGAAAATATTCCTCATGCGTCAAAGTCCCCTTAAACTTCTTTGCTTCCTCAAAATTGAGAATAAGTGCTAATATTTCTGAAACTCTTGAATGAACCGATGTAACGCAACCAAGTTCTCGACCAATATTTAGAATTCTTTTTCCATGAAGGATCCTGGAACTCAGGTTTAAGTGCTAACATGGATCCATTTTAGTTCTTTTCTCACTAACCATGAAACCAAGGAATTTTACAGACCGGATACTGAAAGTACACTTCTATAGAATGAGATTTGGATTTACTTGCCTGAGATTTGTAAAGGTTTTGGATAGGTCAGCCATATGATCTTCTTATTGAACATTGGTATAGAACATGTCATTAATATAAGCTTTTAGGTTTTGACCAAGATGTGTTGCAAAAAATTAGTTGATAATTCACTGATACGTAGCCTCAACGTTCTTTAGTCTGAACGACATAACTTTGTAAAAATATAATCTTATTTCTGTGATAAAAGTTGTGTGGTCCTGATCATCTTCATGCATTTGTATATGCTTGTATCCGGAAGATGAATTTATAAATGATAACATTTTATTCCCAAACATTTCATCTTCAAGATGATTGATTCTTGGAAAAGAGAAATGGTTCTTATAACAAGCTTCATTAAGGTATGTAAAGTCTACGCATATCCTCTACTTTGCATTCTTTTTTTTACCAATACTGGATTGGTTCTCCAAATTGGTTAATGGGATTCATAAATGTGGCCTACGACAGTAAGTTTGTCTACTTCTTCAATAATTACTTCCGTATTTTGTTGATGGTGTGACCTTCTCTTTTGTTTAGTTTTCATAAATTTGTTACTGATAAACAATCTGTAGCACATAACTTTGGCCATGACCCATGTGACATCATGGGCATTCGAGGCAAACATGTCTACATTGCAGTAATATATACCTTACTATCATGAAAAAACACCAAACATTCTTCCTAAACACTAATATGCCAAGAATAAAATCTAAGATGGGTTCTCCCAACATATTGGCATTTGCATCGGTGAAATCAGTCAAGATATTTTGAGAGGGAATCATGACTAGAGCATCCATCATCTTGTCGTATGTACTCTTGTATATAATATTGGTTGAGCTTATAGTATTTATTATCACTTGTTTGATAGACACTCCTACCAATTCCATTATAAATCATATGATGTAATTGTGAGGTACCTCCCAGATCATCACCAGTGAACCCTCAATATTAGTTATGGGTTGCAGTAGAGGTGCAGTGATATGTTCCTTGGTGATGGGCATCCAGATTTTTTATATATCGTTTTCTTGAGTTTCCAATTATTCTTGAAAAATAAACACCCTCCAGTAATAATTCTGATGGTATTTTCATTAAGATCTAGGTCAATATGTTGTCCATCTTCTAGCTCAATGACAATATTGGTATCCAACTTGGCTCATCGGGTATTGCTAGAGCTTGCCTCACATGTTTTATGGAGGTTTCTAACCGGCTGATGCATGTCTTGGTTTGTTTATATGCTTTTTCTTAACGAACCTTAAGATTCCGATTTCATCAATCATATATGGACCTAATCTCATAGATCTTAACAATCCTTGCTATAATGTTTGGTATTATTATGGAACTTACAAAATCTGGTATTGTCTATTTGTTCTTTGAGGATTTGTAACTTCTACAAACTTTGGTACTTGATTATAAACTTGGTTCGTTCGTAAATAAATTTCATATTCTCATTCAAGTTGGTGAATGGTCCCCTAACTGGTTGTTCTTATCTTTGGTTTGTGTTGTTATTCTTTTAGTTTTTTATGAGCCTCCTTCGACCATTTTGATTTTGATGCCTCGGCCTTACCGAATACTCATATTGTTCCTGAAGGCCTCGTGAAGTGCTTTGGATTTTACATGTGTCATCATCAATATTTTATTGTTTTGTGAGAGGATGGTAATAAGGATATACAGTTCGAGTTGTTGTGTTTTCACCAATCTTTACTCTTGAAATCCACTCGGCATTGATATGTTGTTCCACCTGCTTAAGAAAATCTTGAAATTGAAAGACTTATTCATCATTATGGCATATGACATAATTTATGGTAGTATTCTCTGTATTTATGCTGCAATCTCCACCAAATCACGACAGTCATGCAATTCACTCTTTTTTCCACAAACCTCTGAGTAGATTCTCCTAAGGTTTCCTTCGACTGGTGCTTGTAATGGATGATCTAGTATACATCTTCCTTGATCACCTTAGAACCAATAACGTTATTTCTGAAGGTCGTTCACAATATCTTGTAAATGTTAGTGCTCATAGTTGAAGGTAGTTGAACCACGTTAAGGCGTTTTCTCGAAAGGTCATTAAAAAATTTATTCACTTCGTTTTGTCATCTCCCTCGTAGCACATAATCTTAACTTTAAATTTCTTTATATGGTGTTTAGGGTATCCTTTTCCACTATATTTATCCATCTTATAGTTGGTGAAGTTTGATAGAAATTCTCCATATAGGATACCCAAAGCTAAAATGGACTCTTCTTCCGACAAGTCATCATTATTATCTAGGATATTGGTTGCCTTGTTTTTGGTTATTTATCTGATGAATGCATAATGATGTCTTGCCTATTGTCATTTTTCAGCCAAAAATTATGAAACGATGGTTGGTACCCCTGGGGGTATTGAGCATAGTAAGGGTTCGAATGAGTTAAAGGGTGGCACATTAGAAGGTTTGGTTGAACTCTATAAGACAAAGTTTGTAGGCTATAATGATTTTCCTCCATTACAACCATGCCTACATATGTTTTTGGTTCATATTGATTTTTTTTCCATATTTGTGATGGATTTGTCTTGTAATGATTTACTTGAACTCCTAATTATATTGTCGAAACATGCTAAAATACATGCTGAAACCTTGGCGGTGCATGTTGTAGGTATAAATGCACTCTAGGAAATAGATGGGCATACTGATTGTTTGGCTAAATTCCGAAGAAGCTTACTGAAGGTTCAACCGCACTCTATAAAATGAATAAACTGTTAATTTCCTAGGTAGAATCCCTAAAAAGGCTTGTTGGAGTTTTAAATGACCATGTTGGTTGTTCGGTTGAAACCCTTGAGAAGCTTGCTCAAGGTTCGTCTGGCCAGAGGAGCTTGCTGGTAATATGGTTGGAGTTCCGGTCATACTGGTGTAAGTTTTTTCCCATTCAGTTGGAATGGAGTGTTTTCTAGTAGTCTGATATGCCTTTAACTAAGCCTATTGCCAAAAGAACATTGCTCTCAGATTTGATTATATGCCTTTAAAAATAAGTTTTGACACATAGTTTTTGCCATTATCTTTCTCATCTTCTTTTATTAACGTATATCACTCGATTTGGAGGACCCTCGATCAAATCCTCATTGATGTTATCAGTTATAGCTCATAATGAAGGATCTCGCGCGTGTTGGTGGTGGTTTTGTGACCTTCATTATTATGGATCGCATCGCTTCATCGTGTAATTTTCCTCATTGTCTTCCGGATGGTGGATCATCAATTTTACTCGAGGGTTATAGTGGTCAACATAGTATAAAAATATAAAATTACCAGCTACTAAAAATTATCGACCTCAGTTGTTGGAAGTGGTAGCCGAACACCTGGGTTCTTTATTTTGATGTGTTCATCGATAAATGGACTAAGATCTATGTTTGAATTCACCATCAATTACTTTTAGTTCTACTTGTCTTTTAATTTATTTTGGAATAAAATTTTCAAGGTAAAAATCGCTTCATATAGAAAGCTTCAATTTGGTGTGACAAATTGTGGTTGATTTATCTAAAGCTTATTGTTGATATAAGATAATGAATAAAAAAGTAAACCTAATATATGAGAATGATAAATTTGTTATTCAGAAGATCTATTATACATGAAAGTGATATATATTCATATGAATGTAATATATGTCATGGAAAATGAAGAGATTACATAAGTGTATTTAGATTTAGGAATTAATGGAATATAATATATATCTTATTTATCTTAAGTTAAAAAATTATAAGTGAAATTTATTTTGGGAGACTCCCATGTAAGTACCAATATTAGTTCAAAATTAACATTTGGTACCAAATAAGATGATTATCCAAATTTAGTACCAAGCATAATCCAAAATACTATAATACCCTTCTTTCTAATATAATCCACTAACTTCTAACAAAAAATAGATTTCTTTTTTTTTCTTTTCTTTTTTCTAAAATTCATATCTTTTGATTTATAATTCAAAAAATAAAACGAAAACCACAATTGTGTTTATATTTACGAGACGAATCAAATAAGTGGTCTATTTGATATATATTTTGGAGAAAAAAATTAAAACTTTTAAAAATATTCGATTAATACTTTTAAAAATTTATAACTATTAATTAACAGTTTTAATTGTTTTAATACTCTTAATTAACATTTTTAATATTTCTAAAACTACTAATTAGTAGTTTTAATTCATTTAATACTGTTAATTAACATTTTTAATTTTGTTAAAATTGTTAATTAGCAGTTTTAATTCATTTAATACGGTTAATTAACATTTTTAATTTTGTTAAAACTGCTAATTAGCAGTTTTAATTTTTATAGCTATGTTATGTGTTGGTTAAGGAGTACTTCAATACATAAAGATCTTGAAATTCACAGTTTCTACGAATTCAATTTACTTTTTCAATCCTCTTTGTTTTCCTTTTTCTTCGTAAAAAAAAATCACTATAAAGATCTGGTGGAGAACCATATAGATTGAGTGCTTCAAAAGCCATGTTGACATTTTGTTAATATCAGGATACATCCATAATCAGCTTACAAATGCCAACAAAACAAAACATAACACCGTATATGCCGACAATAATCCCACGCCTTATTAATAAAAAAAACAGCTTAATTTAGACTTTGACCACTTTTGAAAACTTTTTCAATATCACCCGACTGAAGGACACATAAATGGTTTGTTGCCGACTGGTTCAATCAGTGCGAATCTTACTTGGTGGCACCATCATCGAATCAAGGATGTGGTGAAAATAGAGATTGAGGTAATATAAAGGTAAATTTGGTATTAAAAGATTTATGAACGGATTGATTTGGAAATGAATTTTGGGCGAAGACAACAGCCATTGACTGTGTGGTATTTCAATTTCGTCGTTGCCGGCTCCCATTTATCCTACACCTCTCAAGTCATTTCACAAAGTCGGACTAGAGTCAAGCTCAACATGGTCTTCTTTCCCCGCTGATTCTGCCAAGCCCGTTTCCTTGGCTGTGGTTTCGCTGGATAGTAGACAGGGACAGTGGGAATCTCGTTAATCCATTCATGCGCGTCACTAATTAGATGACGAGGCATTTGGCTACCTTAAGAGAGTCATAGTTACTCCCGCCGTTTACCCGCGCTTGGTTGAATTTCTTCACTTTGACATTCAGAGCACTGGGCAGAAATCACATTGCGTTAGCATCCGCTGGGACCATCGCAATGCTTTGTTTTAATTAAACAGTCGGATTCTCCTTGTCCGTACCAGTTCTGAGTTGACTGTTCGACGCCCGGGGAAGGCCCCCGAAGGAGCCGTTCCCAATCCGTCCCCCGGCCGGCACCACGAGGCGCTGTCAACGAGTCGGGTTGTTTGAGAATGCAGCCCAAATCGGGCGGTAAATTCCGTCCAAGGCTAAATACAGGCGAGAGACCGATAGCGAACAAGTACCGCGAGGGAAAGATGAAAAGGACTTTGAAAAGAGAGTCAAAGAGTGCTTGAAATTGTCGGGAGGGAAGCGAATGGGGGTCGGCGATGCGCTCCGGTCAAATCGAAGATGGCTTCCGCGTTTCTCAATTCCAATTCAATGACAATAGGTAAGAGAATCAAACGACTGAGATATCTGATTTATATTTGTCTATTTAAATTCTCTAACATCGACTGAGATATCTGATTTCACCAACCTTTTTACCGGTAAAAAAACCAAACGAAATCGTACTCCAATTGGATCTGAATCGGTGAAATAAATTTGAGCAACTATTTTTCAGTAGAGCAACTCTAAAAGAAATAATTTCTGAAACGGATACTCCGATTGAAGAAAGCCGAAGATGTAAAAACCTTAATTTTCAGTAGAGAAACTCTAAAAGATATAATTTTGTGTACCTTTTAAAGAAATATACACTAGTTCAAGATCATGTTTTATGTTGAGAGTATTTAGGGTTTAAGCAATGGTAAATACATATCGTCATAATTAAAGAACGACGAGAAAAAAAAAACAAAATGAATCAAAGTAGAAAGCAAAGAGAAAATTACATATATAGAAAAGAGTCCACATATATAGTTTAAGAGTTGAGAGAGTAACATCAAGGAAGGAGAAAGAAGAAGGTATTTTGGGGATATTAAAAATAATTGGTACTAAAACTAGATAATTAGTATAATTTAGTGTTTCTGTGGAATTAGGCTTCTACGGGTGGATGAAATTTGGATTAGTATCTTATTTTGGTAGTTATAAGGAAATAACCCTATTTTAAATTTAATAGTCTAATCTTTATTTCATGCAAAAATTATGTGATTTAATTTTATTACTATAAAATTTAATTATTCTAATATATCATATCGTTGAAATATATAATAAAATAATGATTCCGTTTAAATTTGAATTTTTTTCCAACTCAATATATATTATATTTAGAGCAGATAAGTCTTATTTTATTTATTAACAAAGAATTCGGGTTGTTATACAATTCTTATATGGCGAAGGTATATGGGCATATTTTGCAGCTATGAACGTGATCATTAACATCATTTTATCATTCGATATCAACTATTTAGGACACAATCTGGACAATCGAAAGAAGTCACACCATTGGTGCAAGAGAACATGCACTTATATATAAAAAAGTAATAGTAAAAGATATTGATTCTGATGAGGTCGGATTTTTTTGACACTGACTATTGTATATAACCGAAGGACCGTTCAGATATATCCAGTACCATGCCCCACCGAACAGTACAACCAAGTGGATCGTGACTCAGCTGGTTGCTAGTCATTTCCTATTTTGGGCTTATGGGCTTCTAAACTTGACCTGGACCCATGATCCGACTCGGAAGGCCCACAAATCATTAAACAAGTATAAATACCCCAACTACTTTCATTAATGAGGGTGATAAAAATTTACTGCTAGTATACACCTCATTCATCTCTCTACATCTCACTCTAAATATTAAATTTCTAAAATTATTTCCCAAAATATCCTTTGATCATAAATTATCCACACCAAATTGGCGACTACAGTGGGAGGCGACAATGCCTGAATTGCATATTCAAAACCAATAATATAAAACCGGTTCGGATGGATCCAAATGCACTAAATACTCAACTTCCAGAGGTGAAAGGGACGAAAGAAAATAATGAATACACTATTAAGGAGCGTGATCAATTAAAGGCTAAAATTGAGGCGTTGAAGACATAAAACAAACAGAAAAATGAGTTAAAGAAAAAACTGGTCCGTCAAGTCTCCACCATACTGATAATCCTGGTGAAAATGAGCAGTCCCTAAAGACTCATCTCAGCTACAAGAAAGCGCAACGATCCAAACAGATGGAGAGTACCACGTCGGAATCTTCTAGCATTTCCTCTACTGGTGCGGAGCTTAAACAGACAGTCTCATCTAGTAGTGATGAAGGACGATTAAAGAAGAAAATAAGGTTACACAAGAAGCATTCAAGAAAAAGGGACAGACATGGCAGGCTAAAAAGTATAAAGGGAAAATGAAGGGTTTAGTTGATCATCATATTGACCATATGCTAATTAATCCCTTTGTTTTCTAATCCGAACCAGTTATTTTTGTTACTCTGAATGAGGATACCGTGTTTAATCGTAGCCAAAATTAGAGACAATCACCTTAGTCCTAAAAAAATACTCTCCGGACATCTTCCTAAAAGATTTAATAGTTCCAAGATGGATATATACGATGAGAGTAAAGATCCGGACAATCATCTTGACAAATTTAAGAACTTTATGATTAACTTAGACGAAGATGATAGGATGCTATGTAGAGATTTCTCTCAACCTTCAAGGGAAGTGCCCTCAAATGGTATAATAGTCTCCCTCAGGGATCTATAGTTTTTTTTGACATATTCTGGGTTGCTTTCTAGAGGCAATTTGTTAGAAGTAAGAAGCTAAAAGGTAATGGTGATAAGATCATCCATTGTGCCTAGGAACCGAACGAGTCATTAAAGGAATACATTAGCAGGTTTGTACATACAAATAACGGGTTGACAGATTGCTTTGAACAAGTTGCAATTTCCTCTCTCATGCAGGGCTTGAATCTGGGTAATTTGGCTTATGTGACCCAGAAGAAAGTTATTACCTTTGGTGAGTTGTTAAATCAAGTTGGGAAACAAATTAATGTTGAAGAGACTAAGAAATCCAGAGTGCCTCACCAGATCAGATTCACGACTACAACATCAACACCTCAAACAACTACCCAATCCGGTTATAGATCGAAGAAAACTGGACAAGAATCTCATCGGCCCAGGCAGAATCAATCCAACCAGAACCAGAACCAACAAGTCAAAAATAAAAAGGGACCTTGGGTTCAACCTGAGTGGTTTGCTGAGTTGGGAGAAAGTGTGGCCACAATATATGGCAAAAATAAAATTAAATACACACTTTAGAAAGTCGGTCGCGTTATAATCTCGTATAGAAAACTGGAGTACCCGTTTTTGTAAAAATATCATAATGACACTGGGCATGATACCCATGATTGCATAGCATTGAAACAAGAGGTATAAAATCCCATTGGAATGGGAAAATTTGGGGCCTATGTTTAAAAATAAGGGGTGAGTATGCTAGATAATATACCATCCAGTATTAGTGCGCCCTGAATTACCCCTTCGGTAACTTCTGGAACATCTAGGCAGGAGAATACTATGGTGATTATTGAAATATTTGATGTGGATTCTGAGTACCTTGATCCGGATCCAAGTTGGAATCGGGTAGGGGTGATAGTGGACAAAACTGCTACTGTTTCAGGACTGGTTAAATATTTTGAGTCTTTAAACATATTTGAGGGAGATACTATGACCGCACCTTCTAGTTTTTCAAGAAAGAGGCATGTCAACAGCTTAACCACCCAATTGGATAAAATAATGTCCACACATTTATACCAAACTCCATCTCCTTTCATAGTTTTCGATGAGGATGACATGAGAGATATTGCAGGACCTCATGAAGACGTTGTGGTGATAGGGGCATCAATATGAGGAAATGATGTACGTTGATTCCTGATTGACACAGGCAGTTCGGCAAACATATTGTTTTTAAATTCCTATAAACAGATGAGAAACCCCTCGGTTATTCAACATTCGAACAGAACTATTGTGGGATTCACTGGGATTTCGGTAAATGTGATTAGAGAATTCGAGGAAGAAGTATTGTTGGGCAAGGGACCTTTCAAGAAAATGGTGAAGGTGTTGTTTGTGGTGGTTGACTGCCTAAACTCTTACAATGATATATTTGGGAGGTCTTAACTTTCCAAGATGCCTGATGTGGCCTCTACTGTCCATTAGTGCTTAAAGTATGATGTGGGGGCACAAGTAGGTATTGTCCAAAGCAGTCAGAAGGTAGCTAGAGAATGCTATGTAACAGCTTTTGCCTCGAAGTCTTTAGAGGCAGTCAAAGTTAACAAATAATAGTAGCTATTGGAGCCTTCCACCGATGAGAATGAAATTGATGATCCAAGGGAGGCTCCTAGTGTTATAATACCTATAGAATAAGTTGAAATCCATTCCCTGGCCAAAGGCAAAAATATTCAAATTGGTACTAAGCTTCCACCAAGTTTGAAATAAAGGCTATTGTCTTTGTTATCAGATAATGTACATGTATTTGCACTGTGCAATGATGATGTAACCGGAGTGCCTGTTGAAGTGATTTTTCATAAGTTGTCAATACGAATTGATGTTGGACCTGTTGTGCAAAGAAGAAGGTCATTTTCCAAAGAAAAAACAGATGTTATTGTGCAAGAAGTAGATCAACTGACAAAAATGGGCCACATCAAAGAATCTCAGTACCCATTATGGACTGCCAACCCTGTTTTGGTCAAGAAAAAGAATGGCAAGTGGCACATGTGTATTGAATTGACTGATCTTAATAAGGGCATGTCCCAAAGATTCTTATCATGTTCATTGCATAGATCAGTTAGTGGACTGTACCTCTAGGAACAAGCTATTTTCTTTCATGGATGCATTTTCAGGGTACAACCAAATACAAGCAGATCCGAATGATCAATATCACACAATTTTTATTACAGATAGAGGAATGCATTAGTACAAAGTGATGTCATTCGGATTGAAAATTGTTGGGGCCACTTATCAAAGGTTAATGAATAAAGCCTTTGCTATTCAAATTGGAAGAAATATGGAAGTTTATATAGATGACATGATGGTGAAGAGCCTTGACGAAGATGCACACATATCCGATCTTCAAGAAACATTTTCTAACTTAGAGGCTGTCGATTTGAAATTAAACCCTGAGAAATACGTTTTGGGGGTCTGATCTGGAAAGTTCTTGGGTTATGTTATAAGTGAAAAGGGGATTCAGCCTGATCCAGATTAGCTAAATGCTCTATTAGCTATGGACCCTCCTAGGAGCACAAAAGAAGTTCAAAGATTAACCGGACGCTTGGCTGCGTTAAACAAGTTTATTTCAAGATCACCAGACAAGTGTGCTCAATTTTTCCAAGTATTGGATGCCGAAGACTTTAATTGTTCTCCGCAATGTGATCAAGTATTTCTTGAAATCAAGAAGCATTTGTCTTCACCCAAGATGTTGTTCAAACCTATTCAGGGGGGAAACTTTATATATACAAGAAGCATTTCTTAAGATCAAGAACCATTTGTCTTCGCCCAAGTAAGCGTTGTGCTAGTAATAGAGGTGGATAATTACCCCCGTCGTTTATTATATTAGCAAAAATCTGTTGGATGCTGAAAGGAGATATTTGAAGTTAGAAAAATTGGCCTTGGCATTGGTAATAACAACTAGAAAAATGAGATCATACTTCCAAGCTCATTTAATTATTGTCCGGACATCTTTTCCTTTGAAGAATGTTCTCCAAAAGTCTGATATATCAAGCAGGATGACCAAGTGGTCAGTTGAGCTGGGTGATTATGATATTTACTTTGCGCTCCGAACTGCAGTTAAGGCTCAATCAATGGCCGATTTCTTAGTAGAATTTCATGCTGATAGGCCCCTTGGGCAAATACAAGAAAACCAGTCTAAAAAAGAATGGGTAGTTTGAACCGATGGCGGTTCAAGTACCATGAGATGTGGGCTAGAATTTGTTTAACTTCTCCTTATGTTGATACTATGTATCAAGGTATATATTTTGGTTTCAGGGCCTCCAACAATGAATCTGAATATGAAGCAGCCATAACCGGTCTCAGACTAGCCTTTATATGTAGGGGAAAAGAGTCTGATTGATGAGTGAGTCCCAACTACTCATTCATCATGCTCAGGGGCAGTTTGAGGCAAAGAAGGAACAATTGATAAAATATTTACTCATATTAAGAGAGGTTGCTGTAAATTTCAAAAATATCCAATATGAACATGTCCCTAGATCGGAGAATATTGTGGTTGACTATCTAGAAACCGTAACATTTTCTGAATCTTACCCATGGATTCGGATGTTAGAGTGTCCACCAATAGATTTAAGCCAAGAAAAAGGTAAAGATAATGAAAAAAATATGAGTATATTTGTCATTCAACCCAAAGACTGGAGGTATGATATTTTTCAATTTATTTCCGATGGAATTTTACCTCCGGATAAAGCCCTGGCTAAGAAAATTAAATATAAGGCTTGTGGTTTCCTAGTATTAAGAGAAGTTATTTATAAGAAATCATTTAGCATACCCCTCTTGCATTATTTAGGATTTGAAAAATCCGAAAATGTTTTATCCAAACTGCACGATGGAAAAGGCTCTGCACATTGTGGCTATAAGGCCTTAACGAGAAAAGTCTTATTAGCAGGGTACCACTGGCCAACAATAATGGCAGATGCCAAAGATATGGTCAGAGGTGTGATCTTTTCCAAAAATATGGAAATAAAATCCATGTGCCAGCAGTTCCTATGAAATCCATATCCTAACCAATACCTTTCGATAGGTGGGGGTTGGACTTGGTTGGGCCTCTCCCCATGGCATCCGGAGGATATCAAACAATAGTAGTGGCAATTTATTTTTTTCTCTAAATGCATAAAAGCAGCTCCCTTAGTTGGAACCATTTTTAAGGTGGTTATAAAATTTATTATATCCAACATATGTTGCATATTTGGAGTTCCCGAAAGATCACTACAAATAATAGGCCACAATTTTATAATAATGAAATGTAGATGTTTTGCACTTCTAGAGGAATTCAACACTGTTTTTCTTCTTCATTCCACCCTCAAGCTAATGGGCAAGTTGAAGTTGTTAATTGAACGATCTTGTACGGGTTGAAAAAGAATCTAGAAGGAGCTGCAGGAAAGTGGCCAAGTTATTTCTAAGAAGTAATGTGGGATTACCGAGCTACTCCCCGAATTGCTACACAAGAATCCCATGTTGCCCTCGTTTATGGGATGGATGCGATCACACCCATAGAAGCTACTTTACCATCTTTCAGGATCCAAAACTATTCTGAACGTACAAATGATATGGCAGTTAGGAATGAGTTGGATTTGATTGAAGAGAAAAGAGTCAAAGCATATTTACGAACAACACACTATCAGGGTTTGATGAGAAGCAGATTCGCATCCAAGGTAAAATAAGAGACTTTCAATTGGGAGACAAAGTCTTAAGAAAAGCCTTTTTGCACACTAAAGAAAAGCAGTTTGGAAAGTTGGCTCTGAACTGGGAAGGTCCCTATGTGACATGTGAAAAAATCAAGTCAGGGACATATAAACTTCAAGACAAATATAGCAGAGTATTGAAGCACCCATGGAACATTGAACATCTCAGGTTATATTTAGAGTAAAACTCTCTTGTAAATATTTACCTTCTTGTATCTCAATGTAATATTAGGGAGGCATACTGTTTCCTACCATGGTGGCGCGGGGAGGTTTATGAGGTGTCCAGGTTTTTCAATAATATCTTATGTCTTCTTCAAAATTCTTGTACAAATTTTTTTACTATTATATAAGGAGATCAGATAATTTAAATACTCATTAAACACCACGACTCTCAAATGAAGTATCTTTGAGCTGACCGGATTTGTTAAACACTTGATAAAATTTACTAAACACTTGATCAAATTTATTAAACACTCATGATTTGAGTCATTCAATGCTTATTAAACATTTATTAATAAATTGGAAATATTGAAAACTACTTAGAATGTTAACTATAAGAAGACAATGGAGTTTGTAGAAAAGAAAAATGTGATATTTAACTTGATCAAAACAAATCTGACCCACAATTCACAAAATGCCTTGGCCATTCAAGGACTTTGGTTCATAAGACAGAAAATAAAAAAAACATAACAAAATGCTTTGGTCGTCCAAGGACATTAGTTTTAAAAACACAACATAACATTACAACCTTAGGGTTTGTTCCTTCCGGTTTCTTCATAACCTTCACTTTTCTTGGGACTCTTGAGTTCAACACTTGAACTCTTACCAGTTCTTTCATCAAAATATTCTCCACTTGAATAACCATGCTTGTCACCATCCACCATGGTATGGACAAATAATCTCCTCGTACGGTACATATTTCCCCAAAGGACCAAGGGTCCTCTTCGGAAAAGTTTCATGGAATAGCAAAACCATGTCCGATTTGACCCTCTCGTCTCTTTTCTCCAAAGAATACACCACTCTGGAAGCATAATTTTCCAATTCGTGCAATTATCTCTTGGGCGTGTTTGCTTACTAAAGAAGCATTTTCATTTTTCTTCTCCTTGAGAAGCCTCCCTAAAGTAGCCTTTTCTTCGGTCCTTGTTGGTCCTTCAAGGATTTGATCTCAGTAGAGGCTAAGTTTCCAGTCTAGAATATTTGGTCTGGAGATCCTCTTGAGCACTCTTGGACTGGCTTAGTTTGGTAACCAAGTCTTCTTTCTCCTTGTTTAAGGCTTCTATCTTTTGCTGAGCAGTGGAGAGATCATTCTTCAAGCTCTGGTTTTCTGTGGTTCGGAAAGTTATGTTCGTTGCTTGTTCCTTGACTTACCTCTCTAGATCGACTATCAGACGGATATGACCCAAAAGGGCATGACTCAGAGTATTCTGTTCACTTGATACCTTGTATGTCTCACCGTTATAGGTTACAGCATCGGCCACAGTGGCATGAGAAAAGTCCGTTCAAAGTTATCTTTATCCAGATCACTAAAGTACATGTTTTGAAATTCATCCAGATTAACATCTCCTTCAACAGTTGGTTGTTCAACTAGTAGGAATGTTGGAGAAGGAGGGTTAGGTGGAATTTATTCTTGTGGAGGAAGATCAGTAGGATTGAGAGGAGGAAGTTTGGTAGGACAAAGTATTATCTCTGACCCTAAGCTACCTTTGTTCTTCTTTGCAGCTCTTTGGTCACTGTCATCCTTGCGCCTTTTGTGATCTTTCTTTGTAATCTGGGGCGGAAGATCTGATCCACCAGTTTCCTTCACTGTGGCTTCAACTGCCTCTAATAAAGCGGCGTTGATTCCTCCTTGATTCTCCGAACCAACCCCTTCGGAGACTTGATGATATGGTTCGACTTTAGTTTTCTTCTTCTTATTGTTCTTGATCTTGTCCAGGTGACTAGGGGATTTGTTCCAGGAAGGCAAGTGAAGTTTACTATCCGTAGCCTCAGTTATCTTTAGAATAACATATGCGGGGGGAGGAGTGATCAGATGCTCCCAAGTAAGGTCTCTACTCTCCATAATATTCCATAAGTGCGACCTCACAAAGTTTCTAGAAGTAAAACAGTTATGGAAACCTAATCCATATTTCTCTGATGCCCATTCGTTCAACCTGGTACATGTAGCTTGACCTGCCTCTAGGTTCTCTGTAACTTTTTTGAAAATACTACAAGAAAATACAGCAGTCAGTTCGGAATATCAACATAGGATTTAGAGATTAATAAAAAATACGAACAGATATTACTTGAACTTTTCCAGCGGCTGGTTAGCTGACTTGGATTGGTAGTGGAGTTTATCTTTCTTCCATTCTCCCATGATCCATTGATAAAAATAAATTGGGTCCTACATGGATTCTCGGACTCCAACAGATCATTTACCATCTTGTAGTCATTGCTCATATTGTAATGGTAAAAAAGGATATAGTGGTTTCTGCATAGACTCGCCACAGCAGTAAATTGCTCCATGGGTAGGGGAATTTTTTACAGTCTAGATGCCATTATACCATGCATTTGGGCTCAGCTGACTTGGGCATAACCTTATCAGGTGGAAATACCTGATTATTTATGGGTCCAAAGGAAACCGAAGGCCCTAATTGAGCACTTCGGTATATACCACCAGCTCGTGGGACTTATAGTCCATGGGGGGTTTCCGGAGTGATTGGAATTCTCACCTTAACGAAATCAGGTAAGCCCCATTTTGTTCGAATCTGATCCAGTTCAGCAGTGTGGGTGTATACATAAAAAATATTATGAAGAGCTACTAAATACTTCATACTAACCTTGTGAAAGTCTGGCCCCACTTTTCCTTCCAGGCACTCCGGAAGTGACTCAGTGTTGGGCATACCCACTTTCCCTTTGTTTGTATGATCTGCTGCGTTTTCTTCTGTTTGTCCGGAATTCTCAAAGGGGGTGTCTTCTATACTGTGCTCCATGGTCTCCTCCATTACATTTGATTATTTTTCGGACGGTTTAGAATCTGCTACGGCTTTATTGTCTCCGAACTAGCAGGTTTCGAAGAAGGGGGAGTGCTTTTGGTTTGTGAAAGGTGAGTCACCCTTCGAGGGGTGGATTTCTCAGCATTTTAACCCATAGCTAGAAAAGGTGAAGGTTTCCTAAATCTATATGGTTTTCAAACTTTTGATGTTTTTTATGATGATGAGCTCTTGTTTGTGTTTGGCTTTGTTTGACTGATTTCTCCACCAGGAGAGGCATGGAGTCCAGCTGCAATTCTTGTATTTCTTCTTGTTCTTTCCAAATCGGATAAGTTAAGCCAACCTCCTTTCACCAACACATTTCTGGTTGTGAACATATAATCTACCCAGACACAATTTTAAAAGATTATCAAGCTTTCTCTCTCTATAAATTGTTGTACTCTCAAAGAGATAAAACAGTGAAACTTGTTTATATAAAGATGAAGATGTGGGAGTTTCACCTAGGGGGATATGAATAAATCAAAATAATGATTAGGTGCTAGGAAGTATGAGGATTACACCCTAAGTTACTTTTAGCTAGTAGGTACAAGAACCTAGGATAAAAAACGGTCGAAAGATCGAACCAAAACGCGACATGTGTCCTACTTCAAAAAATGACTTTTGGAATTCCTAATTGTAAATTAATCTCTTCGGATCCGATCAAGTTTCAGTTTGTATACAACGTTATATCAGACTTTACCTTGGATACATATTAATTATTTTTCAAATTAACTCTTCCAAAGTATCTTTGCAAGACCTTACTGATAAGGTCGGATTTCTTTGACATTGATTATTGTATATGTTTGAAGGATAATTCAGACATATATAGTACTATGCCCTAGCGAACAGTACAACCAAGTGGATCGTGACTCAGCTGGTTGTTAGTCATTTTCTATCTTGGGTTTATGGGCTTCTAAACTTTACCCAAGTCCATGATCCGATCTAGAAGGCCCACAAGTCATTAAACAAGTATAAATATCCCTACTATTTTCATTTATGAGGGTGATAAAAATTTACTACTAGTACACACTTCCTTCATCTCTCTACATCTCACTTTAAATATTAAATTCCTAAAAATCTTTCCCAAAATACCATTCGATAAAAAATTATCCACACCAGATTCATCACTTAAAAACTTTGTTGGTGTCTCACCCATGGGAAATCTAATCCTTATTGATGCTAAGATATTGTATAACGAGCGGAAAAGTCAGATGATTTTTGGTCGATAATGTCGTATAACTCGTAAACTATTTTTACCGACAAGAGTTCATCCATATTCATTTTGATCTTCCTCCTCAACAGGGATGCATCCTCGAGAATAGCAGTCGTTTGTGCCTTCACAATATCACTGCCTTGTAATTTTAGAAATCACCTCTTGTATGTCGTCTCTCGGACTTAGTTGTCTAAACCTTTATTGTCCTTTCACTCATCTTTCATCTTTTCAGAACTCTAATGCTTCCCAAATTATTTACCTTTGTGATTATATTAGACAAAAGATTAAAATATATTATTTCATGTAAAAAGAATCGTGACAAAGATTGAGATTTAACAAGTAAATAAAATAAAATAAAACAATACAAATCAATGACATTTTCCTTTTATAGGAAATATTATTCATTTTTACCGTTCATGTTCAATCTAATCAACTGATGGACTAATTTATCTCAATAGTACCAAACAACCCAACAGTTCCACGAATATGTCGAACATTTTTTACGTAGCTCTCAATCGATTTGTCATCATGTTTCCTTTCTTAGGTAATGGACTCGATGCGTAAGTCTCTTGCAATTCTTCAGAAAATATTTATCTTTATTTAAAGACTAAGTTTCATCATAATTTATGTCTAATGGTTCGAAAAAAACCAAAAATGCTGGTATGACTACTTTTTTGTCAATTTTATTTTTTGGTTAATACTTATGTTGTTTTCACTTTGAAGTATTAAATGATTTTTCACTTAATTTTTTTTAACAACCACAAATTTTCACTTTGGAAAAATATACCAATTACTATTCCAAGTCTGTTTTTTGTATTTTTTCCATTTTTTATGAATTGAATTTTTAACCAATAATTTTTTTATATCAAAATTGAAATAAAATCATTACCCAAACTTTTCGAACCCATAAACTAAAAATATCGGATTGCATTATGATCATTCAGTCATATCGCATCATATTTATTTTATTTTACTAATTTCTTTCTCTTTAATAAGCTTAAAACTACAATCAGAAATACTAATCTTGTTTTGCGGTAGACACTTCGAGAAACTTATTAGTTCAGTTTAAAATTTTAAAATTTTGTTGTTTTGAAATCATATTTAAAATAAATTTGTATTCTTAAATACAATAAAATTTAGAAAAATAAACAAACTTTTTTTTTATACAAGAGTATTTTTGTAAAGAAATAGATCGAGGGAAATTATCTTTAAGTACCCACTCAACTATTATATGGTTATTTAATACTCATCTCAACTATTAAATTCTCACTTAATACCTAACATTATTTTAATAACCTAACTAGCATCCTCATTCATCAACAACCACCACGTAACAAAAATTTATCTTTCTTACTTTTTTTATTTTATTTTTTAAAAGATCCATATCTTTTCAATTGGAGCTCGGAAAAATATATGAAAGTACCATCGCTTTTGTTTTTTTAAAATGAACAAAAGTAGATCCATTTATGATTTTTTTTATATATTTTTTTTCAAATAAAATTTCACCAGAAACAACTCTCCGAAAATCAAGAGAGTTGCAAACAACTCTCACTTTTGTTTTTCAAACAACTCTCAGATTAGCGAGTATATGTAATTATGGGTATTTTTGTCCAAATTTTAAGTCGAATTACCGGGTATTTTTGTCCAAATTTTAAATCGAGATACCAAATAAGACTATACTAATTTCATATACTAGTGGGTAATTAGGTAGTTGAATGGATATTTATACTTGTCCCATAGATTTATCATTAAATTAATTAATCAGAGTTGGGCTGATACTGGCAATAAGAATGTCCAATTCTCGGCCCAATAAAAATGCGAAGGAAAGAACCCAATAGGAAACCGAAGGAAACGCTATCCCAAACAGTGATGATACAAAGTAGAAATGCAAACGCACCGTTTTGAGCTGCTTAAACAACCCTTAAACCCTAATCCGAGACCTTCCCCTGTCTCCCTTCTCATTTGTTTTTGACTCACAACTGTGCTGTATCTTCCTTCATTCTCTTCTCTTTCAAAACTCCCCAATGGCGGAAGAGCTTAGAATCGAAAACCAACGCCAGCAAATCTCCAAAATCTTTCCTGTTAAACCCAAAACCAAACCTAAACCTAGAACTCGATCGCAGACTGCAGAGTCGAAATACTGGTCATCTTTCAAATCTCACCAAATCCCTGACCTTTTCTCATCGATCCCGTCGATTTCGTTCTCTCCTATCCATCCTCACGTATTCGCGGTCCCTCACTCAACTTCCATCTCTCTATTTTCCTCCGAAACCCTAACTGCTACTCATTCCGTTTCCTTCTCCGATGTCGTTTCCTCCTGCTCGTTCCGTTGCGACGGTGCTCTTCTCGCCGTCTCTGATCTCTCGGGACTCGTTCAAGTCATCGACGCAAAGACTCGCACCAAGCTCCGTCGTCTGCGCTCTCACACGCGTCCTGCGCGTTTTGTCAAGTTTCCGGTTCATGATAAGCTCCATCTGGTTTCTGGTGGCGACGATGCGGTGGTTAAATACTGGGATGTTGCTGGAGAAAGAGTTGTCCTGAACCTGACCGGCCATAAGGATTACGTTAGGTGTGGAGATTGCTCTCCGGTGAACGACGACATGTTTATTACTGGCTCGTATGATCATACAATAAAACTTTGGGATGTTAGGGTTGGAAATACAAAACCCGTTATGGAAATCAAGAATGACAAACCGGTAGAGGATGTAATATTCTTACCTTCTGGTGGATTAATCGCAACCGGAGGCGGAAATACTGTCAAGATCTGGGATGTACTCGCCGGAGGGAAAATGGTTTCATCAATGGAAACCCATAACAAGACTGTTACTTCCCTCTGTGTAGGAAGAGTAGGAAAGGACAACGGTGAAGAAGCAGAAGCAGCTTTAGAACATAGGCTGTTCAGTGTTGCTTTAGATGGATACTTGAAAGTATTCGATTACAACCGAATGAAGGTTACTTATTCTATGAGGTTTCCAGCTCCATTAATGTCTGTTGGATTTTCACCTGATGGTTCAACTAGAGTTATAGGAGCATCAAACGGAAACGTTTTCGCCGGCAAAAAGAAAGTGAAAGATGAAGCAGAAACCAAAAGTTTAGGTTTACCGGAGGAGGAAAAGGGAAGGAGGGCTTTGAATCCGTCGAGTTACCGGTATTTTCAAAGAGGGCAGAATGAGAAACCAGCGAAAGATGATTTGGTGGTGATGAAGCAGAAGAGGGTTAAATTAGCTGAGCATGATCGGTTGTTGAAGCAGTTTAGGCATAAAGAAGCTCTTGTTGCGGTGTTGAAACGGAATAATCCTGATAATGTAGTGGCAGTGATGGAGGAGCTTATTGCGAGAAAGAAACTAATGAGATGTGTTATGAATTTGGATAAGCAAGAAGAGCTTGGGTTGTTGATGAAGTTTTTGACGAAGAATTCTGTAAACCCGAGTTATGCACGGTTGTTGATGGGATTAACGAAGAAAGTGTTGGAGTCTAGAGTTGAAGATATTAGAGGTTGTGATGAGTTGAAGAGTGATTTGCAAAATTTGAAAGGGTCTATTAATGAAGAGTTGAGGATACAAGATTCGTTGCTTGAGATTCAAGGTATAATCTATCCTTTGTTGAGGATTGCCGGAGGGAGATGATGTGTTATTTGTTTACTGTTTACTGATAATGTGAGAATCAATTTTGTTACTAAAACAAAGGGTTATATTTTTGTTTTATGAGATAATGTGTTAGTTTTGGAGTTTGATTTTGGTGCGAGAAATTTAAGTTATGCTTTAGAGTTTTATTTTGAAGTCTCAAATCCTGAAGTTTTGTTTAGATTTAATAACCCTGCTTCTGTTTCTGCTTCTGTATTGTATGTCTCATGTAGTCAGTCATGTACTTGTAGGAGTGCATTTCATATTTTAGTGTATAGTATTGAATAAAACCTCTGCTCTTTCTTTTTTGTTTTACAAGAGAATTGTGTTCTTTAATTTTCATCGTTACTGGGACTTGTTATTGATCAATTGGGTAATATGACATTAATAAAAAGTGAAAGTTTTCTTCTTTATGATAGAATAAAATAATAAGTTCGACATATTGGAGGATACTGGGTTGAAATGGAGAAAAAAAAAAGGATGTACATATTCTCGATGCTGAATCATATCTTAAGCACCTTTAAAAATGGTCTAAATATTGTATTAGAGTTGAATTCTAATATCAAGTGTAATTTATAGACCAACTGTTAATACATTCACATAGCATCAGTGTAACATTTCTTACACCACATTCAATCATACAAACTACAAATTTGAGCTTCCTCTGAAGCCCATATCACATTAGAGTATAATCTTAAAATTGAACATGATAGAACTATACGTAGTTCAAAGAGTGTACTATCAACAGGTAGCAAGTACATACAAAGACAAGTTGTAAGTTGTAACAATACAACAAGACGAGAATACAAAACATTAAGAGAAAAAAAATAAAGGAACGAACATGGGCGTATGGTTCAAATTTAAGTCAAATTACAGCCATGCCTTGATGGCTTCTTGCAACTGTGCAGTGTCTGCGCAACGAAATATTGAAATTAATCAAGTTAAAAAAAGTGCAGCTTTTCTGATTTCAGCTAATAAGCAGTTTACAAGGAACAAAACAATCAAAAGATGGCAATCCTAACTTATGTAAAGATATTATGAATGTCCATGAACAACTTTTTTATTTATTTGTCAAATTTGATACTAAAAGGGGTCAAATTTGCAAATAGCTGAACTATCCACATAATTTTGCAGAATTTATCACAGATCCTTATTGTTATATTTCATTAGAACATAGCCTTAGTCTACAATGTTAGTAAATTAAAAGTGACATTTGACAGCATCAATATGAAATTTCACTGCTTTTGCTAGTGATGAACTTTGAATCTTACCTATTCACAGAAGAGCCATATAGCATGTGATAACATTATATCTGCCCGATTTTTCTATTGACATAAAACCGTTTGCCAGTATTTTCAAGCAATATAAGTGGTGCATAATTGCTGATCATACCTAGTGTTCTCCATGCAAGCTCTCTATCCTCTATTTCCTTCTCTTGAGACACTGAAGGATTTCAATCTAGAGGACGGCCTAATTGAATGCATCAATGGCACTTCTTCATCATCTTCGTCTTCCTTCTCTTTGTCATCGTCATGGTCTGATCCACTAATTGAGTCCTCGTCTTCACTTGTATCGTGTCCATCAAAGAGTCTCTTGCCCTCGATATTACGCTTCTTCCGAGGACGACCCCTACGTCTTCCACCTACCCCTTCTTTCTCATCTGTAACAAATTTGTCGTGTCAAAAGCACAAAATTTTGCAAGAAAACCACATGCACGATAAAGTACCAAACATGCTACGGCCAACCAATAAACAGTACAGACATGGTTCCATCATCGTTTGATCCGTTACTGGTATCACAATATGACTATCCGTAGAACAACAGCAGATAATCTTCCCCTCAAAGATTAAACTTCAGACGCATACTCACACACTATGCTTAAATCTCCTAAGTGATTGCTTGTTATAATCTGAGAATAGTTATGTTCGATCAGACCAATACCTAGACGACCAGCTCCAAGCAAAATTATGGTTATACCAAAGGAGATGAAAAACAACAAATAAAGATGCTGATGGTGAGCTGTGAAACTTGAAAACTAGGACCAGCTTCACGCTAGACTCCAAAACTATGGAAGGAAGGCTGAGTAGATGAGCCGAATGATGAGGATCAAGCTAAAACTTACCTTGCAACATTTCACCCTTTGCATATTTTTCTCGCACGATTTCAACAAATACAAAATAAGGTCGCCATCCACTTGGATCTTCGTCTGTATTTACATTTTGTATTCGCTTTTCAATACCTTTCAGACTGAAAGAAAAATCAAAACGAAAGTATTAACGAAAATCGACACCAGAAATCATGTAAATAGCTGAAAGAAATAATATTTTATCTAAAAGAGAACAACAGAACTTAGCAAATGAAAATGCTTACATCTCTATAACATCAGAAGCAGGAAGTTTGGATACAAAGTGGAGCACAGCACCTTCCAAGAACGAAAGCTGTTTAGGAGCATCTACAAATGCATATTCTATACCCTCCTTTGCAATCCTTAAAATCTCTTGTCTATGCTTGTTCCGAGCAGCAGCCACATATGTTCCAGAAAGGCGAGCAGCAAGACTCTTGCACTCTCCAAAAGACTTGCTAGTTATAGATTCATTATCGCTCCTGGACACTTCCTCCATATGCCGCTGATAGGCCTGGGAAATCAAAACTGGCCTAGGTTAGGCAACATTCTAATTTCAAAACACAAGACCCAAGAGGGAAGATCTGACCCCAAAAGGTGCACAAATGTGGCAATACAAGCATTCAAAACAGACGTGGGAGAGTCTATATGGAACTCTAAGTACCAGGGACGCATATTCTTGCCCTGACCTCTAAAAGTCAGAGGTCCTACCCTTTTTAGTGCTTCAAGGAGGAGATCAGAGATATCATCCTCTCTTTTCTTTAGAACTGTGATCAGATTCTTCACAATATCTGCAACACCAGTTCCATGCATCACAAAATGGGAAATTATCTGTGGCCCAATGTAATCCTGCAACAATAGTTTGAATACAATAAGATACTAAAACACTGACTTTACATACAAAATCTAGAAGGCAAATTCTATACGCGTTACATTTGCATAGTTTACTTTAGATACGTAACAATGACATGTTTGCATGTGAGTACTAACAGGTAGCAAAGCCATTAATTTAAATGTGGACAGACAACCAGCACAAAGTTGAAAGCACCTCCTATTACTACAGATATTTTCAACGATTTAGCGAGATTAACAAATTAAGAGCAGCATATGTTAGACATGTGGCATGCAAACATTCACCTCAGGTACCGTATCAGTAACAACTAGCTTGGCAGCTGCTATTATGACTGCATCCTTGTTGGTCTCTTCAACATACTCCCTGTTTGCATCCTCATCTTCTGTCTCATCTACGTAACAGAATAAGAACCAGTATTCCAATTTCAGATAAAGAAACCTATGTTAAGTACTCATAGATCAACAGCTAGAGTAGGACGTTAGCAATCACCAAATCTGGAAACCAAAGGACATAAAAAGTAGCAAGTAGAATAGCAATTATTATATATATACAAGACCATCAACAATTGTAAATGCAAAAGAAAGCTGTTAGTTTATTTAGTGTTTTGCAAGATAAAAGAACTTTACTTACCAAAATATAGATGAACTGTAATACACCTTATAGCATATACTGACTTGGATTACAAACTCCCCTAATTTTTCTTCATTATCTAAATTCAAATGGCAGTACAATTATAATTTTCCGGCTTCATTACTGCATGACAGAAGTTATACCATCCACTTTTTAATGTAATACCTTGTTTTCTATTACACTCATTAAGAATTGCATGCATAACATTACTTAGTTATACAAACTGTAAAAGTAAGATGTTCAAAAATACATATAAGTACATGTATCAGTAAATAGTCTTGGTTAATGCTCGAGAAACATTCACAAGTACATTTTGTCATTTTTGATAAATACATTTTAAATTCTTTTTTAAATGGAGAATTATGGGTCCTCGGCAAATTCTCTAGGTTGTGTATGATCATGATGGAAGTAAGTGAGCAGTTACAAATTATAAGCAGAAACAAGATAACAATCCACGCACCTGATATATTGAGTTGTTGTTCACAAAGTTTCCAATACTTTTCAAGGATATGAGAGTCTGGACAATATCCTAGATTTTCCAATTCTGTTGATGAAAAACTTTTCTTCTTAAATAAGCACCAAAGATCTGATAGTATAATGCACACCTGCATCATATTGTGCAAGCATTATCCTCAAGTGCTAACAGAAAAACTAACTAGCGAAGATCAATGGAATGCTAGTTACTGAAACTACGTGTAAGAAGGTGCAAAATTGCCACTTACTCTGCAAGCTAGCTGATATCCGTATTTTTTTCCTTCTCCGCCATCAAGAGGAGGATCAATGAAATAGTGAAGTTCATCAAAGAAAATATTCCGTTTTAAAATAAGAGAAGATAAGGATGCTTCCGATACTGTTTCACTCCTTGCGATCGAGTACAGAGACCAGGAGAGATGCAAATACATATTGAGAAGCAAGAAAGTGATTACCTGAATGAGGATTAACAACTATGTTTTTAACGTATCAAAGAGGCTAGAAAAAATTCAAATCCTCGTACAAGGATTTTTCCACTTACCTCCTCATCCAAGGTTCTAAAATTGTGGAGAATTGAAATTAGATCATCATACAATTCTTCAATAGGTACATGCCTCAAAAGTTGAAGCTCGTACAATCTTTTCAGATTTACAAGAAGAGAATAATCATCATTGCCATCCTGCGGAATCAGAGTAAATCATATTGTAATAAATGAAAGTAGATTGTAAGGAAATAGAAAAGGCCAAGGTTAGAAGAATACAGCTACATCTTTTATAGCAGACTTAAGCTTAACAACAACTTCCTCTTCAAGATCCTTCATTTTGTTACGCGAAAAATCTTGAAGCTCCCCTTGACTCCCAGTAGAGCAAAACTCAATAGCTTTAACGCAAGATCTGAGGGGGTCCTTCTCACCATGTTTGAAATATGCTTCCTTAATGAGCTGAAGGACATTCCTAAAATTCTGAAAGAAAAGGCACATCAGCATTTATTAAGAAGGTGACAGCAAAATCGAACTTGTATTTACCATTTATGTTATTCACCTGTTCCTGTCTTTTTAGGGAATAAAGCTCAAGGTTCATATGAACAATAATCTCAACCAATGAGGATACTTTTGCTTTGTCAGCCATGAATTTTCGCAAAAGTTGTGGATAACTTTTCATCATGGCAAAAGTTATGTCCCTTCTGTTGCTTTCAAATATATCCTGTTGAAACATAAAAGCTGAAAGTGAGTCTCCTTCCATGTAGCAGGAAAACATAAAAGCTGAAAGTTATTTCCAGTGTTTGTCTCCCTAATGGTATCTTATGCATACATCAAACTTCTCTGAACTGATATGAGATATCTCTAGAAGAACATTGATTTAAACATAAACTGTTACAATGATCAGCAAAATTGTATTCTAACAGCAAATCACCTTGTGTGTTTATAATAGTGGTAGAATAATATAATATAATATTTTTTATTTAAATTTAGTCATAGTCAATAGGTTTAGTAAACAATCAATTAGTATATATAATTTTTTTAATTGTAAACTTTTGTAACTATTATAATATGGTAAACCTATTAATGAATACTTTTCCCCGATTTTTTCTTTATTTGTTCAGAGCTTTAGGTTTAACATGTTATATATTCCTCCGAAAGAGAAAAATATTAATATTAGGATTTCAGGGCGTAGTTTTGATTCTCCCTTGAGTGTATGCCCGATTAAACTCAGTTACGTCTTTTGGCCAAATTCAGTGTTGTTTCAGATCATATTGAGTTTTTTCTTCTTCCTCATCATGACGAGGATCTTTTGCATTCTCATATTGGTGGCGGCTTTAAGGTTATGGACTAGGACATCTGCTTCGGCACGGACAATCAGGTTCAGGGCGGACAATCAGGTTTGGCACGGAGATCAGGTACGGCTTGGAGACCAGGTACAGCACGCTGATCAGGTTTGGTCCAGACAATAACTGATGGCACATGCAATCAGCTGCCGCACATACAATCACATCTGGTACGGACAATCAGGTTCAGCAAGAACAATCTGATTCAGGTTTGGCATGGACATTAAGGTTAAAAATGGACAATCAAGTTCGACAGAAATAACCATGTTCGGTACAAACAATCAGATACGGTAAATCAGATTCGGCCCGGACAATCAGGTTAAGCACAGACAATCATGTACGGTAAATCAGGTATGACACTGCCAATCGGATACGGTATCGACAATCGGGTTCAGATCAAACAATGAGGTCGTTGCGGACAACCAGGTATAGCAAGACAATTAGGTTTAGGTTCAGCATGGACAATCAGCTTCATGTTTCGTACGGACAATCAGCTCCGGAACAAACAATCAGGTTCGGAGTGTACAACTAGGTACAGCGCGTACATCAGATTCCGTGGAGGTTCAGTGTTTTGATCAAGCTTGCAGTTCAAGTGCTTTTGCAGAAGTTTCAAGAGTGTTAGTCAAACTCGATACTTCCGCACAAGCTTTAGGGGGAGTGTTAGAATAATATATATTACATTTCTTCTTTAAGTTTAGTCAATAATCAGTTAGTATATATAATATATGTATACTTTTGAAACTATTATAATAGACTAAACCTAATAATAAGAGAACACAATATTTTCCCCAAATTTCTCTTTATTTTGCAGATAGTATATGGACGTTTGATGAAGATGATTTAGAGCAAATTCTGGGCTAGTAAGACAATGCAAAAATAGTCATAATTATGTTAAAATTTTAGAGCTTGAAGAAACAAAACCAAGAATCAAATTTGCATACTTTTTGAGCCTTGTTGTGATGCTGCTTTCTATTATCGGTTATAGGAACAATCTTCTCCCCAACAGCCTTTTTGACAGAGGTAAAAAGAAGTCTGATCAGATTTGTTGCATCCTCATCAGTAAGCTCAACCCGTGGATTTTCATTCAGAAGCATTGAAATTATACACTTCCAATCCTGCAAGTGAAGTATATAAATCCAACTTAATCGTAAATTTCCTCTTATAAATAAAATACAAAGTACTCATAGGGATACGTGGTATTCAAAGTTACTTATCATTCAACACCTTGTACTGTTGTTAAAAAGAATCTAAATTAGTGTTTGTAAAATTTGTGTTATTGAATTTTCAAAGTTTTAACAGAAATCAGAAAATTTGGTCAAAACAGCTGCTTTTACATGAAGGTGTTTTAGCACAGAACCATCAGCGTATGGAGCAGCCTAAGGAAACAACAACCCATTCCAACTCCCACTTCCTCTAACTCCCAAACTAAACTACGGTGTATCGAAAAATCGTAGCATACCGTCATGGCTTTCATGTACTCCCACACATCATCCATAACATAGGTGCTTAATACTTGTTGTGTTGAAAACTCTCTCAGGATCTGCAACATTCTGCTGATATGTACCTCAGAGGAATTATCATCTCTTCCTGAAAAGAATGGAAGAGCTTTAAAGATAGTGGTTAACGCATAACTATTATTTTGTAATGGATACAAGGCTGTAATTGTTTTAAACTTTAAAGTAAAACCTTGTATGGCAGATTGAGAGCTATTATATTTCTGAGTAATTAAGTGATCGTAAACCAATTCCCCTATAGCACGCCTGACTTCCGGTGGATCATCGACAAGCAGGTCATATAATGGTCCCAAGTCATCATCACTTATCAGTTGATGTCTGAAAATATTATTGAGCTCTATAGTAAGTACATAAGCCTTTCAACGAATTCAGTCAGTGATTTTAGAGACAAAATCTAAAGCACACTGTAAGTGAATATAGTCAAGCAAATTACCTAAGCAATTGTTTAACAAGCCCAATTGCACTCACAGCGACAGATACATCAATATCATCAGCGAGCTCAATCATCCGACTAGAAAATCTTTCAGTGAAGAGACCAAGGGTTGGCACGTTATCATCTACCTCATACAGATTTTGCAACCCAAGGACAGAAGCTTTTCTTACTCCCGCATTCTTGTATGAAATAAGATGACATAACCAGTGTACATCAGGAATAGCATACTTCATAATCTACAACAAACAGAACTTACTTTATCATTTAGGATCTAATAAAAAGGACTTACTTTATCATTTAGTGTCCATCCAAGATACTTCAAGTATAGATCTTTCAGGAACAGTGAAGGGTAAGACAAAATCCACACACCAAGAGATTCTATGCATGACCTTCGAATATTTGAATCAACATCTCGATATCGATGCACAAATAACCTTCAACAGCAAACGTTTTGATGGGTAAATTTCAGATCACAATCCTAGCACTAATGCTTTATGGTTTGAACCGAAACAAAGAACTTTTTCTAACAGTAGTCCAAGCTCTGATCAATTATATAAAAATAACCTCATTAATTCCTACCCCGTGAAAATTTTGCGCATCATGTCATCCAATGCAATTATGTTATCATGGGTCACTGATAACCTCTTGTTTAGTGACTCAACACGAGGCCCATCGGCTCGTTTCTTCATCTCAGCGGTCAACTGCCTCTGAGTGGTTTCACGTTGTGAACCAAGCACTTTAGCAACAGTAATAAAGGACGTGACGAGTTGGAGACCGATTAGTGAAGCAACTTGACGAAAAACTCTTGGTGGAGTGCTGTAGAGGTGACAACAGCATTTAATTACACATATTACTTAATAAACTTGTAGATATGTTAACAAGAGATGAGCACAAACCATGACAATGCGATTATGTAGTCCATACACTGGTCAAACAGAACTTTATCAAACAATGGTCCATTCTGGCACTCAACAATCAAACTGTCCCAAAAGGAAACCAGATTTCTCTTGAAGTTCTTAAATTCCTTCTTTTTTGAACTTAGAAAATCTTCAATTTCTCCCTATATTTCAAGTTCAAAGAAACGAAAAACGCTAACATCAATGCAAGATAATACGAAAAAACAATTGCTCATTTTATAAGTTGGCCCCGGTGAGTTACTGAAAATTAAGAAATTACCATTTTCCCAAGATTGACGAGAGCGACCACAAAATCATCAACGCTCATCTCCTCGAGCAACTCTTCCTTAATATAGTATTTCGCACCACATGTCTGGACAATGGACATTTCATATTGGTCGAGATTTAAGAAATATTGAGAATTGAGATCAAAGTGCAGGATTGAGGATGAGGCATATTTCGAAGATAAAACTTAAAAAGAAACTCACAAATCTTGTTAATGTGCAATCTAAAGAAGCCAGTATCTTCCAAAATGCAAAGTTTAAATGCTTATTTCGTGGCAAGTGCGTTAAAAGACACACTCGTGCTAGTGGCATTCCTATAGTATACTGCAAATCTCAGTGATAGAGAATCGAGACAACCACTCTATGAACTATTACCTCAAACAAGAATGTCAAGAGTTCCACCGTTGCAATTTTAGAATCATTTTCGTATCTTCCAACCCAAAGCTTGACAGCTTGAGGTATAAGTTTTCCATTCCCCTTGACGACTTCTATATAAATAAATCAAATAAAAAGATATGGACCAGTTAAAATGCTTAATGACTTACAATGAATTCAGCAAAAAAAATCCAGATTAGAAATTGTTGTTGTTTATATTGAGATCCTTACAGATTACTCACCGATCAAGCTCTGGTGGTGCGAGTGAGCAGTGGCTGATGTTCCCTCGGAAGACCGATACCTCTTTGCTTTAACGGGAGGTTCTTCGAAGTCGTCAGGTGAAGCCTCGCGCTCCACTTGATTGGGGCTCTCATCGGTGCCGTCACTCTCTTGGCCTTGGTTAAGACGCCAAGTCTGAGCCCTAGGCCGTTTCTAGAAGCAACCAAAAAATTGTAGAAAATTCAGTAAACGCAAAAACCACTATACTACACCAGAAAGGGAGAGAGAGAGAGAGAGAGTTGAGACTCACTGAACGGCGAGGAGCGTCTTCCATTTCCTAAAGCCTGAGAAATTCGAGAATTGTTCACTATAGATCTAGTGATTATAAGCCCTATAATTTAAGCAAGAGCGAATTAGAAGCAAGCAAGCTCTGTGTAAAAAGAGGATTTGCGCTGAAATCGCAGCGCGGGAGTGTGAAAGAGAAATCGCCCGCTATCGATTCATCGAAGGTTTTTTTGAACTTTAGGTTGTGCGACACATCTGATTATGATCACCTCCATTTCATTTCCTTTCTAATTAAGGTTTTTTATTTTTCGTATCCACTTTATCACATACGTATCACGTCACTTAGTAAATTATTAATTTGTTTTGGACTATTTTTTACAATTTTTTTTTAAATTTATCATATTTCACAAATTTTGGAACCTTTATTTTCATTAATAACACGAATTTGATTTCCAATATATATTTAGACATCATCCGTCATCGTTTAATTTTGTATCAAATTTTTATACAGAATGTGGATGGTTTAGAACAAACAAACAATAGTTTCAAATTTATATCCAACATGGAAATAAAATATTAAAATAAAATATTTGTTTTATATTTTATTTACTATTTCTTTTTCATCTTTTGGATGAGGTTGAAAATTTAGAATAATTGTTTTGGTTGAATTTATTTATGTGGATGGAAATTTCGATCAAAAGGAGTGAAATTTGTAATCACAAGTGTTTAATTTTGATATATTTGATCGAAATTTGTGTAGTTATTGATATTGTTATGTCGTTATTACGTAGTTTGATTTTTGCGAATGGTTGGAAATCAATCACTTTATGAAACTTAATGAAACCGGTTGAGTATTTGACGGAGTCTGCGAGAGTATATCGATGATAGGTTGTTAGATATCATTCAATATCCAATCTGAGAGCTAGAGTCTAAAGATTTATCGTCGGAATAGTTTTCGGTGGATGAGCATCAACCAAACATAAACGGGGATAAAATTAGAGATTTCAATTCAAGATCCTCCGTATTCAGAAATTATATATGAATCACGTTGCATTGTAGGTCTATCATAGAATGATTAATACCTATTTATATTTTATTTTTTAATATTTATAATATTTTATTTTATTCTTAAAAATATTTGTTCTTTTGTATTTTGGCTTTTACAACACGTATAGCTTGTTAGCTAGTTGGGATTTGACCGATCATCTAGTTATTCATGAATTTGTCAACAACATTGTCTTTAGATTAATGTTGAAGGATTACACGATTGGCACCTGAATAGCTCACTAGAATACACACTTGTTAAAAATAGAATACAAAGACCATGAGCTTTCATTTCTCTTGCGAGAAATGGCGGTAATGTTGGAGGATGGGGACAAATTGCACGTATGCCTGGTGAGGGGACAGTTTGTCGACATATGTGACAACAAAAAAAGAAACGTATATGATATAATTGTGTCGAAGTTGCTTAGTATCTCATTAAGAGGAAGTTGCTTAGTATCTCATTAAGAGTAACCAAAATATAGGTTAAACTTTTGAAAGAGATTAAGCTTAAGATTGCATGATTGAAGGTCATTTTCTATACCTTTCGTTTTTAAGGCCGATTAACTCCAAATGCACACAAACGTATATTTTTTTTATTTGGCTATGTAGGTTTTGTCGACAAAGCAGGGACGTCGATAAAGGCCTATTTTTTGTGTTCTTTGAAAGACTTCGATGCATTTTCTCATGATGGCAGGAAAATAACTCTACTTTCGCTCTATATAAAGTGTTTTCTCTTTCTTTTTTCTAAAAACTTAGCAATTGAAAATTATAAGAAGGATAACTTATTTATAAAGGAATTGTTGAGTTCCTAGCGGTCATCTAGTCTAGATAAATGGAAAGGTTCCATAGCATTTCCCCATGTTTTTAAAAGGTACGTGCATATGAAAGTGGAAATATTTTTCACTTGGTAAAACTTCCAGAGTTTATTCTCGAGGACCTATTGCATTAGTCAAGTGTCTGAGAGATACGTGTATGAAAAAAACCACGAGTGATGCATAGTTATCATGTGAGTAATTCTTGTGACAGAATATTCTGATGGGAATATGGTCCAAACTGATCCAATTGAAATTACAAAAACATGATATATTCGGATTAGACATATCCCAGACGTCACATGAGTTAGTCATTACTCAAATATTTATACAAGGATTAGGGGAGTTACTGATAAAGGTGATATTTATTCGCATTAGAGGTTGGATCAGTAGAATATTGGGTAATATGGCTTTATGTAAGTCTTGTAAAATAGACCCAATAAATGTGTAACATTAAGTATTTCATGTAATAAATAGTAAATATAGCTAAAATTAGTATAATAATGGGGTAAAATGGTTATAAATGGACCAACCATATGGCCATCACGCCGACCACAATTACTATATTAAGGAACATTCCCTTTTAGGGGAAGGGTTAATAAGTATTACTTTATTTCCACTTTTGACAGCTTCTTTCTCTAGTATTCTCGTGTTTTCCTTTTTTATATTTAACAAGTGTTTAAACTTTGATTTTTTCCATTCATGGTTATAAATAAAAACACATTTTTTGTATTTTTATCTTCTTATTTTTAAATTATTTTTTAAGAATATGATTAACATTAGTTAAAGTTTATATTTTACGGGGCTGCATAACATTTATAAATAAATTTTATCATTAAATAATTTAAGTATTTATTTTATTTTCATTTTTATATATTTCTTAGTATTGATGGTAGCACTAATGTTTGAAATTACCTACGAGCTTAACTATTTGTTCATAGATTTAGAGTGAGATCGATAGGTAAAGTCTACTCCAGAAAATCATGTATACCATTGAGTTGAATGAGTAGTTACCATAACCTAGTAAAGTCTAAATTAGGTTGTTAGATGCATGACCCAATTGTATGAGGTAAATGAGTAAATATACAACCAACCATACAAGAATGTTAATAGCTAATGATCGAGAGATATAATCAAAATTAGAAAAAATAACATAACGTTTAGAAATGTAGTTATAGGTAAAGTAATTCAATTGTTTAGACTTCATAATAGTTTATTTATACATGTTCAATAACCCTGATTTTTTTATATTTGCCAAATCATTTAATCACTTTCTTATTAATTTTTCTTTCACAAAAACCACAAAGTTAGATATTCATATCAACACTTAATTAAGCACGTTAAATTTGTAAAAATATATTGAATTGTAGGAAATGAAAGATTAGCTTCCATTGGGTAAGATAAACCTTGAGTCATACTACTCATCAAAACTACCGCGGCAATCGTACATTTGCGATTGGACGTGTCATACTCTTAACAGAATACTGGATAATGACTTTTATAAAGATGGACTAGTGTTTGACCATAACATTGTACTTCTAAATCATATATATTCACATTCATAAAAGTTTTAGTGATAATTGATAGTGAATCATCTTTTGTCATTGTTTTGATGAATTGTCGGCTCATATCTGGATCTAGATATATTTTTAAATTATTCATGATGACCATGTTTTCCAAATTTCTTGGTTGTTCGACAATTTCCATAATCTGTGGGTGCCCATACTTTGCGGGATACTGAGGTTCAACCATAATTTATATCGAAGTTAGTGGCCTTTGACTTATAAACTCCAAAATCTCTACTTGATCAATACAATTACGCACTTTATTCTTCAACGTATGACAACTTTGGATACAATGCCTCATATCATTGTGAAACTTATAAAACTTATTCTTATATGATATCTCTCATGAAGTCCACATCTTCTCATAACCTTTTACAAAGCTTAACGAGAACTTGTGAGTAATTTTTGAAAAATATATTTATGTGGTAAAATTATAAAGTGTTCAAACTTTCAACAATTATTGTAGTTGTTGCTAAAGTTTCCTCTTAGTTTGCCCAATAAACCTTGAATTTTATTTATTTTATTGGCTTTACTAAAACTTTAGTTGTGTGGGATTCGAAGTATGGGATCTCTTACGGAGGGTTCATTGTTTGAACTTGTGCCACTATAAGAGGTTCATTAATGTTTGCCAAAAAATGGTAGGCATTGTAGGGTTTTGAAGCGCTTGCTATACTAGCTTTCATAGTCTCGTCCACTTTGATTTTCTCATTTACTTGAGCCACAAAGTTTGTGATATTACTTTTTATGATATTTTATACTAAAGTCTATACATAATTCTTTTATTGTAAGCTGCAACGGCCACTGAGTTATGGTAATTTTGCAGTCCATTTATTTGGATAAAACATTGAGTGTAGTATTGGAGACTATCTTTTAGACGTTTCTTATAGGGAATTATGATGAGTTAGACCTAATATACTGGGTTTTGAAGGCAGTTTATATAATGATGAAGCGTCAAATGCTACATAGAAGGAGCTGATTAAACTATATTAGAATACTACCTTTGAAATTCATGGAGAATTCCATGTACATGAGCCTATCGTTTTATCTAAAACAAGGTATTTCATTATTAAGCTACTATATGTGGTATTCTGGATCTTTTGCACCATTATATTTTCTCATTTTGTATTGATTGGACTTTGACGATAAATCTTTATACAAAATTTGTAGTATAAGCGTTAATACAAAAAACTCAAAACCTTGGTAAATAGGAAATGTGTAGAAACATTTGGTTCACTAACTCAATAAATAAACATATCGTTTGTCACTATTGACCAAACCATTGTGGAGCGGAAGGCATAAAATAGTAATTTAATAGGTTTACTGGTCGAGAACCATGAAATAATAGCAATAGTGTCACTTGCATAATAATACTCGGCTGACCTATTGGATGAACCGCTGATGAGTTGCTGGCTCATGGGTGAAACCTGAGGAAAATTTGTTGATTAAATTGGTTTATTGGTAGACTTTGAATAAAGTTTTATTAATTCGCTTGATTTACTAGTGAAACATGAAAGGATTTTGTTTCTACTACACGGGGAGAGGTTCAGGTTCACACGCTTATATTTTAAATCATTATGGTAACGAGAAACATATGTCATGATCCTTTTAGAAAACGAAAATATTCATAAATATGCTGCAACCTCATGATTCCGCAAGAGGACTCATGTTCGGAGTGCCCCTTCATATCATCAACCTTTATATGATTGGTATTGTAAGAAACTTTATGCCTAGTCTTGTACCAATAATGGTTCCTTATCATAGAGAAAGTGACATCACGTTCTTCTTAATTGTTGTTGTTTTCAGAACACCGGTAACAACCTGATTTTGTAACATTCTGATATGAACACAATATCCAACTTTTGTTGAAGATCTATAACATGAGCAATAAGTTATTAGGTCTTTGAGCGTACTAAGGATATCGATACCATAAGTGTTTTGTTAATTAAAAAAAAAGATTTTTTTGGAGAACTGGTTGAAGTTGTGATTGATGTTTGATGGATATTCTGAAGATTTTTTCTTACTAGAACCTCACTATCCTACAAACGATGCTATTTTTGGTGAGGTAAATTACGCTAAGATTGTTTTCAGGTTAAATAATGAGGTTTGAAGGGATGAATGTGACCGAAGAATATAGTTTTAGGGGTCAGTCAAAGGTTTATAATGGTGGTCGAAAATTATTTTGTGGTGGAAAGCGGCTAAGATTTTGTTAAGAGATATTAGCTGAAAATAAAGTTTGTCGAATATGAAATATAAGATTAACTAAATATAAGATATTAGAGTATTTGAATAAAGAGAGATAATTCAATATTTAAAAAAAATAGAACATCTTTACTTAGGACTCGAATGAATATTGAGATGAGAATCTAGATGTATTTATAGGAAAAACTTGGATAGAAAGTTTTGGCTTAATTCCACAAACTTGGTTTGAAGCATATGACATAAGCCTTACACTTTTAAGTTTCGGTCAAAGATTTTATTCTACAAGCATGAACTTAGATGAAATTATAATTTTATGAGGACTATTTTTTAAATGTTTAGTACATTTAATTTAAATAGTGAAGGTTTTTTTGTTTATTTTGAAACATGTTTTAATCTTTAATATTTAGTTTTAAAATTTTATAAATATGTTTTGAATTTCTCAAATATGCTCAATTTTTAAATAATTTTTCTAATTTTTAATTAACTTTTTATTTAATTTTTATTTTAAATGTTGTTAATAATTTTATTTATTTTTATCCATAATTGTAAAATAAAATAAAATGTGACGAAAAGTAGCTTTGCGAATAAGATGAATGAAGTTTATTCTAAAAAGTATAGAATAAAAATGAGAATGAAAAAAACTACATGAAAAGAACATCCAAAACAACTAATTGTAAATAGGTTTTTTGTCTTCTCTACAAAAACCTAAAATTTTAATTTTTCAAAACACTCTTATAATTTTTAAATATTAAATTAAAATGTTTTTAAAACACTAAAATTATAGCAGTCATCTTTTTCTCCGACCTATAGGATTTGAAGATGAATTTTCACAAAAAAAATCTAGATTTAATAGTGAGCAAACCATTGAAGTTAAAAAAACACTATATTTTTGTCTCTTTATGTTTTTCTCCTCCTCGTAATGATTGTATGTCTGATTGTTTTTGTGCCACTTCTCTCCTCATTCATTATATAAACACACAATACTCCACTACCATAATTTTTATCTTCATCCATCATTTGTTGGGAAGTTATAAACTCAAGAAAAAATAAATGATTACATTTGATATGGATTAAAGTTGGTCTGAATGTATTTTTGGTAATTGTTTATGTGGTGTATTAAATTCATGATGAATGGTAGATAGATAATTAAGGTTCTTGTATCTAATGTCTAGATAGATAATGTTTCAACCCTCTTAAATATTGTACTTTTGAGTATTGATATATTAATTTTATGTTCATAGGCCAATCGGGTCGGGTCATGAGTACGAGTCAACCCATCACCCTCCAAGCCCATCAACATTGGTCTTTTATTATATATATTTCATATATATGTACATATATGGCTAACACACAACTTACTAAGTATCTTATTATCTGGGTCCAAATTTATCCTTTGAAGAAGTTTGACCCCTTGTTTTCTATTGGTCTCAAAGGATATCCGACCCTATTAACATTAGCTCTTAGTACAAACTACACTTATCTCATTACATGCACGATCACCATTATCCAGTTTTTGTTTTTGTTTTTCTTATTCTCTCTCTCTCTCTCTCTCTCTCTCTCTCTCTCTCTCTCTCTCTCTCTCTCTCTCTCTCTCTCTCTCTCTCTCTCTCTCTCTCTCTCTCTCTCTCTCTCTCTCTCTCTCTCTCCAGATCATGAAGATTCATATGAAGCCTTTGTCTCTAATTCAACCACTTCCACATAACATCCCCGAAATCAATTATATCACATCACTTATATTTTATGTATAAATCTAGATAAAACTAACAGTCTCTCAAATACCTCAAAAACGACCAGTACAAGAGCCCGCATTCTTTGATATACATGTACCTACCTGTAGAACCACATACATAAAAAAACATAAAAATTATCTCTATCAAAACTACTTACCAAAACACCTATATAAGAAAAATAACATATAAACTCGAGCTCTATCTTACTTACTCTATTGTGAAAATTAAAAATTCTATTTTACCTTTTATGTTTCATTATTTTTTCCTTACTGCAATAATGAGCACGAGAAAGAGTAACAGGTCCTCAAAGTAGAAGAATGGGAAGAATAAATGATCAACTACACTAAAATCACATCAGAACCTAATGAATCTAAGCCACTACCAAACCTCTTATGCTCAAGAGCAAAATGAAACCTTCATTTAGTTATGGGTATTTTTCTTTCAAATGAGACAAATAAGTTGAGCCAACAACTCTTAGTTTATCACCAACCACTACCTCAGTGACTGTTTGCATGGAGACTGCCGATGCTACTGGAAATTTCATGCATGTCCACGGTACGCGTGAAACTAAACATGCAAGTTTATAATATGCTCTCAACTTTACATCTGTCCTTCTAAACAGAAAGTTGGGTTTCATGATCGAGATTCCTTCTGTCGGAAATCCCTTGGGGAAGCCATAAGGCTCTTCGAAGAAGTCCCGTCAGCCATTCATGAGAAATTTAACATGCAAATTCTAGTTGCTAGTAGAAACCCTAATTCTAAGTTCTTAAAAAATAAAGTTTAAAAAGACTATAATCGTTATGAGGAATAAGAGATATTGCCTAACATAGGCGTCTACAAGTTATCTTCTTAATAATTAAAAGACCCATGCTTATTCAATACCGATTGCAAAAAAGTTTCATCCTCACGACTATCGTAGCCTCTCGTTTGTTCCACAAGTTGTATCACCACAAAAATTCATCCTTATTCTTTCACCTCTTAAGAAAAATAATGGAAGAACACTTAATTTATCACTAATTCAATCTTCACTTCTCATGCAACGAATCCCTCAGGAATCTTGCTCTTCACACTCTAATCGTTTCATGTACCTACCAGTGCTATTAGGATTGAAAAGCCTAATATAATAGATAATCACCAAATTTCTCTATTGTGTTGGAGTTTAGTTCTAAATATGATGCTCAAGCCCATAAAAATCCAAGATCTGGATAAGATGATATTATTCAATACACAACATTATTTAGCGATGGTAGATCAGAGGCTGAAACACCTCATACTACACATGCATCAAGGCCTCGAGATACTTTTAGAACCTTACTCGTATTCACCATTTTTCTTCTAAGCCCAAATGACATAGCCTATTGTGATCTATTCATATTCACCCCTCACACTTTATCGCCCCCTCTAACTAAACCAACCCGTATATGTATTGGGCCTCAAGTTTATAATCCTCTCAATAAAATAAGTCAAGTTATTCAAACAAACCCTACTCTCCACTTTCTATTTCCAACCATGTCACAAACTCTCGTCAACCATCAACCACAATATTTACAACTTCATCTAATCGTACAACTTCTCAATAATGTTTTGGAATATTCTTCTATCTTGGTCCCCCAATACTTGGTTTATTCCATCAACAACTATATGCCATGACAATCAAAATAGATCAATCACGTCATGATTTATGTACAAAAGATGATTTCATCAATGCTCAGCTGAATGTACTGTTATACCATCATCTAACCATTTAAGAGCTACAAATCGCTTTAAAGCTTTGACCAGATCTCACATAATAACTCCTCATTTTATGTGATATCACATCAATATGTATTTTTTTTATCACTAATATCAATATATATCCATTAATTTTTTAATGTATCCTTACATTAAGCATGCAATATATTCCTACTGCAATTCTATTGTATGCAAACCAGTATTATGCAAGAGTTGTTTCTACCCCTCAAGCAAACAAGTCATAAATGAAAGCTGGAAAAATTCAGTTCATGGAGTACATAAAAGAAAAGTTATCATCATCTTTGATAATATAATTTGAGATCAAAACGACTGATATTTCTTAGATAAGAAACCATCTTCCTACCATGTTCAGTTCATTGCATAAACATCATCTAAGAATGTTGATTAAGTCTATCAGGTTACTAGTTTTTTCAACTTAAAACTAGTGATCCGACAACTATTTTACTTGAAACTAATCACTAGTTCTTTAATGACCATCTTCTTATTATAAAGAAATGAGAGCCTATAGATTCCAAAGTAAAAGATCCCTTAAAACCTTCTAATTTGTGTAAAATTCCACAATCTTCCTTATAAGGTATGGACAACAAAAGGACTTAACTACATAACTAGAGTCCTAAACACGTCTAAATATAAAAAAAAACATACGACCAACATGATATGTCTTAACTTTTCTAGGGTTTGCATCTTAACGAATGCCTCAAGTGCATTTCTTAATGAGCTTTGTATCAAGCATTTGGGAAATTATACCCTCATGAAACTTGAGTATCAAAGACTTCCTCAAATCTGTAAGAAGTGTGATAATTTTGGACACATTATTGGTAATTGTATGACGATCTCCTTTTCCATACATGCTCTGGAACCGGTCCATCACATAGTCAAGGAGAAAATGTCTATGAACATACTACAAACCCAACATCTTTCGAAAAAGTTGACTCAAATTATTAATTAATTATACTAAATTCTAAAGAACAATACCGATACTTAATAGCCTATTATTACTCTTCTCAGACACAACACATCCCGATATATATATGGAAATGATCCATAACGAAAAGAACCAAAAGTAATTGGGAGATGGAAATGTTACTTCTCCAACAGTTAAAGCTGGACAAACCAAGGGTAGCACGGAAAGTAAGGAGCCAAATGAGAATGTCATGCTCCTTGATCGACATCAATACCATGTGAGTACTCTTATATAATATTACATTGTGATAATAACATATTAGAATGTTTGTAGGTTAAACGATACATTCGCTAAAAAAAATAACTAAATTTATCTTCAGTAACCAAATTTATTTTATTTTATTAGTTGAAACTTGAGTACGCAAACCAAAAGTAAAGAACATCATTGGAGCGATGCTTCCTTACTAGATTTCATTACTAACCACTCATCTCACCCTTTATGTTGAATTTGGTTACTTTGGAGCCTTAATGTCTATGAAGTGTTTAATAACAACATTTCTCCCAAATTGTTGATTATAAAATCAATCATATCTCCACCTACACATATTTTTTTCCTTACAAAAATATACACCTTCAATGACGTTATTGAGCGTATTCATATATAGAATGATATAATGTAATTAGCGACCAACCACTCTAATGACCCTTGAGTTGTTTTAGGTGATTTTAGTGTATAAAAAAACCAGAGGACTGAACGGGGGTTTCAAACCTCTGAATTACTCTATAAATGACTCAAATAACTACTAGTGCTACTACTATTGCAAATTGAATGACCTTCATGCCAATTATTTATAATATTATTGGTATAACAAACAACCAAACAATCATATATTCTTTAAGATGGATTGAACTTTTTCAACAATTTTTGAGATAATATCTATCATTTTTTTCCTTTTCATATTATAGTTTCCTAAGAACTTTAAACTACACTGCAATCATCATCCATCTTGATTCCTCATACACCTCTACCAAAAAACCTTTTCGATTCTTTAGTATGTAGTTGTCCCACCTAAACTTAAATAATATCATCACTACTAGTTAAAATATTATAGCTGATGGCTTTCATATGTCAATCACATCAACTAAGCTATGTCGTCGGTAAAAATATTTCTCATTCTCTTACAAACGAGAATTTAACAATATCAATGATAAAATGGCTAAAGGAAACACTTTTATATTTTTTTGCCCAATAAAACATGTACGAAGACCCACAAAACCCTAACCTTAAAACAATTTAAAGCAGTACCCCGAAATATTCATAAGTAGACCCAAATAATATTTTTTCAAGCAAAAATATTATGAAAACTGGCCCAAATTAGGAGATTAAACTACAAATTTCTTCCATATCAATGTCAAAAGTTGTATCACTTATAACAAAATTAGTTCTATTAACAATAATCAATACACTCCTTGTAATACTCTTAATATATGGAAAATGTTTTTGTCAACCACTTCACTAATATGTTGGGAAAAAATATCCCCTAAATTGTCATGACATATAGAGAATTAACACTCTCATCACCACCAAACTAAGCCTGTCTGATAAGACCCATATGATTAGTCCTATCACCAATGAGGAAATCAAAACCGAATGGTTTAATATGAAGAATAATAAATCCATATGACCCAATAAATATAACTCTATATTCTTAAAATTATTTTGGTCAGTCATAGGAGCAGAATTATGTAAATGGGTCCATCAAATTTTTATTATTAATCAAACGAACCCAATTCAGAATCTATTATCTCAAAAACCGACACCTATTTTGTATATGATTACAGACCTATCATCTCATATAATTTCATCTATAAAATAATCTAAAAAATTATAGCCAACATGCTGAAAGACTCCATTCCGACCCTCATTGATTCATCTGTCTTTCTCTTGGGCCATAATATTTTGGATAATATGCTACTATCTCAAGAGCTCCTTAAAGGTTATCACATCAATCGTAAAGACTCTGAAATTTTCCTTAAAAATAGACCTAATAAAAATCTTCGACAATGTTCATCGGTATCTTTTTCTCGATGTCTTAATTGGTGAGGTTTATTTTGAGATGAGGGTAATTTTGTCCAGTGTTTTGGAAAGTTTAGAGAGTATTAAATGTTTTAGTGTGAAGTAGTGAGAGATTTGAGCTATCTGGTTGTATTAAATGTTCATTACCCTCATTAATGAAAGTAGTTGGGGTATTTATACCCTTGATTATTGACCCATGGTCTTTCGGGTCAAATTATAGAACCGGGTCAAGTTTAAGGACACATTTACTTATTAAGTTGATTAACACATAACTTAGTTAGAAGGTGTTTAGTCATTTCTTTTACTTTTGTCCTGTATGGATAGTTTAGTGGCAAGTTTATGTCTGAATCTCCCTTGTCTGGAAATCTCAGTAGGCAGTGATTAAGTTATCCAGACTCATCAATAATCACCATAAATTTATCCTTTAAATTAACCGCTTGGATCATTCAATGTATATCAAATCCATCTTACACCACAAACATCAATTAAAATCCTCACGACTCATTAAAATATAAAATAAGTCTCAAGCAAAGATATCTCATCTCTTTATTTCTCTTCGCTCTCATCATCCAAGTCATTTAAGTATCATAAAAAGAAAAAGCCTAAACCCAAACTTTAAGTTCCAGTGGAAGTGTCAAAATCATAAAATTATAAATTTGTGCTTTGAAAATGACCTTATAAATCAAGTCCATTCCTCTCTATTAAAATCATTAAATAAGGCCCCAACAAATTCTATACCGTATCCGGCCTCCATATCAATCCTACGAAAAATTATATTTTTCTTTTCGTGGATAACAAATCCCACCACATATCCCTCAATATAATTCTTAGATTCGAAATAGAAATAATCTAATCCATTATCTTTGTGTTCCCATAACAACAAGTTAATTAAATTATTGTTAAATGTATGTTAGAAGTAAATGATTAATATATGTATTATCATATGATTATATGGGGGTTGGATATGTCGTGCCATGTATTATACAAGAACTGTTGAAAAGAGAGTTTGAGTTATGACTTAGTTATAGAGACGTCATCTGATCCTAAATACCGAGACAAGATATCAAACACTAGTGACCATTATGTCAAATGAGATATGTGCATAGCCAAATAGGCTGGTTCAAAACAGGGTGATCCAAAGTGAGTTGATCCAAAACATCACTTTGATCTGAAGCAAGTTGGGTCGTTGGGCTAAAACGTAGTTTTCCAATTTGTTAGGTCTCCTATATTAATTAGGTATCATATTTTGGCACTTCTTATATTAATTAGATCATTATATTTATGAGGTCTTTGATATTAATTAGGAAAATGTTATTTATGAAGGTTTATATATTAATTGATTATGAGATATTTCTACCGTTAATTAATGAGATTTAATATGGAGCATCACATAAAGAATTGTGATTTCTCTAAACCTATAAATTAAAGAAGATCACTCTATGTAATGTGTGGCATGACTGTTGTGATGCAATTACATGAGCAACATATTTCATAAGAAATATAAATAGCTATAAATTATTAGATAAATAAGATGAAAGATAAAAATTGAAGAAAAGGTACCGTGTATCACGTAATCTTTTTTTACAAAGAATGATTGAGTCATTTGCATTGGTTATTTTGTACATGACAATTAAATAATTCTTCCATAGGTTCATTTAATCCTATATCGGTTTTTGTCACGGGCTGAACGGTGATGGTTTCCCAAATACGTGGTGTGGTGAGCGTGATGAAACAGTAGAAGAAGTAGATCATTTACATGTTTGAAGGTCGGAGAAGTAGGCATCGTACAGAAACCAAAAATCCAAAAAAGATGAGTTTCAGACAACTTATCCTAGAAAATTTTGGCGAATCTAATAATTTCAACCTCTGGAAAATTAAGGTTAAGGCTTACATAGTACATAAGGGATTGTCTACTACCATCGATGATAAATCTACGCAACTTGATGTCGTTGTACTGTCTAAAGTGTAGCGCCTTCATATTGAGCTTGGGAGATGAAGTGTTAAGAGAGGTATCTGAAGAGCGTACAACGCTAGGAATATGTAATCGAATAGAGGCGATTTAGATGAAGAAGTCTTTGGTGAACATATTATATATGAAGAAATAGTTTTACACATTGTCTATTGATAGTGGGACAGAGGTCCGAAGGTGCCTAAAATATACAACTGAATCGTGGTCGACTTGAATACAATTAGTGTAAAGGTGAAGGAAGAAGGTCAATCAATAATTCTTTTCAACTCTCTGTTAAAGGAGTATGAACACTTTGTGGACACCATGCTCTATGGGAAAAACTCATTTGTGATGGATAAATTCAACAACGTTTTAAACTCAAAAGATCTTCAAAATAAAAATCATTTGAATGGTGACTTTGAAAGACATAGATTGAGTGTAAATGATCGTTCAAGAAAGATATATTTAAGTAAGACGAAAGAAAACTCTCGCTCAAAATATAAAAAGGATGAGACAGATTCAAAAGTAATTAGTTGGGTATGCAAAAAAATAACACATTAGTCGGAACTGTCTGGAAGAGGAAAATAACAATAACTATGAGATGACTGAAGTTGGAAATGATGCAATGATGTTTGATGATTATGAGTATGTTGATGGGTTAATAACGTTTTATTCTTGTAGGTATATTGATAAATGAGTGCTGGATTCAAGTGCGTCGTTTCATATAACTTCCAATAAACTTTGATTTAAAGATATGCGAATGTTTGATGATAAAAGGGTCATTATGAGGAATGATTAATCATGCGATGTCAAAGGTATTGGAACAAACGAATCAAGTTATCTACATAACTTAGAAAATTAATTAACAATATAAGGTATGTACTCGAAGTTAAACATAACATTTTGTCTGTTGGGATGTTCGATGAGGAAGATTTACCTATAATGGTGAAGATGACACATTTAGGATATTCAAGACTCTCTTGTTGTTATGAAAGCTAATAAGACTAATGATGTGTTAGTTCTCAAGCGCTCGATAGTAGTAGGATGTGTGTCTAGTATGTTGAATGATTATACCAGGTTATAACATCATCGACTGAGACATTTAAATGATAATTGACTAAGTGAATTAAGTAAACAAGGGTTTTTAAATGGTACGAAAGTTTATAAGCTGAGCTTTTGTGAAATTTTTATTTTGGGTAAGAGCAAGAGGGTGAAATTTATGCCCAACAAATAGACAATCAATGAAGTAATTGATTATATTCATTCAGACCTTTGAGGTTCAGGATGGGAATTTATCATACATGGTCCAAAATACTTTATGTGACTGATTGATATTTATTCCTAGAGAGTATGAGTTCTAGTTTTGAAGACCAAATATGAATCGTTTGTTGTCTTTGTGAGCTAGAAGACTTTGGTAGAAAATCTATTCCATAAAGTGCTAAAGAATCTTCAGACAGATAATGATATGGAATATGTGAACATATAGTTTAATATTTATTGTGCAAGACATGGTATTACTAAAATCAAACCATAAGTGGGATTCCTTAACAAAACATATGTTGAAAGAATGAATCGAATCATTTTGGAATGGGTTAGATATATGTTGCATACAACTAGAATGGTTCAAAGGTTCTGGGGAGAAACGGTGACAAAAACTGCATATTTCATCAACATGAGTCCATCTATGAAGATTAAGTTTTTTTATCCTCAAAAGGTTTGGACTGGAGAGAAACTTAAATTATAACATTTATGAGTTTTCAAATGTGATTCATATGCACATGTAAAGTGGGATAAGTTTAGTTCAATAGTACTTAAAAAGGTATGAGATATGGTGCTTTGAACATGAATGCCAAAAAGATTTGATAAGTAAGGACATGATTTTCAATGAAGATATATGCCATTAAAGAAGGTAGTGAAGACTCAACCTAATATTTTCGGGAAGAGATATGATGTTGATGATGGATTTGATCTACAAAGTGAAGTTGGTGATGCTCATGCCGAAGAATATTTTGGACCAGGTTCTGCTTCGGGTCGTACATAGAAAGTTCAACCACTGCATAAGTCCAAAGCAGACCAAAGGTCTGTTGTTTTAGGCCTTTTTTATGATCAGATTTGAGAGCAACATGAGCTTGACAGTTATATGTTAGCGAGGGGGAAAGCAAGGAAACCAAGCAAACAACCACAAATGTATGGTTTTGTTGATATAATTGGTTATGATTTATTGATTACAATTCAAGAAGATGCCCTCGAACCAGAAACGTATCACGATGCTATCAATAACAGTGATAAAGAGAAGTGGCTCACGACAATGAAACAAGAACCGAATCTCTCAAGAAGATGAACACTTAAATTCTTGTGAAGCAGTCGAAGGGTCAATAGCTGGTTGGGAGTAAATGAATATCCAAGAGGAATCCAAATATACCCGGTATTGATTTACTCAGATAGAAAGCTAGGCCCGTGGCTAAGGGACTTATAAAAAAAGTGTGAATTTCAATAAAATATTTTCGCCGGTTGTGAAATAAACGTTCATCGTCTCTATTTTTAATTCTTCATCAGGGTTCTATCATATTGGTTCAATAATTATATCGGGAGAATTTTTTGTGCACCTAAAACAAATTTTTAGAATTAATTTATTGCTTTTCATAAATAAAATAAAACTTAAAAGATAGACAACAATTAGAACAAATATTTAAAAAAAAAGATGTAAAGCAAAAATTTGTTTTATCCAAATCGTATCGTATTTGGTACCATAAACACACTTGAGTATAATAGAAATATTATTTTCCCACTTTGTAGGGGAAAGTTTAGGAATCAGAAATTACAAAAGAAAAGTAAAAAACCAGTATGCAACATAATTGAAGAATGTATTAATGGACTTGTAAAACCAAACACAAGCGCTTCTTCAACATACAACATCAAAGAACAACAATATATATAAAGTAAACACTCACAAATCAAGGAAACACAATCAACTTAACTACAGACATTGATCAGTTATTAACCGCACTGCATATCTTCCTAATCTCCCCGTTGGAACCCGTCAAGACCCCAATCTTTCCCATCCTCTTCATCGACTGAGCGAACTCGACAAAGAACTTGTTCTGATTAGTCAACTCCGAAACAATTTTGCTGGCAGACTTATCAGTGAGAAGAGCTGCGTCAGACAGGAACAGCCCCTTGTTTTGTTTAAGGATTTTGTAGTAATTGTTGTCGAATGTAAACGGAGTTTCATCTATCGGTACAAACGTTGTCGTGTCTTGAAGATTCTTGCATCTGGTCTTCAATACTTCTGCGTACTTTGGGTCTAATGAAGGGTCTTGGTCTCCCTTTCCTGTGAAGTTGTATAGTCTGAAACTAAACAGATTGCAATGTCCTATCCCGAGAGTGTGCCCACCTAAACCAACACAATATATTTATTTAGACGCGTGGTAGCGCAAATATTTATAGCCCTACTTTGTGTAATATATTACCTGAAAGAACGACGAGATCATGCTCGGTAAGGCCTCTATCCTTAAAGGATTTAAGAAGGGTCGTAAAGTTGGCAACAGGTGATGGAAGCGTCAACCCATCGGCTATGTTTGATATTCTTCCGTCTCTTCTGCCGGTGAGCACTTTCCACATCGGCCTTTTTAGCTGAAAATATTTTAATTAGCACGTACCGATAGTTAGGGACACGTTAGAGTTTATTTATCTTTAAGTGACTAGTTCAACTTGTACGACATCTTTCAAGAATCTTTAAGATTAGTCTGCTATTATGGAACGACTTACTGGGAATGACACAGAGTCTCTGGCAGCCAATGCCAAAACATCAGCACAAGATACAACTCCCGGACATTTCTTCTCAACTTCTGCTTTAATATCATCAATATCTTCAAAACCCGACAATGTTAGGTTTGGAGGTGAATATTTCTCTGTGTTGTTCTGTTTGGAATCTAACAAAACCGAGCCATCACAACCCTGAAATATTTTCAAATATTACTCCAAAGTGTATGTATAGATGTATATTAGTTTATATATGTTTTGCTAGAATTAATATCTCACCCTAACGAAGCAGTCATGGAAATGCATTCTAAGAAACTTGGCCGGCAAGATAGGGTTTTTACTGACACGGTTCCATGTAGCTTCCCGGACTATGTTTTCAGCATCAGGACATGTCTTCTTGTAGAAATGCTTCCTTAACTTACCTCCATGACAACCTTCGAGGACGGCGGCGAGAAGAATCAGCAAAAGGAAGAAAGTTTTCATATTTTTTTTTCTTTTGCTAAGATGGAGTGGGGTTAGCATCAATTGATGTTGTATTTATAATAAATATTAGGGGTATGATTGGATTTTTTTCCCAGAATTAAGCTAAGTCAAATAATATTTAGAGAAGGCGGTGGCACGTCTTAATTTTATAAGGTTGTTCAAGGGAATAATCTATCAAATATACATTGTAAATAGAACCATGATCATATCACATCTAGTTTTAAATTGTACCATGTATATGAACCCTTGGTAGGTAAGAGTTAGGGTTTCTAAAACTTCCTTAATATATTCAATACTTAATTTTTTATTTACTTCTCAATTTATTTTATATTAGGAGTTTTCTTATTATTCAAGCAGGTACAAAATTGGAATGAATAAAACTTGTAAACTTTTTTGTCTAAGAAAAACATTCCATTTTTGCTACGTTATTAGTTGTTTAAATCTCATATAAGTTATATTTATAGTTTTGATCATATATGGCATTGGTTTGATGATTTTAGAGTTACATAAATGATTTTTTTTTTCTGATGTTTTGTGATTGTGAGGTGAATACGGATTCCGCTTCGACGGGATGATATCTAATGTTCATTTGTTTTAACGTATTATTTGTGGTATTTTTTAAATTTATTGTCTTTTTAGACAGGATGATATCAAAATGGATTTCAAAATATGCATCAATTTTATTTTTGCATATAGTTGCAATCGAACCATCAGAGATATCAAATCATCAATTATGTCGGTGAAATTATACAAATAACGGGAACCTCCCCTTTCTCATGAGCCCTATTCTGAAAGAAAGTCAAATTCCTCATCGTCGTCTGAATAACAACTAAATTTTTCAATCTGGAAGTCGTCCTCTTTACAACAAAGTTCTCTTATATATAAGAATATATGAGGATTTTATGAACCATACAGTCTATTATGTGCATCACAACAACAAGATAAATATATAATATTTTTTATAATCATTTTATTGAATGTTTTAAATAATATGTTTATATATATATAGAAAAGACCCATAAATGCACTAGTTCATTTTTACGTTGCCCACACTTGCAAGCCAAATAATAGGGTAAAAATCACCACTAGTTCCTCGTGTTTCGCATTTTGTATCAAAATAGTCTCTTTCGTTCACTTTGTCTTTAAGTAGTTCTCTATGTTTTAAAATTTTGCACGTTCAGTTTCCCCAGTGGTGCAATGTTTTAGGAGCTGACACATAGTAGTTAAAACAATAGATTTTCGTTTCATATATGGTCCTTCCAATCTTCTGTCAATAATACACGTCCAATATTTTGCCAATAATATTCAAATTTAAAGTGTGAGTATAATTGGAAAAATATTAGAGGGACCAAATATGATATGAAAAAATTACTATTTGAGCTGTCACGTGAGAACTCCTAAGCAATTGCATGTGCGAAAGGACTAAACATGCAAAAACTTAAAACGTGGGGACTAATGAGAAATAAAAGTGAACAAAGAGGACTAGTTTGAGACAAATGCGAAACATAGAGGACTAGTGGTAATTTTATGTTGCCCAAATAGGACAACAACATGGACTAGTTTAAGACAAACACGAAACATGAGGGAGTAGTGGTGATTTTACATTGCCCATATTTGCTAGCCAAATAGGATAACCTATCATAAACATTATGCTGAACATTATATTTGGTCTACCGATGGCTATATTAGATGATTGACTCGTAAATGACCCACTTATATTGATATTTGTAGAAAGACGACACTCCAATACGAGAAATTTTTATCTTTTATCCGGAGAGATGACAATCACATTGGACAATATATTCAATATTACAAGTTTTCCAGTCTTTAAACGAATTGTCCAATTAGAGGAAAACAAAGATAAACATATAAGATTTGAAATTGTAGCAAGTTTTCTTGACATTTCCTTTTTGCAAAGTCATAACAACACTTTATAAAAAGAGTAGGCTGATGATGATATGGTTGAGGTATATTTTCAGTACCTTCAGTTGTTGTGGCTAATCACGTTTGAATCAGGTATGTTGGTATAAGGTTTTTTATGCACAATAGCGAAAAATATATAAAATCAGAATGGTTGTATGAGTTAATATTTTGGATCAATATGCACGTGAGATACATGTATTGACCGATCTCTACAGTGCTTTATGTTCGACATCCAAACATGGTACAAAAAAATTAATGAGTTTATTTCCACGTTCGAGTGTTAGATTGCATTTCCTTCATTTTCAACTACCACAGTCACATACTTATTCTCCCATAATGTTGCATATCAATACACGGACGACGATGAAACATAACGTTGGAACGAAATTGTTCAACGATAATTGTATCACAACAACTCGCTCTATTATGTGTAATGGTTAATATACTATGTATTATTTTATATTTTTGTTTTTAAATTTATATATGTATCATGGAAAGCTATAAAATAACCCAACCGTATTCATATTTGCAGATAATATAAACTGTTTTAGCTTATATTATGGTTGGATTTCGTTGTTATAATCAGATAAAATATATAACCGTACATGCCTAGTTGCGTCGTTTGAAAATTTGGTCATATCTAGTCTATAACATACATTTCAAGATAGAAAATTGTTAAGAGACGTAATGACCAATATGTTTTTAGAGTGGATTGATTCGGTTTAGGGTACTTCGACTAAGTTTATTTTATCGATAACCAAAATATGTATGGAGATGAACTAAGGTCTTTGGGAGCGTAACTACAAGCGTCAACTATGATAATTGGGTTTGGAGAACCTTTGGCGTGTAACATATCCAACTAATAACAACGAAGAAATCCCTACAAGTGAACAACATCAAAATACATTGTTCATATCATATTAAGGGCACATACGAGATGGATATGATAGGGTTGTCAAAGAATATAGAGACATTTTATCCATGTCACTCGAGTAGCAAAATGATGCATTCTAGGATATAATAATGTTATGCGATACGTATCGATCTTAAAAATGATATATTTTTTCATGTTATGTTATGTATTTCATATTCATGTTATTTATTTTAATATTACTTTATCTTATGTATTTGAATATTAGTCCTAGTTATATATTTCACGTTTTTATGAATTTGACTATAATGTTACTTTTTATTTAGTCTTCGATAACGAGTTTGAATTTTTTGTTTCAGTATTCGATACATATTTCAGTTATATTATGTTTTTACAAATATAATATGTTGTTTTGGTATTTATTTTCAGTCTTGATATTATTTTGAGATTTTAACAACTAATTTCGCCTAATTTGAAAAAAAATAGTTGTTTTCAAATAAGTCGTCATAACAATTTACTAGCATTTTGATAATATATTATAACCTAGTGAGATAGAAATTATTATCAAAATATGCACATATCATTAGTAGATTTAAATTTAAAGTTGCTTTCTAGCTACATTTTGACCCAATAGGTTGAATTTCGTGCCATTTCACGAACATAATTCTGCCTTCATAGGTCGGAATAAGGCATAATTTACTTGATCTATAATGTACACGTGGTCCTGTAATATTGATTGCTTTATTCAATCATATAAAACCTTATCTTGAGATAACGTATCCTTATTCTTTATTATTTTGTTCATGTATACTAATCATAAATTTTTGGCTCATATATCCATTTGTAAACTTTTGAATAAAGTAAATCTCACAGGTTTACGATAGAATAGAGTTCAATAAAATATTTATGTTTGATGAAATTTATCGGCATATTGAAGAAAACAATGACGGATGAAAGAACAACATTTTTAATGAAGTAGTATGCAAACTATATTATATGTACTATATGAATCGTGTCATTGATAGAAATAACAATAAACAAAAGTTTAGTTTAAATACCAAAGAGTTAAGTTACAAACTAGTTATTTCAAGTCTTTGGTAATGTCTAAACTCTATGGTTTGGAGAATAAAAGACTAGATTTGAGTATATTTGACAATATTATCACATTAAAGAGTCATCCAACTTTGAATCTCTACAAAATCTCTACTAACTAATATAAATGGTTGGCATTGGTCTGTTCAGATGCATGACAACCTGTTAAATAAATAAAAACAATATTATAAGATAAAATATTATTGTTAACGTAATAAAAAAAATTAATTATATTTTTTTACGTTTACAAAGTAATTTTCGTTCACGTGAGCGAGAAAAATCTCTTTTTTCATATGAGATGGGGCAAAACATCTACCAAAAATAAATAAGTCACGAGTCACCTAAAAAAGTGTATATACAATGTATTTAAACAAGTTTACAATATTAAAACAAATATCATACCCCATTATCCAGATCTTTATACAAGTAAATTGAGAGAAGCAATCAAGCATATCTGGTTTGGTATCTACTATTTCATGATTACTGTAAAACCGTTGAAGAAATATAAGTCTGGTCATATTTCCTTTATTGGTTATTGTCTCACATATGATCACTTATTTTCACCTCTAAATAAATTTAAAAAACAATCCTAAAACCATAATGATCATCATGTCTTATTTTTGTACCTCAAATATGTACGAAAACAAATACGGGAAATATAAACAACTATTTTTTTCATACATTTTGGTTCATAACTTTTTGGCCTTTTTAGAGGTTTGTTTTTAATCGAATTCACAATTTCAATTTAGTTGGACAATGTTCTTGTAGTATTTAAAATTATTACGGAGATTAAATCGATACACAAAAGGGTGTGGTTGTGCTACCGGTTTGTTCGATGACATTCTCAAAATACAATTTTTTTTTCATTTGATCGAACTAACTTTAACATGTTTTTATCATATCTTTGGTCTTAATTGGATCTTTGGTTGGAATAAAATTAATTATTTTTAGATCAAATACTTCAAAAATATTCCTAATGATATAATTCCAACGTTCAGGATCATAATCACAAACCAAACCATCGATTTAAAAATACATCCCTCCATAAAAGCATATTCATTGTATTGGCATTGTGTAACAAAGTTTAAAGTTTTCTGCCTCTTGTCTATCATAAAACAAGTCATAATAAAATTATCTTTAACTATAGTAGTTATCTCGCATGCACATAAAAAATTATGCGTTGTTTTAATAAAACATCCTTATTTTACTTTATCAATATCTATTTTAGTGACTTTGTAATGTTTTAACATAATATCAAAGGTTGCCTTCACAACCCCATTCTCCACCTAATAGATTATCCAACTATCATATAGGTTTTTTAAATTACATTCTCAAAATATGGTTTTATATTCGTGTGTTGAATACTGAGGAAAATATTAAGTTTCTCCTAAAATAGTTCATAGTTTAGCTGGCTTATTCTGATAAATCGTTTCATAGATGAATACACACTTTCGACGGTAATAAAAGAAGATTTCTATTAAATTACTATAATTACTCTCACTATAATATGTAATATGTATATGATATTAAGCTTACCAATTTATTGTCGTGTTTTCGTAATGTTTGACCATGTTAGTGTATGTATAAATAAAATTTTCACCATAAGGTATCAGATATGTTATATAAGTTTTCTTCATGGTTGTTATGATTGACTGCATCTCAGAATATATTATCAAATACATGACCGCATGCCAAAAAGTCAAAAAACTCGTTAGATACTCATTTCTTCAATTATTGCTTCGTATTGACTATAATATTTATGTTTATATGTCATTTTATTTATAATAAGTGTGTCCCGTTTGGTTATATCTTATCGATTACACCAATCAACGTTAAGTTTCTATCTACAAACATAATATTAGGTAATACATATTTTTTTCTTTCATAAGCAACATAAGACGATTTATCGCTCAAGTGTAGTGGACAAACTTTTTTATATCCATAAAAATGAATAAAATGAAATTTTTTATATATGTTGGTGTAACGCAAATAATTTCAAATATTGAAATTTTATACCTCGTAGTCTTAAAGATATCATCTATAGTTAGGTTATAAAAAAATATCTTTAGAAGGTGAATGGATGTTGGGTGAGTGAAAAATGATATGTGGTACCTTCAGACCCTTTAGATGTCGTCTTATGATATTCGACGTAGTTTTTCCCTTCATATTGACAACCAAAAACTACCCGTGAGATTGGTACATATTCAACATATGATGTTTATACCTCATATTATAAATATTACATATGTTAGATATATTATTGGTTTTTGAACTCCTCAAACCAACTAAATATTTTCAAGAATGGGCACCGACAATAAATATTTTCTAATAATTTCTTCCATTTGTTTCTCAGTTTTTTGCTCCAAAGCCTCATTCTAAGAAATTCACAGGTGCATGATTTCGTTTTACAGATAAAACAACAATAAAACACCGACGTGATAAACCCTAAATTTGAAAGGATAGTTATATTATTTTTATGCTAGTGGATCTTCTCTTAACTTTAGTTTGAAGAATTTTATTATATTTTTAGACATCTCACAAACAAAAAAAAATCTAAAAGTATTCTCTTATTTTACAACGTCATACAAACTTATACCTAACACATATCTCAATTCTTTATCCAACCATTTAGTTCATTCTATAAGGTTTAGGTAAGTGTAACACTGAACAAGTACGAGTAATCTTCTAAGACACTTAATTTCAAGTAGTTTTAGTTTCTTACAAAGTTTAACAAAAGTTATTAATGTACATGTATAACTAGTTAGATTATTAAATCATGTTTTTTTAAACATACAATTGATTCTGTCCCGATGGATAAAAAATTATCAATGTTACAAATGATCTTCTTTGATAAGTTTAACAAAAGTTATATATATATATATAGTTAGATTATTAAATCATGTTTTTTAAACATACAACTGTTTCTCTTATTCGAATGGACAAAAAATTATCAATTTTAACAACTCATCCTCCTTGATGAGACAAAACTAGTTGTCAATATTGACAACTGATCCTCCAAAAATGAATGAAATTATATGTTGTCATACGAAACACAATTTCATTCCAATTGAGAAAAATTACTTACTAAAGTTGATAAGTGATTTTTTTACCAAATCATTTTTGAAATATTAAAAAATACATTGGGTCATAATCTAAAATAAAAAATCATAAAAATAATCCATTTTTTTTTGTTAGAATAAACTTTTTAAACATGATAACCAACTATCATATGTTAATTCTATATCGTTCGATTTTTTTGGATTTAAATCCGATTTTTTGTTTTTCATGATAAATAAATTTCGAAGAAAAAAAATTCTCGTTGAAATTAAAGTAGGAAATAATATAATCTATGTTGAATATAGTTTTAATTTTATATTTATTAGATCACCAGGATTGAAATAATCAATATAAATGTTTAGATATGATAATTAACCATTATATGTCGATTGTAATATGCTTTTGGATTTTATTTAAATTCAAATATGATATTTCGTTTTTTAATAATAGATAAATCTTGAAGAAAAAAATATGGGTTAAAATTAAAATAAAAAATAATATTATTAGTGTTGAATATATTTTTTATTTATTAAACCACGACGATAAAAAAAATGATATTGGTAAACTACATAAGTTATAAATACATATAAAAAAATAGACAAATATAATAAAATTAATAGAAAAGTTTTATTTTTCAAACTATAAATAATAAAAAATCCAATCAAACTAAATATAATATTGACAAGATGAGATTAAGATATACAAATAAGTTTTTTAAAATATGTTCGATGTATATTTGCATAACTAAGATTAACATATACTCCTATTAAATCAAATCAAATTATATATTATTATATAACGTATTATATTATTTTAAAAGATATTGAAGAAAGCATAAACCATATATATAATCTACCAATAATTATGGTAATCAACTGGATTCATTAAGGAGGTTATGATGATGGTGTTCTATGATTTTTTTTTTAAATACATCGTTGAAGACTTTTTATAGAATTGTAAATTTTATTTTCCAAATTCATAATTAGAGTACCTCAATTCTTCAGTATTTCAAGTGGTTGAATATATAATTGATATAAATCAACAATTCATTCAACGATAAAAGCAATAGTAAAATTCATAAGAAAATAATTTGAAATGTAATTATAGAGTTAAGTTTCATATCTGAAGTTCGAACAAAATATAAAAATATTGGGAATTCTAATTTTGTGATGTATACAATTAGTGGGAAAACACAATATGACTCACTAATTTTGGAAGGCAGTATCTTGACACTCGGTTATTCAATTTATATGATTTTTAATTCCACCTAAAATTTAGAAACCTACATGATCATTCATTTAGAATTTTGAATAACCGAGTACTTCAGTTTGAAAATTAAGAATTGAGCAATAAAAGGACTTCTAAATTAAAATTTTCTAAAGAAAGTATATTTAGTAACAAGGATAATTCATGTTGCACCAAGTTTCACACCTTACGCAAGACTATTTCATATTTAAATTTATGTCTAGCTCTTAGGCAAGACTATTTCATATTTAAATTTATATTTAGCTCTTAGGTATCTTTCTCTTTATTCACTCTATATGTTAACTCGTCAAAGTTAAGTGATGATAAAATATGTGTACATGTAGTGGTGATTAAAATGTTTGATATTCATTTAAGTAGATACATTAAATCTCTAAATTTAAGTGATGCTAAAACATCTCTACCGATAATGGTTATTTATTATTGTCTTACAACTCTTAGAGATCTGTGATTTTCATTCACTATATACATTAAATCGCCAAAATTAAGTAATGGTAAAACATTTTTACATAATGGTGATTAATGTATAAAGGAGTTTCAAAATTAATTCACATAATGTGGTAGTGCCAAACGTCTTCAATAAGGATACTATATATGTATGTATTACACAATAAAATAAATTGAAATATTATGACAATGAATATATCTTTACCGAAAACATTCAAATCATATCTCTCTAAAAGTAGATGAAAATCTAGTTGATAATGATGAGTCCGGATTTTCTCACCACTCACTTAGGAAACCGGACAGGGGCAATTCAGACAAAAACCGCCCAATGAACCATCCGAACAGGACTAATGTATTAAAACCTAAATCACTTCATGACTAAGCTAATTACTTACTTGCTTAAAGATTAATGGGTCATTGAACTCGACCTGAATTCATAAGTTAACCCGAAAGCCCATGTGACCCATAATTAAGGGTATAAATACCCAACCTCTTTCATTAATGAGGGTAATGAACATTAAATACAACCAGGCAGCTCAAATCTCTTACTACAATCTATCCAAACATTAAATACCCTTGAAACATCACAAAACTCTAGACAAAATTACCCTCAATTGAAAATAATCCACACCAAATTGACGATCACAGTGGGAGAAGAAGGTGCCTGAATCTAGCATTCAAAACCATCAAGAAAAACCAGTTTGGATATCTGGACGTGCAAGAAGTGCCACCAGCTTTGGCAGAAGTGGTAGGGGAAAATGATGAATATACGATTGAGGAGCGAGATAGGTTAAAAGTTGAAATAGAAGCTTTAAGGTCTGTGAAGAGGGCGGAGATGGGCACAAAAGAGAAGTCTAAGGCGTCAGCAGCTCATCATACTGACAATCCAAGAGAGCATGAGCCATCAAAGAACCATGTAAGTGCAAAAAAGACTCATGTTAGCTCAAAAAAGTCTCACCGGTGGAGAGCTCTGATTCAGACTCAGAGTCTTCCAGTAGCTCCTCGAATGAAGATGGAGTTGAAGAATCCTTGTCATCCAGCAGTGATGAAGGCCGTTCTAAAAAGAAACAAAAGTTGGTCAAAAAGTACTCAAGAAAAAGGGACAAGCATGAAAGGTTGAAGAGACATTTGGGCAAATGATCGTCTCACAGTCATGGCCGGAGACACGTAGATTGCTTGTTAATGGATCTTTTTGCCTTCCATGATGAGCCAGGTATCTTTGCAACTTCTAACGAAGATACTGTATTCAGTCGTGGTCGGAATTGGAGACAATCTCCATTGTCCTCCTAAATGTTGTCCGGAAACCTTCCGAAGAGGTTTGACAACACGAAAATGGAAAAATATGATGGCAGTAAAAACCCGGATAACCACTTGGAACAATTCAAAAAAATTATGATGAATTTTGATGATTACGACAAATTACTTTGTAGAGTATTCTCCCAATCTGTTACGAAGAGTGCTCTGAAGTGGTACAATAGTTTGCCACAGGGTTGCATCGGAAATTTTGATACTTTTTGGGTGGCCTTTCGGAGGCAGTTTGTTAGAAGTAAGGAAGTGAAAGGCAATGGAGACACAATTATCCATTGTGCCCAGGAACCAAACGATTTTTTAAAAGAATACATAAGTCGTTTTGTAAATACCAAGAATGGATTGATTGATTGCTTTGAACAAGTAGCAATAGCTTCTCTGAGGTAGGGCTTGAACCTTGGAAACTTGGCTGATTCGGTAACCAGAAAGAAGGCCATGACGTGGGGAGGTCTGTTGAATCAGGTCGGTAAACAGATTAATGTAGATGAAATAAAGAAAACTAGGGTACACAGGCAGGTGAGGTCTGCACCAGCTGCACCAAATCAAAACCAAAACCAGTTCGGGAACAAGGCCAAGGAAGCCGGACAGGGTCATAACAGAGTCCAAGCTCAGTCTCATCCAGCTGCACCAGCCCAGAGCCAACAATCTAGGAATAAGTGAGGGCCTTGGGTTTAACCGGAGTGGTTTGCTGAGTTGGAAGAAAGCGTAGCCACTATTTATGACAAAACAAAAGACGAAGTACACTACAGAAGGCCGACTGCATTACAATCTCCTAGGGAGAGCCGTAATAATTGTTTCTGCCAGTATCAAAATGATACTGGCCATACCACTGAGGATTGTATTGCGTTATAACAAGAATTTCAGAATTTGATTGAAAGAGGAAAGTTGGGGGCGTATGTTAAAAGAAGAGGTGGAAATAGGCCTGATAATGCTCATCGGGTTGGTCCAAACAATGTAGGCACGTCGCCTCCGGATGGGGATATGGTTATAATCGAAAGGTTTGATGTAGAGTCAGAATATTTAGATCCTGATCCAACCTGTAATAAAGTGGGTGTTATCACAGAACATTGCAAGACGGTGTCCGAACTTATTAACTTTTTTGAGTCGCTTACAATATTTGGGGGAGACACCATGACTGCACCAACTACTTCTTCGAGAAAGAGGCACGTTAATACTTTAGCTACCCAACTGGAAGGAGGCATGACTTCCTATCAATCACAGATTCCATTTCCCTTTATTGTCTTTGATGAGGATGACTTGAGAGATATTGCTGGTCCTCATGAAGATGCTGTTGTCATAGGAGCATCCATTGGGGGCAATGACATAAGACGAATTTTGGTGGACATCGGAAGTTCTGCCAATATTATTTTTTTAACTTCCTACAAAAAATGAAAAATCTGGCGGTAATTCAACGTTCGAATAGGTCAATTGTGGGTTTCACTGGAAGCTCAGCCGACGTGATCGGGGAGTTCGAGGAGGAAGTTTTATTGGGCAAAGGCCCTTTTAAAAAGATGGTTAGAATCCTATTTATTGTGGTGGATTGTCCCACTTTTTATAATGCTATTCTGGGGAGATCTTGGATCTCTAGTATGCATGTTGTGGCTTCAACAGTTCACCAATGCTTGAAGTATGTTGTGCAAGGACAAGGCAAAATTGTTCGAAGCAGCCAAAAAGTAGCAAGAGAGTGTTATGCAACAGCACTGGCTCCTCGGACGTTGGGGGAAGTCCGGATCAATGAGGAATAGCAGTTTGAGGGACCCTCTGGGGGATAGGGTGAAATTGATGACCCTAGAGAGATCCCTGGTGTTTTAATACCAATTGAAGAAGTTGAAGTTCACTCTCTGGCTGAAGGAAAAAATGTCAAGATAGGATCCAAGATGACACCGGCATTGAAGGGTAAAATGTTAGATTTCTTAAAAGACCATCACATGTCTTTTCTTGGTGCAATGCTGATGTTACCAGAGTACCATCATACATTATATCACACCAATTATCCATCCAAAGGGACGTAGCACCTATTGTACAAAAAAGAAGAGCCTTTACTAAGGAAAATGTTGATGTCATAGTTCAAGAGGTTGATCGACTTACTAAAATGGGGCACATAAAAGAATCTCAATACCCTTTATGGACAGCCAACCCGGTGTTGGTGAAAAATAAAAATGGTAAATGGCGTATGTGCATCGATTTCACAGATCTCAACAGAGCTTGCCCAAAAGATTTATATCCGGTCCCCCGAATTGATCAGTTGGTGGACTCTACATCTGGAAATAAGTTGTTGTCCTTTATGGATGCCTTCTCCGGGTATAATCAGATTCAAGTAGATCCAAAGGATCAAGAACATACCACATTTGTTACTGATAGGGGCCTCTATTGTTACAAGGTAATGCCGTTTGGGTTGAAAAATTCTGGGGCTACTTATCAGAGGTTGGTGAACAAGGATTTTGCTGATAAAATTGGAAGAAACATGGAAGTTTACATCGATGACATGATGGTGAAAAGTGTGGACGAAGAGCTACACTTGGGCAGATCTCCAAGAAACTTTTGCTAACTTGGTGAAAGTAAATTTAAAATTGAACCTAGAAAAGTATGTCTTTGGAGTACAGTCCGAGAAATTCTTGGGGTATGTGATAAGTGAGAAAGGGATACAGCCTGATCCGGACCAACTTAATTCTTTACTACAAATGTAGCCTCCTCGGAATATTAAAGAGGTACAACGATTGACCGGGAGGTTGGCTGCACTAAACCGTTTTATTTGAAGTTCTTCGGACAGGTGCGCCCCATTTTTTCAAACTCTGAAAGGTGTAAAAGATTTCAATTGGTCCCCACAGTGTGATGAGGCCTTCGATGAGATTAAAAAGCACTTGTCTTCCCCTAAGACTTTGATTAAACCCATTGATGTAGAGATCCTCTTCGTATACTTAGTCGTCTCTGATTGTGCTATAAGTGCAGTATTGGTAAGGGAAGTAGATAATTATCCTCGACTGATGTATTATATCAGCAAAAGCTTAATAGATGTAGAAAAACGGTATTTTAAACTTGAAATATTAACACTAGCCCTGGTGATTGCTGCGAGGAAGATGAGGCCCTATTTTCAGGCTCATTCTATCATTGTCCGGACGTCTTTTCCCTTAAAAACGTTCTCCAAAAGGCCGACATTTTGAGTAGAATGACCAAGTGTTCAGTAGAACTGGGAGACTACGATATTGATTTTGCCCCTCGAACAACAGTCAAAGCCTAAATTGTGGCTGATTTCTTAGTTGAATTCCATTCAGATAGGGATACTAAACAAGCAACCGGTGTAAAAGATAAAAAGGTTTGGATCGTCCGGACTGATGGTGGATCAAATACCATGGGTTGTGGTGCTGGGATATGTTTAACCTCTCCGTACGGTGACAGAATGTACCACGCTATATGTTTTGCCTTTAGGGCTTCCAATAATGAGTCCGAGTATGAAGCTGTTATAGCTGGCTTGAAGTTAGCTCTCATCTGTGGAGCCAAAAGGGTCAGGTTAATGAGCGATTCTCAGCTTCTTATCCATCATGCACAAGGTCAGTCCGAAGCCAAAAAAGATCAGTTGATTAAATATTTATTCATCCTCAAAGAAGTGGCACTCAATTTCAAAAGCGTCACTTATGAGCACATATCCCGAACGGAAAATACGCTAGAAGACTCCTTGGCAACCATAGCCTACTCTGAGTCCTACCCTTGGATACATGTGCAAGAATACCCATCCATTCAAATCAATTCGGAAAAAAAAGAAGAAAGTTTGAATATACAGATAAAATGACCCCAAGATTGGAGATTTCCTCTCCTTCAATATCTCTCAGATGGCATCTTGCCTCTGGAAAAAGCAGTAGCAAGGAAAATAAAATACAAGGCTCGTGGTTTTGTCATCCTAAGAGATGTTCTTTATAAAAAAATCCTATAGTAAACCCCTCTTGCGATGATTGGGGATCGATGAGTCTCAAATAGTGATATCCGAATTACATGATGGTAAGGGATCAGCACACTGTGGATTCAGGGCCCTTACTAGAAGAGTTTTGTTAGCTGGGTACTATTGGTTAAGGTCTGAATGATACCGTCTTTAGCCTTTACCTCCTCTTTTGAAGAAGAGAGGTTTCTCTCCAGATCAGACTTCTTTAATTAGAGTTCTGTAACAACTCCCTCCGAATTGGCCAGCTTGTTGGCCAAGTCCTCCTGACTTTTATTCAACTCCTCATTTTCTTTCCTCAATGCCTCAGCGTTTTGGTTGGCAGTGATGAGGTCGCTAGATAATTTCTCTTTGTCAGAATTGAGGGTATTGATAATGGCTGACTGATTTCGTACTTGCTTCTCCAAGGTAAGCACTGGCTGGATATTGCTCAATAAGGAGTGGATGATGATATCTCTCTCACTTGAAACAGAGAATGACCTGCCGTTGAAGGTGACGATGTTCGAAGATCTTGGGGGGAAGTAGGGTCCAACAAAATCGTCCTTGCCAAAATCTCCAAAGTAAAGACCAATCCCTTGAAGCCCGGTGATGTCAACACCATCAATATTAATGTCCCCTCCGGCACCTTCTCCGGTGTGAAAATCACCTGGGATTTCTTCTGCTTGAGTGGGACCAGCTGGGTCAACTGGAGGAAGAGACTCTGGAGCCCGGAGAGAAACTTCTTCTCCCTTGGAGGTTTTCTTTTTCTTGGCCTCTCTGTCTCCACCTTATGCTCCCCGTTTTCTGTCCTTTTTGGGAGCCTTTTGGGGTTTTGGAGACTCAGTTGCTTCTTAGGTGCTTTCGTGTTCCACGACTTGCAATAATGCAACATCAATCTTCCCTTGATCTTGTCCCTCTGGTTTTGTTGGGACAACTTCCTTCACCTCGGTAGGATTGGCCTCAACCACACCTTGATTGGCCTTAACTTTCTTGCCCTTCATTTTGCTTGGGGCTTTAGCTCTGCCCGGTAAGACCAATTTCCCATCTTTTCCCTCTGTCTTCCGGAGAATCACTCCCGGAGGGGGTGAAGTGGTTAATTTCTCCCAATACAAGTCCCTCCAGTCGGTTGTATTCCAAAGATAGGATCTTGTTAAATTGCCTCCAGTAAAAAAGTTGTGGAAGCGGTTTCCCCATTTTTCAGCAGTCCAAGCATTTAGCTTGGCATAGGTAGTTTGCCCAGCCTCTAAGTAATCATTGAAATCCTTGGGCAGCACTACAAAAGAAGAGGAATTAGATAAACAAATTTGTTATGACTAAAAAGTAGAAGTTTGTAATGAGGTTTTTACCATTACTTCGCCATCTGCTGGTAAGCATGCTTGGGTTGACACCAGCTTTAATTTTCTTCCCATTTTCCCAGGCACCGCTAATGAACATAAATTGAGTCTTCCAGCTTTTCTCCGACTCAAGTAAGTCATTCACTGCCTTGTAATCATCGCTCGTGTTAAAGTGATAGAAAGAGATGACATGGTTTCAGCAGAGGCTTGCTATAACAGCGAATTGCTCCATCAGAAGAGGAATTCCGGAGAGCCTGGAAGCCATGATACATGCCATAAGGGTGAACCAGGCATTAGGGCTTAGTTGACTTGGGAAAAGCTTTATCAGATGTAAATATCTGACTATTTCTGGATCGAAGGGAAACCTAAGCCCCCATTTAAATAACTCAGTGTAGAAAACTATCTCACTGAGTTTGCAATCCATGGGTGTCTCTGGATCAACTGGAATTCACACTTTAACATTTTCCGGAATCCCTCACTTAGTCCTCATCCGGCCAAGTACAGCTGTATGAATAAAGGAATAATTGATCTTCTGCATGGCTAGCAGATATTTTACACTTACTTTGTGGAAACAAGGCCCCACTTTTCCTACAAGGCACTCCGGCAGGTCCGGATGCTTTAAACACACTTTATCTTTACCTTTGCTCTTCTTGATGATGGTAGTCTGGCTTGTTTTCCCGGAGACATCAGTCTCAAAAGGGGCTTCTTCGATGCTGTCCTCCATTACATCTTCCATTACCATGGAAGGATTGTCAGTTGTTTTTGGAAGAGAAGAGCTAGTGGTTGGCTCAGTAGGCCCTCCGGATTGTTGAGTATTCTTCTCCTCTTGTGGTCTAGAGTCCGGCTGGGGCTCAGATCCGGAGGTCTCTTTCCGGAGGCTTGAACTGGTTGCCTCCAGACCGGACAGCTTGTCTTTGGGAATTTTAATGGGTACTTCTGACCCTGTAGTCTTACTCTTAGTACCGGACTTAGAAGGCGTAGATTTTGAAGGTTTAGGTTGTGCTGTAGCAGTCTTCCCTTTCAGCAGACGACTCCTTCGTCGATCTACTAGCTTCTCTAGGGAAATATCAACGTTTGATCCCATAGCAATGAATGGGGAAGGTTTCCTAAGGCTTGTAACCGCCTGTTCTGGTTCAACAACGGGCTCTGATTCTTGAACCGATGAGCCTGAAGCGATTGGAGAAAGATTGGGCTGGAATAACCTTCTGGGTTTAGAAATTTTGGCAGAAGATAAACCCCGATCAGGCTCCGAGTTTGGTGTATCAGACTTGTCGATACGAGAAACAGGGAGGCCCGCAGCAATGTGTTTTTCTCTTTCGACATTTTGAGCTTTTTCTAACTCCGACAAATTGAGCCATCCACCTTTTACTAGGGCGTTTCTTGCTGTGAACATAAACTCACAACAAAAGAAGGGTTTTTTAAGAGGTAAAGACTTTGAAGATTAACAGAGTAGAGAGACTGAAGATGATAAAACAGTGAAAAGTGGACTAATTTATACTAAAAAAACAAATGATGCTTTGATACCTAGGAGAATACGAAAAGATAGGTGTAATGATTAAAGATGGCGCTCATGTCACCAACATTAATTAAGGGGTTGCTTTTTAAAGTAAGTGGAAGCGCCATTCTAGGAGAAAAACGGCCGGTGAGGCAAATCAGAGAAGGACACGTGTCCCACTATCTCTGGCAAAACCGTTCAACTTCTAAGGGTTTCAATCAGTCCAGATAAAGTCGTTACACATTTCGAAATGTCCGGACATAGTTATGGGTACACTTGAACTATTATTTAGGTCATGTTAAAGGCCTTCGAACATCACCTAAAAATGGGCTACTGATGAGTCCAGATTTTCTCACCACTCATTGAGGAAATCGGACAGGGGCAATTCGGACAAAAACCGCCCACTGAACCATCCGAACAAGACTAATGTATTAAAACCTAAATCACTTCATGACTAAGCTAATTACTTACTTGCTTAAAGATTAATGGGTCATTGAACTCGACCCGAATTCATAAGTTAACCTGAAATCCCATGTGGCCCATATACCCATCCACTTTCATTAATGAGGGTAATGAACATTAAATACAACCAGACAGCTCAAATCTCTCACTACAATCTATCCAAACATTAAATACCCTTGAAACATCATAAAAATCTAGACAAAATTTCCCTCAGTTGAAAATAATCCACACTAGATAAGATGCTTTAGAACCCCACGAGTAGTTTGACTATTCGTATATGTCATGAATACATCAAATTAGAATAAACAAAAAAGAAATGAGGTACAAACAGAGCAATGACACTCTTTAAACAAAACTCAAAAGTTGTTACGAATGTGTTCTTATACATAGATAACTATACATATACCTTTTGTTCATCGATATCTTTTGGTCATACTATGCACATATTTTAATATAGTTGGAGTCCGTGGACAAGTTCAAATAGTTTGTCACATCTGTCTCAGGTGGTTGCCAGTGAAGGAATGTATTACAGTTTAGTGAACAACGTAATGGTCATTTGTTTTGTTTGTACAGTTAAGGTGGGTAATAGTTCTTTATTCACTAAATTCATAAAGATTTAGCTAGTAAAATTTGTACCGTAAACCCTAAAAATAACGAAAACATTGTTTAATAAATTTTTACATTTAAGGATGTCTAGTACAAACAAAACCTTAGAGGCTTAGCGTTGGAAACTGGAGTTTGACACAGTAATAATTATCTTCATTTTGAATAAGTTCCAGATTATAACAATCATTTTTGGGAATCCACTGCCGAGTTTTAGGTATGAGACAATTTAGTTATTTTGAAGATATTTAATTTGGGGTAAATATTCAATTAACAACCTTAATATTGAGAAATAATGATATATGATTTTTTATGATTCAAAGGATAACGATTTGATCATTCGGTTCCAATCGTCTTCTTATCCCAGTATTATAATCAATGTTCAAATATTTACTAAAGCTAAAAAATTATAGTTGTTCATGAAAGACAGACTCAACATCCTCAATTTTTTTACTAAAGATTTAAAAGTCGTGGTTCCAATAAACAGATCCTTGTTCGGGTTAGATTTATTTTGAATGATAAGGCCATTATGAAAATTCATGGAAATTTGAATTTGGAAAAATAATTTGAATTTGAATTTGAATTTGAATTTTTAGTTAGTTTATGATTTGAAATTTTAACCGTTTTTGGACATAAAACTGTTTTACAGTTGAGTATTTTGATTGAATAAATAAGTATGGTTCTGAATAGAAAATGATAACAACAAAAATTCATTCTCGTTGTTCAAAAGAAAAGTTATGATTTTATCTAGTTGAAAATTTTAGAGAACCACCAAAATAATTTCAATCTGAAATTGTTAAAACAAGACTTCAGAGTTTATCCTGAAATCTCTAAACAATATTCCCAACAAAAGATTGAAATTATCTATTCTTGTTTTGTGAAGAGATTTGTACGAAGATGTTATTGTTTTATGATTTGTATGAAGATTGAAATAAAGAGATTTGTTGTCATCTCTAAGAGAATCCATAATCAAGTATCAAAGCATTAGAACTATGGATCATCGTCCTGTAAGTTTTTCTCCCTTACTTTTACTCATGGATGAAAATGGTGATGATCTCTGAATTGTTTTAAATTCTGTAAATGATACAAACACTGGATTAATTATTATTTTGGTTGTTAGAAGTGTGTATCTAGGGCTAAATATGCTTGAACTAATTGGTTACATGAAGAAAACATGTTATGTTTTGTCTCTGTAAAAAAAAAGAAAAAAAAATGTTCGTAACATGATTTCTGGTTGAAAGTTTCATCCGTAAAATAAGTAAAATGTACACACAGTGAAGATGAATGTTGGCAGGGGCGGATCCAGGATTAGAATTTAGGGTGTGCCAAAAATATCATTGAACTAAAAAAAGTCCGAGTAATATATAGTCAAAATACATTAATATGCTATTACAACTAAATATGAAAATCTATTTCTAGTCTAAACGTAATTGGATTACTCATGCCTTGAAAGCGCTTGATAATATCTCGATCATCGATTGTAGCAAACACTTCTTTCTCCACAAATGTCACTAAGCTATCATTAAGCCATGGATTAGGCATTCGATTTCTCAACTCATTCTTCACATATTTCATACTTGAAAATACTCGTTCAACACTTGCGGTGGCCACCGGGAATGATAAAGCTAGCTTTAAAAGCTTGTACACAAATCCAAACGTTTTGTGTTTTTTTGTACGCACAAGAGTCCTACATAGATCCGAGATACTCTTCAAATCAGAAAAATTATCGTCCATCTTCATACCCTCAATATAAGTCTCAAGTTGGTTAGACAACTCTTTATCACTAACATCCACAAAGTCATTTGGGTATAATCTTGTCAACCTTACAAGTGAGTTAGTGTTAAAACCTTGAAATGAAGAACAAGAATTAAAACATACCACACAATTCAACAACTTAACATTTTCGGGTGTAAATCGATCATTCAACTCTTGCATTACACAATCCATGACATGTAAAAAAAATCATTCTTGAAATGATTGTGATTTGTAAAAAACGTAGCAAGTCTTTTGGATTTATTACCTTGCACATACCTCGACTCCATGTCGGGCACATCAACTTCAAGATTACCACAAGAACCCACAACTTTTTCATAAAATGGTTCCCATCCACAACTTTGTAGGAAATACTAGAAACACATTAACATACCCGATTCTCAAATTGATTTCTTAACATAGTAGAAAATACTAAAACACATTGGCATGCCTAAAATCAAAGGATTCCACTGCTTCAGTACTGCGTTTTTTATGTTTGTAAAGAAAATAGGCGATTTTGATTGAGGAGGAGAGGGTAGATGAGGCTTCTGCGTTTGAGGAGAAAGAAAGAGAGAAGCGGATTACACTACTTCGGTGCTGCGTTTTTTATGTTCGTAAAAGAAAATATGTGATTTTGATTAAAGAGGAGAGGGTAGAGGAGGCTGTTGCGTTTGAGGAGTGAGAAATAGAGAAGCGGTTGCGTTTGGAGGGAGATTTGTTATCTTTGCAAAGAAAATAGGTGATTTTGATTGAGGAGGAGAGGGTAGATGAGGCTTCTGCGTTTGAGGAGAAAGAAAGAGAGAAGCGGATTACACTGCTTAAGTGCTGCGTTTTTTATGTTCGTAAAAGAAAATATGTGATTTTGATTGAGGAGGAGAGGGTAGAGGAGGCTGTTGCGTTTGAGGAGAGAGAAAGAGAGAAACGACTGCGTTTGGAGGGAGATAAAGATAGGAGTTGCTGCGTTTGGGGAGAGAGACAACAGAGGGCTGCTGCGTATTTTGTATTTGTGTAGATTTAGGGTTTAGTTGGGGAAAATAAGGAAGGAAAAGAAAAAAAATAAAAAAAAAATAAAGAAAAATAAAGGAAGAAAAATAAAAAAAATAGAAGATTTTTTATATTAGTGTAGATTTTGGGTTTAGTTGGGGGCAAAATAAGAAAGGAAAAAAAAGAATAATTTAGGATTTAGTTGGGGGCAAAATAAGAAAGGAAAAAAAAGAATAATTTAGGGTGGTCTAAGGTTTGAACTCTTGACCTCAAGGTTAAAAACTAAACACCCTTACCACTACACTAAACTTATTTTTAGAATTTAGGGTGGTCCATGGCATACATGGCCACCCCCTGGATCCGCCCCTGTTATGTTGGTCTCACAACTGCTTATGCATTATATGGTTTCTGCTTATGCATTACAGTAGTGTATTTTATATAGAGAATTAAAAAAAAATACTAAACTTTAGTGCAACTGCAGTATGATTGTGCAGTTTTAAATTACAATTGTGCAGTTTAGTAATGCAGTTTATATACATACGCTTTTACCTTGGTTGAATTAAGGCATGAAATAAAAAAACTTGCATGCGATATTCGTAAATATTATGTATTAGAGCTTTACGGACAAAAGCATGCACTAAAGTATAAAAGTAAAGTTTAGTGAATAGAAATAGTAATAACTGCAGGTGCTTGCTTTTGCTTTTAATAAAAAATAATTATTTTTAAATAGCAACCACAAACATACAATACTATTTGTTGGTTGAAGTTAAATTTGAATAAACCAATTAAGTGCGGGTCAAATAATTAATGTCACAATAAGTGATGTTGTTGACAATGTGCATTTCAATTATGTTATATAATCTTTGGGTTTTACTCTATCAATGAATACACATTGAATATAAGTGCATGCAGTTGCAGTGTTTGATACAAAATTTGTTCAAACTACAAGTAAATTATAGTTAATTTATATGCATGCAGTTATAGTGCATGCAATATATGAATTTTATATGGAAAAATAATTGGTATATATTACTTTAAATAATATATAATCGTAGTTATTTTATATGCATGCAGTTGTAGAATGTAATGAATTTATGCGTAGTATATAATTTTTTACATAGAAAATTCGTTGGTATATATTAATTTAAAATAATATATAAATGGCCTCTAGACATGACATGATATGAAATTAGAGTTTGTCATTTGTATAAATTCGGCATATTTAAACCAATGTAATTTATGCCGATTGTTGATGGATCTATTTGTCGTTTGAATTATGTTATAATATTTATAACATATTTTTGATAAATTTTGATGTTATTCAAAATATATAGTTTACGATTTTGGTAAATTTTGATGTCATTCATAAATGAGTTATAATTTGTTTATATGTGGTTGACATGTAAAAATCAATTTGATGAAGCCAAGACATCTTGTCATCTAGTTTTAAGATGAAAGATTTGAAGGAAGTTGAGAGGCTTCTTGGTACATGTCTGTCATAACTAGCACTAGGTCGGATATTGTATTTGTTGTTGGAAAGCTTAGTATGATACTATGATGCGAGTTATATTTCGAATATGGAAGTCCACTCTTTCACAAGTGAATGTGTATTTCTACTTGGAGGACTTGTTATCTCTTGGGCATCTAAGAAACAATGTTGAATTACTAATTCAACAATGAAATCTGAGTTTGTGCCATTAGCAACAGCTAGTAAAAAAGCTAAGTGGCTAAGAAATTTTATGTATGAAATTCTTTTGTGGCCCAAAAGATATCATATAAATCTATCGGATGTGATAGTGAAGATGCATTGGCTAATGTCTATAGACAATTTTACAAAGACAGGTCTATACACTTAGGTGTTAGACACGTATGATTCGTGGGCGCATCATGGTTGATATTATTTGAGTAGAGTTTATGAGAACTCAATATAATTTAGCCGATCATTTAACCAACAGGTTAAGTAGAGATCTTGTGCACAAATCGGCTATTGGGATGAGATTAAAGTCCATTTGAAATCTTTTATGTTAAGATACCCAATTCACATCTAATATGACATTAGGTGCTGAATTCAATGTGGAAAGCTTAACATCTAGAGATTGGAACACATTAGTAGTATTATCCCAAAGTATGTGTTCAGTCATGCAAGTTGTAGAGGTTGAAGTTTATCTTCTTAATAGCTCTTTTGAAAATTGTATATGCATATGCAAGAGTAAAAGATCTACCTATTTAAGCATGAAGTTTAGCCGCTTCAAGCTAGGACTTGGCTTTGATATGCTTAAGAAGGATAAGGACACAAGGATAGTAAAAGATAGTGTCAAGTAAGAACATTTAAGAATGTAAATTTATGTGTATATTATCTTAAAGTATTCATTATGGATAGTAAAGGTTCAATCCTTACTGATACCTTGATATTCGAATATTTGGAATGTGTAATATACTAATATGAAATTCAATCGTCACAATATTTCATTTATGCATAATATTGTTATATGTTGTGATTTTGTTTTAGTTAATCACGAATTGCACTAAAATGGGGGAAGGTTGTTGGATATTTTAGTGTAATTGGGGGAAGGTAGTCATAATATATTATCGAGCAAGTCGAAGAGTGTGAAGTACACACTTGTTAGAATATATTATGATTAATGGGTGCAATAGACAGATCCTTGTTCGGGTTAGATTTATTTTGAATGATAAGGCCATTATGAAAATTCATGGAAATTTGAATTTGGAAAAATAATTTGAATTTGAATTTTTAGTCAGTTTATCATTTGAAATTTTAACCGTTTTTGGACATATAACTGTTTTACAGTTGAGTATTTTGGTTGAATAAATAAGTATGGTTCTGAACAGAAAATGATAACAACAAAAATTCATTCTCGTTGTTCAAAAGAAAAGCTCTGATTTTATCCGGTTGAAAATTTTGGAGAACCACCAAAATAATTTCAATATGAAATTGTTAAAACAAGACTTCAGAGTTTATCCTGAAATCTCTAAACAATATTCCCAACAGATTGCTAAAAAACAAATGTGTTCCAATTGTAGAATTATGTGCAAATATGTTACAGAAATATGAAGAAAACAGTTGTTTAAAGAAGACTTTGGTTACTAAATGAGTTTGATTGTATGAAAAATAAAATATAAACTTGTTTAGTGAAAATAAATGAAAATTAAGTGTAAAACAACTAATTTTTTATAGTTGCGATACATTTTGTTGTTGAAAAAACTCTTTTTTTAAATAAAAGGAATTAAATTGCGTTCCAGTTGCAAAAATACATGCAATTTGGTTACAAAATAAGTCATATTGATTGCTAAAAAATAAATGTGTTACAGTTGTGAAATTATTTGTAATTTATTAAAAAAAAACCAAAAATACCATTCATAGATTTTTTTGTTGGTTTAATTTTTTTATATCGATCTTTAAAAATTGAATTTAAAAATTATGAAATTTTGAAAATTAAAAATAACCAATAGTTAAAAACGATATATATTTATAAATATTAAATATTCGTAGAACAAATATTTTTTAATAGACTTTAAAATTTAAATAATTATCCACGATTTGATTTCAATCCAAATAATAATCAACATCTCTCCGTATATATTTGTGTGTGTGGTACACTTAGAGGTGGCAAATGGTTCAGGAACCGCGGTTCAAAGCTAGAAATCTGTTTATGAACTGGTGGTTTAACTGCGAAACTGGCCCATTAGGACTGCAAACCGGCAGGACCGCAAACTATTCGGACTGCAAACCGCCAGGACCGCATAAGGAGTAAACCGGCAGAACTGCAAACCGGTAGGACCACAAATCGGCAAGACCGCAAACCATTATGACTGCAAACCGCCAGGACTGTAAAATCACAGTTTATTTGTAAAAAACCGCGGTTTATTTGTAAATATTATAATTATTTTATAACCAAAATCATATGTTAAGTTATATTTAAAAAATATGGACATATTGCATATTATTATAAAATTATTATTACATTTTGGTTAGTATTAATTTGTTTTGGTTATTAATATTTTAAGTGTTGTAATTATTATATAGTCCAAAATTTTAAATATTACTTATGTTATTATCACATTTTGAATATTATTATAATGTTTTTAGATCTAATATTAGTAGTGTTGATTTTAATATTACAAACCAAAACTATAGCTTATCATGTTAAAATATTACAAATTCTATGGTTATAATTTTAATATTACATTTTGATTACTATTGTGATTTGGTTTTAAATATTACAAGTGTTTGTTATTATTTTTTAAATCAAAATCATATTTTATCATGCAAAAATATTACAAGTTATATTGTTATAATTTTAATATGACATTTTCAATTTTATTATTGTGATTAGGTTTTAAATATTACAAGTGTTATTTATTATTTTTAAGTTATATTGTTATAATTTTAATATTACATTTTGAATTTTATTATTGTGATTTGGTTTTAAATATAACAAGTGTTATTTATTATTTTTTAGTTATATTGTTATAATTTTAATATTACATTTTGAATTTTATTATTGTCATTTGGTTTTAAATATAACAAGTGTTATTTATTATTTTTAAGTTACATTGTTAAAAATTTAATATTACATTTTGAATTTTATTATTCTGGTTTTAAATATAACAAGTGTTATTTATTATTTTAAAGTTATATTGTTATAATTTTAATATTACATTTTGAATTTTATTATTGTGATTTGGTTTTAAATATTACAAATGTTATTTATTATTTTTTAAACCAAAATCATATTTTATCATGCTAAAATATTACAAGTTATATTAAAATATTTAATATTACAAATGCTAAAATATTACAAGTCATATTAAAATATTTAATATTACAAATGCTAAAATATTACAAGTTATATTAAAATATTTAATATTACAATTGCTAAAATACATTTTTTAGTCTCTTGTCGCTAGCCACTTTTTTAAGTCGCAAAAATTTCTCAACAGTAACTGCAATTTGTAATGGATCTTCCAAAACTTGTCCTCGAGTCTCACGATTAACCTTACTTAACGCAGCATCAATCAAATCGACCATCTTCGTCTTCGGACTAAGACTTTGTTTAGGAACAACGGTCTTACTCTTAGTCTTAGTTATAGTTGGGTGTTTGACACTTCGTGTCACCTTGTCGACCATTTTAGAACTAAAAGTTGGTTTGGCGGTCTTACTCAAAGTCGTACGTGTAGTACTAACAAGTTTGACGCTTCGCCTCTCCTTATCGGAAATTTTCAAACTAAAAGTTTGTTTGACGGTCTTACTCATATTCGTAGGTTCAGTGGCACATTTGACGCTTTGTGTGATCGGATCCCTCTCGGGTGGAGGAGACATCATAAAAGAAGAAAATTCCGAAAAATCAGTTTTCGGAGTTGCTTGTCCTAACTTGTTGTTGAAGCCACAAAACGCCATTGGAAATTTGAGATAATCACAAATAATAACTAATAAAAACTAATAACAATTTTTTTTTTTGAAAAAAAAAATCTAACTATTTCGAAAACAGAACTACGATCGCTAAAATAAGAAATTTAAGTTTAATAAAAAATCTAGAACAAGTAGAGAGATTTAGAGAGTGTGTGAGGTTGGAGTTGGGGTCTTCTCTATTTATAGGGGAGATCCAATTTTTTTTTTTGAAAATTCTGAAAAAATAAAAATGTCTGGGGCATCCGGACGAAATGTCCGGACGCTCGGATGCCCCAGACCTGCTACGGCTAGTTAGATTTAACTAGCCGTTGCAGGTGTCCGGGGCATCCGGACGAAGCATTTGAACGTGCGGACCGTCCGCACGTCTGACCGAATGGTCCGCACGGGTGACGTCACGGATGACGTCACTTGCTGACGTCATCCGTGACTTATTTTTTTTTAAAAATATTTTTTGTAAAAAAAATTAATTTTTTATAAGTTTATGCACTTTAAACTATTTAAAAAAATCAAAACTCTATATAATATAGGATTTCACACTAATATTTTAAAAAAAATTATATAAATAGGAAATTCGAACTATTATTTAAACAAAAAAAATTATAACTCTATAAATAGATTTTCGAACTATTAGTTTTTTAAATAATTTTAGTACTTTTATGAAAAAGAAAATATTAAATTCTCTAGATTATTGAAAGAAATTTTATATTATTAACCCTTCCTTTTTTCTAGTTTATTGAAAGAAATTTTATATTATTAACAAGTTAATTTGGACATTTGTCCGGATGCCCCGGAGCACCGTTATTTTCACATAATGGTACATGCAATTATTTTTACTATGTACTATTCATTTTCGATAGTTTATATGGTTGATAATGTTAATCTCCTAAATAAATATATTTAATTAATTATATTTAATTATGTCATCAGAATATAATTCATTTTTAGGAACCAAATTACACGTAGTTAATTGAAACACAATTGATATTTTTGAATTTATTTCACAACCAAATTACATGTGTTTACGCAATTGGAACATAATCCAAATTTATACAATTTTAAAAACTTTAAATTTATACTTCAAATATTGAATACTTCAAATATTAAATTTATACTTCAAATGTAATCGAAATACAATTAGATGTATATATTTTATTTAATATCTACCTAATATTAAATAAAATATCTTAAATACATAAATATAATCAAACATATCAAAATCAAATTACAATTACTTTTTTAGAATATAATTGCTTGATTATAAAATTTCCATTAAAATGATAGCATATTTAAATTAAAATACATTAAATAGCATAATTAACACTTACCTATCTCAATTATTGAAATTAGATTCAATTAACACTTACAAATTAATTTTAAATAACATTATATATACTCGTTTTTACATTATAAATAACATTATAATATTATAAAATAATATTTTAAATATTTTAAATGGTTTGTGCGGTGGTTTGAACTGATGGTTTAAATGCGAAACTGGCACATTTGGACTGCAAACTGGAAACTGACCCATTAAGATTACAAACCGGACCGCAAACCGGCAGGACCGTATAAAAAGTAAATCGGCAGGATCGTAAACCGCCAAAACCACAAACCGTGGTTCTCTGTTAAACGGTTCCGATGGTTCGCCGTTCAAACCATTTGACACCCCAAATACACTAATCTACACTAATCTCGATAATTTATACCAATTAAATAACACTCGCACAACTATAAATCTGCCGTACAATAGTTTAAACTAATCGATAATGTATACTAATTAAATAACACTGACAACAACTATGAATCTGCCGACATTATATGGTTTAATTAAAAGAAGTTGTTATTGACATCTCCACGGTCAATGTAATTTTAGTTGGTCTATATATATATATATATATAGAGGTAGGGCCGTATAGATGTAAACGGGCCGCGAATCCTTAGAGCAGTTTAAAAATTTCTTACGGTTTGTAGGTCTTGCGGTTTGTAGTTCTGTCGGTTACTGGTTTTGCAGTTTTGTCGGTTTGTCGGGTTACTGCTTATATAGTTTTTTCGGTTTACAGTTCTGACGGGTTGCAGGTATAATGGATCAGTTTTGTAGGTTACCCAGCAATTTATCCACCAGAAAAATATTTAGACACAGTTTATCAAGCCCCAAAGGGGTAGCCGAGTTGGTTGAGTATGACATTCTTATGATCATAAGATCATGAGTTCGAGTCCCTCTACATACACTTTCTCGGCTGAGCCTGTCATTTTATGTGGTTTACCTTCTGGCGTTGGTTTGCAGGCTATCGCGTCAGACTGAGGGTTTACCCTGTGCGCACTCATTGCACTCTGAGTAGCGGCTGCTGGTTCCCTCCGAAAAAAAGAGACAAAGTTTATCAAAATATTTTATAATATTATTTAAAATTAATTTTAAGTGTTAATTGAATCTAATTTCAATAACTAAGATATGTACAATATAAACGAGTTAATTATGCTATTTATTGTATTTTAATTTAAATATTATATTATTTTAATCAAAATTCTATAATCAAGGAAATTATATTCTAAACAAATATAATTGTAATATGATTTTGATATGTTTGATTATATTTATATATTTTATTTAATATCTATTATAAAATTAATAATTTGATTGTCTTAAACAAGATATCGTAAACAATATAATTGTAAAATGATTTGTATATTGTTCGAATATACTAGATATTAAGATATTTTATTTAATATTAGGTACATATTAAATAATATATACCTATTAGACATATAATTGTATTGTGATTTTAAATTATTAGGTGATTCTTTAGATGTTTCAAGCTTGAAGTGTCATGTTTACATGATTTAAATAGTTTACGACTATTATTTTTTCAAACTATTCAATATTTGAAGTATAAATTTAAAGTTTTTAAAATTGTATAAGTATATGTATAAACATAAATTTCCTTAAATAACAAAATAAAAATTGAAATTCAAAGGGATTTAAATAACTTTTAATAAAAATAATAGTTCGAATTCCCTATTTATAGAGTTTTATTTTTTTAAAAAAAATAGTTCGAATTCTCTATTTATAGAGTTTTTTTTAAATAGTTGGAATTCTCTATTTATAGAGTTTTTTTTAAATAGTTCGAATTCCCTATTTATAGAGTTTTTTTTTAAATAGTTCAAATTCCATGTTTATAGTTTTTTTTTTAAAAAATAGCCGTTTCCAGACAATTGTCCGGATGGTCCAGACTTTTTTTTCCCAAAATTTTTGAATATTTTTTTATGGGTCTCCTCTATCAATAGAGGAGACCCTAACTCCAAACTCACACACTTTTTAAATCTACTCTACATCTCTTTAAATCTCTCTACTAGTTCTAGAATTTTTATAAAACTCTAATTTATTATTTTACATATTGTAGTTCTACTTTCGAAATAATTCGATTTTTTTTTTCGAAAAATAATTGTTATTAGTTTTTATTAGTTGTTATTTGTGATTATCCCAATGACGTTGTATGGCTTCAACATGTTAGGACAAGCAACCAAGAAAACTGATTTTTTGGAATTTTCTTCCTTTATGATGTCTCCTCCACCCGAGAGGGATCCGATCACACGACGCGTCAAATCTGCCACTGCACCTACGAATATGAGTAAGACCGTCAAACAAACTTTTAGTTCCACGATGGTCGATAAGGAGACACGAAGCGTCAAACCTGCCACTACACCTACGACTTTGAGCAAGACCGCCAAACAAACTTTTAGTTCCAAAATGGTCGACAAGGTGACACGAAGTGTCAAACACCCGACTATAAGTAAGAGTAAGACCATTGTTCCTAAACAAATTCTTAGTACGAAGACAAAGATGGTCGATTTGATTGCTGTTGCGTTAAGTAAGGTTAATCATGAGACTCAAGGACAAGTTTTCGCAGATCCTTTACAAATTGCAGTTACTGTTGAGAAAGTGTCGCGTCTAAAAAAATTAGCTAGCGACAAGAGACTAAAAAAAGTATTTTAGATTTTGTATTTTAATTTGAAATCATTTGTACAACTCCTTCCCGCAAGAGTATAAACTGTGAACGACTAAATAAACAAAAAAATATTTATCTTTTATTATAATAACAACAGTTGTAGTGTGAAATAATTATAAGATAACATTTTTATTAAAAAAATAATAATAACAAAACTTCTAATATTTAAAACCAAATCACAATAATAATATTCAAAATGTAATATTAAAATTATAACAATATAACTTGTAATCTTTTACCTTGATAAAATATGATTTTGGTTTAAAAAATAATAAATAACACTTGTAATATTTATAACCAAACCATAATAATAATATTCAATATGTAATATTAAAATTATAATAATATAACTTGTAGTCTTTTACCATGATAAAATGTGATTTTGGTTTAAAAAGTAATAAATAACACTCGTAATATATACAACCAAATAATAATAATAATATTTAAAATGTAATATTAAAATTATAATAATATAACTTGTAATGTTTTACCATGATAAAATATGATTTTGGTTTAAAAAATAATAAATAACACTTGTAATATTTATAACCAAATAATAATAATAATAATATTCAAAATGTAATATTAAAATTATAACCATATCTGTAATATTTTAACATGATAAGGTATAGTTTTGGTTTATAACATAATATGAACATTACTAATATTGGATCCCAAAACATAATAATAATATTCAAAATGTAATAATAACATAAGTAATATTTAAAATGTTGGTTTATATAATATTTACAACACTTAAAATATTAATAACCAAAACAAATTAATACTAACCAAAATTTAATAATAATTTTTAATCATATACATTATCTCAATATTTTTTAAATATAACTTAAGATATGATTTTAGTTATAAAATAATTAAAACACTTATAATATCTAAACAGGTAGAGCGGTCCGCAGTTCTGCCGGGTTACTGCTTATGCAGTTTTAACGGTTAAACAGTTTTGGCGGTTTGCAGTTCTACCAGTTTGTAGTTCTGGCGGGTTGCAGTTCTAACGGGCCAGGTTCGGAGGTTACCCCCGGTTTACTAATGGTTCTCCAGTTTTTACCCGCGGTTCTAGAGGGGTGGCAAACGGTTCAACCCGGGACCCGTCATAACCGTTTAAAAATTTCTGGTGGTTTGCGGTTCTAGCGGTTTGCAGTTCTGTCGGGTTACTGTTTATACAGGTCTGCAGATTTGTAGGTCTGCTGTGTTGCAGTTCTACCGGGTTGCAGGTATAACGGGCCAGGTTCGCAGGTTATCCAACAGAAGACCTATTTAGGCACCGTTTATCAAAGTATTTTATAATATTATTTAAAATTAATTTGTAAATGTTAAAGATAATTGTAATATGATTTTGATATGTTTGATTATATTTATATAGTGAAGGCAATTATATTCTAAAAAATATAATTGTAATATGATTTTGATATGTTTGATTATATTTATATATTTAAGATATTTTATTTAATATTAGGTAGATATTAAATAAAATATATACATCTAACTATATTTTGATTATAAATTTCAATATTATTGAAAATATTCTTATGATTATAAACTTAATAATTTGATTGTCTTAAACAAGATATCGTAAACAATATAATTGTAATATGATTTAGATATTTAAGCTATTTTATTTAATATTAGGTACATATTAAATAATATGATTTTAAATTATTAGGTAGTTCTTTAGATCTTTCAAGCTTGAAGTGTATATGTGTAGATGATTTAAATAGTTTATTGTATTTTTGAACTATATAATATTTGAAGTATAAATTTAAAGTTTTTAGAATTGTATAAGTATATGGATAAACACAAATTACTTGTAAATAACAAAATAAAAGTTGAAATTGAAAGAGATTTAAATAACATTTAATAAAGAATAGAAGCAAAACAAATAATTCATTAATAATAAAAACCAAACAAGTAACATAGTTGTTAAAAAAACTCATTATTAAAATTATTAAAAAAAATTTAAAAAATTTAAAAAAGAAAAAAAACTATGTTAAGTCCAGTCCGGATGCCCCGAATTTGCACTCTGGGCCTCCAGAAAATTCGTCCGGATGCTCCGTAAAAAATAATCCGGGGAATCTCGATGGCACAGACAATTTTGTTTTTCCGATTTTTTGAATTTTTAATGGGTCTCCCCTATAAATAGAGGAGACCCTAAATCCAAACTCACAAACTCTCTAAATCCACTCTACATTTCTATAAATCTCTCTACTTGTTCTAGATATTCTATAAAACTCGAATTTATTTTTTTACATACTGTAGTTCTACTTTCGGAATTGTTCGATTTTTTTCCGCAAATTGTTTGTATTTGATAAAAACACTTAAATAACGTTGTTTTAAGTTTTAAAATGCCTTTAAACGTAGAAATACTAATGCTCACCCACCCGCTAATGTGGATCTCAATATCGATTATGAAGATACACTTGAACAAGAAATTATGGAAGAAAATGAAGCTGAAGCTATAAACTGTGAACGGCTAAATAAACCAAAAAAAACTATTTACCTTTTATTATAATAACAACAATTGTATTATGAAATAATTATAAGATCTGATTTTGGTTTAAAAATAATAACAAACACTTGTAATATTTATAACCAAATCACAATAGTAATCAAAATGTAATATTAAAATTATAACCATAAAATTTGTAATATTTTAACATGTTTATATAATAATTACACCACTTAAAATATTAATAACCAAAACAAATTAATACTAACCAAAATGTAATAATAATTTTGTAATCATATACATTATCTCAATATTTTTAAAATATAAATTTTGGTTATAAAATAATTAAAACACTTATAATATTTAAACATTTCTGCCGGGTTACTGCTTATGCAGGTCTAACGGGTTGCAGGTTTGCCGGGTAGCAGGTCTAACGGGCCAAGTTCGCAGGTTACCCGCCGGATTACTAACAGGTCTCCAGTTTTTACCCACGGTTTCAGAACGGTTTGACACCTCTATATGTAGGTGTCTAATAATTTGACTATCCTTGAGTAGGCCGGTATATGTAATTATAGATTATTCTTATATTTAGCGAATATATTTTCGATTTTGTTCACATTTTTAGTTTTGTTATGTACTTTCGATGGATGAAAATAATAGATTGAATCAAAAAATTTAATAAATGTTGCTTAATTTTGTTTTAAAATTCAAATATTAAATAATTTTTTTTTTCAAAAGTAAAATATTTTATTGAATTAGAAATATAATGCTTATATTGAAATTAAAATAACTACTTTCGAGTACTCTCTAATTACTTATTCTAACTTAATAAAAATTGTAGATCAAGTATAAATTTGAAATAGAAGTCATCTAACTGAGAATACGTAGCAACAACATGATTCTGATCTTCAAATTCTTAGCATCCATTGGTCCAATAGTTGAGCATCAACTTGGAGTAACATCTTGAATTACCCATTGATTATCATCTTTTTGTGTTAAAGTTTGATCTTATTGATGCAAACTCTTTTGATTGAGATCCTGAAATCAAATAACCTACTATAATAAATTAGTAACCACTTGAAAATATATTCATTCATTATAATTCAAGTAATATAAACATAATCTCTCTAAAAGCACAGTAGCTTTTAGAGAGTTTTAAGGTTTTAATGATATCATGGTCTAATCTCATCGTATTTCCAAAAGTCCATCGAGCCAGCCATTTAGTTGTATAATTTTGAACTCTTGAAATATATTTGATTGTCATTATAGATAAGATACGATTCCTACAACATTTGATAATTGTTTGTAAGAACCAAGGGGCTATACCATTAGCCAGCATATCAATAACTATAGTTGAGTCAGATTCAACATCAACATGTCTAAACTCTTTATTATTTCATATAATAAGCCCCATCTAATAGAGCTAATGCTTCAGCAATCAGACGATTAACTTTACCAAAAGTCCTACCATAATAATAAATTATGTTTCCAGTGGTATCTCTAAATAAACCAGCACCACTAGATTCCTTATTCATTAAACAGGAAGCATCACAGTTTAGCTTGATTCTGTTTTCATTAGGGGCAATCTAATTAATATCATGTATTCTATTAGAACATTCAGAATAAAAGAAAATACCAAGATTGTTTGTAATATGCATGTCACCAATTCATAATGTCTTTTTAAAAGAGTTAGTGTTATCGAAACATAAAAGAATATGAATGATCTTATTATATAAATGCTCAGTAGTGACCTTAAGGTCATAATATTTCTTCTTATTTCTATAGTACCATATAGTCAAGCCAACTATTATAGGAATGATTGTTCTTATGTGAATGTTTTTATTGGTGGAGCAATGCCAACATCTTACTTCATAAATATACTGATTTGAATGCCATACTGAACAGGAAAATAATTCCAGATATCCCAAGATATAGGACAACTAACGAATAAATTGTTAATTGTCTCAATATTGTTACAAAATAAACATTTAGAAACTAAGGTGATTTTTTTTATTTTGAAGGTTGATATCAACAAATATCAAACATTTTAAGATTTTTCAAAGCAAAAATAAAAAGTTAGTGACGATAGTATTGTGCCAAATTTTTGTGTATAGAACCGAGGTTAAGGTTTTTTGTCTAATGTGGTTCCAAGTAGGCTTAGTTTCAAAGTTCCAGATTTCTCTAATGCCCAAATTAACATACCTTCCATATCCTTATGTATTTTAAGTGTTTGAATCTTTTTTATGTCTAATGGGGTGATTTTTGTTCTTAATTTATTCATATTCCATGTGTTATTCTCCCAAACGTTCTCCACACCATCAGAATTATACCAATCATTGTTTTCAAAATCAGATAATTGAATTAAAGGAAGTTTTTAAAACTACTTATCTAACCAAAAGTCTATTTTCCATTTCCTAAAATCTATACTATATGAGATTCTGCAATATTTTTTATTCTAATTAATATTCTCCAGATTATAGAGCATTGAATTGTGTTTTTGAGCTATAAGGGATGACTGGTTTTACATTAAACAGAGTTCATATACTTAGCCCAAAGGGTTTTGTTTTTCCTGAAGTTAAACCAAAGTTTACATGCATATGTATACTGTAAATCACTGATCTTTCTCACATTCAATCCACCCTCCTCATAATGGAGACAAATTGTGTCTCATTTAGACCAATGAATTGTATTATTTAGTTCTTTCAAGCCCCGACAATTTTTTTTAAATAGATTTCCAATTATGTTAATCACATTTTTAGGGAGAGTACAACATTGGATATAATAATAGAGTATGTCCATTATACTGATTGAATCAGTACTAATCTGCCACCAAAGAAAAGAGAGACATACTCCCAATAATTCATTTTAAGCCTAATCTTATGGACCAACTAATCATATTTGTTAATCTTATTATTTTTATCAATATATACACCAAAGTATTTAATTGGTAAAATTTTATATTTGAAACTAGTGATTTCCTCAAGGACTCTAATTCTGTGAGGGCTTAACTTAGAAGAAGTGATTAAACTAGATTTGTCAATGTTATTAATTTATCGAGAAATATTTTGATATAAATTTAAGAAATGACTAAAACTAATGATACTATTTTTTGTTCCATTGATAAAGATAACAAAGTCATCAACATAAGCCGGACAATTAATATTCAATTAACCTCTTGTTTTGAGTAGCATCTCCTGTTGGTTGTTCAATAGATATTAATTCTTCTAATAAGAAATTCTTTAGCTATAATAAAGAGGTCGAGGGAGATTGGACCCCCCTGCCTTACTCCATTCAAACCTTTAAAGTATCCATGTAGATCTATATTAATTAAAACAGAGAAAATTACAAAACTAATGTTTTTTTACTAGATTTACAAAGTTATTATGAAAGCCAAAAGCTTTCATAACATCCAAAATGAATATACGAGAGATCTTATCAAATGATTTTGTCATATCTATTTTAATAATAATATTATTACCTCTTGATTTTTTATTTATATCATGAATGATTTCATAAGCAAGCACAACCTGATCATAGATGTGTCTCCCATGAACAAACACTCATTTTTCGCGGGAGATAATTTTTTGGGAGAATTAAGAAAAGTCTATCATTAATAATTTTAGACAAGATTTTGTTAAAAACAGTTCAAAAAATTATAGGTTTAAAGTCTTTCCGTTGTTTATGATTTCAATGTTGGGAATCAAGAAATATTAGTGACATAAATTCCATTAGGACTAGTATTACCTTAGAAGTAATTTGTAATTGCTAAACAAAAGTAATTTTTAATAATATACCAGTATGTTTAATAGAATGTTGCGTTAAATCTATCTAGACCATCAACACTATTAGTTTTCAATATCTTAGCATAATTGTATATTTCATCAGGTGATGGAATGGCCATTATAAAACTGTTTTCAGATTCTAAATATTATATAAGGAATGATTTCAAGTAAAAAACCATAATGGTTAACAGAGTTGTTATTTGCAAGATTTTTTTAAAAATATTCTACAACCAATTCACTCATCCTGTTTTGATCATCAATCCAATTAATCTCATGTCTAATATCATTAATTCAATTATTAATTTATATTTTCTTTAATGTTTTTTAAAGAGAGTCGTGTTTTTGTCACCCTTGCTCAACCAATTAATGCACCTCTTCTGCTCCCATTAAATTTATTCTCTTGGCAAGAGGAGAAGCTGATTGCTTTGAATTTAGATAAATTTATCTTATCTTCAATGTTCTGTGAAATTTGATACTTATTTTAATAAAAACTAACTTTCTCATCAGCTTTGGCAACAACATTAAAAATGTTGCAAAAAACTTCATGATTCAAAGACTTAAGAGTTAACTTAAGTCTTTAAAGTTTTTTCCAAAAAACATGTAAATGTGGATCAGAAACATGGTTGTTCCATGAATCTTAAATGGTTTTATAAAATTTAGGGTGCTAAGTTCACATATTTCGGAACTTGAAAGAGTATTTTGATTTCAACAAAATGTTTCATACATATTATTGAAATATTAAAGAAATTTTACTCTAAAAATTGTATATGTAGCTTGCTGGATAAACAAACTATACGTTGGTAGAGTATATAGAAATGGCTAAATAAATAGGGTGTGATAAATCTTTTAATAGTATGTTAAATCCCTCAACTAAAAAATAATTTTTCCCCATATTTGATTTTACCATTTTTTCTTAATGAGTTATCTACTTTAAGATTTCATGTCATTTGCCTCTTAAATTCCTCATATTCAATAAAAAAACTTCAAGATCTCAATTATGGATGACAAAAAATTGAATTCAAAATAAGCTGAAAAACCTACTATTGAGGTATTTACAATTATATGATCATGTTTGGACAATATGTTTTCTAAAAATAAAATAAAAGAATCTCAAATATCATTTTTTACGATTCTAGTTTTATGGGTTAGATTCCGGCCTATTTCCATTAACTTTTTTAGGGTTTTTACCCATATGATTCTTATCCATTGGGACATAATCAATTACACATGTTGGAAACTTGATTATGACCCCATGATGCAGAATTAGACAAACGAACACAATTTTTAACACTCATATTTTTTGTTAAATTTTATAAAAAAACTAGTATTTTGCACGAAACCGATACTTTGAAAAACTTGAGAGTTTTTAAAAGACTAAAACCATTGTGGAATTGAGTGTTTTAGGAGATTACTCGTACGTCTGCAACACACATGCACATTTAATAAGTCAGACCTTACAAAATTGGTGAAACGTAGAGAGTTGGATACGTGTTAGGTACAAGTCTATATGATGATGAAAAATATAAAAACACTATTATATGGTTTTGTTTTTACTTGTGAGAGGTCTAAAAAATATAAGAATAGAAATATTGAAGCGAAAAATAAGAGAAGATCCACCGAGATAAAAATAATTGTGAATGTCCTTTCCAACTTAGGACTTACTAGATTGGAATTGGCTTTGTGTCTTTTGTGGTGTTATACGGTAAGCATAATCATACACATACAACTGACCAGAGGGATGCACTCGAGCAAGAAAATTGAAAAGATAAGAGATAAATAGTTAAGAATATATATCTGTTCGGAGTGCGTACTTGAGAAATATTAATCGCTTTAAAGAATGCGAAGCCCGATGATGTTTTGGGGGATATTATTCTGAAAAATTCTATTACAAGTGGGGGATCTGAGTGTCAGTCAGCTTATATGGCCACCAATGGATGTAATAGCGTGTTTATCATAGTGTTTTTTGCATGTTGTTGCATGCTCAAGTCCTATTTAACCAACAAAAGATGGGCAATATAAAACTAAAATGGTACATCTCTAGGTCTATTATATATATATATATATATATATATATACAATTGAGAAAAATATTTAAATATGTAAAAAAATAATTGACGAAACATATAATAAATTTACTCTATTTTGATGTACGTGTTAAAATGAATGGTTAATAAATTCCTTCCGGATATATAATGAAACCTTTTTACAAATAAAAAAACCGATTTAAAAAAATTTGTTATTGAAATCCTTATATATCCTCGGTATCACTGTTTTTTCGGTCAGTTTCAGTTTCAATTCGAGGCTAAGGTTGAGGCTGAAGTTGAGGTTGTTGGTCTTTTGTATTCTCTGAATGACCAGCTTGACGTTTGTATTATATTAATGGTTCGGGTGTAAGGACATGCAAAGATGATTTTCAGCTTGTGAAGAGGAACCAATAACATGCTTAGACTTGGATCATTGTTTTGGTGTCATACTAACATAGAAAACTAAACCAAAGTGCAATACCACTACAATAAATTCCAATATTGAGAGAGACGAGGCATAATTATATGCCTCAAGTAGGCACATGATTCTGCCTCCCGTGTTGGAATGCGTACAATCTGCAAAAAGAAAATGAAGAATCGCGAAGACCATGCTTATGAATTCTAAATTTACAAAAATTCATATACAAGCCGAAGTCAATGAAATCAAACAATTCACATGACAAATAACATAGATCGATCAATACCAAACACATAAGTGAATTCAAAATGGATTTAAATTATTTAAAAGGCAAGACAAATTAATTTTTTTTAAATATTTTAAACAATTTTTAAAAACTAGGATTATTGACCTTAAACACCAATATTTTTTTAAAAAACTTAAACAATATACAATATAAGTTAGTTGATCAAAATATTATATTTTGACGAAAAGAAACTTAACAAAAAATAGAGTTTACTTTGTTATTTTCAAAGATCTTGAGATATTTTGAGAGTTTATGTTTTTTAAATGATTAATTTAACAATTTTATCTATTATATTTAATGTTTGATCAAAGATGATCTGGTATCTGACTACATAAAATATAATAAAATAAAAAACTCTAACATAAATGGTGAAATATATTAACTTAACCAAATAATTTTAAATATAAAAATATTAAGAGGATGAAAGATATATAACATTATAAAAATCAATAAACTAAATGCATAATTTGATACGATAGTGTTAGTAATTTACGATAGTGATTGGTCATTTGACTGTGAAAATTGATGTCATATAGTCATTTGACTTTAAACGTCTGGTGAAGATCCTTCGACTTGGTAATTTTGATAAATTTAGTTCTTTGACTTAGTGGCGAAGGCTGTAACTATAAGCTAAATCTAGAACTAAGTGCTGAAGCATGAACTAGGTGTCAAAGGTTGGAACTAAGTATAATAGCCAGAGAAGTGTAATTGGTGCAGTTCTGCCAGACCCTAACGACCAAAAATGAGTAAGCCGAGACTTAACGAGATAAAACTACTGACTCTCTATGTGTTTGAACACTCAACCAAACTTATGTGAAGAAGTACTAGAACCTAAGAGTTGAGCATAATCAAATATCATACTAGTTAATTCTGTTGGAACCGAAGGTGTAATGTGGTGCTCCTCAGCCTTATATGTAGAAACTAGGCCAAAGCATCTTGTCGACTACCTGAGTTGAAGCATGTCGTCAAAGAACTAGGTCGAAGCTACTTAAATGCTGCATTTTTTTATTGATGAAGTTAAGCTAAAGTTCATGATCGAACTGAGCTTCTTGCATTTGCTGAGTTTCTTATTTAATTGAGTTTTATATTGAACTATATTTCTTATTTATATAATTTCTAATTTTGAAGGATTAGGTTTTTATTACAATCATTGATTATGAGATTTAATCTGGAGCATCTGTTGAAAAATTATACTTTTTTCCTGAATATATATATAGAAGAAACAACACAAAGCTAAGATTTTATACACATTAGCGTGATTATCGATGAGTGGCAAATAAAATTAGTGAGTGTGGTTTTAAAGGGAGAGAATTGCTTGAAATTTTAGTTATAGCTGAGATATAAGATAAACCCTTGAGTATGCATTATGAGACTCATAGTTTACTTGTAAGCCCAAATAGATTTTTGTAATAGATTTGAGTGATTGAGTGCTTAATGTTTGAGAGTTTTCTCATAACATTCTATATATATCTTGTGTCAATTGGTTGTGGATGTCAATTTTTTTCATGATCCAAAACATGTTAAATCTTTTATTGTGTGTTTGATTTACTTTATGGTCTTTCTTGTTAACTTTTTTCTTGAAATAAAGTAAGAGTCGAAGCTTTGATTACATCATGTAGTCTCTCAACAGGTGCTCACCAATTCGGTTCATTGCTGCCACTGAGTGGCTAAGTTTTACCTTGGCGATTCTTGTTAAGTATGGGTCGAATCTCGTCCGGATGTTGTTGATTTTCCTAAAAAGTTGTATTGTGAGCACGAAGATACGTAAATAATATATTTTTGGTGAAAACGACAAAGTATAATGACGAATATCATTTAGGATCTTGAGTAAAGTCAAGCAAAATCATAAAGATGGATTCCTCAAAGTTTAAAAATGAGAATTTCATTAAAATAATGATTTAAATCTTTGAATAATTAAGGCTAAAACATTCTTTGTACAAATGAGAATATTTTCTTCCATGGACAAGAATTGAGATTGATGCCAAAATGTTGTCCATGAGTCATGGTGTGCTAATCTTGAGCCTGATGGATGAGGTGCTTCTACAGGTGTATGAATATTCTTCGGCCATCGAGATTTAGAATAAGTTGGAAGCTATTTAGATGAAAAAAATACTTAGCGAACAAGTTGTACCTTAAGAAACAGCTTTACACATTGCGGATGGATGGTAGCAAGTAGATCCGAAAACATTTGAACGATTTTAATAGAATCGTTCTTAATTTAATTGCAGTTGGTGTTAAGGTAGAAAATAAGGATAAATTAATAATCCTCTTGAGCTAAATGCCAAAAATATATGACCACTTTGTTGACACCATGCTCTGTAGCAAAGAGTTCCTCACGATATCTGAAGTTAAGAGGAATTTGAACTCAAAAGATATTCAATGAACTTGGTTATAAACATCGACGCTGACATTGTTAGACTAAGTATGGGTGAAAGGTATGTATGGAAAAATTCAATTAAGAAAGATGATGGTTCTAGGAGGAAAGGGCCATATCAGTAGGAATTGCCCCGCGATGAGGAAGGCAAATAACTATCTGAAGACTGAAGCTAAAAATTCTGAGATGGTTTTAGATGACTATAAATAGGTTCATGGTTTAATGGTTTTTTCTTACGGGAATAGTAAAAAGTGGGTTCTCAATTCTGGAACGTCATCCCATATGACTTTCAGCAAAAACCGGTTTGAATTTTTTTGAAGTGTTTGAAGGTGGTAAGGTTATATTGGAAACAAATATGTGATGTATTGTAAAAGGATTGTGAAGTATTAGATTCAAGATGTCTAATGGACTGGTAATAACTTTAACAAATGTAAGGTAGGCCCCTGAGCTTAAATGTAAACATCGGTATATAGGTATCTTAGATGAGGAAATGTTTGAGTATAAGCGTGGAACATGAGCATGAACAAAACCAATTTCAAACCTAAATGAAGAATACGTGGGTGTTTAAAAAATATATGCATTGGGTGTTTTATGAAAATTTGTATAAAGAATTGAAAATATGTACATAAAAATCAAAAATCTGTTCAAAGTTGAGAGTACCTGGGTGTTTTGTGAAGAATACAAAGTTATTTTGAAAGACAATACCTGATGGGAGAGTGGTGGGTTCGAAGTGGAGAGTCTTAGGTTCCAAACCTAAATATTTGAAAATCTGCTCCAAATCTGACGGAAGAGTTGCAGGTCGAATTTAAGAGTACTTGGGTGTTTGAACGTAGAAAGTACATGAGTTACAAACTTGAGTGTTTTAGGGTTGAGTTTGGAAACGTTTGGGGGTTTCTTGGGTATAGTGCTAAGTGGAGTGCTTGGAGAGCTTACATAATTTTATTTGTTGGAAGGTTTCTGTATTTGGTAAGAAGTCCTCTATATTTAAGGATGATTAACTTTATCATCAAACATCAATCAATGTAAGAATTCCATGTTCTTCAAGTTCGCAACGTTGATTCTACTCAACATCAAACAAAGAAACCGTTTGTCGATCTGTTCAAGCCAAGTAGATCCTCTATTTCTATGAGACCATAATTTATTAAGGAAACAGAAAGCCATTACTCTGTTCAATATACAGAGGAAGTCAAGAAACAACTGATTCAACAATCGAAAATAACTCTTATTGGCATGTTCAGCAATGGTATTCCAAAGAAAACTAAGTTTGATAATTTCTTAGAGTCATTGAAATTCAGAGGTGTCTTTAGCTACGAAGTCTGGGATTCATACCACATCTTTCTTGAATTTGATTTGAAGGAAGATGTTTGAAAGATATCGTCGAAAAAAGTCTGAAGGTTCGATGATTTCGTGATGAGAATATTGAGGTGTACTTTAACAAGAAGTATGAAAACCCAACGGTTCTGACTTGGGTTCGCTTTGAAAATCTGTCAGAATGCCTATATGATACCAACTTGGTGAATGATCTTGTTGGTGCTATAGGAACAACTTATAGGGTTGTTGTGCCTGAGAAAAACAGAGCACACACCAACGCTTGTTATGTGCAAAATAAGATTGATATCTCTAAGAATTTGAAATGCAAAATGTGGATTGGATTTGGGATGAACGATGAATGCTGGGTCTCCATCAGTTATAAAATGTTTCATCTTGTTGCAATTGCTGTTATCATATAGGTCACAAGTTCTCGGAATGCAAGAAAGCCCCAAAGAATGAAGATGAAAACATCAAATAAAATACTGGAACTGATAAAAATGATTCTGAAAAGCAATTCAAAGAAGCCACGTGTAACAACGATTCAAGAAATACTTAAATTTTCAAAGTTTACAGGAGAAATCTTAAATATATTTTTACTCAAAAAGATCATGATGATGAGAATAACAAAAGAAGTAACCAACTGAATCAAGATATGATTTTACAGTCTTTACATCAGCAAGTTGAAAGCGTGGATAAACAACCTAACTCTTCACCAGGAGATAATAAGGAAATCATTGAAGCATTAGACAAGTTGGAACATGATCATCTAAGAAATGAACTATCAACCACTCACACTCCTGATCCTGAAAACATAGGAAGTTGCTCTGCTTCTCCTTCCCTTTTCTCATGAACAAAGTTTTAACGGAATCACCAGCTCCAAACTGAAATCTGTAAAACGAAGAAGATCAACAGGAAAGTTAACAGTTAAGTCCCTATACTCAAGGGACAGATTACAAAAATCCTATTCTGATAATGATCAGAAGGATTAGTTGGAATACTAGGGGTGTGAATAACAAGCCAACTTTGAGAAGGCTTAAGTAAATGATAAGAACTGAAAGTATAAGGTTTCTTGCAATCCAGGAACCTATGGCTAAGTTTGAGAAGTTAAAGGAGGTTGCTGAAATTCTTGGTTTCAATGAATACAGTGCTAATTTATCTAATAAGCTTTGGGTCTTCTGGATGGAGGATATCAAAGTTAACATTACTCTTAATATGGATTAATGTTTACACATGGAAATAGATTATTCTGGGGTTGAAGAAAAATTCTACATTACTTCCATCTATGCTAAGTGTAATCGCATCCAAAGAATTGAGCTCTGGAAGTGTTTAATGAATGTTGTGATTCTAGCAAGGCCTGAATGTGTGCTGGTGACTTCAATGTCATCTCAACGCATGATGAACAGCTAGGATGTACCTCTAGCTGTCAAGATATCATGTATAACTTCAATGACACTATCAGGGCTTACAACCTCAATGATGCTGGGTATGGTGGTTCTAAGTTTACCTGGTCTAGAAGTAATAAGTGAAGGAGGCTAGATCGGGCTCTTATAAATGACAAGTGGATGAATATCTTTCATGACACTCAGGTTTTCCACATGGTCATAACATGTTCTGGCCATGCTCCTTTACTTATAACTGCTATTTCTTCTAATACTGCTATTTCAATTCATAAAAGTAAGATTCTTAAATATGTGGTCTGATGATGAGTCTTTTCTAAGTATTGTTGAACAGGATTGGAGACAGCCTATTGGATGAAATCCTAGTCATATATTATGGTACAAGCTAAAGAGGCTTAAGGGCTGTTTTAAGGATTGGAATATAAAGAAGTTTGGGAATATTTTTGATAATGTTAAAGCAACTAAAGATAATGTGAAGAAAATGAAGATTCTGCAACACAACCAATAATCAGAACACTAAACCTAGTCTATCTAAAGCCAACAGTCTCCATTTACAGGCCCTTAGAATTGAAGAAACCTTTTGGAAACAAAAATGTTTCAACAACTGGTTAAAAGATGGTGAAGGCAGCTCTAAGTTTTTCTACGCCTACGTTGCTAAGAAAAGAAGGAATACTGATATTAAAAGCATAAAAGATGTTGATACCTGGATTCTAAAGCATGAAAACATAGGAAACTCTGCTGCTACATACTTTAAGGATATCCAGGCTTCAAATCTTTATATCAACAGTGAGAATGAGATGGATATGCTTCAGGACAGACACTTTGAGTGCATCTCTTCACTGATTACAAATGAAGACAATGAGGTTTTACTTAAAAGAACTAATGAAGATGAATTTTGGGACATTATCAACAATATGAAGAGTGACAGTGCCCTGGCATCGATGGTTTTAATCTTTTTTTTCAAACATTGATGGAATACCATTAAAACTGACTTGTGTAATTCTATCAATGCTTTCCTAAATGGGAGCTGCATTCCCACTGGGCTATTTGCCACAAGAATTTGTTTAATTCCTAAAAGTAATAATCCTATCTGGTGGAATAACTTCAGGCCTATTGGGTTATGTACTATGTTAAACAGAATCTTATCATCTTTTATTAATTAAAGGTCATCTCATATCCTGCCCACAATTGTTTCTAATGTGCAGAGTGCTTTTGTGAAGGGGAGGCTGTTCCATGACAATATATTGATTGCCAATGAGCTACTACATGATATCAATACAAAGCCTAAAGCAGGGAACATCATGATTCAACTAGACATGTCGAAGGCGTTCGACAGAATCTCCCATCATTTTCTTTTCCAAGTTCTACAGTCTTTTGGTTTCTGTCCTAAATTCATAAACCTTATTAAGAAAATGATCAATGATATTCATATTTCTCTGCTTATTAATGGTGAATCTTTTGATTACTTCCATATGAAAAGAGAATTAAGGAAGAAAGATCCACTCTCACCTACCCTTTTTACCCTTGGGGAAGAGTTCCTGACCAGAGGAATGTTTAATCTTTTCAGCAGTAATCCAAAAATGCATTATGCTGCTAGAACTAACCATATGATTCGTTGTACTGTGTTTGCTGATGACATACTGGTTTTCACTAACAGTTTGTCTACTTCAATTGATAAGTTGAGCAAGTTTCTAGATGATTACCAAAGAATATCGGGGCAAGCTATAAACAAGCAGAATACTAAGCTCATAATTTCATCAAAATCACATCACTCAAGAATCCAAAGCTTGAAGTTGCAAACTGGATTTGAAGTAGACTTTCTGCTCACTTCTCATTTGGGAGTTATTGTCTCTAACAACAACAAAGTGAAGATCTTCTCTCATATCCTTAACAAGATAAATGATAGAATTACTGAATGTGACAGTAAATACCTCTCATATAGAGGCAGGTTGTCATTAATAACTAATGTTCTTATCCCTGTTACGTATCATTGGATGCAAAGCTGTGTTATACCTAAGATTATTATAAAAAAAATTGAGACAACATTAAACCGATTTTTATTGAGAACAAAGTATAATATGAATGCTATTCACTGGTCTACTTGGTCCTTCGTTTGTAAACCATTTGGAAAGGGAAGACTGAATATAAAAAAGCTTGATGATATCCAACAATCCTTCTCCCAAACATTCTGGTTTAATTTTCGAAAAAACAATTGCCTCTGGTCCAACATTATGAATAACATTTACTGTAAATTTGGACATCCTTTATATATTACTAACAGAAGGGGTTCTTTAGTTTGGAACAAGTTGATAAACTCATGGAACAAGCTGAAAAGAACATTACCTGGATTCTGGGCAGAGGAGAGATAGATTTTTGGAAGGACTTTTGGCATAACTAGCCATCAATTGCAACTGAAAGCAATATCAGTTGGTATCTAGACGCAAAAGTTAAAACATTTTGGAGGAATAATGCTTGGGATTTTAATGTAATGCGGGGTCTCTTATCTAATGAAAGACTTGACATTATCAATACTCTCAAAGTATGCTCTGACACTGAGGACATTCTATGTTGGAACCACTCTACGTATACGAACTTCAATATGAAGTTGACTTGGAACAACTTGAGAATCAAACATGTCCATTCAAGTTTGTTCATGAAAATATGGAATCCTAACATACCCATGAAGTTTTCTTTCATTACTTGGAAGTTTATTCACAAATTTATCTCGTTAGATTCAACTATGATGAAGAGACATCTTAACTTAGCCTATGTTTTGTAACAACTGTGAAGATAAGAATCACTTGTTTGTCAACTATAACTTTGCCTGGCAGATATGGAACTTCTTTTGATTCCTTTGCAAGATTAAAATCAATCGTTACATGGTGTTAACTCACATTATTAAATACTGGTTCTGGTTTTCGAACAAAAAATTTCACATTACTCATCTAATTCCTCAGGCTATATGCTGGGTGATTTGGAAAGCTAAAAATGCTATTAAGTTTAAGGGTCATCAATTTAGTATTAAAAATGCTATTGACCTGATCATAAACATCATTAAAGGTATGGATGTATAAAATCAATTGAGTTACAAGCATTGGTCTATGTCTATTAATGCAGGAGTTGCTCTTGGTTTCTCTACAATTGAAAGATATAAGAAGCGAGTGTACCTGAGATGGATTCCTTCATTGAATAACAGACTCAAGGTGAACGTGGACATAGCTTGTGCTAGAAGTGGCGAATCATGTGGTGATATTCTGATCAGAAATAGCTCCGGCGAAATTGTACAAGCTACCGAGACGTTATTTGGAAAGCTTTCTCCAATTCTTGCTGAGACGAAAGCATTGCTCGAAGGATTAATCATCTGTTACAAGCATAATTGGACTGACCTAGACATAGAATATGATTCAGTGATTCTCATCAGTCAATTAGCCAAGAACCCTGAAACTGGTTTTGAGGATATAAACTTAAGTGCCTGCAGAAAGCTCATTAGGTATAATATAAATCTTAAACACATTTCCAGAGTCTAGAACCAAGCTGCTGATTGGCTTGCGAAATGGACCCTGAACTGTAAACAAAAACATATCTTTAATCAACTTGATGCTCCTTCAAATCTCCTTGCCATTGTTTTCCTTGAAAATCTTGGGTTGGGTTACCTTAACCCAGATTAATTCCATTGTATTAGCTTGGATAATGCTGTTGGTTTGTTTTCAATGCAGGAAAGGCGAACGTTTCGTGATGACTGGTTCGTTCGAAGCTGTACAAAGGATGGAGGGGTGGCTGGTCATGTTTGGAAGAGCAGTTTGAGAAGAAAGATAGACGCTTAAAGAATGAAGAGGATGGAGCAAAATTTTCGAATTCTTGTTAATTAGCTTCGGAGGGAAATTGTGGCTATAATTTTCAAATTGTTAATTTGGGCTAATTGCTTTCCTAATCCTTATTATATTGTAAAATATTCAATTTCAGTAATAAAGGTATTCTTTTGATAAAAAAAAAGTAACAACAATTTAATTAATCTTATCAAAATAAAAAATAAAAATAAAAATTGTTGAAAAAACAGTCTGCCTCCGAAAGTTATAACCTTAACCAAACAAATAGATAAAATCCGCAAATATACACAACAATGTTAGCCAATATACATGGTAAGGACTATAGTCCATTACAGTGTTAATTTTTATTATTATTTTTAGGCGTCTTTAAACGATACAGAATGAAATAATCATCAATCCAAAGCCACAATGTTTTCAAAATCAATCAAATCAACAACAAACTTTAGTTACACAAATAAATCGAAAATTAATTAACCACGCTGCATATCGTCCTGATCTCTCCTTGGTCGCCGGTTAAGACCCCAATCTTTCCCATTTTCTTCATGGAATGAGCAAAGTCGTGATGAAAGTGGGCCGGGTTCGTCAACTGCGAAACAGTATGTCTGGCAAACTCGTCTGTGAGAAGAGCTGCGTCTGATAGGAAGAGACCTTTATTCTGTTTAAGTATTTGATAGTAATTTGTGTCGAATCTAAAAGGAGTTTGGTCCATGGCTACAACTGATGTCGTGTCTTGGAGACTCTTACATTGTGTTCTCAAGAAATCTGCATATTTGGGGTCCAATGCAGGGTCTTGGTCGTTGTTTCCTGTGAAGTTGTATAGCCTAAAGCTGAACAGATTGCAATGGCCTATTCCGAGAGTATGCCCGCCTATATCAAATGAACTTAAATAATAAAGATATGGTATATATTTGGAATATAGTTAAAGTCTTTCGTACCAGACAGAACCACGAGATCATGTTGGTTGAGGCCCTTGTTCCTAAAATTCTGGAGGAGTTGCTGGAAGTTGAAGAAAGGTGATGGAAGGTTGGGTAACACTTCTGATATGTCTGAGACTCGTCCATCTCTTCTGCCGGTTGGCACATCCCATAGCGGAAATTTAGACTGTAAATATAGCGATTCCCATGTGAAGCGGCAATGACTCAAGATCATTTACTTTACGTTGTGCACTTGGTACTTGTATTATATGAATTGACAAAATTATTTGGTCCAGTGGTCTATAAATATAAATAAGATCTTATGTTAAATTTATATTTGACTAGTGCTGTTATCAGATTGGGTTTATTCAGGGTTTGATGGAACGGACCAACCCCTTAAATTTATTGGTTTGAATCAAACAGGAATATTAACTGGAACCGGACGGTTTGGTTCATTCCGGTTTAGTTTTGCTTCCGGTTCCATGTTTAATCTATCAAAAAGTACACCCGATCATAATTTATTTTTCAATTTTTTTACTTAAATAAAAAATATAAAAGTTTAAAATTTAAATTTAAAATTTGATTGTTTTAAATTGCTCTTTACCTAAATAGTTTTGACAATATAATGTAAAAAATAAATTAAAAAAAAACATGATTTTAACGGTTTTATCGATTCGATTCCGTATCGGTTTATCGGTACAGTACCAAATCGGTTCCATTGGTTCGGTTTTTAGAATACAATCGTGAACGGAACCTTCCTAGGAATCATTAACGGTACTTTTAAAAACGTTAAAATGATTTTTAAATATGTGATTGATTTTTTTATTACAACGTTTTCTTCCCTATAGTTTTTAGATTTTAAAACATTCTGATAATTTATCTCTAAATAAATTTATCATTTGATTTCAAAATATCTGTGTACTATCCATAGACTATAATAAAATGTTCGATAACTATAGCAACTCTTATAAATTTAGTTTTGATTCATGGAACTAAATTTATTAAAACCTTATCACTTGATGGAGGCCTATTTAACATTTTGAAATAAAAAACTATGCAGAAGAATTCGGTCATTGACCTTTAGAAAAGGTAGGGCTGTCAACCATTCTCCGAAATCGAGAACTGGACCGGGATCGAACCGAGAATCGGAACGAACTTTAACGGTCCGGTTTTCGGTTTCATTTTAAAAACCGAAAACCGATAAAGAACCGAAACAAAAAATTGGTTAGGAACCAAACCGGCCGATATTGAATCGAACCGATAAAACCGTTAGAACCGTATTATATACATTTTTATAAATTATAGTACCTAAATTAATAGTTAATTATCAAGATTAACTTTAATTTTTATATCATTTATTTCAAAAAAAAAAATTTAAAAATCAAATTTTAATTGATTTTTTTTTTAACTGGACCGAATCGGACCAAACGCTTAGCGGTTCTGTCCGGTTCCAAAAATTAGAACCGAACGCTTAACGGTCCGGTCCGATCCGAACCGATAAGCTTAGCGGTCCAGTCCGGTTCTTTCAAAACTCGGACGGCCCTAAATATGGGTATAAATTTTTTGGTCATACTAAAATAATCAATTAATCACGGATTTGAACTTCACTTTGTCTGTCTATATATATATATATATATAAAACATGATTCCATTAAAACACTACGAATATATCGTCTGAAGCTTACTGGAAATGAGACGGCGTCTCTAGCAGCCAAAGCCAAGACATCGGCACAGGAGACAACTCCTGGACATTCCTTCTCAACTTCTGCTTTAATATCATCGATAATTTCGAAACCTGACAAACTAAGGTTTGGAAATGCATCTTTCTCGTTATTGTTGGCATTAGAGTTTATCAAAACTGAGCCATCACAACCCTGAAACAAGTACCAATTCAGTTTATCCCATATGAAGAATAATAGCTCTTTTACAAGCGAAACGACTTAATATAAATATCTATATAACTCTGACCCTAACAAAGCAGTCATGGAAATGCATCCTTAGAAACTTGGCAGGCAAGATAGGGTTTCGGCTGACATGGCCCCATGTGGCATCTCGCACAATTCTTTCAGCCTTAGGACATGATCTGCGGTAGAAACCGTTCTTTAGCGGACCACCTTGGCAACCATCAAGAACAGCAACAACAATAAGAACGAACAAGATCGAGAAAGTTTTCATTCTTTGGAAGATAGATACAATCTTAGTTTTAGGTTTTGCTTGTCTTACAAGTCACGCTCAGGTGGAATGAAGTTATTAGCAATAGTTTCGGTATTTATAGAAGTAGACTGATAAGATTGGAATCTTTCAAAATGTAAGATTAGGTCAGTAAGAGAAAAGGCAATGAGTTTTAGACGAGTAACGTCTCCTATTATATTTGGTTTTTCGTTCAAATCAAAGACCATTTGACAAGATTAAGAACATCAACAAAAAGTAAGCTAATTTCTTCGAATATTTAACTGTGTCAAAACTCGGAGAAGAATATAGTTTAGCATTACTTGATTCCAATTCTATAGGATTTTACTTGGATAAATTCTGAATATTTAATAAATAGTCATGACAGTGAACATCATTTAATAATACATGCCATCAATTTTAACATACATGGTTCTTTAGTTCTTTTATATTATTAACTTGGTATCAAGGTGGTTATTCTTTTATTTTATTATTGGTGTTTATATACTTATTAACCTTTCGACCTACTATGAGTTTCTAATTTATTTTAAATAATAATATTTTTTTATTTGTTTATATTTTTATATGAAAGAAAAAAAAATCCGGTTTTGGGTCTGTTGTATGCAACCATAATCAACCGACCTGATTGAGAGGAAAATGATATCGGATTATGTTGAATTTGAGACCGCGTGTTCGTAATCTAATCTTTCGATCTGATCGGCTTATTGTCATTTGGTGCTACGGTTCTGAAAAAATCGTTATTGGAATAATGTTTCATTTTAGTTGATAAAATGGATTCGATTTTGATTTTGATTATAAATTAGATTTGAATTTGGATTTATCATTCGGATTTCATTTGGATTTTTTTTGGGTGTTTAGATTTTGTTTGACGTTTGGATTATATCTAATGTTAGCTTCGATCGGCGTTTGCGTTCGATTTCGTTTAGTGTTTAGATTTTTTTTTACGTTTGCTTAGATCGATGTTTGTCGTTTGGCTTTCGTTTTAGTGTTTAGATTTTATTTGACATTTGGATTTTGTCTAACATTTGCTTATATCCATGTTTGTTGTTTGAATTTCGTTTTAGTGTTTAGATTTTTTTTACGTTTAGATTTAATCTGATGTTTGCTTAGATCGACGTTGGTCGTTTGGATTTCGTTTGAGTATTTGGCATTCAAATTTTGTTTGCCGTTTAGATCTTGTCCGACGTTTGGACTTTGTCTGGCATTTGTTTAGATCAGCGTTTGTCGTTTGGATTTTGTTTGGGTATTTGACGTTTAAATTTTGTTTTGACATTTGAATTTCGTTCGACGTTTGATATTTCGTAATATAAAATTTATGATTTGGTAGTTGATTTGAAATTCAGAATTGGGAATTGGAAATCGGGAATGTCGAAGCGAAAATATGAGATTGGATATTTTAGATCTTCGATTGAGAGTGGAATATGGTTGAAGAAACGTGAAGAAGATGTGTAAAAAAAACTAATTGAAAGATAAGAAAAGATAGATATTTGAAAATCATTTGAAAACCGAAAACAACTTACAAATTTCTTCGCAATAACTTACATATTTTTTTTGACAAATTCTGGATACTTCTCGTTCAGTCGTCATATATTTGAGAAGAGACATTAGCCTATATTTTCTTTATTATTCTTATATCGCATAATATTAATATTATCTTATTATACTATTTTTTTTCTAATAACAATAAAATCCCAAACGATTTTTTCAATTTGTTTTTTTACAAAAGGCTGCCTTAGACATTTTGTCGCGACCGTTGTGACGTTGATCATGGTGAACTTAGTAAGATTTATCTAATAAGACCTTATGCATTAGTTCGCCGAGATCGTGAAGTGCATGATTGCGACAAAGGTTGGCCATGAGTTAAATCAATTATATCTATGCCTTAAACTTGAAATTGTCTATAAAATTGTTTGGATGTAAAGTGTACATGTGGTTGTATGATATTTTTCAATATTATTAACATGTTTTAAGCTATCCAAACTCTAATAAATACTCAAAGATCTAATGTATACCAAAGTGATCTATATTGGTGAACTGAATTATTTTAAAGTTTTGATATTTTTTTATTAACAAGAATGTGAACTTTAATCGGTCCAAATGCAGTTTTATTGTTTGATATATTTAATCATGAACACAAGATGATTATTTGTGAGTTGGTCATTAAGAATTAAACTAAAAAGTCCAAGTGAAGATTTTCTTAATTAAATCAATAAGTATGATTAACATTAATTATGCTCAAACTTGTACATATGCAAGTTGATATGATTCCCCAAAGGTATCATCCCACTTGATGTTGTATGTGTATATTTTTATTATGTTATATTTGATTATTAAATGTTATTCAGATTATATGTTTTTTGTCATAATAGTATTTGGCTATGTGTTGCTTTTATTTGTTATGTTAGAAAATTTGAGCCTTCAACAAAACACCCATTCTTGATGGTAGCAAAGAGGTTAAAAACAATAATATAATTCAACATGATCATTACTTTAATATAGTTTGCGTCAATGTTGAATATGACGATAAAAAAATATCCTCTTAAGCTCTTTGCCGAAGGTTTGGGGATACTTTATTGACACTATTCTTTATCGTAAACAATCTCTTACTATGTTTGAAGTGAAGAATATCCTAGATTCAAAAGATATTAAGAGGAAAGTTGTCTCAGCTGGATACGTGTTAAGTATAAGAGGAAGGCATAAGACGAGATATTCAAGTAAGAAAATAGAAAGCTCAAAATCTAGTTTTAGAATACCAACTACTAGTTTTAGAGTGAAATGTTGATACTACAAGAAGGAAGGTCAGATCAAAAGGAACTATCCGGAGACAAAAATAGAGATAATCATTAGAAATTTAAAGTTGGTAAAGTCTTAATGGTTTCAGATAATTATGAGTACAATGATGTGTTAATGGCTTATACCTACATGTATAGTAACAAGTGGGTTTTAGACTCTGGAGCTTTATTCCAGATGACTTCCAACAAATATTGATTTGAAGATCTGAAGTTTGTTATTATGGTGGTAAGTTCATACTAGCGAATAATAAACCCTATGTTGTAAAAAAATTGATGATCTCAAGTTGTCTATGAGACTTAAGAATGTGGCAACAGATGTGAGATATGCCTTTGATATTAAACGTAACCTTCTGATATGGGAATGTCAAATGAGGAAAATTATAACTACAAGGGTGAAGATGGTAGACTTATAATTTTGTAATGCTCACTAGTTGTTATAAAATCCTACGGAACTAATTATGTGTTAGTTTATGAAGGCTTGTATTAGCCAGATATGTATCCAATGTTGAGAATTATTATACCAAGGTTAGGTAATTTGAGTGAAGTAAACCTGAACAAACTTAGCAAATGAAATTTGTTGGGTGGTGACAAGTTTTAGAAGTTAACTTTCATTAAAAAATTACTAGAGAAGAGTAAGATGGTTAAGTTCCTGAAAAGAAACAATATACCTCATAATGTGATTGAATATGTTTATTATGACTTTTAGGGACCTACAAAGCATCCTGCAATGGAAGGTGTCGGGTAATTCATGCCTCCGATCGATCACTACTCTAAAAAAGTACGAGTTATTCTTTTGAAGACCAATGATGAAGAATTTGATGCTTTTAAGGACTGAAAGAAGGTGGCGAAGACTCAGATATGAAAGATATTAAAGAAATTGAGGACCATCAATGGCTTAGAAAATGGGAATGAACCATTCACTAACTTATGTTCTAAACTTGGCATTGCTAGACACTTGACCGTGAAAGAAAATTCTCAATAAAATTTTCTTGTTCATATAATGAACTGAATCTCACATGGATTCGTATGAAGCATCCGAATATTCAGAAGCTTGTTATATGTAAATGAATATTCAAGAGGAAGGAGGGTATTTGTAAAGTTAAATTATCTAGGTATAAAGCTAAACTGGTGGATAAGGGTTTTACTTATAAAAAGGGTGTTGATACTAACAAAATATTCTCATCAGTTGTGAAATAAACCTCAATAAGGATTATATTGTTAAATATTACTAGATTTTATCTTGAGCTAGATCAAATAAATGTTACCAATGCCTTCATTTATATAAAACTGGAGGATTTCATCTATATGATCAACCATAAGGTTTTGAAGAAATACAAGAAGGTTATGTGTGTTTTTTGAAAACACTTCTATATGGGCTGAAATAGTTACAGCGGAATAAGAAATTTGATCAATTGTGGAAGATTTTTCTATGAAAATTGTATCTATCTTAATGAGGAAACACACATGGAAAATGATATTCTATTTTGTTTATGTCGATGATGATGAGTCCGGATTTTATCACCACTTATTATGAGGACCGGATAGGGGCAATTCAGACAAAATCCACCCACTGAACCATCCGAACTGAATTAATGTATTTAAAACTTAATCACTTCATGACTAAGCTAATTACCTACCTAATTAAAAACTAATGGGTCTTTGAACTCGACCCGAATTCATAATCATAACCCGAAAGCCCATATGGCCCAAGGCTAAGGGTATAAATACCCAACCACTCTCATTTAATGAGGACAATGAAAATTAAATACAACCAGACAGCTCAATTCTCCCACTACAATCTATCCAAACATTAAATACCTTTGAAATACCACAAAACTATGGACAAAATTATCCTCAACCGAAAATAAACCACACCAAATTGGCGACCACAGTGGGAGCACGACGATGCCTGAATCTAGCATTCAAAACCATAAAGAAAAGTCAGTTCGGATGAATCCGGACGAGCAAGAAGTACCACCAGCTTTGGCCGAAGTGCTGGGCGAAAATGATGAATATGAAATTGAGAAAAAAGATAGGTTAAAAGTTGAAATAGAAGCTCTGAGAGCTGCCAAGAGGCCAGAAATGGGCACAAAAGAGAAGTCTAAAGCGTCACTAGCTCATCATACTGACAATCCAAGGGAACATGAGCCCTCAAAAACCCATGTGAGTACGAAAAAGACTCATGCTAGCTCAAAAAAGTCTCACCGGTCTAAACCGGTGGAGAGCTCTGATTCAGACTCAGAATCTTCCAGTAGCTCTTCAGGTGAAGATGAAGTTGAAGAATCCTTGTCATCCAGCAGTGATGAAGGCCGTTCTAAAAAGAAACAAAAGTTAGTCAAAAAGTACTTAAGAAAAAGGGATAGGCATGGATGGTTAAAGAGGCATATAGGCAAAGGATCGTCTCATAGCCATAGCCAGAGACACGTAGATCGGATGGTGATGGATCCTTTTGCCTTCCACGATGAACCAGGTATCTTTGCAACTCCTAATGAGGATACCGTTTTCAGTCGTGGCCGGAATTGGAGACAATCTCCAATCTCCATTGTCTCCATGAAGAATTTTGATGATGACGACAAGTTACTTTGTAGAGCATTCTCCCAATCATTTACGGGCAGTGCTCTGAAGTGGTACAATAATTTTCCACAAGGCTGCATCAAAAGTTTTGATACTTTTTGGGTGACTTTTCGAAGACAGTTTGTTGGAAGTAAGGAGGTAAAGGGAAATAGAGACACAATTATCCATTGTGCCCAAGAACGAAACGAATCTCTAAAAGAATGGATAATTGCTGGTCCTCATGAAGATGCTGTTGTCATAGGAGCATCCATTAGGGGCAATGACATAAGACGAATTTTGGTGGACACCGGAAGTTCTGCCAATATTCTCTTTTTAACTTCCTATAAAAAGATGAAAAATCCGACAGTAATTCAACGTTCGAACAGGTCGATTGTGGGTTTCACAGGAAGCTCAACAGACGTGATCGGAGAATTTGAGGAGGAGGTTTTATTGGGAAAAGGCCCTTTTAAAAAGATGGTAAGAATACTATTCGTTGTGGTGGATTGTCCCACTTGTTATAATGCTATTCTGGGGAGATCTTGGCTCTCCAGGATGCATGTCGTGGCCTCAACAGTCCACCAATGCTTGAAATATGCTTTGCAAGAACAAGTGGGAGTTGTTCGGAGCAGCCAAAAGGTAGCAAGAGAGTGTTATGCAACAGCGTTGGCTCCTCGGACGTTGGGGGTGGTTCGGATCATTGATGAATAGCAGTTTGAGGGGCCCTCTAGGGGAGAGGGTGAAATTGATGACCCCAGAGAGACCCCTGGATTTTTAATACCGATTAAAGAAGTTGAAACACAGTCTCTGGCTGAAGGAAAAAATGTCAAGATATGATCCAAGATGACATCAGAATTAAAGGTTAAAGTGTTAAAATTCTTGAAAGACCATCAACATGTTTTTGCTTGGTGCAATGCTGATGTTACCGGAGTACCAGCAGATATTATATCACACCAACTGTCCATCTGAAGGGACGTAGCACCTGTGATACAAAAGAGAAGAGCTTTTTCTAAGGAAAAGGCCGATGTCATAGTTCAAGAGGTCATCCGGCTTACTAAGATGGGGCACATAAAGAAGTCTCAATACCCTTTATGGACAACCACTCCGGTGTTGGTAAAAAAGAAAAATGGCAAATGGCGTATGTGCATTGATTTTACAGATCTAAACAGAGCTTTCCCAAAGGATCTATACCCGGTCCCCCGGATTGATCAGTTGGTAGACTCCACATCTGGAAACAAGCTGCTATCTTTTATGGATGCCTTCTCCGGGTATAATCAGATTCAAGTGGATCCGAAGGATCATGAACATACTACACTTGTTACTGATAGGGGCCTTCATTGTTACAAGGTGATGCCCTTTGGGTCAAAAAATGCTGGGGCTACTTATCAAAGGTTGGTAAACAAGGCTTTTACTGATCAAATTAGAAGAAACATGGAGGTTTACATTGACGACATGGTGGTGAAAAGTGTGGACGAAGAGCTACACTTGGAAGATCTCCAAGAAACTTTTGCTAACTTTGTGATAGTAAATTTGAAATTAAACCCAGAAAAGTTTGTTTGGAGTGCAGTCCGGGAAATTCTTGGGGTATGTGATAAGCGAGCAAGGGATACAGCCAGAACCGGACCATCTTAATGCTTTACTGCAAATGGAGCCTCCTCGGAATATTAAAGAAGTACAACGATTAACTGGGAGGCTGGCTGGATTAAATCGATTCATTTCAAGGTCTTCGGACAGGTATGCCCTGTTTTTTCAAAATTTGAAAGGTGCAAAGGACTTCAATTGGTCCTCAAAGTGTGATGAGGCCTTCGATAAAATTAAGAAGCATTTGTCTTCCCCCAAAACTTTGTTTAAACCTGTTGATGGAGAAACGCTTTATGTGTATTTAGCCGTTTCTGATTGCGCAATAAGTGCAGTATTGGTAAGAGAGGTGGACAATTATCCTCATCCGGGGTACAACATGAGCAAAAGTTTGATAGATGCAGAAAAACGATATTTGAAGCTTGAGAAGTTGGCACTGGACCTGGTAATTGCTGCAAGGAAAATGAGACCTTATTTTCAGGCTCATTCCATCATAGTCCGGACTTCTTTTCCTTTGAAAAATGTTCTCCAAAAAACTGACCTTTCAAGTAGAATGAACAAATGGTCAGTAGAGCTGGGAGACTACGATATTGATTTTGCTCCTCGAACAGCAGTCAAAGCCCAAGTTGTGGCTGATTTCTTAGTTGAATTTCATTCAGATAGGGAAACTAAGCAAGCAACTGATGTGAAAGACAAAAAAGTCTGGGTCGTCCGGACTGATGGTGGATCAAGTACCATGGGATGTGGTGCTGGGGTATGTTTAACTTCTCCGTACGGTGACAGAATGTACCAAGCTATATGTTTTTCTTTCAGGGCTTCTAATAATGAGTCCGAATATGAAGCTGCTATAGCTGGTTTGAAATTAGCTCTTATTTGTGGAGCCAAAAGGGTCAAGTTAATGAGCGATTCTCAGCTTCTTATCCATCATGCACAAGGTCAATCCGAAGCAAAAAAGGAGCAGCTGGTTAAATACTTACTTCTTCTCAAAGAAGTGGCACTTAATTTCAAAAGCATCACATATGAACACATACCCCAAACAGAAAATACACTAACAGACTCTTTGGCAACCATAGCATATACTGAGTCGTACCCTTGGATTCATGTGCTGGAGTGCCCATCCATTCAAATCAATCTGGATAAGGAAGAAGAAAGTATGAATATACAGATAAAACAGCCTCAAGATTGGAGATATCCTCTCTATCAATATCTCTTGGATGACATCTTGCCTCCGGAAAAAGCACTAGCAAGGAAAGTAAAGTACAAGGCTCGTGGTTTTGTCATTCTAAGAGATGTTATTTATAAAAAATCTTATAGGAAACCTCTTTTACGATGTTTGGGGTTCGATGAGTCTCAAATAGTACTCTCCAAATTACATGATGGTGAGGGATCAGCACACTGTGGATTCAGGGATCTAACCAGAAGAGTTTTATTAGCTGGGTACTATTGGCCCTCTATAATGCAAGATGCCAAAGAGTTGGTAAAACAGTGTGATCCATGCCAGCGATATGGTAATGAAATCCATACCCCACCTGTCCCTTTGGAATCAATTTCTAAGCCAATACATTTTGCTCGATGGGGGTTGGATTTAGTGGGACCTCTACCCATGGCATCCGGGGGGCACATAACTATAATCGTTGCTATTGATTACTTTCCAATATGGATCGAATCAGCTCCATTGGCAGGTACAATATCAAAAGTTGTTATAAAATTCATCTTATCCAATATCTGTTGCAGATTTGGAATTCCACAAAAAGTAACCACAGACAATGGACAACAGTTCGACAACAAAGAAATGGAGAATTTCTGTGCCTCTAGAGGCATACAACACTGCTTCTCTTCTCCTTTCCACCCACAAGCAAATGGTCAGGTCGAAGTGGCCAACAGGACAATACTGTCCGGTCTGAAGAAGAATTTAGAAGGGGCTGCTGGAAAATGGCCAAGTTACTTGCAATAAGTTTTGTGGGCTTACCGGACCACTCCCGAGGCTGCAACACAAGAGTCTCCCTTTGCTTTAATATATGGGATGGATGTCATAGCTCCCATAGAAGCTACTCTCCCTTCTTTTCGAGTTCATAATTTTTCCGAACACGCTAACGAAGTGGCAATCAGAGGCCAGCTCGACTTAATAGAAGAGAGAAGAGTTAAGGCTCACCTTAGAGCTGCACACTATCAAGGTTTGATGAGAAGCAGGTTTGCTTCTAAAATTAAGAGAAGGGATTTTCAACCAGGGGATAAGGTATTGAGAAAAGTTTTCCCACATACTAAAGATAAGCAGTTCGGTAAGTTGGCTCCAACTTGGGAAGGACCCTATGTGGTCATTGAAAAGCTTAAGCTTGGGACATACCGGCTGCAAGACAAAGATGGAAGGATTTTGAATCACCCCTAGAACATTGAACACCTCCGTTTGTACTTGGAATAAAAACTATGTAAATATTTACTTGTTTAAAAGTTCATGTAAATATTTGGGGGCATACTCTTTCCTACCCTGGTGGCGCGGGGAGGTTTTAATGAGGTGTCCGGGTTTTTTTTTTATAAAATTTGATGCCTTCTTAAAAGATTCGGAGTGTTTCAATCAAAATTTCTCTGAATTTTCTTATCAATAGCAGATCGGATTAAATTTGTGGAGTGATGACTACTTAAACATTGGTCATCGGAGAATTTAAACACTCTCACTTTAAAATACTTGTAAAATAATTAAGGGCTGTTTAAACATTAGCCACCAAAATTGAAAAAATTATGAAAGAATGCAAGAGTTGTGCAGAATGAAACTACCCATTAAAACATACGAAATGTCTTGGCCATCCAAGGACTTTGAATTGTAAACACAAGAAAGGTTTATCCGGACAAGGACCAGACACGGTTACAAAAAATGCCTTGGCCATCCAAGGACTTTGGTTCAATCACAACAAAATTAAAAAGATAATTGATATTCTAAGACTGAGCCTTTGATGATGGCTCAGCCTCACATGGCTTATTCTTCTTTGGGTCGTCATCCGGGCTCTCCCCAGTCTTTTCTTCATCATCGGTGGTGTCATCCCAGCCACTGGAGTAGCCATGCCTATCACTCTCATCCAAAGTATGGTGGGGAATATCTTCGTACTCCACAAATCGCCATAAATCTCCCAATGTCCTCTTCAGAAATTTTTCATGAAAGAGGAGGACCATATCTGACTTGACTTTAGCATACCTTTCCTCCTGAGAATCTATAACCTCATTGGTATAAGCATCAATCATAGCCTGGATTGTTTTCTCCTGCTCCGTTAACAAGTCAGCCTTTTCTTGCTCAACCTTGGACACACTATTTTCAAGAGAGATCTTGTCATTAGTTAAGGCCTGAATGATGCTATCTTTGGCCTTCACCTCCTCTTTTAAAGAAAAGAGGTCTTTTACCAGATCAGATTGCTTGAGCTGGAGTTCTTTAACGACTTCGTCCGAAGTGGAAAACCTTTTGGCCAAGTCCTCCTGACTTTTTTCAACTCCTCCTGACTTTTTTCAACTCCTCATTCTCTTTCCTCAATACCTCAGTAATTTGGTTGACACTAAGGAGATCGCTAGACAGTTTCTCTTTGTTAGAATTAAGGGCATTAATGATGGCTGATTGATTTCGTACTTGCTTTTCCAAAATAAGCACTGGCTGAACATTGCTCAGTATGGAATGAGCGATGGCATCTCTTTCACTTGAGACAGAAAAAGACTTACCGTTAAATGTGACGGTGTTCGAAGAACTTGGGGGATGGTAGGGCCCAGTAAAATCATCTCTAGGGAGGTTTTCAAAATAGAGACCAATATCATCAAGCCTAGTGATGTCGACACCATCAATACTGATATCCCCTCCTCCAACCTCTCTGGTTTGAAAGTCACCGGGGATCTCTTCTGCTCTCATAGGATCAGTAGGGTCAATTGGAGGCAGTGGCTCCGGAGCCCAGAGAGAAACCCTATCTCCCTTGGAACTTTTCTTTTTCTTGGCATCCCGGTCTCCACCTTCTGCTCTCCTTTTTCTGTCCTTTTTAGGGACGTTTTGGGGTTTTAGAGACTCAGCTACGTCCATGATGCTCTCGTGTTCCACTACTTGTAGTAAGACATCATCGATTTGCCCTTGACCTTGTCCCTCTGGGTTTGTTGGGACAGTTTCCTCCACCTCGGTTGGATTAGCCTCTACCACACCTTGCTTGGCCTTAGCTTTTTTACCCTTCATCTTGCTTGGGGCTTTAGCTCTTCCCGACAAGACCAATTTTCCATCATTTCCCTTTGTCTTCCGGAGAATCACTCCCGGAGGGGGTGGAGTGGTTAATTCCTCCCAAGACAGATCCCTCCGATCCTTTGTATTCCAAAGATAGGATCTGGTCAAATTGCCTCCGGTAAAGTAGTTGTGGAAGCGGTTCGCCCATTTTTCAGCTGCCCAAGCATTCAGCTTGGCACAGGTACTTTGCCCGGCCTCTAAGTAATCGCTGAAGTCCTTGGGCAGCACTACCGAAAAGCAAAAGAAGAAGAATTAGATAATTTTTTTGGTATAAGTAAAAATAGAAGTATGTGGTGAGATTGTTACCATCACTACGCCATCTGCTGGTAAGCATGCTTGGATTATCACCAGCTTTAATTTTCTTTCCATTCTCTCAGGCACCGCTGACGAACAGAAATTGAGTCTTCCAGCTTTTCTCTGACTCGAGTAAGTCATCTACCACCTTTTAATCATCACTCATGTTGAAGTGATAGAAAGGAATGACATGATTTCTGTAGAGGCTTGCTACAACAACAAATTGCTCCATCGGAAGAGGAATTCAGGAGAGCCTTGAAGTCATGATACATGTCATGAGGGTGAACCATGCGTTAGGGCTTAGCTGGCTTGGGCAAAGCTTTATCAGATGAAAATATCTGACTATTTCTGGGTCCAAGAGAAACCTAAGTCCCCATTTAAATAGCTCAGTATAGATGACAATCTCGTTGAGCTTACAATCCATGGGCGTCTCCGGATCGATTTGAATCCTTACTTTAAAATTCTTTGGAATTCCCCGTTCGTCCTCATCCTACCAAGTTCAGCTGTGTGAATGAAAGCATAATTGATTTTCTGCATGGCCATCAAATATTTAACACTTACTTTGCGGAAACAAGGCCCCACCTTTCCCACAAGGCACTCCGGTAGGTCCGGATGTTTCAAACACACTTTTTCCTTGCCTTTGCTCTTCCTAGTAGTGGCAGTCTCGCTTGTTTTCCCGAAGACGTCAGTATCGAAAGGGGCTTCTTCGATGCTGTCCTCCATTACATCCTCCATTACCATGGAGGGATTGTCAGCTGTTTTAGGAAGAGAAGAGCTAGTAGTTGGCTCAGTAGGCCCTCCAGATTATTGAACATCCTTTCCCTCTTGCAGTCTAGAGTCCGGTTGGGGCTCGGACCCGGAGGTCTCTTTTCGAAGACTTGAGCTAGTTGCCTCCGGACCGGACAACTTGTCCTTGGGAATTTTGATGGGTGCTTCTGACCCTGTGGTTTTACTTTTTGCCCCGGATTTCGAAGGTGTGGATTGTGATTTAGGCTGTGTACCAGCAGCCTGCCCTTTTACCAGACGACCTCTTCGTCTATCTACCAGTTTCTCCGAGGAAATACCAGCATCTGACCCCATGGCGATGAATGGGGAAGAATAGGTTGAAATAACGACAGGCTCTGACTCTTAAACTGATAAGCCCGAGACGATTGTAGAAAGAATAGGTTGAAATAAACTTCTGGGTGTAGAACTCTTGGCAGAAGATGAACCCCGATCAGGCTTTGAGCTTGGTGTATAAGACTTGTCAACAGGAGACACAGGGAGGCCTGCAGCAATGCGCTTTTCTCTCTCGACTTTTTGAGCTTTTTCTAACTCCGATAAATTGAGCCACCCACCTTTTACCAAAGCGTTTCTTGCTGTGAACATAAACTCACACCAAAAGAAAGGTTTTTTTTAGAGATGAAAGTTTTGAAGTTTAACATAGTAGAGATAATGAAGATGATAAAACAGTAAAAAGTGAACTAATTTATAGTAAAGGAACAAAAGATGCTTCGATACCTAGGAGAATTCGAAAGGGTAAAAGCAATGATTAAAGACGGCGCTGATGTCACCCGCATTAAATGAAGAAATTGCTTTTCGAAGCAAGTGGGAGCGCCATTCTAGAAGAAAAACGGCCGGTGTGGCGAATCAGAGGAGGACACGTGTCCCACTATTTTTGGAAAAACTGCTCAACTTTTAAGGGTTTTTAGTCTGTCCGGATAAAGTCGTTACACTTTTCAAACCATCCGGACAAAGTTGTGATTACAATTGAAATATTGTTTAGGTCTTGCCAAAGGTATTCGAACACAACCTAAAAAAGGGGCTACTGATGAGTCCGGATTTTATCACCACTGATTATGAGGACCGGACATGGGCAATTCAGACAAAATCCACCCACTGAACCATCCGAACTGAATTAATGTATTTAAAACTTAATCACTTCATGACTAAGCTAATTACCTACCTAATTAAAAACTAATGGGTCTTTGAACTCGACTCGAATTCATAATCATAACCCGAAAGCCCATATGGCCCAAGGTTAAGGGTATAAATACCCAACCACTCTCATTTGATGAGGATAATGAAAATTAAATACAACCATGCAGCTCAATTCTCCCACTACAATCTATCCAAACATTAAATACCTTTGAAATACCACAAAACTCTAGACAAAATTACCCTCAACCAAAAATAAACCACACCAGATGACATACTTATTGCCATGGAAAACATAATGAAGATTAAAATTGTAAATACACAGCTGAAATGAGACTTTAAAACGTAGGGTATCAGAGAAGCTAATATGAATCTAGAATGTAGATTAGAGGAACATAATAAGAGTTTAACTATTATTATTATCTCAAAGAGATTGCGTATCGAAGGTACTTGGGGGTTTAGAATGTCCAAAGCTAGATTTGTTGAAACTCTCATTGGTGCTCAATTCAAAATCAACACTACTCTAACGTCATTGGAAGAGAAAGATAAAAAGTTTGTACAATAAATACCTTATATCAATTTCATTGGAAGTATCATGTATGCTATGATCTGCACTAGATTATATTTTGCATACTTGATTAGTGTTTTGAGCAAATTTATGGCTAATGGAGGGACACATCACTAAAATCCTCTCCAATGACTCATGAGATACTTGAAGGGTACATTAAATATTAAAATATGTTATAATAAAAAACATGGATATGTTAAGATGGTATGTAGAATTTGATTATGGAGACTACCTAAATACAATGGGGTCAACTTTGAACTATATGTTTAAAGTGTAGAGTGTTTAGTTGGAGAGCTACTCTGCAAAAAGGTAGTTGATTTGTCATCTATATAAGATGAATATACCATTCCCAGTGATATAATAAAAGATACCACATGGTTAAATAAATTGATATGTGAGATCATTGGTCGAAAGAAATACTTTATATTGTTTTACGATAATGCTACTACTCTTCACTTGAGGAAGAATCCGAAGTTCCATCAAAATATGAATCATATAGATGTTAAGCTTTACTTCATCTAAGATGTGGTGGAGAAATATCAAGTGAACGCTGCAAATATTATAACTGAATATAATCATTCAGATGATCTGACAAAGTATTTCTAGTTTTTATTATATGAGACTAGTGCAAGTTTTGGATTCTTGTGAATTTCCTTCCTTTAGAAAAAATAGGATCATTAGGGTAACAAATTTTGGATTCACTAGAAGTCTAAGTGGATAATTACTAAGTATAAGGTGTAAGTGAAGTAATTTGAAGATGGAACGTAAGCTCAGAGGTAAAGTCTTGTTTTAAAAGGTTGCGAGTGTTGTAGGGTTTCAGACCTTATAAAAGGGTTCAAATCCTATAAGGTTATATAATTCAATATAGTGCGTTTTGACCATTATAGAATTGTAGCCTCAACATATATATTGAGTCTCGGATAAGTTTGGTTATTATACATGAAGTAAGTTTTAGCATGAGACAAGTCTCGATATCATAGGAATAGATTTTAGGAAGTTTCTTATGATGAAGCTTAAAGCGTTGGTTGTCATCTGGAAATTAGTCTACGCTGATTTGGTATATTGGAAGGGGTTTAATTGAAGAATAGTTGACATGCCAAGGTATTAAAAGTTTGTTATAGCTGAGTTGGATGTACTAATTGACCACAACCAATGATCTAGAATATAATATATTATGTATGACAAACTTACTGCACGAGTTGATCGAATTCGTTATTCATGATTTTGTGTAATTTGATTATTATTCTGAGCATGGTGTAACCTACACATTTTATCTTCCTACTTATACATGAAGTAAGTATCAACATAAGACAAGTCTCAACACTTTTTTGTATCCTAATTATACATGAGGCTTATGTGGCAAGATAGTACATGTTTGCTATAACTAATCTTGATGTACTATTTGACCACATCCATTGATCTAAAATAAATTACAAGTTGTATAATAAACTTACTGTACGATTTGATAAAACTTGTTGATTTAGATCTTGTGATACTTCCTTGGGTTTCCATTGTATGCATGGTGTAATCTTTACTATTTTGGATCCTATTTATATTGATGACATAACACATATGCAAATTTAATCTCATGGAAAATTTAATTTTAATATTATTGAGAAGCATTGCTCTTGCTAAATACAAAGTATCTAAAAAAGAAAAAGCTTTATTTGTAAGAGAAAATGCTTTGAGAATTAAGTTATAATAGAGTTGATGAATTCTTAAAGAGAATCATTTGAAATACACTAAATAAAATACTGAAGGTCATAAGATATCATTGAAACTTGATACTTTATTTTAAGAAGTTTAAAAAATGCATATTTCTTGTATATTATTTTCTTTGAAATTCCTTGTAATTATTTCCTCAAAATAAAACTAGCTATATACATTAATGGAAGTATGATTGCTTCATAATGTGAAACACGTAAATCATATGTTGATTTTATTTGTTGTCACTATTTCATTCTTGCTAAGATAGATTAAGAACTTTGTTGTATTGACTGTACTATCAAAGCTAAAGTGTTGAAGTCTAAGAAAGCTAGTTATCCGAAACTTAGTTTCAGTTCCAATTGATATTATTTCTCTATGTACATGAATACTACTGCATAAATTTTCTTGTAAAGTTCCAAACTTAGTGTATTTCCTTAACAATTTTTGTTACATGTCAAATCTTATTATGCATGCGTGGGTGATTTTTGATTACTTTGATCAACTGTTTTAGAAATATTTGACCCAAATCAAATTAATTTAGTTAAAAAAATCAAAATTACTTTTAATATTTTTTTTGGATTCAGTTTTCGTTGGTTTTGTATTTTTAAATATTGTGAGCTGTTAGATGTAGACTAAAAGTAACTCTTCAACATAAATATTCCATAATTGGATCTATTTTATCATGTATTAGGAAATAATTGTTCGAACTCTCTGGTGAAGCTTAAATCATGACGTAATTGCAGAGATATCAACTGATTCTAAAGGCTTAGAGAAGCTATCAAATACTGACAACCATTGCGTCATGTGAAATATTTATTGAGCTGAAGCAAGCTCGTACAAAGCAAGGTAGTCCGAAGCAAGGTTATCTGAAGAACCACTTTGATCCAAAGCGACTTGGACCGTAACACCTGGGCTGAAGCAGAGTCTTTTATTTTGTTGGGTCTTTATATTAATTGGGCCTCATTATTTAGTCTTCTTATATTAATTAGATTTTCTACATTAATTAAGTCTTCAATATTAACTAGAATTTGATATTTATGAGGTTTCTTATATATAATGGATTATGACTTATTTCAGGCATTAACTAATGAGTTTTAATTTGGTGCATCTCATAAAAGAATTAGTGTTTTCCCTAAACATATAAACAAAAAAAGATATTGTTTTATACGATATGCAATATGATGCAATTATGCGAGTTTTATATTTCTGGAGAGAAAGAAACTAGCTCTAGGTATTTTGAAAGATAAGTAAGGTGAGAGAAAATATTTTGAAATGGGTTGTGCAAATCATGTTATCTTTTGTTACAAAGAATGTTTGAACTTTATGCTTGGAGATTCTTTTTGCAACCGACTTATAAATAAAAGAGTGTATGTTTCCTGTTGATATAGGATTTTTTCACAATCCGAACCATGTTACATACTAGCTTATGTACTTGGAATTATTACACTTTTTTTTTATTTGTTGCTTCATGTTTTACATGAAATTTAAATCATTTTTTGTAGGTTCATTAAATCGTATATCGGTTCTTACCTTGACTGAACAGTAATGGTTATCCCAACATATGGTGCAACAACACTAGAAAGAGTAAATTGATCACCGATGTGTAGGATGGAGAAGACAAGAAAGCCATAAACTCCAAATATCTTCAAAAGAAGAGTGTATTAATGGTGACTCCAAAAGGCATGGAAATAGTGATGTGTCATTTGGGAAAGATGACTCAAGATGAGAGACAACTTTTGGTCAAAGTCTAAAGGGACTGCAATAGGTTAAACATGTATATGTTGGTAAGCAAGAAGAATGGGCATATCAAATGGAACTACCTAGATAAGAGAAATGGAAATAACTAATAAAAGACCAAAACTGAAGATGATGCAATGGTGTATGATGATTGTGAGTAAGTCGATGGGTAAATGACTTCTTATTCTTACACGAACAACTATAAATGAGTGTTGGATTCGGGTGTGTTGTTTCACATGACTTTCAATAAGCATTTCTTTGAAGACTTGTGAATGTTTGATGGATGAAGGGTCATCATCGGAAATGACAAAAATATAAGGATCATCTGGTAATAACAGGTTGTGGTTGCATGACCAAACTTGCCACAAATCTGGTTAGTTGGTCTATTTGAGGAGTATTTACCTCCACGTTCCTTGTAAGTATTAATATATCTCCATTTATTATTATTAAACTGATTCGTTTATATGTAACTACGACCATGAGGTCTAAGAAAAGAGCTTTGCCCTCTAGTTTAGTTGTTGTTGTAATTACCATATTGTGACTTATTTTCTCCTCTGTGTAGCTGTCAGAGTAAGATTAACTGTAGCAGACTGTAGACTAGACAACTGATCTAATATATAGAATCTTAATAATGATTTCCTCAAAATAGTAGAAATCAATTGGCAAGAGAATCTTAATGGTTATCTCATTAATGTTTTCTCAATAAAGCTCAAAAAAAATTAAAATAAAGACTAAAAATTTGGAACAAAGATACTTTTGGTACTATATTTGATAATATAGACCAAATAGAAGATGAGGTAACCAATTTCTTCTAGCACCTCCTACTTTTGAAGAAATGTTAAACTCAATACACACACTCAATCCAAATAGTGTAGCTGAAGTTGATGGTTTCAACTCCAGATTCCACCAAACTTGCTTGCCAATCATTCAAAATGACATGTGTAAAGTTGTTATTGCTTATTTCACAACTCACATTTCTCCCAAAGGAATATATGCTACTAAAATATGCCTTTTTCCAAAAAATGAGTCTCCAAAAACATGGCAAGACTTCATACCTATAAGTCTCTATACATTCTTCAATATAATTTTGTCTAAAATCATTAATCTAAGATTAGTTGAACTCATACTCAAAATTATATCTAAGGTTTAGGGTGGTTTTGTTAATCACATAAATATACATGATAATATATTAATAACCCATGAACTTACTCATGGTGTTAATAAAAAAATCATAGTTCATAATCTAATACTAAAATTAGATAGGCTAAAGCCTTCGTCATGTCATTGGAGTGCCAGCTGATATTATTGCATGTTTTTGCATAGTGATGTCATTGGATTTCCATATGATATTATTTTCCATAAGTTGTTGATTCGAAGTGATATTCCACCAGTTGTACAGAAAATGAGATCTTTCTCCACGGAAAAAACAGATTTGATTGTTCAAGAAGTTGACTGTTTAACCAAAATGGGTCACATTACAGAATTTCAATACCCTTTGTGGACTGCCAATCCTGTTCTGGTTAAGAAGAAGAATGGGAAGTGGTGCGTGTTCATTGATTTCACTGACCTTAATAAGGCATGCCCCAAAGATCTTTATCTTGTTCCTCGGATAGATCAATTGGTGGGTTCTACCTCTGGAAACAAGCTATTGTCTTTCATGGATGCTTTTTCAGGCTACAACCAGATACAAGTAGATCCAAATAATCAAGATCACACTACTTTCATCACAGAAAAAGATCTTCATTGTTATAGGGTGATGTCGTTCCGATTGAAAAATGTTGGGGCCACTTATCAGAGGTTAACGAATAAAGCTTTTGCTGATCAGATCGACGGAAACATGGAGGTTTACATAGATGATATGATGATTAAAATCTTGGAGGAGGATGCACATATATCTGAACTTCAAGAAATATTCTCTAACTTGGAGGCTGTAAATTTAAAATTAAACCCTGAAAAGTGTGAATTTTGGGTCAGATCTGGAAACTTCTTGGGCTACATAATAAGTGAGAAAGGAATTGATCCTGATCTGGATCCACTTAATGCCTTGCTAGCTATAGGCCCTCCTCGAAATATTAAATAATTTCAAAGATTAACCGGATGGTTAGCTGCGTTGAACAAGTTTATTTCAAGATCGTCAGACAAGTGCACTCCATTCTTCCAAGTGTTAAGGAATGCTAAAGAATTTCGTTGGTCTCCACAGTGTGACCAGACTTTTATTGAAATCAAGAAGCATTTGCTTCACCTAAAAATATTTTTAAACTTGTTCGAGGGGAAAAGATCTATGTATATCTAGTTGTATCAGAGTATGCACTAAGTGTTGTGCTAGTAAGAAAAGGGGACAATAACCCTTGTTCGATGTATTACATCAGTAAAAGTTTGTTGGATGCTGAAAGAAGATATTTGAGGTTGGAGAAATTGTCATTGGACCTAGTAATTGCAGCAAAAAAGATGATACTATACTTCCAAGCTCATTCCATTGTTGTTCCAAAATATTTCCCCTTGAAAAGTATTCTTCAGAAAGCAGATGTGTCAAGTAGAATGACCAAATGGTCAGTGAAGCTGGGTGATTATGATATTGATTGTGTACCCAAACGATAATTAAAGCCCAGTCAGTGGCTGATTTCTTGGTAGAGTTTCATACTGGCAGATTCTCCGGACATGAGTCAGAAAACCAGACTAAGGACGAATGGATAATTCGAACTGATGGTAGATCAAGTACTATAGGCTGTGGGGCCGGAATTTGTTTAACTTCTCCCTATGGTGAAAAAACATGCCATATGTTTTGGCTTCAGGGTGTCTAACAATGAATCTGAATATGAAGCAGCCATAACTGGTCTTAAGTTGGCTCTCCTATCTGGGGCAAAAATAGTATGGATTCACCATGCTCAAGGACAATCTGAAGCAAAGAAAGAATAGTTGATTAAATACTTTCTTATGTTGAAAGAAGTTGTCGTAAACTTTAAAAATATATGCTATGAGCACATTCCTAGATCAGAAATTACTCTGGCAGACTCTTTGGCAACTATAGCTTATTCTGAATCATACCCATGAATTCTTGTGCAAGAATGCCCATCCATACATGTAGATCAAGAAAAATAAAGTGAAGAAAGTATGAATATACTTGTTATTGAGCCTAAATATTGGAGATATAATCTTCTTCGGTTCATCTCCGATGGGATATTGCCTCCGGATAGAGTTATGGCTAAGAAAATCAAGTACAAGGCTCGCGGTTTCTTGATATTAAGAGAAGTTCGTTGCAAGAAATATTTTAGCAGACCTCTCCTATGTTGTTTAGGATTTAAAGAATCCCAAGCTGTGTTGTCTGAACTACATGATGGAGAAGGTTCTGCACACTGTGGTGCTATAGGGCCCTAACCAGAAGAGTTTTGTTAGCAAGATACTAGTGGCCAACCATAATGGTAGATGATAAAGAGATGGTAAAAAAGTGTGATCCTTCTCAACGATATGGGAATGATATTCACATGCCAGCAGTTCTTATGGAATTCATATATGAACTGATACCCTTCGACAGACGGGGGTTGGATCTAGTTGGGCCTCTTCCCATGACATTCGGTGGATGTAGAACAATTATAGTTGTTATTGAATATTTTTCTAACTAGATAAAGGCAGCTCTTTTGGCTGGAACCACTTCGGAAGTCATTAAATTTATTTTATCTAACATATGCTGCAGATTTGGGGTTCCCCGAAAGATTACAACATATAATAAAGAAAATAGGAAAGTTGAAGTTGTAAATAGGACGATTTTGTCTGGATTGAAAAACAAATTGGAGGGAGATGCAGGAAAATGGCCAAGTTATTTACAAGAAGTATTGTAGGCCTACCATACTGCACCTCGAGCTGCTACACAAAAATCTCATTTCGTTCTGGTGTATGAGATGGATGCAATTACTCCCACGGAAGCTATATTACCATCTCACATAGTCCAAAACTATTCCGAACATGCTAATGATATAGCAGTCAAGAATCAGTTGGATTTGATTGAAGAAAGAAGAGTTAAAGCGCATATGAGAACAACACATTTGAGTTGATAAGATATATTGAACACTTGATCACATTTATTAAACACATGTCCTTGAAGATGTCTGATACTTTTGTTCAACACATCTGAAATATTGAGGTTATTTAAACATTGGCCATAAAGAGTTAAACAAAATTTAAACAAAGATGAATATGATATTAAAATCCGATTTGACTAAAATCAATCTCTGATGTTCAAAATGCCTTGACTATTCAAGGAAGTTAAAGTTTTACAACGTAAAGATTAAACAAACAATGAAATAAAATTCCTTGGCCATCCAAGGACTTTAGTCTTTCAAACAAAAAGTACACAATATAACCTTAGGGCTTGTTCCCTTTGGTTTTTTCCTCACCACCGTCTTTTTTTGGACTTTTGAGTTCAACAATTGAAATCTTACCCTTTTCTTCATCGTCTTTGGAATCAATCCCACTGGAGTAGCTGTGTTTGTCACCATCAACCATTATAGGGAAAATGATATCTTCATAGTCTATATATTTCCACAAAGGACCAAGAGTCCTCTTAGGAAAGGTCTCATGGAACATTAAGACCATGTCGAACTTAATTCTATCATCCCTCTTCTCCAGATAATCCACTACTCCACCAACATATTTCTCTATCCCTGCAACTATTTCTTGAGCTTGTTGGCGTTCCAAGACAGCTTTCTCTTTGGTATTCTCTTGGACAAGTATTCTCCAACTTGACTTTGTCATCGGATAAAGTCTGGATAGTATTGTCATTAGTTTGTAGTTGCCCCTTCAAAGTTGTGATATCATTTGAGGAAGAAGTCTTCAGATCAGAGTACTTGGTTTGGAGGTATTTGCTGGCTTTTTCTAACTCCAATAGTTTAGAAGGTAAATCCTATTTTTCCTTCCTCGATAGTTTTATGTTTTGTTGAGCGCTGAGAAAATCGTTTGTCAAGCTTTGCTTTTCTATATTCAGGGAGTTGATGGTAACAGTTTGATCCCTTAGTTGTGTTTACAAATCAAGCACTAGACGAATATAACCCAAAAAGGCATGGCTCAAGGTATCTTTCTTACAAGATATCGCGTAAGTCTCACCATTGTGGGTCACAATATTGATGTTCTAAAAAGCGTCTAAATCATTAAAATATATATTGATGTTCTGAAAATCGTCAAAATTTACCTTTTTATTATATCACCGGTAGCCTGTTCGGAATAGGGATTGGGTGGAATTTCCTCTTATAAGGTAGGATCGGCAGAAGCTGGAGGAGGGATTTCAGAAGGACGAAGAATTATCTCTGATCCCAGAGTAACTTTCTTCTTCTTGGTAGCTTTTTCACCACTGTTGGCCTTACATTTCTTATCTTTCTCCGAAATTTTTGGTAGGTTGTCTGACCCACCAGCCTCTTTGACAGTAACTTCTACTGCTTCCAGTAAAGCAACATTAATGCCTCATTGGTTCTCCAAACCGGTCCTTTTAGTGGTTGCTTGAGGTGGGTCTGTTGTGTTTTTCTTCTTTATATTGTTCTTCATTTTGTTCAGATGACTGGGGGATTTGGCCCTATAAGGCATGTCAAGTTTAGCATCTTTAGCCTCTGTCCTCCTCAGGATGACATCTGTAGGAGGAGGGGTGGCTATCTCTTCCCATGAGAGGTCTCTTCTCCCCGTGGTGTTCCACATATGAGACCTCACAAAGTCCCCCGATTTGAAATAGTTGTGGAAAACATTGTCTCATTTCTCTAAGGCCTAAGAGTTCAGTTTGGAACATGTATCCTGACCTGCCTCTACATAGTCCGAAAACTCTAGAAATACTGAGACACAGCTTGGTCAAGTGGAAGTACCTGACTATCTCTGGATCCAAAGGAAACCAAAGTCCCCAGTTCAGCACCTCTGTATAGAACACCAGCTCATTGGTTTTGCAGTCCATCAGAGTTTCTATGGTGATTGGGATTGTCACCTTGACAGACTCTGGGATTCCCCACTTCGTACGAATATGACCCAATTCAGCAGTATAGGTGTATACATAGGCTATATTTTGAAGAGACATCAAATACTTCACACTAATCTTCTTGAAGTTTAGCCCCACTCTCCCCTCCAGACTCTTTGGAAGCGCATCTGGATGACTCAAACCCACTTTAGTCTTGCCCTTCTGATCTACAGCTGTGTCCTCTGTTTGTCCGAACGCCTCAAAAGAGGCATCATCTAGACTATCCTCCATATTTTCTTCCATTATAGTGGAAGGCTGTTCGGATGGTTTGGCTTCTGTCAGGGGCTGCTGTCTGGTTGGTTTGGTTTTTGGTACAGGTTTTACTACCTCCGAATTGGAGGGTTTTGAAGAAGTAGGAATAGATTTTGACTTGGATTGATGGGTTACTCGGCGTCGGGTTAATTTCTCTGGGGATTTCTCTGTATCTGAACCCATTGCAATAAAAAACGAGGGCATTCTAATACTAGAAACAACTTTCTGTTCAGAGAGAGGGTTTTGGGACTCTTGGACAAAGGACCCCGATGGAAGAGGAGAAAGGCTTGAAAAAAAGGAAACTTTCTAACCTTGGGTGCTTTTGAGGATGATGAACCTAGGTCTATATTCGTTTGTGATTAATTGGTTCCTTCACCAGGAGAAACAGGAAGGCCAGCAACGATTCCTTCGTCTCTTGCAACTTTCTCACTCTCTCTAACTCGGATAAGTTTAACCAACCTCCTTTTACTAGAGCGTTTCTGGCTGTGAACATATATGACTTGAACACAAATTTGAAGGTATACTGAAATTTCTCTCACTAGAAATGCTTGTAGTTTTTGAAGATATGGGAGTTAAAGCCTAGGTAACTTTCTAGCCTAGTAGGTATGAGAATATAGGAGAAAAACTATTGAGAGGTCAAACCAGACCCTAAGACGTGTCCCACAATTGGGAAAAGACTCTTAGAATTCTGAACTGAAAAATCAGTTCCACCAAAATTCGAACAAGGTCACTCTTGAAATTTTTGACAAGAAGCAGAAAAGTTTACAGTTCGGATACAACAAACAGATCGGATAATGTTGATATTAAGTTTTAAGAGTTAGCTCTTCTAAATATTCTTTGCAAGACCTAAAAGGGCTACTGATGAGATCTGATATTTTAGCTGCTGAGTCTTGGCTTAATCCGATGGGCAGTTCGGACCATAACCACTATTATAAAAAACCGAACAAGACAAGCGTAACAAATGATGAGTAAGGTAGATGCTGGTCACTTCACTAATGGGTCCTTAAACTTGATCAGACTCCACTATTCGATCCGATAGGCCAATGAGTCAATAATTAACTATAAATACCCCAACCACTTTCATTAATAAGGGTAATTAAAATTTATTACTAACACACAAATTAATTATCTCACTAATCTCTACTCTAAACATTAAAATCTCAAACCACTTTACAAAATTACCCTCACACAGAAATTAACCAAACCAAATATTAGAGAAACTGCAGAAAACTTTATATATTAGAGTATACGGAAATACAACACAACTTTCTAGCTATAAAGATGGAACCATACTCAACCTTTAATCGACCTCTCTTGTAATAAAATAATAATTGTTATAAAAATAGAATCATAGATTATTGGCAAAATGACTCTTGGGATCTTGGCATATAAAAAGAAAAAATCCGAAATTCAGACATTAATAAAATACTAAAATTCACAATTCATGAAGATAGGGAAGACACTATCTTATGAAATGCTTCTCCGAATGCTCTTTTATATAAAAGACACTTTTAACAATATTAGAAATCAGGATACTCAATCAATTTTTTTCAAAAAAGTTTGGAATAACATAACTCCACATAAGTGTTCATTCACCATTTGTTAACTACTTAAATGATTGATCTCAATGGATACAATCCTTCAAAATAAATATTTCAATATTGCTTTTAAATGTCAATGTGGTAATAATATTGAACCAATAAAATCACATTTTCATATCTTGTAACATTATATAGGAAGTATAGAAATGCTTTGCATGCCTATATGGAATTTCGGTAAGAAAACATATTACATTAAATCATTTAATTAGTTGTTGGTTCCTTTTAACCAATACAATCATTAATATTAAAACTATTTTGCCATTTGGATTTTGTCTAACGTTTGCTTAAATCGATGTTTGTTGTTTGAATTTCGTTTTAGTGTTTAGATTTTTTTTACGTTTAGATTTAATATGATGTTTGCTTAAATCGACGTTCGTCGTTTGGATTTCATTTGAGTATTTGGAATTTAAATTTTGTTTGTCGTTTGGATCTTGTCCGACACTTGGACTTTGTCTGACATTTGTTTAGATCGACGTTTGTCGTTTGGATTTTGTTTGGGTATTTGACGTTTAAATTTCGTTTTGACATTTGAATTTTGTTCGACGTTTGGTATTTCGTAATATAAAATTTATGATTTGGTATTTGATTTGAAATTCAGAATTGGAAATTGGAAATCGCGAATGTCGAAGCGAAAATATGAGATTGGATATTTTAGATCTTCGATTGAGATTGGAATATGGTTGAAGAAACGTGAAGAAGATGTGTAAAAAAAACTAATTGAAAGATAAGAAAAGATGGATATTTGAAAATCATTTGAAAACCGAAAACAACTTACAAATTTCTTCGCAATAACTTACATATTTTTTTTGACAAATTCTGGATGCTTCTCGTTCTGTCGTCATATATATGAGAAGAGACATTAGCCTATATTTTCTTTATTATTCTTATATCGCATAATATTAATATTATTTTATTTTACTATTTTTTTCTAATAACAATAAGATCCCAAACGTTATTTCAATTTGTTTTTTTACAGAAAGCTGCCTTAGACAATTTGTCGCGACTGCTGTGACGTTGATCATGGTGAACTTAGTAAGATTTATCTAATAAGACCTTATGCATTAGTTCGCCGGGATCGTGAAGTGCATGATTGCGGCAAAACCCTAGAGCATGGTCGCGACAAAGGTTGGCCATGAGTTAAATCAATTATATCTATGCCTTAAACTTCAAATTGTCTACAAGATTGTTTGGATGTAAAGTGTACATGTGGTTGTATGGTATTTTTGAATATTATTAACATGTTTTAAGTTATCCAAACTCTAATAAATACTCAAAGATCTAATGTATACCAAAGTGATCTATATTGGTGAACTGAATTATTATAAAGTTTTGATATTTTTTATTAACAAGAATGTGAACTTTAATCGGTCCAAATGCAGTTTTATTGTTTGATATATTTAATCATGAACACAAGATGATTATTTGTGAGTTGGTCATTAAGAATTAAACTAAAAAGTCCAAGTGAAAATTTTCTTAATTAAATCAATAAGTATGATTAACATTAATTATGCTCAAACTTATACATATGCAAGTTGATATGATTCCCCAAAGGTATCATCCCACTTGATGTTGTATGTGTATATTTTTATTATGTTATATTTGATTATTAAATGTTATTCAGATTATATGTTTTTTGTCATAATAATATTTGGCTATGTGTTGCTTTTATTTGTTATGTTAGAAAATTTGAGCCTTCAACAAAACACCAATTATTGATGGTAGCAAAGAGGTTAAAAACAATAATATAATTCAACATGATCATTACTTTAATGTAGTTTGCGTCAATGTTGAATATGATGATAAAAAATATCCTCTTAAGCTCTTTGCCGAAGGTCTGTGGATACTTTATTGACACTATTCTATATCGTAAACAATCTCTTACTATGTTTGAAGTGAAGAATATCCTAGATTCAAAAGATATTAAGAGGAAAGTTGTTTCAAAAGTTGTCTCAACTGGATACGTGTTAAGTATAAGAGGAAGGCATAAGAAGAGATATTCAAGTAAGAAAATAGAAAGCTCAAAATCTAGTTTTAGAATACCAACTACTAGTTTTAGAGTGAAATGTTGATACTACAAGAAGGAAGGTCAGATCAAAAGGAACTATCCGGAGACAAAAATAGAGATAATCATTAGAAATTTAAAGTTGGTAAAGCCTTAATGGTTTCAGATAATTATGAGTACAATGATGTGTTAATGGCTTATACCTACATGTATAGTAACAAGTGGGTTTTAGACTCTGGAGCTTTATTCCAGATGACTTCCAACAAATATTGATTTGAAGATCTCAAGTTTGTTATTATGGTGGTAAGTTCATACTAGCGAATAATAATCCCTATGTTGTAAAAAAATTGATGATCTCAAGTTGTCTTTGGGACTTAAGAATGTGATAACAGATGTGAGATATGCCTTTGATATTAAATGTAACCTTTTGTTTATTGGAATGTCAAATGAGGAAAATTATAACTATAAGGGTGAAGATGGTAGACTTATAATTTTGTAATGCTCACTAGTTGTTATAAAATCCTATGGAACTAATTATGTGTTAGTTTATGAATGGCTTGTATTAGTCAGAGATGTATCCAATGTTGAGAATGATTATACCAAGGTTAGGTAATTTGAGTGAAGTAAATCTGAACAAACTTAGCAAATGAAAATTGTTGGGTGGTGACAAGTTTTAGAAGTTAAGTTTCATTAAAAAAATTACTAGAGAAGAGTAAGATGGTTAAGTTCCTGAAAAGAAACAATATACCTCATAATGTGCTTGAATATGTTTATTATGAATTTTAGGGACCTACAAAGCATCCTGCAATGGAAGGTGTTAGGTACTTCATGCCTCCGATCGATCACTACTCAAAAAAAGTACGAGTTATTCTTTTGAAGACCAATGGTGAAGAATTTGATGCTTTTAAGGACTGAAAGAAGGTGGCAAAAACTTAGATATGAAAGATATTAAAGAAATTCAGGACCATCAGTGGCTTAGAAAATGGGAATGAACCATTCACTAACTTATGTTCTAAACTTGGCATTGCTAGACACTTGACCGTGAAAGAAAATTCTCAATAAAATTTTCTTGTGCATATAATGAACTGAATCTCACATGGATTCGTATGAAGCATCCGAATATTCAGAAGCTTGTTATATGTAAATGAATATTCAAGAGGAAGGAGGGTATTTGTAAAGTTAAATTATCAAGGTATAAAGCTAAAGTGGTTGATAAGGGATTTACTTAAAAAAGGGTGTTAATACTAACAAAATATTCTTATCAGTTGTGAAATAAACCTCAATAAGGATTATATTGTCAAATATTGCTAGATTTTATCTTGAGCTAGATCAAATAAATGTTACCAATGCCTTCATTTATATAAAACTGAAGGATTTCATCTATATGATCAACCATAAGGTTTTGAAGAAAAAACAGAAGGTTATGTGTGTTAATTTGATCAATTGTGGAAGAATTTTCTATGAAAATTGTATCTATCTTAATGAGGAAACACACATGGAAGATGATATTTTATTTTTTTTATGTCGATGATGATGAGTCCAAATTTTATCACCACTGATTATGAGGACCGGACATGGGCAATTCAGACCAAATCCACCCACTGAACCATCCGAACTAAATTAATGTATTTAAAACTTAATCACTTCATGACTAAGCTAATTACCTACCTACTTAAAAACTAATGAGTCTTTGAACTCAACCCGAATTCATAATCATAACCCGAAAGCCCATATGGCCCAAGGTTAAGGGTATAAATACCCAACCACTCTCATTTAATGAGGACAATTGAAATTAAATACAACCAGACAGCTCAATTCTCCCACTACAATCTATCCAAACATTAAATACCTTTGAAATACCACAAAACTATGGACAAAATTACCCTCAACCGAAAATAAACCACACCAAATTGGCGACCACAGTGGGAGCACGACGGTGCTTGAATCTAGCATTCAAAACCATAAAGAAAAGTCAGTTCGGATGAATCCGGACGAGCAAGAAGTACCACCAGCTTTGGCCGAAGTGCTGGGCGAAAATGATGAATATACAATTGAGGAAAAAGATAGGTTAAAAGTTGAATTAGAAGCTCTGAGAGCTGCCAAGAGGGCAGAAATGGGCACAAAAGAGAAGTCTAAAGCGTCAGTAGCTCATCATACTGACAATCCAAGGGAACATGAGCCCTCAAAAACCAATGTGAGTACGAAAAAGACTCATGTTAGCTAAAAAAAGTCTCACTGGTTTAAACCGGTGGAGAGCTCTGATTCAGACTCAGAATCTTCCAGTAGCTCTTCAGGTGAAGATAAATTCGAAGAATCCTTGTCATCCAGCAGTGATGAAGACCGTTCTTAAAAAAAACAAAAGTTAGTCAAAAATTACTCAAGAAAAAGGGTATGCATGGAAGGTTAAAGAGGCATATAGGCAAAGGATCGTCTTATAGCCAGAGACACGTAGATCGGATGATGATGGATCCTTTTGCCTTCCACGATGAACCAGGTATCTTTGCAACTCCTAATGAGGATACCGTTTTCAGTCGTGGCTGGAATTGGAGACAATCTCCAATCTCCATTGTCTCCATGAAGAATTTTGATGATGACAACAAGTTACTTTGTAGAGCATTCTCCCAATCATTTACGGGGAGTGCTCTGAAGTGGTACAATAGTTTGCCACAAGGCTGCATCAGAAATTTTAATACTTTTTGGGTGGCTTTTCGAAGACAGTTTGTTGGAAGTAAGGAGGTAAAGGGAAATGGAGACACAATTATCCATTGTGCCCAAGAACCAAATGAATCTCTAAAAGAATACATAAGTCTCTTTGTAAATACCAAAAATGGGTTGGCTGATTGCTTTGAACAAGTAGCAATAGCTACTCTAAGACATGGCTTAAACCCTGGAAACTTGGCCGATTCAATAACCAGGAAAAAAGCCATGACATGGGGAGGTTTGCTGAATCAGGTCGGAAAGCAGATTAATGTGGATGAAACAAAGAAAGCAAGGGTGCACAAGCAGGTGAGGTCTGCTCCGGCTGCACCAACTCCAAACCAAAACCAGTCTGGGAACAAGGCTAGGGATACCGGGCAGGGTCATAACAGAGCCAAACCTCAGTCTCAGCCAGCTGCACCAGCCTAGAGTTAGCAATCTAGAAATAAGCGAGGGCCTTGGGTTCAACCGAAGTGTTTTGCAGAATTGAAAGAAAATATAGCCACCATTTATGACAAAATAAAAGACGAAGTACATTATAGAAGGCCGGTTGCGTTACAGTCTCCTAGGGAGAGCTGCAACAATTGTTTCTGCCAGTATCACAATGATACTGGCCATACCACCGAAGATTGTATTGCTTTGAAGCAAGAAGTCCAAAATTTGATTGAAAGAGGAAAGTTGGAAGCGTATGTTAAAAGAAGAGATGGAAATAGGCTTGATAACGCTCATCGGGCTGGTCCGAACAATGCAGGCACATCGGCTCCAGATGGGGCTATGGTCATAATCGAAAGGTTTGATGTAGAGTCAGAATACTTGGACCCTGATCCAACCCGGAATAAAGTGGGTGTTATCGCAGAAAATTGCAAGTCGGTGTCCGGACTTATCAACTTTTATGAGTCACTCACGATTTTCGGAGGAGACACCATGACAACACCAACTACTTCTTCGAGAAAGAGGCATGTTCATACTTTAGCTACCCAACTGCAGGGAGGCATGACTTCCTATCAATCGCAGATTCCATTTCCCTTCATTGTTTTCGACGAGGATGACTTGAGGGATATTGCTGGTTCTCATGAAGATGCTGTTGTCATAGGAGCATCCATTAGGGGCAATGACATAAGACGAATTTTGGTGGACACCGGAAGTTTTGCCACTATTCTCTTTTTAACTTCCTATAAAAAGATGAAAAATCCGGCAGTAATTCAACGTTCGAATAGGTCGATTGTGGGTTTCACAAGAAGCTCAGCAGACGTGATCGGAGAATTCGAGGAGGAGGTTTTATTGGGCAAAGGCCCTTTTAAAAGATGGTAAGAATACTATTCGTTGTGGGGAGATCTTGGCTCTCCAGGATGCATGCCATGGCCTCAACAGTCCACCAATTCTTGAAATATCCTGTGCAAGGACAAGTGGGAGTTGTTCGGAGCAACCAAAAGGTAGCAAGAGAGTGTTATGCAACAGCGTTGGCTCCTCGGACGTTGGGGGCGGTTCAGATCAATGAGGAATAGCAGTTTGAGGGGCCCTCTGGGGGAGAGGGTGAAATTGATGACCCCATAGAGACCCCTGGATTTTTAATACCGATTGAAGAAGTTGAAACACACTCTCTGGCTGAAGGAAAAAGTGTCAAGATAGGATCCAAGATGACATCAGAATTAAAGTTTAAAGTGTTAAAATTCTTGAAAGACCATCATCATGTTTTTGCTTGGTGCAATACTGATGTTACCGGAGTACCAGCAGATATTATATCACACCAACTGTCCATCCAAAGGGACGTAGCACCGGTGATACAAAAGAGAAGAGCTTTTTCTAAGGAAAAGGATGATGTCATAGTTCAAGAGGTCGACCGACTTACTAAGATGGGGCACATAAAGGAGTCTCAATACCCTTTATGGACAGCCACTCCGGTGTTGGTAAAAAAGAAAAATGGCAAATGGCGTATGTGCATTGATTTTACAGATCTAAACAGAGCTTTCCCAAAGGATCTATACCCGGTCCCCCGGATTGATCAGTTGGTAGACTCCACATCTGGAAACAAGCTGCTATCTTTTATGGATGCCTTCTCCGGGTATAATCAGATTCAAGTGGATCCGAAGGATCATGAACATACTACACTTGTTACTGATAGGGGCCTTCATTGTTACAAGGTGATGCCCTTTGGGTCAAAAAATGTTGGGGCTACTTATCAAAGGTTGGTAAACAAGGCTTTTGCTGATCAAATTAGAAGAAACATGGAAGTTTACATTGACGACATGATGGTGAAAAGTATGGACGAAGAGCTACACTTGGAAGATCTCCAAGAAACTTTTGCTAACTTAGTGAAAGTAAATTTGAAATTAAACCCAGAAAAGTTTGTTTGGAGTGCAGTCCGGGAAATTCTTGGGGTATGTGATAAGCGAGCAAGGGATACAGCCAGATCCGGACCATCTTAATGCTTTACTGCAAATGGAGCCTCCTCGGAATATTAAAGAAGTACAACGATTAACTGGGAGGCTGGCTGGATTAAATCGATTCATTTCAAGGTCTTCGGACACGTATGCCCTGTTTTTTCAAAATTTGAAAGGTGCAAAGGACTTCAATTGGTCCTCAAAGTGTGATGAGGCCTTCGATAAAATTAAGAAGCATTTGTCTTCCCCCAAAACTTTGTTTAAACCTGTTGATGGAGAAACGCTTTATCTGTATTTAGTCGTTTCTGATTGCGCAATAAGTGCAGTATTGGTAAGAGAGGTGGACAATTATCCTCATCCGGTGTACAATATGAGCAAAAGTTTGATAGATGCAGAAAAACGATATTTGAAGCTTGAGAAGTTGGCACTGGACCTGGTAATTGCTGCAAGGAATATGAGACCCTATTTTCAGGCTCATTCCATCATAGTCCGGACTTCTTTTCCTTTGAAAAATGTTCTCCAAAAAACTGACCTTTCAAGTAGAATGAACAAATGGTCAGTAGAGTTGGGAGACTACGATATTGATTTTGCTCCTCGAACAGCAGTCAAAGCCCAAGTTGTGGCTGATTTCTTAGTTGAATTCCATTCAGATAGGGAAACTAAGCAAGCAACTGATGTGAAAGACAAAAAATTCTGGGTCGTCCGGACTGATGGTGGATCAAGTACCATGGGATGTGGTGCTGGGGTATGTTTAACTTCTCCGTACGGTGACAGAATGTACCAAGATATATGTTTTGCTTTCAGGGCTTCTAATAATGAGTCCGAATATGAAGCTGCTATAACTGGTTTGAAATTAGCTCTTATTTGTGGAGCCAAAAGGGTCAAGTTAATGAGCGATTCTCAACTTCTTATCCATCATGCACAAGGTCAATCCGAAGCAAAAAAGGAGCAGCTGGTTAAATACTTACTTCTTCTCAAAGAAGTGGCACTTAATTTCAAAAGCATCACATATGAACACATACCCCGAACATAAAATACACTAGCAGACTCTTTGGCAACCATAGCATATACTGAGTCCTACCCTTGGATTCATGTGCTAGAGTGCCCATCCATTCAAAGAATCTGGATAAGGAAGAAGAAAGTCTGAATATACAGATAAAACAGCCTCAAGATTGGAGATATCCTCTCTATTAATATCTCTTGGATGGCATCTTGCCTCCGGAAAAAGCAGTAGCAAGGAAAGTAAAGTACAAGGCTCGTGGTTTTGTCATTCTAAGAGATGTTCTTGATAAAAAAATATTATAGTAAACCTCTTTTACGATGTTTGGGGGTCGATGAGTCTCAAATAGTACTCTCCAAATTACATGATGGTGAGGGATCAGCACACTGTGGATTCAGGGCTCTAAGCAGAAGAGTTTTATTAGCTGGGTACTATTGGCCCTCTAGTGCAAGATGCAAAAGAGTTGGTAAAAAAGTGTGATCCATGCCAGCGATATGGTAATGAAATCCATACCCCAGCTGTCCCTTTGGAATCAATTTCTAAGCCAATACCTTTTGCTCGATGGGGGTTGGATTTAGTGGGACCTCTACCCATGGCATCCTGGGGGCACAAAACTATAATCGTTGCTATTGATTACTTTTCAATGTGGATCGAATCAGCTCCATTGGCAGGTACAACATCAAAAGCTGTTATAAAATTCATCTTATTCAATATCTGTTGCAGATTTGGAATTCCACAAAAAATAACCACAGACAATAGGCCACAGTTCGACAACAAAGAAATGGAGAATTTCTGTGCCTCTAGAGGCATACAACACTGTTTCTCTTCTCCTTTCCACCCACACGCAAATGGTCAGGTTGAAGTGGCCAACAGGACAATACTATCCGGTTTGAAGAAGAATTTAGAAGGGACTGCTGGAAAATGGCCAAGTTACTTGCAAGAAGTTTTGTGGGCTTACCGGACCACTCCCGAGGCTGCAACACAAGAGTCTCCCTTTGCCTTAGTATATGGGATGGATGCCATAGCTCCCATAGAAGCTACTCTCCCTTCTTTTCGAGTTCATAATATTTCCGAACACGCTAACGAAGTGGCAATCAGAGGCCAGCTCGACTTAATAGAAGAGAGAAGAGTTAAGGCTCACCTTAGAGCTGCACACTATCAAGGTTTGATGAGCAGCAGGTTTGCTTTTAAAATTAAGAGAAGGGATTTTCAACCAGGGGATAAGGTATTGAGAAAAGTTTTCCTACATACTAAAGAGAAGCAGTTTGGTAAGTTCGCTCCAACTTGGGAAGGAATCTATGTGGTCATTGAAAATCTTAAGCCTGGGACATACCGGCTCCAAGACAAAGATGGAAGGATTTTGAATCACCCCCGGAACATTGAACACCTCCGTTTGTACTTGGAATATAAACTATGTAAATATTTACTTGTTTAAAAGTTTATGTAAATATTTGGGGGCATACTCTTTCCTACCCTGGTGGCGCGGGGAGGTTTTAATGAGGTGTCCGGGATTTTTTATAAAATTTGATGTCTTCTTAAAAGATTCGGAGTGTTTCAATCAAAAGTTCTCTGAAATTTTTCATCAATAGCAGACCGGATTAAATTAGTGGAGTGATGACTAATTAAATATTGGTCATCGGAGAATTTAAACACTCTCACTTTAAAATACTTGTAAAATAATTAAGGGCTATTTAAACATTAGCCACCAAAATTGAAAAAATTATGAAAGAATGCAGGAGTTGTGCAAAATGAAACTACCCATTAAAACATACGAAATGTCTTGGCCATCCAAGGACTTTGAATTGTAAAACCAAGAAAGGTTTATCCGGAAAAGGACCGGACACGGTTACAAAGAATGCCTTGGTCATCCAAGGACTTTGGTTCAATCACAACAAAATTAAAAAGATAATTGATATTCTAAGGCTGAGCCTTTGATGATGGCTCAGCCTCACATGGCTTCTTCTTCTTTGGGTCGTCATCCGGGCTCTCTCCAGTCTTTTCTTCGTCATCGGTTGTGTCATCCCAGCCACTGGAGTAGTCATGCCTATCACCCTCATCTAAAGTATGGTGGGGAATATCTTTGTACTCCACAAATCGCCATAAATCTCCCAATGTCCTCTTCGGAAATTTTTCATGAAAGAGGAAAATTATATCTGACTTGACTTCAGAATACCTTTCCTCCTGAGAATCTATAACCTCATTGGTATAAGCATCAATCCTAGCCTGGATTGTTTTCTCCTACTCCCTTAACAAGTCAGCCTTTTCTTGCTCAACCTTGGACACACTATTTTCAAGAGAGATATTGTCATTAGTTAAGGCCTGAATGATGCTATCTTTGACCTTCACCTCCTCTTTTGAAGAAAAGAGGTCTTTTACCAGATCAGATTGCTTGAGTTGGACTTCTTTGACAACTTTGTCCGAAGTGGCCAACCTTTTGGCCAAGTCCTCCTGACTTTTCTTCAACTCCTCATTCTCTTTCCTCAATACCTCAGTAATTTGGTTGGCACTAAGAAGATCGTTAGATAGTTTCTCTTTGTCAGAATTAAGGGCATTAATGATTTTTGATTGATTTTGTACTTGCTTTTCCAAAATAAGCACTGGCTGAACATTGCTCAGTATGAAATGAGCGATGGCATCTCTTTCACTTGAGACATAAAAAGACTTACCATTAAATGTGACGGTGTTCGAAGAACTTGGGGGAAGATAGGGCCCAGCAAAATCATATCTGGGGAGGTTTTCAAAATAGAGACCAATCTCCTCAAGCCCAGTGATGTCGACACCATCAACACTGATATCCCCTCCTCCAACCTCTCCGGTTTGAAAGTCACCGGGGATCTCTTCTGCTCTCATAGGATCAGTAGGGTCAACTGGAGGCAGTGGCTCCGGAGCCCGGAGAGGAACCCCATCTCCCTTGGAAGTTTTCTTTTTCTTGGCATCCCGGTCTCCACCTTCTGCTCCCTTTGTTTGTCCTTTTTAGGGACCTTTTGGGGTTTTGGAGACTCAGCTACTTCCTTGGTGCTCTCGTGTTCCACTACTTGTAGTAAGGCATCATTGATTTTTCCTTGACCTTATCCCTCTAGGTTTGTTGGGACAGTTTCCTCCACCTCGGTTGGATTAGCCTCTACCACACCTTGCTTAACCTTAAATTTTTTACCCTTCATCTTGCTTGGGGCTTTAGCTCTGCTCGACAAGACCAATTTTCCATCCTTTCCCTTTGTCTTCCGGAGAATCACTCCCAGAGGGGGTAGAGTGGTTAATTCCTCCCAAGACAGATCCCTTTGGTCCGTTGTATTCCAAAGATAGGATCTGGTCAAATTGCCTTCAGTAAAGTAGTTGTGGAAGCGGTTCACACATTTTGCAGCTGCCCAAGCATTTAGCTTGGCACAGGTACTTTGCCCAGCCTCTAAGTAATCGCTGAAGTCCTTGGGCAGCACTACCAAAAAGCAAAAGAAGAAGAATTAGATAAATTTTTTGGTATAAGTAAAAATAGAAGTATGTGGTGAGATTGTTACCATCACTACGCCATCTGCTGGTATGCATGCTTGGATTATCACCAGATTTAATTTTCTTTCCATTCTCCCAGGCACCGCTGACGAAAAGAAATTGAGTCTTCCAGCTTTTCTCTGACTCGAGTAAGTCATCTACCACCTTGTAGTCATCACTCATGTTGAAGTGATAGAAAGGGATGACATGATTTCTGCAGAGGCTTGCTACAGCAGCAAATTGCTCTATCGGAAGAGGAATTCCGGAGAGCCTTGAAGCTATGATACATGTCATGAGGGTGAATTATGCGTTAGGGCCTAGCTGGCTTGGGCAAAGCTTTATTAGATGAAAATATCTGACTATTTCTAGGTCCAAGAGAAACCTAAGTCCCCATTTAAATAGCTTAGTATAGATGACAATCTCGTTGAGCTTACAATCTATGGGCGTCTCCGGATCGATTGGAATCCTTACTTTAACATTCTCTGAAATACCCCACTTCGTCCTCATCCGGCCAAGTTCAGCTGTGTGAATGAAAGCATAATTGATTTTTTGTATGGCCAGCAAATATTTAACACTTACTTTGCGGAAACAAGGCCCCACCTTTCCCACAAGGCACTCCGGTAGGTCCGGATGTTTCAAACACACTTTTTCCTTGCCTTTGCTCTTCCTAGTAGCGGCAGTCTCGCTTGTTTTCCCGAAGACGTCAGTCTCGAAAGGGGATTCTTCGATGCTGTCCTCCATTACATCCTCCATTACCATAAAGGGATTGTCAGCTGTTTTAGGAAGATAAAAGCTAGTAGTTGGCTTAGTAGGCCCTCCAGATTGTTGAACATCCTTTCCCTCTTGTAATCTAGAGTCCGGTTGGGGCTCGGACCCGGAGATCTCTTTTCGAAGACTTGAGCTAGTTGCCTCCGGACCGGAAAACTTGTCCTGGGGAATTTTGATGGGTGCTTCTGACCCTGTGGTTTTACTTTTTGCCCAGATTTCGAAGGTGTGGATTATGATTGAGGCTGTGTACCAGCAGCCTGCCCTTTTACCAGATAATCCCTTCGTCTATCTACCAGTTTCTCCGGAAATATCAATATCTGACCCCATGGCAATGAATGGGGAAGGTTTTCTAAGGCTTGTAACCGCCTGTTCTGGTTCAACGACAGGCTCTGACTCTTGAACCGATGAGCCCGAGACGATTGGAGAAATAATGGGTTGAAATAACCTTCTGGGTGTAGAACTCTTGGCAGAAGATGAACCCCGATCAGGCTCTGAGCTTGGTGTATTAGACTTGTCAACAGGAGACACAAGGAGGCCTGCAACAATGCGCTTTTATCTCTCGACTTTTTGAGATTTTTCTAACTCCGATAAATTGAGCCACCCACCTTTTACCAAAGCGTTTCTTGCTGTGAACATAAACTCACACCAAAAGAAAGGTTTTTTTAGAGATGAAAGTTTTGAAGTTTAACATAGTAGAGATAATGAAGATGATAAAACAGTAAAAAGTGAACTAATTTATAGTAAAAGAACAAAAGATGCTTCGATGCCTAGGAGAATTCGAAAGGGTAAAAGCAATGATTAAAGACGGTGCTGATGTCACACGCATCAAATGAAGAAATTGCTTTTCGAAGCAAGTGGAAGTGCCATTCTAGGAGAAAAATGGCCGGTGTGGCGAATCAGAGGAGGACACGTGTCCCACTATCTTTGGCAAAACTGCTCAACTTCTAAGGGTTTTTAGTCTGTCCGGATAAAGTCGTTATGCTTTTCAAACCATCCGAACAAAGTTGTGATTACACTTGAAATATTTTTTAGGTCTTGCCAAAGGTATTCGAACACAACCTAAAAAAGGGGCTACTGATGAGTCCAGATTTTATCACCACTGATTATGAGGACCGGACAGGGGCAATTCGGACAAAATCCACCCACTGAACCATCCAAACTGAATTAATGTATTTAAAACTTAATCACTTCATGTCTAAGCTAATTACCTACCTACTTAAAAACTAATGGGTATTTGAACTCGACCCGAATTCATAATCATACCCCGAAAGCCCATATGGCCCAAGGTTAAGGGTATAGATACCCAACCACTCTCATTTAATGAGGACGATGAAAATTAAATACAACCATGCAGCTCAATTCTCCCACTACAATCTATCCAAACATTAAATACCTTTGAAATACCATAAAACTCTGGACAAAATTACCCTCAACCGAAAATAAACCACATGAGATGACATACTTATTGCCGGGGAAAACATAATGAAGATTAAAATTGTAAATACACAGCTGAAATGAGACTTTAAAACATAGGGTATCAGAGAAGCTAATATGAATCTAGAATGTAGATTAGAGGAACATAATAAGAGTTTAACTATTATTATTATTATCTCAAAGACATTACTATCGAAGGTAGTTGGGATTTTAGAATGTCCAAAGCTAGATTTGTTGAAACTCTCATTGGTGCTCAATTCAAAATCAACACTACTCTAACGTCATTGGAAGAGAAAGATAAAAAGTTTATACAATAAATACCTTATATCAATGTCATTGGAAGTATTATGTATGCTATGATCTGCACTAGATTATATTTTACATACTTGATTAGTGTTTTGAGCAAATTTATGGCTAATGGAGGGACACATCACTAAAATCCTCTTCAATGACTCATGAGGTACTTGAAGGGTACATTAAATATTAAAATATGTTATAATAAAAAAACATGGATATGTTAAGATGGTATGCAGAATTTGATTATGGAGACTACCTAAATACAATGGGGTCAACTTTGAACTATATGTTTAAAGTGTAGAGTGTTTAGTTGGAGAGATACTATGCAAAAAGGTAGTTGCTTTGTCATCTATATAAGATGAATATACCATTCCCAGTGATATAATAAAAGATACCATATGGTTAAATAGATTGATATATGAGATCATTAGTCGAAATAAATACTTTATATTGTTTTATGATAATGCTACTACTCTTCACTTGAGGAAGAATCCGAAGTTCCATCAAAAGAAGAATCATATAGATGTTAAGCTTTACTTCATCTAAGATGTGGTGGAGAAATATCAAGTGAACGCTGCAAATATTATAACTGAATATAATCATTCAGATGATCTGACAAAGTATTTCTAGTTTTTATTATATGAGACTAGTGCAAGTTTTGGATTCATGTGAATTTCCTTCCTTTAGAAAAAATAGGATCATTAGGGTAACAAATTTTGGATTCACCTAGAAGTGTAGAATATAGTGTTTCGTTTTCCGGATAATCTCTGAAGTCTTGTAAACAATTTCTTATTGAAATATTTTTGGGGTTCTCCAAAAATTTCAATTGGATAAAATCAGAGATATGTACTTTGAACAGAGAGGATGAAAATGATATATCATTTCCTTTTCAACAGAACCCATATTTATAATTTCGACCAACCAAAATACAGTTTGTAAGTTAGGGCAGTTAGGGTCTCTCAACCGGTTTTGTGTTAAAACGGTCAAAGATAGCATCATTCAGGCCTTAACTAATGACAATCGTGATATAATCTAACAAGCGTGCACTCCGCACTCCGCCCTTTGACCCCGCTAATCGTGATATAATCTAACAAGCGTGCACTCCGCACTCTACGACTTGTTTGATAATATATCATGATTAAATTGGTCGACTAGTCGATCCAATTACACTAAAATAAATAACAAGAAGTCTAAGTGGATAATTACTAAGTATAAGGTGTAAGTGAAGTAATCTGAAGATGGAACCTAAGCTCAGAGGTAAAGTATTATTTTAAAAGGTTGCGAGTGTTGTAGGGTTTCAGACCTTATAAAAGGGTTCAATCCTATAAGGTTATACAATTCAATATAGTGCGTTTTGACCATTATAGAATTGTAGCCTCAACATATATTTTGAGTCTCGGATGTGTTTGGTTATTATACATGAAGTAAGTTTTAGCATGAGACAAGTCTCGATATCATGGGAATATATTTTAGGAAGTTTCTTATGATGAAGCTTAAAGCGTTGGTTGTCATCTGGAAATTAGATTACGTTGATTTGGTATATTGGAAGGGGTTTAATTGAAGAATATTTGACATGACAAGGTATTAAAAGTTTGTTATAGCTGAGTTGGATGTACTAATTGACCACAACCAATGATCTAGAATATAATATATTATGTATGACAAACTTACTGTACGAGTTGATCGAATTCGTTATTCATGAGTTTGTGTAATTTTATTATTATTCTGAGCATGGTGTAACCTACACATTTTATCTTCCTACTTATACATGAAGTAAGTATCAACATGAGACAAGTCTCGACACTTTTTTGTATCCTAATTATACATGAAGCTTATGTGGCAAGATAGTACATGTTTGCTATAACTAATCTGGATGCACTATTTGACCACATCCATTGATCTAAAATAAATTACAAGTTGTATAATAAACTTACTGTACGATTTCATAAAACTAGTTAATTTAGATCTTGTGTTACTTCCTTGGGTTTCCATTGTAAGCATGGTGTAATCTTTACTATTTTGGATCCTATTTATATTGATGACATAACACATATGCAAATTTAATCTCATGGAAAATTTAATTTTAATATTATAGTGAAGCATTGCTCTCGCTAAATACAAAGTATCTAAAAAACAAAAAGCTTTATTTGTAAGAAGTTTAAAAAATACATATTTCTTGCTAAGTTATAATAGAGTTGATGAATTCTTAAAGAGAATCATTTGAAATACACTAAATAAAATACTGAAGGTCCTAAGATATCATTGAAGCTTGATATTTTATTTTAAGAAGTTTAAAAAATGCATATTTCTGGTATATTATTTTCTTTGAATTTCCTTGTAATTATTTCCTCAAAATAAAACTAGCTATGTACATTAATGGAAGTATGATTGCTTCATAATGTGAAACACGTAAATCATATGTTGATTTTATTTGTTGTCACTATTTCATTCTTGCCAAGATAGATTAAGAACTTTGTTGTATTGACTGTACTATCAAAGCCAAAGTGTTGAAGTCTAAGAAAGCTAGTTATCCGAAACTTAGTTTCAGTTCCAATTGATATTATTTCTCTATGTACATGAATACTACTGCATAAATTTTCTTGTGAAGTTCCAAGCTTAGTGTATTTCCTTAACAGTTTTTGTTACATGTCAAATCTTATTATGCATGCGTGGGTGATTTTTGATTACTTTGATAAACTGTTTTAGAAATATTTGACCCAAATTAAATTAATTTAGTTAAAAAAAATCAAAATTACTTTTAATATTTTTTTTGGATTCAGTTTTCGTTGGTTTTGTATTTTTAAATATTGTGAACTGTTAGATGTAGACTAGAAGTAACTCTTTAACATAAATATTCCATAATTGGATCTATCTTATCGTATATTAGGAAATAACTGTTCGAACTCTCTAGTGAAGCTTAAACCATGACGTAATTGCAGAGATATCAACTGATTCTAAAGGCTTAGAGAAGCTATCAAAGACTGACAACCATTGCGTCATGTGAAATATTTATTGAGCTGAAGCAGGCTGGTACAAAGCAAGGTAGTCCGAAGCAAGGTTATCTGAAGAACCACTTTGATCCAAAGCGACTTGGACCATAACACCTGGGCTGAAGCAGAGTCTTTTATTTTGTTGGGTCTTTATATTAATTGGGCCTCATTATTTAGTCTTCTTATATTAATTAGATTTTCTACATTAATTAAGTCTTCTATATTAACTAGAATTTGATATTTATGAGGCTTCTTATATATAATGGATTATGACTTATTTAAGGCATTGATTAATGAGTTTTAATCTGGTGCATCTCATAAAAGAATTAGTGTTTTCCCTAAACATATAAACAAAAAAAGATATTGTTTTATACGATATGCAATATGATGCAATTATGCGAGTTTTATATTTCCGGAGAGAAATAAACTAGCTCTAGGTATTCTGAAAGATAAGTAAGGTGAGAGAAAATATTTTGAAATGGGTTGTGCAAATCATGTTATCTTTTGTCACAAAGAATGTTTGAACTTTATGCTTGGAGATTCTTTTTGCAACCTACTTATACATAAAAGAATGTATGTTTCCTGTTGATATAGGATTTCTTCACAATCCGAACCATGTTACATACTAGCTTATGTACTTGGAATTATTACACTTTTTTTATTTGTTGCTTCATGTTTTACATGAAATTTAAATCATTTTTTGTAGGTTCGTTAAATCGTATATCGGTTCTTACCTTGACTGAACAGTAATGGTTATCCCAACACATGGTGCAACAACACTAGAAAGAGTAAATTGATCACCGATGTGTAGGATGGAGAAGACAAGAAAGCCATAAACTCCAAATATCTTCAAACGAAGAGTGTATTAATGGTGACTCCAAAAGGCATGGAAATAGTGATATGTCATTTGGGAAAGATGACTCAAGATGAGAGACAAATTTTGGTCAAAGTCTAAAGGGACTTCAATAGGTTAAACATGTATATGTTGGGTAAGCAAGAAGAATGGGCATATCAAATGGAACTACCTAGATAAGAGAAACGGAAATAACTAATAAAAGACCAAAACTGAAGATGATGCAATGATGTATGATGATTGTGAGTAAGTCGATGGGTAAATGACTTCTTATTATTACATGAACAACTATAAATGAGTGTTGGATTCGGGTGCATCGTTTCACATGACTTTCAATAATCATTTCTTTGAAGACCTGTGAATGTTTGATGGATGAAGGGTCATCATCGAAAATGACAAAAATAGAAGGATCATCTGGTAATAACAGGTTGTGGTTGCATGACCAAACTGGCCACATATCTGGTTGGTTGGTCTATTTGAGGAGTATTTACCTCCACGTTCCTTGTAAGTATTAATATATCTCCATTTATTATTATTAAACTGATTCGTTTATATGTAACTACGACCATGAGGTCTAAGAAAAGAGCTTTTCCCTCTAGTTTAATTGTTGTTGTAATTACCATATTGTGACTTATTTTCTCCTCTGTGTAGCTGTCAGAGTAAGATTAACCGTAGCAGACCGTAGAATAGACAAATGATCTAATATATGGAATCTTAATAATGATTTCCTCAAAATAGTAGAAATCAACTGGCAAGAGAATCTTAATGGTCATCTCATTAATGTTTTCTCAATAAAGCTCAAAAGATTAAAATAAAGACTAAAAATTTAGAACAAAGATACTTTTGGTACTATATTTGATAATATAGACCAAATAGAAGATGAGGTAACCAATTTCTTCTAGCACCTCCTACTTTTGAAGAAATGTTAAACTCAATACACACACTCAATCCAAATAGTGTAGCTGAAGTTGATGGTTTCAACTCCAGATTCCACCAAACTTGCTTGCCAATCATTCAAAATGACATGTGTAAAGTTGTTATTTCTTATTTCACAACTCACATTTCTCCCAAAGGCATATATGCTACTAAAATATTCCTTTTTCCAAAAAATGAATCTCCAAAAACATGGCAAGACTTCAGACCTATAAGTCTCTGTACATTCTTCAATAGAATTTTATCTAAAAACATTAATCTAAGATTAGTTGAACTCATACTCACAATTATATTTAAGGTTTAGGGTGGTTTTGTTAAGCACATAAATATACATGATAATATATTAATAACCCATGAACTTACTCATGGTGTTAATAAAAAAATCATACGTCAATCTAATACTAAAATTAGATAGGCTAAAGCCTTCGTCATGTAATTGGAGTGCCAGCTAATATTATTGCATGTTTTTGCATAGTGTAATAGTGATGTCATTGGATTTCCATATGATATTATTTTCTATAAGTTTTCGATTCGAAGTGTTATTCCACCAGTTGTACAGAAAATGAGATCTTTCTCCACGGAAAAAACAGATTTGATTGTTCAAGAAGTTGACTGTTTAGCCAAAATAGGTCACATTAAAGAATTTCAATACCCTTTGTGGACTGCCAATCCCGTTCTGGTTAAGAAGAAGAATGGGAAGTGGTGCATGTGCATTGATTTCACTGACCTTAATAAGGCATGCCCCAAAGATCTTTATCCTTCTCCTCGGATAGATCAATTGGTGGGTTCTACCTCTGGAAACAAGTTATTGTCTCTCATGGATGCTTTTTCATGCTAAAACCAGATACAAGTAGATCCAAATGATCAAGATCACACTACTTTCATCACAGACAAATATCTTCATTGTTATAGGGTGATGTCGTTCCGATTGAAAAATGTTGGGGTCACTTATCAGAGGTTAACGAATAAAGCTTTTGCTGATCAGATTGACGGAAACATGGAGGTTTACATAGATGATATGATGATTAAAATCTTGGAGGAAGATCCACATATATCTGACCTTCAAGAAACATTCTCTAACTTGGAGGCTGTAAATTTAAAATTAAACCCTGAAAAGTGTGTATTTTGGGTCAGATCTGGAAACTTCTTGGGCTACATAATAAGTGAGAAAGGAATTGATCCTGATCTGGATCCACTTAATGCCTTGCTAGCTATAGGCCCTCCACGAAATATTAAATAATTTCAAAGATTAACCGGATGCTTAGCTGCGTTGAACAAGTTTATTTCAAGATCGTCAGACAAGTGCGCTCCATTCTTCCAAGTGTTAAGGAATGCTAAAGAATTTCGTTGGTCTCCACAGTGTGACCAGACTTTTATTGAAATCAAGAAGAATTTGTCTTCACCTAAAAATATTTTAAAACTTGTTCGAGGGGAAAAGATCTATGTATATCTAGTTGTATCAGAGTATGCACTAAGTGTTGTGCTAGTAAGAAAAGGGGACAATAACCCTTGTTCGATGTATTACATCAATAAAAGTTTGTTGGATGCTGAAAGAAGATATTTGAGGTTGGAGAAATTATCATTGGACCTAGTAATTACAGCAAAAAAGATGATACCATACTTCCAAGCTCATTCCATTGTTGTTCCAAAATATTTCCCCTTGAAAAGTATTCTTCAGAAAGCAGATGTGTCAAGTAGAATGACCAAATGGTCAGTGAAGCTGGGTCATTATGATATTGATTGTGTACCCAAACGATAATTAAAGCCCAGTCAGTGGCTGATTTCTTGGTAGAGTTTCATACTGGCAGATTCTCCGGACAAGAGTCAGAAAACCAGACTAAGGACGAATGGATAATTCGAACTGATGGTGGATCAAGTACTATAGGCTGTGGGGCCGGAATTTGTTTAACTTCTCCCTATGGTGAAAAAACATGCCATATGTTTTGGCTTCAGGGTGTCTAACAATGAATCTGAATATGAAGCAGCCATAACTGGTCTTAAGTTGGCTCTCCTATCTGGGGAAAAAATAGTCTGGATTCACCATGTTCAAAGACAATCTGAAGCAAAGAAAGAATAGTTGATTAAATACTTTCTTATGTTGAAAGAAGTTGTCGTAAACTTTAAAAATATATGCTATGAGCACATTCCTAGATCAGAAATTACTCTGGCAGACTCTTTGGCAACTATAGCTTATTCTGAATCATACCCATGAATTCTTGTGCAAGAATGCCCATCCATACATGCAGATCAAGAAAAATAAAGTGAAGAAAGTATGAATATATTTGTTATTGAGCCTAAAGATTGGAGATATAATCTTCTTCGGTTCATCTCCGATGGGATATTGCCTCCGGATAGAGTTATGCTTAAGAAAATCAAGTACAAGGCTCACGGTTTCTTGATATTAAGAGAAGTTCGTTGCAAGAAATCTTTTAACAGACCTCTCCTATGTTGTTTAGGATTTAAAGAATCCCAAGCTGTGTTGTCTGAACTACATGATGGAGAAGGTTCTGCACACTGTGGCTATAGGGCCCTAACTAGAATATTTTTGTTAGCAAGATACTAGTGGCCAACCATAATGGTAGATGCTAAAGAGGTGGTAAAAAAGTGTGATCCTTCTCAACGATATTAGAATGATATTCACATGCCAGCAGTTCTTATGGAATTCATATATGAACTGATACCCTTCGACAAATGGGGGTTGGATCTAGTTAGGCCTCTTCCCATGACATTCGGTGGATTTAGAACAATTATAGTTGTTATTGAATATTTTTCTAACTAGATAGAGGCAACTCTTTTGGCTAGAACCACTTCGGAAGTCATTAAATTTATTTTATCTAACATGTTGCAGATTTGGGGTTCCCCGAAAGATTACAACATATAATAAAGAAAATGGGAAAGTTGAAGTTGTAAATAGGACGATTTTGTCTGGATTGAAAAAAAATTTGGAGGGAGATGCAGGAAAATGGCCAAGATATTTACAAGAAGTATTGTGGGCCTACCATACTGCACCTCGAGCTGCTACACAAAAATCTCATTTCGTTCTGGTGTATGAGATGGATGCAATTACTCCCACAGAAGCTACATTACCATCTCACATAGTCCAAAACTATTACGAACATGCTAATGATATAGCAGTAAGGAATCAGTTGGATTTGATTGAAGAAAGAAGAGTTAAAGCGCATATGAGAACAACACATTTGAGTTGATAAGATATATTGAACACTTGATCACATTTATTAAACACATGTCGTTGAAGATGTCTGATACTTTTGTTCAACACATCTGAAATATTGAGGTTATTTAAAAACAAAATTTAAACAAAGATGAATATGATATTAAAATCTGATTGGACTAAAATCAATCTCTGATGTTCAAAATGCCTTAACTATTCAAGGACTTTAAAGTTTTACAACGTAAAGATTAAACAAACAATGAAATAAAATGCCTTGGCCATCCAAGGACTTTAGTCTTTCAAACTAAAGGACACAATATAACCTTAGGGCTTGTTCCCTTTGTTTTTTTCTTCACCACCATCTTTTTTTGGACTTTTGAGTTCAACAATTGAAATCTTACTCTTTTCTTCATCTTCTTTGGAATCAATCCCACTGGAGTAGCTACGTTTTTCACCATCAACCATTATAGGGAAAATGATATCTTCATAGTCTATATATTTCCACAAAGGACCAAGAGTCCTCTTAGGAAAGGTCTCATAGAACAGTAAGACCATGCCGGACTTAATTCAACCATCCCTCTTCTCCAGATAATCCACTACTCCACCAACATATTTCTCTATCCCTGCAACTATTGGTTGAGCTTGTTGGCGTTCCAAGACAGCTTTCTCTTTGGCATTCTCTTGGACAAGTATTCTCCAACTTGACTTTGTCATCGGATAAACTCTGGATAGTATTGTCATTAGTTTGTAGTTGCTCCTTCAAAGTTGTGATATCATTTGAGGAAGAAGTTTTCAGATCAGAGTACTTGGTTTGGAGGTCTTTGCTGGCTTTTTCTATCTCCAACAGTTTAGAAGGTAAATCCTCTTTTTCCTTCCTTGATAGTTTTATGTTTTGTTGAGCGCTGAGAAAATCGTTTGTCAAGCTTTGCTTTTCTGTATTCAGGGAGTTGATGGTAACAGTTTGATCCCTTAGTTGTGTTTACCGATCAAGCACTAGACGAATATAACCCAAAAATGCATGGCTCAAGGTATCGTTTTTACAATATACCGCGTAAGTCTCGCCATTGTGGGTCACAATATTGATCATCTGAAAAGCGTCTAAATCATTAAAATATATATTGATGTTCTGAAAAGCGTCAAAATTTACCTCTTTGTTATATCACCAGTAGCCTGTTCGGAATATAGATTGGGTGGAATTTCCTCTTATAAGGTAGGATCGGCAGAAGCTGGAGGAGGGATTTCAGAAGGACGAAGAATTATCTCTGATCCCAGAGTAACTTTCTTCTTCTTGGCAGCTTTTTCACCACTGTTGGCCTTACATTTCTTATCTCTCTTTGAAATTTTCGGTAGGTTGTCTGACCCACCAGCCTCTTTGACAGTAACTTCTACTGCTTCCAGTAAAGAAACATTAATGCCTCATTGGTTCTCCAAACCGGTCCTTTCAGTGGTTGTTTGAGGTGGGTCTGTTGTGTTTTTCTTCTTTCTATTGTTCTTCATTTTATTCAGATGACTGGGGGCTTAGGCCCTATAAGGCATGTCAAGTTTCGCATCTTTAGCCTGTGTCCTCCTTAGGATGACATCTGTAGGAGGAGGGGTGGCTATCTCTTCCCATGAGAGGTCTCTTCTCCCTGTGGTGTTCCACATATGAGACCTCACAAAGTTCCCCGATTTGAAATAGTTGTGGAAAACATTGTCTCATTTCTCTAAGGCCTAAGCGTTCAGTTTGGAACATGTATCCTGACCTGCCTCTACATAGTCCGAAAACTCCTTTAGAAATACTGAGAAGAGATATAAATCAGTTCGAAACAGTAACTTAATATTTGAAAGATTAAAGAGGACATAAAAGAAACTCACCAATACTCTTCTAGCGACTCGTCAGCTGGCTTGGGTTTGAGTCGACTTTGATCTTTTTCTCATTCTCCCAGGCCCCGCTGATGAATAAGAACTACGCCCTCCATGGTTTTTATGACTCTTGAAAATCATTTATTCCCCATGTTGTAGTGATAGAAGGGGATGTGATGATTCTTACACAAGTTTGCCACAACATCAAATTGTTCTATGATGCCTGCTAGTAGGGTATACCAAGTGTTCAGGCTCAACTAATTGAGACACAACTTGGTCAAGTGGAAGTACCTGGCTATCTCTGGATCCAAAGGAAACCGAAGTCCCCAGTTCAGCACCTCTGTATAGAACACCAGCTCATTGGTTTTGCAGTCCATCAGAGTTTCTGTGGTGATTGGGATTGTCACCTTGACAGACTCTGGGATTCCCCACTTCGTACGAATATGACCCAATTCAGAAGTTGTGATCTGGATGACTCAAACCCACTTTAGTCTTTCCCTTCTGATCTGCAGTTGTGTCCTCTGTTTGTCCGAACGCCTCAAAAGAGACATCATCTAGACTATCCTCCATGTTTTCTTCCATTATAGTGGAAGGCTGTTCGGATGGTTTGGCTTCTGCCAGGGGTTGCTGTCCGGTTGGTTTGGTTTTTGGTACAGGTTTTACTACCTCCGAATTGGAGGGTTTTGAAGAAGTAGGAATAGATTTTGACTTGGATTGATGGGTTACTCGGTGTCAGGTTAATTTCTCTGGGGATTTCTCTGTATCTAAACCCATTGCAATAAAAAACGAGGGCTTTCTAATGCTAGAAACAACTTTCTCTTTAGAGAGAGGGTTTTGGGACTCTTGGACAAAGGACCCCGATGGAAGAGGAGAAAGGCTTGAAAAAAAAGGAAACTTTCTAACCTTGGGTGCTTTTGAGGATGATGAACCCAGGTCTGTATTCGTTTGTGATTAATTGGTTCATTCACAAAGAGAAACAGGAAGGCCATCAACGATTCGTTCGTCTCTTGCAACTTTCTCACTCTCTCTAACTCGAATAAGTTTAACCAACCTCCTTTTACTAGAGCGTTTCTGGGTGTGAACATATATGACTTGAACACAAATTTGAAGGTATACCGAGATTTCTCTCACTAGAAATGCTTGTAGTTTTTGAAGATAATGAAACATTGAAAAATGGGAGTTACCTAAGAGAAGGTAAAATGATATAAGTAATGATTAAAGGCTGCAAAGTATGAGAGTTAAAGCCTAGGTAACTTTCTAGCCTAATAGGTACGAGAATCTATGAGAAAAACTACTGAGAGGTCAAACCAGAGCCTGAGACGTGTCCCATAATTGGGAAAAGACTCTTAGAATTCTGAACTGAAAAATCAGTTCCACCAAAATTCGAACAAGGTCACTCTTGAAATTTTTGACAAGAAGCAGAAAAGTTTACAGTTCGGATATAACAAACAGATCAGAGAATGTTGATATTAAGTTTTAAGAGTTAGCTCTTCTAAATATTCTTTGCAAGACCTAAAAGGGCTACTGATGAGATCAGATATTTTAGTTGCTGAGTCTTGGCTTAATCCGATGACCAGTTCAGACCATAACCACTATTATAAAAAACCGAACAAGACAAACATAACAAATGATGAGTAAGTTAGATGCTGGTCACTTCACTAATGGGTCCTTAAACTTGATCCGACTCCACTATTCGATCTGATAGGCCAATGAGTCAATAATTAACTATAAATACCCCAACCACTTTCATTAATAAGGGTAATTAAAATTTATTACTAACACACAAATTAATTATCTCACTAATCTCTACTCTAAACATTAAATTCTCAAACCACTTTACAAAATTACCCTCACACAGAAATTAACCAAACCAAATATTAGAGAAACTGCAAAAAACTTTATATATTAGAACATACGGAAATACAACACAACTTTCTGGCTATAAAGATGGAACCATACTCAACCTTTAATCGACCCCTATTGTAATAAAATAATAATTTTTATAAAAATAGAATCATAGATTATTGGCAAAATGACTCTTGGGATCTTGGCATATAAAAAGAAAAAATCTGAAATTCATACATTAATAAAATACTAAAATTCACAATTAATGAAGATAAGGAAGACACTATCTTATGAAATGATTCTCCTAATGCACTTTTATATAAAAGACACTTTTAACAATATTAGAAATTAGGATACTCCATCAACTTTTTTCAAAAAAGTTTCGAATAACATAACTCTACAGAAGTGTTCATTCACCATTTGTTAACTACTTAAAGGATTGATCTTAATGGATACAATCCTTCAAAATAAATATTTCAATATTGCTTTTAAATGTCAATGTGGTAATAATATTGAACCACTAAAATCACATTTTCATATCTCCTAACATTATATAGGAAGTATAAAAATGCTTTGCATGTCTATTTGGAATTCTGGTAAGAAAACATATTACATTAAATTATTTGATTAGTTGTTGGTTCCTTTTAACCAATACAATCATTAATATTAAAACTATTTTTCCTCCAATAATATGTTCGACAATATGATCTGCTAGAAACAAATCAAAATACAATGACCGAAAAACGTCATTCAATAAGATAGTAGACAAAATAATGTATATTCTTTCAAAACTTGACTACTCCGATCTCATTAAAAAGGAATTTTGATCTGGAGATATTAAAGCACCTTATGTTTTAGGATTCTTTAATCATCTTTCCATTAATAAGAAAGCCATACAAGTCAAATGAAATTATGTAGTAAATAATAGACGAAAACTTAATTGTAATGAATCTTGCTTATCCATTGGAGAAGAAAGGTGTGGCTTTATAATCAGAAACAATAAAGGTAAAATGCTTAACTCTATACGAAAATTGTATGGTAAACAAACTTATTTAATTGCTGAAACTAGGGCTCTTCAAGATAGTTTTATTCTAATACAAAAAATGGTATTAGCTATTATATATTAAAACGAATTTTGTAATTCTGTTTGAGATTCTTAGAAGTGGCAAGGCTTCATGGTACCTTAAACCTATAATCGATTGTTGTAAAAATAATAATTGATTCATCAATTAATATAAGACACATATATTGTATTATGCTGCTGATTGAGTTGCAAAATGAGTCTTAAGCTGTAAAACAAACAGTGAATTTTCTATCAATCAAGCATCAAGTAAATCTGTTTAGAATTTAATCCTCAAAGTCACATGCCTCAAAATATCTAATCTACCAACTAGTTCAGTAATCACTTAACAAACAGGTTATATATATAGACTATTGTATTATTTATTTTTGCAGATTCAAAGGTGAATATTAGGATTAAGGCGGTTGGTTGCAAGGTTGCTGGTTGATATGACTCCTCTTATGACCGTTGACTATTAGTTGTTGGTGGATATGGACTCAAATGAATAATTAACAAGTTAATAAGATATTATAAAACATCAATTATACTGTCTTCTAACAAAGATCAAGATCTCAACAAGAGTCTAAAACAAAAGCAAAGCTAAATATATGTATGTTTAACTAAAAATTGAATTATGGTCAAATAATAATTGAACAAGTATGTTTTTTATTCCAATGTATAACCCAAATCGTAATTCTATTCTTAATTCATGTTTGCTTTATTAAAAAAAACAATGAATTTATTTTTTAAAATTTTAAATCATAATTAATTGATTTTAACTCTTGAGTTATAATTGTAACTCTTTTTGAACTTCTTATTTGTTTATAGTATTTTTAAAACTTTTATAATAAATAAAGCTATTTTCGAATAAGCTACTTTGTTAATATGACATTTTGAACCATTTTCATATTTTAAATTTTAAAATAAATTCCAAACTAATTAAAAAACATATTAATTATTTTGTATATTAAAAACATAAAAAAAAAATCAATCACATTGAGAAGATATCAATTATAGATTGTTTATATTTTATTAAGCTATTTAATGTTTGTTAGCTATGTCCAAAGTTTTTGTTAGCATTATCCAACCAAAAACAATATGTTTATTATAGTCATTCTGTTATGACATTTACTTTTTTCAAGTTTTTAATTGTTTTCCTGTATACACACAAATCAATATCTAGAACTAAGTATATCTTGATCGAAACGATTATATATATTCAAAATGTCGGATAAATACAAATATACACAATTGGCTACAAATTTAATGGTTTGTTACATAGGTAATGCTTATTTTAACAATCTATTATTCCTATTCTAGAACAGTATGTACAACCAAAACGTGATTTAAATATAAACAACTAGCTTAATAAAATAAGGCCTTGCGTTACGTCTAGTGGACTGCTTATGAGTCCAAAGCTAAACCAATCTCATTTCAATGCTTTGGTTGATGTTTAGACCCTTCTCGGAGTTTAGGACACACGAGTGTCTTTAGTTCACTTCGGCTGCTTTTCAAGTTGTCGCTTTGGAGTCGTCTTCTTTGCACAACTTTATCTTATCTGTTTATATTTTTTATTCATATCACTTTTTCTTTTCCACTAAAATTTGTGTCTTATTATCTCCTTCCAAACATGAAAGAGATAATCATATCTCTAATCCGTGACGAAAAATAGTTTATGAGAGTGTGACACAAGTTTGATGAAGATATCCGCAGTTTGATTGTGGAATTTTTTATATGATTTTGGAAGCTTAACGAAGAATTTGACCGTCATTGAAGTGCATACTAATTTTTATGTGCTCGGTACGCGCGTGAAAAATAGGACTAAGATACAAAAAATACAGTCCTAAAATTGTTAAAGCAGACAATATGGACAGGAGAAAGAGGTAAGTGAAGTTCACAATGCATTGATTGTAACCATAGTAACTCAGCTTATAAGTTAGTTAATGTCATGTGTTCTGATTCAGTGCTCGAGTATGCCACAACATGTTATTTTTTGGAAGACCAAAAAACCAAAGAGTAACAAAAAAAACCTAGTAGTCTGCAATGAACTTTCAATTATCAGGATAACTAGTCCAGTCAGCATCGGGAAACCCCGTGAGATACAACCTAGGTGGGGTTTTGAGATGGAGACCAAAATACCTTATGTCTGATAAGTAACGCAAAACCTTTTTAACACATCTATAGTGAGTATAGGTGGAACCTTGGAGAAACTGGCATAATTTGTTAACTATAAAAGCTACATGAACCCTAGTATTGAGTAAACATTGCAATGATCTTAACAAAAACTGATATGATATAAGATAATATGAGATAATACCATCATGAAGAGAAAGAAGGTGTCCAAATGGCATATGAATATCACATGGTTTACAATTGGCCATTTTAGCAGAAACAAGTAAGTCTTAATGTACTTTTTCTAATATAATGTGAATTCCAATAGTATCTCTGACTAATTTCATGCTCATAAATAAATGTATTGCTCTCATGCATTCAAGTTAAAGGTATAATGTAATTTTATAATGAATGTGTGGAGATATTGTGACATGTTATCTGTCATGTTTTATGTCATTTACATATACTAGGAATATTAAATAACATGTGTACTAACATAGAAAAACATAGAGCAGTAAAATTTAGAATTTTGGACCCCCTAACGAAGAAATACATCATTTAGACCTGAATACCATGTCTTATGAGCATGTGTCAAGTGATGTAAGGCCTTGTTAAGCTTACACACATGCTACGACTTCAATGGATCTTCAAATCCCCGAGTTTGAACCATATATACAACTTCTTAGACAACTTAGATTGAAAATGATTCATACCGATAAATGAAGAGCGATTTAAACTGATCCAACAAGGTTAAACCAGTCAACAATACGCATATCCTTCCTCTCTGCCAAACAATTTTGGACAAAAGTGTGACAAAATAAAGTGTTGAGGTGGATAATAGTTTATCGAGTAAGTGGTAATAAGACTTTGAATTCACCATCTTCATCAGCCTCCATAATTTTGTTTTTTCTTTCAAATTTTATTTAACAAGTTTTTTTGAATTGAAGAAAAACTATAAAAGCATCACTCTTCTGTTTTAAAGGAAACACCCAAGTGAACCTGATAATTTCATCTCGAAATAAAATATAGTATTTAAATCCAAACTTAGATTGAATAGGAGATGATCTGCAAAGATCAGTATGAATCAAATCAAGTACATTTGTATATGAGAAGAGAAAATTGAATAAGGGTGATTATGAGATTTACTAAGCTGACATGAGTCACAAAATTTATAAATGTTTCTTAGATTCAACATAAATATTATATTCCCTTAGAACTCTAGATTTAACATGTTGAGATGGATGGCCTAGTCTCATATTCCGTCTATCTGGTAGAGCAATAGAAATACTCTAACCTACTAATAAAACAGCTTAAAAACTTTTAGGGCTCAAATATTTAGAAGTAGCAAGCCATTCAATGCATTAAATTCCATCTCTATCTCTCCATGTCCGAAGTGTTTTCCCTGTTCCCAAATCCTTAAGAAAATAAAAATGCTTAAAAGACTTAACATATACTGAATTCTGTGAGGTTAACTAGTGAAATAAAGCATTTTTTTTGGTAATATTAGGTACATGTAAACTTTTTTGCAAGGTTAATTATGTTTTTTCATATGTAGGTATACCAGTTTATTTAATGATATAATTTTTGTCATTTCCAACCGTTACAAAAATCTTACCAACAAAGTCGTTCATTTGGCTTATCACACTTGGGTTTCCGGTCACATAATGAGTTGAATCTGAGTCTTCATACCAAATATTATATATTTATTGATCTTGTGTAATTTTGGAAAATATTCTTATTAACTTCATTCATTTGTTGTTCATTAGGAATTATCCCCGTAATTGTATGATCATCTTTAAAATAACAGGTTGGTTCACCGTGGACATATTTGCCACATATTTGGTAGGTCGATATATAAGGATAGTGTCTTCCTTCTCTGTCTCTTCTGTAACCATTTCTTATTTTATAGTTGTTATAGTAGTAATCATGTCTACCCCTATATCCTCTACATTCATTTTTATTATTGATGAATTTGTTAAGGAAATAAAGGTTGGCTACATAATTTTGTAGGTTGGATAGACATCCAACTCTTAAAAGATCACGAGAGAGGTCTAAAGATCCACCAAAATCATGATGTCATTATTAACAGAACTCACGAATATAGGAATATAGTATGAGTCTATTCTTACAAGGACTTGTTAAACCAAATCTTCAACAAAGATTGTATAACTAGTAAGTATTAGTTTAGTAGAGATATATTTTCTCTTGCTTTGGTACTCTTCCAAATTAGAAGTCTTTTTCTTAGTCTTTTGAAATTATCTCATGTAGTAGGTGATTTTTTTCTTTATTTTTGAGCCTAATAGTTTAGTGAGAGAGTCTATAGCCTTTTGTAAGTGTATTCTTTCATGATTTGGGATGCTATCTCTCGACTGATTTTGTGTATAACCAACCTAAGAGTAACTAGTATTTTGAGACTCAATAATCTTATGCCGGATTTTCGATCATACTATTTGTTGATTCAAAGATAATTTTAGGTTGACAAAGTCTCACACAAAATCATTGAGTATGTTGTCTCTTATTATATACAATATTATAGTTTTGCATAAAATGAAATTCAATCTGTCGAGTTTGATGACATTGTTGTTGCTTTGGAATCATTTGTATTTTGTAGATCGTAGCTGATTTAGAAGGTAAGTAGTGTGAAACCATTGAGTCACTACTCAATCAGGGATAATCAACGCGACTTATTATGAATACTCTGATACCAAATGAAGATACTGAATAAGATTATATCCAAATTTTGTTGTAATTTTTGTGTACTTTTGGCTTAATGAGAATGTTTGTGAATTGTGTATAAATATACACAGGTTGTTACAAATCTAGTGTTTATTATATTAATAATCCTTATTATAAAAACCTATCATTCATATTCTACAACACTTGGTACAACTAAAATGCGTGAACTAAGTATAAGCAATGAGCTTAATAGAAGATGGTGTTCTCTTAAATGTTTTGGACTTATAATGAGTCCAAAACTGATTAAATCTTAATTCAATGTTTTGGTTGATATCACAGTATAGTTTAGACACTTCTTAAGGTTAGGACATATGAGGTTTTAGTTCACTTCAACTGCATTGAGTTTCTGTTCTTGAATAATATTATTCTTCACATAAAATTATTTTATCTAGTTGTGTTCACATGTTTTATTTTGCTAAAATTTATGCTCTACCAACACTACTGAAGAACCTAGTTTTAAAAACAACGTCGAAACGAAAATCATCACTGATCTGTTGCAAAAATTATTTCATAGTCGGTTTGTGACCGAAGCTTCTGGTTGTGTTAAGTGTGGTCATTAACCAAAATCATTTGCTATCAGAAGCCTTTTACAATCGACTAGCAAATAAAGGTCGTTGTAACTTTTAACTCGGAAGGAACCGGGTCACGGTGTTGTAACCTATGATGTAACTTTGTTACACCATTGTAGCCAAACGGTTAAGTCTGTTGGTATGTTGTGAGATATTTTAGTGATAATGATATTGAATTGCTATGCATATTGGAAAAATAAACACATAGTTCTCTTATTACTCTAATTAAACAAAATTTACATTATATTTCGATTTGTCCCTTTATATACTATAAATCCCTATACATTATCACACTATCTTCTAATAAATGTCCACTTCATGGTATGCTAGGTCATAGGTCTAATGTTCCATTCTCACATTTTTTAAGATGTCCTAGTACCATCTTTAGCAGCCTCATTTGCGTAATAATAAGTCGTCGTCCTGTGCCCTCGGTTGGCAACCCCCTGAATATTCCTCGCTGTATAGTACGACTTTCACACAGACTTAGTCAGGATTCATGCTTAATTTAGTTATGCCTTTCCAGCTCTAGTATATGACTGATGGATCCATATTCCAATTGATGGGCATAATTCGATGGGAAGGTTATGCCTTATCCATCAAAGATTACAATTTATTTCCTGATATCACTCAATTTCCATTTCACAATCGAAGGTACCTCGTTATGGTCGAAGGATATAAACTAGTGGAGGGGTTATGCTTTATCAACATGCCCACCGTTACAATCATCGGTGCAACCCATTTGCACACTAACTTATCCTTTTGTTGTCACTAAAGGTGTTGCAATTTTGTTGGAAAAAAATTCGATTTTCATTTTTAGAGTAATTCTTTTTGTTGCAAATGTGTTGCGGGTCCGTTTTAGTTTTCCTTACACTTCCGTAGTAAGCCCGTTGTTGAATATAATGAGAATTTTGATAACCAAATATGCATAATGATGAAGCTCCATTTCATAATTCTAAAATTCAAAATAGAATATAACTTACCAAACATGATTTGAGAATACATAACATAATTCAAAAATAAAATGACATTCACAGTAAAAGTTACAACAAATTTTTTATCATACTTTTACCTAACCCTATAACTTGATGAATTCAACTTGATGAATCAACTTTGATGAATTTCCATGCATATATCCCTTCTTCTCTCTTCGAGTTGTTATTCTTCTTTCTTCGAGTCTTGAGTGATTGTAAAAAATATGCCAATTTACACCATTACAAAATATGCAGTTTAATTACTAGATACTTTATGTTTCCAGGGTACCTCTATCATCACTTCATTTTAAAAACAACTGCAAAACACCAAAACTGAACCATATGCCATGTAAACAGTTACATACTAAAATGAAGAAATTTGTTGAGCATAAACAAAACAGTTGCAAACAAAATATTTGTTTTAGATAGAAGGTGATAAAAAACTACAAACAAAATCTTTGTTTTGAAAACTTAAGGGAAATCATCTGCATCCAATAATTCCACCACCAATGTGTTCAAAAGACAAGTGATGCACAAAGGCATAATGAACTATAAAATTGATTAACACAAGCATAAACCTAAACAACATTATAAACTATAAATAAAATTCAACACACATGCACGCACTATAAAATCTATTAACACGGAGGCACACACTAAAGTTATTAGCATGACACCATCATACACTATAAAATATATTAACACACAAGTATAAACCTAAACCGAAACAACATTATAAATAATAAAATCGATTAACACATGCATAAACCTAAAAAACATTATAAACTATAAATAGAATTCAATACACATGCATAATACATATTCTCTTTGTACAATACTAAATTTTGCAAATCGAGTTAGGTGTATAAATTGTCACTCAACCCAATGATCATATATTTTGGTGATTTAAAGGCTCAGACTTTGAAGTGTACAAGAATACAAGATAACCAGACTAAGTGATAATTTATGCACCTACAGACGTAGCAAACCAAGAAAAACACCATCATACACTATCAAATCTATTAACACAGAGGCATAAACCTAAACCTAAAAAGTATTATTAACTATAAAACCGATTAATACATGCATAAACCTAAACATCATTATAAACTATAAATAGAATTCAAATGACAGACATAATACAATAGAAGGTGAGGAGAAAATTGATAAAAATAGTACATATTAATGAAAACTTGTTAGGTGAACAACCCCGACTGAGCATAGGGTCATGGAGAACGTGAGAAAGGCGGGCACAAGAGAATATATTAGAAATAACATTAAAGGTTTTCGATTCGAGGTTTTTAAAAAAGTGATGTATAGCTATTTCTAGGAGAGAGTGAAATAATTAGGATTAAGTTCAAATAATTTATATATTTCATGTGAAAGATGTTAAAATCTATAAAATAAGTAGTGTAATTTTTATTAACAGTTCATTGTAAAAACGTGTCTAATTTATTGCAAGTAAATAAAAATGGAAAAACAGTCAAGTTACAACAAAGATACACAACCTGTCATGTCTAAAAATAAATAGAGTTCAACCATCAAAACATCAAACTGAAACTGAAACTCAAATTCAACATTAGTAAATTAAAAATTATAACATCAAGAACATCAAATTCAACAACTCAAAACAAATATGCAAAATCAACACTATCAAAATTTAATGTAATATTAATTAATGTTGTTATTCTACGTTGGTCTCATTTTGATCAGCGGCAACATGATCAATGTTATCTTCATCATTTATAAACTTATCATCAAACTCTTCAACTTCAACAATATCAAAATGCTCTGGATCAATAAGATCTCTAGGATCATTTAGGTTCATATATGAATGTAGCGGCACCAGTGGAGGCGTTTCAGCTTCTTATTAGACTTATTATTGTGCTTTTAATAACTAATTATTCTTCTTCATCCTCGTCAAAATAACATATGTCATGTCTATTTTATTCATGGACCTTATCTTGCATACAACTACCCATTCTTTATGAGATATTTCTTCCGATACATAATCTAAATAATAGACATGCCGACCTTGAGCAACCAATATGAATGGATCATGTTGTGACATTCGACTTATTATATGAATTTATATCAAACCATTTGTAGGGTGAACTTGTATGTTTTTCTTATTATTACTAAATCAATCATATTAATAAAGCATAATCAATTATCTTACCCCACCATAAGGCATATCCTGACCATAGTAGTCTAACATATCAACACCATTAGTGTGTCTCCCCTCAAATATGATACAACTATTGTTTGTCTTAGGACTTCTTCCATGTTTGGTGTCGAAGAGGTAACTGTTGGTGTAATATCTCTCAAACTTGCGAATCTTACAATAGGGACTATTGGCAAATGTTGATATACGACAGTCCATTGTATCAATATTTGTAGAAACATTAGAATATTCATGGAAGAAATTAATTAGTAACACTCACAAAAAACAAGCACCTTATCTTTTTTTATCATATGAAAATAAATAACATGAGGGCAATTTATTGCTGCAAAATAAACATAATCCTAATACTAATTTCCATCACATGAACCTTATACTAATTTCTATCGTATGAACCTTATCCTTACACAAAAACAACCAAACTATTTTCTTTCTATCTGCATAAACCTTATACAAATTTATGCTGTAAATGTAGTGGAATAGGTGTTGCAAATGTAGTGGAATTGTTGTTGCAAATGCAAGAAGAAACCTACAAATTACAAAAAATCTCACTCTTATTACAGATTTTTCCAGCCAAGAACCAAAGCTCTCGACAAAGTATTGATTCAGCTCCACTATAGTGGAATGAAGATTGAGTTGAAGAAATTGTGCATTTTAGGAGTTGTAAAATAAACATTAGTAGTTAAAATTTTCTATTGTGGAAAATCAACTCATCCAATAATAGTGAAAATTTCAGGGTTATTCTTCAAAATATATGTGTAAATTTTTTAAATTTTTAGACTAGTACTCAAGCTTCTTAGTACATCTCTTTACTCTTCCGGGATGCCGAAAGATTGGTAAACCGTTCCTCAACCTCCACTTCCCCTCTATCGTCGTTCCCTGGTGGTTTTCTTTGGTTAGTTTGCAAACTTTCACCTAAAAACATCCCAAAAAATGATGACACCTCTTTGAGAAAGTATGCTTATGAGATGAATCCTTTAACATATGTATTTTGAGTCATCATGAGTTTGAGCTTACCAAGATAACTAACCAAGTTTAAACAAAGTTTTGCGTGAGTTTCAGCTTATAAAAAATGTAACCTTTTATTAAAATCAACTAGCAATAGCTTACGATTCAAAAGGACACATTCAACATTATTAACAAGGTCCACCATTAAACGCTTCATATGCAAATGAATCGAAAGATGCTCCATTACATCAAAGACAAGATGAAATATCGTCTCTAACTTACATATTATTTGTGTTATATTTTTCTTCAGCACAAGTAAATGTTCCACGCAAAGGGTTGATGACAGAGATCTCGGAGAACATAGCAGAAATCAACCACTGCCTCCCAAATTGGATTAGGTTACAAATGACGGAAGGCAACAAGTAACAATTTTTGCATAAGGATATGAAAATCACGGCTTCTCAAGCCAACAAACATCTTTTACATATGTGCAGCGTTATATATTGCTTCCAGAACAGTCTGGTAGCTTCAAATTTCTAAGCCATGTTCGAACAATATGTTGTTGGTCCTTATTAAGTACATAATTAGCCTTTGGTTTAACCTTTCACAACCTTGGGTCATCGAACAAATTCAAATAAATCATTGAGCATAAAAACTTCATAGTTTCCCTAGGTTTTTGTATTATCCGTAGTCTTTGATTTAACATCTATGATATTGAAAATCAGATTCTCCAAACTGTTTTTCTCGTTATACATCAAGTATATATTGTGCCTACCTAATTGTCATTTCTATAAATTAGCTCCCAAATGCTTTTCTTTGTCTAATAATGTTCAATACCATATTCGGGTGACTTATGCTTGCAATTTGATTAACCAAATTCATTTGGAGAACTGGCCTGTAAAATAGAATCCATTGTTTGAGCCCCTGTAGTCGCTCGTTCTCAACAACATCTGTAACCAATTTTCCTTTTAAACAATCAACTTTAATCTTCCTATCCGGGAGGTCCGTCCATAAGGACTTCCGATAATAATCAAACCAACATACCTTCTTATCTTTCAAAATGTAATGTGTACTTATTTCATTCATACAATACGGACATGCCAATTATCGTGTTTACTCTAACCAGATAAAATTTCATAAGCGATGAAATCATTGATCATCCAGATTAGTGTTACTCGTGATATGAAAGTAGGATTTTAAGGATTAAGTTATAAATAATTTAAATTTAAGGATTAAACTATAAATATTGTAAGTTTAGTCCTTAAATTATATATAATGTAAGTTTTAGAGAACATTTGTGACTATGTATAATTGTTAAGGACTAAAGAGCAATTTGTCCTCTTTTGTAACAAATTTCACTTTAAGACTAAGTCTTGGCTCCTCTATATAAAAGGCAAGGCTAAACTAATTAAGAGGTTGAAGAATTTTTTTACTAAACTCATTTATACTTAAACTTTCTCTCTCTAAAAACTCTCTAACTCTTTCTCTCTCTAGAATTCTCTTATAACAATTTAGTAAGGCAAAATTTGTACTCACCAAATTGGCAACTCCACTGGGGATTGAATAAAAAAATCAGTGACTTTATTTGTTCGAATTTGATACAATCTTGTTGTATCTCTTGTTCAAATTTAGTACGATGAATCCTGAGAACAATCTTTCGCTTCGATCAGCAATGAAAACTTTGAAAGATGATTTACAGAGAGACGGAAATAGACCTGATGGATCATCTCCGATCCAAACTCAATCTGACATTGAGGTGCGAATGAACCAACTTTTAGACAAGATAAATGCGTTAAATGAAAAGTATTAACGAAGAGAATATGATATCCACTCGGTGAAGCTTAAATCCAAGGTTAGGAAAGAAACAGAAAAGACTGAGATGGAAGACCAATCTGACCGATCATATGATGATCGACGAGCTAAAACTGAGCATAACAAAGCGCATTTTTCTGTCTTCTAAAGAGCGATATCCATCTCGCAAAGGGAAAAAAGATATGCAGAAGTACATAACCTCTAGTGATGAGGAGGTTGAAAACTCAACTTTGGGTTTTAAAAGATACAAGGGTTCTTCGAAAGAGGAATCAAACAAAGAATAGTTGAGGAAACATAAAAAAGAAAGCAAATCTAAAAGAGATAATGTTACTCGTTTTACATGGTGCGAAGGAAACATTTCGAATTGATATGCTGAAACTGATCAAAATTTATATGTTACAATGGGAACAAATGATCAGTTTGTTCAAGGTGTTGACTAAAGAAACTCTCCGTTGACAAGTTAAATTCGCTCTAAAATGCTTCCGAAGCTTTTTGATATTTCTAAAGTAGAGAAGTTCGATGGGATGCAAGATCCCGATGACCACATCGAACAATTCAAGAACTATATGATGAACTTGAAAAGATGACGACCAGCTGGCGTGTCGCGCATTTTCAAAAACTTTTAAGGGAACAACTCTAAAGTGGTACAATCAGATTCCAAGGGGGTCTGTTTCAAATTTTAGATATTTTTATACTACTTTTCGAAGGCAGTTTGTGGGGATTAAAGAAATGAGGGAAAATGGAGATACCATTATCCAGTGCAAGCAGACATCTGGAGAGAAGTTGAAGGATTATACGAAGAGATTCGTTTTAACCAAAGCTAGTTTGGAAAACTGTGAAGAGAATGTGGCGATGACAGCTTTTCACCAAGGATTATTGACAGGGGATCTGGCCAATAAGACTACGAAGAGAAGAGCCTTAACTGTTAGAGCATTGATGGCTCAATGTGAAGATCAGATCAAAGTCGAGGAGTCAACTAGAATCCGAGGAGGACCGGTTAGCACTCCAAAGAATTCGAATTAGTCAGTCAATAACTAAGGGCAACCCTCGAATTGAAATGGTAATCAGCAGACCAGACAAAAGAATAACAATTTGCCTCTTCGCAGTGGTGGATATTCAAATCACGCTCCATCTAACAACTATAAAAGGCTGAGGTCAAATCAATGGGTAAAACCAGATTATTATGCTGATCTGACAGAGAATGTAGCTGTGATTTGGGATAAGACCAAAAACTTCGTAAATTTTCGAAAGCCAGCTCCAATTAGTAGGTCAATGGAGGAAATGGACAACAAATTTTGCAGATTTCATAATGATATTAGGCATGATACCAATGATTGTATTTCTCTTAAGAAAGAGGTTCAAACTTTGATCGAAAATTGAAACCTCCTTACTTATGTAAAGTTGCAAGGGAATGGTTCGAAGAATAATGTTGCATCAAATTTGATGGCTGCACCAGTTGAGAATTTGATGATTTTAGATTCAAAGGTTGAACTATTTGATACTTCTTCTGAGTATGTGAAGAAAGATTCGAACAGATTGCTTCTGATGGCAGTTGAAGAGCCGATAAAAAATGGGTATGTGCGAGAACTATGTAAATTCTTTGAGTCGTTATTCAGAAAGTATGTGGTTGGAGATCGGATTTGGGTCGTTTGAGGTGACCAAAAGGTAGTTAAGGAATGTTATGCCACTGCACTACGGATCCAAGCATCTAGCAGTGGGGATTAATGCATGAATAGTAGTTAGAAGGGGTGCCCTGGAATTTGGAAGAAAAGGTTTACGATCCGAGGGAAACCCCAGGGTCTTTAACGGTGAGTGAAGAAATTGAGGAGTTTACTTTTTAGAAGGAATGGTGCTTCGAATTAGAACCTTATTGACCCCGCTTTTACGTCAACAACTGCTAGAGTTTTTATCTCGTAATTTGGATGTCTTTGCTTGGAAGACAGATGATGTAATAGGAGTACCAAATGAGGTAATTTATCACAGCTTGGCTATTGATCCGAAGGTGAAGCCAGTTATTCAGAACAGAAGAGTATTTTCCTCGAAAAAACGAGAAGCAGTTATTGCTGAGGTGAATCGATTATCTAAGGTGGGACACATAAGGGAGTCATAATACCCTTCGTGGACGGAAAATCTGGTTGTGGTAAAGAAGAAGAATGAGAAATGGAGAACGTGTATGGATTTTAGAGATTTGAATCAAGCTTGTCCCAAAGATCCATTTCATGTCCCTCGAATAGATCAACTGATTGATTTTACCTCAGAAAATAAAATTTTGACTTTCATGGATGCTTTTGCAGGATACAATCAAATTCAAATGGATCAAAAAGATCAAGAATGCACAACTTTCATAATTGATAGGGCTTGCACTGTTATAGGGTTATGCCATTTGGTTTGAAGAATTTTTGAGCCACTTATCAGAGGTTGATGAATAAAGCTTTTACTACTCAGATCAGAAGGAATATGGAGGTATATATAGACGATATGGTGATAAAAAGTTCAAAGGATGAAGTGCATCTTGATGATTTAAAGGTAGCTTTTTTGAATTTAAGGGCAACCAGGTTAAAGCTAAATCCAAAAAAATATACCTTTAGAGTTCGGTCAGAGAAGTTCTTGGGTTTTGTCATCAGCAAAAAAAGAATAGAAGTTGACCCAGAACAATTGAAAGCCTTGATAACAATGAATTCACCTCGGTCTATCAAAGAAGTGCAAATTATGACAAGAAGGTTAACAGGAGTTAAGAGATTTATTTCTAGATTTTTTGACAAATGCTTTCCTTTGTTTCAAGTTTTACGAGGACCAAGCAGGTTTGAATGGACATTGGAATGTGAGACAACGTTTACAAACATTAAAATTTTATTATCATCACTAGAAATTTTTTCAAAGCCTCGAAATGGGGAGAAACTCTTTTTGTACATTTGCGGGATCAGATTTTCCACTAAGTGCAGTGTTAATCAGTGAAGATTCAGAAGTTCCGAAGCCGGTGTACTACATCTGTAAACGTTTACTGGCAGCAGAAAAGAGATATCTGAAATTAGAAAAATTAGCATTAGTACTGGTGATTATTTCCAGGAAGATGCGTCCATATTTTCAAGCTCACACCATTGAAGTCCGAACTTTATTCCTTTTGAAAAATGTTTTACAACGACGTGACATTTCGGGGAGAATGACCAAGTGGTCAGTGGAGTTGGGGGACTATGATATTTTGTTTACAACTCAAACAACAATAAAGGCACAAGCATTGGCAATTTTATTTGTTGAATTCCATTCGAGCATATCAGATGTGGAAGAAAGTAAAGAAGTCATACCAGTGAATTCGAGGTGGGTTGTACGAACAGATGAATGATCTAGTGTTTCAGGGTGCAGTGCTGGGGTTCAGTTAATAGCTCCAACTGGAGAGACGATGATTCAATCTATTAAATTTGTTATCATGCTTCAAACAATGATGTTGAATACGAATCTTCTTTGGCAGGTTTAAGATTGGAAAAAAATTATGTAGCAACTTCAGTACACTTGGAAACAGATTCTTAGTTGTTAGCAAATTAGGTGTCTAGATTTTCCGAAGCAAGAAATGATCGTTTGATTTTAAATCTTCGGGAACTTCAGAATTTAATGCTTATGTTTGACAATGTTGTTGTGGAATATATTGGCCGAGGGAGTAACATGGTGGTTGATTCTTTAGCAAATATCGCTTACAAGGAAAAACATCTTTGGATTTTATTACAAGAAAATCCTTCAATTATTACTCAATCTAGTCAATGTGAATGCATAGAGGAATCATTGGTTACAAATGAAATAATCCGAGGCGATTGGCGAGAATATATTCTCAGTTTTTTTGACTCAAGGGACATTACCAGATGATTCGAGGTTGGCTAAAAAATTGAGAGGTAAAGCCTTCAGATATAAAATGTTAGATGGAATATTGTATAAGAAGGCATTGAGCAGGCCATTATTATGATGTTTAGGCAAACAAGAATCACAAGAGTTGTTATCAGAATTGCATGATGGTGAAGGGTCAACTCATTGAGGGTTTAAAGCTCTATCACGATGCATTTTACTTGCAGGTTGGCCTACAATCATGAACGATGCTAAGAATTTAATTCGAAGTTATGATACTTGCCAGAGGTTTGCCAATGCTGTTCATAGACTAGTTGTGCCACTTATGTCTAAAACCGAGGCGGTACCATTTGATAGATGGGGGATTGATCTGGTGGGTCCTTTGCCTATGGCTTTTGGAGGAAGACATATGATAATTGTAGCGGTGGATTATTTCACAAAGTGGGTCGAGGCAGAACCGCTATCACAGACAAAAGAAAAGGATGTGATCAAGTTTATTGTGAACAACATTTGTTGTCATTTTGGAGTCCCTTGAATGATTAAAACTGATAATGGTACTCAGCTTAATAATAAAGAGATGACTTCATTTTGCACATCGAAAGGAATTCAACAATGTTTTTCGACACCTTTTCATCCTCAAGCTAATGGACAAGTGGAGGTAACATTCTAAACAATTTTATATGGCTTGAAGAATAATTTGATGGGGCCAGCAGGAAAATGGCCAAACTATTTGCAAGAGGTGCTTTGGAGTTATCGAACAACTCCTAAGGAGGCTACAAAAAAGACTCATTTTGGTTTGGCATATGGACTGGATGCAGTAAGCCCCATAGAATCTACGATGTTATCTTTTAGGATAAGCCAATATTCTGAAAGATCCAATGATGAAGTCAAAAGGGAAAATTTAGATTTGATTGAGGAAAAAATAATTCGAGCTCATTTGAATGTAATCTATTATCAAACTCTTCTGAGGAATAGAAATGATTCGAAGGTGAAGCAAAGAGAATTCAAAGACTGTGATAAGTTGTTGAGAAAAGTATTCCTGCACACAAAGGAGACAAGCCTTGGAAAATGGCTCCGAACTAGGAAGGGCCCTATATAGTTGTTGAAATGATAAAGCCAAGGTCTTATCGTCTTTGTGATGTCGAAGGGAGGATGCTTTAACTTCCATAGAATATACAACACTTGAAGATTTATTGTGAATAAATTTATTTTTGTATTTTGGAATTTTCACTTTCAAAGGGCGCACTCTTTTCTATCTTGTTGGGCCATGAAGGTTTTAACAAGGCGTTGTGTATATATACAATATTATCAATAAAATTCGTTTTTGGCCAATGGTTGTTTATACACGTATAAATAAAACTATCTTAACAACTTATCAAAGACTAATCATCTTTGAGGTTGGTTAAGAGTAGAATGTTTCGAAGTTTTTATAATCCTTTTCGAAGAAACAACCATGTTTGATAAATACATTACAGTTTTTTACGAACTGGAACGCTTAATAATGCACTGAACATTGTCGAAGTACAACTATGTTGACCAACTTCACAAAGGTATTATATTGTTTTGAAGTGGTAAGTTTATAATTTACAATTATATGTTGTATTAATCATATTTATAACTAGTATTGGATAATAAATGAAGAGAATAAAATAACAAAATATCATTTGTCAATTAGATTAATTCTTTGAAGCAAAAAAAAGTAAATTTCTAATCTGAAAAATATAAAAAGGTAATAAAGTTATTCAAATGATTTATCGTCCTCGGATGATTCTTCCTCTGAAGATGATGAGTCAGGGATATGATCGAAATCTTCACTTGGACGTTTGTCAATGGGAATATCGTTCCAAAAACTTGTGAGGTTAATCTTCGGATAAGTAGCGTGAATTCTTGAAGAAGGAGAATGGCTGTTTCTTCTCTTCCATTGTTAATAACAACTAGTATGTCTTTTGAAAGTTCAGCTTTGATAGCAGCAACGGCAGCAAATTTTTCCTCATTGAAATCTTTCTTCACTTTAGCTATCTCATCGGTCAATTCTTTATTTTTTGTTGCACAAAGGGTAAGAGAATTTTGTAGACCTTTGCAGTTGGATATTTCAGCAGCCAGTTCAATAATGTGATCAATTTTGAGCTAATTCATATCCTTTTCATGCGAAGTCACCATCAATTCTTTGTCAACCATATGTGCTATTTGCAGCTAATTTTTCATGCCGAGGTCGCCTCGAATAATCTTAGACCTTGCTACTTCATACAAATGAAATTGCTCAACCACCTTACTCTGAAAATCTTCTCTTAATTTTTTCTCATCTTCAGCAAGAACTTTGTAACAAACCAAATCTTTAGTCATTTGTTTTAGATGGTTTTGAGAAGCTTCGACTTGGGAAGCAAGTGCTTTTGCTGTAATATTGATATCGGTAAATGGTTGAAGTGCAACATCGATCGTATGATTTGGAGGAAGATGAGGAATTTTTGTTCCTGCTGAACGAGGACATTTAATCATATCTAAAGTTGTGGTTGGAGCAGGAGGACATATGATTTCTGGAGATGCCTCGACAGGTGTTGGTCTTCCAAAATTAAGCATATGATTTTGAATGAGTTGAAAAACAGGACCGTCTTCACCAGTAAGCGCTTTAGTGTTCTCAAAATTAATGAAACTATCAGGATCAAAGTTTTCAGCATTTTGATTTTTGTCAATAGCATTTGCTTCGACGATGATCACGGTGTTGTCATTGGTTTTATGCTCTTTGACCAAAGAGTTTTGTTGATTTTCACCAGTAGTGTTTTCTTCTTCATCAACTAGTGTATACGAAGTGATTTTTGCTTGTTTTTTTCTTTACATGGGAATTGGAAGAAGATTTCTTTTTCTTCAAAGACGGTTCTTCATGTTTCCCCTCTTCAATGGGTGAGAGAGCCTATTCTGCAGTTTTTCTTTTTCGAGGATTTGGCTTGGATGGAGTTGAAGGGCTAGCACCAGATGTGCTAGCTGTCTTTTTACCTTTTTTAGCCTTTTCTTTCTTCTTTTTTGGTAAATGACTCTATGATCTGTTGCGAATAGGAAGGAAGACTTAACAATCGGGATGAACTCACCTTTTGCAGGCTATCTTCGGATCGGGGTCTGACATAAAATTTCGAGGTGGCAAGGCACCCTCTGAGATTGGGAACATGTGGCAGTTAAGGAAATTGATGGGCTAGAAGGCAGTGTGGAACACATTATTCCATTCTTTCTCAGTCCAAGCAACAAAATATATAATTAATTTCAAAGTATAAAAGTTTCAAAGTGCTTCCGATTACTTCTCCAGATGAGATTTAGCTTTGAAGGATTATCATCGAAAATTTATTTGCCATTCTCCCATGCTCCTGATATAAAAATGAACTTCTGCTTCGAGAATTTATCAGCTTCTAAGAAGTCATCGATGATTTTGAGGTCATCCACCAGGGTGAGGTAATAAAAAGAAAGCTTCGGACCTTTCGACAGTTGAGTCAAGGAGATGAAATCCTTGATGTTGATTGGAATTTTAGATAGTCGAGATGCCATTATCACTGACATAAGGGTGAACGATTGATTCAGTGTCACTTGAGTAGGGCATAAGTTGAGAAGTTCAAAGTATTCCACGATCATAAGATCCAATGGAAACCGAAGACCCCAATTGATGATTTCAGGGTAGACTATTAGCTCGTCATCTTTACAGTATAAGGGAGTTTATCCTTCTTTAGGCAGTCGAATAATTATATTATCTCTCATTCCCTATTGTTTTTTTAGATCCGAAGCTTGGCTATCTACGTAATATATATACCGAACCTTTTTCAGAGTAATAATGTATTCAGCCTCGAGATTCCTTAAGTTTCTTCCAATTGTAGCTTTTTCTTCTTCGGAAACAAAAGAAGTAGTTTGTTGTTTCTATGGTTTATGGGTATTTTCTGAGTTCCCATCATCGGATTCAGCTTCGAGATCGGTTCTGGTAGCCTCAGAATCAGCTTCATTGGCCCTTGATGTTTGTTCTCTAGATTGTTGAGGTAATGGATTTACAGTTTCTTGTGAAAGGTTATTTGCTTGAGGAACCTCGTCAGTTAATTCTCTCTGAGGAGGAGCTTCAGTATCTGGGTTCGAAGGGGGAGGAGTTGGAATAATTTCTGAATCGTCTCCTATGGCAATAAAAGTTCTTCTTTTTCTGGTTGTTGAAGAATGATTCAAAGATGGAGTATTTGATGCTTGCCTTAAATAAGATTCTTCACTAATCAAATGAGAAATTTTAGCTTGAGATGAAGAGGCTCGAGGTGTTTTAGGACCTAAGATTTTAGAAGAGGAACGTTCTTCGATTATCGGAGAAGGAGAAAAAGCAGGAGCTTTGGTTGGATCGAAATTACCGTAGTAAATTGTTTTGGTGGTTGTTCCAATACGAGCGCTATTGATTAATCATGCAAATCTATATTCCTCCGCTCTTTGAGAAATGCAAAAGTAGTCGGACGATCTGAAGACTAAGTTGTTATCAGGTTCTGGAAATTTTGACTTCTTGGGTATGTTAGCCTTGGTTCTTTTGGTTTTTGGATTTTTTCTCATAAACCGAATAAACATTGATCGGAGAAGATGAGTTTTGATAAAAAAAGTTTGGTTTTTTTGATGAAGATACTGGAAAAAATGAGGAACGCGATGAAGGTAGCCAAGCGTTTGAATTCACTCTCAAATGATTTGTGTTGTGAGAGTGAAAAATGAGGCTATTGATTGAATTTATAGAAATAAAAGAAGATGTGTGAAGTGGAAGGGGCTCTGATGGTGATACGACAGAATAAAAAACAGTGAGGAGATTATGAGCTTGACATCTGTGAGACTAGGCATTTAGCTATGAGTCTAGAGGCTATATAGTCATGATGGATTTGAGCGTTAATATGAAACAGTTACATTTGTATATTGTTTTGATAAAAATTGATGATTACATTTTGAGGTTTTACTTCCATAATGATTCGAGGAGAATTATTGGCATTGAGGTTATATCAGATTTTAGTTGCTTCGAACTGGTATTTGTTTTTTACCCCGCCTCATATGGTTGCTTCAAATTTGCATCTTCTGATTGACATTGATTTTTGGGCTTCGAGTTTGTATTACAACAATTGATATGACTTATGGAAGAATTCGAAGACATTTTAGTTCTCATTCATTTATTGACATGAGAACTATGGGCTTCTAATATAGAAGTAGGATTTTAAGGATGATGTTGTAAATAATGTAAATGAAAGGATTAAACTGTAAATAATGTAACTTTAGTCCTTAAATTATATATAATGTAAGTTTTAGAGAACATTTGTGACTATGTATAATTGTTAAGGACTAAAGAGAAATTTGTCCTCTTTTGTAACAGATTTTACCTTAAGGCTAAGTCTTGGCTGCTCTATATAAAGGGAAAAGTTAACATAATAAAGGGGTTGAACACTTTTTCTACTGAACTCATTTGTACCTAAACTTTCTCTCTTTAAAAACTCTCTAACTCTCTCTATCTCTAGAATTCTCTTATAACAATTTACTAAGGAAAAATCCATGCTCACCAACTCACATTATAAAATTGGTTTTATTTAAAGCATCGTATGCCACAAGACCATCATCTCACATGTGCTTAAGATCATCTATTAATGGCCACATGAACATTAAGATCTCTTCCTGGACTCTGAGGACATGAACACATCAAGATGAACAACTGCATCTCCGTAAAACAGCATACAATCGTCAATACATGTGTCTATCTTTTGGTGAAGGAGACAAAGATACATTAACAACTTCTTGGCTTCCCAATATGTAGAATGATTTTTTATTACCTCATTCTCGTGTTAGGTGTTTCATAATAGCCACATATCACTTGTGGTTCCTCTTAGAAATCCTTGAATCAGATTTCAAGTTGATAAGTTTAGACACCAATGCTAAGTTAGACATTATGGTGCAACCTTCATAAATTGGTTCATCAACATCACGTATCGCCTTATAGTATACAACATCAATCATATTTGGATCCCGATCCTCATTGATGTGCTCTATGAATCTCATACCATCACCTACCATTTCATGATATTCTTCCCTAGTAAATTGGTTAGGACTGCCCTGAGAGTTTTCCTCGGTGCTCAAACTCTCTCCATGATGTACCCAATAGAAGTAGTCTTTCACAAATCCACGTCTCACTATATACTCATGCACTATATCAGTTGCATTTGGGTAAATATTTTCTGCATTTTGAACACATACACAATATTAAACTACTCTCTCATATCGAACTTATGTACATCTCAGCTCATCAAATAAAGTTATCGACACTCTTAAAGAATTCATCTATAATACACGTCCTGGTAAGATCTAAATGATGATGCATCCACTCACGATCAGTTGGCATATCGGTAGGCATATGTTAGGACCTATGACTTGTAATAAAAATGTAATACACTAAGATAGTCATAGTTGATTCTAATAGAGAAATAATTAGTTGATTAACCTAATATAATGTATTTAGGCAATTGATATTAATTTTAGAATCTTAGAATTAGAGCAACAAATAAAAATCGGAGTAAAAAAGGTTATGTAGAAATTAGAGCAACAATAAACAATCATCAATAAAAAATTAGAGTCAAGACCTTGGGAAGTGCAATTACTCACATAATCATTAAAGCTCTCGATCTACTTATGTAAAGTTAAGGTATGCGAAAAGGTTGACTCAAGAACTTGGTTATATTAGATAGTCTAGATTGATTTTTGGTTATGTGAAAAGATTGATAGTTCATGTATCAGAGTCAAGTGAGTTATGTGAAGATGCTTATAGGTTAAGCTTTGGGTCCCGTTTGCTAACAGATAGTTTATTTAAATACAATATTCATAATTATTGGTAAGTTTATTTTTGTAATTATTACGACTATTAGTTTCAATTTATACAATATTAATTATACATTTAAGTTATATGAACCATATATTATTAGTTTCAGACAATTAATCCAAATACCAAAATTTATTTTTGTGTATGGTACATATTTAGTTTTGATGCACCACTAAATTATATTAAAACCAAGTGTACTCATTTGGGAAAATTTATCTATGGTAGATATTAAGTCATGCTATTAATTTAAATACTTAAAATACTACTAACAAACAGTATAAACACAAACACAAGCATGATCATATAAAATATTGGTTTACAATAAAAAATATATCCAAAACTAGTGTACAAAATACTTCGAAACCACTAGTACATCATACGAAATAAAATAAATGTTTGAGTACCACATACAAGAGAAATAACAAACTAAGCTGGAGAAGAACCAACACTACCATCAACATCCTTATTACCGCTACTATCAGTCGTACCATCACTTGCATTATTTTCACTCCCTTCGCCGAACCAATTCACGTCACCAGACATAATATTATTCGCAACATCATATTTAGAATGTACAACAAGAATTTTGATAACTTTCTCAAACATCACCATCCTCTCCGACATCTTCTCATTTTTCTCCACCAAACATTTTACTTCCTCATAACCCAAAACAGATGAAATTGATCCTTGCGATGAACTTCTCCTAATAAAATTATAGGAATACTTGGCTAGTCCTGGTTTGATTCCACGCATATTTATTTTTGTTCCATTATTATGGAACAAAAATAAATACCATTATTAGTTATAAATGAAAGCAATAAAACATATAATTATATGAAGTACATTGACACCATAAAAAATAGGGTACTTATAACCTTTTATTAATTCGTAATTCATGCATTCGTTTATACACAACACAAATTCTAAACAAAATAGGTAAAACTACCAAGACAATCTTTTAGTACAAACAAGGCAATAACCCACAAACAAATATATAAAACCAAACAAATATTTGAAAATCTAAACTGATCCTTCTATACAACATATATATAGACAATATCGTTCGAAATACTAAAGAAACACAAACTATAACTGATCCTACTATGCAACATATATAGACAATGTCGTTCAAAATACTAAGTAAATACAAAAAGTAATGATCATACTATGAAATATATATAGACAATTCCATTCGAAATGCTAAGGAAACACAAACAACAACTGATCATATTATGCAACATATATAACCGATGATACTATAATCATATATTTTATTCAATGAATAGGTTTTTTTTATCCTAACAATGATCAAATAGCAGGTAACTGATCCTATTATGGAAAAACTAAACTAAATATACAAGATACTACACACATAGATAATCATATAAGAAACATATTTAATAATCAAATTATCATAATTTTTTAAGACGGGGAGGGGGGGATGTCATCCTTCTTGTCATATGTAAACCTTAAGTGTTTGGCTACCAAAAATATTTCTCCAATTTCCTCAAACTTCATGAGAGGGTAAAATTTAATTAAATTTGAAAGAGAAACTTGGATTAAATTAAAAAAAATTATAAACACTTACATGTTGACTAACTGATCGGGAATGTATCATCGATCCACCAGTATTATTCCCCGCCCCACCATGATGAGATTTATGGTTTTTCAAGTTTTTTTTCAAAAACTTCAACTGCTTAGGACTGCACCAAATTAACACATGACTTCTATAATATTGGCCTATTCGCTAAGAATGGTGGTTGAACTTTGATAAGCTCTGATGATGGACGCTGTAGGTTGGCTCTGCTCAAGGCACTTGCCTTCATCCTAGCTATAAAATTCGTGTAACAACTATTTAGTTGTTAGAAGAATAGCCCATGGACAAGATCATGAAGATTGTCTTATAAAATGTAGCATTGGTTCAAAAAAAAAAATCAATTATGTAATTCTAAAAATAAATACATGGAAAAAAATACTATGGTTACTACCTTGAATGTCTTTTACATGTCAGCCCTAAAACCAGAGGGTGTCTTCTCAAAAGTCTCCAAAAATCCTCTAACCCAAAGCCTTCTCTCAGGGGTGAACCAAAAAGGAATATCGTTCGACCACAGTCTGAAACAAAAAAATGATTAGGTTTGGAAAAAATAAATAAGATTTAAGAAAATAAATCTAGTTGTATATTATTAACAAACTTACATGTTCTCGTAGATCTTGACCTGTTAACAGTCTAAATTGGTCGTCGGTTTGGGTAAAGAATACCCATGGAATTTTTAACTCTTCATCGCTCCCTCTTGATCACTGGTAACTTCATGTTCGTTCACTTCCTATTGATCATCACCAACCTTCTCTTGCTCCACTTCCACTTGATCGTCGACCTCCTCATTAATATCTTCTTCTTGATCGATGATCTCCGCGTCAGCATCTTTATGCTCCTCTTCTGAACTCTGTCAGACTTATAGTTTTCAATTTTAATACGAGAAGAAGAATGGTGAAATCTGTTTGGTTCAGACGGGTTGGGAACCAACGACAAATCGTCAGACTTTATCTCCGGTGAAGTGTTTAGACATGTCCCAGTTGGAGAACCATCGTCTATTAGACTAAACAATAGCTACCCTCACGAAAGACTCATTCTTCTTGGTGGTTGCAAGTCTTCTTCATCTTAGATGATTAGGGGACAATTACACATTTGAGGTACCATAACAAACGCGCACTTACTCTTCAACTTCTCTAACATCATCTATTTTCTTTTGAGGTTTCTTGCCGACTGTACCTACAAAAAACAACTGAAAATTAAAAATAAATAAAATTGAAAAATTAACACAATAACGATAACAAACATAGAGGACTGCCAACATATGAATTTATTCTCATAAAAATATTACTATTTTATACTTAAACTCTTAGAATTAAATTCAATACCAGCTAATCAGACATGTAAACCAACAATATATTCAACAAACCGTGATAAATAAACATAAAATAAAATATACATACACCAAATAATACACATACATTAACTTACGCGTGCATTGATTAAGATACATACATCAACCTAAACACGAGTATAACAAGGAAATCAAACCGTATATATGATCTACAACCTGATATTCAACATCAATTACAATGTACAAAGCAGTAAAATATATAAAATAAGAATATTAACACATAAGTACAATCTAGACTCAAACGAAATAATTTAAGAATACTATACACTCAACACATGAGCAAAACCGCATAATGTTAACACAATACTCACCGAATCATTGAATCACAACAAAACCGCATAATGTTGACACATGAATTACTGAATCAATGCATGTAAATTTTAAAATATTGAATCTGAACTCAAATGGAGTATCTTTAACACAATGAGCTTACGATTACGACATAAATGACATTAAATATTAAAACTCGTAGGTAAAATTTTACCTTTTTATGTATTTATTATTCTTGTACACTTTCTTCACAACATACTTTTGTTTATGTGAAAAGACAGTCAATACCTATAAATGTGCAATCAGCTTCCTTATCACTTTGTTGCAACACCAAAAGAAAAGTTTCACGTTAACATACAACAACACCAACCTATTAACAAACAATAGACAAATCAAAATATAAATAAAAATTAAGCTCTTCAAAATACATATACTGTATAAACGAATACTGACATATGAGCACGTAAGAAGGCAAATAAACACACACCACGCATTAATTATCAAATCAACTAGTTTATAGAAGAGAAAAAATTTACAAACAAAACAAAATACACTAAACAAAAATAGCAACTTAAGATAATAAATTGGTTTAGAGAGGAGAAATATTAGAAAAAGACTGCGCAGAAATAAAGCTACACAAAATCGAGAGCAGATTTATAATAATCGAATTGATTAAACCCAAGACATAGAAAAAGATTCATACCTTAAAAATCTTGTTAGAAGAATCACCCAAAAAATATGAGAGATGAGATTAGAATTTTATAACGAAGGGAAAATGGTTATGAAAGATGAGAGATGACAAATATGATTAGGGTTCGATTGAAAGAGATGCGAGAAATAGGTTAGCGTTAAATGGATATAGATGAGAGAAAGAGGTCAGAGTTACATTTGGGTCATGTGGTTAAAGTTGTTGGCGGATTTAGTTCATCAACAAATTTGAGTTATAATTCTAAGTAGGTTAAAATTTTGGGTAAATTGAAATGTAAATTTTGGTCAATATTTGGATGGGCTACTTTTGGGGTAAGAAAATGGATTAAACTAAGGCAGTAGAACCAATTGTTAAGCGGATTAAATGTTGTATCGGTCCATTGCAATGCAAAATCTACAACCATTTCATTTAATATTTAGAACAATAAAACAAGTTCGTTGCAAACCATTTTCAACTAAATAGGTTGTGCTTCGTTGCAACTGTGCTTTGACAATTGACTCGCTCTTTATTAAATAGATCAAAACAAGCTATGTTACAAATGCGTTACGAAGTTGTTTCTGTTTATAACATATTAGCAACCGAAAAAATGGAGGTTGTAAAAAGTAGTTTACCCGGTCGTGCACGAGATGGATAAAAAGATAAAAAGTTTACGATCCGACATATATTGTATTGTGAATCGTTATTAATTTCTTTGTAACAACTGATTTGTTTTCATTAAATGAGTCAAAACATGTTATATTATAAATACTTAACAAAATCCTTCCTACTTGTAACAATTTAGTCATCCGAACCGAATACGGCACGAGATTGATAAAAAGAAAAAAAAAATCACCCTCCAAACACACGTAGCATTGTGAATATATTTAAGGAATTGAATTTTAGTTTATAGCATCGCCCTCGTCATCATAGGATCAGGGACATATGTATATAAAATTTGCTTGTATGGAACAGAATTAATATTTGGAAACTTTGACTGACTTCTTAAATTGTATTCTAGAACACAAAATAAAATACTTATTGAATAAGTCTTCAAGACAAAATTGAATCAAACAAACCGTAATGCCGGACTAAAGTTGCTCGAATTTGATTCGAATTCGCTACCTGTAATAAAAAAAGTTATTTTTTACCTTGCCAAATACGCGAAAGCTCACCCGAGTTATCCTTTTTACACTAAAAACATTATAATGACAAAAACAAGGGTACATTGATATAAATATATTTTTGTTTTTGACAGCTACAAATCTTATCTAATAACATGAGATTAAATGTAAACATTATGTACAGGGTCTTAACTGGGTGATGTTGAACCAAAGTCAATGTAAACTAGTATATATCTTGCAGCACAAGACAACCCAAGACATTTCAAAACCCATGCTTGGATCTTAAGATTTGTTTGAATATTTACATGTAGTGAATTGATCAATCTATTTAGACTGTTAGCCGCCTTTAGTAATAATATATGTAGCTGTCATGACTTTTTATAGGTCTCAATCAATACAGAAGGCGAGAAATTTTCATCAATTAATAGGACCATGATGGGCACACCCTCATTTATATCAAAATTTAAAGCCATCGGCTGATCTTAATCGCTGGGTCAACGCATTGATTATGTTTATGTCTAACGGTTTCTATTAGTTCATCAAATAACTACTACACTTATTCTAACTTTTTACCATGTTACCACTGCTACTAAAAATTTGTCATATTTCCTAACATATTACCCAAGCTAGTTTGAAAATTTTAGTTTTATTGAATCAACGGTGCTTCGATCAAAATTGATATTAATATAGATCTAGTTCAGAACTTTTATATATATATATATATATATATATATATATATAAAAGTAAAAGTTGTTTACATCATTAAAAAAAAGAATGTTTTTCAAAATACAGAGGTATTGAAAATATATAGTTTGCAAGACAATTTTTTAAAAAGAATACAAAGACAAAGATCAAAACAAAGAAAGTACTAACATAATACGAGAATTGTGGAGATCAATGCTATTAAGCCTATATTGAAAAAAAAAATATAATGACTGTGTTAAAAATAATGCACTTTTTATTCAAGACATAAGGAGTTGACAAACTAAAAACCCGCAAAAGATCCGCACACAGATTAAAGATCCGCAAAAGACCTGCAAAAAAGTAGACAACTCAAATCAATTCCTAACTACTAAATGACTTAGTGAAGTAGTGAGAGTTATATTAGGAAGTCTGAAACTCTCATAATTACTAAGAGACGTTTGAATCATATTTTCTATAAGTACTGAACCTTTATGTTTCATTCTTCAAGTAATAAAATCAAACTATATCTTTGTTCAAATTGTTTCATCTGTCTGTTCAATTAGTTTCATGGTATCAGAGCAAGGTCTTTGCATATCAAGTGTTTGATTTTATTACCATTTGAAATACAAATCATGTCGAGTGTTATTATCTTTTTTCAATATGAATGGAAGTAATTCAGTTTCTCCTATGTCTAAAAAGAAGCCTGTTTGAACCAATTACCAATATTGGCGGTTGTGTATGGAGGATTTCCTTCAAGGACAAGATTTGTGGGATCTTGTTTCCAGTACCGAGATACTTCCGAGTGATACTCCGGAAACGCTGAGTTAATGAGGAAATGGAAAGTAAGGTGCGGAAAGGCCTTATTCGTGTTGAGAACTTCAATTAGTAAGGAATTTATTGATCATGTTCGTGCATTGGATTCTCCAAAGGATATCTGGGATACTCTTGACAGGTTATTTACCCAGAAAAATACTATGCGGCTTCAATACCTTGAGAATGAGTTTGCTTCGTTAACACAAGGTAATATGTCGAAATCTGATTACTTTCTTAAGGTTAAGAATATATGTTCAGAAATTTCAGGTTTGGATAGTGATGGACATATCAATGATGCAAGGCTAAGAAGTTATTTGATTCGTGGATTACGATCTGACTTCATGCCGTTTATATCATCAATACAAGAATGGGTTAATCAACCATCAATTGTTGAGTTAGAGAACCTACTCTCTAACCACGAAGTATTGGTTAAACAAATGCTTGGTAAGTATTATGTTGATGTTGAAGATACATTCTTTACCAAAGACAGGTCAAGGTGGAAAAACACACAAAATCATTATCAAAATTGTGATAAGCAGAAAATGATTGAGGGGGAGTCAGCAAACCATTCTAAACGGACATGTTTTAGATGCGAAAGGACTGGACACATGAAATCGGATTGTCGTACAAAGTTTATTTGCAAGAAGTGTGGAAAACCAGGCCACATTAAACCAAAATGTTATTCGAAAATCATTAAATCAAATGTAAATGTTGCATATGATGCTGAATTTAGCAATGAGCTACAGTGGGAAAACTGTTTTTCAGTTGAAGTTATTAATCAACCAGAAAATATGGCTTCTGCTACACATAGATCTGTAAAGAAATCGGAGGGTAACAGTAGTTGTATTGACTACAAGAACGAATGGATCATTGATTCGGGTTGCTCACATCATGCTACCGATAATGCTTCCATACTCTGTGATAGTCGTCCTCATTTGAAAAAACGATTAATTGTGACAGCAGACAACTCATTACATCAAGTGGCGAAAGAAGGTGATTTCAGTGTAAAGGCTGCAAATTCAGATGATGAAAGCCTTACACTTGAAAAAGTATACCAAGTACTGGGTTTAAAAAAGAATCTTGCTTCTGTTTCTCAAATTATTAATTTCGGTAAGTATGTTTTATTCAGACCAAATGATGTTCAAATTCTTGATGATTATGAAAGTGTTGATGCTAATATTTTGGATCTTATGCCTGATGTGACTAGAGAGAGAAAGTGTAGAGAGAGAGTGTAAAAAGGATAAAATAATATTCAATGTCCCACCTACCAAGAAAGTGGGTCACCTTTTATACTAAATTAAGGTGGACCCATTAATATCCTTAGTGGGCTGATTATATTGCTAATGAGGCCCCTTAGTAAGTACCTTGTTTACAAATTGGTCCCTGAAAGATCTTAAATACATTAATAATCACACCAAGTATCTTTTATCCGCAATCAACCCCTTGTTATTTATACCGGCGAATTTTACCATTATCAGTAGCCCCCCAGTCTTCGAGAGTGTCAGGAGCGGAAACTCATAGCTGAACCTAAGCCTATCGACCGCGGTCTCCTGCACTTCGGGCCGATGACTATCCTTTTTCGGATGAATTACCCCTTTTCCTAGGCGTCGGGTATTCCAAAACGTTGCCCGTCTCAGTCTATCTTGTGGATGTTCAGTAACACTCCTGCAACACTTTTTAATCGACTTTATCCGAAGGCAATACTCGGGATCTGCTAGAGATTCCTTGCCCTGGGTTCATAGTTCTGGCCGGGTCGGCTCCCGCGCCTTCTTGGGGTTTTATTCCTGGACCCACCATGGTGGGCCGACTCTCGTGGTGAATCAGGATGAGAAGGCCCATCTCCGTGGGATATGGTTCGAAGAGGTTAGCCTAGGTAAGCCCCTGTCAGGAGTTGGTTAACACGTGTCATCCGTTGACGCGATGCGTTCTCGCCAGCATAGTTTTCTAGGGAGACTCTTCGACTTCCCGCTGCTTTTGTCGGTTGGCATTCCCCGGTCATGAAATGTTGCCTATAAATACTCCACAAATCCTGATCTTCTCTCAGAGGCATTCTAGAGAGAGAAAGTGTTGTCCAAATATTTCTAGAGAGAGAATGTTCGTTTTATGAAACCCAGATACCCAAAGCGTCTACCAACCAAGAAAAAGAAGAAGAAGCCTCTGTTCGGTTTCAAAGAGTGGGCAACCATCGGTGACCTAATTCCAAACCCTTTACTCCCGTTCCGCAGCCCCACGACCCTGTTTTAGCTACTCCGATCTCTGCTGAATCCTTCTTTTCGCCCGAACCACCCGGCTCTCTATCTCCTGAGATCAGCCTTTCTCCAAAAACCGTTGTCATCTCTTCTAGTAGCAGCTCCCCTCGTTTCCCGGTAGTCCGGTCAGAGAATCCGACCCCGTCGTCCGTCAACTCGTACGTCCCTTCGCCTCCATTTCCGCCCCGACGCGTCCATAGAACCAAGTTCTTAACTATGGGTGAAAACAGTCCCCCTACGTCTCCATCAGGAGGTAATTATCTTGAAATGGTTCAGCTTACTCCCTCAATTCGAGGGTACCGGACTGGTCTTAACACTGCCATAACTTTTTTAGGTATTAATAAGCCTCGGCTGACGCCAGAGGAATTGGATGCGGCTCATCGGGCTCATTCTGGAAACACTGCCGAACCCTCAAGCTCTCGGGTACGATCGCCGGATCTAAACGCTGCTACTTCCCGAAGCTCTGACCAAGCTCCGAACTCCAATTTGGAAGGATCGGAGGTGGATATTCCTCTCGTGGAGGTCAGTATTGCCGCTGCTGGGAACGCTGCTAACCCTCCAGATGATCCTCTTCCCGAAGAGGTAGAGGCTGCAATCACCACCACTTACTTCCGCTGGCTTCCTTCGAAGGACGTCGTCTCTCTCTTCGAAGGAAAGTACCTCTACTTTCCAGCGGCCGAGCACAAGGAACTGCTGATTCGTTGGGGATTCCTGAGAACGTCACGGTCCGGTTCCCGGTCCCCGGGGAGACTCATGTTCACGTCCGATCCCGGGAAATAGTGGTGTTTACCGAGCTATTCAATTAGGGTCTTCGCTTCCCCTTAGATCCCGAGATCGCACTATATTTCCGCACCCTCCAGATTTTCCCGTCGTAGCTGACGCCTAATGCCTGGTATACCTTAATGTCTTGTATAATGGCTTCACGCCTTTCGGGTCGGGTTATGCCTATGGACGAATACATCGCCATGTCGGGTCTGTCCAAGGCCCCTAAGTCCCCGTTCTTCTACTCTTCCCTGGGAAACAAATGGAAGATAGTTAACGATTTTCTGGAGGGAGACGAGGGCTGGAAGTATCGCTTCGTATTCTTGAGCGGCTGCTGGGAAAACGGTCTTCCTTATAGCAAGGAGAATCCGAGGCAGCTACTTCGGTCCTGGGTTCACGACGGTACTTTTTTTTTTTAAATATACCGATCCTCTGTGCAGTGTCGAAGGAGTTCCTGCAGGGGCTGAAGAAGGACTTTTCGAAAGCCGCTGAAGTCACTTTTCAAGTGCTGAAGGATTTTTCCGGGAAGCATTGGGGTCGGGCGATGCATCGTAACTTCAAAGACACCAATTTGATCAAGAGTAACCTCTGGCATTGCTCGTCGTAGGTGCTGACCATTGAGCAACTGCGGGTACCCCCCAGCCTGGAGGATATTATCGCTAAAACAGACGCACCTGGGTCCTAATTGTACCTCTCGAAACTCAACAAGGCGCCTAGCAAGCGCCCAAAGTCGGATGACGACGTCGGGGAGGATAATGCAGCGGCTGAGGAGGGAACGGTTCGGGAAGAGGGGAATGATGCTGAAGGTGGCGCATCCAATCAGGCCCAGGCTCCGGTGCCTAAGAGAAAAAGTCGAGCCGACGCTGATGGGGCCAAGTTGAAGAAGCCAAGGCGTGCCAAGGAGAGCGGGACCGTTGCCAGGGCGGACAGTGCCACCGTACCAGAGCTGTTTGACCAGTACGGTGGGGTTAAGGGTAAATCAATGGTGGATCCCGTAGTGGTGATTCCGGATGATGTCAGCCCCCCCAAAGCGTCGGACCCAGCTGCGGCCTCATCGAGTGGTACGAAGTACCCGGTGCTAACGATGCTTGGGTCTCCGCATACTTTCCCGCTGAAGGGATCAGACGGACTGGCCTTATCTCTGTATAATCTGCTTATACCAGCGGCCATGAAAGAGCGTAAGGCGGTCGACCTGAGTCAGAAGCTAGTGAGCGCGGAGGCCAAGATTGCTAGCTTGATGGAGGAGGTGCAAAAGGCCAAGGCGGCGCAGGAATTGGCAGAGGGGCGGGCTGCAGAAGCCATCCGTGTTTCGGAGGAGACGAAGAAAGCCGGGGAAGATCGTGCTGCCACTTTAGCTCAGGAGGTCCAAAGGCTGAAAGCTTTGAACACCGCCTTTGCAGACAAGTGTAAGAAGTGGGCGGACAAAGAGGCGGCCGACGCGAAGGCCGCGTATGTGCTATCGTTCCATAACCGTTTCCCGGACCTTCACCTCGGGGCGATGTGGCTGGATGTACCAGAGGAGGACCGCCCTGTGGGAGTCGTTTGTGAGGATGAGTCGGACGACACTGAGTCCGGGGAGGAGGATGGCGAGTGATCAGGACGCAGTGTGGGTTGTTTAAGTGTTCGTCTTGGCTGTTTTTGTTGTTTTTTGTTGTTTTTTGTTTGTAAGATCTTTGGAGGTCGCGGGGTCCCCTAACAATATTCCCTTTGAACACTTCAATATTTATGTTTATGTTGGTATGCAATCTGTGTTTCTCGCCATAATTTTCGGATGTTTTTACTTAGGTAAACCAAAGTGGTTCTGTGAACAACCAAAGTAGGCTCTGTAATGTTATTTTTGAAATTCCTAATGGGATCGGGAAAATTAAAACATGTAGACCAGTTGTAAATACTAAAAAACCTATGAAGGCTCTGTAGATCAATGTAGCATTGAAACATTTCCCATAGGGTCGGGAAAATTAAAACATGTAGATCAGTTGTAAACACTGAAAAACCTATGAAGGCTCTTAGATCAATGTAACATTGAAACATTTCCCATAGGGTAGGGAAAATTAAAACATGTAGATCAGTTGTAAACACTGAAAAACCTATGAAGGCTCTGTAGATCAATGTAACATTGAAACATTTCCCAAAGGGTCGGGAAAGTTAAATCATGTAGATCAGTTATAAACACTGAAAAACCTATGAAGGCTCTGTAGATCAATGTAACATTGAAACATTTCCCATAGGGTCGGGAAAATTAATACATGTAGATCCATTAAGATCAGTAGGAACAGACGCTGACCAGCTCGTCAGCTGATCAAGTTCGTAACACTTCAAAATTTGGAAGGCAAAAGAAAATTTTGATTAACTCAATCAGGTGGTCGGGTGTTTATGATGCCTCGTTAAAACCTTCTCGCGCCACCGACGTAGGAAAGAGTGCATCCCCGACCAATAAGTTTTTACAGACCATGTCAAACAAATTACAGCTATTTTACCACTATTCTAAGTACAATTTCAGATGTTCAATATTCCATGGCAGCCTCAAAGGATGCCCGAGCCTGCTTTGCAGGCGGTATGTCCCGTTCTTGATTTTTTCCACGATTTCGTAGCGTCCTTCCCAATTTGGGGCGAGCTTGCCGAGGCTTTTGTCTTTGGTGTGAAGAAAAACGCGCCTCAAAACCTTGTCAGTGACCTTAAACTCCCGACGGCGTACCTTAGAGGCGTATCGACTTCTCATCAGGGTCTGATAGTGCAAAGAGTTCAACTGGGCGCGATTGCGCTTCTCTTCTATAAGATCGAGACCGAGTCGTCTACTGTTGTCGTTCGTGTTCTCCTCATAGGTACCGACCCTGAAAGATGGAAAAATGGACTCTGCAGGGGTAACCGCGTCCATACCATATACCAAAGCATAAGGTGATTCTTGGGTTGCCGTCCGGGGGGTGGTTCGGTAAGCCCACAGCACTTCTTGTAGGTAGTCTGGCCACTTTCCAGCTTTTCCCTCAAGGTTCTTTCTGAGGCCGTCCAAAATGGTCCGGTTGGTGACTTCGACCTTCCCGTTTGCTTGAGGATGGAAAGGAGCGGAGAAACATTGCCTGATCTTGTGAGTTGTACAAAAAGCTTTCATTTCCCCGCTGTCGAACTGTGGTCCGTTATCCATAGTTAACCTCTGCGGTACCCCGAACCGACAACATATGTTAGACCAGATAAATTTGATGATGTCTTTGGTCTTGGTGGCGGATAAAGGTTCAGCTTCGACCCACTTGGAAAAATAGTCTACTGCCACGACGATTGTCTGTCTTCCGCCCGATACCATTGGTAGTGGTCCGACAAGGTCGATTCCCCATCGGTCAAAGGGTAGACCTTCAGATATGGACTCTAGAGGAACTGCGAGAACGTTTATTGCGTCTGCGAATCGTTGACATGTATCGCATGTTTTTACTATTAGTCGTGCATCTGCTGTTATCATCGGCCAATAGAACCCTGCGAGAAAAATCCTTCTAATTAAGGCTTTGTAACCGCAATGTGCCGCACCCTCACCATCATGCAGTTAAGATACAATTATTTGTGACTCGTGGACCCCTAAGCATCTGAGCAGGGGGCGGCTGAAGGATTTCTTGTACAGTACTTCACCTAAAAAGATGTAACCCCGGGCCTTATTGCGTACTTTCCGAGCCGAGGCACTATTGCTAGGCAGCCTACCTTCGGCTAAGAAGGCGATAATATCACGTCGCCAATCTGAGATTGTTACCGAAGAGATTTGATAGGCGATTTCAGGTCGGTTATCTAACTCGTGCCGTTTGATAATAGATGGGCTTTCTTGCTCGGTAACCCAGGGATAGTTACTTGAGCAGGAAATTCTTGCCAAAGAATCTGCAACTATGTTTTCGCTTCTCGGGACATGTTCGTAAGTGACTTTGTCGAACGAGGCGGCTAGCACTCTGAGTGCTGCTAGGTATTGTACCAGATGCTCTTTCCGAGCTTCCGCAATTCCCGAGGCTTGGGTTATCAAAAGTTGGGAATCAATTACGAGGCGTACCTGCTTTGCCCCACATACCTGTGCTAGCCGTAGCCCTGCCAGAGCAGCCTCGTATTCAGCCTCATTGTTCGAAGTATGGAAACTAAATCGAATGGCTTGGTGCATACTAATGCCCGATGGGGTAATTATCTGTATCCCTGCTCCACAGCCACTGTCATTAGCCCCCCCGTCGGTTCGGACGGTCCACTCACTTAGTTCGGCCTCTTGGGAAGACGCGTCCTGTCGTTCGGGATGGAACTCTACTAAAAAATCAGCCAGGATTTGGCCTTTAATGGCTGCCCGAGGTTCGAAGTTGATATCGAAATCGCCCAACTCGACCGACCATTTGGACATTCTCCCGGACATGTCTGGTCGCTGGAGGATGTACTTGAGTGGGAACGAGGTTCGGAGTATGATAGGGTGGGCTTGAAGGCGCATTTTTCGTGCTGCTGTTACCAAGGCGAGAGCCATTTTTTCCAACCTTAAATACCGAGTTTCTGCATCCAACAGGCTTTGGCTCACAAAGTAAACCGCTGTAGGGGCTGGTCCCGACTCACTGATTAAAGCCGCACTAACCGCAAAGTCAGTAACCGCAACGTAAAGGAAGAGTGTCTCGCCAGTTACGGGCTTTGTCAAGAGGTTCGGGGACGACAGATATCGTTTAATTCCCAAGAATGCTTCGTTACATTCGGGCGTCCACATAAATTTTTTGGCTTGTCTCAAGACCTGAAAAAAAGGGAGCGCACTTATCAGATGAACGAGAAATAAACCGGTTTAAAGCAGACAGATGCCCAGTTAGGATCTGGACTTCCTTGATGTTCTTGGGCGGAGTCATGTCGGTAAGAGCTCGAAGTTGGATGGGATCGGCTTCAATCCCTTTCTTGCTAACGAAGAAACCTAGAAATTTTCCCGATCGGACCCCGAAGGAACATTTTTCTGGGTTGAGCTTGAGGTTTATTCCCCGCAGGTTATCGAAAGTTTCTCGCAGATCGGTTAGGTGGGCTTCATCCGTGCCGCTCTTGACTAACATGTCATCGATGTACACCTCCATATTCCTCCCAATTTGACCCTCAAACGTTTTGTTAACTAGCCTTTGGTATGTTGCTCCGGCATTTTTTAGCCCGAATGACATTAGTTTGTAACAGTATAGTCCTCGGCGTGTGATGAATGTGGTGCTTTCCTGATCCGCAGCGTGTAACTTGATCTGGTTATAACCGGCGTATGCATCCATGAATGACAGTAACCTGTTACCCGAAGTCGAATCTACCAACTGGTCGATTCTTGGCATCGGGAAAGGGTCCTTCGGGCATGACCGATTGAGGTCGGTGAAATCCACGCACATTCTCCATTTCTTGTTTTTCTTCTTGACCAGAACGGGATTCGAGGCCCACAACGGGTAACTTGCTTCCTTTATGTGACCGACGCTGATCATTCTCTCGACTTCCCGTAAGATAATGTCTGCTTTTTCCGGGGAAAAAGCCGACGCTTTTGGGAGATCGGTCTGACGTTTCTGTTGATAGTTAGCTTGTGAATGACAAAAGATTCTCGGACCCCGGTTACATCCCTTGAGCACCATGCGAACAAATCTAGGTTTTCCCGTAGGAGAGATAGTAACTGTTCCCTGAAGGCTGGTGACAGGCATACCCCGATCTGCAGGACTTTCCCTGCGGCAAATTGGTGTTGCTCACATTCTTCGTCCGTCGTCAAATAGCTTGGGGCTTCCCTGGGGTCATCAATGGGAAATGATCCCGGGGCGAGCCCCTTTAATTGCTATTCTTGAGCTTGAATCATCTCTTGATCTTTTTTAGGTGCCAATGCTGCTCGGTAACACTCCCGTGCTGCTTTCTGGCTGCTTCGGACCACGCCCACGTTGTTTCCGACCACCTATTTCAAACACTAGTGGATTGTAGAAGATATCGCATGCATTCGCGATATCCATGATCGGCCGAAAATTGCATTGTGGGAAGCCGGCGCGTTTACTACCACGAATAAAATAGTAACCTCTTTCTTGAACGGGCCGCGGCCTAATTGGACGACGCCCTCAAATTCTCTAATAACGTCGGCTGCTGACCCTGTGAACCCCACTATGGTACGGTCGGACCGTGCGATGACCGGTTACTTCTGAAATGGTCATGGTGGTTTCGGGTTTTGGTATTATCACAACTTCCTTCGAAGTTGTACTTTGCTGTGCCTTCTTAACATACTCTAGGAGGTTTCCATGCTCTATGAGCATCTGTATTTCTTTTTTCAAGGCAATGCAGTCTTTAGTATCATGTCCAACGTCCTCGTGATAGCGACAATAGCGGTTGTTCCTCTGATCCCAAGGCATTGGTATCGGGAAAGGCCTTTGGTACATTCCGCTTTTCTTAGTTTTCTCGTAGATTGATGATACACACTCCGTAAGGTCTGCGAAGTATGCAGGTCGGATCCATTTGTTAGACATGGGTCGCGAAGCCGTCTGACTCGTCTGCTTTGGTTTCTGGCTTGTTAGGGCCGAAGGTTTGGTGGCTACTGGCTGGGTCGGATGTATCGTGCTGACCGGTTGGATCGCTCGAGCGTAGTCCGATCGAGTGCCCTGCCTCATTACTACCGACGCTTGGGCACTTTGCTGAATTTGCGCCGCCAGCTCAGATGCTTCGGTCTCTTCGATCAATATTTGCTTTTCTATTTGAGCCAGAAGTGCAGAGAACATGAATGCCTGTTTCTTCGTTACTTCTTGCTTCATAGGCCATGGGAGCGAACCCAAACAGAACGCGGTTAGGGCCACATTCTCTTCGCAGTGGTCTAGGTTGGTCTTCGCGTCAATGAATCGTCGGGTATACTCTCTGAGGCTTTCCCCTAATTTCTGTCTGCAATTCATAATTGTGTCTCCGTTGGCTCGGAAACTCTTACTTCCCACAAAATGTTGTCGAAACATCGTCCAGAACATCCCGAAGTTTTTGATGCAGCCCTGTGGCAATCGGTTGTACCACTTGGACGCCCGGTCCCGGAAGGTCATGGAGAAAGCTCTGCATAGGAGTTTATCATCATTGTCGAAACTCAGCATGAAGTTTTTGAAGGCTTCCAGGTGATTATCCGGGTCCTTCTTCCCATCGTACTTTTCTAGCTTGGAAATATCAAATCGCTTCGGGAATTGCCCTGCTAATATGTCGTCGGATAATGGCGATGCCCTCCAATTGATTCCGAACCCGCACGCTCCTCCTCCAAGTCCCTCTGTCTAAACTCTGTAGAGTCCCTTATCCCCTGGGCTTATAAACTGGCTGCTGGTTCGGTAACCTAGGTTCTGGCTGTTCGACGGTTGCCATGTCATTTGAGGCAGCGCTGCTCGTTCTTCGCGATTGGCCGCGGGAATTTCTTCCTTCTCGAATGACACCGGAGTTTGTTTCTCCGTGCTACCCTTCTTGTATTTCGGGGAGTCCGTCCTGGGTCCTCGGAGGCGTCGGGAATGATTTTTATGTGTGCGTTGGACTCTTTCCCGTCGCCGGTACTCCTTGCCCGACGAGTTATCCGAGGTATAATCAACTGACAAGCCGCGATGGTCCTCTGGGTACCGCTGAGTCCTGGTATTTTGCCCTTACTCGGGGTGAAGCTCTCGATAATACCTAACGGGTCGGGCTTCGATACGAGGCCCGATGGTGGGGTCGGCCTCCTCCTGTTCCTCCAAGAGTGGTTCTTTGCCTTTCTCTTCCCGGACCCTTTTCTCGTCTAGTTCCCGCTCTCTTTCGGTGTTCAATCTGGCAATGTCTTCCAGAAGCTGTCTTCGGGTCATTATTAGGGTCGACCGCTTGTCCCGACCCTGGTCGAAGCGCCCCCGACCCGGACCATCTTCGCCTTCTGACACCGAAATGGCTCGGATTACTTCTCTACCGACCCTCTCTCCATCAATCTCATCGTTCATCTTGCAAAGCGTGATTTTCAAAGAAAAAAGATTCCTTTTTGGTATCACTCCTTCCCACAGACGGCGCCAATGATGAGTCAATAAATGTTTGGTGGAATATTTTGGATCTTGTGCCTGATGTGACTAGAGAGAGAAAGTGTAGAGAGAGAGTGTAAAAAGGATAGAATAATATTCAATGTCCCACCTACCAAGAAAGTGGGTCACCTTTTATACTAAATTAAGGTGGACCCATTAATATCCTTAGTGGGCTGATTATATTGCTAATGAGGCTCCTTAGTAAGTACCTTGTTTACAAATTGGTCCCTGAAAGATCTTAAATACATTAATAATCACACCAAGTATCTTTTATCCGCAATCAACCACTTGTTATTTATACCGATGAATTTTACCCTTATCAGTCTTATTCACTGGAAAAAGGGCAAACTCTTTATATATTTTATCTGCAAGTGAGGCGTATATAGAAAAGACCAGTCAAAATGCAACAACTTCACTTTAGCATGCTCGACTCGGACATGTTGGTAATCAATTATTGCAGCAAATATCAACAAACAGACTACTTGAAGGAGTTCTCTTATTCAAATCAACACATCATGATGTTATTTGTGCTGGCTGTCAATATGGTAAGTCACATCGACTCCCTTTTCAGAAATCTATGAATCATGCATCGTCGATGTTTGAGCTTGTACATTCTGATCTCATGGGTCCTACAAGAACACCAAGCTTTAGTGGTTTCCGTTACATGATGGTTACTGTTGATGATTTCTCTCGCTATAGTTGGGTGTATCTCTCGAAAAACAAAGGTGGAGCTTTCACACACTTTGTTGAATTCAAACAAACGGTAGAGAAACAATTCATGTCTGTTTTGAAGTGTTTACGACCTGATAATGGGGGTGAATTCCAGTCACACGAATTTTATGAATTCTACCGCAAACATGGTATTCATCGACAACTAACATGCCCGGATACCCCACAACAAAATGGAGTTATCGAGTGTCAGTTAGCACATCTTACAACAATGAATTTATCTTGGTTGCACGAGAAGAACCTCATTTGAGAACTGTGGGCAGCAGTTATGTAGTGTGCCTATCATGTGATAAAGCGATTGCCTCCATGGCCATGTACATCAAAATATCCTTTTGAGCTACTATATACTATCAAACTAAATGTGAGTTACTTTAGAGCTTTTGGGTCTCTTTGCTATGTTCATATACCTAAGCTTGATCCGAAAGCAAGAAAGTGTGTGTTTGTTGGTTATGACGTGAACATAAAAGGATGAAGATGCATGGATCCTGTCACTAAGAAGATTTGTGACTTCTCGTGATGTTTTTTACGAGGTTTCTAATTTTTACCCAACTGCTGGTCCGGAAGAAACCTCTGTATTTATGCCATTTGTTGAAACTGATCCTTAGTTGATCTCTGCTCAAGAAGATGTTAATGAGAGGGGGAATTCAGAATTTTCTGGTCATAATAGTTCACCACAAAGAGAAGTTGCACTCCGAAGAACTACAAGACATAGGAAGCTACCTATTTATTTAAAGGATTATGAAGTTCAAGCAAACCAATGTACTATCACTTCTTATTTTATGTTTGAATACATGCTAGAAAATGAGCCTTCATCTTATATTGAAGCTCAAGGGAAGTCAGAATGGGAGAATGCAATGGAAGAAAAAATTGTAGCCTTGGACAGAAATTCTACCTGGGTTCTTGTACCGAAACCGAGAGATGTTGAACTGGTTACATATAAATGGGTTTTCAAGTTAAAGAAGGAAACAGATGGAAGCGTTTCTAGACACAAAGCTCGTCTAGTTGCTCGTGGTTTCTCTCAACAACATGGTTTTGATTATGAAGAAACTTTCAGTCCAGTTGCAAAGATGGTAACGATTTGTACTATTATTTCTTTGGCAGCAAACAAAGGATGGACTCTTTGGCAATTCGATGTAAATAATGCTTTCCTCTACGGCGAACTGGATTGGTATATATATATATACAAAACAACCACTTGGTTTTGTTTCAAAAGAATTTCCAGAATATGTCTGCAAACTTAAGAAGACATTTTACGGTCTCAAACAAGCACCTCGTGCGTGGTATGGTAAGATTACATAATACTTTTTATTTTGCGGTTATTATCCATCCCATTCAGATCCAAGTCTTTTTGTGAAAATTGATGGAAATTTAAATACAATGATCCTTCTGTACGTTGATGATATGATCATTACTGGAAATAATTCAACTGAAATAAAACAGCTAAATGATGATTTATCAACTCGTTTTGAGATGAAAACCTTGGGGAAAGCTCACTGCTTCCTTGGTTTAAAAGTTGAGAAGCAGATGGTTATTTTCTGTCACAAAGAACTTATGTTACTAAGCTTTTAGCCTGGTTTGGTATGGAAAATGCAAACTATACAAGCACTCCATTGGATCTAGGTCTAAAATTACAAGAATAAAGGTGAATTATTAGATGATGCGACTGAGTATCGCAAACTGGTGGGATGTCTTTTATACTTAACAGTAACTCGTCCGTATATTATTTTTCAGTTGGAATAGTATCCCAATTTATGAATCAACCATATGTTGGTCATATGGCTGCTGAAAAACGAATTGTTCGATATGTGAAAGGAACTTTAGAGTATAGGTTGATGTATCCAAAGAATACAGAGTTCTGTTTACGTGGGTTTGTTGACGCTGATTGGGCATGAAATGTGAATGGCAAACGGTACACTTCAGGTTACTGCTTCAATATTGGTTCAACAACTATCTCTTGGTACAACAAGAAGCAAGACACGGTGGCATTGTCAACTGCTGAAGCTGAATATGTTGCAGCTACATTAGCTTCTCAATAGTGTATTTGGCTTACAAGACTTTTTGGAGATATCAATCAGGTACTACACCTTTCTATTTCTACCTTTTGTGACAATGAAAGTGCCATCAAACTTGCTGGAAATCTCGTGCTTCATGCTTGCACAAAATACATTGATACTCGTCATCACTTTATCCGAGAGAATGTACTTAATCAAGAAATTGAGTTGAAATTTATACGAAAAAATGAGCAGTTTGCAGATGGCCTTACTAAAGCTCTCCCCAAATCGAAGTTTGAAGAGTTCATAGGGGGTCTCGGTCTAGCTGATTGAAAGAATGCACTGAGGGGGAGTGTAAAAAATAGGGCACTATTTATTCAAGTCACAAGAAGCAGACAGACTAAAGACCCGCAAAAGACCCGCACACAGACTAAAGACTCGCAAAAGACCCGCACACAGATTAAAGACCCGCAAAAGACCCGCAAAGAAGCAGACAGCTCAAATAAATTCCTAACTACTAAATGACTTAGTGAAGTGGTGGAAGTTGCATTAGGAAGTTTGAAAGTCTCATAATTACTAAGAGACGTTTGAATCATATTTTATATAAGTACTGAACCTTTGTGTTTCATTCTTCAAGTAATAAAATCAAACTATCTGTCTGTTAAATTTGTTTCATACTAGAAAGAAGCGAGATAGATCAAATTGGCTACGTTTTATAGAGGTTGAAATACTCTGAGTTAAATGAATCACCTAAGCGATATTTACTTACTCATAGAACGTAAAATGCAGTGCCTTGAGTTTTGAGGGTCATGTGGTATGTTTTGGTAAGACTCAATCTTGGATGTATATGTAATGGGCTTCTCTTAGAAGTCCATAGACTCAATAATTAATTCAGCATGTTATTCATTATGTTTTGAATAAAAAGTACATAGTACAAAGACATTTGTAAATTAAGCCATCACTAGAGAATATTTTGTACAATTTGTGTCAGCTCACACTACTATAAGGATCACTAATTGTACACTAAAATACACAAGAAATAACAAAAAAAAATTAGAAGAATATTTTTCTTCTTTTTGCCTTCGATATTTTCCTTACCCAGTATCTGAGCATCTTAGCATTCATAACAAACAACGATTATCCTTCTTTGAGCACTGACACAATGGGATCTGTCTTCTTAGGAAGCTTTCCCATTGCCACCAAGAACCTGCAGCTAAATACAATCAGTCATCTCTACAATATACGTCTAGAAAGAAGTAAATACCTCATATGGAAAAATATCGTGCTTTCTATGATCAAAAGAAATAGACAATGAAGCTTTTGAACAAGAGATAAACTGTGTCCTCCGAGACTGCTAGCAGATTCTTAAGACAACATTATTGACAACTAAGAATATGAAGACTGGATGGCCAATGACCAGCTTTTCCTTGGTTGACTCTACTCCACCATAAGTTCTGAAGTTGCAGCTCAGTTGATGGAGGAAGAAACCTCCAATGACTTGTGGAAAGCTGTTGGAGAATGTTCTAATTTACAGACAAATGAAAGGATAACCTATAGATGAAGGGTATAACTGGAAATATAGATTTAGTAGTATGCTCAGTCTCAATTGATGAGTTGGTTTAGAATCTCAACTTACCCCTATTATGGTTAGCTTGGATGAAATGAAGCTATCAACTCGTTAGACCTACATACTAGTTTTCTTACATTTCAAAGCATACTGAAACAACTTACCAGTATCTAAAATTCTATGGCTAGTCTAAGTTTGGCATCTGCTAACTACATCACTCACAAATAAGATAACAAGAAGCAGAATAACAACAACAAAAACAATTAAAATAACTCAACAAGTCAGTTCAGGGGCCAAAGTAGACAATACAGGGGCATAGATAGCTACTTCAATAAGTTTTCTACAGGATCTAGGGGTAGGGGAAACTACTATAGAGGAAGAAGAGGTAAGTTTTCTCCTAATAGACCTACTTGTCAAATCTGCAACAAATATGACCATGCTACTCCTGTATGTTTTTACAGATATGAACCCTCTACTTTTAGCACTACCTCAAGTAAGAAGGCCAGAGTTGATGGTGATCAAGATTCTTATTTAAGCACTCAAGATGCAAGGAATGATAGAGCTTGGATTTCTAAGAGTGGTGTTAGCCATCATATCACTAACAAACCTATGTTTTTTACCTTAGAAAGCTGAGTATTCAAGTAACAAAAATATTATTGTTGGTAGTGGTGAGAGACTGTATATTTTACACATTGGACAATCTAAGCTATCTACATCTATTCACAAACCTATCATCCTTAAGAATATTTTACAAGTACCTAAAATTAATAAAAAATTGTTGTATGTTTTTTAACTCACTAACCAAAATCTTGTGTTTGTTTAATTTTATAACGGTTGTTGCTTTGTGAAGGACAAAGTAGCATGGAGTATTCTAGTTAGAAGGACATCTGAAAATGGCCTTTATAAATTGAAGAGAACCTTAATGCACTAGGTCTCAAATCATAGTCACCTAAAGCTCAAGCTAGTTTTTTTTTTTTTTATATTGAGTCAGTTTCTCTTAAATTTGTTACTAGTAATGTTTCTAATTCCTTAAATAATGGATGTTATAGAAAACTTGGTCATCCATCTTATAGTACTCTATTTAGAGTGTTGAATGACGATATTATTTCTATTTTTTTAGAGAATGATATCATTTTTTGTGAGGCTTGTCAAGTAGACAAGTTTTATAGTTTGCCTTACTCTGTTTCTACTTTTTATACTAGTTATGTGATATATATTATTCATTCATATATTTGGGGATCATCCCCTGTTTAACCCTTGCAGGGTTTAAATACTATGCCTTATTCATAAATGACCGATGAGGGAATTCGTATCACCTAATATGACCGAGCAGAGGGGAAAATAAAGAATGTATATATAAGTCCAAACCGAGTAGGTGAGAATACGAGAAAATGATAAAGAAAGGCTGAATAAGGAGAAATGACAAATAACTGAGGCCTCTTGCAGAGCAGAGCTATAACGCTAAGGGTCAACTGGGAAGTAAAAGAAAGTCGCCAAGACAACTAATAGATGAATGATGAAAACAGTCTTTATTACCAAACATAGCTCAGCTAAACAGACACCTCACCAAGCACGCCGAGCAGGAGTCGATAATAAAGGAAAAATCAAGCATCTACTGAGTAAATAAGACCTAGAAAATAGACTAAGGCTTCATGTAGGGTCAGTGCGGAGCATAACTACGTCGTCAAAGGCCAGCCGAGGTGCAAAGAGAAGTTAACGAGGCAACCAATTAGTAAAAATGATGATGGTTCGTGCTATAATAATGAGTGCGGCTAAATAGACGCCTTGCTAAGAGATCCGGGCAGGAGTTAATAATAAGGGAAGCACTCATGTCATTACCGAGCAAATAAACAAAGTACGAGCAGAGCATACTAGATCGAGCAAAGCATATGGTAACAGACGATATAATTAAGGGAGTGAATAAGGGCCTCATGGAATTAACTGGTTACCGATATTAATGAAAGGAGACTGAAGTAATGACCGAATAATTAGGGTTTCTCTCATAAATGTCATTTTATACATTGAATAAGAAAAATATGTATTAATTAGATATTTTATGTGACCAAAAGGGGTATAAATAAGCTCTCATGTCTAAAGAATTTTATATTTTTTCCTGACTAAAGAAAGAATACCTCTAGTTGTTATGTTTTGTTATATTTTCTTATAACAATGACCATTCTAGGTTCACCTAGGTTTATCCCCTGAAGGAAAAGAGTCATATTTTGTATGTTTTCAAAGAATTCAAACTCTTGGTTGAAAAACAATTTGAAAGGTAAATTAAAATTGTCTAATATGATTGGGCGGAGTATAAGCCCTTGATACACCTAGCTAAGGAGTCTGTCTTTGTCTTAAGAAGATCATGCCCAAAATATAAGGGCTGAGAAGAAGCATAAGCACCTTGTTGAGCCAGTGTTAACTCTTTTAGCATAGTCTCGTTCACTCTTTAGGTATCAAGTTGAGGGTTTTGAAATTGTTATATACCTAACTAAAATACTCCCTATACCAGTGTTGAAAAACATGTCACTTGATGAGGCTTTATATCATAATAAACCTAATCATTTAGCATTGAAAACTTTTGGACGTATATGTTTATCTTGTTTGAAACCAGATCAGTCATATAAGTTCCAATTTCACTCTTCTAAGTGTGTTTTCCTAAGCTATAGTCAATTTCATAAAGACTATACGTGTATGAGTATTACCAGGAGAATCTACATTTCTCGAAATGTTTTTTTTTCCGATAAGGATGATTTTATATTCTTAATAGGATTCCTAAATACACACCAGTTTGAACACACTTGTGTTTATCCTACTCAATTTTGGTTTCCTAATCTGCCTGACATACCAGTGACTGGTGACATGCCTTCATTTTCAAGACAAGTCTTGGATGTCTCTAATGATCAAAATAATACCATGTAAATTGACTAACATCAACCTATGGTTTCCACACATCAACTAGATCAATCTGTTCAACACACCTCACCCAACTGTCATAACTTACAAGAAAGACAACTAACTCAGCACACACAACCAGAACATTCTATTATACCATCAGATAACCAACATTCCCACAAAATCCTTTTACCATATTATCATCCATTTCAACCAACAATAAATAGTTCATAATCAAGTGATATAAATCACTCGCATGTTCAAACACCCATCCTATCTATCCAACTACCTTTGCCCAACCCTACACACATCTCATCATATCATCTAACACAATTAAACAAATATCCAGTACACTGTAGAGCTGGAGATGGTATTCTCAAACCAAAAACTCTCTAGATTGGCTCTACCACCATTGTTGGCCATTCTATTGTTGAACCAACCAAGTTTTCCGAAAAACTAAAAGACTCAAATTGGTTTCAAGAAATAAACAGATAATACACTTCTCTTATACAAAATTGGACTAGGTCCATTATTCTTTGGTCTTTAAACCTTAATGTTGTGGGTTGTACATGGTTTTACAAGTTAACATAGAATCGAGATGGCTCAATTTAACGCTACAAGAACAAATTAGTTTCCAAAGGCTTCCATCAAACCCCTAACATTTACTTCTCTGATACCTTTAGCCATATAATTAAAGCTTTGAAAGTTAGACTTGTGTTCACAATAGTTGTCTCAAGAAATTAGGATGTTAGGTAGTTTGACTTCAACAATACCTTCTTGAACGAGACTTTGACTGAAGATGTCTACATGAATCAGCCAGAAGGTTTCAAGATCTCTGTGTACCTTACATATATGTATAAATTACACAAATATCTAATAGGGCTTAAGAAGGCCCCAAGGGCTTGGTATTCAAGACTAAATGAGACTCTACTAGACCGGGGTTTCAAGATACATGTAAAATTGTTGTCTTACTAATCATAGTCTATTTTGATGATATTATAGTTACATGTAATCACACAAGTTTCATGCACAGTTTTATTCAAATCATTCATTCAATTTTTTTCACTCAAAGACATGGGGCCACTTCATATGTTCTTTGGAATAGAATTTCATAATAACCCAACTGCCATCTACTTGACACATCACAAGTGCATTCTAAACGTACTTGCTACTTAGGGATTGTCTTTGTCCAACACCAATGATAGTTAGTCATCCACTTTCTAGTACTACTGGCTCTTTATTGGTCAGAACCATACAATATAAACGTTTTACAATATCTGCTTACATTCCATCTCACGACCAAATTGTCGACTACTTGACCATACTCTTTATCACTTTCTCGATTAGTCTTTGTCAGGGACCAACTTGGCTTCGTGATCTTCCCACTTCATTTGAGAGGGGATGTCACGATCAATTTTATCGAAGCTATGTCGAGAAACATGGTGGCTAGAATAAATAATTGAGGTGAAAATGTGGAGGTTAAGTTGGCTAGGGTTTCACAGAAATTGAAGTACTCCGAGTTGAGTAAAGCACATAAACCAGATTTTTGGAGCTTCAATAGAAGAAATAAAAGGATAAATGAAACCCTGATTTACGGTTTCAAGAACACATAGTTTTTTTAGACACAAAGTCTAATTTTTCTTATTTTATAAAACAACTATCTCAAAAGTAGGGTATAATGCATCTTAAATAGTAATCACATACAACTCTATTACAAAATAAGAAAACACAAATAAATTCAATAACATAATATCCTATCGAATCTTAATATAATCGTATTTACTTTGATATTTTAATAAAATCCTTAAAATATATATTAAAAAATCCAATAAAAGTGCTAAACAGTAATGTGAGGCCCTAAATAGTGGGTTTTAGGACAACAAAATTACAGCGGAGCTTACGACATTCGATACGTTTCCGACAGTCAATGGACTTGTCAAGACCTTCGATTTGAGTACCCGTTTTGTCCAAATACGATACTTTGTTAAAAAATAAAACCCACTTCCGTTTATCCAATCTCTAAGTAGTTGTGGACCTCTGCCACAACATCACATATTCAATCAATTCATTGAACTCAAAACACAATTTGTCTAGTCTCGAAGTAGTTGTAAACATCGGCCACAACATCACATATTTAATCAACTCATTGAACTCAAAATGTTGTGTTTTGGGTTCTTAAAGTCATAACCTTTGTTTTGGTAACCTAATCTTGGACCTCTTTATAATGGACTGTTGCCTATTACAAAGATAATTAACTCAACAATCACCGTGGGACAAAAAAAACTGTTTTCCCATACCTTTCGAATAAGAATTATATAGTATAAAGAAATATTTAAATTAAACAATCCTTAAAATATATTTTGTATAATTTGTGTGTGCTCACATTACAATAAAGATCACTAAAATTATACGCTAAAATTACAAAAAAAATAACAAGAATAAAATTACAATGAGATTTTTCTTTGTTTTTCCCTTAATTTTTTACTAAAAATAGACGATAATAATAAAAAAACAAAACAAAAATAGAACCATCCAAAATACGAACGGACCACGTAAATAATTAGCAAATATAAAAAAAAATCAGCCATGCGTAATTCGAACAAAAAACTACTTACGCCTTGAAATCTATAATAAAGGTTTAGCAAAACATTACGGCGAAAAATTAGTCAAACAGAAATATATTTTTTTAATCAAAGAAACAGATTTATTAAACCCAAAACGATCCAAATTACATAGAACGGGCCCAAAATACAAAGCCCAATAGAAAAGGGGTCAAAATCGACATCAGAGTCAAAACATAACCCTAACCCTAGAAATCAAAACAAAATCAAAACCTCGACACCTTCTTCTTCAACCTTCTCTGCGCCTCCAAACTTTCCTCAGATCCAAAAATCAAAACATGCAATCAAAACCCTACCTCCACAAATTAAACAACGATAAACCGATTCTAGAACACAGACATCTCTTCGATTCTTAATCATTCAAACACCAACAAGCATCTTCAGAAATTAAAGAGCCAGATAGCCCAAATCAAGACTCTCCAGAAATGAAATCGCCAGCAACGCCGGAGGAACATTGTGCTGGTGATAGGAGGTTCTCATTTTACAATTAAGGGTCCACTTGGCTAGCCAGTCGGCAGCCTGGTTCTGGACCCTTGATATGTGCTTGAGAACCATACTGTTATCAAGCAATCTCCTACAAAAACTCAGGTTTTGATCTTCGAACGCCATGGAAGAATGATAGAGCTAATTGAACAAAATGAGTGAATCAGACTCCACATCGACTCGAGTCCAGTGATTTTTGAAACAAATCGAAAGACCCAGAAGCATAGCCAACGTCTCAGCTTGGATAGGGGTGACTTTTCCCAGAAGGATACCGTGAGCAGCTAAGATGGAGCCCTCACAGTCTCTAATCACAGCGCTAGCTGCAGCTTCTCCAGAAAAGATACAAGCAGCATCAACATTCAATTTGAGGCGACCAACTGCAGGCTTGATCCACTTAAGGTAAGTAGGTCTAACCTTCTTCTTACAAGAATTACAACCCATAATCAATCCTGCATTAGAAACATTTAACCAGTGTTTATAATTAAGACTCCCATTGCTGTCCAGACCCTTAATAGTGTTCATGATATTAATAATAGCCTGGGAAACACTTATAGTCACACCCTTATGCTTAATAGAGTTTCTGGATTTCCAAACAGTCCAAAGAATAACTCGAGGAATACGATGAGTTATGTGAAACTTAGTTTTGTAGATCCCAAACCAACATCTAATAACATGAGAAATAACCATAGACCTTCTGATATTAATTTTGAAAATGTTAGCAAACCAGTTCCACAATTGCCAAGCATAAGTACAACTAACAAATAGATGGTTAGAATCCTCACAGTTATCACAAAAAACGCATTTGGAAGCCAAACTGAAATGCCTTTTTATCATAATATAATCAACCGAAATAAAACTGTTCAAAACCTTCCAGGTTAGAAAAGAAAATTTTCTAGGCACTTTAGCATTCCAAAGCTTTTTATATAAGCTAGAGCAAGTAGACTTATCTCTTAAATGATCCCAGGTGTCTTTTAAACTGAACTGGCCATTCTCAGAAAGTGTCCAAGAAATAGCATCCTCCCTGTCTGTAATGTAAGTTCTCTTGATCTTATCTACTCTTTCAGGTTCTAAGCTGCCCTGAACAGCATCTAAACACCAAGTGTTATTATTCCAGAATGAACTAACTTTAACGTCCATATACCAGGAAATTCCTTGCTCAGTGGCAATAGCAGGAAGACCATGCCAGGAGTCTTTCCAGAAGTCCACACTTCCTCTGCCAAGAGCCCAGGTAATATTTTTATCTGCTTGAGCCCCGATAATACAAAGCCTTTTCCAAACAAGAGATCCCTTTTTATTAGCATAGAGAGGATGAGAAAAATTGCAGTAAATATTATGCATAGAATTAAAACATAAACAATTATTAAGCCTAAACAGATACCATAGTATCTGAGAAAAAGAATTTTGAACATCAATGAGCTTGCGAACATTAAGCCCTCCCTCACTAAAAGGCTTGCAAATGTAATACCAAGAAGACCAATGAATAGCCCTCTGACCATGTTTAGTTCTCCATAGAAACCTGTTAAGTGTCTGCTGAATTTTGTAAATAACAGTCCTAGGCATATCAAAAGACTGAATCCAGTAATAGGCAATAGGAAGTAAAACGTTAGTTATTAAGGACAGCCTTCCATCATAAGATAAAACCTTACTGTCCCATTCAGAAATTCTATCATTAATTTTGTTTAAGATAGGCAAAAAGACACTTGCTTTGTTGTTATTAGAAATAGTTACCCCCATATGAGAAATAGGCAGAAAATCCACCTCGAAGCCAGTCTGTAGCTTAAGATCCTGAAGCCTAGAAGAGTTTAGCTTAGGAGAAACAACCAGCTTAGTCTTATTCTTATTAATAGCTTGACCAGAAGTGGCCTGATAAAGATCAAGAAAGTTACTCAGAGAGTTAATAGAGCTAGATTTGCTATTAGTATAAATCAATATATCATCAGCAAATATTACACAAGGAATAACCAGAGAACATCTAGATGTATAACACATAGAAGGATTAGATTGAAACAGGATACTGAGACCCCTACTTAGAAACTCCTCACTAAGAATGAAAAGACAAGGAGAAAGAGGATCTCCTTGCCTAAGACCTCTAGTCATTTTAAAGTAATCATGAGTATCCCCGTTAACAAGCATAGATACATGAACATCAGAGATCAACCTTTTAATAAGACCCACAAACCCATCATTAAATCCAAAAGAATACAACACTTTTAAAATGAAAGCATGAGAAATTCTATCAAAAGCCTTCGACATGTCTAATTGGACCACCATGTTTCCAGACTTAGGCTTCCTATTAATGTCAAACATTAATTCCCCAGCCAAAAGAATATTATCCTGAATAAGCCTACCCTTTACAAAGGCAGACTGAGCTTTAGAAACAATTTTAGGGATCACACTAGATAACCTATAATTAATGAGGGCAGACAAGATCCTATTAACAAAAGTACACAGACCAATAGGTCTGTAACTATCCCACCAGGTAGGGTTAGAGTTCTTAGGAACCAGGAAAATGCCAGTAGCAAAAAGACCAGAAGGTAAAGAACCCCCACTAATATAAGAATTAAAAGCATTGCAAAGATCCTTTTTAATAATGCACCAACAATGTTTAAAGAAAACTAAGTTGAAACCATCGATACCAGGGGAGCTATCCTTCTTCATCATATTTATGACACACCAAAATTTCCCCTTCGATAACTTCATTAAGCAGCTTATTATTATCCTCAGTAGTAACCAAAGATGGAATACAGTCAAAGTTCTTGATATCTAATAATCTGTCTTGATCCTCTTTGTCTTTGTAGGGATTTGAAGTTAAAATATCCTTGAAGTAAGCTGCTGCAGAAGCCCCAATATCCTGCTTGTCATAAATCCAGGTATCCCCTTCTCTAATGCTCTTAATTTCGTTTCTTCTTTTCGTCTTAGCAATATAGTTATAAAAATGAAGCCAGCTATTAAAGCACCTTTGCCTAAGAAAAGAAGCTTCATTCCTTAAGGCCTTTAAATACAGCCCATTAGCCTTAGCTAAGTTAGCAGTAGACTGAGAATCATTGTTAGTATAGTGTAAGATTTCCATAGCCTTAACCCTGCAATCAGCCTCCTTAACACTGTCAAAAATATTCCCAAACTTTTCTTTACTCCACTTCTTAAGGCAACCCTTAAGCCTTCTTAACTTATACCAGAAAGTATAACTAGGATGACTATTAAGAGGGAGATTCCAGTCCTGTTCCACAATGCTTAAGAGAGAATCATCATCACACCAAAAATTAAGGAATTTAAAAGTCTTTTTTTTTTTTATTAATAACATCATGAGAATTATTAGTACTAGCAGTTATAAAGAGAGGAGCATGGTCAGAACAAGTTCTGGCCATGTGAAGAACCTGGGTATTAGAGAACAAAGCCTCGCACTTATCATTAGCCAGAGCTCGATCCAATCGCCTCCACTTGTTACTTCGAGCCCAAGTAAACTTAGAACCACAAAATCCCATATCATTTAAGTTGCAGCATCTAATAACCTCGTTGAAGTCATCCATGCTAGCCTGACTAGAAGTAACACAACCCAATTGCTCATCATGAGCAGAAATAGTATTGAAATCTCCTACACATAGCCAAGGTCTATCATTATCACTGATGTCCTTAAGACAATTCCAAAGCTCCATCCTAGAAATACGACTACACTTAGCATACACAGCAGTAATGTAGAACTTATCCATAATGCCCTGATAATTCAACTCCATATGAATGCATTGCTCAGCATCTAGAATAACATTAATGTTAACCTCAGACACCCAGAAAACCCACAGCTTATCATTAATGTTAGCAACATAATTATCAAAGCCAAGCACCTCAGCCACAACTTTGATCTTATCACCTTTAGACATAGGCTCTTGAACCACCAACATCTTAATATTCTCAGTAGTTTTAATGGATTTAAGTCTTCTCAAGGTGGGCTTATTAGTCACACCTCGAGCATTCCAATTAATCACTCTGATCATTTTCAGAGTAGGATTTGTAAACTTTGTCTCTTAAACTAAGAGACTTTATAGCTAATCTGTCTTTTGGATTTCTTTTCCTTGCAGCTTTCAATCTGGACGATATAACCTCACTAAAACTATGTTGTGGAGAATACATTGGAGAAGGAGAACAGCTACCTCTATTAGGATCAGGGGATCGGCGAAGATCAACCTTTAAATTGTTAATTTCCAGTTTACTTGTATCATGTGAATCCTCAGTAACATAAGCAATGTCATCAATTTTGTTTATAGCCTCTATAATCTCCATACTTGTATTATTACTCACATTTTGAGAATCATTTTTAACATTATCCACATTCTGTTGTTTTAGTTGATCCACTTGAATTTCATCATTCTTCAAACCCTCATCCAAATCTTTATTCACAACAACAGATTTCAGTTTACGTTTATAAACCTTAATAATATCACGTGAAATGCCAACAGAAGCAACCTTACAGGTTTCCTCTATCTTTCCCATCACCATCCCAGCATCAACAATCCCAGCATCAGCAGTAACGACTCTATCCTTACCAATATCCACTTTAGACAGAATCTCCTTACCATTAACCACAACATCCTTTTCCAAACCAGCTTTCTTACACATAGATCTAGCATGCCCAATATGTAAACAACCAGAGCAATATAGAGGAATGTTCTTGTAACTCAAGGATATCCAGTACCCATCATTAACACCGAACCCAATCCACATCCGTCTTTGTAACTTCTTCGAAATATCAACTTCAACCAAAGCGTAACACGCATTAGCATGCGCCCGGTTTTCAGTTGGCACTATGACTTTATACACCGGCCCTATCGCAAACGCTATTCCGTTAGTCAGAGCAGAGTCATACAAATATTCAGGCAAATGCTCAAAACGAACCCAAATCAGGACAATAGGATCTTCGACCTTCTTGTTAAAGTTTTCCCTCCACCTTAACACTCTCATCACCATATCGTCGAATTTCCAGACATTTCGAGACCAAAACATCGCCACATCTTCCTTCAAATCGAATTCAAAGAAAACGTGGTGAGAGTCCCAAACTTTGTACCAGAAAGACCCCCTGAACTTCAGATTATTCAAGAAAGCATCAAGCTTTTGTTTCTTTAGAATCCCTGAACTAAATTTACCAATAAGAGTTGTTCTTGATTTCTTTACCAAAGAAAGTTTATCCTCCTCACTAAATTGCACCGAAAATTGGTGCTCTGTTTCTTTCACAGACTCAGGTTTTAGAGAAGGTGGGCCTTCTCCGGATTTAAACAAGTCTACAAATTTCTTAGCAGACTGCCTAGATTCACTGACGCTTGTTTGAAGAGCAGGGAACTCTTCTGCCGATCCAAGATCCATGAGAAAAATCAAACAGAACAAGACTCTGTTTTCCAACTCACAATATATCCATTCAAAACCCAAAGATAAATTCCCACTGAGGATAAGGATGAAATAAAGGAACTCCCACAGATGCGGAAAAAACCACACACCGAAGAAACCCACTTCTTATTAATGGCAGACCCCAGAGATGAAACACAAACTTTCCGACGAGAGAATGAAAAACTCTGAAGAACAGAGTATGAAGAATCCAGAGAAATCAGAGAAGATACTTCTTAACAAAGCCAAAAATTCCGATGAGAAATAAACAGCAAAAGAACTCAGGAAGAAGAAGAAGGCTTTCTTGGAGCGAAGCTCTTTTTAACCATCCAAGGTGGGCCCATTCTTTTACTTCTAGATTTTATTCTTGTCAATCAAACAGAAATATTAAAAGGAATAAAAATCATAACATTTTTTTTCTAAACATAATATACCCCGCCCATAAAATATAAGATAAAAAAGATGTTCGGAAAAAGGATTTATAAATTTGCAGTGTATATCCATCTGAAAACGGAATTCTTTTTTCTTAACATGTTTTTAGTTATATTTATGTGAAATTAGATGTCAATGGCTTATTGTAATGTGTATTAGATTATATTTAGAACGGTAGTATACGTGACTCATTTGATTTGATGTTGGAATTTTAATACCATACCACTTGATATGTTTCATACCGGAGTATTCACTATCACCACAATATGCAACCTACCATATTTTTGTAATTATTAAAGCTGACGCTCAGTCCGCATCTTAATACCAACGTGACACTTTCACGCCACCTAATATAATATTTGTATTTTTTTTTATATTATGTCATAAATAAAGACAAGTTACCGGTAAGATTTTGAAAAAAATGAAAACTACCCACGAATAATTTAATTTTTTACATTTATAAAAAATAATATGTTACTTAAAACTCTAAAAATATTCATGGATATAAAAACAAAAAAACTATTTTTTTGTTTTCATTTTCAGGTCGCGATTTAAAAATAAATAAAATCGAATTCATAAATCTCTAGAATAAATTTTTTTCCATCAAATTTAAATGAAACCTCAAACATTTTAAAATAAATCGACTACTAAATCAGTATCCACAACGTTTTTAATTTTTCAATTGCTCCATATCTTTCAAACTCTAACTCAATTTTTTTTATAAAACACATATATTTCTATTTCCTAAAGAAGAATAAAATGAAATTCATGAATGACAATTTTAGAGTTTTTTTCTTATTTACGCAACCAGATGACTCTTAATTACAAAACTAGAACATAGTTTTTTTTCGAGACTAATTGCGCAACCCGATTACTCTTTTTTTCCAACCAAATTCAGTAATTAAAATCAATTGTTTTCATGGATTTAGTTTTGTTTGTCTTACAAAAAACAAACCAATGGTATTTGTAGATTTTTTGGAGCTATAGTTTGAAAGATACTACATTAAAAAAATACTCTAACACATTTAAAAAAAGTCCTATTTACGCAACTCTTTTCTTCTTAATTTTGCAACCCAATTACTATTATTTTTGCAACGAAATGCAGTATAAGAATATACATTCCATAGATCTGATTTTATTTGTCTTAAAAAATAAAACCAATGGTACTTTTAGATTTTTTTTGGAGTTCTAGTTTGAAAAATATGACATGTAAATAAACAAAAACAGGAGAGAGAAAAATGGTTAAAAAGTATATTAATATTAATAACAAATTTAGTTGGTTATCGGTAATTAAGCTCTAAAGGTGGCTATCAAAATTTTCTCAAACCTTGGGTTGCTATATGTAAATAGTTTTGATTTTGAGTGGTTATCGGTAGATTACCCTATAACTAAATAATAGTACAATAGATGTTTATGAGATTTTAGAGGTCATATAAACTAGTGAAAATAAAATGAAACAGATGAATGATTCGAATCAAATGATCCATAAATTAGTTTATAATTGTAAGTAGACTGGCCTAATCCGACATTGGCTGGAATGTGTATTCGGGCATATAATTTTCCTTCATTTTTTTACTAAACCCAATTGGTATGTACCAAATTTAGAATATATTTACAATCTTCAACGTGGATGATCACATGTACCAAATGTATTAACTAAATTTTGCATCATAGAGTGTTATTATATTAATAAATAACTTAAAGCATCTTATCACTTTAGACAACAATCAATATAGAGTTGATAAAGTATTCTAACTTAAAGCGTAAACATCTCCGCATCAATTATATTACTAACTATTATATAACATAAGTTTTTAGTTCTCATGAAATGTAGCATGAAAATCATACGACCGTATAACCACTAACATGTTTATTCTCAAATGATACAACTTAACTGAATTGAGATCATTAATTTGTACGAAATATACAGATGATATACTAACAAAATTGAATATAATATTATTTGACTGAATCATATACAAGCTGAAACTAAGCATAACAATCCAAAAGTAAACTCGATCGTGAACTAAAAAGAAACACTTACAAAATTTATATATATTTTTGTTTAAGAAATCTTACATGAATATGATGTTCAGAAAAAAAAATTATGGGTGTAAAATTCTTAGCAAAGAAAGATGAAAAAGAGATATAAATCTTCCTATTTGCATGTAATCGTAACTAAAAGAATGAATAATGAAGTTTGTTCATATTTGCTATAATTTAATTTCCTTGATTACAAGGAACATAATATGTTTTTAATTGGATATTACTTAGTGTGCTATAAATTTTACTCTTCATAAATATGAATATAAAAATCTCATAAATTGATTAATAGTCAGTGAGCCTATAAAGTAATGTTACGTAAATGATCACTTTAATTGTTGATTTTTATTATGTCAACTTACGATACTTTATTCTTACAAAATACGAGATGATCCATATTTTATTACAAAATGGTTATTCTCATAATACTTAAATATTTAATTAAGATATTTTCTGTGAATTATATACCTTATACTAAACGAATTTGAGTATTATATTAAAATTTGAATTTCCAAAATATATCAAAATATATGGTATATATTAAATTTCCAAACAAATCTTAAGATATTGGTTGAGGTAACTTATCTTAATAAAGTCCATAGATTTTTTTTATCGATATCATAACATTGCAATATTCTTTCAATGTATTTATTTTATAATAAACTCATGGAACGTTAATAGAAATCCTAATGAGTCTAGATTCCTAACATATAAGGTTCCTCATCTAAAATTATACATCACATTACTGGAATATAAAATTTTAGTGACATCCAATGAGTTCTTATAATTATAGACAATAATATGTTTTTCATATACAACATTAATTTAAATCTAATCCAATTAAACTTATGAATTGTATAATATCTTAAAACTAAACGAGATTATAACACTAAGAAATCAAGATATCATTGATGAGATGATCGATCTTAAGTAAATTTCTTAATGTTACAAACCATGGACGTAAACTAGAATTTAAGTACAATTGTTACAATCTTTTAAATCTTTTTTTTGAATCAATTAACATTTGTAACCCAACATATAAACTAATACAGTCACTAAGTTTTACAATATATATTATGTTTTTCAGCGTAATGAGTTAGAAAAACATAATCTTAATATTCATTTAATGAAATGTAATGAAATTTAATGTCAAAGTGTTCATTTTGTATTATGGTTATCTTAAACAAATCATTCTCTTGATGGAAATGAAAGTTATATTTGAAAATTAAATATATCTCAGAGGATGATGCGTACTTGCTATTTTTTTTATATCTTACAATGTTACCCTTCGAGTCAAGTGTGGTTTTAAACATAAATTTGTGACGAACTAGTTTTTTTTATCTTTAGTAATGGATCAAAGCTTCAAACTAAATTATCTTCAATCAATTTTTATTCTTGTTATAATAATCCACGATTAAGACTTAGAACTCTATGTAATGCTATGCAGGCTTAAACTAAATTTTTATATTTACACCACAAATATTTATAAAATATTGCAACTCTTTAAAGTATTACCAAAAGTAAAAAAAACTTATTTAGTTACATCACAAAGAGTCTTAATGTTTTTTCAAAAATGTTTTACAAATACTTTGCATTACTTGAATACTTAGTCTCTCGTCTCTTAAAGTCCATGAATTTTCTTAAGGAACAATACTAAATTTAGTTTGTATAATATTTTAAGATATTAAGTTTATTCTTCATGCAATAATATAGTTATTTATTCTTAAGTGATGATTTAACTATTGGTTTATAGAAGAAAATGATTATTCTCACGAGTAGGAGATGATTAGTAATGCAAAAAAATAAAATTCATTAGCATTTGAATATGAACAATTTGTTTTTCATTCTTCACTTAAAATTAAAGTTGATCATTGAATACTTCATTTGTAAACTTGATATCCTAAAATTAATTATATTTTTTAAATGTAAATGTAGTTATAGAATCCTAACTAAACATCTATAAAACAAACTCAAAGTTAAAAAATAGTTATTAATACATGAGACTTCAGTTTCTCCTCGCTAGGCACGTAGGGTTCACTTCTATTAAACATCCCAAAATATACAAATATGTCACAATGTTTTTTTGGTTCGAGATTAATATCCCGGGTTTTAATAACTACCTCTAAGTGTATAGTTCTAAGAAATAACTTTTGCCACTTTTTAACTAAATTATAGTGACAACCATCATGGTTGGATATTGTATTTATAATTGTTTTACCAAAGTGTTATCTTATTTTAACTTTAAAGCACTTGAACTTGTTAATAAATTTCAATTATAAGGAAATATATTCATAATATAGTCAAAATATATTTATGTATAATATGTGTTATGTTGGTTAACTATACCTAGGAAGGGTTTGTATATATCTTTTTGAATTTATACTAAGAATTTTATTATTCTGCACATACCCGAATTTTCTTTATCTGATCTATTTTTATTGGTATATCCAACATAAATCTGAATAGCCAGAATATTCAAAAGGGGTACGTAGAACCTCAAACAACTAGCTTGTCAACTTCATCGATAAAAATATAGCCTAAATGTTTGTGCCAAATATATACTTATGCGTCGTAGGTTTTTAGTCTATCTCAACATGTGATATATTAATGATATTATCATTACAAAAGATAATTAAATATAAAATTTATAAAAACTTTTCCGTTTGTAAATCTTATATGCAGCAGTTAACATTATGCTTTACTATCACTTAAGCTATTGGTGATTTAATATATTTTTTGAATGAAGACAAACTGTGCTGATTACAATGCTATTAATCCATTAAAATATAAAAGGTCTAAAATAAATTGAAACATTGACCTAATCAATTACATAAAAACCTCTCACATAATTTACCTCACATATATCATAAGATAAGATGATTAATTTTACTTAACCTTCTTAATATCTTAAAATATGTGCAACTAAATTATCAATCCTACTTATTTGTATTTTATGTAAACATTATTACCAAGTACAATTTTTTCTTAGTTAAAATCAAACCATGTTTCATTTTTGTTGTTCAACTTGTACATTGATGACAAGTAAGAAAGTCTAATGTAACTGAACTGAGACGCGCAGAGATGAACCTTGGATTTAATAATAAAGTCCTTATGAAAGGTCATTTGAACAATAAACTTTGATACATGACCTTATACTAGACTTATAAAAAAATGTTATAAAATCAACATTTCTCTTTATCTTATAATGACTCATAGAGAATTTTTATTAATCTCCGTTGTTTTTCAAATTTAATGAGCTTGGAAATATTTAAAAACTCAAAACATTGAAAATATGAATTGTGATAATAAAATTTATAACTATCTTAATCATTTTCGTAAAAAAATCTACTATAATGTTTAATAAATATCTCATATAAAATATTTAGACTTATGTAGTTGGATTTTACATTATTTATGATAATCTTGTTATCATCCGCTTAAAAATTATAGTAAAAAACAATAGTACATGTTCAAGTTCTGAGAAATAGCATGACATTATTATTGGAGAAATATACATTCTACTAAATTAAAATTTTATGATTTGTAATTTAGTTACCTAAAATGTAAAACTTAAACCTAAGTCTAAAGATAAATTAAAATGACTTATTACAAAAAAAATACATTATTGAAGTTAATTTCACATAAATTAGCATTACATACTAAAAGTTTCAAATTTGAAGTTTGGACATGAATCTATATGAGCTGGGTCATTGTAATTCTCAGCATAGACGTTAGGCTCCATCGTGTTATACATTACTTATACCTACCAATGTTTTCAAGGAAAATAATATTTAATCACGATCATATCTGAAAAAATGATAAGACTATCACATGAGTCGATTTGATAATTTTGTGGTATATTTTACCAAAACCATTCAATACCGCAGTCCGTTTGTGCATAAGTATGTGACATGTAAACATAAAAACGATATTATGAAGCGCGTCACTCATTTTCAAACAAATATTATATAGTATTCACGTGGACAACCTATTCACACAACCACAGTCTTTGACGTAACAACCAAACTTTTTTTCTATAAGGCTTACATAGATATAGACAAACATGTGACATGACTAGTATATCCCAAAGTTCAACGTATGATTCACGTAAAATATCAATCTTACATGAAAATAGAATAATTATGTTAGATCTCATCACATGATAAATATCCAAAGTAATCGTTAAGATCTGATGGTTGGAACAGAGATTGACTCATATCGGTATGCAAAGGGCCAAAATATCCTCTTGAGTTGACAGATTTATGAAATGAGACGAATTTCATTCAAAACTCAAATCTAAAATAAGAAGTCTTTAGGAATACAAGATTTCACCATGTACATTCCAATTTCTAATTTTGCAAGGGTTGTAAGACATTGCCTTTACATTATGATAGTTCAATATTTCCAGCATCACTAACATGCAACTTAAAACATAACACAATATAACAAAAATATATAAAAAAATATAAAGATATACTAGTTATAACCAAATATATACATGCATAACACTCATATATTATATAATAACACTAGACTACTAAAGACTGAATGGATTTCCGTAAATAAGAAGAGGTTCCTCATGAGTTATGATTTTTCTTTAGTAAATTGTTAGGAGTGAATTCTAGAGAGAGAAAGAGCTAGAGAGTTTTTAGAGAGAGAAATTACAAGTACAAATGAGTTTTCAAAGTAAAAGTATGCAACTCCTTTATTAGAGAAGCCTTGCCCTTTATATAGAGGAGACAAGACTTAGTCTCAAGCTGAAATCTGTTACAAAAGAGGACTAATTGCTGTTTAGTCCTTAACAATTATACATAGTTCCAAATACTCTCTAAAACCTACATCAGTTACAATTTAAGGACAAAACTTACATTACTTATAACTAAATCCTTAAATTTACATTATTTACAATTTAGTTCTCAAAATCTTATTTCCATATCAGAAGCCTTCCTAATTCTCATGTTAGTAAATGAATAGAACTAAAACCTCTCCGAATCCAATTGTCTTCGAATCTTAATATCTTTGAGCCATATGCAATATAGCATGTGATAAACTTAAAACATTCATTCAAAGCAACCATCTTAAGCAATCATTCGAAGCGCACATAAAATGTAATCTTTTGAAGCGTACTCAAAACAAATATCAATTAGCAGTGATGCTAAAATCTGATAACATTTCAAACACAAAATCGCCTCGAAGCACTGTAATAGAAAATTACTTCAAAATATTATATAAACAAACCATTTTCGAACACTTTCAAAACCATTTCGAAATATTATGTAAACAAAACATCTTCGAACACTCTAAAAAATACTATTCGAAGTTTATCGACGCTACATATGAAAGTAACTATTGCACATAACCGTTCAATCCATCATAACCCTATAGTTTTTAGATCCATAGCTAGAGGTCTAGCCTGACAGATATCGGCCATCTGATCGATCCACCGATTTGTATTCCAACCTATCATCATAAGAGTCTTTCCAAATTCACACGTCTTCACTTCTTTTATATAAATTCAGTCTGCCTTTCATTTCTTTCATTCTCATCATACAAACCTTTCTAGAGAGAAGTCAGATCTTTTGGCTACCCTCACCGTGTTCTTCTCTTTTATCAGTATTCTCATTAGAAAAACCAAACTTTCTGACCAATCTTCATCTTCTCCGATCAACCTTCATTTGGTTTATGAGAAAGAAACCAAAAACCAAAAAATCAAAGGAATCCTACCCAAAACACTAGAATCTTCAGACTCTGATAGCAATTTAGTCTTCGGATCATACAACTACTTTTGTATTACACAAAGAGCTGAAGAATATAAGAAAGCATGATTGATTCGAGGGGGTCCAATTGGAACAACCCTGAAACAATCTATTACGTTAATGTCGATCCAACTAAAGTTCCTGCTCTTTCGCCTTCTCCCATAGTCGAAGAACATTCTTCATCTAAAATCTTAAGGCCTAAAACACCCCGAGCCTCATCATCTTAAAGTAAAACTTCTCCCATAATTGGTGAAAAATCCCCTTTAAAACCAAAGGCAAATATCTCCTCTTCGAATCACTCTTCAGTAACTAGAAAAAGAAGAACTTTCATCGCCATAGGAGATGAATAAAAAATTATCCGAAGTCCTTCCCCTCCAAATCCAAATACTGAAAATCCTCCTCAAAGAGAAGTAATTGAGGAAACTCCTCGAACAGGTAACCCTTTACCAGATATTGTTAATCCAACATCTCAAAATCCTTGAGAAGAGACATTGAAAGCAAATAAAGTTGATTCAGAAGCTACGAAAACCAATCTCGAGGCGGAATCTGACGATGGGAACTCTGCAAATACCAAGAAACCTCAAAAAGAAACATACACTTGCTTCGTTTCCGAAGAAGACAGAGCAAAAATTGGAAGAAACCTGAGGAATCTTGAAGGAAAATACATCATTGCTTTGAAAAAGGTCCGCTACATATACTATAAAGATAGCCAAGCTTCGGCTCTAAAAAAGCAATGGGGAATGGGAGATAACATATTGCTCCGACTACCCAAAGAAGGAGAAACTCCTTTAGATTGCAACGATGACGAGCTAATAATCTACCCTAAGATCATTAACTGGGGTCTTCAATTTCCACTAGATTCTAAGATCGTGGAATACTTCGAACTACTCACCTTATGTCCTATTCAGGTGACACCGAATCAGTCGTTCACCCTTATGTCAGTGATTATGGCATCTCGGCTGTCTCAAATTGCCATCAGCATCAAAGACTTCATCTCCTTGACCTAATTATCAATAGGTCTGAAGCTTCCCTTTTACTACCTCACCCTGATGTATGATCTCAAGATCATCGCCGATCTCTTAGAGGCTGAAAAATTCTGGAAGAAGAAATTCATCTTTATATCAGGAGCGTGGGAAAATGGAAAAGCAATTTCTGAAGCCAATCCTTCAAAGTTAACTATCGTCTGGAGAAGCAACCGTAAGCCCCTCGAAATTTTTACAATCTTAGAAGGCGGCTTGCCTCCTCAAAATCTGATGTCAGTGCCAAATCCGAAGCTAGTCCGCCAACGAATATTTCAACCAGATTGCAAAGTCTTCCTTCCCATTCGCAACAGATCATAGAGCCATTTACCAAAAAAGAAGAAATAAAAAGTTTTCAAAGAAAAGAAAGGTAAAAATGCAGCTAGCACATCTGGTGCTAGCCCTTCAACGTCATCGAAACCAAAGCCTCGAAAACAGAAAACTGCAGAACAACCTCTCTCACCTATCAAAGAGGGAAAAGATCAAGAACCGTCTTCAAAGAAAAAGAAAGCTTAGTCTGGTTCTCATGGAAAGAAAAAGAAGCAAATGAGAATCACTTCGTATGCTTTGGTTGACGAAGAAGAAAACACTGCTGCTGAAAACCAACAAAATCCACAAAATCCTTCGATCGAAGGACATCCAAACAAAGACAACCCTGTGATAGTTATCGAAGATAGCACCTCCAACGAGAATCAGGCTACTGGAAACTTTGATCCTGATATGTTTATTAATTTTGAGAACACTGAAGCACTTACTGGTGAAGAGGATCGTGTTCTTCAATTCATCCAAAACCACACGCTTAACTTTGGGAGACCAACACCAGCCGAAGCTTCTCTAGAAGTTACCCGTTTTCATGATCTTATCACCCTATGATTCAAGGTCCTAGCACATCGGAACTTTGTCTTCCTCGTCCAAATCCTGCAATCGCTATCGTACTTCAACTATTTGCAGATCTTGACACTGCAGCAAAGACACTTGCTTATCAAGTCGAAGCTTCTTAGATTCATCTAAAGTAGTTGGCCAAAGACATGGTTTATTACAAAGAAGCTTATGAGGCTGAGAAAAAATTCAGAGAAGATTTGCACAACAAAGTAGTTGAGACAATTTCATATGTACGAAATGGCGAGGTCCGAACTCATAAAATGTGCTCTCTGCATGAAGAATCATTTGAGAATCACACATATTGTTGATACAGAATTGCTGACGAACTCTCATGAGACATAAAATAAATAAAGTCAAGGCTAATCATGCTACTGAACTGGCCTCTGAAAAATCCAACTTTAGTGAGCTTTGAAATTCTCTCACTCTTTGTGAGAAAAAAAATAAAGAGCTAACCAATGAGATAGCTAAACGGAAGGAGGATTTCGAAGTGGAATAAACTGCTGCTGTAGCTGCTGCCGAGGCTGAGCTTTCAAAAGATATGCAAACTGCTATTAACGTCGGAAAATAAGATGCAACCATTCTCCTTCTTCGAGAGCTTCACGCTGATTATCCAAAAATCGACCTTACAAGTTTTTGGAATGACATTCCTGAAGAGAAACGCCCAAGTGAAGCTTTCGTCCCTCTCCTGGTTCATCATCCTCCGAAGATGAATCATCCGAGGAAGAAGAGTCCTCTGATTAATTTTATCACTTTTTTTGTCTTTGTCAGATTAAGAATTTTCTTTTTGTACCTCAACGAATTAATCAAAATGACAAACGGTTTCTATATTTTATCATTCTCTTTGCATATTATTCGATGGTAAATTTTAAAAATAAAATAGTTACAAAATGCAAACTTACCACCTTAAATACCTTAACGAAATTGGTGAATACAATAGCTCTTCGAAAAAATTATCAAATGAGTTGTTAAACTTTGGTAGCTCTTTAAAAAAAATCTCAGTGTGCTGTTAAGTGTTCACTTCGAAATAAAAATGTAATGTGATTATTAAACATGGTTGTTTCTTCGAAAAGTGTCATAAACACTTCAAAACATTCTCTATTAACTAATCTCAAAGGTGATCAATCTTTGATGATTGTTAAGATAGTATTCAAACATATGTAAGCAACAATTGGCCAAAAAACGAAATTTATTGATAATATTGAATATGTACACGACGCCTTGTTAAAACCTTCCTCGGACAACAGGATAGGAAAGAGTGCGCCATTCAAAACAAAAATTCCGAAGTACAAAAACATATCTACTCCCAATGAAGCTTCAAGTGTTTGATATTCCACGGATGTTGAAGCATTCTCCCTTCGAAATCATAAATACGATAAGACCCCGACTCAATTCTTTCAACAACTGTATAAGGCCCTTCCAAATTCAGAGCCATTTTTCCGAGGTTTTTCTCCTTTGTGTGCAATAAATATTTTCGCAACACCTTATCACCTTCTTTAAATTCTCTTCTTTTCAGCTTCGAATCATATCGAGTTCTCATAAGAGTTTGATAATAAATTACATTTAAATGAGCTCAAACTCTTTTTTCCTCAATCAGATCCAAATTCTCCCTTCGAACATCATCATTAGACCTTTCAGAATATTGAGCTATTCTAAAAGATGACATCATTGATTCTATGGGGCTGACTGCATCCATTCCATATACCAAAGCAAAATGAGTCTCCTTTGCAGCCTCTCTAGGAGTTGTTCGATAAGCCCAAAGTACCTGTTGCAAATAATATGGCCATTTTCCTGCTGCCTCCATGAAATTCTTCTTCAAGCCATCTAAAATTCTTCTTTTTGTTACTTTCACTTGTCCATTGGCTTGGTGATGAAAAAGGCGTCGAAAAATTGCTGAATTCCATTAGAAGTACAAAATCAAGCCATCTCCTTGTTATTAAACTGAGGGCTACTATCTGTTGTAATCCTCCGAGGAACTCCAAAACGACAACAGATACTATTCACAATGAATTTAATGACATCCTTTGCCTTTGTTCCTGATAGCGGTTCTGCCTTTGCCCACTTTGTAAAATAATCAACCGCTACAATTATCATCTGTCTTCTTCCAGAAGCCATCAACAAAGGTTCCACCACATCAATTCCCCATCTATCAAATGATATTGCCTCGGATATAGACATAAGCGGTACTATTGGTCTGTGAATAGCATTGAATCATCTTGTAATATCCCTTGAGTAAAAAATTAAGTATATCTGATCGCCAATCGCATCGGATTTCGCCAGTTGTAAAGAATTCATCTATACATTCGCATTAGCTAGATTGAGTAACAATTGAAGGATTTTCTTATAGAAAAATACAAGGATATTCTTCCTTGTAAGCAACATTTGCTAAAGAATCATCCACCATGTTACTTCCTCGCTTAATATATTCCACAACAACGTTGTCAAACAAAAGCATTAAATTCTAAAGTCTCCGAAGATATAAAATCAAACGATCCTTTCTTGATTCAGAAAATCGAGATACCTGATTTGCTAACAATTGAGAATCCATTTCCAAGCGCACTAAAGTTACCCCACAAATTTTTGCCAATCTCAAACCCGCCAACGCAGCTTCATATTCAGCTTCATTGTTCAAAGCATGAAAACCAAATTTAATAGATTGAATCATTGTTTCTCCTGTTGGAGCTATTAACTGAACCCCAGCACTGCACCCTGAAACACTCCATCTGTTCGGACATCCCACCTTGAATCAACAGGTACGACTTCTTTATTTTCTTCCTCCTTTGATCTGCTTGAGTGAAATTCAACAAAAAAATATGCTAATGCTTGCGCCTTTATTGTAGTTAGAGGTGTAAACAAAATATCATAGTCCCCCAACTCCACTGACCATTTGGTCATTCTCCCCGAAATATCAGGTCGTTGTAAAACATTTTTTAAGGGGAATGAAGTTTGGACTTCAATCGTATAAGCTTGAAAATATGGATGCATCTTCTTAGCAGCAATCACCAGTTCTAATGCCAATTTTTCCAATTTCATATATCTCTTTTATGCTGCCAGCAAACTTTTACTAATGTAATACACCAACTTTGGAACTCCTGAGTCTTCATTGATTAACACTGCGCTTAGTGCAAAATCCGATACCGCGACGTACAAAAATAATTTCTCCCCATTTTGAGGCTTTAAAAAAATCTCTCGTGATGACAACAAATTTTTAATATTTGTGAAAGCTGCTTCACATTCCGATATTCATTCAAACCTATTAGGTCATCGTAATACTTGAAAGAAAGGAAAGCATTTATCAGAAAATCTAGAAATAAATTGATTAAATGCTTCTAACCTTCATGTCAGATTTTGCACTTCTTTGATTGACTGAGGAGAATTCATTGTAATTAAAGCTTTCAATTGTTCTGGGTCAGCTTTGATTCCTTTTTCACTGATGATAAAACCCAAAAAATTCCCCGATCGAACACCGAAGGTGCATTTCTCATGATTTAATTTCAACCTGAAGTGCTGTTGTAAGTGTTAGATGGAGTGTGATTTGAATAACCACAACTCCAAGGAGGCAAATTGCTGTTCTTTTGCCTCAACTGCTGATTGTCATTTCCATTACCATTCGAAGACTGCCCCTGATTATTGGCTGTATGTCCCGAATTTTTCGGAGTGCTGACTGGTCCGCCTTAGACTTTAGTCGACTCTTCAACTTTGATCTGATCCTCAACTTGAGCTATCAAAGCTCCAAAAGTCAAGGCACTTCTCTTTGTTATCTCATTAGTCAGATCCCCTGGCAATAACCCTTGGCGAAAAGCTTCAATCGCCATATTTTCCTCATAGTTGTCCAAACTAGCCTTGGTCAACACAAATCTCTTTGTATAGTCTTTCAACTTTTCTCCAGGTGCCTGCTTGCACTGAATAATGGTATCACCATTTTCTCTCATCTCTTTGCTTCCCACAAACTGCCTTCGGAATGCAGTATAAAAATCTATGAAATTTGAAATGGACCCTTTTGGAATCCGATTATACCACTTAAGAGTTGTTTCTTTAAAAGTCTGAGAAAATGCACGACACACCAACCATTTGTCATCTTCGAAGTTCATCATATAATTCTTGAATTGTTCGATGTGATCATCGGGATCCTGCATCCCATCGAACTTCTCAACCTTTGAAATTTTAAAATGCTTCGGAAGCATCATAGAACAAATTTCATTCGTCAATGGAGAATTTCTCCAGTCAACTCCTTGAACGAACTGGTCACCAGTTCCCATTGTAACATACAAATTTCGATCAGTTTCAGCATACTGATTCCAGGGATTTCCTTTGTACCAAGTAGAACGAGGAGCATTATCTTTCTTAGATTTACTCTCCTTTTTGTGTTTCCTCGACTCATCTCTGTCTGATTCCTCTTTTGAAGAACCTCTGTATTTCTTAAAGTCGAGGCTGAACTCTCTACCTCCTCGTTACTAGAGGTCACATATTTCTGTTTATCTTTTTTCTTCTTAGGAGATGAATATCACTCTTTAGGAGATACAAAACGTGTTCTTTTATGCTCAGATTTAGCCCATCGATCATCAAAAGTCCGATCTCATTGAGCTCCTACCTCTGTCTTTTCTGTTTCCTGACTAAACTTGGATTTAACCTTTGCCGAGTGAATATATTGCTCCCTCCGTTCACACTTTTCATTCAATGCGTTAATTTTGTCCAAAAGCTGCTTCATTTGAACCTCAATGTGAGATTGAGTTTCGATCAGAGATGATCCACCAGGTCTAGCTCCCTTTAAATCATCTTTAAGAGTCTTCATAGCTGATCGAATAGTAGGATTGCTCCCAAGATTTATTATACTAATTTTGAACAGAAAATACAATAAGATTGTATTACATTCGAGCTGAATAAGTCATTGATTTCTTTTGTTCAAGTCCCGAGTGGAGTGGCCAATTTGATGAGTTGTGATTTTTCCTTAGTAAATTGTTAGGAGTGAATTCTAGAGAGAGAAAGATCTAGAGAGTTTTTAGAGAGACAAAGTACAAGTACAAATAAGTTTTCAAAGTAAAAGTATTCAACCCCTTTATTAGAGTAGCCTTGCCTTTTATATAGAGGAGCCAAGACTTAGTCTCAAACTGAAATCTGTTACAACAGAGGACTAATTGTTGTTTAGTCCTTAACAATTATACATAGTTACAAATACTCTCCAAAACTTACATCAGTTACAATTTAAGGACAAAACTTACATTATTTATAATTAAATCCTTAAATTTACATTATTTACAATTTAGTCCTCAAAATCCTATACAAGATCCGACCATGTACATTCCAATTTCAAATTTTGGAAGGGTTGTAAGATATTGCCTTTACATTCTGATAGTTCAATATTTCCAGCATCACTAACATGCAACTTAAAACATAGCACAATATAACAAAAATATAACAAAAACATAAAGATATACGAGTTATAGCCAAATATATACATGCATAACACTCATATCTTATATAATAACCATAGACTATTAAAGACTGAATGGATTTCCGTAAATAAGAAAAGGTTGAAACTAGCAAAATATGTAAAAATAACATATTAAAAGACCTATCAATGATGTTGTGATAATCAACTATGTTCGCCACGATAGAGAACATATTTTCTATTGCGGCTATTGGTTAGTAAGTCATCGCCATGGCGAAACATCTGCTTTTCGTGATGCTAAAAATATACAGTAGTTACATTGTGCAGACTAAATTTTAGTGCAGTGATGCGATAAATCAAATAGTAAAAAGGAAAACTATTTTTGAATTTGAATTAGGACTTCAATATGTTTTTATAACACAAATTTGAAAAATTTAGTAATATTTTATTAAATCAATTCAGTCATAATAAAATTTGGATCTCAGTTACAAATATCATAATCACATAATCTCAAAATAAGAAATACATTTAAAACATAATACCTAAAACTCATAATTGACTTCTAATTTCGCAAGACATGCTATATTACCAATTTTATATGTTAAAAATAGACGAGGATCCTAGTATATTTGTACTTAAACAATAAGCAATCATATAGTAAAAGAAATCAATTCTACAAGATGAAAATACGAGATAATGTCATCTTATAATATAGATGTAGAGATTCAGTTTGAAGATAACAGATCTTATGAATGATCCACAAGCTATCTTATTTGAAAATATTGTAGAAGACGATAATTAAGACTCTTAATGAGGTATAACAAGAGTAATCCTAATGAAACCGATATACATAATAAAAAAGAAAGAGAAGATGGTTCTCTATTATGAAAGAATTGTATATTTAAAAGTTTTTTTTATTTCAGTTTTAATATGAATCATGATAAATTATTTCTTTATTTAAAAGAAACTATTCATATATTATTTCTTTATTTATCCGATGAGCTTACCATACGTTAATAATCTAATGTATTTGTGCCCCTCACGGACCCTAAATTTTATTTGGGTATTAAAAATCAATACCTTAGTTGTCGAGTAATACAACTCTTTTAAAAAATCTTATTAACCTAACTTGTATCTATCGATTTACATCCATAACACCAATATACTTTTAGGTTTAAATTTAATTTAAAATTATTAAATTATGATTATTTCTTAATAATTTTATTATATTTATAATAATTTGGATATTCTAAATATACTTCCATTTAAATTTAAAATATAATTATAAAACGTTTACTATTTTTTTACTATATTTCTAAAAAAAATATTTGAAATGATAATCTATTTTTTAAATTAATATAACTACTGAATTAACTATAATCATATTAAGAAGTTTGGCTCCAAATCTTTACAAACTTGACATTGACAACAAAACCTCCACCTCTATATAGTGTAACATATTGTTGTTCTCTACTTCCCTTTTTGATAATTATAGCCCAAGTTTCATCTAGTATGCTTGTTTGCATGACAAAAGCATGGTCTCAGACATTATCGGTTACTCTTTGCCCTGACGGATTAATATAATGTTTTCCTCTGGATCCCAAACCAGGACCGCAACATGTTGACATATGTAGTACGTACAAGTTTATTCGACCTACAACTCTATAAGTTTTTTGAGCCTCCTTAGTTTAGAAAAAAATTCACCATATCCAGACATTCTTTTATAGCATCGCCAACTATTCAAAGAAAACTATTTACTCGCGACAAACTCATGTCTTGGGCTTTCACAACAACCTCCGATTGTGTTCTATGCGATAATGCTCCATAACCCATTAACCAAATTTTGGTGGATTGTCCTTTCGCGAGACAAATTTGGGAAACCATTTCAAGCAAGTTGGTCGTGTCGTCCCTAATGACAGACTGACCCATCTGGTTCTACATTGCGAGTGCGCATACCACTTTTATAAACGGTCATGGTCACATATGACATACTGCTTTCTGCAATGTCATTTATTACGTTTGGAATAAAAGAAATACTAGGATCTGTAGAGGAAACCAAACTTTGGGGTCTACTCTTTTCCATCATATCTCATCGGATCTCTTTTCCACAATATCTCATCGGATCTCTGTTACCGGTTCGATGAGTTCCATGACCTAGATAATTCCATCTGGGGCTTGTTCACTTATCTCGGTAACTACAATTTTTGACATTTTATTTTTATTTTTTGTGCTTTAATTGTAATGTAGAGGATCATTCCATTCCATTACAAATTTAACTATACTTTTTTTTTATTTGGACAAAAAAAACATCCCCAACTACATATAACAATCATTTTATTTATACTATTACTTTCATACTAAAAAAAATATATTAAAAATACAATTAACCACTAAAATAAATAATTTGTTATAAATATAAACACGTATAATATTTGTGATGGAAAATTATAACTAAAATAAGTGCATGTACAATAAATGACTCAAAATAAAAGGTTTAAAGACATCATAACACCGGAATGAAATGTTCTTTTTTAAACTAGTAATACTAATTTTTTTTATCACCAATAAAATTATAATAATAAACTATTTATAAATAATAAGGTAATATCATTATCGATTGTGAAATATATATTACTATATTGTTATGAAAATTTAATTGTTAACGTTGACATAAAGTTAGACACAAAAACGAAAAGAAAATGTCAAATGATTAGCATGCTTACTATACATGGTTTGGAAGTTAGCGACCTTCGCCACACGCAACTCATTGGTAGTACCTTTCATTAGAAATCACGTTGGTTAACTTGACATATTTTCCACAATACAAAACATGTAGGGTGCAACATGACAAAAACCACCAATCAGTAACAGCCCACCCTACTTAGGTGTTGATGCTTTAAATAATAATATTAATAAGTATTTGCGGGCGAATATTTAGATTTTTTGTATGAAATAAATACAATAAAAAATAAAATTATGTTTACATATCCTGAGGGATGACTTTATAACCGGAGGTAAAAAAATACATAAAAGGACTATAAGAAGGTCAATAAAATTAAATAAGCGATACTAGCGAGTCAACAGTCTCAATTCCAAACACGGAAGGACCAACGAGAGAGAAAACAACTTCAAAGAAATCAATGAATGAACAACATTAAATTAGTGGGTGTTGGAGATGCAGAGACCAACCAATATGAGTTTCCAGAAAACAGAAACGGAGATCAGCTAGCAAACAAAACGAGATAGCAGAGACAAAGCTTGGAGGGGAGCCACAAATCTTGTTGTTTCTTTCTTCCAAAATATGGTAAATTGTTGCAACAAAGCAAGCCCGCCAAAGATAATGTAAGCTTGAAGAGGGGCAATTGGAGGCTTCTTAGGGCCAAGAGTTCCAATTAGAGTAATTTTGGTAGGAGACCCCAAGCTTTGCGCGAGCGTGTTCCCACAAGCTCCGGAAGAAGCTACAGTCGTAAATGATATGATTTATATTTTCATCAGCAGAGTTGCACAGGACGCGAGAAGTGTGAGAACCAGTCCCTCAAGATAAAAGCTTGTCGTGTGTGGTAAGTTGGCCTTGAATGAAAAACAATAGAATTAAAGAATGCTGCTAAATATTAAATTTATTCTAGACTAACCCAACCCATCCGACAAAAGGGATAGGCATTTGAATGACGATATAAGTATCTTTAGTTGTGAAGTTGGGAGTTCCATGTTTAGCCATCCAGAAGAGGGTATCTTTAAGGATGACGCTTGGAGGAGGAAATGAGAGAATGATGTTGTGGAGTTCTATAACGTTGGTTATATTTTCAACACTAACGGATCTACTATTGTGAGCCCACATCCTACACCCCTTAGAGATAAAGTTGGAGACAATACAGTTCTTACCTAAAATTGAATCGTTGAGGATATAGTGACCACAACAAGGGAGGTATATAGTAACCAGAAGTCAAACCAGAATGAGGTATTCTCCACCCTGAAACAATTGTTGGCTAGATGCCTAAGGAATAATATATTCCTCCAAGTCTAGAAGGGGGAGGAGCCAAGAGAGATGTCCCAAAAGTTATTGTTTTTATTTTTTTCTATTATAATCATTTTTCTCCATATTGAATTAAAACTTGTTAATTATGAACTAAATGTTCTTAAGGATGGTCACTTGATTCCATAATTTTAAGTTCAGAATCCTAAGGCCGCCCTCAAGCAACGACATGGTAATGGAAGTCCATGCCATTTTTACACCAGAGATTTCATCTCATGATCGGTCTAGAGATAGCGACAAACAATTTGGGAGAGTTCTTTAAGAACTCTGGAGGAGAGGATGAAAATGGAGGACCAGTACACTTGCCCAAAAAAAAGTACAAATTTGAAGAGTTGAGACAACCATGATATGAGAGGTATTTATAGGTTCAAAAGCCAATGCGGGATATAAATTTTTGTAGAAGGGGGCGAAGGTTAGAATGGGATAGGGGACTAGTGATCAAGGGACATCCAATTATTTTAACTGGGAGAGAACCAACCTTGAAACCAGAGAGGATGATGAGGTTAGTCTTGAGAGGGAGGTTGATTCTAGATAAGAAAATCTTGCTTTTATCTAGGCTAATATTCAGCCCATAGAAGGAAAAAGTCATTGAGTCATTTCATGATTAGAAGCAAGTAATTTATATTTCTATGACCAAAGATCATTAGATCGTCCCGAAGCAAAGATTAACAATTTTCAACTTATGACATTTCCAATTGAATTTGAAATTACGATCGTTTTTTTTTCTCTTTGAAATATCAGGGAGAACTTGCATGACCAGAACAAACATGAAAGATGATAGAGGATCCCCTTGTCTGAGTCCTTATATACCTTGAAAGAAATCTTATGGATTACCATTGACAATAATATTGTATGAGGTGGTACCAATCCATTGGATAATCCAAGTGGTCATTTGATCGAGAAATTCCGTGAAAATAGGAATATCAAGGATAATGTGCCATCTTACATTTTTAAAATCTTTTATCAAGTCTATTTTTAGACCGATTCTCTTAAATTTGGAGTTAAGATGATACCCCTTGAGTACTTCTTGGATAAAGAGAATCTTATTAGAGATGCTTTTACCAGCCATGAAAGCCGACTATAAATTATCAATGAGATAGAGAAAATATTCTTTGATTCTGTTAGCCAAAATCTTTGAGATAGTATATTACATAACACAATAGGAGGATGGTAGTCAGAGGCATAAGTTGGGAAGTAATATTTTGGGACGGTAGTCATTACCCACAACGGTCGAAGATTGTTTTGAAAAACCTAGAGTTAAAACCATCAGGTTTAGGGGATTTGTTGCTACCAATGCTTAAGATAGCATCTTTAATTTCATTGCAGTTGATTGGGAGGATCATTGAGGACTAGTTCGAGTGATTTACCTTGGAAGAGAAGATAAAAGACCTTGGAAAGACCTGGATACCCAGGAGAGTGTTTGGTCCCCAACAATAATTTTAAAATGATTGGCAAGGACATCAGAGATTTCAGAAGGAATTGTGATCAAGTCACCATGGATATTCATGATAAAGGTGATTTTATTTTGTACCAAACTGTTTTTGATGCTATGATAGAAAAATTTGGTGTTTATAACCCAAGTTTGAGCCAGTTTTCTCTGGATATTTGCTTAAGGAAATATTATTCCGCTCTACAGAGAAAAATATAGTATGAGGAGACCTCAATTATCCTTAGTCGTAATAAGAGAATTAGAAAGATCTTGAGCAAGAAGGTTTTGGGCAGAAAAAAGATCATTTCGAGCGTTGGAAACTCTCAAGATGATATCAGTATAGGCGGTGCGTTTGAGGTTTTGAAGAGAAATATCAAGTTTATTGAGTTTAAAGGAAACCAACTTCATACCCTACAATAGGAAATGAGAGTTCTTGCTAAAGATGACACTATCTCTGAAATAAGAGTGAGATAGCCACATATTAAAGAATTTAAAGGGCTTCTTCTTACGCTTATGGAACATACCAATGTTGAGAGTAACAGTGGTATAATCAGAGGATCGAGAGAAACCATAGTGATTAGACGAACTTGGAAAATCCTCTTCCCAGTCGTTGTTACCTAGGACATGGTCAATCTTGGAGTAGATGGGATTAGAGGGGCATATGCTATGCCAAATATAGAAAGAACTAGTAGATTAAAGATCACTTAGTTTGCATTTATATGAATTTTTTTATTGAATTCTTCAATCACCAAAGACTAGTTACTAGAAGAGACATAACATTCTTACGAACTGCGGATTGCATTGAAATACCCTAAAGTAACCTAGGGGACTCCCTGATCAGTAGAAGAAATATATTGGAGTATCTTCCAAAAGGGAATTCTATCAGGGATTACGTTGAAAGCATAGATAGTAGTGAATATGAAAAAGGTGGACGAGTTGAGGTGCCTCGTATAACAGTGTATGTGTTGGGAGGAGGATGATATAATAGAGATATTTATGGCACTAGGATTCCAGATAATCCAGATTCTACCAAGAGAGTGATGATCATGGTTAGTATAATAATGCCAGTAAGAGACAATTTTACTAGTAACGGGAATAACTTTGTGAGAGCGGACTTTAGCTTCCACAAGAATCATTATAGAAACATTATAAAATCATTAAGATATTTTTGTGTGACGGGGTCATGTTATCCACTTACATTGCAAGAAATGATAAACATAAAAATACTTAAAGAGTATTAGTTAGTTTCCATGTCGGATGGCAAAGGAAACATGTATATATTTTTCAAAAAGAAAATGAAAGCAGTTTAGTTTTATATTCTCACAGTCCCAAGATACATATTTGTCTAAAATATATTTATTCTTTTATTATTAGTGTTATTAATATAATATTTATAAACACAATTTAATTGATGAATAAAATAAAATATGACTTTCTAAGATAATAACAATAATAATGAAATGGGTTATACAATTAGTAGTCAAATCCAATACTTGAAAATGAAATAAAATAGGCGTGTAGATATGCCGCACGAGAAACTTCCATCAAATTGATTCTTTGTATCCTCATTTCATCAAAATCGATTAGATTAAAGTTCTTGGTCAAGAGTTACTTTCTTATCTTCTTCATCAAGTTTTAAATGATGATTACATGATTGGGGAAATATGATAAATTAGGTATATGTCAGAACTTTTATTTTGAGGACTTAGCTTGTATGATTCTTCATTTGAGATTTTTCTGTATGTTAATTTCCCTATTTTTATCTTAATCTATAAAGATCTTAAAATATTTCCTCATTCCAGTCGTTTACTTTTCTTCTTGAACATTTCCTCGTTTTGTTCATCATCATTCTTCTATTTCTTTTAAAGTCTAAAGGTGAAATGGATTTAGTCTTCTAGCCTAATGTAGCATGTACCTAGGCTTTCAAGGAATATAACAGCTTTAAGGCTAACAGGAATCGAGTTGTTATATAATTCTAGATTGTTGGTTTTCTTAAGTGATTCTTTTGCAAGCCACTCCACACCATACTTCTATTCTCTGTAAATTTTAGAGATAGTCATCCCAGATTTGAGAAGTCTTTTATAGTTTTCAATCAAATATATCAAGAACCATATGCCTTTCTTAGTATCAATCATATCCATAATTGTTGAATAATCTATTTCAATATCAATGTTGGTTATGCTTCTGTTATTACAAATGATAATTTCCATTCAATAAGGCTCAACATTCAGCTAGGAGGGAAGCTTTGATACCTTTAAGGTATCTATTGAATATCTTTTCAAGCATGAAGATTACTGTTTTAGGTAAGATGCAACTTTGGAGGTAGTATATAGGCATGACCATAAGAACAAATTAAATTAGGATAAGTATGCCACCTAAAGATAGTGTCTTACCATCCAAATTAAGTATATTTTCTCTAACTTTAGCTACTAATAGATTGTAAATATGAACCTTATTATTTGAGTAGATATGTATGCCAAGATAGATAAAGATAAGTTTCTTGTGTCTGAAAACATTCACGTTTGTGAGTGAATTCACTCTTGTTTGTGACATTTTTGCAGGAGTAATAATGGTAGATATATCAACATTAATGATCTGGTCATAACAATTTTCATATTTCTTCGAAACATTACAAACTTTGTTGATGTTATATGAAGAACCATTGGTGAATACAAGGAAATTATCAACATAGGCTAAACAATTTATGTTCATATTACTAGTAGTTTTATAGTGGAGACAAATGTCTGATTCAGTTAGCCTTTTAAGGCCTCTTATAAGGAATGTTTCAGCTAGAATGAAGAGACTGAGAGATATAGGATCTCCATGTATAACACCATTGGATGATTTAAAGAAACTATCTAGTTGGCCATCAACTATGATTGAATATCTAACTGAATTTATACTTGTTTTGATCCAGTCAATCGATTTGTTGTCAAAACAAAAAGCATCTAAAACTTGGTAGATAAAGTCAAAAGATAATTTGTCAAATGTATTAGTCATATCAATTTGGAGCATCAAATTTCTATCTCTTACTTTTTTATTGATCTTATGAAAAAGTTCTCGTGTAAAATATTATCTTGAATATATCTCTCTTTTACAAAGACACCTTGTTCCTCAGAGATAGGTTTATGTAGGATAGTAGTTAGTGTACCATTTAGGATTTTGACATAATTTTGTTGAAGATAGAGCACATGCTAAAGAGCCTAAGTTTTTTCCATGATTTAGGGAATCAAATTTGGGGATATAACATATTTTTATGGCATATACACATTGAGAAAATTGAGTGTCTCGAAAGAAGTAAACTATGGCAGAGCAAAAGTACTTGTGGATAATATGCCAACAAGATAGGTAAAATCCTGTGTTAAAGCCATCTATTCCAGTAGTACTATTAGCATCCAGTCCTTTCACATCTTATGAATGATGTTTTAAATGTTTCTTGTAGCCAAACATTGAGGTTGAGTATTAAAGATAACTTTAAAATAGATTTTAGCTGATGTTCTAATATTATTTTGTTGAGTGAGACAACTCTCTACATCTAAGATACCATGTATAATGTTTTTTTATTCTTTTTTTTACATAGTTATGAAAGAACTTAGAATTTTGGTCTCCATTTTTCATCCATGAAACAACACTTTTCATCCATGTATAATGTTTCAAAGCTTTATTCTAAGAACATGAATTCTTCTTCAGATTTAGAAATAAGGTGAAAAACGTCCCCGAATGTATTTTAATTCCATTATTTTAGCTTTTGCTCGAGTCTTTTGAGATTGTTTCAAAAAATAAAGATAGGAGAGCCATACAATTCTATTTCTAGCATAGTTCAACCATATTAAGGAAGTCTCAGTGAAGTGTCCACATGTTTTGAAACTTAAAGAAGGATTTGAACTGTATCTTTTCAACTGAGATATTAATACTCAAAGGTGAAAGGCAACATTCAGTCATAGGTAAGTGTTTAACCTTAGTTGTTTCAAAGTAGTTTAGCCAAGCTGTGTTGTAAAGTATTATGTCCAATATTTTCCATTTATGGTTGTTGGTCCAAGTATATCTAGAACGATAAAATCCATCATCAATTAAAGAACAATATTGAGTTACATCATTGAAATGTTATATGCATCTTATGCATAATGTTGAACAAGATAATTATTCCTCAGAGGTTGCAATTTTATTGAAGTCAACCATTAATACCTAAGATCTTATAGAGTCTACAATTTCTCTTATGCCATCCTAAAGTTTTGATCTTAGCTCATTGGTATGTTTACCATAAACTTTTGTTACCATAAAGTTTTTATCAATGAAGAGTGACTTGCATTAAGTGTAAAAATTGATTATGGTTTTGGAAAACTTCTACATTAAGATCTTCTTTCGAGAATGCCGAGATGTTATTGGATAAGTCCTTGACTGAAGTAAAATTCTAGTTTTACTTTAGTTTAAACAAACTTTTCTATATAAATTGTAGGATTTTAAATAGCATTAAAGTCTACATTTTAATTTTTTTTTCAAATTTGGGAGCCTTCTTAATGTTCCTTTGTTAGCTACTCCTCTCACATTCCTGCTAAGGATTGCGATTTTCATTATTAGGATTTTGAGAGGGTCTGGAAGACCATTCAGTAATTGTATCTTTGATTTATATATGATCTTAAGAGAGTGAACAAAGATCGTTTTTCTTTCTTTTCCTGATAACTTCTCTGAATTCTTGGAGGGTAAGTTTCTTTCAAAATGTGAGGATGGTAAACTACCAATTCTGATTTTATGAGGAGAGTGTAGCTCTGATACAAAAGTTTTAATTCCATCAAATAGAAATTTTAAAGCAGAAGTATATAGAGGCCATGACATTTATCATTTATGATCTAGTGACTTCTTCTGGTATAGAGATATTGTTTTCTTATTCTTTTGATTTATTCCTTTTGAGATAAATAAACTGGATTCAATTAGAGTTTGGATATTCTGGTTAGTCTCATAGTTGTTTGATTTTATTATGATAACAGACTTTATTTTTGGTATCCAAGTTTGTGTTAAAGATTAGAGGGATTTATTTGTGGTAGGGCTTAATTTTGCTTGCTAGGCATAAAGTTATATTCTTTGTTTTTACTAATTATTTGCAAGACATTAGATTATATCCTAGATGGTAGCAATGATTATAGTAATGTATTGGTTGTTAGAAACGTTCTTCATTCAATGAGTCACATGAATCACCAAAACCTATCCATACTTTTGAACTTAGCTCTTTAGAAATATCCAGTTATGTCCACACTCTACAGAGGTTGAACCTAGCTATGTTTTTCTATAGCACTCAAGATTTTACAGGTTTTCCTAAACCTATAGCCATTGAAAGTATAACCTCTTCATTAAATAAAAATTCTGGAAGGTTTAAGATGGTGATCCAATCAATGTTTGTATCCAAGTTTGGATTCGATTTGAGTATCCTCATTGGGAATTGATCGATTAACCACATAAGTCTCTCCATAGCTTAGCATAATCTTTTTTATTGTTATATTTCCGTATTTAATGTCTTGAGTCCCATAGTGAAAAATTGTAATCACCTAAAAATCCAATGGTGGATAGGAACTGCTGGATAGTTTTCAGAAGAGGTTTCTCATGAAACAACTTACCTATAATATATGTTGTGATATAACTAGTAGTCTTACTTCTTATTTGAAAGAAAATGTTATAGCTGGTAGGTTATCTTTCACATGTAGCATCGAGATTGAGGTTTTGGCTGATACATTGTTGTTTCTTGTGACTTCAACATATATTTTGATGTTATAAGGGTTATAGTTCTCTGTATGCAAGTCAGATCTGAACAGTGGAAGAAAATCTTCATAGTGAGATTTATAAATTTTTCTGTTGAAGACTTGTGATGTTTGTCTTTCGGAAGACTTTGATTGAGTACGAAAGTGCGCGGGGTTGGTGGAGGGTTGAGAAGATGCCTCTTCCGATTGTCTGGTAGCGAGAGAGATCGAAAAACACCAAAATTTTCAGACTGCGGTGTAGCTTAAAACATTTTGTTAAGTGTCATATAATATAATTTAGTGTTTTTTATTAACCGAAGTGTTGGGAATATGGGTAGCGCATATTCCGTCTTTGTATATAAGAGAGAACAATCCGATCTCAACACTAGTTAAGATATGTTCTTACTTATATACCACTGATCCTTCCCATGTCTAACCGATATGGGATGTGGGACTTTGGTTGCCACCCTAACAAATCCTCATCTCGAACAAAGTACCACTTCAACCTCCTCTCAAGTGACTTCCATCCGCCCACTTTAATCAAGTTAGGGCTACCTGACCATAGAGGCACTACGGAGGTTAATGCTCACCTCCTCTTAGACCAAACTAATAGAGGCACTACGGAGGTTAATGCTCACCTCCTCTTAGACCAAACTAATAGAGGCACTACGGAGGTTAATGCTCACCTCCTCTTAGACCAAACTGTCTTATTCCTTAACGCCACTCCCCACTCCAATCAAGTACGACCATTTGATGAGTCATTGGCACTCCGAACTAGGATCTCTAGAACAGATCACCTTGAGGATGACATTTAGCTTCTGGACCATAGAGGCACTACGGAGGTTAATACTCACCTCCTTTTAGACCAAACTGTCTTGTTCCTTAGCGCCACTCCCCACTCCAATCAAGTACCACCGCTTGATGAGTCATGGGCACTCCGAACTAGGATCTCTAGAACAGATCACCTTGAGGATGACATTTGGCTTCTGGTTCATCAAGTTCGACCTTTGAGAATTTCACCACCATCGTGTTATGTCTGGGTCTAGCTCTGATACCACGTGTTGGAAATATGGGTATCGCATATTTTTTCTTGTATATAAGAGAGAACAATCCGATCTCAACACTAGTATTATATTGTCCCTTCCGGAAGGCCCGCACAACTTTGGTTTTGGTCCACTTTCAAAACATTTCATACTAGTTAAGATATGTTCTTACATATATACCACTGATCCTTCCCATGTCTAACCGATGTGGGATGTGGGACTTTGGTTGCCACCCTAACACGAAGAGTTTGCTTTTTAACTCCGAGATAATTATCAATTTGCTTGACATTTGTCACAAACGACATGTATTTTGGAATTTTAGAAGGGAAGAGTATCGAATAAAAGTTGAGAAATGACAAAAGGAACAAACGTTTTCTTTATTGATATGATTGTCAATATCTTTGGATAACAGCAGACATATCATTACCACTCAAATAGCACTTAGAATTATTACACCATACTTAGACAAACGAAACTTAAAACTTCACGATTAGTTAATAACACCACACTTCTTCCTGATCTCCCCAGCAGTACCTGTCAAGACTTCAATAGCAGCCATCCTTTTCATCGATTGAGCAAACTCGGTGAAAAATGTCTTTTTATCAGTCAACTCAGTAACAATGTTACTAGCAGTCTTGTCGGTAAGAAGAGCTGCGTCTGACACAAATAAACCCTTGTGCTGTTTAACAATAGTGTAGTAGCTGGTATCGAAGTCTAAAGAGCTGTTTGGATCCATCTCTACCGTTATGGTTCGCTCGTTCGTGTTGGGACATTTGGATTTCAAGAAAGTAGCGTATGTTGCGTCTAAAGCAGGGTCTTGGTCTCCTACTCCGGTGAAGTTGTATAGTCTTCTTCTCACGGCACCACAATGGCTTAATCCAATGGTGTGCGCACCTAAAATATAATCATTTTAGGTAAACCTTAACTTTTTGCCATCTAAAACATACGAACAACCTCCAACTCGTATTCAAAACCTCAAAAATAATCCAAGGATTTGGTACGGACTGAGTAAGTTAAGAGACTAATTATATCGTCTTTAATAAATAAGTAGTGCATTGTTACCTGAAAGAACCACAAGATCATGTTCAGTGAGACCCTTGTCCTTAAAGCTTTTGAGAAGTTGAGTGAAATTCATGAAGGGTGATGGAATATTGGCCGAAGCTTCTGATTGTCTTGATATGCTTCCATCTCTTCTACCGGTTAGTACTTCCCACAAATCCCTTTTGAACTGTTCAATTAATATAAACATTCAAAATTGTTGGGTTGTGTAATATATAAATATATAGATTATTTTGATATGTGCAACTCACTTGGAATGAAACAGAATCTCTTGCAGCCAATGTCAAGATATCAGCGCAAGATACTACACCAGGGCATTTCTTCTCGACTTGTGCTTTGATGTCTTCGATAACCTCGAAACCTTCCAGTGTTTGGTTTGGAACAGAATCTCTTTCGGCGTTGTTGCCTGATGTCGAGTTTATTAAAACCGAGCCATCACAACCCTAACAAAATCAATATATATTAGCGACTCACATAAATTTACTCAATTTAGACATTAGCATATGTCACTAACTATTTTATTTGAAGCTTAATAAGGATATAGTTTGGTCAAGTTAACTATTTATAAAACAATAAAAAGTTCCAAAAAGTTTGGATAAACAAAACATATTCATTAAGAAAAACGGTCAAGAAAAAAATGCTTACCCTAACAAAACAATCGTGGAATTGCATCCGTATAAGATCGGCCGGCAATCCAGCATCGCTAGAAACGTGACGCTGTGTCAAATCGCGCACGAGAGTTTCAACTCCCGGACAAGAATTTCGGTAGAAGTTTTTTCTCAAACTAGCTCGACAACTATCAGGAACGTTTAATAGGACGACAATAAAAACTAACAAAACAAACACATTTTTCATTTTTCAAAACTTTTTTTTGAGTAATGAATAGCAAATGGAATTGTATTGTTATACTTATGCAAAGATACAATGAAATAGTATTAAGACCTCCTCCTTTTATAGTAGTATACGAATTATTGATGCTATCCAAGTGAATGTGTAGCGTCGAATAATACTGATTAAATATATGAATAAATGTAGGGCGATAAATAATTAGGCTATGAAGACAAGAAGATATAAATGATAATGTATTTTATAATATTATAAATTGGCTTCTTATACATAATAATGCAGAAAAGTGGTTACATAATGGTCCGATAATTTATTAACTATTAAGTAGGCATATTATTCGTTAAATTTTAGCTTTTAGCTACCAGCAAGAGAGAGGTCATGTACAGAAGTTGTCGACTTGATATATTTTTACTAAGTAAATCTAATCATAATTGGTTCGGACTCAACAGCTACAAAGATAATTTAATTCAAGTTTGATAATTGTATAAACAATAAGCCATGGAAGTATTTACATGGCTCCGTAAAGAGCATGCCTATGCGAACAAGGATAATTCTTAAATGCATGCTGTTATGTTCTTACTGTTGGAAAAGGTTTTCTTATTGTTTGAAAATGTATTTAATTGTTTGAAATGGTTAATGGAAACGTTTATTGGAATTTTATAGTTAAAATTCAAATTTATAGTTGGAACTTATTAGAAACTAGAGAATTGATATTTTTTTCTATAATTGTTTTTTTTTAAAATATTTTGGTGAGCCGAATCCGGACTTATCAGTGGCTATCACAATGTGAGCGATATTTCAAATGTTACCTCAAAAGCCTCTTTCAAAATCAAACTACTAGTCGCTAGTATCCATTTATTTTGGAGTGAAATTAGCTTTTCAAGAAGCAACAAGTACACCATTTACCCCAGGTTGAGGTTGTACGAGAGACATCGGAAAATCATATTGATTTCATTCTCTCTCAAATTCTAGAGGAGCAAATATAACAACTTTTGACTGAAGTCACAATGCCTCTAGTTGCAAAGGTTATTTTGGTCAAAGTGGTCGTCCTCCGAGTTGAGAGTGATACTTTAACTACCAAAAAGAAAAGTCTGAATTCGTGAAAGACCTTGATGTCCTTTATAATCACATCGAGACTATAGAGACCTGTTTGAAAAAGGAGCAAGTAATTTTTCAAAGCAAGTTCTCTATTAACAAAAGTTATCCCGACTATTACCTTTATCTAGGAATGATTTGAAAGTGGTTGTAGATTTGTTAGAGTCCGATGACCAGTGGAAACGGTAATTTTTATTTGTTCGTGGAGCTTGGGAGAAAAAGGTTCCAATCAACCCGAGCTACACATTCATACTTAGGAAATTGTGGAGATGAAACCGTAAAATTCTTAACACTTTGGACCGTGCTCTGTTTCGAAAACCCCCACACGCATCATTCATTTACTAACCCCCACTTGCTTCACGTGATTATGTTCAAATCTAGCTCTACTAACCATTTCCTTTTTCCCCATGTAGAATACAAAAATTTATTCGACACGAGCACTGAGAGAGGAAAATAACAGCTCAAGAAGCTAAGACATTGGGCCAAGGACAACTGGGAGCGAGAGTTTTACGAGTTCATCACCACAAAAAATATTACCAAGTTAAAGTGTTGGGACATAAAGAAATGACTAATGTCGCAAATCTTCAGGTTGCAATGTGAACGTTTATCAAGCCTCTGGACCTGATACCACGTGTTAGGAATATGGGTATTGTGAATATGGGGTCCGGTCACAACACTCATATTCCCAACACGATCTCAACACTAGTATGATATTGTCCGCTTTGGCCCCCGTATGTTTTTACATATATACCACTGATCCTTCCCATGTTTAACCGATGTGATGTGGGACTTTGGTAGCCTCCTTAACAAATCCTCATCTCGAACAAAGTACTACCTTAGCCTCCTCTAAATTGACTTTCATCCGCCCACTCTAATTAGGTTGGAACACTACCTGACCATAGAGGTACTACGGATGTTGCTGCTCACCTCATATTAGACCACTCTATCTTGTTCCTTAGCGTCATCCCAATCAAGCCACACTGCTTGATGAGCTACAGGAACTCCGAACTAGGATCTCTAGAGCAGATCACCTTGAGCATGGCTACTGGGTCATCATGTTCGACCTCCGAGAATATTACCACCATCGCGTTCCGTTTGGGTCTGGCTCTGATACCACGTGTTGGGAATATACGTGTTCGGTCCACATATTCCACCTCCGTATATAAGTAAGAACAACATGATCTCAACACTAGTATGATATTGTCCGCTTTGGCACCCGAAGGCCCACACGGCTTTGGTTTTGGTTCACTACCAAAAGGCCTCATACTAGTTGAGATATGTTCTTACTTATATACCACTGATCCTTCCAATGTTTAACCGATGTGGGATGTGACACACGTTGGTCGCCACCATAACAAATCCTCCTCTCGAACAAAGTACCACCTTAGTCTCCTCTTAATTGACTTTCATCCGCCCACACTTATCAGGTTGGAAGACTACCTCACCATGGAGGCACTACGGATGTTACTGCTCACCTCCTATTAGACCACTTTGTCTTGTTCCTTAGCGCCACTCTAATCAAGCCAGACTGCTTGATGAGCCACATGCACTCCGAACTAGGATCTCTAGAGCAGATAACCTTGAGCATGGCTACTGGATCATCATGTTCGACCTCCGAGAATTTCACCACCATCGCGTTCCGTCTGGGTCTGACGCTCTGATACCACTTTGTCAGGAAATAAAAGCACAAAAGAAATCTTCCTTTTTGTATCAAATACGATAGAGATTATGATCCCAAACAAAATACCAATTCTGAATAATATAAATGCAAATAACACATAACACTTTTTACGTGAAAATCCTTCCCAGTGTAGGAAGTAAAAACCACGGTACTGATTTTGGAGTCCAACCAAATATTCACTATCAGAAGATGGGTTGCAAAACTATTATCTAGATAAAACTAGAGTATACACCACAAAAAGTATGAGAACTTCATACACAACCCCAATACACAAGATAATGAACCGAAATCAGAAAACTCACTGAAATATCCCCAAAACACAGTTATAAGAAGCTGCTTGAAAAACACACTTAGAAGACTCAAAATCAAAAACCATCTGGTCATATTGTAGAGGACAAATAGACGAGTCTTCTCACAAAAATTGAAGCCGATCAGACAACCGGAGACAGTCCGATTGAAAGCACAAAGTTCCATCTTGAATCGCCTTTTTCTCTAAAAACCTGCACTACAAAATATGATGCTCATCTCCTAAAGACACCGTATAAATATATATTTATACATAAACCAAAATACTACATTTTTCTCTAAAAACTGCACTATAGAATAATGCTCATCTCCATAGACACTGTATAAATATATATTTATCCATAAACCAAAATACTATATGTTATCCAAATTGGGCTTAGCCCATATGGCAATTGGACTCCCACATAGACAGAGCCCAACGGAAACCGTAAAATTCTTAACACTTTGGACCGTGCTCTGTTTCGAAAACCCCCACTCGCATCATTCATTTACTAACCCCCACTTGCTTCACGTGATTATGTTCAAATCTAGCTCTACTAACCAGTTTCTTTTTTTCCATGTATAATACAAAAATTTATTCAACACGAGCACTGAGAGAGGAAAATAACAGCTCAAGAAGCTAAGATATTGGGCCAAGGACAACTGGAGCGAGAGTTTTACGAGTTCATCACCACCAAAAATCTTGCCAAGTTAAAGTGTTGGGACATAAAGAAATGATTAATATCAGAAAGCTTCAGGTTGCAATGTGAACGTTTATCAAGCCTCTGGACCTGGGTCATGTCCCTAATAAACGCGTCACTAAAAAAGAGAAAACAATTGCACATCAAAATTAAGAAAAGCAAGATGATGGTCTGACCATTGTTGACCATCCAAAGGTACCTATATGGTTGCATTATAGGATTCTTTTGTATACAAGACTGAGAAGAAGTTAATGGAGGTTGAAGAGATAGAAGGTCAAACCGAGTGTGTCGTAAAATGTGACTCCTATGGTCTCGGGTTGAATACTCATCCGAAACAAAAAAAACGCATGAGGTGATAGAGGATTCTCAATGTCAAGTATAAGCCTCCAGTGAAGCTCGCCGTCGACGATGACTGCTCTGACGAAGGTGAAGCAGCATCGCACGGCCACACATGTTAAGTTCTGTCCTAAGTGTTATAACCTTGGGCTTATGACCTAGGGTTATGACCTTGGGCTTGTGGGTGTTGAGTCCAAAACTCAGACTCAACACCTTGATCTATTGGACTCCTAAGGTGGTCCTAAAGCCCAACAAGAGTCCCTCTAACAGGACCCATGTGCTATCTCTATTGCCAATCACTCACTCTCATCCTACCCCTGTAGCCAAACACCAAGACACATTTTGAACAGCATTGTAACAAACAAAAAGAATATTCCAATTGTTAGTTACATCTCAAAATCTGTATTTAAAGACCATTTGGTTACATTGAATGATTAGTGAAAAACATTTACATTTTCTATCCTATTTGTTCACTCACAAATTTCTACTTGGTATCAGAGCCATTCTGATCTGAATGGCCAACTCCGATGAGTCTCCGTCACTGTCCTCAGACTCTATGGGCTCCATCCTTCCCAATAACTCTGCTGCTGCTCCAAGAAGCCTTCAACTGCATTCAACCAACAATGCAAATAGCATCAGACTTGATAGAAGTAATTACCTCCTTTGGAGAACAGTTGTGTTACCTATGATCAAAGGTAACAAGTTGGGAGCTACATCTCAGGAGAGAAGATCTGTCCTTCCAAACATTCTGTTGACACTGAAGGCAACATTACAGAGAATCCAAACTATGAAGAATGGATCTCAAAGGACCAACTGCTGCTTGGTTGGTTGTATTCCACCATGAGCCCTGAAATAGCAGCTCAGTTAATGGAAGAAGAGACCTCTAAAGGTCTTTGGGAGGTAGTTGGAAAGCTATTTGGCTCTCAGACAAGAGCCATAATCACTTACTTGAAGGCAGAGTTTCAGAAGACCCGAAAAGGATCCACCACAATGTCTGATTATTTGAACAAGATGAAAATGATTTTTGATAACTTGATTTTGGCAGGATGTCTTACCTCCATGGATGACCTGATCACTCAGGTTCTTGCAGGCCTTGATGGTGACTACACACCAATTGTGGTCAGTCTGGCTGACAAAGACAGTCTCTCCTGGATTGATCTGCAGACAAGTCTCATGACCTTTGAAAGCAGGCTAGAACAGCTCAATGATCTGCAAAATACAATGTCCACAGTCAGTTTATCAAATGTCAATTATGCACAAAGAAATGACACAAAGCAACAACCTAATAATGTCAATCAAAGGAGCTACTCTGGGCAGAACAGGAACTATAACAGAAATTACAGAGGCAGGTTCAATTCCAACTACAGAGGTCGAGGCAACTCTTACAGAGGCAGGGGTGGAAGATTTTCTCAAAACAGACCAACTGTAATGATGTTTTTGTTGAATTTCACAAAATTTTTTGTCTTGTGAAGGACATGTTAACAGGGACAATATTGCTCAAAGGGAGATGTGAAGATGGCTTGTACAAGATGGACACTCTCTCTCTCAAACTCTACCTATCAATCCAGTCATTTTCAATACCCAAGTTTGTGTTTCTAAGGGTCTTCTTTGTTCTCCTAGTGTGTGCCTCTCTAAAGTGTCTAAGGATGGATGACATAGAAAGCTTGGCCATCCATCACAGTCTGTGTTGCTTAGTGTTCTGAAGTCTTGTAATTTTCAAACTGTTTCAAGTAATGAGAAATCTTTTTGTGAGGCTTGTCGGCTAGGCAAGTCTCACACTCTTTCTTATCCTATCTCTACCTCTCATGCTAGCAATGTATTAGACCTTATACACACTGATGTTTGGGGTCCATCCCCTGTTCTATCTACTGAGGGTTTTAGGTTCTATGTGCTGTTTCTTGATGATTTTTCTAGGTATTCCTGGGTCTACCCTCTCAAAACAAAAGGGCAAGTTATTGAAGTATTCAAAGTTTTTAAAGAATTTGTTGAAAACCAGTTTGAAAGAAAGATTAAAACAATTCAGAGTGATTGGGGGGGAGAGTTTAGACCTCTAGCTACCCTAGCTGCAGAACATGGTATCCTTCTACGCAGGTCCTGTCCTTACACATCAGCTCAAAATGGAAGAGCTGAGCGTAAGCACAAGCATCTTGTGGAGACTGGACTAACTCTACTTGCTCAATCTAAACTACCCTATAAATACTGGGTGGAAGCCTTTGAAACAAGCATCTATCTTATCAACAGATTACCTACTCCTACTCTTAACAACATCTCTCCATTTGAGGCACTATTTCACAAAAAACCCAACTATCTAGTCCTCAAAACTTTTGGGTGTGCTTGCTTCCCCTGTCTCAGACCCTATCAAACTCACAGGTTTCAATTTCACTCTCTTAAATGTGTCTTCCTAGGCTACAGCCACAATCACAAAGGGTACAAGTGTCTAAGTCCTACAGGGAGAGTCCATCTGTCTAGAAATGTTGTTTTCAATGAGATTGACTTTCCTTTCACCTCAGGGTTTCTTCATCAACCCCCAGGTAGTCAGTCTCCCTATCAGTCTGTCAATCTTTGGCTTCCCTCACTGTCTTCTTCTATGGCCTCTGAAAGGGTGTCTATCTGTACTAGTCCTACATCTGATCTCTCTCATGAGCCTCATACTTCTCAGCCTACTTCTCAGACAGAACACCAGACCACTCACTCACACCCTCTACCCAACTCACCTTCTAAACCTTGTTCAGATCCCTCTATACACTCACTCTCTGACCCTGACATTGCTACTCTTCCTCACCATTACATTAATACTCACACTAGCCCCACACCATCACTCATCATTGACCTACCCTTTCCTACTCCAACTCCTCCTAACCCTTCTCCACAGCCTCTAAACACTCACATCATGCAGACAAGACACAAAAGTGGTATTCATAAAACTAAACTACCTTATATTGGAACTCTTAACACTACTGACAGGGACATGTCTACACCTTCTAGTTTCTCTAAAGCTGCAGGGAACTCTAATTGGGTGGCTGCTATGAAGGCTGAATTCAGTGCTCTAATGGCTAACAACACCTGGTCTCTAGTTCCTCTACCACCTCACTCCACTATTGTTGGCTGCAAATGGGTTTACAAGGTCAAGCATGGTATGGATGAGTCTGTTCAACGTTATAAAGCCAGGCTTGTAGCCAAAGGCTTTCACCAAACTCCTGGTGTTGACTTTTATGATACATTCAGCCCTGTTGTTAAGGCCTCTACAGTCAGGCTAATACTCACCATTGCAGTCTCAAAGAATTGGTCTGTCAGGCAGTTGGACATCAACAATGCCTTTCTAAACGGGGAGCTACAAGAGACTGTCTATATGCAACAGCCTCAGGGCTTTGAAGATGTCAATCAACCCACCTATGTGTGCAAGCTAAACAAGGCTCTCTATGGTCTGAAGCAAGCACCCAGGGCCTGGTTTTCTAAGCCACGTGACACTCTAACTGACTGGGGATTCAAGAACTCAAGAGCTGACTACTCTCTCTTCTATCTGGTTACAAAAACTACAATCCTACTCATCCTGGATGACATCCGGGTCATAGGCAATGATGCAGCATGCCTCACACAGTTTACTCACAATCTCAATGCCAAATTCTCACTTAAGGACATGGGATCACTCTCTCTATTCCTTGGAATAGAGGTTCATCGTGATAATACAGGTATCTACCTAACACAGCACAACTATATCGAGAACTTACTTGCAAACCATGGTGCTGCTCTCTCCAAACCTTGCCCTACTCCTCTTGCTCCTGGCATTGCCCTGTCTGCAACCTCTGGGTCTCCACTTCTTTCACCTACACAATATCGAAGTGTGTTAGGATCCTTACAATACCTAACACACACCAGACCAGACATTGCCTATGTTGTTAATCGACTAAGTCAATTTCAGCAGGCTCCTACTTCTATTCACTGGCATTGCCTCAAAAGGATATTACGGTACTTATCTGGGTCTCGTTGGTTGGGGCTTCATATCAAGCCGTGCTTTCATCTTCAATTACATGGTTACTCCGATGCTGACTGGGCCTCCTCTGTTGATGATCGACGCAGCACTGGAGCATACTGTGTCTTTCTTGGAGAAACGTTGATCTCCTGGTCCTCCAAAAAGCAGAGCGTTGTCTCTCGATCGTCCACAGAGTCTGAGTACAGAGCTCTCGCTAATCTTTCTGCTGAGTTAATCTGGATCCGTTCGCTATTTACTGAGCTTCAAATCCCTCTCATACCTCCGTCTGTTTTATGGTGTGATAATCTGGGAGCCAGTGCTTTGGCTTCGAACCCCGTCTACCATGTCCGCACCAAGCACATCGAGCTTGACGTGCATTTCATTCGAGACCAAGTGCTTGGAGGGACCATTCAGATTCGCTATGTCCCTACTCAAGACCAGGTGGCCGATTCACTCACCAAAGCCTTGCCTCCGTCTCGATTCACTTATCTACAGGACAAACTCGGGCTCCTTGACTCACCGCTTCGTTTGAGGGGGGATGTCAAGTATAAGCCTCCGGTGAAGCTCGCCGTCGACGATGACTGCTCTGACGAAGGTGAAGCAGCATCGCACGGCCACACATGTTAAGTTCTGTCCTAAGTGTTATAACCTTGGGCTTATGACCTAGGGTTATGACCTTGGGCTTGTGGGTGTTGAGTCCAAAACTCAGACTCAACACCTTGATCTATTGGACTCCTAAGGTGGTCCCAAAGCCCAACAAGAGTCCCTCTAACAGGACCCATGTGCTATCTCTATTGCCAATCACTCACTCTCATCCTACCCATGTAGCCAAACACCAAGACACATTTTGAACAACATTGTAACAAACAAAAAGAATATTCCAATTGTTAGTTACATCTCAAAATCTGTATTTAAAGACCATTTGGTTACATTGAATGATTAGTGAAAAACATTTACATTTTCTATCCTATTTGTTCTCTCACAAATTTCTACTCTAAAAAACTCTCAAAGTTCGTTGCTCGCTATATCAACGCTGGTAGGCTTACCTCAGCAGTCACACATCAATCCATCCCCGATTCTATTTCCTAGCATATAGCCTTGAATTACGAGGTATCCTATTTTACAAAAAAAAAATATTTGTTAAGGATTCACACTTTCCTTCATCTTTTAAAATTCGTGCTTCGTTTATAGGGTTAAAAAAATACTTGAGCTATGATACAAATTTTCGTTGAGGAACATGGAACTAAAGGCCTCGACCTATCTGGCATGATGAGGAATCCCATCAAACATGTGACCAACGTGAAGAGGGTTATTATTCGCAAACAAGAGTTACAAAAAATCATGCTGGAATATAACCGAGTCGACCTCTTAAACCGCGAGCGTTAAGATAAACTTATTGGAGAACTTTCGGTTGAAGTAGAGTTCTCAAAGGCTAAAGTTAATATGTATGAGTTAGGTGTTGGCGAGGCGAAAAGAACACATGCCCAAGAGCTAGCGGAATTTTTAAAAAATACCTCAGAGGAAAAAGCCAAGATCTAGGAAGACATGGTCATGAGCGTTCATCCATACTTTCCCAAGTTCAGGTTGGGGCCATTCTGGGAGCAAGTCTCTCAAGCGAGTCGTCCCCCAGGAGAGTCATTAGAGTTTGAAGCCACTTATCTGATAAAAAAATAATAATCTTCCTCCTTCCCGAAGCTGGGGTTGGGGCCATTTTTCCTGCTATAAAACTCACTCATCCTGTAAGTAAAGATAATCTCCCTGTTTGCCATGCAAATCTGAGAGCTACTCAATCTGAAATTTTCGATCCATCCACACAGTAACCATCTGTTTTGTTGTTTATTTACTTTTTTTACACCAAACCTTCTTTCGAACTACTTAAGTATTTTGTAATGTATTTTTTGTAACCTTTGGGTTATTTATGTTATTTCTTCCTTGGTTTTTATTCTACTTCGTCTCATGTTTTATACACGCTCATTTAATTTTCGTTATCCCAAATGTGATCAGCCTTTGACTAATCAAAATTTCATTTTCGGGTTTTTTTTAGGTATTGGACCCCGTATTGATAAAAAAATGATTGATACAAATAACTACGGCTACTTAGTTCTGGCTCGACCAAATAACACTGCCAATAAAGTTCTTTAGGTTAACATTTTGAAACTGCAGTGAGCTGATCTGGCCCATAATGAAGTTATTTCAAGACTGTAGATGACTCTCTCCGACCAAAACATCAAAATAGATGTTGGTTTTGTCCCAGTTGATACAAAGCTCTACTCAATACTAGAATTTTTTTTGCCCTGAATATTATCCTTCGCGCAACAAGTTTATTTTCAGAGAAAATACCATTTTCTAGAAAATTTAAGATCTTAACTCTTCAATCGTCGCCTTTAATATGAATCAGCTCAAGAGTATCCTAATGATTTGGCTCGTTCTCTTTATCAATCAAAGGATTCTCCTTCAAAGTGACCCATGGTTTGGTTTCAGAACAAGCTATCGAGGTCATAGAGTTTGTTTGTAATTTTTCAACCATAGGAACCTGTTCGAAGTGTTGCATTTTATATATTTAATCTAAACATGTTTTATTTATTTATTTAAGTTATAGTAACCGTTAGTATTAAATTGAGTCTTAGAGCTTTACGTGGGTGTAGGAGTTACGTAACGGGCATTAAGTGAAGAGAGAAGTGGGATTAGTGGATTTTAATTTTGTAACTCCCACCTCGTTTATTGCCTATTTATTTCCTTTGTACGCTGCATTTGTTGAATGAAGAAGTACCACAGTTTCACTTTCTCAAAAGGGATAATAGATTTGTAGGGCAACATACACTTTCTCTTTGTTCCCACGGTCTATCACATTGAACATAAAAAGGGTTTACACTTGGTATCAGAGCTTCAGGAGGTGTTCATAACTTCAGATGGAGACGACAAGCAAAAGCTCCTTTGGTCTCAGCTACCCGATGTTGAGCAAAACCAACTACACTGCATGGGCTCTCAAAATGACGGTATTCATGCAAGCCCACGGAGTGTGGGAGGCAATCGAACCCAAGGACCCTAATGCTCCTGTGGAAGACAAGGTCGACAAAAAGGCACTCGCTGTTATTTACCAGGGAGTTCCAGAAGATGTCCTGATGTCACTTGCAGAAAAGAAGACGGCCAAGGATGCGTGGAAGGCTGTCAAAACCATGTACCTGGGAGCAGACAAGGTAAAAGCAGCTAGAGCCCAGACCCTCAAGAGCGAATTCGAAGCTCTAAGCATGAAAGACGATGAGCCATTAGACGAATTCTATCTGAAGCTGAACAGCCTGGTTACCAATATTCGAGTGTTGGGAGAGAAAGTGGAAGAGACATATGTGGTTAAGAAACTTCTCAGAGCGGTTCCCACAAAATTCTTACAGATTGCATCTGCTATTGAGCAATTCGGAGATCTGGAAGAGATGTCGGTAGAAGAAGTCGTTGGTTCTTTGAAAGCCCACGAGGAAAGATTGCGAGGGACAACGGAGAAACACCAGGGACAATTGCTGCTGACAGAAGATGAGTGGAGGAAGAAAGAAAGCGGCGAGGGGCAGCTTTTGTTGACTCGAGAAGAATGGTTAAGGAAAACCAATAGAGAAGGGACTCGAGGTGGAGGAAGTACTCGTGGAGTACGAGACAGAAGTAGAGTGAGGTGCTTTAACTGTCAAGCACTGGGACACTTTGCTGCGGACTGTCGTAAACCAAGGAAGGAGAAAGATATGACGAGAGAAGCAAATCTCTCGAAAATCCAAGAAGATGAGCCAGCCTTGTTGGTTGTTGAGGTCGGACAAATGGATATCGAATCTATGCTTCTGAAGGAGGATGGAGTGGTTCCAAAGCTACGAACAAACGCAGGTGAACAAAAGGAGTCACAGGTGTGGTACTTGGATAACGGCGCCAGCAATCACATGACTGGGCAACGTGGAAAATTCAAAAGCTTGGATGAGCGTGTCTCCGGGAAAGTGAAGTTTGGCGATGGATCGACCGTGTGTATCAAGGGAAAGGGAACAGTGGCGTTCCAGTGCAAGAATGGTGAAGAAAGGATGCTTGAAGAGGTATACTATATCCCAAATCTCTGTAATAATATTATAAGCTTGGGACAACTTTCTGAGGCAGGGAATAAAGTCGTACTTGATGGGGATTATTTGTGGATTCGCGAGGCGAGTGGAAGACCATTGATGAAGGTGAAAAGGACAGAGAATCGACTATATAAGATCAGTCTTGAAGAAAGTAGAGCAACATGTTTGTTTAACAAGGCCGAAGAAGATACTTGGTTGTGGCATGCTCGTCTTGGGCACGTAAATTTCCAAGCTTTGGAATTAATGTCGCGAGAGAAGATGGCATACGGGATTCCAAGCATGACTCAACCACTTAAAAGGTGCGAAGGTTGTTTAATGACGAAGCAATCCAGGAAATCCTTCCCACATCAAACTAGCTCTGTGTCGAGGAAAGCACTCGAGATAATTCATGCCGATATTTGTGGCCCTATCACACCAACGACAACTGGAGGTAATCGTTATTTCCTTCTATTTGTTGATGATTTCAGTAAGAAAATGTGGGTCTACATGTTAAAGGAGAAAAGTAATGCTTTCGAGATGTTTAAAAATTTTAAAGCTTTAGTTGAAAAGGGGAGCGAGAAAAACATAAAGATCTTGAGGACAGATAGAGGCGGTGAATTTTGTTCCAAGGAATTCACCTTGTATTGTGAGAAGGCTGGTATTTTGAGGCATTACACAGCACCATACACTCCGCAGCAAAACGGGGTGGTGGAACGAAGGAATAGGACTGTGGCTGCTATGGCAAGAAGTTTTCTAAGGGGAGCAAACCTACCTGCGTATCTCTGGGGTGAAGCGGTGCGTCATTCGATCTATGTTCTCAATCGACTACCAACTCGAAGTTTAAACGGAAGAACACCATATGAAGCATGGAGTGGGACTAAGCCGGACCTGACACACTTAAGAGTGTTTGGGTGTATTGCATTTATGAAGATACCATCGATACATGTCAAGAAACTGGATGATCGTAGTAAGAGGGTGGTGTATCTCGGTAAGGAGCCGGGAACAAAAGGGAGTCGCTTATTTGACCCACAAACATGGACTGTACACGTCAGTAGGGACGTGGTATTTCAAGAGGAAGCCTTCTGGTCATGGGAACAAGAAACAGGTGGTGAAGTAACTTTCCCTGGGAGCTATGTTGAGGTAACCGAGAACACGGAAACTGGGGACAGTGTGGATGCAGATTATGAACCCACAACTCCTCTGCAATCCATGACTTCACAGTCATCGGCATCGTCACAACAAACTACGACGACCAAAACAGCTGAAACTGTTGGAACATCATCCACCACGAGCAGTGAACCTAAGAGGTTTAGGCCTTTGGCAGATATTTATAATGACACTGAGGTCATTGAGATGATTGATGAGCTGATGTTATTAAAGGCTGAGGAACCAACGTCATATTTTGAAGCCATAAAAGAGAAGGATTGGCAAGATGCTATGAAGACGGAGTTCGAGACAATAGAGAAGAACGAAACCTGGGTACTCACAAGTTTACCACCTGGGCATAAACCAATAGGTTTGAAGTGGGTATATAAGTTAAAAAAGGACTCAGATGGGAATGTGGTGAAACATAAGGCACGACTCGTCGCAAAGGGATACGTTCAAAGGAAAGGAATAGATTATGATGAAGTTTTCGCTCCCGTAGCACGTCTTGACACGGTTCGACTCTTGCTAGCACTTTCAGCGAAAGAAGGTTGGGAAGTTTATCATCTTGATGTAAAATCAGCGTTTTTAAACGGAGAGCTCATTGAAGAAGTTTATGTCATCCAACCTGAGGGGTTCGTCAAGAAAGGACAGGAACAGATGGTGTATAGACTGGTGAAGGCTTTGTACGGGCTGCGTCAAGCTCCTAGAGCGTGGAATGCGAAGCTAGACAGATGCTTGAAAGAATTGGGAATTGACAGATGCTTACACGAGCAAGCGGTGTACATGAAGTACAAAGAAGGGAGTATACTCATAGTGGGTGTGTATGTTGACGATTTATTGGTGACAGGTTCAGACAAGCAGGAAATCGAAGCATTCAAGCAGCAAATGAACAAACGGTTTGAGATGAGTGATCTGGGTTTATTGTCGTTTTATCTTGGAATAGAAGTAAACCAAGGAGAGATGCGTACTACACTGAAGCAGTCATCATATGCCAAGAAGTTACTGGAAAAATCTGGAATGATGAATTGTAACGCGTCCAAATTTCCTATGGAGCATAAGTTACAGTTGGACAGAGATGAAGAAGGAGTAATTGTTGATGCCACTGAGTACAGATGTATCGTTGGAAGTCTGCGATATCTAACTCACACTCGTCCAGATATTTCATACGCTGTGGGAGTGGTGAGCAGATTCATGGAGAAACCCACAGTGAAGCACCAACAAGCTGTGAAACATATCTTGAGGTACATTCGAGGGACAATTGAGTATGGGCTGGTTTATGCAAACGAGAAGAGTAGTAGGATGTTGTATGGGTTTACAGATAGTGATCTTGCTGGAGATATTATCGACAGGAGAAGTACTGGGGGCATGTGTTTCTACCTTAACAGGAGCTTAATATCTTGGACATCGCAGAAACAGAAAGTGGTTGCTCTATCTTCGTGCGAGGCGGAGTACATGGCCGCCACGACAGCAGCTTGTCAGAGCATATGGCTTCGTGGACTACTAAAGGAAATCTCGGGACAATCGGTTGGACCAGTGATACTCCACATAGATAACAGGTCAGCCATCGAGTTAACGAAGAATCCGGTACTACACGGGAGGAGCAAACATATCGACGTACGGTTTCATTTTATTCGAGAGTGTATTGAAAGGGGTGAGTTGATCATTAAGCACGTGGTGACTCAAGAACAGAGGGCAGACATCTTAACTAAGGCATTGGGGAAGGTTAAATTTGAAGAAATGAGGAAGGCAATAGGGGTTGAGGATCTTACTGCGAGCTCGGGAAGCTGAAGTCGAGGTTTGAAAAACATGTTGAGATTAGGGGGGGACATGTTGCATTTTATATATTTAATCTAAACATGTTTTATTTATTTATTTAAGTTATAGTAACCGTTAGTATTAAATTGAGTCTTAGAGCTTTACGTGGGTGTAGGAGTTACGTAACGGGCATTAAGTGAAGAGAGAAGTGGGATTAGTGGATTTTAATTTTGTAACTCCCACCTCGTTTATTGCCTATTTATTTCCTTTGTACGCTGCATTTGTTGAATGAAGAAGTACCACAGTTTCACTTTCTCAAAAGGGATAATAGATTTGTAGGGCAACATACACTTTCTCTTTGTTCCCACGGTCTATCACATTGAACATAAAAAGGGTTTACACGAAGCTCATGATCTCAAAGGGTTGTGCATAGAATAGCCATTCCCTCGGAGCCTCTTGTTGATACTTGGGGTTCCACCCTAAAGAAGGTAATCCTATATGTGGTCTTGGAACATAGGGGTACACCTACTTTTGTGCTACAAAAGGAAAGACAATATAAGGATTCTGAACTTGATGTAGAGCTACTGGATCAAACATAATCCGCTAAACCTCCGCGGTCATTTCTTGAGCATCTTTTTCCCCCTACCCTGATCAGCTTTACGATTCCTATGAAATTCCTCGTAGACTCCTTAGCACCCTGAGATATCGAGTGTCATTTGGTTAATGCTCATGATTCCTCCGATTGTGCCTCCGTCTGCGAAGGGATGAATGCTCATCATCTTCATTAGTGGTTGAGCTCTCACCTAATAGTTCATTCTCAAGGAACCGTGGGCGCAGTTGAGGCCGTATTAGTCTAATGAACACATAATGATCATCTTCCTCCATCTCAGGCTTTGTCTTAACTTGAACCTCAGACCACACACCAATATGCCTAGTACTTAAAACATCACTCTGAGTTTGAAAAATAACTACTTTGACTAAGGTTGTCATTTCAGCCTGAAGCACCGTGATTTCGGCTAAAACTTCTTGTCTGTTCTCCTATTATTCTGTTTGAGAGAGAGCGGAATCAGGAGGGTTTCTCGATCATTCATGTAAAACCTCACTCCTTAGAGTGAAAGATATACATGTTCCTCTTTGAGTACATTGAGGTGAAGATTGCTCCAAAAGCAATAAAAATGGATTAGTGATCTAGTTTGAAAGATTTTTTCCGATACTAGTCCAAATTTCATTTCCACACCAGTTGCCACTAATAAATTCGGGTTCGATTCACCTTTATATCTTAAAGAGATTATAAAAACAAAAGGTTGTTAGAAAAAAAATATTAAATACAATGACAAAATAATGAGTATTCTCTTTTCTCGAAATGAAACGACAAATCACATTCATAATAACCCATATTTATAATTTTAAACCATATTGATTCGTATAAAAAAGACAATTAAATTTATAGTTATACATTTAATAGGACTAACTAGAGGCTAAAAACCCTAGTTAGTCACCGGTGTTTGACAGAGGTTGCACTCCTGCTATTAAGCTTCATTCGTCCCCAAAACGAGTCACTGGATTCCAAAAACGTTATATTTTTGCCAGTAGCGCATGCAAATTAACGATAACCATTCTTCCGTCCTCACTGACTATCTCGCTCCCTCTCTCATTTAATCGTGATTTCCACGTGCAAGCATATTTTCTTACTCAGTGACTATCTGTCAAACCCTAGCTCAGTTCGTTGTTGTTATCACCCACTGCCCCTCAAAACCCAAGCTCAATCACCCACTGCCCCTCAAAACCCTAGCTCAGTTCGTCGTTGTCACCATTCACTTTCTGTAAAACCCTAGGGTTGTATCCTACTTTCCCTAATTGAAAACCCTAGAGTTTGGTTAGGGCTACCATGGCGAGTGCTTCATACCAAGGTAAATTTCAGATTACACTATCTGTCTTTTGTTTAGTTTCTTATTCGTAGTTTCATTTGTTAGTCATTCACGTTCTAATGGGTGTTTTTTATGATTTCAGGTGCTAACAAACACCTTTTCGATGTGGATTATCCTTATGATGGGGAGATTAAAGGAAAAAAGGGTTTTGAACTATGTTGGAGGGAAGTCGATGACTATCGACTTCATCAACCCAGACAAGTTCTCTATCATGGAGCTCCATGAGATTCACTCACTCACCGATGCAGCGGGATTGTGTGGCTATTTCCATCTTGCTTACAAGCTGCCTGGTGCAAACCAGATGTTGGATGACACCAGGTTAGTGACCATATACTCAGACAGGACACTTCCTTTGGAGATTGTGTCTCCTTCGAAATGAAAAAAGCCAGAAACAGTGCCAGAAACAGTGCCTATAGTTGATGTAGAGGGAACCAGTAACGTCATACTTAGGAGTGAACCTATAGACATTGGTTTAGGTCAGGGTAGAGATGTTGTTCAAAATGATTTTGTTGAAAAGGATTTTGTCTCAAATGATGATGTTGTAGTAGATGATGGTGCACCTGTTGAAAATAATGATGGTGCACCTGACCCTAATGTTGTTGAGAATAATGTAGAGGGTGGTGCTGATCCTAATGCTGTTGAGAGCAATGCAGAGGTTTACTACGATGAATCATTTGAAAAATTCATCGGTGAAATGTATGATGAGTTCTTCCCGAACAAAAGAGGTGCAGATAACAGTCTTGAAGGTTTTGGAGAAACTGATGGGTTAGTTGGTAAGGGTGATGATGGGTTAGATGGTAAGGGTGATGTTGAGGATGTAGATAGGATATATGATAATGTGGATGTTGTTACAGTTGGTGTGCATGATGCTAGGGTAGATGATAATGTTGATGTTGTTACAGTTGGTGTGCATGATGCTATGGTAGATAATAATGTGGATGTTGTTACAGCTGGTGTGAATGATGATAGGGTAGATGTTAATGTGGTGGTTGGTGCAGATCATGATAATGATATGGTAGAAGACAATTTGAATGTTGATGTAAATGATAATGTGGTGGTTGGTGCAGATCATGGTGTTAATATTGATAGGGTAGAAGACAATTTGAATGTTGATGTAAATGATAATGTGGGGGCTGGTGCAGATCATGGTGTTAATATTGATAAGGTAGAAGACAATATAAATGTTGATGTAAATGTGGTTGTGGGGGCTGGTGCAGATCATGGTGTTGTTGGTTGTTTTGAAGATGATAATAGTTTAATTGGTGAGGGACTTGATGGTGGTTTTGATGATGAGAGTGGTATTGAGGCTAGTATAGAATTTGAAAGTGTAAAGGCTAGTATGAAAACTGATGGTGTTGGTGATGCAGTTAAGGGTGCAGTCAATATTGATAGGTCTGGTGATGGAGATGGGGGTCAAGATGTTGGTATGAATGTAGAGGGAGGAGGGGGTCAAGGTGGGGGTCAAGATAGGGGTGCAGGTGATAGTTTTGAAGGCATTGATGCTTCTTTTTTTGATGGTGTTGACATGACACAGTTTGACGAACTGCCTGTTCAGCCAGCAAAACCTACTGAGTCTTCTAATAACTCAGATTACAGCGGCGATAGTAATTACGGTCCACGGGAGTACAGCCAAAGTGAAAGTGAAGATGATGAGATATGTTCTAATGGGAGTTTAGAAAGGGAGTGCAGTACAGATAATATTTTGTAAGTTCAGACAACCTAACTAGCCCCGATACAGAAGAAGAAGAAGATAAAGCTACTACTTCTAAGAGGATTAGGCCTAGGAAGTTTAAACCAAAACTGAGAACATTCAGGCCACCAACTACATTGAAGTATATCCAGTTGATAGTTGGTCTTGAATTCAGTTTTTCCAATGCATTTAAAGAGGCTGTCAAACAATATAGCATCAAACAGCATCGTAGTGTGAAGGTGTACAAAAACAATAAAATACGGTGCAGTTATAAGTGTTGCGAGGCATCGTATAAATGGTTTATTTGAGCTTCTTGCCAAGGATGTGCCTCTAAGTTGAGGATAAAAACTCTTAACGACAACCACACCTGTGTTCCCACAAACATTAACAGATACATTGACATCACATGGATTGCAAAAGATTACCTAAGGCAATGTCAAGCTGATCCCGACTTGTCTGTAAAGATCTTGATAGCCGAGTTAGCGAAGGATTATTTGGTAAAGATCACTAGGGCGAAGGCGTACCGTGCGAAGTCGAGAGCTCTCAATATGATTCTCGGTGATGACAAAATTCAGTTCAGGAAGCTTAGACAGTATGGTGAAGAACTTTTACGAACTAATCCAGGTTTTACTGGTTGTAGGCATGCTCTTGTGTTAGATGGCTGCTTTCTGAAAGGGCCTTTCATGGGACAACTGCTTGTTGCTGTTGCTGTTGACGCCAACGATCAGATGTATCCACTTACCTGGGCAGTGGTGTAAAGTGAAAATAGGTCATCTTGGTAGTTGTTTCTGGAGCTGTTAGCCATTGATATTAATATTCAAAATCAAGACAACTTCACTTGGATTTCAGACAAGCAAAAATGACTTGTTCCGGCCTTGAAGGATTTGTTTCATAATGCTGAACATCGGTTCTGTGCTCGACATCTATACGCCAACATGAAGAAGGTGTTCCCTGGAAAAGAAGAACACATACTGTTCTGGGCTTCTGCAAGGTCGTCGTTTGTACCTAAATTTGAGTTTCACATGGAAGAGATGAAAAGGTGCAACGTAGCTTGTCATGAATGGCTAGCACAAAAGTCGTCGTCTGAGTGGAGTAGGGCTCATTACAGAGAAGATAACAAGTGTTTCATGCAAACATCAAATCTGGCAGAAATATTTAACTTTATTATCTTGGATTATAGATCTAAAGGGGTAATAAGTTTGTTGGAGGGTATATGGGAGCAGACAATTCGTAGGATTGTAAAGAAAATGACCCAAATACCAAAGTGGGATCAACCTATATGTCCTTCTGTTTATAAAAAACTTACCAATAACTACAAGCTTGTTGGTGACTGCAATGTTCTTCCTTCTGGTGGACCCAAGTTTTAAGTGGAAGAGAAAAGGGTGCAATATAAGTTTGTGGTTAACTTGGAAGCATGGGAATGTGCCTGCCGCAAATGACAGCTCTCTGGAATTCCTTATAGCCATGCTGTTGCTTGTATTTGGTTTATCAGTGGCAACCCGATGGATTACGTGTCTAAGTGGTTTCGTGTGGCTATGGAGAAGGTGATTTAGGCTAATATAGTTTACCCCATTAATGGATACCAGCATTGGTCGATGAACCATCTACATCCTGTCCAGCCTCTACCGGTTAAGATAGTACAAGGAAGGCGGCAAAATTCTAGGAGGAGGGATCCTTCCGAGAGACTACAACCCCCTTTACAAGACACAACATCTGGAGTGACACGGTTGTCTCGGAAGTACAATAAACCCCATTGTTCCAACTTTAAGGCACCAGGACATAACAAACGAAGGTGCACCTCTACTCCCGGTCAAGCAATTGTTGTTTCCACTTCTACAGCCAATACTCTTTCTGCACCGGTGAGTCTTCTATAATAACATTATATGGTACATGTTTGTGATGATTGTTGATGTTGTATATTCTTTGTAATAGGTTGCATCCACAACCCCAACGCCTACTGCTCAAACTCCAAGATCTAATGGATTCCTGTTAAGTTTGGGATGTTTGTGGTTTTATTTTCATGCTTGTGATGCTTGTGCTTGTGGTGATTGCCTTCTTTTTAGTTTTAATTTTGGTTGAAAGAGATCCATATGATGTTATTGGTGTTTTTTATGTTATCTCTCTTGTAACAGCATGAAAGAGCCTCTATAGGGAGTCAAGGCACATTAATGCCTGATGTAAGTTCTGTCTCTTAGTATGGTCCAAATTTACTTTCAGAGTTATTATTGTTTGTGGTCCACTTAGTGGAGCTGCATAGTGTGGTCCTTTTTTGGGTATTCTCATTACTTTAACCTTTATATTAATTTTTTTTGGTTGGTGTGTGTAAACAGGGTAGTGTGATCCACTGTTTTGAAAGAAGGGGAAACTCTTTGGCCAGGCACACTACCCCACCTGTAAGATTCCCACACTTTATCTATTAAAGTGATTTTGTGATTTTGTCCATTGTCTTGCACAGTTGCAGTTTTATAATATATTTTAAATTACAGGCTGGTACTCTATGTTCCTCTCAAAACAGCATAAGTTCACCATATAGTGGTTGGGTTAGTGGAGAAACTATGCAAGGTTACAAGGAGGCTCTGAAGGTGCAAACCAGAGGTAAAAAGAGGAAGCTACCTCAAACCGTTGGAGGTCTTTTGAAGCAGCCCATGGTAGGTGGACCTTTATCATCTGCACCTCGTTTTTCTGCTGCAGCAACACATGGTGCTGCAGTAGCTTATGGTGGGTTTGTATCAGCAGCTTCTGGTGGATCTCCCGGGAAATTGGGCAACAAATCAGTGGCAACTGGTGGTTCACAGACGTCGGTGGAAGGTAGTGGTAATCATGTTGTTAATATTACCTAACCACCAGACTAGCTTAAAGTGTCTTTTTTGTGTAGACGACCCATGTTTTGGGTCTTTTTTTAGTAATATGCGGTATGTTATGCACAACATAACAGTTCTCTATTTTACGATATTGTGTGCTGTTGTTTAAGCACTGAAGACTTAATTTCATGGTTTATGTAACATACAATTTCTGGGTTAAATTTGTGTACTCATCGTTCTCTTTGTTTGTGGTTTTGTTGGTTTTGTTTAATCACATATTTTGTTTCTAGTTTTGTAGATATTGGTGTGGAACTTTAGCTGGCAGTGTGGTTGTAAACTGAATACTACTAATTGTTGTTAGTTCATGTGTTTCATAAACATATGAGTACATAAACCATTGATGATGTGTCTGTTTTATTGGTGGTTCCGAAACAATTAATTTGTTCATTAGCAACAAATAGTCTAAGTTTAAGCTGCATTTACTTATTTACGTAAATTACAGGTCCCAAATTACAGGTCCCAACGTAATTCATAACAACAAAAACCAATACCAAAACAACAAATTTCATTTCAATCACGTTTCCATTCAAATTACAAACACCATAATTCAAATTAACTTTAATAATTCAGGAGACATACACACAAAATTACCTACACTTGACTCACATTACTTAAATACATAGACTAAAAACACACAATCACCAACAAACAGAAACCTATACATATAATAAGAACCCTAATTATCCAGTTCTTCCTTTCAATCTTTGCTTCCATCTTTCCACGTTGCTTCAATAGACCGTTAATCACGGACTGCGATCTATTGTTAACCGCTGGATCGATCCATCTAAAGTATTTCCAGTATTGATCTTTATAATAAAGAAAAATCAGTTAAAAGAAGACGAAATACAATAACCATTGAAGCCATAAAAAACCTGGTTCATTGTCAAATAGAACTTACCCCGTAATTACAACATCCAATGAATCTTCTGCTAGGATTTGGGACTGTCCACACTGTGCTTGGTAGCCCACATTCACAAAACCCTAAATTGAATGGGTGTTTTGAGGTACCAGACGAGGAGGACATTGTAAGTTTGGTTGAAGATAGAAAATTTGATACAGTACAATAGCAAGGGTTTGTAGAAGAAAGAAGTATCGATTTAGTATAATAGGAGAAGGTGGCTATGGTGAAGAATAGAATTACGGTTTGTGAGAATTCAGGAAGCTGTCTATGGTGAGTGAAGAAAATTAGGGTTAGATGGTGAAAGAGTAGTTTTATTTGGGTGAAATGAACAAATGGGTCGGGTTATTATTAAGTGGGTGGGTAAAACTAGTAGTTAGGATAAAAGGTAAAGAGGTAACAATGGGTAAATCGTTTTTAGGTTAAAAGGTAGAGTAAAAACTAAAAAATTAAAGTAAACAAGGTAAAATGTGCTAAAAGGGTGTTTTTGGAAGAAAAAAAGGGATGACCGTATATGGAACAAACCTTGGTACTTTGGGCTGCCACGTGTCAGTTTCTCGTTAATTTGCACGCGCTAGTGGCAAAAATGCAACGTTTTTTATACTAGTAACTCGTTTTGGAGACGAATGAAGCTTAGTAGCAGGAGTGCAACATGTGTCAAACACCGGTGACTAGCCAGGGTTTTTAGCCACTAACCAAACCACATATAATTAATTCGATCTATTCTAAAACATTAAACACTTTATATAATATCCTTCTCATTATATTATATTATTTAACCAAGTGCCACAACCTTTTGGGTAAATGAAATTTAACGCAATTTTAGGATATTCCAATTCCGTTTTAGAATATTCGGATTCGATCCTTAATTGAGAGATTACTACGATCTAGATTTGTCTTCGAATCCAAAACCTATAAAATATCACCAAGCTCTAACATCGACCCACAATTTTAAAGTTGCTTGTATTTTCAATTTTCATCTCTCATGGAGTAATTTGTTATAAAATACTATGCAATTATCACAAAATGGCTCAAGCACAGAATATATGCGAATGAAAGATTTAAATGAAACACAAGATTTAACGTGGTTCGACAATTGTCTACGTCCACGGGCGCCGCGAGAGAAAAGAGTTTCACTATGATAGAAAAGGTTACAGATTTCAGATTGTGTTTTGTGTCGCCCTATTAATCTATTTATAGGGAATTAATAGACTTACTAGACTATGGGCCTAATGGGCCCATACCACAAGACTAACTCAAGTAATTGGACAATATCACTATCACAACACAAAACTGTCCTGCCGGACACAGTACACTGTCAAGGCACTATTCGACTCATTCACAACAAATCTTCCCCTTGAGGCGAATATCCTTTCTTCACTATCAATAAAGAATCTTCTCTTCTTCTGACTCACCAAATGCCCTTAAGGCATTCACTCTATACTGCGAACACCGATCCAGTTTAGGCATTCCCTAAACTTTGGAACTCATACTGCCTTGGTCATTATATCTGCTGGATTATCGTGTGTAGACACTTTCTTCACATCAACAATTTCCTTTGATATTATATCACGAATAAAATGATACCTGACATATATGTGCTTTGTACGCTCATGGTACATCTGGTTCCCTGTAAGGTGTATGGCGCTTTGACTGTCACAAAAGACTTTTGTAGTAGTCCTATCCAAGCCCAAATCTGCCACCAAACCTTGCAACCATATTGCCTCTTTAACTACTTCTGTTACCGCCATGTACTCTGCCTCTGTTGTAGACAAAGCTATAGTAGCTTGCAACTCTGCTTTCCAACTGATCGCACTCCCAGCTAGAGTAAATACATATCCTGTCAGAGATCTTCTTTTATCCATATCACCTGCAAAATCAGAATCAACAAAACCAACCAATGATCCTGCAACATCACTCAGCGATTCACGAATATCGGTTTTGTTAATAGTTAAGCCAACGTTCACAGTATTCTTCAGATACCGAAGTATCCATTTCACTGCCTGCCAGTGTTCTTTCCCAGGACATCCCATGTACCTGCTAACTACACTAACCGCATGTGAAATATCAGGACGTGTGCATACCATAGCATATATGATACTACCAACTGCACTTGCATATGGAACCTTTGACATTTGTTCCAACTCAGCATCGTCCTTGGCCGCTTCTACTGCAGACAACTTGAAATGAGTAGCAAAAGGAATGTTAACTGCTTTAGCATCAAACATGTTGAATCGTTTTAACACTTTCTCAATATAGCTTCGTTGAGACAAGTGTAATGTTCCTAAATTTCTGTTCCTGATAATCTCCATACCAAGAATTTTCTTTGCTCTACCCAGATCCTTCATCTCAAACTCCGCACTAAGCTGCTTCTTTAACTGCACAATGTGTGACATACTACAAGCAGAAATAAGCATATCATCCACATACAACAACAAGTAAACATAAGAATCATCTGACATCTTTTGATGATACACACAACTATCATATGGACTCCTCATGAACCCTTTTGACACCATGAATGTATCAGAATGTTTGTACCATTTCCTAGGTGACTGTTTCAAACCATACAGTGACTTTTTCAGCAGACAAACTTTGTCCTCCATATTAGGTTTGATAAATCCCTCTGGTTGTCTCATGTAGATTTGCTCCTCCAATTCACCATGTAGAAACACAGTCTTCACATCCAACTGCTCAAGCTCTAAATCTTGCAAAACTACTATGGCTAACAAAACTCGAATCGAACTATGCTTCACCACTGGAGAAAATACTTCATTGAAGTCGATTCCTTCCCTTTGAGTAAAACCCTTAGCGACCAGTCTTGCTTTGAATCGAGATGCCTCAACCCCTCGATTACCTTCCTTTTTCTTGAACACCCATTTACTGCCTACTCTCTTTTGTCCTTTAGGCAAGTCAACAAGCTTCCATGTTTTATTCTTATGAAGAGATTCAATCTCTTCTTCCATAGCACCAATCCATCGATCTGCCTCTGAACTTGCTATAGCTTCTTTGTAGCTACTAGGTTCCTGCATCTCAACTTCTTCTGCAACTGACAGAGCATATGCAACTAGATTCACATACCTTTTTGGAAGTCTAATATCTCTTCTTTCTCTACCCAATGCTATGCTATAAGGTTGTTGCTCTGGTTCGGGCACATCATTGTCACTATCATCCGATGCTGACGCTTCACCTCCTGATTCTAGATCCACCTCAGAACCACTTGAATTATTGGACTTGCTGGGAACTGATTCTACTTCAAGCTCCACCTGTTTACTCACAAACGATCCTGATTCGACCATTTCTCCTACTTCCTTCTGACTGTCTATCGAAGCAAACTCATTAAAAGTAACGTCCCTACTGATGAGAAAACCTGGAGACTTTGGAGAGGTACACCATAACCTATATCCCTTCACTCCAGTAGCATATCCTAGAAATATGCATCTCTTTATTCTCGGCTCAAGCTTACCATCTCTCACATGAGCATACGCAGGACAACCGAACACCCTCAAATGTTTATAATCAGCTGACGATCCAGACCAAATCTCAAAAGGAGTTTTACAAGCCGTTGATGGAGACCGATTCACCAAGTAACACGCTGTATTGATAGCTTCAGCCCAAAAATCCTTTCCCACACCGGAATGTGAGAGCATACTTCGTGCCTTGTCACAAAGCGTTCTGTTCATTCTTTCTGCGAATCCATTCTGTTGTGGTGTTCTAGAACAAGTGCGATGGCGCACTATTCCCTCAGCTTCGCAGAACTCGTTGAACTCACGACTGCAATATTCTAACCCATTATCTGTCCTAAGACGTTTGATTTTTCTTCCTGTTTGCTTCTCAATCATCGTCTTCCATTTGACAAAGGTTGAATATGCCTCATCTTTCGTTTTCAGAAAGTAAACCCACACCATCCTTGAATAATCATCAATCAAACTCATGTAGTATCTGGCTCCGCTCTTGGATGGAATTCTGTTTGGACCCCAAATATCTGAGTGAATGTAGTCCACTATGCCTTTAGTCTTTCTTACAGTCGATTTGCTGAATTTGACTCTAGCTTGTTTACCAAACACACAGTGCTCACAAAATTCCAATGATTCTGCTTTATACCCTTTCAACAAATCTCTCTTTCCCAAAACAGCTAATCCTCTGTCACTCATGTGACCAAGACGTCAATGCCACAACTTATTTTGATCCTGCCTACTTTGGCTATTACTCCCTGATGATGCTACTGCAGCATTGCCCATAACAACACTCCCCTGGAGAATGTAAAGACCCTTCTGCAAACTACCTTTCATGCATACCATTGAGCCTTTTGTCACTTTGATTACACTATTTTCTGCATGGTACTTGTAACCTTGAGAGTCTAGAGTCCCAAGAGAAATCAGGTTTCTTTTTAACCCAGGAACATGCCAGCACGTCAAGATTCTAACAACCCCGTCAAACATTCTGATTCTGACGTTACCAATACCACCAACAGTCAACGAATGATTGTTCCCTAAATAGACAGTTCCCTGCATTGGCTTGTACGTATCAAACCACTGCTTGAACTGACACATGTGATATGTAGCGCCAGTATCAAGTACCCAAGAGTTTTTCCCAAAGTCTGAACTCACGGAAAATACATCTCCTTTACCACTGTTTTTCACTATCGTCGGAATCGTTCACACCTTCAACAATGTTTGCTGCATTTTCCTTTTGATTTCCCTTCTTACCATTCAGTTTCGGACAATCTCTCCTATAATGACCCTGCTCACCGCATTCATAACAGTTTGAGTGCTTCACCCTTGACTTGGACCTCAAGTTCTTCCTTCTTAAAGAACTCGCTTTGCTTTTAGATCTTCTCCTAGTCATAAGACCTTCCCCTTCAGCTTGATTGTCTGGCTGCAACTGTCTCATCTCTTTTGATTTCGGTGCCTCTTTGACATCTGCTAGCGATAACTTATTCTTACCATACATAATGGTATCTACGAAGTTTTCATAGGGAGCTGGTAACGATCTCAATACAAACAAAGCTTGATCCTCATCCTCAATATTGATATCTATGTTCTCCAAGTCCATTATAATTGATTTAAAATTATCTAGGTGCTCTGTTATGGACATACCTTCTTTCAATCTGAAATCATACAAACGTTTCTTCAAATATAATCGGTTTACTACTGATTTCTCTGAGTAAAGATCTCCTAGCTTTCTCCATGCGCAGGCAGCAGTCTTCTCACCACTAAGCTCGCGAAGCACATTGTCTTTCACACTCATTAAAATCTAGCACAAAGCCCTTTCTTGAAGATCTTGTTTCTCCTCTTCTTTCATCTCTTCTGGTAACTTATTCTCCACAGCCTTCCACAGCCCTTGCAGTACCAATGAAGATTTCAGTTTAATCTTCCACAACGCAAAGCTGGATCCCCCATCAAATTTTTCAATCATGTATTCTGTTGCTGTAGACGCCATTGTGAAACCCTAATTGCAAAAGCCCTAATTTCACCACGTGGCTCTGATACCAATTTTGTTATAAAATACTATGCAATTATCACAAAATGGCTCAAACACAGAATATATGCGAATGAAAGATTTAAATGAAACACAGGATTTAACGTGGTTCGACAATTGTTTATGTCCACGGGCGCCGCTAGAGAAAAGAGTTTCACTATGATAGAAAATGTTATAGATTTCAGATTGTGTTTTGTGTCGCCCTAGTAATCTATTTATAGGGAATTAATAGACTTACTAGACTATGGGCCTAATGGGCTCATACCACAAGACTAACTCAAGTAATTGGACAATATCACTATCACAACACAAAACCGTCCTGCCAGACACAGTACACTGTCAAGGCACTACTCGACTCATTCACAACATAATTCTTTCTCAAATGTACTGAATAAATATCTGTCATGAGCTATATGAATCGACGCATAAGCATTTCTACAATCTTTCATTTTGATGCAATTATACTTTCATCTTTTTTTTTATCTTTTCAGTATTTAACACAATTATATCATTTACTACAAACGGAATGGTTTGTTTTCTTCTCGAAACTTGTTTTCTAGCAAGAATATTTGGTTATTCCCTTTGTTTATGTTTTTTTTATGTTGTTTGAGTTGGCTATCTTGATATTTGTATCCGTTTCATGTCACATTCTTGTTTCTTTTTTTAAACGTGTTGTATATGTGTCATAAATTCTGTTTCATTTTTTTGTTTTATTTCTTTTAATACAAACTGATCATTGATGTACTTTTATTATAATTTCTATGATATGAAATAGGAATGGCAATGGGTTGTCCGCAGGTCGGGTTCGGGTCGGCCCATCTGAACCCGTTTTTAGAACACTTGAAACCGTACCCGATCCGACCCGCGGCCATGAATTTAAATATTTTTTAATATTTTAATTTATTTTTAATATATTAATTTATATATATATATATATATATATATATATTTGTTATTATATATAAAAAATATTAATTTTTATATATTTTTATAATTTTCAAGCAACAACAGGTCGGACAAACTAAAAACCAAACCCAGCCCGACCCGGTTACGGGTTATAATTTCTTAACTCGGACGCGACCCGTTCTATGTTTGGGTCGGACAAAATCCGGCCGGACCGGATCGGATAGGACCGAATCAGGCCGAATAGCATCCGAATTTCCATCCCTAATGTGAAACACTTCTGAAATACGTGAAATTGATAAAAATCGGGTTGTGCGTTTTTTTTGTAAAAGTCAATAAATTTAGCAACGAATAGGTTATTCATCATTATAAATTTAAGCGTCGAACGACTGGATTACTATTTTTATATTTTTTTTAATTTGAACTCGAATCTTTTTATAGGGATAAATGTTGAAGTTTAGCTTATGCAAAATTTATGGATAAGATAGGATTGTTGGGAAAAATATTAAAATGTATCCAAAGATATGGTTAAATTTAATTTTTTTTAATCGTGATATATAAATAGACAAAAAAAATATAAATTTTGATTGTATGTTAACTTGTATAGAATATATGGGATAAAAAGTAAAAAAAATCTAAATAATCCAAATACTTTACATTACAAAATTATAATTCTATAATGAAATATTATAAATTTATAAAATACATAAACCAAATCCATACACCAAATATGAAACCAAATATAATACACTGAATATGAAATGTATCCAACGAGATATTTTGATTTTGGACCAGCCTAACAAACTTCGTTGGATCTAATTTTTTTAAATTTATTAGCAATAGTGTATTATAACTTGATCCCCACCGGTTTGATTTAAAAAGAATCACTACTGGATACACTGGCTTTTACAACTATCTGAAAACAACAAAAACGATATAGCACTATTGTAAAAATTCGTTTGCAACGGGTTGGGGACTGAAAATGCCAGTTATGTTAGATGGGGTCACTAACCAAACTCAGTTGCTAATGGAAGATTTTTTCCACCGACTTGCAACGGACGAGCGTTGTAACATGTGATCCGGATGGAAACGGGGTTGAACAACTGCAAGATTTGTTGCAACATCTTTGCATCCATTTAGCAACGATTAAGTTTGTTGGCCTCGTTGCAACTTTCGTTACAGACTGTTGCATGCTAATTTACCCTATGGTGTTGTCGCTAACAGTGTTACACTTGTGTTTGAAAAGAATCTGAATTTAATTTCCAAATTAGTTCTTGTTGTTGCAGATCTGTTGCTCACTTGTTATAATATTTTTTGCATTTTGTTATATGTCTGCTATTAAAGATAATAAGCATTTAAAAAACAATATATAGCTATGCAGCTATATTTCATGATCCGAAAATTAAAAATATAATATAATATACCAAATATGATTCATGAATACATAATATGATTAGAAAATAAAATTGACATTTAAACAAAAAAATCTTATTTGTAACTTGATACAAAATATGCACATACATTTCCTAATACTTTCCTATGGCTTCAGTTTGATGGTTTTACATATATCTGTTCCATTTCTCCGTTCCAGTCTCCAACGATACGTGTACAAAATATGTCAATTAAGTCTATATTGAATACACAAATAAGAAAATAACAAAGAAAGAGCCAACATGATCATGTAAAAATTGACATGTCGTAAATGCTGCACACATTGCTCCACGAGATGTTATGTACGTAAAACAAATATTGGTTGCAAAATAAGTTTATCTGCATAAATTGTCACTCAGTCCAATGATCATGTATTTTTTCATTTTAAAATATTTATATGAAGACTACAAGAATACAAAATCACCGGTCTAAGTGACAATTTATGCATTTATAGACTTAGCAAACCAAGTCCAAGTGGCATGTCGTTAAATATAGGTAAATTTTCATTTATCAAAACGTTCACTCACTTATAATATACTGAAAGAGAAAAAGGTTTTTGGCAAACATTATCAAGCAACAACTAAACTCCTATAAAGTCTGCACACATTGCTCCACGATATGATATGTACGTAAAAAAAATATTAGCTATGAACACTCCATGAACACATATTGTTAATAAAATCGATGATCATATATTATGTCGGTTTAAATGCTACATCTTTGAAGAGTACAAGAATACAAAATCACTGGTCTCACTAACAATTTGTGCAATAATAGACTTAAGAAATGAAGTCCAAGTAGCTTGTCTTTAAATATAAGTAAATTTCATTTCTAAACTTTTACTCACTTAATGTTGAAGGAGAAACAAGAGTATAAATTTAGCAATGTATCATATATTTAGGGACAAACAACCTTGACTGGTCCTAACATGGTAACTGCAAAATCCTACACACAAGTTATTGTTTCAAATCACTTTGAGATATATTACTCCAAAGACTTAACAAACAAAAGAACACAAATAAGGACATAATAATAAAGAGCCACCATTATCATACAACAACTAACTTGTTATAAAGCCTGCATGCATTGCTCCACAAGATGATCTGTATGTAAAAAGAAACAAAGTATTGGCTACAAAACAAGTCCATGTTCACAGATTGTCACTGAAACCAATGATTTTGTATTTTAGTCGGTTTAAAGGCTACACCTTTGAATATTATGAGAATACAAGATCACTGGTGTCAGTGACAATTTGTGCAATTATAAACTTAGGAAACTGAGTCCAAGTGGCATGTCGTTAAACATAAGTAAATTGCATTACTAACCTTCAATCACTTCTAAAATATTAAAGGACAAAAAATAGAAGAGGTTTAACAACAATATAACCTATATTTAGGGACAAACTACCTCGACTTGTCCTAAAACAAAAACTGCACAAGCCTCCACACATTAGTTCACATGACAGTTGCAAATTGTTTTTGATTACATTGGTCGGTGTGTCATTGGACGCATAGGATTTCATTCAAGCTTTATATAAACATTTTTTTGAACAAATTTACCAAAGCTTGAATGAAATATTCTGCTCCCAATCACATCTCCAATGTTTTCATAACAATTATATCCTTAAAAAACATCATGACCAATAAAATCGATTACCACATGCATAAACCTAAATAAAAATTTGAACTAGAAATTGAATCCAACATATAGGCATAAACTTAACAGCATTATGGCCATTAGAATTGCTTAAAACAGGCATAAACCTCAACAACCATACGAACTATAAAAAAATTCAACACCTACGCATTATACATGTTTCTTTTGAACTTGAGAAAATTTGCAGGTCGAGTTTAGAGTCACAAATTATCATTTAACCCAATGACCGTGTATTATGTGATTTAAATGCTTCACCTTTAGATTTTATAAGAACAAAAGATCACCGGACTCAGTAACAACCGAAACAACATACCATCAACTATAAATAATTCAACACACAGACATACACTATAAAATCTATTAACACATAAAATATATTAACACACATGCATGAACTAAAGTACTTAGCAAGAAAAACAACAACATACACACATAATATTTATTAACATAGGGACATAGACATAAACCTTAACATAGATAACATTTTGAACAAAACAATCGATCGACAAACGCATAATACAGTGGGAGTCGAGGATAAAAGAGAGAAAGAGATTTCATATCTTCTACAGATTCTTACTCGAGAAGGCTAGGTTGAGCTTTGGTTATCGATATCATAAGAAATTAAAGCGGCAAGAAGACAAGAGATAATAAGATTTTTAATTTATGGGTGTAAGATAAGTTATGTATTAGTATTTATAGGAGATAATGACAGAATTAGAGTTAAGTTATAATAATTTAATATTAGTTCGTGTGACAGAGGTGAAAATATGGTAAGTAAGTAATGTAGTTTTTTAAAAAGTGTGTTGCACAAGGGTCTCTATTCTGTTGCAAGTATAGAAATTGTGAAAAATACTCAAGTTACAACATAGATACACAACCAACCCTGTCTAAAATAAATTGAATACAACCAGCAAACATAAAGTTAAACCTAATACTCAAACTCAACATTAGTAAACTAAACATATCATATAAAAACATCAAATTCAACAACTAAACAAAATATTCAAAATCAACAATATCAACATATAATATGCAATATAAATAAAAAAAATTATTCTAAGTTGGTATTGTATTGATTACCATAAATATTATATAAGTCATCTTCATCGCTAATAAAATCATAATTAAACTCTTCAATTTCAACGATCTTAACTTCAAATATTTTAAGACATTTAAATGAGATTAAATATAAAAAATACTCCAACTAAACATGAAAAAAACTCAAATATCATCATCAATTAAGTTATCTTCATCTCTTTGGTCATTTTACTTATATACATCCCACATAGGAGGCATCATGCAGTTGAAGAATAAAAAGAGATTTTGCGTGTGACAATTCTATATTAAGTATAAAATGTGAATAACTTTTGTCAATATAAAGAAATTTATTAGACATTTAATAAATCAGTAATTCAGTATTAATTTTATATTTAAGATAAGTTAGTGGTCGAGTCGAATGGTTTAAAAATTGAATAGTACCGTTACTTACTTTACTTTATACATAAAGTTTCAGTTTAATTATAGCACTTTAAGTAATTAAAATTAGTTTATATATAATAATAAAAATAATAGATGTAGCAAGTGGAATAATGCTCGCGACGCAATGTGCCGCTACGCCTCCGTCACGAAGCCGTAGCGGGCCTTTTTCCGTTCACACAGTTACCTGACTCGTCGTAACAATTGTTTAGCGTTACACGCTGTCGCGCACTGCAGCGGTGCCGCAACGATATTTTTTAAAACTATGGTTGTGACATCTGACTACTTTAACGAATTTCTATCAAACCATTTATAGGGTAAATTCACATATTTTTCTTATTATTACTAAACCAATCGCATGTGAAAAACACAATCGATTTTATTTCCCCACTATTAAGATACCTCCCAAATTTCTGCTATTTCACCGTAGTAGTCTAACATATCAGTAACAAATTTTTGTATCACCACTACTCCCTTGAGTTTAGTTATCCGTAATATTCTACATTTTGGGTTTGACCTAAACTCAATTGACTAATGTTAAAACAAAAATCGCGGGACTATGGTGACAGGTGGTAGCCTCTCATGGATCATAAGATATGGTAGAATAACTTTATCCAAACGCGATAGTCCAGGGACTGTCAACGAATATTTGAAATTCAAGGGACTATCTGCCACCAAACGCGATAGTCGAGGGAAGATGTACTGTTCAATGCCTAATTTTGACAACTGTGACAATAATGTGGTGATGTCAACTTTTCGCCAAGGATTATTGCCAGGGGATCTGACCAATAAGACTACAAAGAGAAGAGCCTTAACTTTTGGAGCTCTGATGGCTCAATTTCAGGATCAAATTAAAGTCGAGAAGTCAACTAGAGTCTGAGGAGGACTGGTTAGCACTCCAAAGAATTCGGGTCAGACGGCCAATAACCAAGGGCAGACCTCGAATGGAAATGGTAATCAGTAGTCAAGACAAAAAAACAACAATTTGCTTCGTAAATTTCAGAAAGCCAGCTCCAATTAGTAGGCCAATGGAGGAAAGGAGTAACAACATATATCATGAGGATATTGGGCATGATACCAATGATTGCATTGCTTTGAAGAAAAAAGGTTCAAAATTTGATCGAAAATGGAAGGCTCTTGACTTATGTAAAGTCGCAAGGGGACGGTCAAAAAAATAATGTTGCATCAACTTTGAAGGCTGCACCAGCTGAAAATTTGATGATTTTAGATCCAAATAATGAACCATTTGATGCTCCTTCTGAGTATGTGCCGAAAGATCCGAACAAATTGCTTCTGATGGCAGTCTAGGAGCCCATAGAAACGGGGCATGTGCGCGATTTATGTAAATTCTTTGAATTGTTAGCCATTTTCGGAGGCGATTCGATGAATGGTAATTCAGATAGTTCGAGGAAGAGACATGTTGTCAATTTGAAAACTCAAATTTAAGGTAAAATATCCACACATTTGTATGGAAAGAAAGCTATTCTTTTTATTTTGTTTGATGAGAATGATTTACAAGGTCTAGCAGGATCACATGAAGATGGTGTGGTTATTGGAGCAGAGGTGGCTGGCGTCGAAATTTGACGTGTGTTGATTGCCACTGGCAGTTCTGCTAATTTCCTTTTCAATTCCACCTATGAGAGAATGACGAATCCACCTCGGATTTCTCAATCAGATCAGACAATTATAGGATTCACGTGTGTAACAACTCGTGTTGTTGGAGAATTGAAGGCTGAAGTAAGTTTGGGAAAATGACCATTTAAGAAAAAGGTCGAGGTGCTTTTTGTGGCGGTGGACTGTCCCACGAGTTACAATGTTATTTTTGGAATATCATGGCTTTCAAGAATGTATGGGGTTGTATCCACGGTTCATCAATGTTTTAAATATGTGGTTGGAGATCGGATTGGGGTCGTTCAAGGCGACCAAAAGATAGCTAGGGAATGATATGCCACTGCACTTCGGATCCAAGGATCCAGCAATGGAGACTTAATGCATGAATATCAGTTAGAAGGGGTGCCCTCAGATTTGGAAGAAAGGGTTGATGATCCGAGGGAAACCCCAAGGTTTTTAACGGTAAGTGAAGAAATTGAAGAGTTTACTTTTTTGGAAGGAAAAGTGCTTCGAATTGGAATCTTATTGGCCCCGTTTCTACTTCAACAACGGCTGGATTTTATCTTCTAATTTGGATGTCTTCTCTTGGAGGACAGAGGATGTAACAGGAGTACCGATTGAGGTAATTCATCACAGCTTGGCTATTGATCCAAAGGTCAAGCCGGTTATTCAGAAAAAAAGAGCATTTTCCTCGGAAAAAGCAGAAGCAATTGTTGCTGAGGTGGATCGATTATCTAAGGTCGGACATATAAGGGAGTCAGAGTATCCTTTGTGAATGGCAAAATCGGTAGTGGTAAAAAAAAATAATGGGAAATAGATAATGCACAACTTTCATAACTGACAGGGGCTTGCGTTATTATAGGGTTATGCCCTTTGGGTTGAAAAATGCTGGAGCCACTTATCAGAGGTTGATGAACAAAGCTTTTGCTACTCGGATCGGAAGGAATATGGAAGTATATATAGATCACATGGTGGTAAAATGTTCAAAGGATGAAGTGCATCTTGATGATTTAGAGGAAGTTTTTTTGAATTTAAGGGTAATCAAGTTAAAATTAAAATCCTGAAAAATGCACCTTCGGAGTTCGATCGGGGAATGTTTTGGGTTTTGATCAGTGAAAAAGGAATAGAAGCTGACCCAGAACAGTTGAAAGCCTTGATAAGAGTGAATTCATCTCGGTCTATCAAAGAAGTGCAAATTCTGACACGAAGGTTAGCAACACTTAATCGATTTATTTCTAGATTTTCTGACAAATGCTTTCCTTTCATTGAAGTGTTACGAGGACCAAACAGGTTTGAGTGGACATTAGAATGTGAGGCAGAATTCACAAACATTAAAAATTTGTTTTCATCACCAGTGATTTTATCAAAACCTCGAAATGGGGAGAAGCTCTTTTTGTACATCGCGGTATCGAAATTTATACTGAGCGCAGTGTTAATTAGTGAGGATTGAGGAGTTCTGAAGCCGGTGTATTACATTAGTAAAAGTTTGGTGGCAGCAATAAAGAGATATATGAAATTAGAAAAATTGGCATTAGCACTGGTGATTGCTGCTAGGAAGATGCGTCCATATTTTCAAGCTTATACTGTTTTACAACGACCTAATATTTCGGGGAGAATGACCAAATGGTCAGTGGAGTTGGGGGACTATGACATTTTGTTTACACCTTGAACAACAATAAAGGCACAAGAACTAGCAGATATTTTTGTTGAATTCCATTCGAGCCGATCAGATGAAGAATAAAGTAAAGAAGATACTCCAATAAATTAGAGATGGGTTATCCGAACAGATGGAGGATCTAGTGTTTCAGTGTGCATTGTTGGGGTTCAGTTAATAGCTCCATCTGGAGAGACAATGATTCAATCTATTTAATTTGGTTTTCATGCTTCAAGCAATGAAGCTGAATATAAAGCTGCTCTGGCAGGTTTAAGATTGGCGAAAATTTATGGAGCGACTTTAGTACGTTTGGAAATGGATTCTCAGTTGTTAGCAAATAAGTTATCTGGATTTTCCGTAGCAAGAAAGGATCGTTTGATTTTATATCTTCAGGAACTTCGGAATTTAATGCTTATGTTTGACAATGTTGTTGTGGAATATATTGGTCGAGAGAATAACATGGTCACTAATTCTTTAGCAAACACCGCTTACAAGGAAGAATCTCCTTCGATTTTTGTTACAATAAACTCCTTCACTTCTTACTCAATCTAACCAGTGTGAATGCATAAGGGAATTTTTGGTTATATCTGAAGGTATCCGAGGCGATTGGCGATCAGACATTCTCAGTTTTTTTACTCAAGGAACTTTACCAGACGATTCACGATTGGCCAAAACATTGAGAAGTAAAGCCTTCAGATATATAGTACTAGATGAAATGTTGTATAAAAGGCATTGAGCATGCCATTATTACGATATTTAAGCACGCAAGAATTGCAAGAAGTGTTATCAGAATTGCATGATGGTGAAGGGTCAGCTCATTGTGGGTTCAAAGCTTTGTCACGCCGAGTTTTACTTGCAAGATTCTATTGGCCTACAATCATGAATGATGCTAAGAATTTAGTTCGAAGTTGTGATACTTGTTAGATATTTTCTAATGTTATTCATAGGCCAGTGGTGCCACTTATGTCTATATCTGAGGCGGTACCATTTGATAGATGGGGGATTGATTTGGTGGGTCCTTTGCTGATGGCTTCCGGAGGAAGGCATATGATAATCGTAGCGGTGGATTATTTTACAAAGTGGGCAGAGGCAGAACCGTTATTAGGGACAAAAGCAAAGAACGTGATCAATTTTATTGTGACCATCATTTGTTTTCGTTTTGGAGTTCCTTAGAGGATTACAACAGATAATGGTCCTTAGTTTAATAACAAAGAGATGGTTTCATTTTGTACTTCTAAAGGAATTCAACAATGTTTTTCGACGCCTTTTCATCCCAAGCTAATGAGCAAGTGCAGGTAACAAACAGATTAATTTTAGATGGCTTGAAGAAGAATTTAACAGAGACAGCAGGAAAATGGACAAACTATTTGCAAGAGGTGCTTTGGGCTTATCAGACAACTCCTAGAGAGGCAAAAAATGAGACTCCTTTTGTTTTGGCATATGGAATGGATGCAGTCAGCCCCATAGAATCTACGATGTCATCTTTTAGAATAACTCAATATTCTGAAAGGTCTAATAATGAAGTTCGAAGGGAAATTTAGATTTAATTGAGGAGAAAAGATTTCGAGCTCATTTGAATGTAATCCATTATCAAACTCTTATGAGGAATAAATTTGATTCGAGGGTGAAGAGAAGATATTTTAAAGAAGTTGATAAGGTGTTGAGAAAAGTATTCTTGCACACAAAGGAGAAGAACCTCAGAAAAATGGCTCCGAACTCGGAAGGGTCCAATATGGTTATTGAAAGGATAAAGCCACGATCTTATCGTCTTCGTGATTCCGAGGGGAGATACTTCAACATCTATGGAATATACAACACTTGAAGCTTTATTAGGAGTAGATATGTTTTTGTATTTTAGATTTTTCACTTTCAAATGGCGCACTCTTTCCTATCTTGTTGGCCCATGAAGGTTTTAACGAGGCGATATGTACATCGTGAGGATTGTTTTTGACTGAGGGTAATTTTGTCAGATGTTTTGTGATATTTCAAGGGTATTAAATGTTTGTGTGTTTTGTAGACAGAGATTTAAGCTGCCTGGTTGTATTAAATGTTCATTACCCTCATTAATGAAAGTGGTTGGGTATTTATACCCTTAATTATGGGCCATATGGGCTTTTGGGTCAAACTTATGAAATCGGGTCGAGTTTAAAAACCCATTAGTTTATTAAGCAGATTAGCAATTAGCTTAGTCAAAAGGTGTTTAGTGTTCTTAATACTTTTGTCATGTCTAAATACTTTAGTGGGTGATTATTGTCCGGATTAGCCCTGTCCGGTTTGCATAGTGAGTGGTGAATATTTTCGGACTCATCAGTACCCCCTTTTTAAGGTTTTTTCAAAGGCTTTTGGCAAGACCAAAAAATCCTCTTAGGCACTAGCAACATTCTCAGGACTGTTTATGTATTCAGCTCAGGGTTTATCCAGACTGAATACTTTTCAGAAGTTCAAGAGTTCTGCTATGGATCGTGGGACATGTGTCACATTTTGATTCGTCTCATCAGTCGTTTTCTTCCTAGAATGGCGCTCCCACTAATCCCAAAAAGCAACATCTGCATTTAATACTTATGACGTCAGCGCCGCCTCCAATCATTAATTTTGCCTTTTCGTTTTCTCCTAGGTATTTGGTAACTTTTTTTCCTTACTAGTATAAATTACTTCCTTTTACTGTTTTACCATCTTCATCACTTTTTCATTTCTCCATTTCATAGCTTTTTACTTCACTTCTCAAAATCTTTCTTGTGTAGGTTTATGTTCACGGCGAGAAACGCTTTGGTGAAAGATGGTTGGCTGAATCTTTCAGAGTTAGAAAAAGTGCAAAAGGTTGAGCGAGAGAGGCGTATTGCTGAGGGTCTTCCAGTTTCTCCAATCAGTAAGCCCGACACACCATCTTCAGAAGCTCATCGAGGATCATCTTCTGTCAAAAGTGCCAAACCTAAGCGTTTGTTTCAGACAAGCCTCTCGCCCATTCCGTCAGGCTCTTCTGTTCAGGAGTCTCAGCCTTCCGTTGTGCGGGATAAAGTAGTATCAAGTACAAGAAGACCCTCTCCGCTCATTGCTATGGGGTCAGATACTGAGAAATCCCCAGAAAAAGTTACACTTCGCCGGACAAGCCGTCAAATAAAGGGTCAGGAAACTGTCTCTCAACACAAGTCCCCAAAGTCAGGGCCCTCTAAGTCTGGGACCAAGGATAAAGCCACTGGATCAGGGGCATCTATCAGAGTCCCAAAAAAAAATCCTCTGGTCCGGAGGCTACTAGAATTAGCTCTCATAATGAGCCCTCCGGAACTGAGCCCTTGTCGGACACCAGACCCCTAAGAGAGGCTGATGCTCAACCGTCCGGACAACCTACTGAGCCAACCACCAGCACTCTCCCACAAAAAAATGGATGATAAACCTTCCATGGTGATGGAAGATATGATGGAGGACGGTATAGAAGATGCTCCATTTGACACCGACGTTTCTGGGCAGACTGGGGATGCTGCAACTAATAAAAAGGCAAACGCAAAGAGAAACTCTATCTGAAAAATTCAGATCTGACGGAGTGTCTGGAAGGTAAGGTGGGTCCTTGTTTCCACAAGGTCAATGTCAAGTATTTGTTGGCCATGCAGAATATCAACTATGTATATACTCATATTACCGAACTGGGCTGGATCTGGACATAATGGGGGATCCCTGAATCTGTAAAGGTGAGGATACCAGTCACTCTGAAGACCCCAATGGACTGCAAACTCAGTGAGATAGTCATTTATACAGAGCTGTTTAACTAGGGGCTCAAATTTCCCTTGGATCCAGATAATGTCAGGTATTTTCACCTGATAAAACTATGTCCAAGTCAGCTGAGTCCCAACGCTTGGTACACCCTCATCGTCTGTATTATGGCGTCAAGGCTCTCCGGAATACCAATTACAATGGAGTAGTTTGCTGTTGTGGCCAGCCTCTGCAAGAACCATCACATCCCATTCTACCACTTTAATATGGGAGACAACTTTAAGGTGGTCGATGACTTGCTTGAGTCAGAGAAAAATTAGAAGACCGAATTTCTATTCATCAACAGAGCATGGGAAAATGGGAGGAAAGTTAAGGCTGGTGTTAACCCTAGTATGCTCACCAGCAGATCGAAGAGCTCAGGTAAATATCTTATTATGTTTCTCTCTCTTACTTTGTAAAAAAATCATTTCTGAACTGTTTTTCTTTTCTTTGGTTAGTGTTGCCGAAGGAGTTCTCCGGTTTTGTGGAGGAGGGGCAACCACATGTGTTAAATTAAACGCTTGGGCTGCCGAACACTGGGGAAATACCTTTCACAAGTGTTTCGCATCAGGCAACTTGGTGAGGTCCCACATCTGGAACACAACAGGTCGGAGAGACCTTACTTGGGAAGACCTGACCACTCCACCTCTTCCGGATGTCATCCTCAAGAGAACAAAGGAGAAGGATGGAAAACTGGCCTTGCCTGCTAGAGCTAAAGCCTTAAGCAAGATGAAGGGCAAGAAGGGCAAGAAGAAACAAGCTGCAACAGAGGTTGTTCAAGGTACCGTTGAGGAGATCGCCTCGGCGAGTCAGGGAGTACAAGCCCAAGGGGGAATTGATGATACTCTACTTCAAGTAGTTGAAGATGAGAGTATTAAAGAGGCAGGTGGTCCTCTAGATCCTCCAAAGGCTCATAAGAAGGACCGAAAATGGGGAGTAAATAGTGAAGAGAGGGCAGCCAAGAAGAAGAAAATCTTCTCGGGGGATGAAGTTGCCCTCCGGCCTTCGGAGTCTCTTCCTCCGGCCGACCTAATAGACCCCACTTTGGCAGAGAAAATCACAAGTGGTCTATATGGCGGAGAGGGTACCAGAGGGGATATCAATATTGATGGAGTGGACATTAGTGGCTTCCAAAACATTGGCCTTTACTTTGATGACCTTGAAAAAGATGACTTTGCTGACCCCTACCTTCCCCCAAGTTCCTCAAACATGGTTACTTTCAGTGGTAAGTCCTTCAGTGTTTCAGGATAGAAGGACACAGTGACTCACTCTTTGCTGGGCCATATTCAGCCAGTGCACAACTTAGAGAGGCAAGTACGAAGTCAATCTGCCCTTATCAACACACTCAATGCAGACAAAGAGAGCTTATCTAATGATCTCCTTAACGCCAATCAAAGTGTTGAAGCATTGAGGAAAGAGCTCGAGGAGTTAAAGAAAGGGAAAAAAGACTTGGCCACCAGGCTGGCCATTTTGGAGATGGTTAACACAAAACTCCAACCAAGTTTTCTGGCTTGGAGAAGGATCTCCCCGCTTCGAAGGAGGAGGTGAAGACCAAGGATAATGTTAGCCAAGCCCTGTCCAGTGGCAAAACTTCCCCGGAAGGTGATGTGTCCAAAGTGACCAAGGAAAAGGAAGATTTGATAAAAGAGCAGGAGAATACAATCCAGGCTAGGTTCGATGCATACACCAACAAGGTAATAGATTCCCTAGATGAAAGGTATGCCAAAGTGAAATCTGACATGGTCTTGCTTTTTCATAGAACATTCCCGAAGAGGACACTTGGTACTCTGTGGCAACATGTGGAATACGAAGACATCCCATTCCATACTATGGCAGATGGCGATAAGCACAACTACTCCAGTGGTTTTGATGATACCACTGATGAGGAAGAAGGGATCGGAGAGAGCTCCAATGATAAACCCAAAGATCCAAAGAAGAAACAAGATGAAGCAAGAACATCTAGGGGAAACTAGCCCTAAGGTTTTAACTATTTTCTATTTTTTTATGACATACCAAAGTCCTTGGATGGCCATGGCATTTTGTAATTGTGTGTGGTTTGAGTCTGGTCAAACTCTTTGTTTTTAAACTTAAAGTCCTTGGATGGCCAAGGCACTCTTTATGTTTTAATAGCATCCTCGGGTGTTAGCCGAGCAATTTTGCTTTGCCAAATTCTTGCTTTGTTTCATATTCGCTCAATCTTAATGGCTGGTGTTTAAATAGCCCCTATTTATTTTACAAGTATTTCAAGATGAGAGTGTTTAAATTCTCTGATGACAAATGTTAAATGGTCATCACTTCACCTGATCAATCCGACCTGTCAAAGATATTTAGAAGGCTTTAAAGAAACTGTAAATCAAACGACTCTGAATATTTTAAGAAGGCATCAAATTTTATTAAAAAACCCGGACACCTCATTAAAACCTCCCCACGCCACCAAGGTAGGAAATAGTATGCCCCCTAATATTTACATGGACTTTAAACAAGTAAATATTTACACAACTTTCATTCTAGATACATCCGGAGGTGTTCAATATTCCATGGGTGGTTCAAGACTCTTCCATCTTTGTCCTGAAGCCTGTCTGTTCCAGGCTTAAGCTTTTCAATGACCACATAGGGTCTTTCCCAGTTTGGAGCTAACTTGCCGAACCATTTCTCTTTAGTATGTAAGAAGACTTTTCTTAATGCTTTATCCCCTGGTTGAAAATCCCTTCTTCTGATTCTGTAAGCAAACCTGCATCTCATTAAACCTTGATAATGGGTGGCTCTAAGATGAGCCTTAACCTTTTTCTCTTATATTAAGTCCAATTGACTTCTGATTGCCACTTCATTAGCCTATTCGGAAAAATTGTGGACTCTGTATGATGAAAGAGTTGCCTCTATAGGAGCAATCGCATCCATACCATATACCAAGGCAAACAGAGATTCCTGTGTAGCTGCTACATGAGTAGTCCGGTAGGCCCATAGTACTTCTTGTAGATAGCTTGGCCACTTTCCAGCAGTCTTTTCTAAATTCTTTTTGAGACCGGACAAAATGGTCATGTTCGCCACTTCAACCTGACCATTCGCCTGTGGGTGGAAAGGAGAAGAGAAGCAATGCTGAATGCCCCTAGAAGCACAGAAACTCTCCATATCCTTGTTATCAAATTGTGGCCCATTATCTGTGGTTATCTTTTGTGGAACCCCAAATATGCAACAAATATTAGATAAGATAAATTTTATAACAACTTTTGAAGTAATTCCTGCCAAGGGGGCTTCCTCTATCCACTTTAAAAAAACAATCAATGACTACAATAATAGTTCTGCACCCTCCGGACGCCATTGGTAGAGGTCCCACCAGATCCAGTCCCCAACGAGCAAAAGGTATTGGCTCAGAAGTCGACTCCAAAGGGACAGCTGGGATATGAATTTCATTACCATATGGCATGGATCCTACTTCTTTACCAATTCATTGGCATCTTCCATTATGGATGGCCAGTAGTATCCGGCCAATAAAACTCTTCGGGTTAAAGCTCTATAACCACAATGTGCTGACCCTTCACCATCATGCAGTTCAGACAGTACTATTTGGGACTCTTCAACCCCCAAACAACGCAAGAGAGGTTTACTAAAAGACTTCTTCTAAAGGATGTCTTTTATGATTAAAAAACCACGAGCCTTATACTTCATTTTTCTTGCTACTGCTTTTTCCGGAGGCAAAATGCCATCTGAAATGTATTGAAGAAGAGGATACCTCAAGAATTTAGGTTGAACCACTTGTATACTTAAACTTTCCTCCTCTTCCTTGCTCTGATTGGGTTGAATGGATGGGCATTCTTGCACATAAAATCCATAGGTAGGACTCAAAGTATGCTATGGTTGCCAAGGAGTCTGCTAGTATGTTCTCCATTCTGGGTATGTGCTCAGAGTTGATCTCTTTGAAGTTAACTGCCACCTATTTAAGAATGAATAAATATTTAATTAACTGCTCCTTTTTTGCCTCAGATTGACCTTGGGCATGATGGATAAAAAACTGAGAATCACTCATTAACCTAACTCTTTTGGCTCCACAGAGCAAGGCTAACTTCAAACCAGCTATAGCAGCTTCATATTCAGACTCATTCTTACAAGCTCTAAAAGCAAAACATATAGCCTGGTATAGTCGGTTGTGGTACGGAGAGGTTAAACATATCCCAACACCACAACCCATGGTACTTGATCCACCATCGGTCCGGACAACCCATAACTTCTTATTTTTTTTCACCTGTAGCTTGTTTAGTACTCCTGTCCGAATAGAATTCAACTAGGAAATCAGCAATAGATTGAGCCTTGATTGCAGTTCGAGGGGAAAAATCAATATCATAGTCTCCCAATTCTATTGACCACTTGGTCATCCTGCTTGATATGTCTGCCTTTTGAAGAACATTTTTCAAGGGAAAAGATGTACGGACGACAATAAAATGAGACTGAAAGTAGGGCCTCATTTTCCTGGCAGCAATTACCAAAGCTAGTGCTAGTTTCTCGAGTTTTAAATACCTTTTTCAGCATCCATCAGGCATTTGCTGAGGTAGTACACCAGACGAGGATAATTTCCCACCTCTCGTACTAGCACTGCACTTATAGCACATTCGGAGACTGCTAAATATGTATACAATGTTTCTCCATCTATAGGTTTAAACAGGGTTTTGGGGGAAGATAAATGCTTCTTTATTTCATCAAAAGCCTGGTCGCACTGTGGAGACCAGTTGAAGTCTTTATCACCCTTTAAAGTTTGGAAAAACGGGGCACATCTGTCCGAAGATCTTGAGATAAAACGATTTAAAGCAGCTAACCTTCCTGTCAATCTTTGTACTTCTTTAATTTTTCCAAGGAGGATCTGTCTGCAGTAAAGCATCAAGTTGGTCCGGATCAGGCTGTATCCCTTTCTCACTTATCACATACCCCAAAAACTTACCGGACTGTACTCCAAAAACGCATTTTTCTGGATTTAATTTTAAATTAACTTGTACCAAGTTGGCAAAAGTCTCTTGCAGATCTGCCAAGTGTAATTCTTCTTCCACACTCTTTACCATCATGTCATTAATGTAGACTTCCATATTTCTTCCAATCTGATCAGCGAATGCTTTGTTCACCAACCTCTGATAAGTAGCCCCAACATTTTTTAATCCAAAAGGAATCACCTTGTAACAATGGAGGCCCCTATCAGTAACAAAACTAGTGTGTTCGTGGTCCTTTGGATCCATTTGAATCTGATTATAACCGGAGAAGTCATCCATGAAGGACAGCAACTTGTTCCCGTATGTGGAGTCTACCAACTGATCTATCCTAGGAACATGATACAAATCTTTGGGCAAGCCCTATTAAGGTCAGCAAAGTCGATGCACATACGCCACTTCCCATTTTTCTTTTTTACGAACAGTGGATTGGCTGTCCATAAAGGGTACTGAGATTCCTTTATGTGCCACATCTTAGTAAGTCGGTCAACCTCTTGAACTATGACATTAGTTTTCTCGTTAGAAAAAGCTCTTCTCTTCTGCACAACGGGTGCTACATCTCTCTAGATGGATAGCTGGTGTGATATAACATCTGCAGGCACTCCGGTTACATCAACATTACACCAAGCAAAAATGTGTTGGTGGTTTGCTAAAAAGGATAACATTTTGCTCTTTAGTTCTGATGTCATCTTAGATCCAATCTTGACACATCTCCCTTCAGCCAGAGAGTGAGTTTCAACCTCTTCAATTGGTATTAAAACACTAGGGGTCTCTCTGGTGTCACCAATTTCACCCTCTCCCCAGAGGGCCCCACCAACTGCTAATCTTCATTTATCTGAACTGCTCTTAAAGTCCTAGGAGCAAGTGCAGTTGCATAACATTCCCTCGCTATTTTTGACTACTCCAGATAACTCTCACTTGTCCTTGAACAACATATTTTAAACATTGGTGAACTGTTGAAGCCACAACATGCATCCTGGAGAGCCAAGACCTTCCTAAAATGGCATTCTAGCATGTGGGATAATCTACCACAACAAAGAGTACCCTGACCATTTTCTTGAAAGGGCCCTTGCCCAACAAAACCTCCTCATCGAATTCCCCAACTACGTCCGCAGAGGTTCCAGTGAAACCCACAATGGATCTGTTTGAATGTTGTACCACTGCAGGATTCTTCATTTGCTTATAAGAACTCAAAAAGAGGATATTGGCTGAGCTACCAGTGTCCACCAAAATTCATCTAATGTCATTGCCCCCAATTGATGCTCCTATTACCACAACATCTTATGAGGACCAGCTATATCCCTCAAGTCGTCTTCATAAAAAACAATGCAGGGAAAAGGAATTTGGGATTTATAGGGCGACATGCCTCCCTCCAACTGAGTAGCCAGAGTGTGAACATGCCTCTTCCTTGAAGAAGGAGTTGGTGCAGTCACTGTATCTCCCCCAAATATGGTAAGTGACTCAAAAAAGCCTATGAGTCCGGACACCGTCTTGGTATGCTCTGTTATAACACCCACCTTATTCCGGTCTGGATCAGGATCCAAATACTCTGACTCTACACCGAATCTCTCAATAATCACCATGGCCCCGTCCGGAGCCGATGTCCCTACATTGTTTGTTGGGCTCGTCCGATGAGCATTATCAGGCCTATTCCCACTTCTTCTCTTGACATAAGCACCTAATTTTCCTATTTCAATCAAATTCTGCACCTCTTGCTTCAAAGCGACGACTTTCCCTTGGAGATTGAAGCATTGTCGGCTTCCTAAAATGCACGTCATCTTTTGTTTTATCATAGATGGTTTCCACATTCTCTTTTAATTCGGCAAACCACTCTGGTTGGACCCAAGGTCCTCGCTTATTTCTAGACTGATGACTCTGAGCTGGAGCCGGGTGAGATTGAGCGTAGTCCCTGTTGGGACCCTGTCCGGCCTCCTTAGCCTTATATCCGGACTGATTCTGGTTTGGTGCAGCTGGGGCACATCTCACTTTCCTGTTCACCCTAGTATTTTTTGTTCATCTACATTGATTTGCTTTCCCACCTGGCTCAACAAGCCGCCCCATGTCATGGCTTTCTTCCTGGTTACCTAATCGGCCAGATTGCTAGGGTTCAAACCCTGTCTTAGAGAAGCTATTGTTACTTGCTCAAAGCAATCAGCTAATCCATTCTTTGTGTTCACAAACCAACTTATATATTCTTTCAATGATTTGTTTGGCTCCTGGGAACAATGGATGATAGTGTCTCAATTTCCCTTCACCTCCTTACTTCGAACAAACTGCCTCCGGAAGGCCACCTAAAAAGTATCAAAATTTCTGATGCACCCTTGTGGTAGGCTGTTATACCACTTTAGAGCGCTCCCCGTAAAAGATTGAGAGAAGGCTCTACAAAGCAACTTGTCATCATCGTCAAAATTCATCATAAATTTTTTAAACTGCTCTAGATGATTATCTCGATCTTTGCTCCTATCGTATTTGTCCATCTTAGTACTGTCAAACCTATTAGGAAGGTTTTCGGACAGTATCTTGGAGAACAATGGAGATTGTCTCCAATTCCGGACACGACTGAAAATAATATCTTCATTGGGAGTTGCAAAGATACCTAGTTCATCATGGAAAGCGACTGGATCCATCAATAGCTGGTCAATGTGCCTCCGGCTATGGCTATGAGATGACCCTTTACTCAGATGCATTTTCAACCTTCCATGCATATCCCTCTTTCTTGAATATTTTTAACCAAATTTTGCTTCTTCTTAGACCTGCCTTCATCACTGTTGGATGACATGGATTCCTCAATTTCATCCTCATTCGAGGAGCTACTAGAGGATTCTGACTCCGAGCTCTCCACCGGTGAGAATTCTTTGAGCTGATATGAGTCTTTTTAGTACTCAAATGGGTCTCTGCCGATGGGTCATGCTCCCTTGGATTGTCAGTGTGGTGAATGGCTGACACCTTTGATTTTTCTTTCAAGCCTAACTCCACCTTTTTAGCAGCCCTCAAGGCTTCTATCTCAGCTTTCAACCTGTCTCACTCTTCGATCGTGTACTCATCATTTTCTCCCATCACTTCTACCAAAGTTGGTGGCACTACTTGCTCGTCCGGATTCGTCCGAACTGATTTTTCTCGTTGGTTTTGAATGCTAGATTCAGGAACCTTCTCCTCCCACTGTGGTCGCCAATTTGGTGAGGATTAATTTTTACTAAGGGTAATTTTATCAGATGTTTTGTGATATTTCAAGGGTATTAAATGTTTGAGTGTTTTGTAGTGAGAGATTTAAGCTGCCTGTTGTAATAAATGTTCATTACCCTCATTAATAAAAGTGGTTGGGTATTTATACCCTTAATTATGGGCCATATGGGCTTTCGGGTCAAACTTATGAAATCGAGACGAGTTCAAAAACCCATTAGTTTATTAAGAAAATTATTAATTAACTTAGTCAAAAAGTGTTTAGTGTTCTTAATACTTTTGTCCTGTCCGGATACTTCAGTGGGTGATTATTGTCCGGTTTCTACAGCGAGTGGTGAATATTTCCGGACTCATCAGTACATATTCAATATTAGCAATAAAATTCGTTTTTGGCCAATGATTGTTTACATATGGTTGAATAAAACTATCTTAGCAACTTATCAAATACTGATCATCTTTAAGGTTGGTTAAGAGTAGAATGTTCTGAAGTGTTTATAACACTTTTCGAAGAAACAACCATGTTTAGTAAGCACATTATAGTGTTTTTCGAAGTGCAACGCTTAATAACGCACTGAGAGTTTTCCAAAGCGCAACCATGTTCACCAATATCATTAAGGTATTTGAACTGGTAAGTACTTAAGTTGTATTCATTTTAAAATTTAGCTTCGAATAATATGTGAAGAGAATAAAAATAACAAAATAACAAAACCATTTGTCGATTAGATTAATTCTTTGAAGTACACAAAGAAAATTTCTAATCTGACAAATACAACAAAAATGATAAAGTGACTCAGACGATTCTTCATCTTCGGATGATTCTTCTTCATCTATATCTTCGGATGATGAATCGGGGATAGGATCAAAAGCTTCACTTGGACGCTTATCGATGGGAATGTCGTTCCAAAAACTTGTTGTTTCTTTTTTTCTATTGTTAATAGTAGCCAACATGTCTTTTGAAAGTTCAGCTGCGGCAGTGGAAACAACATTAGTTTTTTCCTCTTTGAAATATTTCTTTAGTTTAGCTATCTACTCGTTCAATTCTGTATTTTTTGTCGCACAAATGGTAAGAGAATTTTGCAGACCTTTGGAGTTAGATATTTCGGCAACCAGTTCAATAACATGATCAATCTTGAGCTTATTCATATCCTTTTCATGAGAAGTCATCAGCAATTATGTGTCAACCATGTGTGTTATTCGCAGATAATGTTTTATGCAGAGAGTGCCTTTCATAAGCTCAGACCTCGCTACTTCATACAAGTAAAATTGCTCAACCGCTTTGCTATGCAAATCTTCTCTTAATTTTTTCTCAGCTTCATAAGATCCTTTGTAATAGACCATGTCTTTAGCCAATTGTTTTAGATTGTTCTGAGAAGCTTTGACTTGGGAAGCAAGTGCTTTTGCTGCAACGTCGAGATTGGTAAATGGGTGAAGTGGTTCATAAGATCCTTTGTAATAGCGATCGCAGGGTTCAGAGGAGGAGGATGAATTTCTGTTTCTGCTGAACTATGATTGAATCATATCTAAAGTTGTGGTTCGAACGAGAGGATATGTAATTTCTTGAGATGCCTCGACAGGTGTTGGTCTTCGAAAATTAAGCATATGATTTTGAATGACTTGAAGAACAGGATCGTCTTCACCCGTACGCGCTTCAGTATTCTCAAAATTAATGAAACTATCAGGATCAAAGTTTTCAGCATTTTGATTTTTGTCAATAGCATTGTCTTCGATGATGATTACGGTATTGTCATTGGTCGTTTGCTCTTCAACCAAAGGGTTTTGTTGATTTTCAGCAGTATTATATTCTCCTTCAACAACCAATTTATAAGAAGTGATTCTTTCTTGTTTCTTTTTCTTTCCATGGGAATTGGAAGAAGTTTTCTTTTTCTTCGAAGATGGTTCTTGATATTTCCCCTCTTCGATGGGTGAGAGAGTCTTTTCGAAATTTTTATTTTTCGAGGCTTTGGCTTTGATGGAGTTGAAGAGCTAGCACCAGATGTGCTAACTTCCTTTTTACCTTTATTTTCTTTGATAGCCTTTTATTTCTTCTTTTTTGGTAAATGGCTCTCTGATCGGTTGCGAATAGGAAGAAAGGTTTTACAATCGGTTTGAACTATCCTTTTGCATACTATCTTCGGATCGGGCTCTGACATTTAATTTTGAGGTGGCAAAGCACCCTCTAAGATTGGGAACATGTGGCAGTTAAGGAAATTGATGGGCTGGAAGGCAGTGTGGAACGCATTATTCCATTCTTTCTCAGACCAAACAACAAGTTTTTAGAAAATATTGTTAGCAACTGGTCGACGTGCTGAATAACGCCTCAAAATTTCTTGAATATTCATGCAAGTAGAAAATCAAGGAAAGAAGAAGTCAAAAGATATAATTTATTTCAAAGTATAAAAGTTTCAAAGTGCTTATGACTGCTTCTCCATATGAGATTTAGCTTTGAAGGATTAGCATCGGAAATTTCTTTTCCATTCTCCCATGCTCTTGATATAAAAATGAACTTTTGCTTCCAAAATTTATCAGCTTCTAAGAGGTCATCGATGATTTTGAGGTCATCCACCAGGGTGAGGAAATAAAAGGGAAGCTTCGGACCTTTCGATAGTTGAGTCAAAGAGATGAAATCTTTGATGCTGATTGGAATTTGAGATAGTCGAGATGACATTATGACTTACATAAGGGTGAACCGTTGATTCAGTGCCATTTGAGTAGGGCATAAGTTGAGAAGTTCAAAGTATTCCACGATCATAGGATCTAGTGGGAACTGAACACCCCAATTGATGATTTTGGGGTAGACTATTAGCTCGTCATCTTTGCATTCTAAGGGAGTTTCTCCTTTTTTAGGCAGTCGAAGAGTTATATTATATCCCATTCCACATTGATTTTTTAGAACAGAAGCTTGGCTATCCTTGTAATATATATACCAAACTTTTTTCAGAGCAATGATGTATTTAGTCTCGAGACCCTTTAAATTCTGCCAATTGTAGCTCTTTCTTCTTTGGAAACAAAGAAATTATTTGTTTTTTAGGCTTATGGGTATTTGTTGAGTTCCGGTCATCGGATTCAGCTTCGAGATCGGTTCTGGTAGCCTCAAAACCAGCTTCGTTGGCCCTTGATGTTTCTTCTCCAGATTGTTGAGGTAATGGATTTACAGTTTCTGGTAAAAGGTTATTTTCTTGAGGAACTTCCTCAGTTACTTCTCTCTGAGGAGGAGCTTCAGTACCTGGGTTTGAAGAGGGAGGAGTTGAAATGAATTCTGAATCGTCTCCCATGGCAATAAAAGTTCTTCTTTTTCTGGTTGTTGAAGAGTGATTCGAAGAAGGAGTATTTGATTCTTGCCTCGAAGAAGATTATTCACTAATCAAAGGAGAAATTTTACTTTGAGATGAAGAGGCTCGAGGTGTTTTAGGACCTGGGACTTTGAAAGAGGAATGTTGTTCGATTATCGGAGACAGAGAAAAAGCAAGAGCTTTGGTTGGATCAAAATTACCGTAGTAAATTGTTTTGGTGGTTTTTCCAACATGAGCACTATTGATTGATCCTGCAGCTCTATATTCCTCCGCTCTTTGAGTAATGCAAAAGTAGTAGTACGATCCGAAGACTAAGTTGTTATCAGGTTCTGGAGATTTTTGGCTTCTTGGGTATGTTAGCCTTAGATCTTCTGGTTTTTGGATTTTTTCTCATAAACCAGTGAAAGATTGATCGGAGAAGATAAGTTTTGATCATAAAGTTTGGTTTTTTTCTCATGAAGATCCTGGAAAAAAAGGAGGAATGCGATGAAGATAGCCAAGCGTTTAAATTCTCTCTCAAATGATTTGTGTTGTGAAAATAAAAATGAGGCTACTAATTGAATTTTTAGAAAGAAAAGAATACGTGTGAAGTGGAAGGGGCTCTGATGGTGATAGTGCAGAATACAAAGCGCTAAGGAGATTAGGAGCTCGACATCTGTCATACTAGGCATCTAGCTATGAGTCTAGATGTTATATAGTCATGATGGATCGAACAGTAATATAAACGGTTACATTTGTATATTGTCTTGATAAAAGTCGATTAGTGCATTTTAAACCTCTATTTCCATAGTGATTCGAGGATAATTATTGGCTTTGAGGATATATCAGATTTTAGTTACTTCGAATCGGTGTTTATTCTTCACCCTGCTTCGAATGGTTGCTTCGAATGGCTGCTTCGAATTTGTATCTTCCGATTGACATTGATTTTTGGACTTTGAGTTTGTATTACAACAATTGACATGACGTATGGAAGAATTCGAAAACATTTTAGTTCTCATTCATTTACTAACTTGAGAACTAGGGGGCTTCTGATATGGAAATAGGGTTTTAAATATTAAGTTGTAAATAATATAAATAATATAATTTAGTCTTTAAATTATATATAATATAAGTTTTAGAGAATATTTGTGACTATGTATAATTGTTAAGGACTAAAGAGCAATTTGTCCTCTTTTGTAACAAATTTCACTTTAAGACTAAGTCTCGGCTCCTCTATATAAAGGGCAAGACTAACCTAATAAAAAGGTTGAACACTTTTTCTACTGAACTCATTTGTACTTAAACTTTCTCTTTAAAAACCCCCTAACTCTTTCTCTCTTTAAAATTATCTTATAAAAATTTACTAAGGCAAATTCTATACTCACCACCTCCGTCCCAAAATATATCGTTTTAAGGTTATGCACAGGTACTAAAGAATATTTTCTTTTTCATAAAAAGTATATAAAAGAAAAGATCTAATTGGTAGATAATTATAAATAACATTAAAATTTGCATTGATAAACGAGAACGACATGTATTATGAAAAAAATATATTTCCTAAAACGATATTTATTTTAGGACGGAAGGAGTACTCGTATGTGTGTCTATATCATAAATAAATAATAGTGTAAACATGATGAAAATATTCATTCAAGTAATAAAGATATTACACAGCCAAAAACTTTAGGGAATTGCTAAAAAAAAGCCAAAACTACTCCACGAAGTCGCGTGTTTCCGATTTTCAATATTTACAAAATTGCCACTAACCAAAAAACCCAAAAAATCCTTAAAAGTCAAATTAATTACGATCCATGCCATTGAGGACTCCAAACTACTCCATGAAGTTGCAAACACAATTTCAACAACCAAACCAAATCCATCACTTCCAAACTACCAAAAACAACAAATCTGTACCCTCATAAACCCATTTTTCTCAAAACCTTCAAAATCTTCATAGCATGACCGAAATTGAGTCGGAACGAGTTCGTCTACAGACCAGTATGGACGTCGTTGTTTTCCACCATATTTTTGCAAAATAAAGAGTTTTTTAAAAAAAATCCATTTTTTGTGTTCTTCGTCATACGATGGCGTCGAACTAGTGTTCTTCGCCAATAGGTACGACGTAGAACACACTCCATACGCCATGGGTTGGTGTAAGAGCCCTAATGTACGCCATAAGTGTGGCGTGTAGTAGGGCTGGTACGCCATGGAATGGCGTATGGCGTGTATCAGTATAACCATTAAATTTTAATTGAAGTCCACAAAAATGATAAAATATAGTTTTTCAACCAATCAAAAAATTTAGAAACAAATTGGTTACATTAGATCACCTTTCTAACCCTCTTATCATGCAACCCACACTTAAAATATATATTTACTATTTTATATAAGAACATGTTATCAATAAACGCAACCTTAATGTTGTTTTCTTTGTATAATCTACCATGAATATATTAAATTTTTATAGAGCCGTCTAAACAATCTAATATGTCATGAGAAACGATTATGAGTGGTTATATGTGCCCACGCCATGCTTATGCCGTGGGAACCCTCTATTTTCGCCATTGATTGGCGAACAACATCTGTTCTTCGTCGATCGTTGGCGTGGGAACCCTCTGTTTTCGCCACGATTGGCGAACACAACCTGTTCTCCGTTGATCGTTGGCGAATGACACCTACAGCCACAAAAACCTCATGCATCGAGTTGTTGCTAGTTTCAGTTCGTCGGAGTTCGCTTGAATATGCTCGCCGGAGTTTGCCTTATGGAGAGATTGAAACAACAAACGAAACCCTACCCTCGCCTGTTGATGTTGCTCCTCAAAATCATAATCGATGGATTTGGAGCTTGGTTTTGCTGATAAGTCTGAAGTGTCGCGTAGTTATCGGACGACGGTTGGAGGTGTGTGGTGTGGCTGTCGGAAGATGAGAATAGGTTTTCGTTCTTGTTGTTGCTGTGGATAGGATAGGTGGGTTCGTGAGGTAGGGTTTAGTGATAATTAGTATTGAATTTCCTTTACTTGAAGTTAAGTTTTGTTTTAGTTTTAGTTATAGTTAATAAGTTTATATTTTAGCATCTAATTTAATTTTAGTTAACTAAATTTTAATTTAAGTAAATATATAGGATTAGTTTAGGTCTTAAAATTTTTAAAAACAAGTTAGAGAAAAAACAAAAAAAAAATAAAAAATTATGGTAACTTCCCGGAGTAAATTTTTTCTATCTAAATGTTTTGTGAAGAGTAAAATTGTCAAAAAAATTAACTTCATGGAATAATTTCAAAAAAAAATATGGAACTTCACGGAGTAACAACGATTTCTTTTTAACAATTTCCAAAAATTTATTGGCTCCATCTTCGATTACTATGTTAGAAAATTCGACAATTGTTTAGTAATAGTACTTGGTAAAAACTTGAAGAAGTGCAAAAGTTGAACTGTTATTTGATAACTGTTAGACATAATCAATGGGTTGACTCAGCTATTTAAGATCAGCCTATAGGTTTAAATATCAATATAAATTAGAGTGTGCCCATCGTGTTTCTATCCATTGGTAAAAGTCATGGCAGCCAACTAGATATTAAACTAAAGGCGGCTAACAATCTATTCAGGCTATATAGCTTGTTCATTTGATGAAATATTATAACAAATCTTAAGAACTAAGCACGGTTTTCAAATGTCTTGCGCTGTTTTTGCGCTGTAGATTGACTTTTGTTCAACATCACAATATTAAAGCCCCTGTAGATAAGGTTTTCATTTCGAGTCCCATATTAGCAGATAAGATTTGTAGTTGTTAGAAACTAAAATAAAAAATCAGTGTTCCATTGTTTTCCTCATAATATGATTATCAGATTTACATTTATATATAAACTAAGATCTTTGTTGAATGCAAACCAGATCCTCATATTACGGGTTCATTTATTTAATCCAAGTACTATTTTATTTTGTATTCTATAATTTAAAATGTCATATCAAAGTTTCCCGGTTTCAATGACAGAACTGAGCAAATTCAGAAGAGCACATTTTACACGCGTATGTCCCCATTGAATACATAAGGTGAAGATTTAAACGTAGGAGTCGATTCGTTAAATGCTTTTTCATATCTTAAAATCCTATCATGATAATAGTTCACCATAATATACATATGTTGGATGGTGAAAAACTTATATTTCTTCATCCACGTAGTAGCAGGTTTTAAGTTTTTTTAATTATCGAGTCGTCTTAATAAGTAGGATTTTTTCGATCACGAATCAATTACTTATATATATGGATTTATATATATATATGGATTTGTGTAAATAAATAGATAAGACAACGAATTTTTCATAAAATAATAAGAACCATAAGTTTCATGTATAAAAATCATAAAATTAATAAGAAAAAATTGTTTATTAGATTTTTGGAAACATTCTTTTGTATAGAAAGATATATATCTATCAAAGCATATTTGGGTAAAATAATAATCAAAGCAGGTGACATGACTAGTAATAATAATAACGGCCCAAACAAAATACAACAAAGATAAATATGGAAAAGACAAGGATAAAATCATTAAAAAAAATGAAACTAATCGGATGCCAATCGTAACAGAGTTTTGGGAGGGGCAGAGCTTATCGCAAAAAATATGAAACTTGCAACAAATTAGATTTCATGAGTACTTGTTAACACGGCCAAACAATATATGAACCATGAAATTTGTAGCAGAAATCGGAGAAAGTGCGGTGCAAAATCACTAAGCGAGTAAAAAAACATTTGTGAAGATCCTCATATTCATATTTTGATTTTAGAGCACCAAAGATGGCTAAGACCATGGCTAAGACCGGAAGGTGAAGAGGTTCAAGAACTGACAATGTGTAGTCTGGAGAACCAATCCGAGTTTGAAAAAGTGAACTGAAGCATCACGCTTGAGGCCTTCCTAATAAAACGAGACAATGAGCACTTCACCAACAGAACATAATCGATTGAGTGGAGCTGTTGCACAGTACACAGTCTGGGATTGTATTGAAACCCCAAGATAATAATTTATCTCTTGTAGAGAACCTCCATCGAATGGCCAGCCATACAATGAAGAAGTGCATCGAGATGTTAAATTTCTTTCAAACAAGGTTGGTCAAATTAACTTGAGGGGTCGAGTGCCGTATAGCCTGGTAAAATACTATTAATAGTAAAGATTTTGCTTCTCTAGTTAATGAGCCATATTCTAACGCCCTCCATATTTGAAATAGCGGATAGTAGACTAATGGAGTTACCAATTTTTTGAAAATTAGTATGGTGATGTCTACAAGGAAAATGAATTTGAACGGACTACTTTCAAGTTTTGTTGAAGATGATGTTTGTAAATTTAATATTGATTTGCATTCTAGCATAATGCATAATAGCATGACCGAAACAGATTACTAAGGAATTATATAAGACCCATCGATCATATCACACAGATATAAAGTCGTTATTTACAATTTCAAATTTATATAATTGAGTGGTAATCAATATAAGATTGAAATTATTTCTCCACTCCCAGCCACGGAAAGAACCAACATAGAGGTTTCAAAGGTTTTTGCGCTTTATTTTCTCGAAGTTATTCTAGTCACCCCATATTGAAATAGATTTTCCACTCAATATGGACCAAAGGTTTTCCACGGCGATCGCCTAATTTTAGACCCTAAGATCTATTATCTCAAGGCTGACCTCCAGTGAGGACAAAGACGGATTAGAAGGAGTCAATTAGATATATGAGGAATCATTTATCCTATTGGCTAAATATTTTAAGAATACTTTATAAATAATATTGCCACAAGTGATTGGTCTACACTCAAAAGAGGATGACGGGTTGTCTATTTTTGGAATAAGATCAATTTTGGTTATATTGCAACTCAGGTCCATATGATTATTAAGGAAGAATATAGATTGTTTTACAATTGTCTTTACATGTAACTGGCCACAAAGATTTAAATAAGCTAAAGCTAAAGTCATTCGACCTAGAATATTTTTTCCTGAAGATACTAAAAGAGGAATTTTAATTATTTTATCGGTGATATGGTGAATCATGTGCCGATTGGTTAAGTTTGGAAGTGATTAGAATTTTGGTATGCTGAAAAACGAGTGCATTTTCGGACCGATAAGGCTAATGAAGTGATTGATGAAGATGTTGGCAACACTATAAGGGGAGGAGTATGAGTTTCCAAGTTGATTATTGATGAAGATGATCTTATTGCGGGTGATACAAGCTTTGACATTGTTGTGAAATAATTTAGAGTTACGATCACCTAACTTGAGTCAAGTTTTACTGGATTTTCGCTTAAGGAATGAACCCTTTACGTGGATCTAGAATATGAAGTTTCTTGAAGCATTAATTTATGCTTCAATAATAGACGGGATAAGAGAATTAGTAGTCAACACATTCTAGGCTTAAAATAGGAGATGTTGAGTTGATGATGCCTTTTTTCATATCTTGTTGAGTTCTATTTTGTTAAGAGTTGAGAGGACGTGTTGGAGACAACTGAGTTTAGCAACAATAATAGACATGTCAAAATTACCAATTAGGAGATTCCAACTAGTGTTCGTGATGAAGTTGTATTCTCGATCGAATTGTCATATGCTGAAAAATCATAAGGTTTTTTTTTACTTTGTATCGTATGTATTGAGAAAGATGGAGATATGAGTTTGATATGAAGTACAAAGATAACCATAGTAGGAAAATGAATTAGAGAATAAGTCATTCTAAAGTTTGTTGACAAGGACCTTATCGGTTTTAGAGAAGATATAATTGTTTACTTTTTTTTACTAGGAAAATTGGAAGTCAATGGCTCTTAGATTATTAAGCCCACAAATGTAATAAAAAAAGATTGAAGTCATCCAATGATGAAATCCAATTTTCTGAAATTCATGTTAGAACGTCCGGTTTACGAATGATGTTGATGTCACCCAAGACAACCCAAGGTGTGTTTAAGGGACCACTCGAGAGGAATATGAGTAATTCTATAAAGGGGAACGACCAAAGGCGTAGTCAAAACCATAGATAACGTACAGTGAAATGATAGTCGACATAGTTTTAGGATTCCGGGTATAACCATAGGATAAGTAACCTCTACGGTTGTCAAGTCACAATCCGGAGGAAGCTAAGATAGCCTAAGAGTCGTCATCACCTAAGAACACATGAATAGCTCGGGTGGTTTTTTTAGTAATCGGCTCCTGAGCTGATAAGTAATGAAAGAAAAAAGTAAATATAGTGCTATTGGTGAAGCTATGGTCGAAAGTGTCATATTTTTTACATATAAAGAGGAGAGTCGAGTATTCAACCTGTAGAATGGTGGCCTCGCCTAACACTTAATTTTAAGTTCCTTTGAAAAACTGTCAGCTTCACTCATGGGAATACAAAATTATACAAAACATAGCCTAACCTTATTTAAAGTCTGGTTATGAACTTGGATAAGCATGTCGAAGACGTAGGTGATGTATCCTAATATTTTCTCGGTCCAAATTTCATGTCATAGGTTATGTAGATTTACCTAGAGTCGGATGTACTTAAGAGGGTCTTTGGTCATCGATATCATAGGCTCCTATTTCATCAATAAATTTGGATGCTCGTTGAAAAACAAAGGAGTGTTCTGAAGAACAATTTTTTTATTCTCAATGGAGTTGAAACAAGTGTAGATTTAACCCAACTGTGATTTTTCATTCTGGTATGCTATGCACCCCCACATCTTAACAACGATGGCTTAGACATGGTATGAGGTCATCTGTTTACCCATAAAATATCTAGAGATACATACTAGTTTTGAATATATTGAATTTTTCGACAGTCATCCCCAATCAATTTTCCTTACAGAACAAGACAACGGTAACCCATGTCTGGTTTTCATGCACGAGGAAGTTGATCTTAAATGGGGGAATGCAACAGTGGTAGTGGTAGTGATGGGAAACGCGTGTGTAAAATGATTTGACAGACGACATATGTAAGCGTGGGGAAGCTATTCTGAAATGGTTTAATCTGGATCTTAAAGAGGATACATAAGCCACCTTGTAACCATAAAGTTAAGGATGAGTGTATTTTTTACCATGAGAATGCGCGGTTATAGCAGGTTCCTACTATATCAACCGAGAATAGTCGATAAGAAGGGATCGGGAGGGTTCGGGCGTAAAGAGAAGAGGGGACCAAAGTTTACATGTGGGTTTACTAGGGTTACTCGAGTTGTTAGTCTAATATTTTGGAGACTTTGGTTTGGGTTAAGAAGCGAGTGTAGAGATACTAGTGGCTAATAAAAGTGAACTGTATCTACTTAGGGGCTAATGAATGAGTTCAAAAAATATTTTTATTTTGGTTGCTGAAAAACACGTTAGAACATTTCTCAATATCAGTATGACTGGGCTGAAAAAGGTGAAGACATATCCAAAATTAGGATTTAGGCTTGCGTGTGATATATAGTGTTTAAGAGTTGTAGTAGCGAGAGTAGTTTAGGACTTAAGTTTGGGCTTAGTAATATGATAAACTAGGTTGTGTGTGTGATGGGTAGGACTGGGTTGTATTATGGGGTAGTCAAAAGTTGCGAGTCCGAGATAAATTAAAGTTTACCTTAAGAACTTGTAACGAAATTGGGAAACGTTGAAAGGTTGGATCGTGGCAATCAACACTTGCATAGAAGATATAGTTCATGGTTTTAGAGAATAACTAGAGAATGAGCATGATTTGGAGGATTTGAGGCTCCAGGTGGTGCTAATCTCCCGGTATACGGGAGAATAAGGAGTTTTGAAATAAACAAAGCATTAATAGAGGCTTTGGGAGATATATGTTACTATAGTCGTCGGGTTTGAGAACATCACAATCAGCCTGGATGTAGTAGGGGTCACTGGATTGAAAGACCTATGCATAATTGATATTAGGTTTATGGGTAAATTCATTATCTTCCTTACTGTCTTCATCATTATCGACCTACATATCTCTATAAATTTTACGGTTGGTAGGGGGAGGGAAGATGGGAGAACATTTTCTTATAGTCGCCTTGCCCCAACAAGGGTCTGTTTGCTTGCCAAATATTGGGCTTGGAAATCCACTAGGGAGTTGGGAGACGGCGACGAAGAGAAAATGTGGTCTTGAGGGTGCTCGTTTCAGGGAACAGACAGGCAAGGCGAAGCCAACATACCATTAGAGAACTTAGAGATGGACAAGAGAAAAGTCTCTTTGGGTAAATATGGGGAGACTATCTGGAGCAACTCGTTAGTTTGCATGTAAATCAAGGAGGGGTGACGGGTGAGAGTATGTAATTTTTCTTTCTTTCAAGTGGTTGATGGTTTGTTGTTATGACTAGAGTTTTTTTTGGTGGATCGAGTATCTTTTTTGGTGTTCACTATGGAAGAGGTACGAGAAAAGAGGGAGGGGCGAAAGTAGGTTAGGTTTAGTTTTCAATGTCTCAAAAAACTATAAAAGGTTTTAGTATACTAGTGGTTTTAAACTTTTTGCACTCGCTTATACTATAACTTTTTCTAGGGCAAATTATGATACTAAAAAGACAATGACAACAAATCGGTACCTAGAAGAATAAAATAAAGACCAAAAGGTTTTTGAAATGTTATGACTGAAATTATCAGGTAGAGTTAATTACTTAGACAACATATAAATTTTGGTGAAAAATATCTTGTAAATGATTCAAAATATATTATTTACAAGATTACTTGAATGATAAAATAATGGACTGATTTGACATGCAACCAATGGACATGCAGGGAGGAAGCATAAAGAGAAGGGAAATTATCATCATGAAAAAATATTGCATAGAGCACCATGAAGGGGGGGGGAACGGCTTAAATTATAGTAGGCTAATAATGGTAGCCCTACAATTGGAATAAAGCAAAACACAGTCGTAGTAATGATAACATAGGCATGAAAAAATAATCCATCAAAAAGGGCGAAAAAGGTTGTCACATAAGAAAATAAACAGAATTTTGAAAAAAAAACTATAAAATCTATATAAAGAGTTTTCTTCTCGAAGTCTTGAAGAAGCCATTAATGTTTAATGTATAGTTGAGATTAAAGGAAAATTGAAGATAAAAAAATTTGTTTTGTGATTTTGAAAATTTGATTCTAGAGATAAAAGAGAGTTTCTCTCTCTAAAAACAAATTACTCTTTCCAAAAACACATTTTTAAATATGTATCTTATTTATAGTTGGTGTTATGAGCAATTATAAGAAATTAACATTCAAGTTCTGTAACAAAAGTCTTACTTATGGCTAGTCAAAAGTTATAATGTATATGCTATCCATAATATGTTTTAGAAGTAAATAAGAGGTGCAACTCCTACAATAAATCTATTATTTTATAAATGGTGAGCGAGTGCAATTGTTGTAGTTTTTAAGTTGTAAACAATGACGATGACAAAAATATTCGAAGGGAAAATTCAGAATTAGGCCAATATTTATGTTTTATTTTATTATTTAAATACTTTTATGTTTATATCTGTACTTTATTATGTTGTTGGGCCTACTAAGTATTAACTTATGGGTCTAACTCATAAGCATGATTCGGCCCATTAGGTCCATTAAGCTAAACATAGCCTATAAATAGTTTCTCAGAAAGTATTAATTATGATCAAACTTTTTATCTCTAAATAAAAACTGAATCAACTCAATTATCTCTCTATTCTCTGCCTTGAATTAATTTCATCTCTTTACATTATAAAAATACCATTCGTATAAGATTTATCCACATCAAACATACTTTATTTTTATACAAAAAAAGTTTTTTTATTTAGTTAAATATATATAAAAAACATTAAAAAAATTGAAAACCTCTAAATCTTAACTTGAATCAACATTTGTACTAAAGTTATGTATATTTAAACTAAAATATCTTACCAAATAAGCAATACATAACAAAAAAAAGGTTAAATCCGTTGTTATTTTTATTTTTTTGCAACATGGCCATTGAGTAATCATGTTGCTAGATTTTTCATTTAATTATAATTTCATAACTTATTAATTTAAAATAATAATTTTCAACTTATCATAAAAATAAATTGTACTAAATAAATAGAGGATATACGAGATAAACTAAAAATAATTATTACTTAATTTAAATATATACATACTAAAAGTTGAGAATAATAGAATCAAAGCTTAAAACTACAAACCTAAAATGAATACAAACCCTTATTAAACTAAATATGATATAAACTAGGACATCCATGCGAATGGTATGCTAGTGAAAGACATTATATGATAATATCTTAATAAAATAATATGTAATCAATAAGTTTGGATCGATATGTTCAATTCTGAGATGTTATTGCATACATTCTCTTACTATAGAAACTTGATATTTATATGTCCAGACTTGTTTGAGCTACTGTTATTGTAAAATAATATGGTTGTCAAATTAATTTCTCAATAATTAGTTTGGGATCTTTCAATCTCTTATACTAAACACTAACTTGTGACAAAATTTATAAACCATAATGCTTGGTTATAATGTTAAAAAATATAAAATATTTCAAAATATTTCATTTGCATACTTAACTATGTGATATGACTTTATTATACACTATTTTATAAAATTACACCTCATAGTGAAAGAAAAATACTCATATATGTGGACTTACACAACCATAATTTTATATCATTATGAGCTATGGAATATTTTGTTTATTGTAAATATTTGAGGATTTTTGTAGTATCTTCCAATTGTTTATATCTAGATTACTTAATTATTTACCCATGACCTAACTATAAACAATATATATGGAGAGTACACACCTGAGCGTACAATAAATTTATCCAGCGATTATTATATATTTACATAGAATTATTCCTTTTTATGAAATGTATTTTTATATATTTATATCTTTTATTCAATAAAGCTATAATTTACTGTTAATATATGTCTTTTTTATAAATGTAAGATGTCTTAATAAAAATATCAAATAATCTAGCTTTTCAACACATAAGATGTTTCACCTAGATAATTCATATCAAATTTCTCCAACATATAAAATATGACGACATGCAATAAGTTCTTATTGTTAGTATCCATAAATATATCATGAGCACACTTCACTAAATAAATTGTTATACTTCCCTTAATTTTGTCATACACAATACTCTATATAATTCATATGTAAATTGATGAGGTCTGAATGTTTAATAGTTTTTGGTGCAACTGATATTGTACATGTTTTTAGGGTAAGATACATACTTAAGTTATAATTATCTTCTCAATATCTATGTTGAGGAATATTATTTTAATACTCATTTGTGAAAATTAAACTCAAAATGTGCAACCAAAATCGTGATAGTCCTACAACATTCATGTGAAAAAAAGTAGATAAATGTATTGGAATAGTCATTACATTCATGCTCAGACAAGTCCATATTGTATTTTGAGTCATATTTGGTGTTAAATATTCATATCCAACCAATAAATCTCTTAAACTAAGGTAACCTGATAAGATCTCTACTTGCAATTTTGCACTGATTTATACTCCATATCCAGTGTTTTTATATATAACTAAGAGTTAGAACTTTTCATGGCATCATAAAAGTTTATTGGATCAACTTCTACTCAATGAAAATTTTATTTTGTTTTTATATATGTGGTACAAAATTTCAAAGTATATCACTGTTAATTCTTTTATGGAGCTAAAAATATAGGTTATTTATGTTGTATAATTTATAGACTATGTTGAATTTATTTACTAAGAACAACATTAATAACTTATTTTAAAATAGGTTTTGAAGAACTGAAACCTTTCTCAACAATGATAAAACTAATAAAGGAAGAGATACGCCATTCTCCAATACTGAATGAGCTTTATAAATTTCTTCTTCAAAATCAATATTGTTCTCTGAGCCTACATCCCACGCAAGAAATAAGAGGGACAAATCCATATAGACCGCAACCTAAGTGCCAGCATGATTATCTTAGCCAAGTGGACCCACACATCCCAAATTCCTCAGCCAACTAAGCTCATGTAATAAAAGCACCAACATCATTTCCTCAGCTTACGAAGCTCATGTGGCAAAAATATAGAGGCTTATGTAGATGGCATGATAATTAAGAGCAATGAAAAAACAGATCTCGTGGGAATATTATTTGAAACTTTTGGTAGTTTGAGAAACTATAATTTGAAATTGAATCCATTGAAGTGTTCATTCGGGGTTAAATTGGGAAACTTTATTGGTTTTGTGAAAAGCATAAGGAAATTTGAGGCCGATCCGAGTTAGTTGAAAGAATTGTTAGTGATATCTCCACCAAAATTGATTTAAAAAGTTCAAAAATTAATTAGTCGACTAACAACTTTGATAAGGTTTATCTCAAGAACATCAGGCAAAGGTCATTTATTCTTTGACATTTTGAAAAGGGTTAGTATGTTTTTCTGGGATGACAAGTGTATTGCGGCATTCAATGAACTTCCTCATAAATTTTGACGACACCACAAGAAGGAGAACCTCTTTATCTGTATCTAGTGGTTTCAAAACTTTACCTTATGATTGGTTTTGTAAGGGAATATGTTGGAGTTTATAGACCAATTACTATGTGAGTAACATGTTTTTCGATGTTGAAACCATATAGCTAAACTTAGAGAAATTGGTTTTTAGTTTAGTTGTACCTCCAAGGAAAACATGATCTTACTTTGAAGTTTATATCATACTTGTATGAACATCTTTTCCTTCAAAAACTATACTTCAAATAACAGATAATTCTGGAAGATTAACAAGGTAGTTTAATGATTTATATGAATATAATATCAGATTGATCCCATAATAATCATAAAAATGCAAGGTGTGGTTGAATTTATTAACGAGTTTCAAGAAGAGACAATTGAGATGGAAGAGGGTGAGCTTACGGGAATTGAGTTAAAGGCTCAAAAATTAATTGCTCGAGCCGATAATGCTTCAAGTTTAAATGGTAGTGGCATTTGTATTGTGTTAATAGTTTCAAGAGGAGATCAAATTAAACAATCTATTAAATTTAAATTCACTGCTACTAATAATGAGAATAGTATGAAGAAGTGTTGGCTTGAACAAAATTAGCTCATATTTATGGAGTAAAGGTCCTTCGTTTTAGTGTCGGATTCTCAATTGGTGCTTGGACATTCTCAGGTTAATTTTGGAATAAAGCAAACAATATGACAAAATATTTAGAAATATGTTTTGAGAAGGTTACGTATGAAAAAGTTTTGTGTTTGAAAAATAAAGAAGAAAACGTGTTATCCAAATTGAGTTGTGTTAAAGATAATCATTTGTTAATTTACAAGAATACCATCACTTTTTGGAAATGTTGTAAATCACGAGGTGATACATGTTTCAGATGACAGTGATTGGTGTAACAAATATATACTTTCTTGAATGAAGAAATTTTACCATCGCACAAAGCACAAGCTTAAGCTTTGCAGTTGTCCCCTGCAAAGTATATTGTTTTTTATTATAGTTTATAACGGAAAAATTCTACATGGTCATTGGTGAGATGCCTCGGTAAAAATGAAGCTTTGTTCATTTTAAGGGATTTACATGAGGTAGTTCCAGCAGTACATTGTGGGTATTAGGGTTTCATATGATATTATCTCTTATCATGATTTTGTTCATCAATGCTTTCAGCCGACGTAAAAAAGATAGTTGAACATTGTGATTTTTGTCATTGTTTTGCTAAAATAAGCCATACACATAGTGAAACAATGATATAAAATCTGTTTATATGTCATTTTGATAGATGAGGTATTGATTTGGCAGGTCAATTACCAATGGCGACATAAGGAATTGAATTTTAAATTTTAGTTGTTTATTACTTCAATAATTAGATAAAAACAAATGCGTTGGTGAGAGCGAGATGTCAAGAAGTTTGTGAGGTTTTACAATCCACTATTTTGAGTGATTTTAGAATTCTTAAGGTTTTAATGGCCCATAATTTTAAAACAACATGGTACTATCCTTTTACATAAAGTTTAAGATAAAAAAGTATTTGATACTACGTATTATCCGCATGTAAATTGACAAGTATGGGTTAATAACATAAATATTTTGCATGGGATAAAGATAAATTTTGAGTTGGCTAAGAGAAATCTTGACGATATAATGTGATGATGGAAATTTAAAATTAATATATATATGAATTTTTACCTTTTTTATGATAGTACTTAAACATATAAATACATAAAGACTAAATGGGAGTCTTGATAAAACTATATGTTGCTGAAATGTAAATATCCTTATTTGGTAAATATAAATATTCATCAAGATATGAGTATTGGGTAAAGTCATTGTTTAGAGTGTCAGTTAACAAAACGATCAAATTATAAGATACGATGAATACTTGAAATGACGGTTGAAAGACAAAAGTATTGTTAAAATAATTAAGGTTAAATGTCGACTACATGTCAATATCTTGTAGTTGACACTTGAATGTAATCAACAGACGCAAATGAAGATAGAAAACATATAAGATGAAGACTAAACAAATATTATGAAAAGAATCGAATCCAAATAAAATAAGATGAAAACTAAACAAATATTATGGGAAAGAATCCAATCCAAATAAAAATATACAAAAAAGTACTTAGAGTGGATACTAGAGTGAAGAACATGCTAGAAAATTCGACAAACATAGTTTATTTTTTTGAATTACGCATAATAGTTGGAGGATAAAATTGCAATTATTATAACATATGGCTAGTATGTGTCCTAAGATATATTTGTCATCCATAAAAAATAATTAGATCTAAAAGTATTATAAGTAGCAATGTAATTATTACATAAAATGGTTGATTGATTAATAGAGGTTAAAATAATATTATATTCTTTAAAACGTTTTTTTTAACTAAAATCCTTAAATTAAAGTATTGGTGATGTTGTTTACAAGATACTTATGAATATTCCCCGACTTACAATAAGGTAACAAAAATAATACATAAATCACATGTGTTTCTCGGCATGAAACAACGTAGGAAAGAAGTCCAACTGGCCTGACAAGCGCGCGGGTGTTGTCCAACATAAATTAAAATAAATGAGATGGAACCAAGAAACTTGAAAAAATAAGTTACAAACATATAACAATTAATGAGGTAACGAACGAAGAGAGTTGCAAGATCACAAACTTCAAGACTAGTTAAATGAGTTCACTAAAACCGGCGTACACTAAAAAAACTTTTGTAGCGTCTGCAACACCAACAACCAAAACAACTAAGAAAGAGGTCAGTACACAGTGTGATAACCTGGACAATGGGTTAGACAAGAAATAAATGCCCACAAAATGAAGAGAGAATGAGCCTCGACCTTCAACGCTAGAGAGAAAACTATGACCAAAGGTACCAATAAAACCCCAATTAGAGGATGACATAATTGACAGACATCATGAATTCCATTTAGAACGTAAACCACATCAAGAGAGAAAGGTGAAACCAATGAGGTGCGTCCTTCTTTAAATTATCAAACAAAAACAAGAAACAATATCATTCCGACTATAAAGCATGCATCATACTTGCATATAATAAATTCAAAACAAGACTATAGTAGAGAAAAAAACCCGGCAAGGATTGACTGAAAGGCATCGATGGTTTGATAGATAACAAACAATTAACCAACAACTAACCATGGCACGACGCCACTTAATCACACAAAATAGTATGAGGAAAGCAATTCTCAGGGACACAGACACCGAATCACCAGATTTGAAACATAACACGTCTATGACGTAACAAAAGGTAAATAGGAAATGAAAGAACTACATTGGTGAGACGAGCCTTTAAAGACACGGAAAATAAACCAACAATGACCCAGAATACCATGACCATAATTGAAAAGAGATGAAGAGGTAGACATTTGTCGTTACTTTATCCTCTTCTATGGATAAATATGATTGACTTGCATAATCTGAAAGAGAAGAGCAAAATGATAGAAACAAAGGATTTATTAGAAGAAATAAAGAGGCGTGAAACAAATGAGACAACAAAAGCATATACTAGAAGATATAGAGCTTTTTTTCCATTGAAGAGTTGAAGAAACTAATTATGATTTAGGGATTTACTAGAAAAACAAGAGCAACAACTATAAGAAAAACTAGGGTTTTAGAGTTTCTCTTTTTTAATTACAGATATAAACTCTTTTAAAAAGTCTTGATCATTAATTAGTCTAAATAACTTTGGCATAATTGATGAAGGTTTCCTTTCATCCTTTTGAACTCTAATTTCAAACATACATAAAATACATTAGCTATATGAATTCTTTCCTAAATTACTGAATATAAATACTTTCATCCATTTGAACTCTTTCAAAAAGTCTTGATCATTAACTATTCTGAAGGTTTCTTTCCTCCGTTTGAACTCTTCTTGTTATTTTTTTTTACTTTTATCTCTCGCTCTTTTTTGTCATTATTTCTTTCACTTTTATCTCTCGCTATTCTTTTGTCATTACAATCCTTAGATATGATTTGCACGATCTGATCTTCTAACCAATATCTCTTATTTTTAGTCGTGTGTTGAAGGAATTGAACATTACTAGCCGTTTATAAAGGATATAAATTAGTGTTTTGATATAGCAATAATTGTAATTCTTCTTATATTAAGTTGTTTTGATGAGAAACTATAAATCTTGACTATTTGTTTATTTAGAAATAAGTCCACAAATTTACAAACGGTGATATTGGTATTCGATCATTCATAGATTCCGAAATTGAATGGATATCTACACAATTACCTCCAAAAGAAATTGTCTCATATTTATTTATGTCATTGCCTATTAATCATACTATTATCAAGAATTTTCAATACACCAATAAACATGCGGTGATCTATCCTAATAGAAAAGTTTCAAAAATTTTATCTCATAAAATTGTTTCAATGGAAATAATCTAAAAGAACCAAATCTATAGTCATTTAAATTGATATCATTGTATTATAAATAAACCATGGTATCGAATCATTTTTAATTTTAAAAAATTGTAAACATAAAAGTTATAAGAATTTTAATGGTAGACCAAAAATTGGAGAAATGTTTTTTGTTTTTACATAAAAAAACGTTTTTTTATATATAATTTAAAATATCATTTCCATCCACTAGAATTCAATTTATTCATTAATGATTTTCGTATATAGACCATTTTTTTTTAATTCCGTATGCAAATTTAAAATTAAACTTTTATTAAATATAATAAATATGAAGTTTTATAGTAGATTTTCTTTTAATAATAGTCAAAAACTTTGCGAAGACATATGTATATCTTATTATATTTTTTACAATAATGCTCTCCTAAAACACATTTTTTTAAATATAAAATCATCTTCAAATCTATTTACTCAAAATTTCAATAAATGTAACGAAATAATAAATTTTTATATTTATAAGTTTTCTAGCAACAAATATTTACTATTTTTGGCAGAACTATTATTTTATTTTGCTTTTATTCTTACCCTTTATTTTTCTTTAAAGGCTAGTTTATTGATGGTTGACACGTAAATTTTGAAAAATATACCCATAACGTTATTTAAATGCATTTTTATCTCTGGATATTACAAATTTTGTTATATTCAATTAAGAAAAATCATATTAATAAGGTAAAAAGTTTTCATTAACTCGCAGTTTCTTTAATCCACAATTTTTATGGCAGTAACTTTAGTTTACAAGTTTCTTCACATTCAAATTTTGAAATAGGTAGAAATAAAATAGATTTTTTCAAAAAATATAGAATAGGTTTATTACATTTATTATAATCTAATATAAAATCTAAATAATAAATAAATTTATATTATCAATTTATAATGTTAAATGAATGCATGTCCTAAATTGAGGGCTTCAAATGAGTAAATCAGCCACCAGTTCTCGGTCTAGGTACGAAGATCCATTGTTAACATATATGTTTATTGCATCACTGATAACCATAAAAATACATGTAAACTGGATTTAGATGTCAAAGCGTTTTTTCATATTTTGTGGTGTATGTTTTAAAATTTATAAATGGTGAATATCGCGAATATCCTTCATCAGTTAGCATATTTTATTTTATTTTATTTTATTTGTATAGATTAAATTATTTATAATATATATAAAATGAATTAGTAAAGGGAAATGACATACTAAGTATCTTTTGGCCACATCTATTACTATCTAGTATCAAAAAATGGGTTAATGCTCACTTAATACCCATTTCATTAAACATATCCACTTCTTATACTTTTTTTTAATACCATAACTACCCTTAACCTAGTATATAAGCCTTATTTTGAGAATTAATGAGTATTTTCAGCCATCAACAATTTTGAATTTTGAATTTTGAATTTTGAACCAGCCTCCACACTCTCTCTCTCTTAACCCTCTCTCTTAACCCTCCCAAAACTCCAGAACCACCTTCGACCTCCCCAAACCACCGGAACGAATTCGCCGACGGTAATGCCTCACTCACTCACTCACGTGACCTGTCTTTTGAATCTTTTCATCAATTTTCAAACTTCTTCTATACGATTCCTACTCTAATCCTTCTTCGACAAAACTAAAACTAGAACAGAACCAATAAATTTTCAATGATCTAGATTCAACCATGGACAAAGAAATCAACTGTTGGATCGCCGAGTATTTACTTCGCCATAACGCCGGAAAAGATCCTGCGGCGACGTTGTTAGAAAAATTGGACTTCTGAAACGACGGCGATGGACGCCTGAGGAAGACAGCTGCTCTTCGAGACATCTGGAACGATATCCTCAAAGTCACAGTCAACGAACGAGTACTCGATGATCTCAAAGCCCTCGAGAAATTGATTGTCGAATACGGTAATGCTGGTGGTGATGGTTCCACAATTTTAGATTCGATGAAAAAGGCGTATTGTAATTTGTTTAGCAGTTGAAATTTTTTTTGTTGTCCTGTACTGAATGAAGATGGATATCCAGTTAATATCAGATCTTGTTAAGCACTACTTTTATATAGTTTTTTCAGTCGATTTCAAAAGAGAACGAGAGGTAGAGGCCGAGCACTATATCGTCTGATTTGGAAGGTAAAAGCTGATGTTCGGGATAGAAATTTTGCGTTCAAACCACAGTGTCTTTTCTGCTATCATTGTTTAGGAATTCGATTTCGATTTGTATTATTCTTGTGTATCTTTGTAGTTTGGTTTCCAGATCGCCAAAAGATTATCATCAGCAGGAAATGGTATGTTTTTCTATCAATTTGTTTGTCTTTCTTGAGGTGTTAGCAGTGCATACATAGACAGTGATGTAGTATTGAATCAACAAATCTTGCAATGTCTATTGAGTCTTGTTTATCTAATAGACAATTAGAGCACTGATTGTTTGCTTTTGATATGATATTGTGTCTTCTTTACATTGAAGAAGTGAGCCAGTGAACCTTTGTTTTCTATGATGTTAGCACTGTGTAAATAGATGGTTATGTATCATTGAAGTTAACAAATGCGGAACTGCATGAATTTCTAAGATATTAGAGCATTGTATTTTTGACGCAGAAAGCGTTTCCAGTATATTTTTGTATGTAAATGCGGAACTGCATGAAGCGCGTGTGATTGCTGCTCTTGAATATATGTCCACTATGACAGCCAGTTTCGAGGAACGTGTCTTTCCTACAGCAAAATTTTGGAAAAGAAAAGTTGAATGTCCGTATGAAACGGAATCCCTAGTGGCAAGGGCTAAGGCATCTCCACAAGAAACCACCTTAGGACATGCTTTTTCGAGCTCCAACTTTATCAAAGCGATTTCTTCAAAACCTTTCAAGGTTGTGTTAGGCACAGCCTGACGCTCATTTTCACGACTCTTGTATATAGTTCATGTACCTTCTTTAAGTTATTGCATTGTATATATAATTTGACTCACTGTTTCAATCCAATTAAGCTGTTGTGTTTCTTTAAGTCTATTTGATTGGATGATTCTTATCGTTTATAATGTCTAAATTGATAGATACACTGAGATTACAACGCTAGATACTCGTTATCTATTTACAAGACATCGCTAGATATGTGAATTATAGTCTGATAGATACAGAACATCTGCATTAATGGATACTTGAGTATAAATCTGATAGATGCGATATATTGATATTGCTAGATATGTGAATTATAGTCGGATAGATACGGAACATCTGCATTAATAGATACTTGAGTATAAATCTGATAGATACGATATATTGACATTGCTAGATACTTGAGTAAACGTCTGATAGACACGAAACATCTGCATTGATAGATACTTGAGTATAAATGTGATAAATACGGAACATCTGCATTAATAGATACTTGAGTATAAATCTGATAGATACGATATATTGACATTGCTAGATACGTGAACAATAGTCTGATAGACACGAAACATCTGCATTGATAGATACTTGAGTATAAATCTGATAGATATGGAACATCTGCATTAATAGATACTTGAGTATAAATCTGATAGATACGATATATTGACATTGCTAGATACGTAAAAAATAGTCTGATAGACACAAAACATCTGCATTGATAGATACTTGAGTATAAATCTAATAGATACGCTATATATTGACATTGCTATATACGTGAACAATAGTCTGATAGACACAAAACATCTGCATTGATAGATACTTGAGTATAAATCTGATAGATACGATATATTGATATTGCTAGATACGTGAATAATAGTCTGATAGACACAATATATAACATTGATAGATCCTGGAGTATATATCTGATAGATACAGCAATTTATGTATGCGATTTTAAGGTTCACATCCATCTGATAGCTTAGTTATATTTAGTTTGGTAGGTACTTTAGATTCTTCCTTTAGTGTTTCATCTCAGAATTTACTAGAGGCTGCGATTCCCGACTATTATAGCCTGGTAGATTGAAGATAAATATATGACATCGATATTGCTAGATACGTTGTGTTGTGGTTGCGATTGGAATTGATTTATTTGAGGCGTTAAGTTTGATTTACATTCCAGTTACTAGAAGTTCCTATCAGCCATATCCAACATTGCTAGATACAGCAAGTTTTGTCTGCGATTTTAAGGTTTACTTAGTTTTAATAGATTAGTTATAACTAAATTGCGATTGTGAATCCAAACTGCCATTACAACTGCTTCACTCAACTGCTTACTATCAATGTTAACTTGTAGTATTCAAATCTTAACCAAAATTTTTAAGATAAAACTACACAAATACTAATAAAACCATAAAATTAATAGAACATCAGTCAATGCATTACATCTTCCAAATACACCAACCCTCTCTAAAAAACAAACTGCTCAGAGGGTTGGTGAAAGTTATAAGTCCATCGAAGCATAAAAAATATTACAAACAACAACAAAAAAAACATAATGAAAGGAAACTGCATGAACTTCTTTAAACCAAATCAGAATCATCTAGATGACATATGGATATTGATAGATACTCGATAATAAATCTGATAGATATGTAATACAGAAATTGCTAGATACAACACTTTGTAGTTGCTATATACGACATATGGAGATTGATAGATACTCGATAATAAGTCTGATAGATATGTAATACAGACATTGATAGATACTTGATTATACGTCTGATAGATAAGACGCATAGACATTGCTAGATACGAGAATACTAGTCTGATAGATACTTTAGTAAACGTCTGATAGATACGAGAATACTAGAATACTCAAAAGGTCTTAGATAATTCAACTCCACTTCATTCAAGAACAAGATATCTAAGCGAAAAATATATTGCAAACCACTAAATATAGACTTACTATATCATAAACAAAAATACTGAACAAATGGTTTAAGCATGGTCCATAATACAGGACATCTTCTTCGGTACGTAGGAAGCTTCGACACACTTCTTATCATTCCATTTCCAAAAATATGTCCCCTATACTTTTAGATCTTATTTAGTACTACATCCGAAAAATGAAAGGTTAAACTACTAGAAAAAAAACTTTAAAAGGCTACTGCCTACTAAAATAGTAATGGTGTTTTCAAACTACTTTCCGTGTGGACCAAACAGTTCAAAATAATCAACATAGTTGACGAATTCAGCTCATTTAATAGTTTAACTGCCTTGCTGCTAGTAGCCTCTGTAATAGTGTTCGCTTTGCATTGAAAGTAGAAATTTCTCATCTCTAGAAATACACGATCGGGAATGAAAGGAAGTACCAAATATCTAGTTTGTATTTGATCACAAGCAGCCGGTCATCGAAAAACGGAAGACGGTATCGCTTCTCCTTCGTCAATGGCGGCTTACAAGCTACACTACGACGTTTTCATCAGTTTCGAAGACGAGATACGCGACGGACAAATACAGGTTTCAACCAGTGCACGTTCTAACAACTTCTTCTCGATGGCGTCGGACGGCACTATCAACACACCTATCAACTAACATCGACCGGTGGATGAACACTACGAAATACACGTACTGTCTCGACACTATCGACTATCACTGTAAAAGAACAGAGTATTCTAACTACCAGAGTATCAAAAGTACTCCAGCGACGCTTATACATCGACGCATATATCTGGAAGACAGACAGTGTTGGAGGAAAACCTGCTCGACTGTGTTCGACGGAGTAGGAGGCTCGACGGAGTAGGTGTTGAACGGTGTTATCCGGTTCGATTGATTGATCGGAATCCGCTCGCCGGTTACTGTCGCCGGTTGAAAGTTTCTGGTTTGGGTTCAAAATCGTCTTTTGGGTTCCCTCTCGTTTTACGTGTTTCTCTCTCTTCGAATTTAGGAAATGTGAAAGTGGGGGAATTGGAACCTAAAAGTCAGATTAGAAGGTGAAAAAGTGGGTTTTAACCAAACAACCCCTTTTATACCATAGAGGATATAATTGTCCAAAATATGGCTCTAAGTATTTTATGAAACTAGTCCAAAAGCGGGTACAATTTTGGTATTTGATAGTTGAGTAGATATTTAAGGGTACTTTCCTCGTTAGTAAAAGAACATATGATTTATTAGTTTTTTTATTACATTAAAAATTATTATTATTATATTATTATTTTTGTTTATACATGTTCCGCTGACGATATCTTTGGATTCACTAGTTGTGGACTCTAAATGTCTCAGCGGTTTTTATTTTTTTTATTTTTCCTAAAAAATCATTTTAACTATTTTATTTTCGCTAGTTTGTATTTTTTGTTAGTATTTTTAAATTCTTTTTATTTTAATTTTTTTTATGTATTTCAATTTATTTTTTGTATTATTCCAGGATATGTCATAGATACTTGTAAAAACTATTTTATTTTATTTAATATTTTTTACACTAGAAAAACAAACAAACAACTTAACTATTAATTCACTCTACAACATAATATGTTCATTGTACATTTTAAAGTCAAATTTTCTTTATTCCACCTAATCGATCACTTCAATTTAAAACAAAGTACATACATAAAAACATAACGAAATAAAATAAAAAATAAATTATTAGTATTAGTATGATTATTATCTAAAACAATGGTCATAGAAAGTATAAATAAATAAACAAATAAATAAATAGATAAATGAGTGTTTACTTTATTAAAACTATATTTTCCTTCCTGTTACTTTTGTACGTCCATTAATTTAAATCAACTGGATGCATATATTAGTGCTACATCGACTTTAATTGATCACTTATTGAAACGGTCAATTTGATAGGAACATTTAACAATTTCATTACGTGCGTAAATAGAATAAAATAAAATTGTATGATAGCAGGGGAGTATTAAATTGAGAAATATGACTATCTAAATTCGATTTGATGCTTACCGATTTGTTTTATCTCCTGGAATATAGGTTTGGTTTAAGTTTGAAAACTCTAGATTTAAAATGGATAAAATTGAAATAAAGACCTAATGAAACATTAAATGTCTAGCTTTGAGACAAAATATATACGAATGTCAACATATACGTAATTGTAATGGCACATCCAAGTTGGGAAGAAAGTTATTTTTAAAGATGATTTGGGGGTGGTGTATTTTATAAAAAATTAAAAATATATAAATCATCCTATATTATGGAAGTTTGGAGATAGACGACTCACAATTTATGCAATAAGAATGGTGGACTTTGTTTATTCATATGAGCTAGGTCAAAATATAAGAGTATGGAAGCTTCATGGAATTTGTTACCCAAGGTGCTGGTCAATCATTTCCTAGTTGAAAGTGTGAAAATATATGAACGATTTTTTTTAAAGATTTTTATGTGTTCCTAGAAGAAACTAAAGTTATTAAGGGATTTGAACCGGTGTGTAAATTCAGTTATTGGCCAAAAACCAATTGATCTTGGCGTCCTCATTTTATTTTTATTACAAAGAATGCTACAACTTTGTCTTTTGTTAGCGCTATACTTTGTCTTTTGTGTTTGTTTATTTGTATAATTAAGGAAATGAGTTGTGACACGCTATTATGTGCATGGAAAACATTACAAATATCACTTGTCCGCTTTCAAAAAAGATATTGGTAATAAGTCATTTTTACGAGAAGAATACCTAAGATTTGCGACAGAAATGTGGAAGCTTTCAGATAGTTGAGATAAAAAATAAACACTTGGGAATAATCTGAGATCCATAGTTCATTTTGTAAGTTGTTGATGTTTTGTAACAATAGATGGATGGTTGAGTGTTAATGTTTGAGAGAGTCTTCTTGTAACCTTATGTATATAAAAGTTGAGTTTGTTGCCGTGGATGTATGTTTTTTTCAAAAACCGAACGACATTAAATATATCTTGTGTATGCTTGATTTTAACATTCTTGCTCTTAGCACTTGGTTTTAACAGTCTAGTGTAGAGAAATATTCAACCAAGTTGTGGCATTTGAGACATGGGTATGTAAGTGGGAAAAGATTTATTGAGCTTAGCAAACAAATGTTGTTGGGCACTAGCACAGTTCAAAAGTTAAACTTTTTACGAAGGTTGTATGTTAGGTAAAATCACGAGGGTCCGGTTCGTGCTTAGTAACCATACAACTAATGATTTTCTTTAATATCTTCATTTGGATCTTTAGGGTCTGGCATGGGAACCCGATATGGGTGGTGCAATTTAATTTCTGTATATGTTGATGACTACTCTAAAATAATATGGGTTATAATTTTGAAGACTAATGACAAAACATTGAATGCTTTTAGAAACTCGGAGAAGTTGGTAAAGAATCAAACTGTGAAGATGTTAAATGAGTTACAGACTGGTAGTGGATTGGAATATCTGAATAAGGCACTCACTAGCTATTGTACTAAACTTGGCATCGCTAGACACTGAACCCTGAGAGGAACTCCCCAACGGAATGGTTTTGTTGAAACAATAAAGTGAACCTTGTTGGAAATGATTAGGTGTATGATACAAACAACTGAAATATGCCGAAAGTTCTTGGGATAAGTCGTGATTACGGCTGCATATATCATCATAATAAATCCAGTTATGAAACTGGATTTTCTTTGTTCTCAAGAATCCTAAAGTGGACAGAAACCTTAGATGGATCATTTAAGACTGTTCGAATGTGTTTCCACATACATGTAAAGAAGAACAAGCATCAATCGAGAGCATTAAAAAGTTTGTTCCTTGACTATCCGAAAGTAGTAAAAAGGTAAAGTTAGTGGTTCATTAAACCTAGACATCAAAAGGAATTGATAAGCAGAGACATCGTTTTCAATGAGGAGGATATACCATCGGTTGGGAAGACCAAACCTAGTACACCAAGATGAGATGTGAAGTTGATGATAGGCCTGATCAAAAGATTAAAGCTTAAGATAAATTTGCTGAATATGATTTAAAAAATGGTCCAACTTTGGTTAATATAAAGGAAGTTCACCTATTGCATACGTCCGAAGATGACCGAGAGTCTGATATTCTAGAGCCTTTGAATGATTAGGCTAGAGAGCAACATGAACTTGATAGTTATCAACTGGTGAGAGATAAATAATGCAAACCTATAAAGCCACTATAAAGGTATGGTTTTGTGGATGTAATAGGTTATACTTTATCAATGAATGCATAGAGATTTCACTGAACCTGAAATTTATCATGATTTTATACAAATCAGTGAATAAGCCGAAGTGGTCGAATGTTATAAGAGAAGAATTGAGATCTCTCAAGAAGATGGGTCATGAGCCTTTTGGGAGTAAATGATCATTCAAAAGTAAGAAATGTATTCAAGAAGATGGATTTTTCCTAAGGGTTTCATGTAAAAGAATGGTGTTGATTTCAATGAGATATTTTCACTGATTTTGAAACAAACCTCAATAAGGGTTTTGCTGTCAGTTGTTGCTAAATTTGATCTTAAGTTATATCAAATGGATAAAAGACCAAACCTTGTTCATATATATATATATATATATATATATATATATATATATATATATAATTACAGGAGACCATCTACATGTCTCATCCGAGAGGTTTTGAAGAATGGAAATAAGAAGATGTGTGTTTATTGAAGGAACACCTATAGGGGCTGAAACATTCCCCAAGGTAGTATAGTAAAATATTTGATTATTTTATGAAGTCCATCAAGGATGTAAGCAGCTGTTATGACAATTTTATCAATTGTAATTAGGAAACACATGTTGAGAAACATATTATGGTTCTATTTTATGTGCAAGATATTCAAGTAGTTGGAAAGGACGTGAAGATGATTGAAACAATAAAAAAATCAGATGAAAGAGGAGTTTAAACTATAGTATATGAGGATGCTAGAAGAACACTTGATATTGAGATCAAGACAAACATGTCGAAAGGGTAATTATTCTTATTTCAATAAGAATACATACATAAGGTTCTTATAAAGTTTGGAATTTTAGAAGCCAAAGAGTTTGAACTCTTATTGGCTCCAAATACAAACTTAGTTATACTCAAGCACCAGACAAGAAGTCCATGCATGAGATACCTTGTGTAAATGTAATTGGAAGCATAATGTATCCTATGATACACGCGAGACATGATCTTGCATAATTTATTAGAAGTTTTAAACAGTTTTTTGTCAAATCAAGGAAAGCTTCATTAGCAGGCCCTTTAGTGGTCCATGAAAATACTAGAAGAGTTCAGATAATTTTTTTTTGTTATAATTAGAAGGATACAAATGATAAAATTTTAATATGGTATTTTGAATCTGATTATGCTTGATGCCTTGACACAAGACGGTAAATTAACTCTGGTTATGTTCAATGCCTTCACCCTCTTGCTCTTACAATTCACACAACTTTCACAAAAGCTCAGTTTCTGAACTACGTTACCATATAATATCCCGTGTTAATTCGTTCACCAAGTACCTGCTCACTTAAATGTTAAAGTCTAAGATGCCAAAATTGGATAGAATATTTCTCTACACTAGCTATTTCCCCAACTACTATAGAGCCTTCCAAATCTAAAAGTCTGTTAGTTTTGTAGTTATTCATTACAAAAATTTCTTAGTTTGGCGTATCCACCCTTATATGTAAACTATTATTCATATAACATCATAATAGAAAGAAGGTTGCATTTAACTTCGGGTACATACGTTACATTGTTAACCATTCTCTTTACAAAAATTGAGCCGAATAGTTTGTACCTCTTTGATAACACATGATTCATCATTCTCAAGGATAACTCTTACACCTTCAAACAATTTCAGTTCTTCAAAAAATATTTATTGGAAGTCATCTGGAATAACAAGCCTAAATCCAACACCTATTCATCATTTTACCTGTAAAAAAAAACCAGCAACATAGTCATAGTCGTCTGATAATATTGCAGCATCTCTAACTTTAACCTTAATTATATATATATATATATATATATATATATATATATAATTCATTCGATTCATTGAATTTATCTAGGTTAAGCTTCATGGAACTCATCTTTCTTGGATTTTCGGTTTTCAAATAAGGCTACTTTCTCCAACATTCTGATTGTTATTCGATCTACGTCTGTTAATCCATGCTTACTACACGACTTCTTGGAAAATCCATTCTTTATATTACAACTCTCAATGTGTTTGATGGAAACAACAAATAAAAGAAAAATGTAACGAAAAGAAATGCACACGACAATATTTTAATAGAGTTCGGATTGTGGAAATATGCCTACGTCCACGGTAGAAGATATTTTGTTTTTAAGGAACGTACAATATGATTTCAAAACACAAAACATCATTCACTCTATGTTACAAAACTCTCACAATTTACAAAGTTAATGTGATTCACATAACTCTCTCTTTAATGTTTATCTCTCACCTTACTTCATTCTTTAAAAGACCAACCTCCGTTCTTCGTGCTTAGAGAATTAAAAGACATGTGATTGAATCGACACTCCGTCTTCAATCAATCGATCACGCGACTTGCTTTTGGTTTTTGTTGTTTCTTTAATTTATAACCTTCTTAAGTAAAGTCATAGCTTTACCTCATATCAGATGGTTCTAATTATATCCAAATACTGCAGAAGTTCGACATTAATATATTTAAATAAAAAACTATAATAAAACCTTAATACAATAGACCTTTGAGTTCAAACCGCTTTTATCAATGACTATAACAAATTCATAATACGATTGACGTTTAAAATTAAATCTCTTAACCAATGACTCATACTAGAATTATATTTACCAAACTCATATGAAGAAGCTTAGTTCCAATAGGAAATAAAACGTAATATTATCGAAGCTCCACCCGAAATAGTTTTGGTAGACTGTTTTCGCCCAACTTTACTGCCACATACTACGACTCCGGTCTACAGCCATGTATGTTTTGGTCCAACCCACTACAAACCTTTCAACTGATTCTCTACGAGAACGGTTTTTGGCTCAGTCTTTTCTTGTTTGTTTAAACGGCCACAATTCTTAACAACTCGTCTTAAATTTTAGATTTCAACAAACATCTCCTCGTCTAGATCACAACCAAAACATCACTCTGAAAATTTAATCAGTTCTTACCGCTACAAACATCGGTTGATTAATCGTGTACCCTTATAATTTTGATTGTAAGGGATGACATCTAACGTAAGGGTTTCACATGAAACTATGAAATAACACTTGAGTTAGAATATCTTTATAACACTTTGTATTCTAACCAATTTCAATTAGTTTACTTAGTAAAAAAGTCAAACCAGCGACTTATGTACATACCTCTCTCTTGCCGGTAGCTAAAAGCTAAAATTTAACTAATAATATGTGTACTTAATATAGTTAATAAATAACCGGACCATAATGTAATGAATTTGCTGCATTATTTTGTATTTAGAAGCCATGTTATAATATTATAAAATACATTATCATTTATATCTTCTTGTCTTCTTGGCCTAATTATTCAACGCTACACATTTACTCGGATATCATCAATGATTGGTATACTACTATAAAAGGAGGAGTTCTACATCTAATCTAATTGTATCTTTGCATAAGTCTAAAAGTACTACTTCATTCATCAAAGAGTGGGGAAAATGAAAAATATGTTTGTAGTGTTGGTTTGTATTGTCGTCCTACTAAGCGTTCCTGATAGTTGTCAAGCCGATTTAAGAAAAAATTTCTACCAAAATTCTTGTCCAGGAGTTGAAACTCTCGTGAAAGGTTTGACACAAGGTCACGTTTCTAGCGATGATGGTTTGCCAGCCGATCTTCTACGAATGCATTATCACGATTGTTTTGTTAGGGTATGTTTATTTTTTCTCAATAGATATGTTTTAGTTATAGAAACTTACATTTTATTGTTTTATAAATAGTAAACTTGACCAAACTCATTTTATCCTATATCCTTATTAAGCTTCTAATGAAATAGCTAGTAACATATTCTCATGTCTAAATTGAGTAAGTTTACGTGAGCAGCTAATATAAATCGAATTTTTCAGGGTTGTGATGCCTCTGTCTTAATAGACTCGACATCAGGCAACAGCGCCGAAAGAGATGCTATTCCCAACCAAACACTAGAAGGTTTTGAGGTTATCGCAGACATTAAAGCACAAGTTGAGAAGAAATGCCCCGGTGTAGTATCTTGCGCTGATATCTTGGCATTGGCTGCAAGAGATTCTGTTTCAATACAAGTGAGTTGCACACATCAAAATAAAATCTCTCTCTCTCTATATATATATATATAATAGAGAATTTTATTATGTAATTTACGTAATCCAACAGTTTTGAAAATTTCTATTAATTCATCAGTTCAAAAGGGATATGTGGCCGGTATTAACCGGCAGAAGAGATGGAAGGATATCAAGACAATCAGAAGCTTCATCGGATATTCCATCGCCATTCATGAATTTTCCTCAACTTATCCAAAACTTTAAGAACAAAGGTCTCACTGAACATGATCTTGTTGTTCTTTCAGGTAATAACAATGCATTAACCACAAACCATCCTAATTAGTTATTAAAAACCATATAATTAGTCTAACTGACTCAGTTGGTACTTCGTATGACATTCTTGGAATATTTTTGAAGCTTTGAATACGAGCCGGAGGTTTATTATGTAATGACTTGTATAGATGACCAAAATATTAGTATTTAACGCGAAATGATTGTAATATAGGTGCGCACACCATTGGAAAATCCCATTGTGGTGCCGTCAGAAGAAGACTATACAACTTTACGGGAGCAGGAGACCAAGACCCTGCTTTAGACGCAACTTACGCTACTTTCTTGAAATCCAAATGTCCCAACACGAACGAGCGAGTAATAACAGTAGAGATGGACCCAAATAGTTCTATAGACTTCGATACCAGCTACTACACTACTGTTAAACAGCACAAGGGTCTATTTATGTCAGACGCAGCTCTTCTTACCGACAAGACTTCTAGTAACATTGTTACTGAGTTGACTGATAAAAACACATTTTTCACCGAGTTCTCTCAGTCGATGAAAAGGATGGGTGCTATCGAAGTCTTGACAGGTACCGCCGGGGAGATCAGGAAGAAGTGTAATGTTATTAATTAATCTCAAAGTTTTATGTTCCGCTTGTCTGAATTTGGTGTAATAATTCTACGTTTTATTTCCGTGTTAATGGTATGTCTCCTTTTATCCAAAGATAAAGGACTAGAGCCATGACAATCATATGAATAAAAAACTTATGTTCCTTTTTCCATTTATGAGCTTTTATTTGACATGTGGCTAAATGATTTCAACTTTGTGTTAAAAAAAAAAATTGGTGAAAAGAAAATTTTAAATAAATGTAAATAGTCATACAAGAAATCTGGGGCATACTATGCCCGAGGAGATACAATCGACTGAAATAAGCCAATAAGAGTCTACAATCAAGATAAGAAAATGATAAAGAAACACAACGTAAACATAGGAAGTCGTAAACAACTCTGAATAATAACTCGACATAATCGAAGCTCGACCCTTCTAGTGGAGTGAGATCATCTGGGAGACCTCTGGCAGACAAGGAGCGAGACAAAAATCCTGCGGATATAAAGAAGAGTAAGAAGATAAATCATTCTAGTTACTATGGCCAGCTAATCTTGGTGCCCTAGAACCTGTAGCGAAGGTCTGCTACTATACGATGGGAGATTAAGGAATCTAGGGCAGCAGCGGAACCAAAAATTCTTGAATTCCGCTCTTTCGAGACGCGGTAAATGACCGCGCCAAAGCAAGTCCGCCAGGGAATATGGTCACGAGAGTTAGACCATTTTGACGCCTCGCAAATCCAAGATTTCCAGCACGAAAGTGAAAAGGGGAAGCCAAGTTTAGTACTAGCAAAGGTCCAAATATTCTGAGTGAAGCTACATTCATAGAGAATATGAGGGATAGATTCAGAACCAGAATTGCAGAGGACACATTCAGTTGGGGTGTTGAGGCCCCAACTGAGGAGTTTGTCCCTGATAGCAAGCTTTCCTAAGATAGCAAGCTAAAGAATAAAGGAGTGACGAGGAATGTTATATTTGTTCCAAACTAAACCGGCCCACCCCACGTCAGGGGCGGGCATACGAATAGCGTTGTACGTGTCCTTGATAGTGAAGAAGATGCTTCAAGATTTTGCAGTCCAGTATGAAACATCGATAGAGGCGATGTTTGGAGGAGAGAGAGTGAGGATAAGGTTATGAATTTCCAATAGATGCAGTCGACTTCGAGCTCTCGTCGGTCGGATATCAGCAGGCCAGTTCCAATTACCGTTGTGGATGATGTCCGAAACCTTGAGGTTATTTCCCAGACGAGAGTCATTAATGATGTTGTCTCCATAATGAGATGCCAGAGTCTTAGAAAGGAGCCAAGGGTCATGCCAGAAGGAGGTACTTATACCGTTGCCAATAGCCACCATGTACAAGTTACTTGCCAAATGGCGAAGACGAAGGATTTTCCTCCAAATCCACGAAGGGGAGGAGCTAGTAGGGTTATTCCAGAAACTATTGTTTTTAATTTTTTCAGGTTTAATCCAATCACACCAAATGTAGTGATTTTTATTACTAACAATAGACCAAAGATGCTTAAGGACAACCGCCTGATTCCAAATCTTTAGATTTAAAATCCCAAGGCCGCCCTCTTTGTAAGGAGAGGTTACGGAGGTCCAGGCAACTTTTTACCCATGGAGTTTCATGGTCGGTCCCGACCAGAGGAAACGAAAAAGGTATTGGCTTAGCTCTTTGATGATTCTAGAGGGAATAATAAAGATAGAGGACTAGTAAACCTGACCATCAAATAAGACAGACTTAATCAGCTGAAGCCTTCCAACATAAGAGAGATACTTGGAGGTCCAAAAATCAATATGATTAGTGATCTTGTGAAGAAGATGTCGACAGTCAGAGTGGGTTAGCCTACCAGTTATAAGGGGGACTCCCAGATATTTAACTGGGAGAGAACCTTCCGGGAAGCCCATAATAGGCATGAGGCTAGACCTAAGAGAGTCCTCAATACCCGAAAGGAAAATATGACTTTTTTAAGGGGTTGACTTTGAGACCGGATAACAGATAAAATTCGTCCAGAGCCTCTTTGATAAGAAAGAGGGATTTAGTGTCCCCGTGGCAGAAGATCATTAGGTCATCTGTAAAGCAGAGATTGATGATTTTAAGCTTTTGGCACTTCCAATGAAATCAGAAGTTTTTATCGTGGCTCTTCTCTTTGAGTAAACCAGAAAGGACTTGCATGCTGAGGACAAAAAGGAAAGGAGATAGGAGGTCTCCTTGTCTAAGTTCTTTTCTTCCATTAAAGTCACCAAAGGGATCTCCATTAATGTTAATGGAGTAAGAGGGAGAAGAGATGCATTTGACTATCCAAGTAATCATTTGATCTGGAAAGTGCATCGCTACAAGGATGTCAAGGACGAGATGCCAACGGACATTATCAAAGGCTTTCATGATATCAGTTTTAAGAGCTATCCTTTTGCCCGCGGCATTGTTGTGATATCCTCTCAAGAGCTCTTGGGACAATAAAATGTTATCAGAGATATTTCTTCCCGCAACGAAAACCGATTGGGAAGGGTCAATAAGGTAAGGAAATGAGTCCTTAATTCTATTGGCTAGAATTTTAGAGATGATTTTGTAGACAACATTGCAGAGAGCAATAGGTCTAAAGTCAGCTGGCACAGAGGGAGAGTCAATTTTGGGAATGAGGGCAATGGAAGTTGATTTCCAAAACTTGTCCAAAGTTCCCAAATGAAAGAACTCAAGAACACCATTACAGATGTCAGGATCGATTGTATTCCAGGTAGACTTAAAGAAGGAAGAGTTATACCCATCAGGTCCAAAAGATTTGTTACTATCGATACTGAATAATGCAGACTTAATTTCTTCACAAGTGATTTCGAGAATCATTAAGTCACTATCAGTATTTGTAACTTTGGAGGTAAGAAGAGAGGAGATTTTATCCAGACATGAATAGATAGAAGAATGCTTAGTACCAAAAGAATTCTCGAAATATTTAACAATGACTTTAAAGACACCAGCAGGGAATAGATGGTACGTTGTGCCAACGATAATTGACTTTAATATATTTCAAAAGAATTACTGTTTTCTACAAATATAACCAGCTAAATTCAATTATTAATAAATATATATAATACAAAACACTAACTCAAACAAACAAATACTATTTAAATTTCAATAAATATTAATACAAAAGAGTTCTTATAACTCAGCCGCTAAAAGATATGTTTAGCTTCCACTCACATTTTTTTTTCCTAGTGCTTTATTGTCTCTCTTTTCCTTTGATTACTTACTCGTATTTTCCTGGTGTTTTATAGTCCTTTTTTTCCTTTTAATTATATATTTCATGTTTCGCCTTCAAGTGGTAGGTCTAATAAACTATTCATAGAACTATGAAAAGATTTAAATCCACTATTTTAGGAGATATGGATGATTTTAAATTTAATCACAAATTCACATTCCAGCAAGAATATAATCTTAAAATAAACCTCAAATATAGTCTCAGCACTCCGATTCATTACAAAAGGATATTATTATTTAATAGCTTTTGGACGAGCGTTCTTAAATAGACTTTCATTGGACGTTAGGATCAAGTTTATAATTTAACACTTCCATTTAAATTTGATTATATGTTTTTTAGTAAGATTTTTTAATTTTTTGAAGTTTCTAATTTTTATTGGTCTCGTAAAATTATTGGCAACTTATCATTGTGTTTTCACATATTCAATTTGCACATCTTTTCTTGCAACAAATTTTCTTATATAATGGTGGCAGATATCAGCATGCTTACTTCGATCATAGAATACTCGAATCTTAGCTGAACTAATGGCCGACTTATTATCGACATAAACCTTAGTCAATTTTTTTGTGTTAAGCATATCTCATATAAGAGATATTCGAAGCCAAATTGCATGACTAACACATGTAGTAGAAACAACATATTATACCTCACATATGGTCAATATAACAAAGAGTTGTGTCTTTGACATTCATGTAAAAGCAATGTTTGCCATGAAAAATACTAATTTAGTAGTTTTCTTTCGATTATCTATGTCTCCATCCAAATCATTATCGATATAACCAACAAAATTATAATCATTAAAAATGAATAGAGTAAGCCATAGTCAATTGTACATTTTAGATAGCGAAGAATTCTCTTCATAGTTTTGAAATGAATTTTTGTTGGAGATTAAATGTAGTGACTAACAAATCCAACTACATTGCAAATACCCCGCCTTGTGCAAGTTAGATAGCATATACTTCCCACGTAAATTTTGAAAAATGTTGGATTTACACTTTTACATTCTTTATGTTTGGATATTTTGACTCTGAACTGCATGGGTGTCCTTATCGGCTTATCGTTCTCCATAATAAAACTCTTAAAGATATAATTTGTATAGATTTCTTATAACATAAAAATTCTATCATTTTATTTCTTAACTTCAACGTTAAGGTAGTACGCCATGAGCCCTGTGTTTGTCATCTCGAATTCTTTTGTCATCACTTTTTTGAACTTTATTGAAGATGTATCGTCTGCTTTTGATAAAGATCAAGTCATTCACGTAGAGGAACACAATTAAATTATATTCATCTCTGATCTTGGTATATAGAGCTTGTTCGTATTAAAATTTTGTGAAGTCATTCTCTCATAAATACTTGTCGATTCTACTATTTCATTCCTTTAATGCTTGTTTAGCCCATAAAGAGCTTTCTTTAGATTCAAAATCTTATCTTTGTGACCTATAAATTTGTAGCCTACTAGCTGTTAAGTGTAGACGTTTTCTCTAAAAAATATATTTAGAAAGGCTGACTTTAGATCTGTTTGTTGTACCTTCCACTTATTTTGATATGCATAACAAATTATTAGTCTAATAGTTTTTAACCGGGCATTGAGATCAACTACTTCATCATACTCAATTCCAACCTTTTTTACTATAGTTTTTTGTAACCAACATCGATTTGTTTTTTAATACCCCTTAACATTTCGCTATGTTTTGTATACTCATCTGAAAATGATTTCTTTTTACCTTTTAGAATATGAAGCGAGTTGCAGTGTGTTGTTCTTTGCGAATGGATCTAATTTTCCTTCCATCACGTGTATCCGCTTTTTTTCTTGTGCAACTTCCTCAAATTTCAGTGGTTCACAATCAGGAAATATACTAAATAGTTTAAGTTTATCCAATTGTTCGCTTTGCTTATAAAGATCTCTATGACTTCTTTTATGTTCCAAAACTTCTTAATTTTGACTACCACTTGACGATGATGAATGTGATAAGTCTCCATGAGTAGATGATGTTGGTGAATCATGTGGATTTGCAAATTTATCTATTACACAGTTGTTGTTTTCTCATCTTCTTAAACCATGGGAAAATTGAATTCATATGTATGAGCCTCAAACTCTCATTCACCATCTTCATCAAATAACACGCATCGGCTTATCACAACCTTCTTATTGTTTGGATTATACAACTTGTAAGTTTTTGAACTTGATTCGTAATCTATAAAGATAAAGCTTTTGCTTTTATCATCCAACTTGTGGTGTTTTTATCCAAGCCCTTCTTGTTGGAGATCGGTTGGACAAGTCGACCGCACATGCAACTTCTTGTGCCTAAATTTCTGTAGGAAGTTTTTTCTTTTTTAGCATGCTTCGCACCATATTGAGGATTGTTTTGTTCTTCCTTTGAGTCATATCATTTTGTTAAAGAGATTAGAGAACTGTCAATCGATGTTGAATTCCATTCACTTCACAAAACTTTTGGAATTTATTGGATGTGAATTATCTTCCTTGTTCATATCACATTGTTTTAATCTTATTTCCACTATCATTTCCAAAACCTCTTTAAACTTCTTAAATATTCCAAATATTTTTAATTTATATTCCAAAAAATATACCCAGGTTTGTTTTGAAAATAATCAATAAAGATAAGTAAATAATTAGTTTTACCTATATAGCTCGATTAGATTATACCACACATATCGGTATGAATAAGCTTGAGAGGTTTCTTCTCTTTTGATTATGACTCTTTGGAAAGCTTCTTCTAACTCTCTTCCTAAGTAAACATCTTTCGCATAGTTATCGAGGATGATAACTCAAACTTGTAAATTTTAGATGCCCAAATCGAACAAGCCAAGCCATAAACCATATTTGTAACAAGTATTTAGACAATTTGCAACATCATTTTGAATATTCAAATATAGGGATGGCAACGGGTTGAGATGGATGCGGGTATCGCTAAACCCGTAACCGATCTCGTGTATATTTTTCCAAACCCATACCCTAACCCCGTACCCGTCGGATAGTAATATTTTTTTCTCATACCCGAATCCGGGGGGGTTCGGGTACCCATCCGCGGGTATCCATTGAATTTATGGTTTTTTTTAAAAAAAACTAACCACTGGTCTCTAGATTTAAGCCAATTCTACAAAATAAAACACTTCAACCTAATGCTAATTGTTATCTATTAATAATTAATACATAGTTTTGGTATATGTTAGTAAATCATTTTCTTCTAATTTAATTAGTTATATTATTAGTTCGTCTTGAGTTTGATACTAATGGCAGAAAAAAGAAAATATGTTTAAAAAGTATAAATCATCAAATTTAATATTTAAATCTAGAATATTATTTTGTGATCTATTAATAACTGGTATATGGTAGTAATTTTTTATTTAATAAATAATATAATTATTAGAAAAAAAAAGAAAAAGTGTTTTAAAAAGGAGAAATTGAAAAATCAAATTTAATATTTAAATGTTGAAATGTTGAAATATATCTTTGAAAATATACGGTATCTAGCGAAAATTAACAATAATTTTTATTTTTATAATGTTATTAATAATTAATATATGGTTTTGGTATATGTTAGTATTTTTAAATTTAATTTATAATATTAATAATATTAGACCGATATTGATAGTATCAGTTTTTTACAGAAAAAAAAAATTATTAAAAGATTTTTTTTAAAAACAAATTTAATGTTTAAATAGAATAATATTTTTCAAAAATATATTCTATATATTAGTAGATAATATATGGTTTATGTGTTGAAAAATACAAATATTAATATTAATAACTTTATTTTAAAGCTTGATAAATAATATTAAATAATATAATATTTTATATAATATTAATTTAATGGGTATCCATCGGGTATTATCCAGTGCGTCGGGTTCGGGTTGGATACCCGTGGGAAATTTCTTAAACCCATAACCCATCCCATACCCGGCGGGTAGTAAATTTTCAAACCCACAACTCATCCATGGAAAAATTTTAAAACCCATAACCCATCCCATCGGGTCGGCTCGGGTCGGGTCGAATTCCCGCGGGTTTGGAAAAAATTGTCATCCATATTCAAATATAACATTCTATTCTTTGATATTTGAACCTTAGATATTAAATCGTATTTTCCATCTCCTAGAAAAAGACTATCAGTTTGCATATGAATATTATAGCTGTTTTTAGAAGTTATCTCAAACTCAAGATGTTACATTTCATATTAGGTACACAATCAATATTTTAAATTAATTGGTGACTATAATATTTTGCATGAATAAGAATGTTAACTTTTATTTTCACTAATATTTTGGAATCATTTCCAAAGGATACTTTACGACTAACTGCTTCATTAAGCTTTACAAATATTTTTCATTTCCCACACATATGGTTGCGTGGACCGATGTCAAGATACTGGGTTTTATCTTAGCCTTTATAATTGTCTTTGTATGTTAGTAACAACATACCATTCTCTTTGGTTTTGTTCTTCATGTAATTGGACTTCTCCTCAACTATATTGTTGGGAAATTTACTTTCTGAAGTATAATATTCAAATCTTTGACATTTATAGCATTGAACTTGAAATTTATCATATCTCAAGTTCATATTTATTCTTCCATGGCCTCGCGTTGAGATTTTTGGTTTCTCGTTGTTATTGTTGGAATAATAATATTTTTAATTTTGAATATGTCCATGACCATGACTACTGTAAGACCCTACTAAACGGACATGGTTATAATGGGGGAAATACACTAGCAAAAGGGAGAAACATATGCCACGAAGACACAAGCGCGGAGGAAACCGGAAAAGACACAAAATAAAATTGGAGTGTCACAGTCTAAGGCGGGTTGGTGCAAAGAGGGGCGAAAGACATGGAACAAACTCGGTCAGGTGCACTGGAGTGGAGCCAAGTGAGCAGCCTTGACAAATTCCAGTAGCTAATAGGCGAAACAAGGAGATTTATCGCGGGGAAGGCCAAGTGCTAGGCCAAGCCGAGTGATGAAAAGCTTATGGGGGAAAATGAAGTCAAGCGAGAGTTGCGGTAGGGTAAGTGCAGACAAATTGGGCGCTAGGGACAGTGTGGAGTCATAAGAGGCGAAATGAATGGATAAGCATGAAGAAAAAAGGTTTAGATCGATGTATCAATCAAATTGGAGTTGTTGTCACGCAAATAGCGTTGGTGGCCGGCCATAAAGCAGCGGTGGCCGGTAAAAAGTGGCCGCCGCCGGCCACAGAGTCATCACGGTCGGCCAGACCGGGCCACATGGCCAGACAACTATGACAGATTGATAAAAAGGGGAAAACATCGGTTAAAAGCGATATTTTTGGGGGTCAAGCTATCCTAAACAATTCCTATGATAGTTAGGGTCCACCAGGTCGAAGTCCAAGTTTAATTGACCATGGGAAGTACCAGTTCTCCAATGGAGCGGTTCCAAACCCACCTTGTGTAGAGGGAAATCTACGGGTCCAAAATGGATAAAATTTGGTGGAGTGATGCGCAACATGTTTAGGAAAGTGGTTGCAAAAGATAGACCGAGAAAAGCATAGTGTGATATGACTTGGCATATGCGGTACCGGTTCTGGCCCATCGTGACCCGATTGTGGCCCATTTTGGGGACAAAACGGCACAAAACTCGGGATCTCTAGGCAAATGACAATTTTTCCCATGTCAAATTTTCAAGATGGATAAAATAACTACCCACTAAGGTAGTGGGTAAGTTTAAGTTGTTTTGAGTTGTTTTGCTTTACCTAACCCTAAGGAGAAAGAAAGGGCACTAAACCCACTAAGTGAGTGGGTAGTTTCAAGCTTGTAGTGGGTAAATTTCGGAGGCTATAAATATGTAACCCCAGCCACTGAATAATTTGGTTGAGAGAGTACTTTAGAGAGAGCTAGAGTTAGAGAGTTAGAGTTATTCTCTAAGAACTTGCTAGTGCAAGGTGTAACCCGTTATCCTCTTATTTATATAAGTACCACCGGAGTGGTTGTCCTAAATTGTGTCTTAAGTGTATTTCCAGTTCAAAAATAACCTCCTCTAAAATACTAAGTGTTGATCTTAGTGTGAGTTAGGCTGACTAAAGTTGGAAACTTTAGGCCGCACAAGCGAAAAATTTCCTTGTCGGTTTTGACCCTGTGACAAGTGGTATTAGAGCACTAGTTGTTGTTTAGGTTAGGATTTGAGTAGAGTTGAAGTCCAAAACAGTAGCAACATATGACGGGAGGTGCAGCGATGGAGATTTTGAAGGAAAGGATCGCAAGACTGGAAGGGATAGTGGATAGCGGGCAATGCTCTGAGGGAGGTGGCCAAACAAGCTCGGTGGTCATACCGGACTTGGTGGAGGAAATGGCCAGCCTCAAGACTCTCTTCGAGAACCATTCGGCCAAGGTGGATAAAAGGATAAATAACTTCTGGGCGAATGAAGAAGAAGACGTGGAGAAGATCAGTAACTGCTTTGAGTTGATTGAAACTGAGATGGCGAGGATAATGGCATCTATCCGAGAAATGAAGAAGGATTTTGGAGGGCATAAGAAGGTTAAGATTCCGGACCCTAAGATCTTCCTTGGCAAAAGAAATGCTAAGAATTTGGAGAATTTCATTTGGGATCTGGAGCAGTGGTTCAAGAACTCTCAAGTTGCGGTGGATCGTGAGGTTGATGTAGCAACCATGTATGTTCGAGAAGATGCAAAACTTTGGTGGAGAACAAGGGTGAATGATAATACCCGACCTAAGATCATAGTATGGGAGGATCTTAAGAAGAAATTAAGGGAGCAATTTCTACCGACGAATACATCGTTCTTGTCTAGGGAGAGACTGAAAGGCTTGAAGCAAATTGGTACGGTGCAAGCCTATGTGAAAGAGTTTTCATCACTTATGTTGGACATAACCATCATGTCGAAGGAGGACAAGCTGTTTAATTTCATGACTAGTTTACAAGTATGGGCTTAACAAGAGTAGCGGAGGAAAGGCCCTAAGGACATACAAGCAACTATGGCCGCAACATTGGCCTTAGTGGACTACCGCGCCACTAGTTCTAACAAGGAGACAAGGTCAATGGAAAAGACCGGGATAAAGAAGAAGAAGGGAGTGGAAGAGGAGCGTCAAACCGCGAAGAAGGAGTGGCCCAAGAAAAAGGACCCAACGACGTTCTCGGGGTGCTTCATTTGCGAAGGACCCCATCGAGCAAGAGACTTCCTACAGAATGGATAGATTTAGTCCATGATGGCGCAAGAAAAAGAGGATGAGGAAGACGGAGAAACAAGCCAGTTTAGTCTGTTAGTCCTCACGTAGATATACGAGTGTAGTTTGTGCAAGGTCTTGAGGAGGAAATAGGGGTTAGACCAACCAGCGGAGGACAAGCCTAGAACCAAGGAGAGGAGAGGCGGAGTGGAGTTTGAGAGAGAGAGAGAGATAGAGAGATAGAGAAAAGAAAAAAAAGAGAGTTCGATCTAACTTATGTTTGTGTTACAGGTTTAAAGAGAAATTCGGGGAGGTCAAGTAGTTGAGTTACTTAGGAAGTCCAGTAGAGGCTGAGTTTAGAAACATCGAGAAAGCATGAAGGTGATCAAACGCAATCCTTAGCATTCTTAGGACTGCGGGTTTGATAAGGGCATTGAACCAATTAAGTGGGGGAGGTTTGTAAGAGCCTACTAAAGGGACATGGTTATAATGGGGGAACGACACTAGCAAATGGGAGAAACATATGTCACGAAGGCACAAGCGCGGAGAAAACTAGAAAATATACGAGAGAAAATTATAGTGTCACGGTCTAAGGCGGGTTGGTGCAGAGAGGGGCGAAAGACATGGAACAAACTCGGTCAGGTGCACTAGAGTGGAGCCAAGTGAGCAGCCTTAAGAAATTCCAGTTTCTAAGGGGAGAAGCAAGGAGAGTTGGCACGGAGAAGGCCAAGTGCTAGGCCAAGCCAAGTGAAGGCAAGCTTATGGGGGGAAATGGAGTCAAGCGAGAGTTGCGGTAGGCTAAGTGCGCACACATTGGGTGCTATGGACATTGTGGAGTCATAGTAGGCGAAAGGAATGGATAAGCATGAAGAATAAGGGTTTAGGTCGATGTATCAATCAAATTGGAGTTGCTGGCACGCAAATGGCATTGGTGGCCGGCCAAAAAGCAGCGATGGCTGGTAAAAAGTGGTTGTGGCCGGCCACAGAGTCATCACGGCCAGCCAGATCGGGACACATGGCCAGACAGCTAGGGCATATTAATAAAAAGGGGAAAACATCGGTTAAAAGCGAGATTTTCGGGGGTCAAGCTATCTTAAACAATTCGTATGATAATTAGAGTCCACCAGGTCGACGCTCAAGTCCAATTGACCATGGGAAGTATTGGTCAATTGGATGAAATCTACGGGTCCAAAATGGATGAAATTTCGTGAAGAGATGCGCAACATGTTTAAGAAAGTGGTTGCAAAAGATAGGCCGAGAAAAGTGTCGTGTGCTTTAACTTGGTACATGCGGTACCGGTTTTGGCCCGTCGTGGCCCAATTGTGGCTCGTTTTGGGGACAAATCAACACAAAACTGAGATCTCTAGGAAAATGACAATTTTTCTTGTGCCAAATTTTCAACATGAATAAAATAACTATCTACTAAGGTAGTGGGCAAGTTTCACGTTGTTTTGAGCTGTTTTGTTTTACCTAACCCTAAGGAGAAAGAAAGGCCACTAAACCCACTAAGTTAATGGGTAGTTTCAAGCTTGTAGTGGGTAAATTTCTTAGGCTATAAATATGTAACCCAAGCCACTTAATACGTTGGTTGAGAGAGTATTTTAGAGAGAGCTAGAGTTAGAGAGTTAGAGTTATTATCTAAGAACTTGTTAGTGCGAGGTGTAACCCGTTATCCTCTTATTTATATAAGTACCACCGAAGTGGTTGTCCTAAATTGTGTCTTGAGTGTGTTTCCAATTCAAAAATAACCTCCTCTAAAATACTAAGTGTTGATCTTAGTGTGAGTTAGGTTGACTAAAGTTGGAAACTTTAGGACGCACAGGCGAAAAAATTCTTAGTCGGTTTTGATCATGTGACAACTACAACGACCTCTACCTCTGCTTCAGACACATTAGTTTCTATAATTCTTGTAACTTTCATGCATATATTTGAGTTTTACTTTTAGGGGTTGCTCGGTGATCACTTGCTTCATTTGTGTTTTTGTTCATAAGTGTGTACTGATCCTAGATTTCTTCGATCATCATTTCCTCTAAGTTTTTAGTTTATTCAATGGTTACGATAATGTGCTCAAATTTGGGATCCAACACACAAAGTATTTTCTTTATAATTCTTATATTTTCTAACTTTTTTCTATTTCTTTTTCATTAATTAGAAATTGTTGTTACTCTTGATAAATATTTTGAAATATACACAAACACTTTCTTGTGTGAAGATTTAAATTCGCCTCTTAATATTTGAAGACTTACTTGTTTCATTTTTCTGACTTTATTATAAGATATATGTAACTTCTCGCACACTTTCTTGGCTGATATTGTTGTTAAGTGTTGAAAATTGAACGGATGATACACCATTTTTCATATCGCTCAATATGTCTAGGTTTTTGGAAACACAATTTTGGATGAGACTTGTGGTCTGATACCACTTTGATGCAAAAAAATATAAAACACTCACTAAAAAAACAACTACTATTTATATTTAGATAATGAAATATTACAAGAAAAATCTTACAACTCATTCTCTAAGAGATATATTTATCTTTCCCTCAAACTTTCTTTCCTAAAGATTTCTTGTATATATTTATCTCTAATTTCGAACTCATTTAATTTATTAACTTCAAGTGGTCGGTGAGATCTACTATTTATAAAATCATAGTGGAGATCGAGATCTACAGTTAAGAGATTATGGATGGTCTTACACTCCATAAAAAATATAGTCTTACATTCATCCTCAAGAAAATTATACATTGTACCTCCAATACAACCAAACTTATTACTTTATAGCTTATAGATGGGCCTTCCATCTATAAGCATATTGATTATGAATATTTTTGCCACCGAGTGAAATTGATCTAGACTCAATTTTTTCCCTTATTGGTTATGTATATTAATTTTTGGTTTTTTTGTCATCTTGCTGCCTACTTTTTTTATTAAAAAATATGGCAAGTCTCGTGTGGTGAAGTTAGCTAACTTGTAAACCGTATATGACAAGTCTCCAACCTATTTTTTTTCCCTAAAAAATATTTTTTCTCTAATCTTGCAGTTTGTTATACTTGCAGTATAATATTTTATACTTTGAGTGACTCTTGAAATACTCATATCTACCATTAAATATCTGCATATAAGCTTTCAAATTTAACATCATTAATCATAATCATAATTCTAAGCGATACAAAACTAACGAATACCCGCAATGCCTATCAAGTTTAACATCATTAATCATAATTCTAAAATGTGTATTAAAGAGAAAACTATTCTACATAACCTTTTGGATCATAAAAGAGTAGTTTAGAACCAATATTTGATCTCAGTTTTCTACGACTACATAGGAACGACATCATAGGTGTTCCAAGTAACAAAGTTTATTTGGAGGATATATTGTCCACTAACTTATTTTGGTATTTCAAAATGAGTGAGAATATTTTCTCTTATTTTCTGCACTTTGGTTGACTGAGTTTTAAGAATGTTACGCAACGAAGGGTAACTTTATTTTTTCGAATGTAGCGCGTGTTCGAAATGCCATTTATCTCATTTAGTAGACAATGCAATATATAATTTACGTTTGACAAATGGACGGTGAGTGAGTTTCTATTTATTTAAAGGCTCTACAAAAAAGATTTTTCGAGATAGACTATTTCAAACCACTTCTTATAAATATGTTATATGTCTTTTGTTGTTGGTTTTCATGACCACCAGTATAAGTTTATCCAATTTTTCTTTCAAGAACTCTATCGTGGTTATGTTTATTCATATCACTATATCTAACTTCTTTTATTAATAATCCAAATATTCTATAGGTGATGTTATGCCTTTTGTTAAAAACTCACGAAACTTATGGCAATTCGACATACCCTGCATAAACCGTATCGTACAAGTGCAAATATCTTTAGTCATTTCAATATCTTTAGCACCTTCTAAATCAAGAAAAAATATTTCTAAAGTAATATTTGAGATGTTATTATTGAATTTGTCAAACACCTTGTCACCAAATTTATAGTGTGCTGTAAGTCAATTATTTCGAAATGATCCTTTAATTGTTCCATGTTGTATTTTGACCAAACAATGCACTCTATCCCAAAACATATTAAAGTTAAACATGGTCGTACCATCAAAATGCTTCGGATTAGAATTAGTGTTCTTCATCCAGTATTTGTATTTCTGAAATGCATGAACTTGATAGTTTTTCACGTAACAAACTTATTAATTTAAATAATCAAATAAAATCGGAGTATTCACTTACTTGATTTCTTAAACGTTTGATATCGACAATGAAATCTGCTTCCTTTTAACCACCGCGAGTTCGTGTCATAATCATCTCGTAATTCGTATAACATTTTCACTCATCCTATATTTCATATTTTAAAATTATTCACACATATCGGAAAAAAATAATTATTAAATTTTCGTTATTTATAATAAAATGAACTAAAATAAATTTAATTGATAAGACCTAACGAATAAACAATTGGTTAATTATTTATTAGTTAAAATAAAAATAGTGAAATTAATTCACATTAGAATTTTTTTTTCCCAAGAAAGTATTTATTTATTAATATTGAAAGAAAATGTTACAAGAGTTTATGAGTCAATAGCTCAGTAATTTTTACAATGAAGAAGATTACAAAAGAGGTATCCTCTTCTTCATTACAACACACTTGAATTCACTTTATCTTCTTTATAGAGGAAAGCTTCATGTTCCATTTCTTGTGATCTATTCAACTTCTCCCTCCCTTATATGCTCCATTTCAACCTTTCATCCTTTACTTCTTAGCTGATAACCTAAGACCTGCAAAATAAAGATAAAACATATAGTCAAGTCTTACGACTTGCTAAACAATGTCAGATAATACACACATAACTGATATTAAGTATAACGAAAATTTCCTAGACCCAAGCTATCAGCCCTTAATATGCTAGCTAGCTCACTGAAATTATGGTGAGATTGAATACAAAAACTGTTTTTAACTTTCAAAGCATGTTTAGATAGCCAATCTGCAGCCAGATTTTGCTCCCTATAAATGTGTATAATTGTCATTTGTGAAACTATCAGCTGTCTACAATATAATAAACTATGTTCTAAGTACCAAGGACTCAAACCAGAAGCTAGTATATTGAACAAAACTAAGCAATCTAACTCAATATCAACTAATTTAAGATCATTATCATTACAGTAAGTTAATCCATTTAATAATCCAGCAATTTCTGCACAGATAGGAGAACTCTTTCCTATTACATCCCCTTTAGCCTTTATTATGTTGCCTAAACTATCTCTTATTATATATCCATAACTAGATTCACCGTTGCTTAAAGAAGATCCATCACAGTTAAGTTTGACACGATTATAAGCAGGCACTGTCCATTTAATGTACATGAAAGGTTTAATAAACTTTATATGATTAAAACAACCTAGCTGCTTAGCTGAACTAAAATCAGGAGACCAATGCTTCCTAGATAATGCATGAGCTAAATCTAAAGAAGTAAGCATTAACAAGATCTGCTTCACAATCTGCTTATGTGAAGAAGTAACATTACTATGCCTACATTTATTTCTAGCTTTCCAGATACACCAAATAATCATAGAAGGCAAAACAGTTCTAATATGAACTCTTTTAGGAGTTGATAGAAACCAAATATTTACAATGTGATTAATAGTCATGTGTCTTCCTATTATGATATTAAACTTTTCAGTAAAGAAATTCCATACCAGCCAAGCATTGTCACATGATACAAAAATATGATGCAATGATTCAGTGTTTTCACAGAACATACACTTACTAGCTAGATGAAATCCTTTTGATTGAAGAATAGTATCCACACTAATCAAATTGTTTAAGACTCTCCAAAGACAGAATGAGCATTTTTTAGGAGATATGTTGTTCCATATTTTGTCTTTAATAATAGATGTAAAATGTTTTTGCCTGATTTCTAACACAGTCTCTTTTAATTTAAATGAGCCATCACTAGACAACTTCCAAATAGCATAATCAGAAACATTTAGATTTATATGAGTTTTAATAATCCTATCAACATATTGCAAAGGCAAACTATCTTGAAGCTTAATTATATCCCAAGTATCATTAGTGATATATTTACTGACTTTTGTTTGCTGATAATGATGATAATTAGTATCAGTTAATAAGATTAGTGGTTTCATGTCATTCCATTGATCTAGCCAGAAATCTATATTACCATGACCTAATTTCCACCTAATATGCTTTTCTGCCTCTAGCCTAACTTCTAACATTCTTTTCCAAACTTTCGAATCAGTATTCCTTAATCTAGCTTGCAAAGGATGGATGTCATCACAATACTTAGCATGTAGCAACTTAGACCATAAGGAGCTCTTACTACGAAAAGAGAACCATAATTTATATACAAAGGCAGATTGAATATCTTCTAAATTCCTAAAATTAAGACCATTCTCCTTGAATGGCTTACATAAACCAGACCAGCTTGTCCAAAGCATACATCTATTAAGATCATTACATCCCCAAAGAAACTTATTTAAAAGCTTATTAAACCTAGAAATAACTTTTAAAGGAAGTTTAACAGATTGTAAGTAATATGTAGGATAAGACATAAGTACTGAATTAATTAATGTCATCTTACCACCAAAGGATATATGTTTACAGTTCCAGTCATGAATTCTATCCTTAACCTTATCTATTAAACCTTCAAAATGTTCAGCAAAGTTATTAGAATGAATTGGTATACCTAAATATGTAAAAGGTAGTTTAGAAAACTTAAATCCTAAGTAATCTTTAAGATGTTCTAGTCTGTTTCTGTTTATTTTAGATGAAGTTAGAAAAGAGGACTTTTCTTTATTTAACTGCTGACCAGATAACTGTTGGTATAAATCTAAAAAACTAATAAGGTTCTTAACACTAGGCAAAGATCCATTTAAGAATAATATTATATCATCTGCGTAGGCTAAACAGCTTATATTCAAATTACATCTCATACTATAAGGCTTGATTTTATCCTGATCTATCAACAACTTAATACCTCTGATAAAAAACTCTTCAGCAATAATAAATAGGCAAGGTGAAAGAGGATCACCCTGCCTAAGACCATTTTTAGACTTAAAGTACCCAGAAGTTATTCCATTAGTGATAACAGAAAAAGAGACATGTTCTATAGACTTTCTTATTAAGTTGATTACAAGATTATTAAAACCAAAGGCAGACATCACTTCATATATAAATCTAAACTCAATCTTATCAAAAGCTTTTGTCATATCTAGGCTTATAATAAGGTTATCACCTCTAGTTTTCCTATTTAAATCTTTAACCAACTCCTGAACTATTAATATATTATCCTGAATCACTCTATTCTCAATGTATGCACCTTGTTCATCAGAAATTATTAATCTTAGGAGCTTAGCTAACCTACTTTGAATCAATTTAGAAATTAACACATTAAACACAGAACAAAGACTTATTGGTCTAAACTGAGTCCAATATTTAGGTGATTTAACTTTAGGTATTAGACAAATCAAAGTGGAGAACATGCCTTTAGGTATATCTGAACACAAGAAATAACATTTAACAGCTTTATGTAAATCAGATTTATTTATATGCCAACAAGCAAGGTAAAATCTGGAGTTGAAGCCATCAACTCCAGAGGCACTGTTTTTATTTAGTGATCTAATAGTATCATATAGCTCTTCAAAAGAAGGTTCTTTCAATATACTATCATTACATTGGTCTGTTAAAATTTCAGGTATCACACTTCTAACAATGGACAAATCATTCATTGGTGAAATCTTGTTCAACAAGTCTTTAAAATAGCCTACAGCAGAGAGACCTATCAACTCCTCATTTTCTACCCAAATGTTATTTTCAAATATTCCATTAATTCTATCTTAACTTTCCTTTTCTTAACATAGTTGTGAAAAGTTGATGAATTGTTATCACCTTCAACAGTCCAATTAACATAACTTGTTTGACTCCAATAGATTTCTTCTTTTTCAAGCAAAGTTATTAAAACAGCATTCAATTCATTCAATTTCATTTGATTCTCAACACAATTATCCTCCTCAATCAAAATTTCAGTAAGCTTAAATTCATCCTCAACTTTATTAATGTTAACAAAAATATTACCAAAAACAACTTTATTCCAATTTTGTAGATGTTTTTTCAATCTCTTAAGTTTAGACCAGAAAACATACATATCAGAAGAGTCAATTAATGGTATAGACCAATTACTTTCTACAGTTTTCAAAAAATCATCATGCTTTAACCACATGTTTTGAAATCTAAAGGATGTTTTTTGAAAGTTACTTTGTTTTAAAATTGTTATTAACAGTGGAGAATGATCAGAGCAGGTTCTGGCTAAATGATCTACCCTAGTAATATTAAAAGAATCTCTCCAAAGTTCATTATATAAGCATCTATCTAGCCTTTTCCATTTATGCTTATTAGTCCAAGTGAAATTAGAACCTACATAACCTGGGTCTTCCAATTTACAGTCAAAGATCATTTCATTAAAATCATCTAGGCTTTTAGTATGCTGATTATTACATGCTCTTTGCTCACTAAAGTTAGATATAGCATTAAAATCTCCTACAACTAACCAAGGCAACATGTTAACAGATAGATTTCTTAGCTGATTCCATAGAACTAACCTATGACTAATATTACATTTAGCATACACAACAGTAAGTAAAACAATCTCCCTATATGCAGAGTGACTAATTCTAACATTTAAAAGATGTTCAAAGTTATCTAAAAGTTCAATCTTAAAACCATTTCTCCATAAAATCCATACTTTGTTACTTATGTTTGCCTGAATAGATTCAAAACCCAATTTAGAAAAAATTTCTAGACTTCTATCCACTGCCACCATAGGCTCTTGCAAAGCTAATATATTAATACCATGTCTCTTAGTTAAAATCTTAATTCTTCTAATAGTTTTAGAATTACCTAATCCTCTAACATTCCAATTCAACATTTTTAAAGACATTCTAAAGATTATTTTGAGGATCCTAAAGATCCTTTAGAGTTTCTGGTTTTAATAACAATTTTATTCCTAGAAGATCTTCTAAGCAAACTGTTCAGTGAAGGTTTATTCTTATTCAGTTTAGGAGATGCAGGCAAACTTAAATTACCATCACAGATTTTTCCTTTGTGTGAATTAGGGGATAGACTTAACCTATTTCTAGCTGGAACAGAGTCAAATTCATCTTCATTCTCATTCAATAAAGCATTAAAAGGATTATTTAAAGTCATGGATACAACTGCATTATCTATATCTTTTTTTGTAACATTAGCAGGTTCAAGTTGTTTAAAAGCAATTAGATTGTTCTCTATAAATACAACATCCTGAGAATTTAAAGCATCTAATATCATATCATTATCAACAGCAGAATCATGCTCACATGCAACATTATCAGATTCAGAAGTTTTAGATACAATTAAATTCTTATTACTTGGTTCACTCACTTGTGCATTACAACTATCAAAAGCAAGATTAATGTCATCATCAGAGGATACATGTTTACATGAAATGCTATTAATCATATCAGCACAACTTGCAGCAAAAGCATCATTCAAAACATTATTATGCAGAACAGTATCATGCTCACAATTTTCAGCAATCATCATGGATTTATCTATTGCAGATATACTAACATTATTATCAGTTGTTATATTATGCAGTGCAACCATGTCAGACCTATTAGTAGAAGCAACATTCAATTTATTAGGAGACTGGGACTTAACAACATTTACATTTGAAATTTGTCCACCAATATCACAAGATATAGCATTAACAGATGTTATATTCTGCATTGATTGAATATCCATGTTCATAGCAGATGCAGTATTCAAAGTATCAGACTCTATATCAGCATCTATATTTACACACTCAGTTTGTCTATCAATATCATTCTCAACATGCAAATTATTCAAAGCACCAGATTTATTATGAATATCAATATGAGCATCAACTAACAGTGTATGCCTATTTTCATGATTCTCATTTATTTCAGATTGCACATTAATGATAACTTCTTTATTATTAATAGATTTAGGCATCCAGACATTAGTACTCTTTTTATCCTTAGATTTGATCTCAATCTTTTTTAAGTTCTGAGTTTTCTTAAAATCTAAATCATCAGATTTACAATCACTATCCTTATGACCTAAATGCCTACATTTCCTAGAATATGCTGGTTTATTTTTATAGATTATGTCCTGCCAATAACCCTCCCTATCTCCAAAACAAACCCAAATCTTTTGAGGTAGGACACTAGAAACATCTAAAATAGTCCAAACTTCACAGTTATTGAAGCTAGCCCTATTCTTACTAGGCAACCACGTATTTAAAGGAACACCAACAGCCCTAGCTAAGTTTTCTATTGTATCTATATTATACATATACTCAGGTAATTTCGGAAAAGACACCCAAACAGGAGTAAGGGGAGATTCCCGTTTGGGATTGTAATCTGGACTCCATTTTAAAATCCTAAAAGTGTACTAACCCATAGATCTGACATTGTACTTCCAAAAAGTTTTTACATCCAACATATTTTCAAATTCAACAAAGACGTGCCTATAATCCATTGTATATACACTGTAATTTCCTAACAGTTTTAAAGAAGCTAAAAAACCTCTAAACTCTAACACAGAAGGACTACCATAAGAAAATTTAGCAATCAGTGTATACTTAGATAAAGAATTAAGGATAGACTTATCTTTTTCGCAAAACCTGACGTAGGTATATCCATCTTCGGAGCCAACTTCGACCTTGTCGTGCTTGAAACCCTTCGAAGAAACAAGACGCTCCTCCTTTCCCATTCTGACTGCTTCAGCGTACGATCTCGACGGTTGAATCAATTGCTTAGAAGACACTGAATCGTCTTTTTGTGGTTTTTTGTTCAGAGACTCGTTTCTTTCAAAAATCGGATTTTCAAAGAAACAAGCCTCTGTGATGATGTTATTTGGTAGATTATGTTGTGGCTTAGGCAAATTTTATTCTTCAAGATGAAGAACAGAGGATGAATTTGGCATTTTTTTTGTGGTTTGGGGCTAGATCTGAGATTGAATGGTGATGAAAGTGGCAGAGATACCACCTAGGGTTACGATATCAAAAGAGAAGCTGAGGTGAGAAGCTGAGAAGGTAGTCCTCTCAGATAGAAGGCTTGGCCATGGCCTTGAAATCAAGATCCGATTTAGGTTTTTTGGAGGCCTAAATCGATCTTCTCCACCCATAAATTTCTTATTTTCAAATAATTCACATTAGAATTCAGAAGCGATCATTATTATAAAATATGATATATTACCAAACAACGAGAATATAATTATTTTATATTCTTATACAATTACTTTATTGCTTTGTTTGCCGGTCTTTTCTGGTTTAGCAACATTAAATTTAGAAATCAATAACGACATTAAATTCTAACATCAAAAACTTATCTTTACTGGGATTGTGGCCTTTGATTTCTACCTTAATCATGCCTAAATTTGTTATAACCTCGTCTATGATCGTTTTTCCTCCTTAATTAATATCTAAATTTGTTTATAGCCCATGTATTATTGTTTTCCACTTGTTCCCACTTCCATATTATCATATGCCCCACATAATTGTATATATTGTAACGAATCGTCTAACTTAATTTTCTGATTTTGACAAAATTAAAACTATATAATACTTAAGTATTGATATATAATATTTTTGGCGTGTCTCCCATACCTATACTTCTATACGATATATAAATAGCTGACCATAATACATATTTTAACCATGCCATTAAACCAATCTAGTTATAATTTTAAACTATGAATCGCTGATTTTATCAAAATTCATTTATCTATCTATTCTTCTTTTAAATTCACTTATCTATGTGAACCCTAAAATTTATTTCATTTCAATTTCACGTATCTATAAGAACCCTAAAATGTCCAAACATGTCTAAAGTCATAAATAAGAACTTTTAAATATAATGTTAGATGGCGTGATGTGTAACGTTGATAGTTATTCGATAGGGACCGAGTGTCACCCTCATTAACTACAACCATATAATACGACCGATATTGGCGTAATATCGAATAGTTTATAGATATCAAGTGATATAATTATTAAAATCACAACATCAAATCATATGAGTCACGTATACTATCTTTCTAAGAATAATATAATATAATAATAAACCGACATTATAAATTTATAGAAAAATAATTATCAACTTAATATAGTATTCAGATCAACTTTGACCGAACTATCGCCGGTTCAATAAAACTAAAATATTCAGACGGACTTGAGTTTTATATATTAAAAAATATGACAATTTGTACTACTTGGTGAAAACTTGAATAATGTAAAAGCTGAAGTGTTATTTGATGAACTAACAGGAATGGTTAGACCTAATCCATGGGTTGACTTGACTGAGAAATTAAGATCACCCGATGGCTTGAAACTATTTATATAAATGAGAGTGTGCCCATGTTATGCCTATCCATTTATGAACATGTCTCGCCCTCGGTATTGATCGAAACATATAAAAAGTCATGACAGCTACATATATTATTACTAAAGGCGGCTAAGTCTAACAATCTATATATATAGCTCACTATATTTGCTCACTTGATCAAAATATTCTAACAAATCTTAAGATATAAGCATGGGTCTTGAAATGTCTTGGGTTGTCTTGTGCTGTAAGATATATAGCTTACATTGACTTTGGTTCACCGTCGCCCAGTTAAGACCCTGTAGATAAGGTTTTATTTCGGTCCCATATTAGCACATACGATTTTTAGTTGTTATAATTTAAGATATAATATCAATGTACTATCCCTTTTCTCATAATAAAGTTATGAGATTTACATTTGTATTAAAAATAGATCTTTGTTGAATGCGAAACTAGATCGTGGAGGGTATGAAATTATTATCCTATGTTGATATGATATTTGAATCTGAGTTAGGATTCTGCTGTTTCTTATCATTTTATGTTTTATATAAACAATGACTAAGGGTATAACTTTACATAAACTTGTTTACGTCCGTAATTGTTACCTGCATTTGTCGACGGGATTTACAAAGAGTTTGTGTCTGATAAAAAAAGAAAAAGAAGAAAAAGCTGTTTCGAAGCGGTTAGGCTTTTTGTATCATTTAGAAAAATGTATTTATTAGATAGTATATATGATTTTATTTATACATATAATAAAAAGCTAATATGATTGAATTTTATATCTTTAACATTTTTCTTCAAACTCATAATGTAACAATAATAAGCATTGGGATTTTGTCACAAAGAAAGCAAAACCGCGTTGTTGACTAAGCCTTCGTGAAAATATCAGCAACCTGTAAAGCTGATGGAACATATGGAAGCGAGATGGTGTCGATATGAAGATGATGTCGAATGAAGTGACAATCTATTTAAATGTGTTTCGTCCTCTCATGAAAAATAAAATTCTGTGTTATCTGCATGACACTTTTGTTATCACAATGTAGGGAAGTGGGTTTAGTAACATTAACCCTCATATCTGCAAGAAGCCATCGTAACAAAAAAATCTCACATGTGGTGACGGCCATAGCACGGTACTCAGCTTCAGTAGACGATCTAGAGGCAACATCTTATTTTTTGCTTTTCGATGATATTAATGAATCTCCAAGAAAAATACAGAAACCAGTATTAGATTTTCGGTCATAAGGATCACTATCCCAATCAGCATCGCTATAGGCACGTAGTTCAAGTGAAGAGGTCGAGGGAAATAAAATGTTATGAAACTGAGTGCCATGAAGATATATCAATATTTGAAGAACAACTCCCCGATTGACGGTTGTAAACAAACTAACTAACCACATGAATAACATAAGCTATATATCTGGTCGAGTAACTCTAAGATAGACCAATCTCCCAACAAGAGTTCGATATAGAGTTGGATCTGACAAAGAAACACCATCATTCGGAGAATACCGAGCATTGGTTTCAAGAGGGATATCTACCGTCCTGTTATCAGAAATTTGCGCTCACTCAAATAAATCAAATACATATATTTTTGTCTCGGAGGGAATATAACCTTTTGGAGAGTGAGCCACCTCAATACCTAAAAAATAACGTAATAGTCCTAAGTCTTTCATCGCAAAACACTGAGCCAAATCACGTTTTGGTACCTCAATTCTATCAATATCATTACTTGTAATTATCATATCATCTACTTATAGGGATAAAAGAATTCTTCATGCACTCGTACATTTGAAAAACAAGGCCTAATCATGATTACTAGCAAAGAAACCAAGTGAAGTAATAACTGTAGAGAATTTTTCAAACCAGTCACGAGAAAGATTCATGTAAGCTTTCCTAAGTTGACAAACTTCACCTGGTTGGGGAGCAACACTTGGAGGAGGAGTCATGTAAACCTCCTCATGAAGATCATCATTCAAAAATGCATTTTGACATCTAGTTAGAAGATCTTCCACTGACGAACGGATGCAACCGCAATAAGAGTATGAATTCTCGTCATTTTTGCCACTGGGGAAAATGTCTCATCATAAACCATACTATATTTCTGTGAATACCATTTTGCTACAAGACGAGCCTTATATCTTTCAACAAACCCATCAGACTTTGTTTTAATTTTAAAAACCCGTCGAGATCCGATTATATGCTTACCGAATTGAGGTTTAACTATATCACATGTATGAGTCTAATAAAGAGTAATAAGTTCTTCAACTATTACATTTTCCATCAGAAACATATTCTTTAAACGACTGAGATTCATATAGATTATGTATGTTTGCTATAAAAGAGTCGAAATGAGCTGAGTAAGAAGAATACACAAAATCTGGTAATTTGCTAGACTTACTTGTACGAGTAGATCTTCTGAGGGGTGTAGCTAGTGGTTCACTAAAAGAATGAGCTAACTCGGGCCTTGATAGAGCAGAAGTAGTATCATCTGTAGTCGTTGTCTCAAAAGCTGGAACATCAATATCAATGGGTATGTCGTCATTATCTTCAAAAGGATCAATAGTCTGAAGTTTTGTACTTGTTATATTATGTGATTTCGCTAGAATAGATTAAAATGAGTTATGCTCAAGAAGTGTAACATGTCGAGAGGCATAAAGTTTCTGACTAGTGGGATCAAAAAAATGATAACCTTTTTGTCTAACATCATAACCCAAGAAAACACATATTATTGATTTAAGGCCCAATTTGTTGCGTTCTACATGAGGATAAAGGACAAAACATGTTCATTCAACCACTCGTACGGAAGAATAATCTGGAAGTTGTCCGTATAACTTCTGAAAGTGAGACATCCCTGCATTATGAGTAGTGGGAATTTGATTAATCGCATATAGAGAAATATGAATTGCTTCCCCCTAAAAAATAGTAGGAACCTCATCAGATAAAAGAAAAACCCAAGCAGTCTCAATAAGGTGACGATCTTTTCTTTCTGCAACACCATTCTATTGAGGGGGTGTTAGTGCAAGAAAACTGGTGTATGGTACCATCAGATGCAAGTAACTAAGTAAAATAATTTGATATATATTCACCCCCTAAGTCACACCTAAGGCATTTCATTACAGCAGAATGTTGAGTCTTAACAAGTGCCGTAAATTATCTATAAATTCCATGGAAATCTTATCTCTGTTTCATAAGGTAAACCCAAGTATATCGAGTATAATATCATCGATAAAAGAAACATAGTAGGATGAACCATCCTTTGTGGAGACAGGAGATGAACCCCAAATATCATAATGAATAATATCAAACGGAGCAATAGAAGGAGTGACATTTTCATTAAACAGTAACGCAAATTTTTTTTCAAGTTTACAACCACTACAATCCGAGATATTACAAGTGTTTAACTGACCTAAATCACTTGTAGAAACTAAAAAATTTAAACGAGATGCAGATATGTGTCCCAGACGAGAATGCCACATATAAAACTCAGACGATGAAGGATTCAAACGAAACAAAGACAAGTCAACACCAGAGGCACCAATACCAGTCAAGTATGTTTTTCCACTATCAACACCATAAACATCAACATCTATTACTTCAAATTTCTCTAAAGCATAGATTTCTCCTATTTTACGACCCGTCTCAATCATTCTATGTGTCCTTTGATCTTATATAACACAAACAAGACACAGTAACCAGATTTACACAATTGGCTAACCGAAACAAGATATAAAGAAAAGTTGGGAATATAGTAAACATTAGATAGTGATATATGAGGGGTACAAATAAAGACAATAACCTCTACTGAAATTGGTGTAGTACTAGCAGACAAAGCATATATGGGTGAAACATTAGACAATGAAAGAAAGTTCGACATGTGAGGTGATATATAATAAGACACGCCTGAATCAAAAATCCACAATGATGAATCAATACATGTAGTGGAAGATGAGGACATACCTGAATGGTATGTATATGTAGACATAAGAAAGTTATGCTTATTCAGTTTGTTATTAATCTTCAAATAGTAAACTAAATCAAAATTTCCAATTTCCAATTTCCAATCAAAATCAAAATCAAAATCAAAATCAAAACCAAATTGAATACACAGTTTTCCCAACTAAACTGTTGCATTATTACACTAGCGTTTTCTCCCGAGTCGTAACACCGAATCATATTCCAACCAGTCAGATTTAAGGATTGGATGTCACGAACATTATCTCCAAAATTAAAAATAAATGGACACTGTTTGCCTTTCGATCAGACCGTTTGATTGAGGCTGCACACAACAGATCCAAAAACCGAAAATTTTATCTCTTCTAATGATTTCATGATCTAATTATTGTGCAAACAATTATCAAATTGAAGCACAATAGTAACATCCTATAAAAAGTCCAAATGAAATTAAAATAAAAATCCAAATAAAAAAACCAATACAGCTCTTACGACCAACGTCTTTTCTCTTTACAAAAACTCTCTTTTTAGTTATATATAACTATAATATTTTTTAATTATAATATAACTGTAAACACTCAAATCAATCAGTATCAAATTACTGTAATACTTCACTATAATACTTCAATGCTAATTGCAATTAATTATTTGTAATTAATTCTCTGCCATTAATTCAATGATGCAATTTCATCAATTAATTCTTTGCAATTTCACCAATTAATTATTTGTGATTCTCTAATTAATTCTCTCTGATTAATTCACTAATTCAATCTCTCCGATTAATTCACTAATGCAATTTTACTGATTAATTATTTGCAATTTCACCAATTAATTTTTTACCATTAATTAACTAATGCACTTTCACTAATTAATTCAGTTGTAAAATCTCAAATAACTCAATAGATTATTTTCTTCCAATTCAAAAAGAATAACAAAATGCAAATAACTCATCACATTATACATTTATCGAATAATAAATCAAATAACTGAGTAGATTATTTCCTCCCAAATCAAAACAATAAGACAACTCTCTTTGAATTTTAACATTCTCTATTAAGATCAATATCAACACACAATCCAAATTTTTTGAATAAACCTAATTCCAAACTGAAATCCAATACTAATACGGAATTGAATACCTGGTAGATCCACAAAACAGAGGGATTGCTACGCTTATTCGATCAGATTACTCCAGACTCTGATACCAAGTTAAATAATGAACAAAAGAGAGAAAAATGAGAAGAAGAAGAAGCCACTTAGAAGCAGCTAGGGTTTTTGTATTATTTAGAAAGTGTGTCTATTACATAGTGTATAGGATCTTACTTATAGATATAATAAATGGCTAACAAGTTTTAGCCTTATATCTTTAACAAATATATCTAGCATCATTCTTGAAACTCACAATGCATCAGTAATAAATATTTAGAGTTTGTCACACACAAAAAACGAAAACAAAATATTAACGGAGCATTCGTAAAAATATCTCCAAGTTGTCTTAAATCTTCAACTTATATTCAAATGAACTTCACACATCATATTTATCTTATCTTTCAAAGAGTTTCTTTTCCAATGGTCAAACTTTATATTCTTCTTTACACATATTTTTCTTCACATTTCTTCTACCTCATCATCTTCTTTAACCAAATCGCTAACTACAGTTTCAAATATTAAATTTTAGATCTTCAACTTCCAATTTCCAATTCCATAATTCAAATCCAAAACCAAAACCTAAACATAAACCTAAACCAAATATAAAAAAAACTTAAACCTTAAAACTCTTAAACTAAAACCAAAGCAAAATTGAAATCCAAATACCAAATCCAAATCCAAATCCAATTCTAAATATCAATCAAAATCAAAATCAAAATCTTTACACCAAACCCAAAGTGCAAACAATACTAAACTTCTCTCTTACACAAGCACTATTTGATTTGTTCAGGTCTCAGATAGATCATGCAAGAACTATGTTACGAAACTCGTAAAAATTCTACTAACAATTGACAAAATAATAATATAGTACGAGAAATGTTGAACACATAGCTTTATAGTGGTTTTAAAACTTGTATACATCCACTATGACCCACAACAAATATGATCTTCACGGTTTTTCAACAGTAACAACACTTTGCAAAATAAAGATAACGAAAAAATTTAATGTGTTTATAGAAACTCCAAATCCAGAGCTCACACTCAATATTCTTCCAATATCACTCTCTAATATAGTAAGTATATCTCTATATATCTCTGTTGCATACTACACAAAATCCCCATCCATTTTTTCGAATTCCAAAGAGCACTATATATAATGTTTGGTGACAATATCTCTCCTCAATATATTTAACAAACTGCTTAACAAAAATAATATTTTATATTGTAACAATGATTAACTGATTTTGGTGTAAGATAAGATCAATCTAGTCACTTTAGCTGGCAGCTTATACCACATGTCTCACTTAACAACTAAATTCTAGATTGCCAATCTCTTGTCTAGTGCACACTTTATTTCATATTTACTACTTCAGTCTGAAGCAGTATTCTCTAAGTACAAAAGACCCACAAGACGATGACTTCACTTGAATTTACCAACACATCCACAAGCGTAGATGCAATGCGTTTTGCCTAATACTTCCAAGCAGTTGGACCTGCTTGGTTTAAAAAAATGAATTTCTAGCTGAAGCAATCAATAGCTCGGATGATGTCTCTCTAGTATAAGAAGTTGATGGACTTGAAAAAAAGCTCACATGCAGAAACAACCAATACATAAACCAAAGAAACCGATGCCTCAACAAACGCTTAGACCTATATAGTTGATCCATCAACGTCACTTAAGCATACCCAGTCAATACATTCCATCAGTTGTGATTTTCTCACTAAGTCACAATTTTACTTTCAAAATTCTTCATCTTGTCTTTGACACCACAAAATAAAATACATTTGTGGATTTCTTGACCTTATGCAAGAGCCTCAAATGCTTTATATATGAACCAAGTCGAGATAATCAACTTTCTCGTTGTCATCGATTTAATAAACTCATCTAGTATGTTGCCATTTGTATGAAAATTTTCTAGCACAATCTCTTCTTTTTCAATCATAATTCTTACAAAAATATATTTTAATATAAATGTGCTTAGTCCTCATACTTTGATAAGTGTATTGCACTCTGGTCATCATAGTACACTGTTACAATTTCCTACCTCACCTCAAGCTCCTTCATCATTTCTTTCAACGATATAACGTTTTTAGTGCTTCAATCCACATAAACATAACTTCCATACTTATTTCTTTCATAACAACTCTTTACCATAAAATCATCAAAACATATATACCCACTGATAAGTTTCAAAACCTTCATCAAATATGCCAAAATTGTTTCAGATCTAGAAACAAAGACAAAATAGGTTATTAAAGAGAAGAGAGAGAAAGTAACCGAGATTGGAAAATTTAAGATAACTGGTATATATCCTTTTATTGGGTGCTTCTCCTCTATATATTAGAAAATATTAAGTATATAAGTATAAAATACTAATATATCCCCACTTGTAGGTACATTCACTATTAATACAAAATAAAATGATTTTATACATTAATTACAAAAATTCCTTTATATTTATGTTACTTTTTGAATATTCTGTCATCGTTTCTGACTCTCCCATAGTCCTTAAAGTGGTAATATGAAATCTTATAATTAAATCTCTCTTCGAATGAATAGCCAAGACTATGAATTAAAAACGAGCAATAAACAAAAATGTTATTAATATTTTTTTTCTTATTAAGTTTATTATCAATCTCCAAATGCAAACAATGGTTTCTATTTATCGAGTCTACATAAGATATTTGACCAATCATTCAATTGCATGTGTTCCCAGTGACTACTTTAAAAGTCCCATTCAACTGTAATCATCTAACAAACTTTCTTAATAACCTTTATATGATGACACATATAAATGCGGTTATAACCATGAGAACAAACTTTATAAACATTCGTGTTAATTCTTCTAATGACAATCTAGCAAACTTATTCGATGCACCATAAAGCTTCAGTAGGCTATTCACTTAAGCATATAAATTTCAATGGACAAGGAAAATAAAATGTTGGAATTTTGGTTCAAATGAAAATAGGTTCAATGAAAGTGAAAAAATACTGTGGATTGGATATGTAGATGATATTAACTTATGGGAGGTGTTGACAAAATATGGCTCGAAACAATTTAAAATTGGCCCAACATGGCATGGAGGTCACGTCATGTGTCCCAAACTGGCTCATGCTGGCACATATGTCATTGGGCGAAGAGTGGCCTAGTAGTTAAAAGGCAAGTTCGCTAATAGGAACACCCCAATGTGTCAAAGACTCGGAGATTTTCGTCATAAAAATGGAATAAATTTTCGAGATTAGAGGAGTTATGAAGGAGGATCACGTGGCATCGGCAGTTTTGAATATGGGTTCGGAAGAAAGCTAAAACTTGGTGAAGAAAAATGTTGGGTAACCCAAGGCTTCCCGAGATTGAAGCGGGGCACGAGTTTAAATGTAATTTTCGGGAGTTTTTCACCCCAAAACAAATAGACGCTCTAGCAAAATGGTCGCTACAAGAGTTGGAGAAAAACGGGAGCATAAGAGAGTATGTGTGGCCATTTGATTGAATAATTCTTGACTTGATTCACTTGTCGGAGGAGGAAAAGTTGCGTAACTTTGTCGGAGGGAATTCCAACGCGAAGTTAGGAATGGCACGAAGGATTTTGAGGCTGCGAGAAAAAGATATTAAAGATTGATCGTTTAGGAAAAGAAGAGCATATGAAAATAAACACTATCCTTGAAGGAAAAAAGATTCGTGACAATGAAGGGAATGATAATTGGTAGAGGGAGATGTTGTATCTTTGGGCACCCGAGTTGCGTTATATGTAGTGGACTACATGAAGCAAGAATGTGCATGCACAGTCCTTTATACCGAAAGTTAGAAGCATGAGGGAATTGAAGCATAAATAATACATATACGGACCAAGTGAAGGGCTCAATGAGGCATTAGGGAGTGGAAACATAAATGATACACGACCCAAAGGAAGGGCTCAACGAGTAAGTTACACTGGAGACCGACCAGTGAATGGGAGCCTGGAACCATGGTGTGGATGGAATGGAGATCCGAAAAAAACAAAATAAAGATAAAAAATTTGCTCTTGATTGTGATTCAAGTTAAATAAATTCAAGGAAGATAAATTGCGAAGATACTTGGAAAATCTGGTAGAGGCTGAATGAATGAAATATCGAGAAATTGCGATCTAGGTCAATACATTTTTAAAAAAAACCAAAGATTGCGCATTTGATGCGGACATCGACAATTTAGTGAGAGAGATTCGTTATATCCCGATAAATTGGCACACGTTAGTCGTTAGATGAGTCGTGTAGATCTTTGGTGGGCTCTTCACTAAAATATAGAACTCTTGACGGACAATATAGATGGTTAAGGAAAAGAAGATGGTGGAATTTTGCTTCAAATATAAATGGTTCTATAGAAGTGCAAAAGGATCGTGGATTTGATATGTGACTAATATTAATTTATAGGAGATATTGACAAAAGATGGCTTGAAGAAATTTAAAGTTAGCCCAACGTGGCCCCGAGGTCACGTGTCGTAGCTCATGCTGACACATATGTCACTGGTCCAGATTAGGCCAAATTAGGCCAAAGCACGGAACAGATGGGACAAATTGAATTTTTCATGTCCTAAAATTTCAAAAGTAACTTATATAGTCGTAGTGGATGGTCCAAAGCTCAAAATGGATGGGCCAAACTAAACTTTGCTCGTCCAAAAATTTAACAACTAACTTATATAATTGTAAATAACCTCTTAAAGAAGTTACATAACAATTGCATGGCAGATGACCTTTTAACGTAAACGGAAAATTGCATTTCTTGAGTATTCCGCTTTCTTAAATTATTTGGCTTCGCTATTGATTTGAAATATTGTACTTCTCGCAAACGTAATCTAATCTAGTAGTTCTTCCCTATTTCCCGCTATTATAAAGCTTTGTAATCGTGACGAACTTAATCTTCTCTGATTCAACATCTACAAAAGCATCCAATTCATCTTTCGTAGATAACTTATCCATTGTGAATATTTTTGTGTAATCAGCATCCATACACAGAAGTTGGGCAGGTTCCTCCTACAACGAATAACATTTTAATATATAATGATTTTTTATAGGGTTCGAATGCGAATGGTATAGTATATGTGTCGTATGTGAATGGTATAGTAGAGGGGTCGCATGCAGAGATGCGATGCATATATTGATCATGTCGCATGAAGGTATACGACGAAGAAGTATACACCGTTGCACGAATCGTGCGACCACGACGCCGTTTGTCGCAAAAAATCATGCCACCAAACTAAAAACAAAAAAATCGAGTTCAGCTCGTTACCTCTATTCGATAAACGTCCTCTTCGTCCAGCAAGTCTTCCAAAGATCCGTTCATTTCATCATCTTTCATGAATACTCCGATTTTTTGTTAGGGTTTAAGGATAGTAAATAGTTATGGTTAATATAACTTTTAGGGTTTTTCAGATTTTATGTTGTTTTTTAAAATAAATTGCATAGTGGTAATTAGTTAGGGAAACAAATATATATTAGAAAATTAAGTTTGAATTTCAATAAAAAAAAAGTAGGATAACACATCTAATTTATCAAAGGCTCTTGCTAAATTAGGGCCCTTTTGGATAAGCAACCCTAATTTTAACCATACCCACACATATTTTAAGTAGTCATATCTTTATACCCAAAACTCCCCTTCATTTTTACTAACTCCTAACCCTAAACACTAACCATCCCCAAAACAAAAACAAATCTAAATCAGCCCCAAAATCGAACTTCAACAACTCCACTAGATTGATATTCACTCAAGAACAACAATGGGAAAAGGGGAAGAGTAAGTTTCTCACGCTCTTAAACTTGTTTTTGTTATATTTAGTTATTCTTTATTTTTGAAGATTTTGAATTACATTGGTTGTATGAATAGGCAAAGCATGTGTATCCATGTGTTTGTAGTTATGTATTGATGCTATGAGTGTTCATTTGTAACTGATTTTGTGTTTTATGGTAGATTTTAAGTTTTAATTTGAGATCCTTCAATGGAGTTTCTTGGTCTGTTCGTGTTCCCCCCGTCGGGTGAGCAGCAGTAATACCGGCGGCGAAAGTTTTTTTTCCAGAATTTTTTTCATCTCTGCCGGGTGTAAATAGGTTGACCCGGCGAGGTAGCCAACCTGGAGATTTTGATATTTGTGAGCCCCGTTGGGTGTGGCTAGATTGACCCGGCGGGGTTGAAATTAAATTTTTTAAGTAAATTGAAACCCCGACAGGGACCTAATAATTTTAACTTTATCAATTTTATCTTTTTCCCGCATGTACGAAGCACCTAGACCGGATAAAGAGAAGGCGAATAAAATCGCAAGGCGAGAACGGGAAGTCCCTCCGCCCAAAAAAGGTGAATGTAGTGGTCGGTCAAAGGTTGCTCGGCCCGAACGTGGGGATTGGACCGAGTGTGGGGTGCGTACGGGCCATACGGAATGCTCCTTGCAGCATAGAAAGTATGATGCCACAAGGGAGCGCGTAGTACAGCCTTCTCCTTCACGAGAGGTCCCTAGTCGATGGTGTGCGTTTATTGACGAGGAGGAGACGGAGGTCCCCATGCCACCACCTCGAAGAGAGGTCCTTGCGGAAGGACGTCCAATTGATCCGGAAGAATGGAGAAACCTATTTTTATCCCAAAACAATATCCTTCTATTCTTGGACTATACACAGCATGAGGCGTACTACACATTTAAGGACGACGTAAGTTTTTGAATCCAGACTAATTTATATGTTTTATTACTTAAATTGTTTTGTTAACATTATATATATGTTTGATTTTGTTTTTGCAATTGTGATCTGGTATCACGGTCCAGTCCAAGTATGATCTGCTCGGTCAGTGGGACCTTAGCAAACAATTGGGGTGAAGACTTTGTTGGAAGAGACACCGTTCTTGCCACAAATGTGCCATCTACCGAAGTTCAACAACCATGTATAGTTGGCCGAGGTGTTCATTGAGAGGTGGCACCAAGAGACGAACACCTTCCAGTTTTCATTCGGGGAGATGACCATGACGCTCGATGATGTGTACGTAATTACTGACCTCCCAGTCGAGGGGAGAATTATCGACGTCTTTAGGCCGGAGTCGATAGATGCGACATGTACACGTTATGCAGACTTGTTGGGAGTTTCAGCGGATATTGTGCGGGAGGATATGGAGGTGCATGACGGGAGTGGATTCGGCCTCCGGTGGCTAAGGACAACGTTTTTCGCGGAGGAATATTTGGATTCCAGTGTTGTCCTGACTACGGAGATGAAGAAGGCAGCTGTTATGGCATACATCATGTTATTTTTGAGGTGTACCATTTTCACCAACACGAGCCAGAAGAACATCCAGTGCGATTTTCTCCATCACCTTGAGGATTTAACGAAGCTTGGTGAGTACGCATGGGGTACTTGTGCACTCGTGTGGTTGTTCAAGAGCTTGGGAGGCATTTCAAAGCACTTTTTGAAGAGCTTGGTTGGGTTTTCAGCCTTGATGGAGTGTTGGGTCTATGACTACATTCCTTTCTTTTGGGAGGCGGTGAATAGCGGTTACAGCCCAACCGATCAGAAAATGCTGGCGTGGTTGCCCGAAAGGGTCCGATATCACTAGCTCGCGGGAAGCCATACTACCGTGACATTCTCGCGTCGCAAGGTTAGACGGATGTAAGTTAGCTTGTTTATGTTTATTAATATTTGTCTATTATATCTATGATTGTATGAGTAATTGCTTGTCTAAAGGTGATTTCCGACCTTACGAGGATGTCTGTGAAGTGTGAGCGGAGCAGGCAATAGGGTTGTATCAAAACCCTATTCACCTTATGTTGGTTAGCGAGGCATATCACCCGGACTGAGTGATGCGCCAGTTTGGTTGGATCCAAGAAAAGTCGATGGACCCCCTTGTGGCTAGAACCGGTCTCTCAAGAGGAGACCATCTTCGTTATTCACTACATGGTAGGCATTGGACGAACTTGAGGGAGCACATGTACATGATTGATAGGTACTCTAGGCCCTTGGAAGGGAGTAGTCACACATCATCCCCCATAGTACAAGGAATACATGAAGAGGTACGGTTGGTTTAACATCACGCCTCGAATTCTTACTGAGAGCTCCATGATTGATGTGGTGAACACGATTAATCGTGTTCATCCGTTAGATGATTCCATTGATGAGCTCGTGTTGTTTACAAGGAAGGTGTTGGAGATCACAAGTCCTTGGCTTTTAATTATGGTAGTCGCCTTCTTCATATGTATGTTGTTTTAGATGGTGATACTTTGTGTTTTGGATTATGTTTTGTTTTGGATTACTGATTGAACACTAAGTCGTTTAATATATGTGTGTTTTATTTTGCTGACTTTGTTGTTTGTTTTTACATTATATGTTAGTATGATTATTAGTTCCATTATTAAATCCGATATCATGGACTAAGCATAATCGAAACAAGTCACCAATACGTTCGTAACATTCTAAAGGAAACACCATTACCCCGGCGGTTAATGTATTTTCAACCGCCGGTTGACAACTTCCTCAGCGGGTCACAATTATCAACCTGGTGGTTGATAATTATTGACCAGCCGGGTGAATGCGAATAAAATATTTATGCCAGAGTAATAAACACCCCGGCGGTTGAAGATTATCCCACCGCCGGTTGAAAATTATCCCACCACCTATTCAAAATAGATTAAACGGCGGGAACCTAGACTAAAATGCAATACATAGAAGATAGGAAATATTTGGTACTTACCCCGTAGGTTTGAAAATTCAATACTGGCGGGGATATTTTACCCCCGGTGGGGTACTATCCCAGTCGTCGGCTGAAAAGACGTACCCCAGCGGTTGGTTGATCTCGTAGGTGAGTTCCCGACACCTTTGGAATGGGTCACCTACCCCGGCGGTATGAACACATAGTGCCGCCGGTGTAGTTTTACCCTAGTCGGGGTAGTTTTACCCCCGTCGGGGTAGTATTCCAACCGTCAGGTAAAAATACGTACCCCGGCAATTGGTTGACCTCAAAAGTAAGTTCCCCAAACCTTTGGAGTGGGTCAACTACCCCAATGGTATGAAAATTTAGTACCGTCGGGGTAGTATTTCAACCGCCGGGCGGAAACACTTCCATCGATTGGTTGTATATAATTTGTTGTTTAAAATGCATCTTTTCGTCTGATGCTAGTAACTTTGATGGTTCGGCGTTCTTGTATGATACTTTATGCTTTCATTAGAATGTCTTTTCTTTGTCTCTTGTTATCGTTCAAACAATATGAGTACGTTAAACCCAAGCATAAACTGAAACATAAACGTAAACATAAACTCAAGCATAAACTCGAACATAAACTCAAGCATAAACTTAAACAAGGATTCTCAAACATAAACTCAAACAAAATGAAACACAAACTCAAACTGAAACTGAAACATGAACTCCAACCAACTGAAACTTTAACTTAAACACGAATTCAAACAAACTGAAACACAAACTCAAACATAATTTATCTATCAGGCCAGTTCCATTTCATCAACTTCCTTTCTTCTTTCGCAATGTGGTAGTCACGCATTTCCTCTACCTGGATATCAATAATCCTAGAACGGACTTGATCCAACTGCTCCTCTATTAGAGAATCTGTGACCTGACAGTTGAACCGGTTACACGCAACACAACATTCCAAGTTGTTGAGGTCAGAAACTAGATGTACACGTAATCTGACTAGGACTGACCACCTAGCTTTTACCTCCTCTACACGCCTAGAAATTTTAGGCGGCTAGACACCATCCCTGCATATAGGAAATACATCTGGCATAGCAATGCCTCCTAGTATGGTTAACGCTCCTCTTCCATGTTCGTGTTACCAACTTCGATTGATGCTTTCATCAGATATTCATCTTCCAACTCAGTCTATAGAGACATTTTTGCTTAATTTATCAACTAGTTTACCCTCTAATGTGGATACAACATCTATTTATAGACAATTTCGTTTTCAGATAACGTAATCAAGTTAGACCAATGAAAACGTGACACATGTAAAATAAGGAGGACGAAAGATAAGGATATGGACAAACTCTCATTAACTAAAAAACTTCCGCCAAAAACATTAACAGAAAAACTCCCGCCAATATAATAACTCCTGCCAATTCTCATTAACAAAAAAAAACTCCCGCCAACATAATAACTCCCGTCAAGAGTAATTAGACTATATAAAATGACACAAAATTCAGTCTGAGAAAATAGAAACCAAGCATCTACTTAAAAAAAACACAACAACTTTAACAGATGGAGTTTACGGCTGATGAAGACTACCACATGCTTAAGGCGGTGAAGGTTGCCCGCCGAGAGATGGGGGAAGATAGTAGCGATGCGTTCTTTGACCTTGTCTTATGTATGATGTATTTCAACTATGGCCGTTTAGGAGCAGAAGATCTTGTTGTGCGAAATCGTGACGAAATCAGACGCAGGTACATCTTCGTCCAACCGCTCACTCCTTTGCTTTTCATATCTGCTAGAATTAACAAAGAAGCACATTTGGTCTGGAACATGACGTTAGTAGACTACATCAGTAGGGATATGGTGGCGTATCTGGAGGATAGGATTGCAAATAGGAATGAGGAGGGCGATTCAGATGACAATATGGGATACTATTTTGACGACTGGGCATTTAACTCTTTCTTTCATTGTGCCTTTGAGTTGTTATGTTTCGAGTAGTCTATATTTCAACTATGTTACTCCTACACGTGTGTTGTTTTAAATTAAGATTCCCCTTATGTATTTCAATTGACGTTATTTGCTTATGTATTTCTAAATGTCTAATGCTTTTTATTAAAGTGTAATGCTTTAATGCAATCGACAAATTGAGAAGTTAAAGTTTTAATATTTTTAAGATTAACATCAACAAAAAAACATCCAGAGTTTACATTTATTACAATCATATAGTAATAAAAATAAAAGCGAATAAATCGGTTACATCGGGGCAACCATTTTTTAGTTCTTCGTATCTTTTGCAACGAGAGACAATCGGCAATGCCCAACCTTCTGCTTTCGGTGAATGCAACTTTAAGCAACAAGGATGTATCCTCGGACATAGGGCCTCCACCCTAATCCCAAGCTACAAAATGAAACGTCGAGAAAATGAATGTTTGGTAAAAAGTTGGGGTTGACCCAACCCAATCCGATTTGACCCAAGCTAATCGTTAAGGTAAAAAAATACTTACGTTCACGAAAAGGTTGAAGTTGACCCAACCCAATCCGATTTCCAACCGGTTTGGCATCTGAGGCGGTGCACCTCTTAGCGGAAGAAAAGTGAAACCGACATCCATATCTTGGCACTGTCCAACATAATGGAGTATGCAGTTAAACGCAGATGTAATTTCCAATCCCATCTCGGACATGGACATCCAATGGTCTTTAGTACCCACGTTACTAGAGCACTTCACACACTCTGCAACATCAATCAGTTTCTCCATGCTTGTAAATATTTTAACAAACACTGATGCATAATCTATCAGCTCGTTGTAAAGGGCATCCCTTATCACCCTCCACTCATCTTGTTGCCCGTTCAAGGCATACATTATCGAGCGGTATCGGTAATGGCCATCGGATTTTACATCGCTAATGGACTCTACAAATGGTCTGAAGTATATGGGGAATTGTTTTAAGTGTCCTTTGGGGTCTACAAAACTTGCATTTGCCGGCAGAGTAGAGCTTGACCTACAACCCACCGTTCCACTACAAAGCATCGGTCCATTTGTTTGTGTTAGAATCACGCTACATTTCTTACGAGCGGTGGCACTTTCGGAACCAAGTTTCGCCCCCAGCATTTGTTTCCCTTGACTTGACGTTGCGGGAGGAGCTTTGAACTCTTTTGCAAGTGACGGAGAACTTGCATTTTCCGATTCAAGCACATACTCGTGCGCACTTTTGTCGCGTTTAGTGGATGTACCATCAGCGGCAATAGACAACTTGCATTTGTTAGGTGGACGACCGCGCACTTTTTGCTTCACCAATGGCTCCAAAATGGTAGTTGTTTTGGGATGGACGACGACAAACCATTTTTTTTTATAAGCGTGCTCTATTCATGCTTCGTCATTGGATTTCATGACATCGCATACTAATTTGTCAAGCTTCGCTTTTAGTTGCTCGAGCGTTATGAGGTTGGTACGGACTAGAATTTCCAACATTTTCCAATGATCGTTAAACAACTCTAGAGGCACCTTTAAGCCTTTAACAACAAACTCATAGATTTCGTGCGCAAAGGATAACGTGCGTAGTTCATATTGAACAACCGCATGGCATGCAGGCCGCGATTGTCATGTTGCGAGCATAATCTACTTCTCCCAGAAAAAGTTCCAACACATAGTGTGAGACGTTGGTTTTGAGTTTACCGTACACATGTTTGTGAATTTGTATAGGGCTAACAAGCAGCTCTTTTCGAACAAACCATTTATGTCTCCGTGCTGCAATTCTATCAAAGTATGCAACTTCAACCAAAAAGATTCAAAGTTACCTTTGCTCGTACCGATGAAACGTTTGAGGGTCGAATGAGCGCTCTCCACGCGGTTTGTGGTTTGGTTACCAAAATGCAACCACTTGTTAGTTCTCCACGTCACAAACTTATCACCATATGGCCCTAACTAACTTGTCACCGTACGACCCTAAACAACTTTTGGTATACTCAATTGCTTGCAAATACTCTTTGAAGTCACGGTGCAATTCAACTTGATAGTCGTTGAACGTTACTTTTGTTTCTGCCATCATTTGATTCCATAATTTCAAGAAGGCGTTGGACACTTTCCTCTCCTTTATTATTTTTTTCGTTTTCCCTAGGACGTTCACGTATATGTGCCATCGACACAACATGTGTGTTGCATTGGGGAACACATCCTCCACCGCCTTCACAAGCGCGAAGTCTCTATCCATCAAAACGATAGATGATATTTTGATGGAGTGAGTTACCATCAACGAATGTAAGCACTCTAACACCCATTTGTAGCTCTCAAATTTTTCTCCCAACATAAACGCAAATCCTATGTAGAAAGTCTTCCCCGTACAAGTGACTCCGACGACCTCTTACAACGGCATCCTGTATGTGATCACCTTGTACGTGTTATCCATTTCAATGAAAAATATATGAGCCCATTAGACCTAGTAGCCTATATAGAGAGAATAATTTTTTTTTGTAGGTAATGGGTCTAATGGGCTCATATAAGTTTAACAAATATAGACACTCACTAATGACACAAGAAGGTACATTGTCAATACAAGGTATATTGTGAACACCAGAATCACAAGTCATACTACAAATTCTTATATTCATAATGTAAATTGTCTCCATAGTATACATTATTGTGTTATTAGTATTTGTTTATAGTGATTAATACCGTGTGAGCCCATTAGGCCAATTATTTAGAAAGATATATTCATTCCCTAAAAATATACTACAAAAGAGACACTGAGATATGTTACCTTCTTCAATCATACTGAAATACTTTTCTCTAGCGGCGTCTGTTAATGTAGTTATTATTTTTTAACCACGTTAAATTATATGTTCTTTTGTTGTCATGTTCTTTAAGTTATTTTTTTTATAACTCATTTGTGAAGTTATTGCATCTTGATTTATAACAAATGATATTAGAGTGTAGGTTTTTACAATTAAGGTTTATAATGACGTCTACATCAATAAAATATAAAATCGAAAGATTTGATAGGGGATCTAATTTTGCATATTCAGATATTAATTTGAAATTTTATTTGGTTTTCAAGGGTTGTGGAATGTTGTGGAGAATAAGTCATCAGCATATATGAAAGAAGAGGAGAAACAAGATCTTCAAGAAAGGACTTCATATTGGATTCTAATGAGTGTAAATGATAATATTCTTCGGGAGATTAGCGGTGAGAAGATTATTGTCTATGCATAGAATAAGTTAAGAGAATATTATTTATATAAATCCATTGTGATTTGATTATGCTTGAATAAACATGTGCTGATTTTAGGTTGAAAGAGGATATGCCAATAGCTGAATATCTTAATAATTTTAGATCAATTATTATTAATATGGAGAATATTTATATAATAATCAATCATAAAAATCAAAACTTATTTGTTTTTATATCGTTACTAAATTTCTATGAGAATTTTGTGGATACCATCATGTATGGTAATGACTGACTACTTTGGAGGATGTCAAAAGAGCGTTGGTATCAAATAAGTTGATGTTATTGTAATTAGACAATCATGATAAAAGGTAATGTCTTTCGATCAGAGAAATATCTAGCAACAAGATAAGTTATTCAAATAAGAATATTTAAGATGATACAAGTAAATAACCAATAAGTTAAAAATTTATGAATGCTGTGAGCATGATCATTACATAAAATACTGAAACTGAAAGCTAAGAAAGGAAATAAAAAATAACATACAATGAACCTGGTAGAATGTGTGAATGACTGCGATGGTGGTGATAACAATGGTATATGAGATGTGTTGTCTGAGAGTTTAGTTATGCTAAAAAATCTTAGGTAGTCGGTATTGGTGCGACATACCACATATGTCCCTTTAAGAAGTGTTTTGATTCTTATAACCCAATACAAGTAATGTTTTATTTAGGGAACACGCATTTGTTGCATGTTGGTGGGATCGTTATCGTCATGTTCAGATTGTTCGGTGATGTCGTCAGAATAATGACGTGTTGAAGTTCCTGGATTAAAGAGAAACCTCATATATCTTGGGACACTAGACTCTCAAGGTTACAACTATCATGCATATGATAGTGTAATCAAAGTGACAAAAGGATCGATGGCATATATGAAAGATAATTCACAAAAAAGACTTTATATTTTCTAGATGATTATGTTATTGGCAATGCTGTAGTAGTATCATCAAGGAATACTAACCAAAGTCTATGGGATCTGAATCAATTGTGACATTGGCATGTTGATTACATAAGTGAACTATGATTGGTTGTTTTCGGAAAGAAATATTTGTTGAAATGGTATAAAGCAGAATCATTAGGATTTTATGAACACTGTATATGGTAAACAAACTAGAGTGAAATTCAACAAGTCGAATGTAAGAAAGAAGAAATTGATAATGGGTTACATTCACTCGGATCTTTGGGGCCCAAATAGAATTCCATCAAGAAATGGAGCTTGATACTACACGAGTTTGACCGACGATGATTCAAGGATGATGTGGGTTTATTTTGAAAAAAATAAAGATGAGGCATATTCAACATTTATCAAATAGAAGAAGATGGTCGAAAAGAAAAACATGAAGATATATCAAAAGTCTTAGGACACATAATGGGTTTAAATATTGGATTAATGAGTTTAACGAATTTTGCAATGATAAGAGAATAGTATCTCAGCGCACATATTCTAGAACACCACAACAAAATGAGGTTGTAAAAAGAATGAACATAATATTTTATGACAAAGCAAAAATTATGTTCTCAATTTTGGTGTGGGGAATAATATTTGGGGTGAAGCTATCAATACAATATGTTACTTGGTGAATCAGTCTACATCAATGATTATTGATTGTAAGATGTGGTATGGATCGTTAACTGATTATGAATAGTTGAGGGTGTTCGGTTTTCCTACGTATACTCACATGAGAGATTGTAAACTTTATTCGAGAGTAAAGAGGTCCATATTTTAGGATATGTTATTTTAGTAAAATATATAGGTTATGACATGCCTCTATAAAGTTTCCAGGTTTTCTCACCAGTAGGGATGTGACTTATAATGAGTATGCTTTGCTAGATATTCAGAAGTTTATAGGAGAAATGGTCAAATTATGATTAGTTGTGAGTAGGCAGATGGAACTTGAAGTTGAATTAGTTCCAACAGGTCCAATAATTTGAATGGTTCCAAGGTAGATCTAAGATAAAGAGATGAAGCCACACATCAGATGATAGTGATGATGATGCGTCCAAACCAGAACAACAACCTTATAAAATAACAATATGCATAGAAAGAAGAGAGATTATATCATAAAAAGTATGCCCACCTAGTTTTATATGTTATGTCAACTACATAAGAAGTTGAGATGCAGTGATCTAGTAGGTTAGTAGCTATATGGAAGCTACAACAAGTTCAAAAGTAGATCGGTAGATTAGTGCTATGGGACAATAGGCTAAATCTTTTTTTATAAGAATCAATATGGAAGCTTGTTGATTTTCCTAAAGGTCCGAATGTGGTAGGATGCAAATGAGTTTTAAAGAAAAAGAAAGATAATCCAGGGATTAAGTCACTTTGATTCATGGAAAGACTGATCACTAAGGATTTTACTTAAAGGGAAGGAATCGATGCAATAAAGTGTTTTCTTTAGTAGTGAACACAATTCAATTTGAGTTTTGTTATCCATAATAATCTTGAAAGGCTTATAGCTTGGGAAATGGGATGTGAATATTGTGTTTTTATATGGTGAGTTGGATTAAATAATTTGCATGAGGTAATAAGAGATATGTTTCGACCCTATAAATGGATAATAAAGTTTTTCTTCTAAAATAATGAGTGCGTAGTTTGAAAAAGTCACCTAAGAAGTAGTACACACGATTTGATACATTCATAATGTTAACATGCTTCACAAAAAGTCTATATGACAGCTATGTGTATCATCAGAAGGTGTTATATGATCTTTATGTTTACTTGTTATTATGTGTATATGATATATTCCTTGTTTCTCTTAGCGTGTCAAACATTGTGAAGATAAAAAAAGTTTGAGTTTGAGATAAAGGATATGGGTAAGGAAAATAAGATTCGTGAAATAGAGATTACCAAGAACAGAAATGTAGGATCATTACGCTCGTCTCAACGAAGCTACATTGAGAAAGTGCTACAATGATTCAACATATTTGATGCTAAGTCAAATAACATCCCATTTATCACTCACTTCAAGTTGTTTGCAGTATGATCGACCAAGAACGATTTTGAATTAGAATAAATATCAAAGTTTGTATACTCAAGTTCAGTTGTTAAAATCATGTATCCTATGGTGTGCACACGTCCGAATATCACATGTGATTAGTATGGTCAGCTGGTACATAAGATGTCCTTGAAAATAACACTGATATGAAGTGAAATAAATACTTCAGTATCTTAAGAACAGTGCGAATATGCATCGTTGAATGATATGGCAAGATCAGTGGTTTGTTTTATTGATTCTGATTTTGCAAGGATATGAAGAAAATAAGATATTTGACAAGATATATGTTTGCTCTAGTAGGAAGTGGGATCAGTTGGAAAGTATAATTGCAAGATACTTTAGCTTTGTCTACAATAAATGAAACATGAATGACTATAACAGAAACAGTTAAGGAGGCAACATGGTTGCAAGATTTGGTCGAATATTTGGGGTTAAATATTACTACTATAAATGTGTTTTGTGACAATCCAATCACGATACACCTTAAACAGAAACATATGTACCATGAATGTACAAAGCACATAGATGTCAGGTATCATCTTATTCGTGAAATAATATTAAAGAGAACTGTTAATGTGATTTTTTTTATCTACACACGATAATACAACATATATAATGACCAAAACAATATAAGTTTAGAAGTTTATGGAGTATTTAAATTGGATTGGTGTTAGCATCATCAAATAAATGTCTTGGGGGTATTTGGCGAGTCAGATGAAGATAAAGTTATTTGTTGATAGTGAAAAAATGATATTCGCCTCAAGGGGAAGAATTGTTAAAAATGAGTCGAATAGTTACGAGGCTTAATATCTTCAATGATTAATCATATAAGAGTTCACAATGTATCTTGTGATTAATGTGTTTATATTGTATCTTGTGTTCACAATGTGCGTTATGATTCTTATGTTCACAATGTGCGTTGTGTTTAAAGTGTACCTTTTTGTGTGAGTGAAAATTTTCTATAGTTGTTAATATCATGTGAGGTCATTAGGTCCATTATCTAGAAAACTCTATGTATACCCTATAAATAGACTACTAGAGTTATACAAAACACACATTGAAATTTGTAACCTTCTTCAATCATGATGAAATATTTTTCTGTAGCAGTGTTGGTTGACGTATACATTATTGTCGAACCACGTTAAATTTTGTGTTCGTTTCTTTTCATGTTATTTAATTTGTTTTGTGCATAAACTATTTGTGAAATTATTACATCTTGATAATTTATTTGTGAATAAACAATTTGCGAAATCATTACATTTTGATGTTTAAGAATGACTTTCAACAAATATATTTTAAAGTGTTTTATGTTTTTTAAATATTTATTTAATCTAAAAATTATTTATATACATTACATATGTATCCTAACTTAATTAGAAGTCTATTGTTTTCTAATTAAATCTTTCTTACTATAACGTTAGTATATATTTTAAATGACTGAAAGTTAAAAAATTAATAGACTATAAATTTTTATTAAAAGATTCGGTCTAGTTTCAATCTTTTATAACACTAATATTATAATATTTAGTATTTAAACTTATTATAAATCATCAAATCATTCCTAAATTTTATTCTAAAATTTAGATCCCTTCTTTTTTCTTATATACTCTAATTTATAACAAATTAGATTAATAATTTAAGTTAACTATTAAAATAATATTGGGTATGTACATCTAAGTCAGGAATGGAAGAACGAAACAAAAAATTTAGTTTGGTTTTGATGAGTCCGAATTCGAAGTGCTCCCCGGAAGGGCAGCCCAAAGTAGATCTCTTCGTAAACCGGACAGGATCCAAGAGCTTAATTCGGACAGGACATTTGAACTGGGCAGGTGACTTCGAACACTGCAAGCCCAAAGCAGTTCGAACTATGACTAAAGTACTAAAAAACCTAAACACTATCTGAATAAGCTACCTGTCCATCTGCTTGAAACTCATGGGTCTTTAAACATGACCCGGGTCCGTTAAACTTGACCCGAAAGCCCATAAGGGCCCAAATTACATACTATAAATACCCAACCACCAGCATTAACTATGGGTAACAAACATTTACTGCTGCCAAGCTGCTCAATTCTCTCTCCACCTTAAAACACCTTGAAACACCTTCACACCACCCTGAAACACCCTCACGCCGCCTTAAAACTCCACTTGAAATTACCAGCCTACCCTCAGGCTACTTTTATCCTCACCAGGTTTTATTTTTTTTGTCTAATATTGTTTCGGTGAACCGAACCAAAAACTAATAAAACAAAACTTATCAAATAGGTCTAAAATTTATTTTTATTTATCAAGCGGTACCCCAACATATCCATTTTACAAATAAATTCAGTCTATTTGGAAAACAAAATCAATTATTCTATAAACAAAATAATTGCAGCCCCAAATCAAAACATTGGTTCCTAATTTCAGAATCAACTATTTCTCATCGATCCCTCTTTCTTACATTGTCAAACTCATTAAAAATTAAATTATATTTAAAAAAATTAAATTTGGACTAGTGAAAAAATAAAATCATAATTTGATAGATATAGATAAAACCTATTTTAACCGAATTGTTGATAAATTGTATACGTTTTCTACCCGATTACTATAAACCTCTAAAACACACACAGGACAGGTGGATTGGTTTGCTATGTTAAAAAAATACAAACATCAATTACATAACCACCTAGATAAATTACGATATCTACTACCACATGTTTTTTTCTAAGGGTTTTTATAGATACATACATTGAAAAGATGGTATTTATTTATAAATCCGGTCTCAAATCTGATTTACAAATTTGTACCAAAATAAGTTCTAATATACTTATTAGTCCAAGTTTTTTTAAAAGAAAAATTACCCTTCAAATATTTAACCCTTTGGAATATTCCATAAAACATTATTTTCTTTTTTATGAGTTTCCCCTCTTCTCCCGTTTAAATTTAAATTCGTTCATTTTTTTTTAAATCGCAGTAGTGCCAATCAAGACATTTTCTCACGAATTTTCCGATTGTTGCATTTGTGTGTTAAATATCATTCATTCGTTACTTACATTTGTGTGTTAAATATGGTTTTTTCATGTCATTTCACGCACATATATACTTCATCGACTTTCTTATGTCATTCCGGATGCTTAAATTTGTTTATAGGTTTGGTGGTTAAACTTGTTGGAGATAAAACGATGCCAGTAATATGTAGTTCATACATTTCCTTATTTTTTTTAATTATTACCTTATGTTCGTAGTTGGTGAATTATTATAGTTTGCTTTAATTAGTTATAGTTGTGATTGAGGAAACTGAGAATCTTATGATGCCTTTCAATAATACAACTAGAATGTTATGGTGCCTTTTCAATAATATAACTATCAAGATATGCCTGTCTTTCCAATTATATTTTGATTCATTTTCTTTCTGTTTATGTTTTGAGCTTGAGAAATAAAGCTTGATTAGATGTGATATTTGATATAATCCAATGTGTTTTATTTAAAATACTACTAAAAATGTAATTGATGAAGGATACACTCCCGCTAGATTCAAGAAAAAACCTTACTAGATATATAAAAAGCGCATGTTATTATTTCTGTTATTTTTAGTCATTTTATCCCTATTATTTTTATTCATGTTATTTTTAGTCATGTTATTTTAGTCATGCTAATATTATTTTTGTTATTTATAAATCCTGATAATATTATTATGTTAGTATTCGTCAAAAGATAAAAAAAATACAACAATACAACATAAAAAAAGTAAAATCACTAAATAAATACAAGTTAAAAAGCACATTAAACACCATAAGATTATCTGACATCTTAATTATGGACAACCTATAAGAAATTTTTGTTATCCATACCTAGAGAAAATCTCCAAAGTTCTACCGTTTAGGCGCCACATGACTGAATCTTACACCTTGATTTATTTGAAGGTCAAGATTTATGCTAAATCAAGGTGCAAGATTTATATGCGCTTTATTTCTCAAGCTCAAAACATAAACGTGAATAATTATTCACCACAACTTTTGTTTTATAGTCTTATTTATTTATTTATTTATTTAAATAATTCGAATCAATAACTTATCTAAACTTTTATAATCAAGGCTATAATTGGACTATTCCTATTATTATTCGATGAAATAACAGGACTACTCTTGTTCTTATTCTGGATGATTAACATGAATACTCATGTTATTATTCGATGAAAATTGTTAGGGTAGCGACCAAAGTTCCACATCCCACATCGGTAAAACATGGGAAGGATCAGTGGTATATAAGTAAGAACATACCTTAACTAGTATGAGGCCTTTTGGTAGTGGACCAAATGCAAAGTCGTGAGGACCTTCGGGTGCCAAAGCGGACAATATCATACTAGTGTTGAGATCGGTTGTGTTCTTACTTATATACGGAGGCGGAATATGCGGACCAGACCCCTAATTCACAACACCCATATTCCCAACACGTGGTATCAGAGCCACGTGGTGAAATTAGGGCTTTTGCAATTAGGGTTTCACAATGGCGTCTACAGCAACAAAATACATGATTGAAAAATTTGATGGGGGATCCAGCTTTGCGTTGTGGAAGATTAAACTGAAATCTTCATTGGTACTGCAAGGGCTGTGGAGGGCTGTGGAGAATAAGTTACCAGAAGAGATGAAAGAAGAGGAGAAACAAGATCTTCAAGAAAGGGCTTTGTGCTGGATTTTAATGAGTGTGAAAGACAATGTGCTTCGCGAGATTAGTGGTGAGAAGACTGCTGCCTGCGCATGGAGAAAGCTAGGAGATCTTTACTCAGAGAAATCAGTAGTAAACCGATTATATTTGAAGAAACGTTTGTATGATTTCAGATTGAAAGAAGGTATGTCCATAACAGAGCACCTAGATAATTTTAAATCAATTATAATGGACTTGGAGAACATAGATATCAATATTGAGGATGAGGATCAAGCTTTGTTTGTATTGAGATCGTTACCAGCTCCCTATGAAAACTTCGTAGATACCATTATGTATGGTAAGGATAAGTTATCGCTAGCAGATGTCAAAGGGGCACTGAAATCAAAAGAGATGAGACAGTTGCAGCCAGACAATCAAGCTGAAGGGGAAGGTCTTATGACTAGGGGAAGATCTAAAAGCAAAGCGAGTTCTTTAAGAAGGAAGAACTTGAGGTCCAAGTCAAGGGTGAAGCACTCAAACTGTTATGAATGCGGTGAGCAGGGTCATTATAGGAGAGATTGTCCGAAACTGAATGGTAAGAAGGGAAATCAAAAGGAAAATGCAGCAAACATTGTTGAAGGTGTGAACGATTCCGACGATAGTGAAAACAGTGGTAAAGGAGATGTATTGTCCGTGAGTTCAGACTTTGGGCAAAACTCTTGGGTACTTGATACTGGCGCTACATATCACATGTGTCAGTTCAAGCAGTGGTTTGATACGTACAAGCCAATGCAGGGAACTGTCTATTTAGGGAACAATCATTCGTTGACTGTTGGTGGTATTGGTAACGTCAGAATCAGAATGTTTGACGGGGTTGTTAGAATCTTGACGTGCTCGCATGTTCCTGGGTTAAAAAGAAACCTGATTTCTCTTGGGACTCTAGACTCTCGGGGTTACAAGTACCATGCAGAAAATTGTGTAATCAAAGTGACAAAAGGCTCAATGGTATGCATGAAAGGTAGTTTGCAGAAGGGTCTTTACATTCTCCAGGGGAGTGTTGTTATGGGCGATGCTGCAGTAGCATCATCAGGGAGTAATAGCCAAAGTACGCAGGATCAAAATAAGTTGTGGCATTGGCGTCTTGGTCACATGAGTGACAGAGGATTAGCTGTTTTGGGAAAGAGAGATTTGTTGAAAGGGTATAAAGCAGAATCATTGGGATTTTGTGAGCATTGTGTGTTTGGTAAACAAACTAGGGTCAAATTTAGCAAATCGGCTGTAAGAAAGACTAAAGGCACAGTGGACTACATTCACTCAGATCTTTGGGGTCCAAACAGAATTCCATCCAAGAGCGGAGCCAGATACTACATGAGTTTGATTGATGATTATTCAAGGATGGTGTGGGTTTACTTTCTGAAAAAGAAAGATGGTGGTAATATTCTCGGTCGGAGGTCAAACATGATGAACCAGTAGCCATATAATCAATATGCGGACCGGACCCCCATATTCCTAACACGTGGTATCAGAGCGTCAGACCCAGACGGAACGCGATGGTGGTGAAATTCTCGAAGATCGAACATGAAGAAGTTAGACGCCATGCTCAAGGTGATCTGCTCTAGAGATCCTAGTTCGGAGTGCCCGTGGCTCATCAAGCAGTGTGGCTTGATTGGAGTGGCACTAAGGAACAAGACAGTGTGGTCTAAGAGGAGGTGAGCCGTAACATCCGTAGTTCCTCTATGGTCAAGTAGTCTCCAACCTGATTAGAGTGGGCGGATGAAAGTCAATTGAGAGGAGGCTAAGTGGTACTTTGTTCGAGAGGAGGATTTGTTAGGGTAGCGACCAAAGTTCCACATCCCACATCGGTAAAACATGGGAAGGATCAGTGGTATATAAGTAAGAACTTTCCTCAACTAGTATGAGGCCTTTTTAGTAGTGGACCAAATGCAAAGTCGTGAGGACCTTCGGGTGCCAAAGCGGACAATATCATACTAGTGTTGAGATCGGTTGTGTTCTTACTTATATACGGAGGCGGAATATGCGGACCAGACCCCTAATTCACAACACCCATATTCCCAACAAAAATAACAAGACTACTCCTATTATCATTCTAGATGATTGAAATGAATACTCGTGTTATTTCTGACTAAAAGTAACATGAATAAAACTTAAATTTCATATAAATAATCCTCTTATTCATTCAAGTTTTTATTACCCTATTATATTTAGTGTATTTAAACAAAGTTACTACTAAAACGAGCTTGTCAGTAACAAATAAAACCAAGAAAATATTTAACTAATCAAAGTAGCCAAAATATTTTCTTAAGCAAATATAGAACTGCCCCAAACTTGTTGGATTTCAGTAACTTAGATCCTTCACTAGTCATCATAGATGTGTCTTCATGATGATATTTGTGCTGCATTTGTTAACTCTTTGTCGATATTTCCAGATGAGTAACATCTAACATTAGGGCCAAATCGTGTACCATATACTAATGCAAAGCGAGGAAAAGGATTTGGAGATGGAAGAACAACCTAATATATATATATATATATATATATAGTGACATTAGGTGGATAAATTTTAATTTTGGACATAAATACTATATGAAAAGAGGATATGCTAATCAAAGACAAATTTGACCATATCTTATTACTTTCAAATTGTTAATAAGTACTGGAAAAAAGACATAAGGAGCATATTTAAGTCATTGTACCTTGAAACGTTTATGTTTTCCCCAAATGGCTTAGTGAAGTTATAAGGTGGTCGCAGGCTTCCCCTTAAAATTTTACTATCAATAACTGAAACTGAGTATGTGCACCTACCAATAACATACTTAAAATCTCCAATCATCTTTCTAGTGGTCCTGTCAGATGACCCTAGACCAATACTGCATATATAACCATCATATTGTAAGGATATAAAGAAAGTAAGCATCTTCTCCTTTGACATATCTTACAACCTAACTATCTGTAAAGATATAAAGAAAGTAAGAATCTTATCCTTTGGCATATCTTGCAACCTAACTATGCGGAGCTCATGACCAACTCAGATACCTAAAAAAATATTGACATTAAGTGGAGAAGTAAAAAACAACATGTCCACTGATACTCTAAGGTAATTTACACAAATAGAGCAAAAGATAGGCTTCACAACTTGCAAATTCCTCACTTACATTAGTGTTTATGTAGTCGTCATGCCTTCCATCCTCTGATGTTTACGATGTCTACGATTCAAAGATGGAAAATCCAAAAAACTCAAATTCGACGGTAACAACACAAAATCATGTCTAGCTGATCGATTTGCAAAGTATATAAATCAATTATATCATTATATTCGAGGTTCTATAAAACTATATTCAAACAAACAAATCAAAAAAGCACAAAATGACAACCTAAAAAAATGCAATCAAGAAACAAAATCAAAATTATGAACACGAATCTGCAAGAAAAAGGTATATCAAACTAGATCAATCAACCTCAATAATAATCCTTCCAAAAACAAAAGTAAGAGAAAACCCTAAAAAACTCACTTGTGTAACCAGATCTACAATTGGTTCGACCGAGTAATGGATAGCAGGACGATGGGCTGATGGAATTGGATCGTCACTTTCTCAACCTAACTTTTGCGTTTTAGATTAGGAAATGTAATTAGATTTTAGATTAAGACAAATATGTAATCTTATCTTTTTCCAAGAGGTATAGGTAAATATCATGTGTACTTGTATGACTACGTAAATCTTAACTTATTTTTGTATTAATCGGTGAGTCTCCCTTTTTTCTATTGTTTTTCCTATTTTATCTGCACAATTTATAATTTAGACAAAAAATATTAAGCTCTTGTGTAAATTGATTAATCAGTTATAACTTATAATCCAAAATAAAATTCATGAATAGAATCAATCAGACATTTAAATGCATGTTACCGTAAAAAAAAATAACGCGCAAAGTATAATTTTTAACAAAAAAAAGTCTTAAATTATGTTACGAGGTTAGTTTAAATTTTAGTTTAGATAAAACTGACTACTTTTTGGGTTACTAATCTCCCCATAGTCTAGTAAACATTTATCTTTTTTTATAAAGAAAAGAATACATGCAAATAAAGTTTAATACTGTTTAATACAATGTTAAATGCCATAAAAAGATAGAGGGTTTTGCTAAATGGTAAAATACAATATTAAAGTAAATAATATTTAATTTATCTTTATAAAAAAAACCAAATTGAACCCAAAAAATAATGCTTAACGAAATCGTAATTTTAATTGGTTATTAAATTATCACCAAATATTATAAAAACGAACCGAATCGAATTTTATTTAATTCCTAAATAATTATATTACATTATATTTGATTTTGTTAACCACTTAAATTTTAAATTCTATATGTTTTGTTTGGTTTTTAGGATTTGGGAAAAACCTAAAACCTAAAATGCATTACCATTCGACATAAATTGAAAAATATATATATATATATATATATATATATATATATATATATATATATATATATATATATATATATATATATATATATATATATATATATATATATATATATATATATATATATAAAGTAAAATTTTAAAAAAATCATTAGTGCCTGCAAACGTGAGTGTTGACAAAATTGAAATTTTTGTTTTTTATTCTACCTCTACACTGATTTTTATTTTATCCAATAAACTTTTTATGTTATCTTCTTTTTAATTAGCTTATTTGTCTGTCAATATTGAATTCATCACGATACCATTTATTCTTCTCTTCAAAACCTTATTCATTTCTTCCAAAATAATAATCGGTCTTCATTCAAATATTTATCAAATATTGTATTCGAGTATAACCATTGAATCATACTGAAAGCTTCTTCCAAAACTAGAGTACTTCTTCACATTTAAAAGAGGCTCCAGATTCAACATTCTTCGAGTCTCCTAAGTAAGATTTGTTCATGCTTTAAACTCTTAAACAGGACATACTTCTTTTTCACCATAAACTGTCTTATCGGTGGTTTATCACCATGAAGTCAATAACAGTTTTCCAGTAGCAGGAATGTTAACAAATATTAATTTTTTGCTCTCTTTTTTCATCCTTGAATAAGGTTGAAGAAAATCGGTAATACTGGTCAATGTTACTCAAATACAACTTCCTAGTTTCCATAAGATAAGTTTCCTACTCCGAAATGCTCTGTTAAAGGAGGATATAAAGACTAGTCATTTAGAGCTGATATTATCATCTTGACAATACATGAAACTGGAATCATGAAAACCATGGAGTCAGTAGTTGGTCTTCCAAGGGAAACGTTTTTATGTTTGCAAAAATTCTCTCTTCAACAAGCTGTTCTGAAAAATATTAGGATAATTACTTTCAAAAACCTTTTAATATTAATAATTTATATAACCTTCCATAAAGATAAATTTATTTTTTAAAATCTAAAAGACTTTATTACTCAAATTAAAAGAATTACAAAAGTTATGGACTAAAAGAAATCCTTAGACAGAATAGACTCCTTTAGATCATGGGATCCCAAATTAACATTCAAACCCTAATTTAGATCGAAACAATATCTCCTTCTCTCTCAGGAAGCCATTTCTACAAGCTTTAAACTTCCAATTTCTTGATTCTTCAAGGCAGCAACCATAATAAAAATTATCCCTATCTATTTCTCTGAATCGTGAAAAGTGAAGAGGACGATTCAATCAAAGATGAAAACGCATGCGATGGGGTATGCATTCTTCAAACAACTTGCATGCATAAAAAATTTGTAACACTTCCAAAGACCGATTCAGAGAAACTAGTGCGATGTAGGTTTCCTTTAAGAAGAGCAAGTTTCTGACTAGCTTTCGTTCAATTCCCACGAGATCCGATTTCAAAATGCGCTAACACTTTTTGAAATCATGCTCAAGAGGACAATTGCGATGAAGTTTTCCTTTGTGAAGAGCTAGCTTCTACAACAGAGTCCCTGAGTACCAGAATGAGCTCCTTCTGATACTTCGAAGAGAAATGTAAGTTAGTCTTCAATTCGAATATAACCTATATTTAAACTTTCCAACAATATAATAGCATCTAGCATTGCTGGTGTCTTGAAATCTTTGTAATCGACTTTCATCTTACATCTTTGAGTCCATCAAGCAAGCCAATCGGCTGCTCGATAGTGCTCTCTAAAGATATGATGAAATAGCAATGAAACAATTATTTCAGAATCTGTCTCAATATCGATCTCATTGTATCCTTTAATTTTACACAGGAGGAGCCCATCGAGGAGTGCTCGCGATTGTGCTTCTATAGGAGTTAACATGCCATAATTATTTTCATATCTTAACACTAGTTTTCCTTGGTGGTCTCTTATGACTACAACTCCGCTTGATTCTCCATTAGTGGAGCAACTAGAATCAAAGTTAAGTTTGAGGCGACCTACAACAGGAGAACTCCAAGTGAGGTAAGATACGTTTCTTTTAGTACGAAGGTGATTGATGCAACCAAGGTTCAAGGCTGCATCTTCACATTCTCTCCATTTCTTAGTTTTATGCAAGTTTTCAAAATCTAGATTATTCATCATATTTGTGATGTAATTAATTGCAGCAGAGGAAGAAAAATGAAGAGAGTTCATTTTCTTTTTGTTTCTCTGCTTACAAATAACCCAGCTTATTAGGATGGGCAAAATGGTCTTAACATGAATATTACTATTAGCAGACCAAAGTCAATTCAAGAGCATGTGCTTGACTGTCATAAACCTTTGAATGCCTACCCTTAAAATTCATGCTAAATAGGTACAGATTTCCCACGCAAAATTATAGTGGATAAATAGGTGACTTGTAGTTTCAATATTAGAGCAAAATTGGCATTTAGAAGCCGGGGTAATGTGCTTAGATTGAAGGGTAGAGTCAGTAGGTATTTTATTAAGTAGAAGTCTCCATGCAAGGAAGGAACACTTCCTTGGAGATATTTGATTCCAAAAATTAGTAAATAAAGTAGATCTATTGTGGGAAGGGTTTAGGCCTTTGATGGTTTATTTTATATTAAAGAAATCACCCTTAGATAAAGTCCATAAAATACTGTCTTTATTAGAACAGTTAATTTTAAGGTTAGAAATTAAGTTCATGTTATAGTCAATTAAGATTTCCTTAAGTTTAGAATTGTTCCAACCATAAACTTCCCACAATGTCTTTAACGTTTTTACCCTTAAACCAATTATTGTTTGGATTAGGATTAAGTTTAATAAGAGGTGGCCTACCAAACCAACTATCTAGCCATATATCTCTATTACCACAACCCAAAATCCATTTCATATGAGATTCAACAAACTCCCTGCTTTTGACAAGCCTTTCCCAAGTTTGTGAGTCATATTTGCAGTCAACCTACAAAGGATGTTTCTCTGAACAATAGATATTATTAATTTTTTAGCCCATAGAGAAGTATTATCTCTATATCTAGCCATAGTTTACAAGAACAAAACCTTTTGTATATTAAGGAGACTATTAATATTAAGACCTCCATCTTCAAATAAATTTACACAGAGAGGGCCAAGAAGACCATTGAGTTTTATTAACCTCACTGTTGGATCTCCACAGGAATCTATTCATCAATCTTTCGAATTTTAATATGATTGTTATGGGGAGCCAACAGCTCTGTACCCAGTGAAGAGGGATAAACATGAGAACATATTTTATCAAAGTAAGACACCCTCCAAAAGATAGCATTTTTCCTTCCCAATTAGAAATCTTTTCGCTGGTTTACTCTAATAAAAGATTAAAGTTTGAAGCCTTATTATGGGGACTAAGTGTTACCCCCAAATAGGTTGTAGGAAGAAGAAAATTATTGTAGTTAGTCTGTGTAGTTAGGTTGCTTCCTCTATCCATTGACATGCTTGTTGCAGTGATTATCTATGTTTTCCTTTTATTAATTGACTGACCAGAAACTTCCTGGTAAACCTGCATGAAATGATCAATCTTCTCAAGGGAAACTTGAGAACCATTAGTGAAGATTAATACATCATTAGCAAATGCAAGTATAGGTATACTCATATTCCCTCTATTTGAGTATTTCATATTTTTATAATCTTCAAATAAATGGTTGATCCCTCTTATCAATACTTCCTCAGATAATATGAAGAGGTTTGGAGACAATGGATCCTCTTGTCTCACCCTTTTCATAGTTTTGAAGTATCCAATAGACATACAATTTATAAGGAGAGAATGGCTAACTGATCTGATAATATTATTTATTAGTTTAGTGACTTGATAGTTGAAACCAAAGCCCTTAAGTACTCTGATAACAAAGCTATGAGCTAAGTTATCAAAAGCCTTGGACATGTCCAGTTTGATTACTACATTACCAGCCTTAGTTCTTCTGCCTATATCATGAATCAATTCCTTGGCAATAAGTACATTTTCATGAATTGATCTATCTAGCACATAAGCACCTTGTACTTCTGAAATAAGCTTAGGGAGAATTGTAGCTAGTTTATTATTAACTAATTTAGACATTATTCTATTGGTTAGGGTGCATAGGCTAATAGGTGTATATTGATTCCAGTTATAGGGGTTAGCAGTCTTAGGTATCAGGCATATGCCAGTAGCTAGGATTCATTTAGGTATAGGTTGGCCAAGTATAAAAGCTTTAATGGCTTTACAAAATTCATCTTTTATGATGAGCCAACAAGTGGTGAAAAAACACTTGTTAAAACCATCAATTCCAGCAGCTCCAGATGGGTTTAGACTTTGAATAGAAGTCATAATTTATGATTCTGTTGGCTCAGCTATCATCATTTAATTATTAGATTCAGTCACTAGCCTAGGGATGATGTTAAACACATTATTACTCAAGTATTTAGATTCAACATTTTTATTTAAGTAAGATGGGGAAGATAGCATATATGAGAAGTAGGATTCAGCAGATGCATTTATAGCATCCTTATCATTATTCCAATTATTGTTGATTTTGATGCCTTTGATAGCTCTTTACTTTCTTTTCTTCATTACAAGATTGTGATAAAGACTAGTGTTCATATCACCATCCATTAAACAATTCATACGTGTCTTTTGTCTCCAGTAGTTCTCCTCCACGTGGAGGGCAAACTGATGCTCACCAGTAGCTTTAGAGAGGTAATTTTTGTCTTGAGGACAGTTGGACCTTCTATACTTTCCTTCACAAATTTGTAAGTTTTCTTCAGCTTGCTTAATTTTATCAAATAAGTTACTAAAATGCTCATTATTCCATTTCTTTAAGGCATCCTTTAGCCTTTTTAACTTATTCTAAAACACATGTTGAGGGTAGCCCATCATAGGAACAGACCAATTTTCTTTCACAACACCTAGGAAATCTTTATCCATAGTCCAAATATTAAGAAACTTAAAAGATCTACCAAGCTTCTTAATATCTTTAGTTATAGTGATACAGATTAGAGTATGGTTTGAACATGTACGGGAAATGTGGGATACTTTAGTGATGCCAAAGAGTTCAGACCATTCATAATTAAACAAAACCCTATCAAGTATTTTCCACCTAGTCTTGTTAGTCCAAGTAAACCTAATGCCAAGATACCCAACATCCTCTAGGTGATAGTCTTTAATCATATCTAGTAGGTCATTTGCACTATGTTGACAGAAAGTTGAACACCTAAATTCTTCATAGGGAGAGATGATAGAGTTGAAATCACCTAGGAGAATTCACTCTTTAACAACAAAATCAAATGATCTTAAATCATTCTACAGCTCTTTTATATTACTTCTTTGACATTTAGCGTAGATGCAAGTGATGTAAACCCCTTTATCAATGAGAGAGTATTTGACTTCCATGTGGCAGCATTAGATTCTGTCCTCCATGATTTTGATCTCCAAATCCTCATGCCAAAACACCCAAATTTTGTTAGATACATTAGCAAAATAATTAGTAATCTTAAGTTTAGTAAAAAGATTGCTTACATGATCACAGTTAATCATAGGTTCTTATAGAAACAATACTTCGATACATTCTTTTCTGATTAAGGATTTCAGTCTTTTGACAGAAGATTGGTTACCAACTCGAATGTTCTAGCTTAAAAGCTTGATCATTTAGGACTTTTTAGTGATGTTCTTTTTGTCTCTTCCATTTGAAGAGATCTAATGACAAGGAGCTTGTTTCTTTTGCTTCTTCTTGCTTATTTTAACTTTTGATCAAGAACTTTATGAAAACTGGGATCAAATTTTTTTATTCTTCTTGCAGGAGTAGAGGGAAGACTCCCCATGTTTTCTCTAGGAGAAGTTTTAGTAGTAGGGGAAGTGCTATCAATAAGTGGATTAGAAATGTTATCCAGCAGATTGATAACATTTATAATGTCCTCATCTTGATCCTCACTTTGTACAAGATCATCAAAATATTTTTTGGTAGCCTCTTGAAATTCTTCAGGTGATTTATCATTGTTTTCAGTAGTTATACTAGCAATCTCACCAATCATACTCACTACAGCTCTATTTTATTAGTCTTTCACAGGAAAATCAGGGCTCTGGTACACAGGTAAACTTTGATTTTCTTCAACAATATCTGTTGATTCTTGATTTAACTCAGAGTTATGCTGGTCTTCAACAATTGTACTTTTTTATCAGTATCTTGCAATATCACCTCTTCAGAAGTATTTTCTATGAGGTTTTCAATATTGTCATTAGGAGGAGCTTATGTTGTTTTATATGTATCCCGTTTGACAGTCTGACTTCTTTTGCAGGTGGAAGTATCATGACCTACATGATAACAAGAATCGCAGTACTTAGGAACATCCTTATAGCTTAGAGTTGATATGGAAGTAGGATTTTGAGGATTAAGTTGTCAATAATATAAATTTAAGGATTAGATTGTAAATAATGTAAGTTTAGTCCTTAAATTACATGTAATATAAGTTTTAGAGAACATTTGTGATTATGTATAATTATTGAGGACTAAATGGAAATATATCCTCTTTTGTAACATATTCCACTTTAAGACTAAGTCTTGGCTCCTCTATATAAAGGGTAAGGCTGTTCTCATAAAGGGGTTGAACATTTTTTTCTATTGAACTCATTTGTACTTGAACTTTCTCTCTCTAAAAACTCTCTAACTCTTTCTCTCTATAGATTTCTCTTATAACAATTTACTAAGGTGAAATATTAACTCATCAAATTGACGAATCCACAGGGGACTGAATAAAAGAAATCAGTGCCTTATTCTGTTCGAAATTGATACAGTCTTGTTGTATTTTCTGTTCAAAATTGATACGATGAATCCTGAGAACAATCCTACGCTTCGATCAACGATGGAGACTAAAAAAGATGATTTACAGAGAGATGAAAATATAATTGATGGATCATCTCCGATCCAAGCTCAATCTGATATTGAGGTGCGAATGAACCAGCTTTTAGATAAGATAAATTCATTAAATGAAAAATATTAACGAAGAGAACAAGAGATCCACTCGGCGAAGCTTAAATCTGAGGTCATGGCTTTCAAGAATGTATGGGGTTGTGTCTACAGTTCATCAGTGTTTTAAGTATGTGGTTGGAGATCAAGTTGGGGTTGTTTGAGGAGATCAGAAGGTTGTTGTGGAATGCTACACCACTTTACTTTGGATCTGAGGATCCAGCAGTGGAGACTTAATGCATGAATAACCGTTAGAAGGAGTACCTTCATATTCTGAAGAAAGGGTTGACGATCCAAGTGAAACCCCATGGTATTTAACGGTCAGTGAAAAGATTGAGGAGTTCACTTTTTCAGAAGAGAAGGTGCTTCTTATTAGAACCTTATTGACCCCTCTTCTACGGCAACAACTGCTAGATTTTTTATCTTCTAATTTGGATGTCTTCGTTTGGAGGACAGAGGATATAACAGGAGTACCAATTGAGGCAATTCGTTATAGGTTGACTATTGATCCAAAGGTTAAGTCGGTTATTCAAAAAAGAAGAGTATTTTCCTCGGAGAAGGCAGAAGTGATCGTTGCCGAAGTGGATCGATTATCTAAGGTCGAACACATAAAGAAATCACAATATCCTTTGTGGACGACAAATCCGGTTGTGGTAAAAAAAGAAGAATGGGAAATGGAGAATGTGTGTGGATTTTACAGATTTGAATCGAGTTTTTCCCAAAGATCCATTTCATGTTCTTGACTCTACTTCAGGCAATAAAATTTTAACTTTCATAGATGCTTTTGGAGGATATAATCAAATCCAAATGGATCCAAAAGATCAAGAATGCACAACGTTTATAACTGATAGGGGCCTCCACTGTTATAGGATAATGCCTTTTGGATTGAAAAATACTGGAGCCACTTATCAGAGATTGATGAATAAAGATTTTGCTACTCAGCTCAGAACAAATATGGAGGTATATATAGATGATATGGTGGGAAAATGTTCAAAGGATGAAGTGCATGTTGATGATTTAAAGGAAACTTTTTTGAATTCAAGGGCAATCAAGTTAAAGTTAAATCCTGAAAAATGCACCTTTGTAGTTCGATCGAGGAACTTTTTGGGTTTTATCATCAGTGAAAAAGGGATAGAAGCTGACCCAGAACAATTGAAAGCCTTGATAACAATGAATTCGCCTCGGTCTATCAAAGAAGTGCAAATTCTGACACGAAGGTTAGCAGCACTTAATCGATTTATTTCTAGATTTTCTGAAAAAATGCTTTCCTTTCTTTCAAGTGCTACGAGGACCAAACAGGTTTGACTGAACATCGGAATGTAAAGCAGCATTCACAAACATTAAAAATTTGTTGTCATCACCAGAGATTTTATCAAAGCCTTGAAATGGAGAGAAGCTATTTTTGTACATTGCGGTATCAGATTTTGCACTGAGCGTAGTGTTAATTAGTGAGGATTCAGGAGTTCTGAAGCCGGTGTATTATATTAGAAAAAGTTTGGTGGCAACAGAAAAGAGATATATAAAATTAAAAAAATTGGCATTTGCACTGGTGATTGCTGCTAGGAAGATGCGTCCATATTTTCAAGCTCACACTATTGAAGTCCGAACTTCATTCCCTTTGAAAAATATTTTGCAACGACCTGATATTTCGGAGAGAATGACCAAATGGTCAGTGGAGTTGGGAGACTGTGAAATTTTGTTTACACCTCGAACATCAATAAAGGCGCAAGTCCTGGCAGATTTTTTGGTTCAATTCCATTCGAGCCGATCAGATGAGGAAGAAAGTAAAGAGGATACTCCAGTGAATTCGAAGTGGGCTGTTTGAAGAGATGGATGATCTAGTGTTTCAGGGTGCAGTGTTGAGGTTCAATTAATAGCTCCAACATGAGAGACAATGATTCAATCTATTAAATTTTGTTTTCATGCTTCAACCAATGAAGCTGAATACGAAGCTGCTTTGGCAGAATGATAGGCAAAAATTTGTGGAGCAACCTCAGTACGCTTAGAAATGGATTCTTAGTTGTTAGCAAATCAGGTATCTGGTTTTCCCGAAACAAGAAAGGATCGTTTGATTTTATATCTTTGGGAACTTCAGTATTTAATGCGTATGTTTGACAATGTTGTTGTGGAATATATTGGGCGAGAGAGTAACATGGTTGTTGACTCTTTGGCAAATGTCGCTTACAAGGAAGAATATCCTTGGATTTTGTTACAAGAAAATCTTTTAGTTGTTACTCAATCTAGCCAATGTGAATGTATAGAGGAATTTTTTGTTACGTCTGATGTAATCCGAGACGATTGGCGATCAAATATTCTTAGTTTTTTTTACTCAAGGAATACTACCAGATGATTAGAAATTGGCCAAAAAATTAAGAAGTAAAGCCTTCAGATATATAGTACTGGATGGAATATTGTATAAAAAGGCATTGAGCAGGCCATTATTACGATGTTTAAGAAAACAAGAATCACACGAAGTATTATTAGAGTTGAATGATGGTGAAGGGTCAACTCATTGTGGGTTCAAATCTCTTTCACGTCGATTTTACTTGCAGGGTTTTATTGACCTATAATGATGAATGATGTTAAGAATTTAGTTCGAAGTTGTGATACTTGTGAGAGATTTGCCAATGTTATTCATAGGCCAGAGATGCCGCTTATGTTTATATCTGAGGTGGTTCCAATTGATAGATGATGGATCAATCTGGTGGGGCCTTTGTCGATGGCTTCTGGAGGAAGATAGATGATAATTGTAACGATGAATTATTTTACAAAGTGGGCAGAGGCGGAACCGCTATCAGGGACAAAATCAAAATACGTGGACAGATAATGGCCCTTAGTTTAATAACAAGGACATGGCTTCATTTTGTACTTCTAAAGGAATTCAACAATGATTTTCGACGCCTTTTCATCCTCAAGCTAAAGGAGAAGTAGTGGTAACAAACATAAACATTTTAGATTGTTTGAAGAAGAACCTAACAGGGCAGCAAGAAAATGTCCAAACTATTTGTAAGAGGTGCTTTTGGCTTATCAGACAAATTTTACATAGGCTGCGAAAGAAACTCCTTTTTCTTTGGAATATAGAATGGATGCAGTCAGTCCTATAGAATCTACGATGTCATCTTTTAAAATAAGTCAATATTCTGAGAGATCTAATGATGAAGTTCGAGGGTTAAATTTAGATTTGATTGAGGAGAAAAGAGTTCGAGCTCATTTGAATGTAATTTATTATCAAACTCGTATGAAGAATAGATATGATTCGAAGGTGCAAAGAAGAGAGTTTAAAGAAGGTGATAAGGTGATGATTTTTTTTTCTTGCACACAAAGGAGAAAAGCCTTGGAAAAATGGCTCTGAATTGGGAAGGGCCTTATATGGTTGTTGAGAGGATAAAACCAGGGTCTTATCGCCTTTGCGATTTTCAAGGGAGGATGCTTCAGCACCCATGGAATATACAACACTTGAAGCTTTATTGGGAGTAGATAATGTCTTTGTATTTTGGAATTTTTTCTTTTGAATGGTGCACTCTTTCATATCCTGTTGGCCCAGTAAGGTTTTAATGAGGCGTTATGTACATATTCAATATTATCAATAAAGTTCGTTTTTGGCCAATGGTTGTTTACACATACTTTAATAAAACTATCTTGACAACTTATCAAAGACTGATCATCTTTGAGGTTGGTTAAGAGTAGAATGTTCTGAAGTGTTTAGAACACTTTTCGAAGAAACAACATGTTTAATAGTCACATTACAATTTTTTCAAAGTGAAAGCTTAACAGCACACTGAGAGTTTTTCGAAGAGCTACCATGTTCACCAAATTTGTAAAGGTATTTGAGGTGGTAAGTTTACAGTTTATAATTATAATTGTTTTTAAGATTTAACATCGAATAATATGTGAAGAGAATAATAATACAAGGAAGCCGTTTGTTGATTCGATTAATTCGTTGAAGTACAAAAAGAAAATTTTCAACCTAACAAACACAAAAATATATGATAAGGTTAATCAGATAATTCATCCTCCTCGGATGATTCTTCTTCATCTTCATCTTTGGATGACGAATCGGGGATAGGATCAAAAGCTTCACTTGGACACTTATCGATGGGAATGGCGTTCCAAAAATTTGTGAGGTTGATTTTAGGATAAGTAGCATGAAGTTCTCGAAGAAGAAGAACGGTTGTTTCTTCTTTTCTATTGTTAATGACGGCTACCATATCTTTTGAAAGTTTAGCCTCGACAACAGCAACAACAACAGCTTTTTCCACTTCGAAATCTTTCTTCAGTTTAGCAATCTCCTCGGTCAGTTTTTGATTTTTTGTCTCAAAAAGGTTAAGAGAATTTTGAAGACTTTTGGAGTTGGATATTTCGGTAGCCAATTCAGTATCATGATCAGTCTTGAGCTTATTCATATCTTTCTCATGAGAAGTCGTCAGCAATTCAGTCTCAACTATGTGTGTGATTCGCAGATGATTCTTCATGCAGAGAGCACCTTTTATGAGTTCGAACCTAGCTACTTCATACATGTGAAATTGATCAATCACTTTCCTGTGCAAGTCTTCTCTAAAAAAATTCTCAGCTTCGTAAGCTTCTTTGTAATAGACCATATCTTTAGCCAATTTCTTTAGATAGTTTTGAGAAGCTTCGACTTGGGAAACAAGTGCGTTTTCTGCAATATCAAGATTGGTAAATAGTTGAAGTGCAACGGCGATTGCAGAATTTGGAGGAGGAAGAGTAAATTATGTTTCTGATAAATTAAGATGTTGAATCATATCTAAACTGGTGATAGGATCAGAAGGACAGATAATTTCTGGAGACTCCTTGGCAGGTGTTGGTCTCCCAAAGTTAAGCTTGTGATTTTGGATGACTTGAAGAGCAGGATCGTCTTCACTAGTAAGTGCTTCAATGTTCTCAAAATTAATGAAAATATCAGGATCGAAGTTTTCAGTAGCCTGATTTTCATTAGTAGCACTGTCTTTGATGATGATCATAATGTTGTCTTTGGTTGTTTGTTCTTCAACCAAAGGTTTTTGTTGTTTTTCATCTTAATCGACCAGTGCATACGAAGTGATTCTTCCTTGTTTCTTTTTCTTTGAAGACAGTTCTTGATCTTTTCTTTCTTCGATGGGTGAGAGGGTTTCTTCTGCGGTTTTTGTTTTTTGAGGCTTCGGTTTTGATGGAGTTGAAGGGCTAGAACCGGACGTGTTAGCTGTCTTTTACATTTATTCTCTTTGAGAACATTTTCTTTTTTTCTTTTTTTGGTAAATGACTCTCCGACCTATTGCGAATCGGAAGGAAAACTTTACAATCTTGATGAACTAACCTTTTGCAGACAATCTTCGAATCAAGCTCTGACATCAAATTTTGAGGTGGCAAAGCGCCTTTTGAAATTGGGAACATGTGGCAGTTGGGGAAATTGATGGGATGGCAGGTAGTGTGGAACACATTATTCCATTCTTTCTCAGCCCAAGTAGCAAGTTTTTGTAAAATAGCTTTAATAGCTGGTCGACGTGCTGAATAACGCCTCAAAATTTCTAAAATAATAATGCAAATAGAAAATTATGAAAAAAGAGAGGCAAAAAAAATATAATCTATTTCATAATGTAAAAAATTCGAAGTGTTTATTATTGCTTCTTCACATGAGATTTAGCTTTGAAGGATTAGCATCAGAAATCTCTTTTCCATTCTTCCATGCTCTAGATATAAAAATAAATTTCTGCTTTCAGAATTTATCAGCTTCTAAGAGGTCATCGATAATTTTGAGATCATCCACCAGGGTGAGGTAGTAAAAGGGAAGATTCAGACCTTTCGAGAATTCAGTTAAGGAGATGAAGTCCTTGATGCTGATGGGAATTTGAGATAGTCAAGATGCCATAATTACTGACATAATGGTGAACCATTGATTCAGTGTCACCTGAGTAGGGTATAATTTGAGGAGTTCGAAGTATTCCACAATCATAGGATCAAGTGGAAACCGAAGCCCCTAACTGATGATTTCAGGGTAGACTTCTAGTTCATCATTCTTGCAATCTAAGGGAGTTTCTCCTTCTTTGGGAAGTCGAAGAGTTATATTATCTCCCATTCCCCATTGTTTTTTAGAGTCGAGGTTTGGCTATTATTTGAATAAATATATCGGACTCTTTTCAAAGCAATAATGTACTTAGCTTCAAGACCCCTTAAGTTTCTGCCAATTATAGCTCTTTCTTCTTCGGACACAAAGCAAGTATTTGTTTCTTCCTGAGGCTTATATGTGTTTGTTGAGTTCCCATTATCAGATTCAGCTTTGGAATCGATTCTGGTAGCCTCGGAATCAGCTTTGTTGCCTTTTTCTATTTGATTTCGAAGATGTTGGGGGTAATGGATAAACAGTTTCTGGTAAAGGGTTATTTGTTCAAGGAATTTCCTTCGTTACTTCTCTCTGAGGAGGAGCTTAAGTATCTGGATTTAAAGAGGGAGAAGTTTGGTTAATTTCTGATTCGTCTCCCATGGTAATGCAAGTTCTTCTTTTTCTGATTATTGAAGAATGATTCGAAGATGGAGTATTTGACTTTTGCTTTAAAGAGGATTCTTCACTAACCAAATGAGAAATGTTACTTTGAAATGAAGAGGCTCGAGGTGTTTTAGGACCTAGGTTTTTGGATGAGGATTGCTTTTCGAAGGAAGGAGAATGAGAAATAGCAGGAGCTTTGGTTGGATTGAAATTTTTGTAATAAATTATTTTGGTGGTTGTTCCAACATGAGCGATATTGATTATTTATGAAGATCTATATTCTTCCGTCCTTTGAGTAATGCAGAACTAATCTAAGATCTGAAGACTAAGTTATTATCAGGTTCTGGAGATTTCGATTTTTTGGGTATGTTAGTCTTGGATTTTCTGGTTTTTGGGTTTGGATAAAGTCATGGTGGATTCGAATGGTTATACGCAACGGTTACTTTTGTATATTGTTTGGATAAAAGTCGATGAGTATATTTTAAAGTTTTACTTCCACAATGATTCGAGGAGTTCTATTTTCATAACGTTTCGAGGAGACTTATTGTCTTTGAAGAATTTATCAGATTTTAATTACTTTTAATTGGTATTTATTTTTTACCGCGCTTCGAATGGTTGCTTATAGTAGTCATTTCTAATGGTCGCTTCAAATGGTTGTTTATAGTAGTCGAATGATTGCTTCGAACTTATTTTACAACAGAAGACATGACATATAGCAGAATTTGAAGATATTTTAGTTCTTATTCATTTACTAACATGAGAACTAGGGGGGTTCTGATATGGAAGTAGGATTTTGGGGATTAAGTTGTAAATAATATAAATTTAAGGACTGAATTGTAAATAATGTAAGTTTAGTCCTTAAATTACATGTAATATAAGTTTTAGAGAACATTTGTGATTATGTATAATTATTGAGGACTAAATGGCAATTTATCCGCTTTTGTAACAGTTCCACTTTAAGACTAAGTCTTGGCTTCTCTATATAAAGGGCAAGGCTATTCTAATAAAGGGGTTGAACACTTTTTCTATTAAGCTCATTTGTACTTGAACTTTCTCTCTCTAAAAACTCTCTAACTCTTTCTCTCTCTAGATTTCTCTTATAATAATTTACTAAGGTGAAATATTAACTCATCAAGAGTAATCCAAGCTACATGGTTGCTGCAAAATCCCAGCCATGCATGCTTCTAAAGTTTTTTTGGAGATGTCAATCTCCACCCAAGCGTAGCACGCATTGTACATAGCTTTATTCTTGGGGGAATTCAGATCTTTAGGGGAGTTCCAATTGAAGAAGCTATGGAGTTAATTATTCCTTAATTGTACAATTGCTCGGTAATATCTCCATTCGAGTCCATATAGGAACTAGAAGGCCTTCATTTCTAACATGAAAAGATGGCAACCACTTCAAAATTCTCATGGAGTACGCACCAATTGACCAAACTCCCCGAGACCATATTATACTTATATCATATTTTAGAGAGAATTCAAGAAATAAATGTCTTGAATCCGTGTTGGTGTACGAGAAATCACCATTGAACCTTCAGTCTTAAAGAATCTATCAAGATCAGACTTTTTTGGCAAACTTTTAGAAAATTTACCAATCAATGTGAATGAGGTATCCTTCACTAGTTCTCCATAGGCTTGGTCTTCAAATTGAATAAATATATGGTCCATGTTGTGTTGAATGCTAGAAGGCTTGATTTTATTGCTTGCATTTGGGTAATGTTGATGAACACCTTGAGCATATGTCCAATGGTGACTGAGAGACTCACCATTCTTACCACTGTTTTGCAGGTGTGAATGAATCATCGCTGAGTACTCTTCCATCCAGACAATTCTATTGAAGCAAGAAAGAATATAAAAAAGCGACGAATGGTTATTGGAGAAGGAAGTGATGCACGAGAAGAAGGTAATAGATCATAGAAGATTAGGATTTCTTCATTTCCAAGAAGAGGTTTCTTGGAGAAGGCAATCGAGAAGCAATTCCATCCTTCAAATTATTTATAATCAATTGCCCGTAAAGATAAAGTTATATATGTCTAATTTTATTTACTGATATTTCTTATCGGAAGAACATATCAATTGTAAGAATTATGCTTTATATTGGATTTTCCAAACAACTTGAATAATATTAATTGTGCCTATCCAATGTTATAAGAATTCTTACCGATAATAAGCTATTGATTTGAGTAACTAGGACCAACTTCTGTATGTCAACAATACTAAACATAACGTGCTAAAAATCTAATCTTAGGTAACTATATTATAGAATTTCAAGTAAAGTGATAGCCGAGAGCTGATTACAGACCATTTTTTTTATCAAAGTCTAATCTACTCATTCTCTTTATAGACTCTTTTTCCAACTAATCAACTACCCGATTATGCTCTCTAAAAACATTTTCTATAGTCGACTATGTTTAAGTTCTTTTCTACAACCATCAATAAGAGATATCATGAACCACGAGACTTTACCTCGTACAATTACATTGAAAGTTTCATATAATTAATTCTATATTCACTTGAATGAAATTCCTAACTCTACAAATTAGTAAACCATCTCATAGAGCTCTACATTTGACAAGAATTAGTGGTAGTTTTCTTTAAATAAAACCATAAGCTAGTATAGTATCTTTTTTATTTCTTAAAAGTCCACATCCACTAGATTCACCATTTAAACTATTCGTCTCATCTAAATTTAGTTTTAATATATTCTCATTCAAAGGTTTTCACTTAATAAAACATAATACTTTAGACTTGAAACTATGATGAAAACAACCTAACTCAACTGCTACATTAATATCTCAGTCCGAGTAAGCACTTTGAAGTAGATAGGCTCTGTCCAAACTAGATAAAATATTATAAATGTGATCCATAACAAATTTAGCTGTGATATTTTGACCTTGATGCTTAGATTTTTTCCTAATAACATGTATCAAAGTCATATATCTTAAAAGATATATTTAGAACATTCAAATTAAATTCATCGACCTTTTCCCAAACCATTTTACATTCTACAAAAAATGTGTTTTATAGTTTCATTTATATCAAACAGTTGACACATAAAATATAATTAAACTATCTATTATGTAAAATAGAATCCATAAGAATCCAACCTTTCAAGAGCCTCCAAAGCAGGAATGAGCATTTTTCGGTCTAGAGTTATTCCTTACTAGCTGAACAGGTGTGAGCTACCTTTCACTCAAATTTTCTTTTAGTTTGTTTTGAATGGAACTCTTCATTTGATGACAGAAACCGTATAATGTTATCATCATCAAACTTTTTAATACTAATTCTCTTTATTTTTTCAATTTCAGATGGTAGTACAGTAGCTTAAAAAAATTCAATGTCAAATAGTAGTACATTAGCTTCAAATTTAGCCAAATCTCAAGCACCATCCTTCCAAAAAGATTCAATAGGTTCCTCAAATATTGAAGTTGTGGTTGAGAATGGAATAAAGGATTTTACATCACAAAATTTCTCTAAAAAAATTTAACTTTTCATTTACAATTTTCCAAAATATATATTTTCAGCAACTTTTCTAATCTTTATAAGCCTTTTCCAAATATTAGAGCTTATTTTTATTAGTTGAGATTGTAATGGATAATGATTTTTATAGTAGATAGAGTGCATAAACTTAGAACATATTGAATTTTTGCCACAAACTTATACTATAAGTTACATGAGAAAACATTTTGCGGTTCATCAAGTTTTCCAATATTCATGCCACCTTCATCATATGTCTTACACAACGTGTTCTAGCTAGTCCAATTTAATTTATTTTTATCTTTTGTAGTACCTCATAGGAACCTATTGCACATTTTCTCGATTCTTGAATTCACATTTTTAAGTAGAAGACCAATTTGAAATGTGATAAATAGGTAGAAGACATATACTCCTTAGCTAGTACAAACAAACGAAGAGATAAATGGTCCCATTTTCCAATACCTCTTGTGAATTTAAAGATGCCATTGAACTCACCATTCACTAATATTGGAAACGAGTTTGAATTGATACAATTCCCAATCTTGTTTAGCCATTTTTAATTGAATCTAAAGACTTTCATAATATTTATAACAAGTGAGTATGATAGTCTGTCAAAAGATTTTGATACATCTAACTTAATCATCACATCACTACCTCTAATTGTTTTTTTATATTATGATCATATTCTTGGGAAAAAATATATTATCTTAAATGTTTTTGCTTTTAACAAAACCCCCCGTTCTTCAGATATGAGTTTAAAAATAAGTGTTGACAATTTTTCATTTAGGATTTAGAAAGTATCCTATCAAAAATTGTACATAAACTGCTATGCCTAAAATTACTCTATCTTTTAGGTTTTTTTATAACAAAAAATAATTTTTTTTATTGATAATGAAGATACAAGATTGCAACTTGAGTTTGATTACAATAGATTTCAAAATTTAAGTCAACCACTTGACCAATAGAGTACCACATTACATAATTTGCTATTGAATCATTAATACATTTGAATTTTCATAAATGTAATGTCATTTTCTTTGTAATATTGAGTATCCATTGTTGAAGAGATGTTGCTTCATACTTGAGTTTGATGTCCATGATCTATTTTTTCCTTTTGTTTTCTTCATGGCCTTTGTATAGACGTGTTCATGCAAAACATATGATTTATTTTAGTCAGGGTGATCATTGCCTAAATATTATGTTTATTTTGTGTATTCCTTGATCAAGTTTGAAACCTCAAGTAACCTATATTAGGGTAAAAAACACCATTGGTCCCTCATGTTTCCCACTTGTAACAAACTCGTCCTTTTCCTTCGGGGTTGTAATAAACTGGTCCCCTGTATTTCACAAAACGTAACAAAATTATCCTTATTGACCTCATCTTATACTTTCGACCATTAATGCCTTTTGACCAGCCACATCAGTGTCCCACGAGGATCGCTGATGTGGGAGCAGTAAAAACGTTAAAACCTATTTTACTTTTACCCTAACCTTGTAACCCTTATTTTACCCGTAACCCGGCCCAACCAACTAAAAAACCCGATAAACCCATCTACACTATTTTAATCCATCCCAATCACCTAAAGCCTAACTTATAACTCGATTCCTAACCCTAATACTGTCAACATTACTCTAAATCTAACCCTAAATCTCACCATCCCCTTTCTCATTACAACATAAACGAAAAATCTAACCTTAAATCTCATCTCCTCCCCCTCTCTCATCTCTCATTCTAACCCTACATCCCACACTTTCAGAAGCTCTTATCTATCTTATATTTTGGGCATGTTACATTATAGCAAGTTATCGCTAAGAAAAAAATCATTAAGAAATTATTATAATAAATCTACATCTGTCATATTTTATTTAGAAAAAAGAAAACGAAAAGAGATTGGATCATACAGAGCTTTTATATAAAAATAGAAAATGATGATTTATAAAAGATGAATTTTTAATCCACAAAGTGGACTTTGGTTACTTGTTATTACCGGTTGTCTTGTTGGTGTACAATGTGACTGTACTGACACAAAAAAATTTAGTCAGAGTATTCTATTTTGATTATATATAGAAAAAAAGAACTAAAGAAATTGATGCGGATAAGATAGGCATTACTTGGGATTAGCAAGTAGCAGTAAGTTTTATTTGGATAATGGAGTATTCTATCAGACCGGCCGATTGTGTGATCGGTAAAATTATTTAATATGGTGAGTTAATTAAAATTTTGACAAAAAACAACTATGGTAATGAATTTTATGAGTGTTATTATTTAGTACTAATAAAATATTATTTTCAAATAGTAGGAACGGAGTTGGATTCCGTTGGCAAAACAATTGGGTTGCCGCGACAATTCTCAATGCAAGATCCGGTTTATGTGGTTACTGTCTTAGGTTAGAATCAGAGAGGGAAATGAGATGAGAGAGAGGAAGGAGAAAGTGTAGATGGGCTTAGAAATCAGGTTATAAGTTAAGCTTTAGGTTACTAGGCTCGATTAAAATAGTGTAGATGGGCCTATCGGGTTTTTTAGTTGGTTGGGCTAGGTTACGGGTAAAATTAGGTTAAACGGTTGAGGTAAAAGTAAAATAGGTTTTAACTTTTTTTACTGCTTCCACATCAGCGATCCACGTAGGACGCTGATGTGGCTGGTCAAAGGGCATTAATGGTAGAAATTATGAGCTGAGGTCAATAAAGACGATTTTGTTACATTTTGTAAAACACAGGAGACTAGTGTATTACAACCCTAAAGGAAAATGACCAACTTGTTACAAGTAGGAAACATGAGGGACCAGTGGTATTTTTTACCCCCTATATTAATACTTTCAAGTAATAATATAGCACTTAAGGAAGCAATCGATTGATTTTCAGTAAAATAAAAGTTTGAAAACTGATTGATAAAATGTTAGACAACCCAATCAGCTGCATAATTTTGTTCCTTAAATATGTGTCTAACAACCATATGAGAATATATCAAATTCTTATAATAATTAATTATTGATAATAAGTACCATAGATCTAGACTATAGCTTAGAATGTCAAATAGTATTAAGGAATAAATTTCAATATCCACATATTTAGATCATGTTCTTTATAGTTATAGAGGCCATAAAAAGGCTTTGGTTTCTGGAATTAGAGGAGAAGTTTTTCCTACTAAATTGCCTTTAACATAAAGTAACTCGTCATTGTCATTTCTAATTACAAATATACTAGTGGATTATTCATTTCTTAAACAAGAATCGTTACAGTTAAGTTTAAGTCTATTTGATGATGAAGGGTGCCATTTGACATAAGGTATTATCTAGTAGTTGACAGGTGAATGAAACAACCAAAAGTGTTAGCTGTTTTCAAGTCACCGTACCAATGCTTATATTTAATCATGGTTGAATTTTCAAGAGTAATTATATATATATATATATATATATATATATATATATATATATATATATATATATATATATATATATATATATATATATATATATATACATATATATATATATCAATTATGTTTTAGAAGATAGCTTAATACCATTGTATTTGGCTTTGTTCCCAGAAATACTTATATATAAGATTATTATAAGAGGTAGTCTGGTTCTAACATGAGTATTTTTTGTAGTAGATAAGAACCACAGATTTATGATATGATTGATTGTCATACAATTACCTATAGCTATCCTAAGTAATTATGTGAAGTGTTTATAAACTTCCCATGATATATTCCAAGATACAAAAAATGGTTAATGTTTTGAGTGTTTTGACAATTATGACATTTTGAAGCTATATTGAATCCTTTCTTCTGAAGAATTGAATCAACGGAGATAAGATTATTTAGAAGTCTCCAAAGTGTGAATGAACATTTCTTTGGAGTGATGCTATTCCAATCTTTCTTAAGGATTTTTTTTTATTTTAGGTCATTGTCCTTAATTTCATTCCAATTTTATTTAAATGAAAATTTACCATCAAGCGATACATTCCAGATAATTGTATATTCTTTATTGATATTTAAAGAAATTTTAAAGATTTAATTAACATCAAATTGAATTATTTTGTATCTTAGTTTTGCAATATTTCATTCATCATTTTGCTAGAATTTCAAATATATATTTTTTCAGTTATGTCTCTTATTTTGTTTATTATTTTCTAGACGTTTGAGTCTTTTTGTTTTATTTTAGTTTCAAGGGATGTGTATTTAGGTAGTATATAGATTCATAAGTTTGGACCATAGATTTTGGTGATATCTTGTGTATCTTTGATCTTTTTTATGTTTAATTCATTTTGTTCACATGTTTTAAATGTTAGGTGCGACCAAAAAGTCCCACATCCCACATCGGTTAAACATGGGAAGAAAGATCAGTATATAAGTTAAGAATACATCTTCATTAGTATGAGGCCTTTTGGAAGTTGACCAAAAGCAAAGCCGTGCAGGCCAGTGGGCCCAACGCGGACAATATCACACTATTGTGGAGAATGGAGTATTCTTACTTATATACAAAAGCGGGATATACTGACCCAATATTCCCTACAAATAGTATCAGAGCACCATGCCCAGACAAACGCGATGTGGTGGGTTGTGATGTGGGTGAAATTCTCAGATAGCTCAAGGTGAATGATCTGCTGGATAGATGGAGCGCCAGATGGCTCATCAAGCATGTGGCTTGATCAAAGAGCGACACAGATTCATCTATAGATGGAGCGCCAGATGGCTCGTCAAGCAGGTGGCTTGATCAAGGAGCGGCACAGATTCATATATAGATGGAGCGTCAGATGACTCATCAAGAAGGTGGCTTGATCACGGAGCAGCACAGATTCATCTAAAGATTGAGTGCCTGATAGCTCATCAAGCAGGTGGCTTGATCAAGGAGCGGCACATTGTCATCAAGTAGGCAGATGGAAGTCAATTGAGAGGAGGCTAGAGTGGTACTTTGTTCGAGAGGAGGATTGTTAGGTGCGACCAAAAAGTCCCACATCCCATATCGGTTAAATATGGGAAGAAATATCAGTATATAAGTTAAGAATACATCTCCATTAGTGTGAGGCCTTTTGGAAGTGGGTCAAAAGAAAAGCCGTGCAGGCCAGTGGGCCCAAAGCGGAGAATATCACACTACTGTGGAGATCGTAGTATTCTTACTTATATACAAAAATGGAATATACCGACCCAATATTCCCTACAAATGGTATCAGAGCACCAGGCCCAGACAGAACGCGATGTGATGTGGTGGGTTGTGATGATGTGGGTGCCGAACATCTTGCCAGGAGCCATACTCAAGGTGATTGATCTACTGGATAGATGGAGCGCCACGGCTCATCAAGCAGGTGGCTTGATAAAGGAGCGGCGCAGATTCATCTAAAGATGGAGTGCCTGATAGCTCATCGAGCAGGTGGCTTGATCAAGGAGCGGCACAGTGTCATCGATTAGGAGCCATACTCAAGGTGAATGATCTGTTGGATATATGGAGCGCCACGGCTCATCAAGCAGGTGGCTTGATAAAGGAGCGGCGCAGATTCATCTAAAGATGGAGTCCCTGATAGCTCGTCAAGCAGGTGGCTTGATGAAGGAGCGGCACAGTGTCATCGAGTAGGCGGATGGAAGTCAATTGAGAGGAGGCTAGAGTGGTACTTTGTTCGAGAGGAGGATTGTTAGGTGCGACCAAAAAGTCTCACATCCCACATCGGTTAAACATGGGAAGAAAGATCAGTATCTAAGTTAAGAATACATCTCCATTAGTATGAGGCCTTTTGGAAGTTGACCAAAAGCAAAGCCGTGCGGGCCAGTGGGCCCAAAGCGGACAATATCACACTATTGTGGAGACTGTAGTATTCTTACTTATATACAAAAGCGGAATATACTGACCCAATATTCCTTACATTAAAAAGTTTTGACCAATTTGGCCAGATAATGGTTTTTGAGTTTTCTTTGTATCTCCAAAAAAATTTGTTTACTAGTTTGTTTATTCTTGATATGACATTTTTAGGTAGTTGATCGATTTGCATATAGTAGGTTGAAATTGCATGAATGATGATTTGATAAAAATCAGCCTTCCACTAAAGGATAAAGTCTTATTGTCTAATTCTGATATTTTGCTTCTTATTCTGGCAAATAGTTCAATTAAATAACAAGTATTGTTACTTGAACAGACTGTTATGCAAAAGTATTTGAATGAAAGGTAACCCTGTTTAAAACCAAAGGTGTTTTCAATTGAAGTGATTTTGTCTCTGCTCATTTGAATTGGAGAGATGAAAGTTGTTTTATGTTTGTTAACTTGTTGACTATAGACAGTTTGGTAGAAGACAAGAAAATCACAGATTTTCTTGACATTATTGATGGATCCATTTGTCAATATAATTACATCGCATGCAAATGTTAGACATGTAATGTTAATTGACCCTCTTGAGTTATATATCATGGAGATGTAGTGTTGAGATAGTTTTTTAATTCCTCTTAATAAAAATTCATCTACAATGATGAACATGTTGGGTGATATAGGATCATCCTGCCTGACACCATTACTAGAATTAACGTAACAAAATGAATTTCCATTTATAATTATAGAGAAATATACATTTCTATTTTTCTTTTGATTATATTAATGAGTTGGTTACTAAAGCCAAAGGCATGCATCATATTGTATGTGAATTTGAAATCTATCATATCAAAAACGTTTGCCATGTCTAAATTTAGAATGATATTGCTGCCCATTGTTTTTTGTTTAAGTTATGTGTCAGTTCTTGAGTAATTAGGATGTTTTGATGAATGTGTTTGCTTTAAACAAAGCGACCATGTTCCTCTGAAATAATTTGGGTGTAAGTTTGGAAATTCTGTTGTTTATTAGCTTGTATAATATTTTGTTGAATATTGTGCATAGGCTTATACGCCTAAAGTCCTGTCATGTCTTTGGGGAGTTGGTTTTGGGAATGAGGCATATTATAGTTGAAAAAATTCCTTTCAAATCTGTTGTATTGTTGAAATAAGCAATTACTACTTCACATAATTCATGTTTAATGATTGACCAAAAGGTTTGAAATAATTTGGAGTGGAATCCATTAACTCTAGAGATACATTAGGGTTTATGATCTTAATAGCATTGTGGATCTCATCAATATAAGGTTTTGCTATTAAATATTGATTTTCTTGGTCTATTATTAATTTTGGAATAATTTCATTAATGTCATTTAAGTTTGATTGGTTTGGTTGACAGTTTAAAAAAGACTTGAAACGGTTAACTGTAGATTCACCAATTAGATTTTGAACTTCTTTTCATGTGTTATTTATTTCATATTTCATTCATTATATTATTTTTCCTTCTTTTTTTAACAAAATTATAAAAGCATTGTGTGTTTTTATCTCCATCTTTCAGCCAAAGAATGACAGTTTCGTGCTGCCATAAGATTTCATCACTAGGAAATAAGTTGAGATGCATGACTCTTATTTTTTAGATCCTCTCCAGCTTTGAAAATAATGTCAAAGATATTTCCAAATACCTATTTGTTCCAAATAGTAAGTTTATTTTTTAGTCTTTTTAGTTTTGACCAGAAAATATGTATGACAATCCCATACATGGGTTCTTGACAACCTTTTCAATTGTATTTGAGAATTCTTTGTAGAATATCCATATATTTTGAAATTTGAAGGGAGGTTTTGGTTTGTTTGTATGTGATGTCACCGTTATACATAAAGGTGAATGATCTGAGCCAGTTTTGGCCATATGTTTCACCATTGTGATGTCAAAATATTCCATCAAGGCAACATTGTGTAATACCGTGACAAAACACTTCTATTTATTGTTGTTTGACCATGTAGAATTTGAGGCTGAGTAGCCAAGTTCCTCTAATTTATATTTCATTATCATGTTGTTGAATTTATTAAAATTCCTCTCAAGCAGATGGTGGAGCATGCAAGTTGTTCAATAGATTTTGAGATTATGTTAAAGTCTTATACTATAATTCATAGATGATTGGTATCAAAAATCTTAAATGGTCCCACAGATCAAGTCTTTAGGATTTGGTACATTTTGCATATACAATGGTAACAAGAACTTCATTGTTTGAAAAAGGATGGATCACCATTGTATGAAGAAATTGTTCATTGTTGTTAAGAATCTGAATTTGGAATTGTTCTCTCCTAAATAGCCAAGTATATGTTATAGTTATTTGCAAAATTAGATTTAAAACCAAGTTTTTTAGTTATTTTTTCAACTTTTTAGTACACATCATTGGCTCTGGAAGATCAATGAAATCTATGTTTTAATGATTTAACTATTGATTTAACTTTTCTGACAATTCTTTTATTACCAGTTCCCCTTGCATTCGAGTTTAAAAGGGTTATAGTCATTTAGAAGTTGAATTTGAGGATTTAGTTGATCCTTTGAATTTCATTGTTTTATTGATTAAGTTTCCTTTAAGGCTTTTAGTATTTGATTTGTTGGTTCTTTTATTTCCTTGTTTGTTTATCTCTTTTCTGGCATATACCCTTTTCACTTCTAGTGAAGGGGGAAAACTCGTACTAGTCCTGGTTTTGGGTGTGTCAGTTTTTGTTTCTGAGTATTCTAAATCTTTGAAGATTGAGAAAGTGTTTTCTAAGTTAAATGATTGAATGGTCTCAATGATTTCCCTATAAGAAACTTCAGAGGGTTCATATTTTTTATTTAAAAGAACTTTATTATCATATTTTAATTTATTTTGTGTATTATTGTTTAAAGTGATATTGATTTTCCTTATTCTGATCTGATTTGGAATTGAGTTTGCTTCTGTTTTGGATGAAGTAGTTTTAGAATATTGAAAACTTTCATTTTTAGAATTTCTATTTGAGGCTTTTTTATTGGTTTTAAAGGTTTTTGTTTTCATTTGTCTGTTTTTGTTTTGGGTCAACAATAACAGATTTGAATTTTGAGCCCATGTTTCCTTTGAATTGTAGGTTTGATTGAGTTGTCGATTCTTTTGGAGGATATTTGATTCTCTAAACCGCCATTATTATTTTATTTATTGTCTTTATTATAGTAACTTTCACTCTGGCCCAAATGTTTACATGATTTGTTATAGGTAGGCATATCAACAAAGATAATGTCCTGCCATAAGTCACCTATTTCCGCAAAATTAATTCACTTTATTTGGGAAAGAGGGTTTGTACATCAAATATAGGCCAAGCTTTACAATAGTTAAAGCTTTCTCTGTTTTTGTTGGGAACCCATATTGCCGAAGGCAATCTAATTGCCTTGGCAATATGGGCTATAAAATCTTGATTGTTTAAAAATTCTGGAATTTTGGTAGAGTAACTCAGTCTAGAGTTTGAGGAGACCACAGTCTTAGGTTCAAATCAGGTGACCACTTAAGGATTCTAAAGGTGTATTTTCCTACAATTTTAACATTTCTTTTCCGGAAAGTTTTAGTGTTTTCAATAAGTCAAATTCTACGAATAAGTGTCTATAGTCCCAAATTGTAACACGAAAAGCTCCCGAGAATCTAAAGGCTTCTAAGTATGCTTTGAATTCATCTAATTTAGGTCTCTCAAAAGAAAATTTAAGTATGCTTTAAATTCATTTATTTCTTCGTGGATGACTTTTGAGTGCTTGAATTCCTTGATTGTGTGGCGTAGCACTTTAGTGTACGATCTTATTGAGTTTAAAGTGTTTTCAGTAATCTTTTGTTGGTGAATTGACGAGCCATTCTCAAAATTTGGGTTGGTGATCGGGATTCTTTCTTATTTTGGGTTCATCTTTTACGATTATTAGAGGAATTCTTGGTAGTTCAACATCTCTTTGTCTCTCACAATTAGGGCCGTGTTTCACCGATTTTGGATCTCGAAATGTGATTTGATTATTCTATTTTGTTTACACTCGTGTTGTTGGTGAAGCTTAATTTTGGGTTGGTTGTAAGATGATATTAAGTTAATCAACTTGACATGTTGTTGGTACATTTTTTATTTAGGATTTTGGAACAACAGACCCTATCAAACTGAACTTCTCATTTGTAGATATCATATATACTGGTTACCGCATCTTTTAGTTGATTAAGAAACAAACTTTTAAGAGAATCACTATAAAACTCTTATTTATAATGATATTTTTATATATTAATTTCAAATAATATTTAATAATAAACTGCATTTATTTTTAATGGATTATAAATTAATATTTATTCTTAGTCGAATAAATTCACTTTTACCACGGATCTAGCGATGTAGTCGGTCGAGCTTATGGAACTACTTTCCCGAGTAATATAAGTCTTTCAATACCACTAATTTAACATAATTAACTAAAAGAATAAAACGATTTTTATTTGAATGTGTCAAATCGGTCGACTAGCTAATCAATATATGGGAAATAATAAATGAATCCAGTAACAAAATAAAGGGCTGCATGTTCCATTTTCTCTCATTTCGGAAATTCCTCCACTCACTCTTATAGATAACTAATAAAAGAAAACATGTTACATTTTTTTAACATCCGAAAGAAAGTGGACAACCACTTAGTTATGTCCGATCAACATTTGTGAAATTAACATCCGAAAGAACGCGGACAAGCACTTACTCATCTCCGATCAACACTTGTGAAAGAAGATAAATTGGTTTCTTTTTTAGGTATATGAATTGAGTCAAATACGTATTTAAATCGAAGGTTTCGATGCGTCTATCAGATTTCAAAATTGTAATTTTGTCACGAAAATTGGGAAATTTGATCCGTAAAACCTTCGAAAACCAGTTTTAATATTTTAGCGTTAAATTTATTTATTTATTTATTTTAAAATATTTATGTAATTTTTCTTATTTGGAATTAGAGTTTTGGGTAGTGTTATATAAAACATACTATACCATATTTGCTGTCGGACTTTGATTAATTAAATTTTGGGAATTATTTATTTGAGTCTCTTTATTTCTCTGACCTAAGGTTAGGGTTTTATCGTTTATTTCTTCTAATCTTCCGCCACGCCATCAGTTGGTACTAGAGACCAACAATTCCTGCTACGGAGATAGAGGAATCATGTTTCGGTACCCTCTTGATTTGAAGGCTAGAATAGAGAACGACATCTTCCAGTCTACCTGCACAATTGGAGGAAGAATTTGCAAGTTTGTCATTGATTTAAATATCTATAAGAATATGATTTCAGAGGAGGCTGTTCAGAAACTAGCGCTGAAGACTGAAGCTCTTCCATACCGGTACATACTGTCAGGACTGATAGAGTACAGTGAGGTAACAGTTTCTAAACGCTATCAAATTGCATTTTCTGTTGGTAATTACAAAGATACAACATGGTGTGATGTAGTTTTTTATGGATTTTTGTCATCTAGTTTTAGGACATCCATGGCGATTTAAGAGAAATTCTACTTATGATAGTAGAATGAATCGATACAGTTTTATGAAAGGTGGTTGCAAGTTTATATTGGTTCCATCTAGAGTAGTTTCTCCAAACCACCACCAGTTACGGAGTTTCATGCTCATACTGCACTAGCTACCGAGCTTAGATGTGATGCTAAAACTGTGTCTGGCCCCGTGTTTGACAAACCGATCTATGACAAGTATAATGATGATGTCGAGGAGAAGAACATTGATGTAGTAGAATTGGAAAGGCAATAAAAGTTAGAGATTTTGAAACTAAGTTTTTCATCAAATGTTGATGGAGAAAAAGAAAGAACTGGTGACGAGAAAATAATCGGCACGGAGAAAGATAAAATTAATGCGAATGAAGGTAATTTGCAGCCAATAGAGGTTTCATTGAACAAGGTTTGCATCGCTCTAAAGGTTATATTGAAGAAAAACAGCGAAGCAGTACCTTTTATCGTGCATATGTATCTTCTAGGTATTTTATGTCATTCTAAAATCAAACCTTTGATTCAATTTTACGTGGATACATGTTGTCGTGTTAGAAAAATAGAAGATGATTCTTTTGTGCTTGAGATTATGAATAGATTCATAGAAGATACGAATAGTATTTTAATGGATAAAAAATTAGGTTTTGCAGTAGAACTTGGAGGAGTTTTGGGTGATGGTTGAAGTTTTGGAGGAGTTAAAAGTAGAAGACTGTAGTGTTTTGAATCTGCTAGCAGAAATATACTCTGAAAAACTTGAGAAGCCATTTAATATTCAACAAAGAGAAATTGTTCCTTTTTGCAATGGTCTTGATGTGATACAACAAGCATAGTCTGGAATTGGAAAGACAACAACGTTTTACACGCGCAAGGGTGCTGTTGTGCTTAGTAAGTGGGTTGATAAAGCTGACATAAATCAATTGATTACTGTTGATCACAATAATGCCAATGACATGGTAAAAATGGACAAATCTAGGAAACCACTTCTTGACAAGAGCGACAACATTCAGATTATCACCTCTCATACACTTATGCCAATACCAGTTGCGATCGGAGGTGAAAACGTCAATGTTTTTACAGTGCTTTCAATGTTTCAAGGTTTTGAATTCGAGGACGAATTCTTTATAACCAGGGAAGGATGATGTATTGAAGACTGCAGACAGACTAGTTTCTCTCTCAGGTATCAAAATTGGGTCAAATAGGTACTCATATCGAAGATTTCGACGAGCCCGTCAGATTTCAAAATTGTGACTTTGTCCCAAAATTTGATACCCAAATTCAACACGTAAAGCCTTTAAAAACCAGTTTTAATATTTTAGCGTTAATTTTATTTATTTATTTCATTTGAAAACATTTATGTAATTTTCATTATTTAGAATTAGAGTTGTAGGTAATGCTATATAAAGCATCCTATACCCTATTTTGCCGTCAAACTTTGATTAATTAAATTTTGGAAATGATTTCTCTAACCTAGAGTTAGGGTTTTATCGTTTCTTTCTTCTAATCTTTTACCACGCCATCAAAATGCTTACAAAATCTTCCCCACGCTATCACATTTGGTTGTTCAATTTATTTTTATACCAAATTCGATAATTATATAAGTTAAATGATTAGAAACATATGGTAATATTAGGGGTAAATAATGTACATATACTAATCAATTGGTTGCGGAATGAAAATCAGTTGGCCATTAACATAGCCGCAATGACAATAATTGACCTTGCATTTTAGGAATATACTAGATAATTTATATATATATATAAAGTTATTAGAAAAACTTTGGGTTATATATATAAATTATTACTCACTAATGAGATTACAGATATTTGTGTTATAAAATATAAATGATAGATATACAAAAGATTACTACTATACAACACAAGTATATTTTTTGTACAAAAATACATAACGGAAAAGGTTTCTTTAAACTTTTGGACATGGTCTTCCCTCTCTCTATCCATGATAACTCCTTTCTATATAAATTGGTCTTATGTCCGCACCACAGACCATGATAATGGTGATGATAATAGTTTAAAATCGCCCTCTTCATTAAACTCAAAATCCTTTCATAATTAGATGGAAACACGAATAGTTAAAATGGTAAAAAAATATAATATTGTTTTTGTTTGTTTTCACTATTGTTATAAATATTGTGTTTATTTTGATCTTTCCATCTTTCAATTTTTAATGATTTGCATTATCTTAATATTACAGTATAAAAGATTATTGGTTAAAAGATTATTGGTTGTTGTCAAAGAATTGATAGTAAAATTTTAAAGCGAACTATAGTATGTCCTAGAGAATATAAATAGAAACGATATTCAAATCTATTTTGAAAATAAATTAAAATTCAAAAAGTGAAGTATATTATATATTAGAAAACAATAAGTAAAATACTATCTTCTTCTTCCTATACTCCTAGACATTCTTCTATCATTGCTCTGACCTTGATTAATCAATAAAAAAACATAAATTGGGTGGCGACAACCACCTATGGAAAAGAAGAAGAAGAATTAAACGTAGATCAAATATAGTAAAACATAAATAAAAACGAAATGAAATAAAAGAGATCAAATATAGTAAAACACAAATAAAGATGAAATGAAGTAAAAGAGACAAATGATATATTATCCTAATCCAACTAATAAGAAAGAAGAATGATAATTTTTGCATGTTTTTTCTTTTAATCTGAGTGTAAAAAATAAGTAGAATAATGGCATTTCTTCTTCGTATATTCCTAAACATTCTTCAATCATGGCTCTCATGATTAATCAATAAAAAACATAAAAAACATAAATCGGAAAAATAAATAAATTGGATGCCGACAACAACAAAATTAATGGATTAAAAAAAGAATTAAATATAGATCAAATAAAAAAAAGAATTAAACATAGATCAAATATAAAAAAACACAAATAAAAATGAAATGAAATAAGCATGAATGATTAGTCAATAAAAAAACATAAAAACATAAATTCGATGTCGACATCAGCAAAATCAATGGAGAAAAAAAAATTAAATATAGATTAAATAAAGTAAAAAACAAATAAAAATAAATGAAAATATTCAAGAATAATTAATCAATAAAAAACATAAATTCGACAACAACAAAATCAATAGAAAAATAAAAAATAAACATACATCAAATATAGTAAAACACAAATAAAAATAAAATGAAATAAGCAAAAAATATATGATATCTTATATTATATTAATCCAACTAATAAAAAACATGAACGATAATTTTAGGCATGTTTTTCTTTTAATTTGAAGGTAAAAGAAAAAGATAAAAAAATATTAGATCACAATAGAAAACAATTACACGTATCAGTATCAATAAAGTCTGATATAAATAATATTGTATAATATAATTCAATTATTAGAATATAGTAGTTATAATAGTTATAAAATAAAATTTATAACAAACCAGTAATCACAATATTTATAATATTTATAAATATGTAGACAAAAAATATATATTCTAAATGTAATTTTAAATTGTTAGCTAACATTATTTAATTTAATATTAAATTTATTATTAACAAATTAACATTAAATTTACTATCAACAAATTAACTTGATAATATTATTTTAAAACTATATAATTGTTATTATATTAATTAAAATTTAAAGGCAAACTTATTCCAAACGTACACTTATTCCAAACATACATCGGGTTAAACCTAAATATATAAATTAATATATAATTTATTTTGAAAACTATAGTTTTATATATTCTAATAATATTAGAAACAAATATTCTAATATCGAATGAGTTATAAATTTTTTTTCTAACTGATTAAAATTTTAAATTAGGCCAAACTTTTAAAAAAATCAATAATTAACACACTAGCTTATTGTGTGTTAATACAAAAATTTGATTATTTTATTTTTATTAGAGTTTTATAAAACTAATTTTTTTAAAAAGAAATAAATACAGACTTGCTACCGAAATTCTAATAATTGTTTTGAGACATATAATGAATAATTAGCACACCATTATTGACTAAATAAAATTTTAGTTTCTATTTGATATATTTAATATTTTCTAATTTTTGAATTTTAATATTCTTACTAGTAATTCTCTTTTTATAATATTGACTAAAGTATAATGTTGTAATTAATATTTGGTTATCTTGAAATACAATAAATAGAATTTTACTATCTAATTTATCCACTAATGCCTTTTCTTTTATAGAAAATCTGAAAAAAATATAAATTAAAAAACATTAAAATTCAAGTATAAAAGGATAAAAAAATATTAGAATACAAAATCTATACCTCTCGGAGAATCATGATGGTTGATATCATCTGGACTTTCTCTCCTTAAATTTATTCTATGTTTTTTAATTCTCATATTAAACTTACTTTATAAAACCTCCCATTAAACTTATTCTAGGCTTTTTAAGTCTCGAAGTAAATTTATTCTCTCCTTAAATTTATTCTACGTTTTTTAATTCTTATATTAAACTTACTTTACAAAACCTCCAATTAAACTTATTCTAGGCTTTTTAAGTCTCGAAGTAAATTTATTATATTATAAGCTTTTCTAAAAATATTTGGATGCTAAATAAGAAGTTGAACATCGTAAAAAGTCATAACTTGAACATAATTAAAAAGCAATATAAGCTAAACTAATATAAAAACTCAGTATTATACCTTTGTCGAGTGAGATTTTGTTTCTAGTATTATAATATCTTTGCCGAGAGAGATTTGGCTTCTGCAACAAATCTAATAATTTTTTTTTTGGTGCAATTAAAGCATTAATTTAATATAGAAAGGGATTTATACATTGTTCATGGGCATACCCCGAAGTGATACTGCATAAATAAGAAGCAGGGACGATAATAAAATGCCACGGAATAGGGAAATGGCCTACTAATCAGAACAAAATAAACGCGATAAATGAACGTCAACGACTAGATGACTGTGAGCTGGCTCCTCGTCCTCAGAACTGACTCCACATCCCAAGAGTCCTAAGTCCTGCTCCAGTCCATACGATAGATACCTGAGGAAGAAATTAGATTAGTTAGCTATAAGATAAGAAAGACTATGGGGGCCAGACGATCTTGGTACCCTTGAATCTATATCGAAGGTCTGATAAGATATGGTAGGATATAGAGGAGGCCAAAGCTAGGACAGATCCAAACATTCTTGAATTCTGTTCTTTCCAAGCTTGGTAAATGATTGCGTTGAAGCAAGATCGCCAAATAGAATGGTCTGGTATGTTAGACCAACTGGAAGCCTCAGAAATCCAAGATTTCCAGTTAGAGGAATGGATTGTAAATCCAAGCTTACGGCTTGTGTGGGACCATATACTCTGAACGAAACTACAATCAAAGAGAACATGAGCTGTAGTTTCAGGTACAGAGTTACAAAAAGGGCACTCAGTCGGGGTATTAATACCCCAACTGAGGAGCTTGTCTCGGGTGGCAAGCTTACCCTTTATTGTTAACCAAGAAATGAAAGAGTGACGAGGAATGTTGTATTTGTTCCATACTAACACGGCCCAACCCATCTTTGGGTTAGGCACACGAATGGCATTATAAGTGTCTTTGATTGTGAAATTGGATCGCCCTCCCTTTGTAATCCAAAACGGAACATCGTTCATGAGGATATTTGGTTCGGGAAGAGAAAGGATCAGTCTGTTAATTTCTTCAAGATTAGCACGGCTTCGGGCCCGAGCCGGTCTTAGGTTTGCCGGCCAGTTCCATTCTCCATTATGATCTCAGAGACCATTAGATCATTTCCCAATCGAGAATCAGAAATGATATCTGACCCAAAGTGGTGAGCTAATGACAGCGAGATAAGCCATGGATCATGCCAGAACGAAGTATTATGACTATTTCCAATAGCTACCTTGTAAAAATTAATCGCCAAAGGACGAAGACGAAGGATTTTTCTCCAAATCCAGGAGGGAGAGTATCCCAAAGGAACATTCCAGAAACTTTTGTGATTGAGCTTTTCAGATTTAATCCAATCACACCAAATGGATTCATGCTTATTACTAACAATTGACCAGAGATGTTTTAGGACGGCCGCCTGATTCCAGACTTTTAAATCTAGAATCCCAAGGTCGCCCTCATCATAAGGAGTGACAATAGTGGACCAGGCCACTTTGGCCCCGTGGATTTTCATTGCAGACCCAGACCATAGGAATCTCCTAAGATATTGGCTAAATACTTTAATTATTCAAGAAGGAAGAATAAAGATCGAAGACCAGTAAACCTGTCCCGCAAAAAGAACCGATTTAATTAATTAGAGTCTTCCCGCATAAGAGAGATGTTTAGATGTCCAAGAGTCAATACGGGAGGTAATTTTGTGGAGAAGAGGACGACATTCCGTATAAGAGAGTCTCCCAAGAAGGAGGGGGACTCCAAGATACTTCACAGGAAGAGAGCCCTCCGAGAAGTTCTTGATTTGCATAAGGGACGATTTAAGGATATCGTCAACTCCGGAAAAAAATATGTGACTTTTCAACGGGTTAACTTTAAGACCAGAGAAATAGAAGAACTCATCAAGAGAATCATTGATGAGGTTAAGAGAGAGGGGATCGCCGTGGCAAAAAATCATTAGATCATCAGCAAAGCAGAGATTAATGATTTTTTGCTTGTGACATTTCCAATGAAATTGAAAATTTTCATCAAGGCTTTTATTTCTGAGGATGCAAGAGAGCACTTGCATAACAAGAACAAAGAGGAGGGGGGGAAAGGGGATCTCCTTGTCTAAGGCCTTTTTTCCCTTTGAAGGATCCATGAAGGTCTTCATTAATTAGAACAGAGTAAGAGGGAGTAGAAATACAGTTTACAATCCAGGTAATCATCTTCTCAGGGAAGTTCATCGACACTAGAATGTCGAGGATGAGATGCCATCTAACATTATCAAATACTTTCATGATATAAATTTTAAGAGCAATTCTTTTGCCTCTACCTTTTGATTGGTATCCCCGGAGCAGCTCTTGGGACAGAAGAATATTATCCGAAATATTCATTCCATGAACAAAAGCCGATTGGGAGGAATCAATAAGGTAAGGAAAAGAAGATTTGATTCTATTGGCCAGAATTTTTGAAATAATTTTATAGACAACATTGCAAAGAGAAACAGGTCTATAATCTGATGGCCCAGAAGGCGATTCAGATTTGGGAATAAGAGCGATAGAAGTGACATTCCATGAAGAGGTTAAATTCCCCGAGAGGAAAAAATCTTGGACTCCCTTACAAATGTCCTGACCAATAATGCTCCAAGAAGACTTTAAAAAATAAGAGTTGTATCCGTCAGGGCCTAGGGATTTATCACTATTGATACTGAAAAGAGTGGTTTTTATTTCAGCACAAGTGATCTCGCGAATCATTAATTCTCTATCAGTACTAGATACTTTAGAGGAGATCAGCGCTAAGACCTTTTCCAATCCTGGGTAGGTAGCACAGTGCTTAGAATCCAGGGAAGATTCAAAAAAATTCACGAAAACTTTTGAGACGGTAGATGGTGAAGAGATGGTGATACCATGCTCATGAAATCAAGATTATTTTATTTCGGAAAAGACGGGCTTTGATACTTTTGTGAAAAAATGAAGTATTCCTGTCCCCCAACTTGATCCAGTTTTCTCTGGATCTTTGTTTTAAAAAAGATTCTTCTGCACGACTCAGGAAAATAAAAAGATCAGAGGCCTCATTTTTGCTGTTGACTAAACGAGGATTAAGGGGGTCATTAACTAGTTCGTCCTGAATGTCGAACAACCTTTTTTGGGCATTGATGACTCTGGATGAGATGTCACTAAATTCCTTATGGTTGAGAAGAGCTAGTTCGTTTTGAAGACGGGCTAGCTTATCGGACACAAGGCTCATCCCAGTGGAAGAGATAGGTTGATTCCATCTGTTGGAAACAATTTCCTTATAAAGGGGATGAGATTCCACATATTAAAAAATCGGAAGGGTTTTTTCCGCTTAGGGCGCGGAAACCCGAGATTGAGCATAACAGTAGCATGGTCCGAAGTGCGAAAGTATCCAAAGTGAACATGGGACATAGGGAAGAGGTTATCCCAATCCGGGTTGACAAGAACACGGTCTAACTTGGATAGAATGGGGTGAGAGGGTTGTTTATTAATCCAAGTGAAAGGATACCCAGATGATCTAAGATCACTTAATTCGCATTGGTAGCAACAATTATTAAAGTCATCAATGGCTTGGGTCCAGGAATCAGAGGAACCAATCCTCTTGCTCGGGTGACGGATAGCATTAAAATTTCCCAAGGAAGGAGGGGTTCAAGCTTGGATAGACCTATTAGGTCATTCCAAAGAGAAATGCGGTATTGTGCTTCGTTAAAAGCATAGACCGCAGTTAACTTAAACGAAGCCCTAAAATTATAACATTTGGCTTTACAGTGAATATACTGAGAGGATTGAGAGACCCTAGATATTGAGATAACACTAGGGTTCCAAATGATCCGAATTCTGCCTAAGTGATGAGAAGAGTGGTTTGATAAAACATGCCAAAAATGGGCCATACTCCTAATAATTGAATCTACGTTATAAATTTGGACTTTAGTTTCTACTAGCACTATTAAGGATATATGATTCCTAATAATGAAGTTAGTGACGTCTTTTTACCTAACCGGGTCATTTAGGTCACATACATTCCAAGCAGCAATATTCATGGAAAGAGAACTTACAGTGAGTCAGGCGATGCTCCTGTCGGAGGAGAATACCTGATTACCCTTTTCTTTTGCTTCGTCCGTGCACGCCCTTTGGGGGGGGGGAAGCCTAGAACCCGAATCTCTTTTAGATTGGCGAGAAGGATGCCCGACCATTTTATATTTCCTTCCTTTTGGGCCTTTACCCGCATTTCCAAAATTTCGGATGAGGGAATGGTGTCCAAGAGTAGAGCCTCCTCCTAAAAGACCTTTGCCTTTATGCTTCAAAGGATTTTCAATAGACAAAATTTTGGTCGGCCCAATACTTTTCAATACCATTTTATATTTCCTTCCTTTGGGGGGTGGGTGGGGGGAAGCCTAGAACCCGAATCTCTTTTAGATTGGCGAGAAGGGTGCCCGACCATTTTATATTTCCTTCCTTTTGGGCCTTTACCCGCATTTCTAAAATTTCGGATGAGGGAATGGTGTCCAAGAGTAGAGCCTCCTCCTAAAAGACCTTTACCTTTATGCTTCAAAGGATTTTCAATAGACAAAATTTTGGTCGGCCCAATACTTTTAGTGGAACGGCCCGTAAAGGACAAAACACCCGGTTGGACAGTAGAGGTTCCGGTCTGCATTTGAAAAAACACTGGGCCCAGTCTGCTTTTGGAACCGGTGTCCCTGGATAGGCCCAAGTCGCTTTCTCTCCCTTTCTATTGAACCAGGTTAGCGATTGGAGCGTCTTGTGGGCCCATATCCCCATTCGGTCCACAGGCTAATAACCCATCCAATTGCAGAGGACCTTCTTCTCTAGTCTCGATACCAGTCTGCCTGTTAGAGGAGGAAACCCTAGCCCCTGATCCTTGTCCGTCGACAGTCAAAAGTCCAGATTGGAGGTCTTTCCTGCCTCCTCGAGCGCCGTCTACCTGCAAAACAGAAGAAGAAGTTCTCGCCACACTTGGGAGACCGACAAATACCATGTTTTTACGATTCGCACGGTAGCAAAAAGAACAGACCGGAGGAGGGGACAGTAGACTGCCAATATCGCAACTTAGCTCCGGTACCCATTTTCTCACCGAAAACAGTATAGCTTTCCTGGATTAACACCTGAGTCACCTTACCTAAGAGACCGTCAAAGACAATGTTTTTCTGATTCGCACGGCAGCAAGAAGAACCGACCAGAGGAGGGACAGTAGACTGCCGATATCGCAACTCGGCTCGGGTACCCATTTTCTCACCGAAAACAGTATAGCTTTCCTGGATTATAACTTGAGTCGCCTTACCTGGGAGACCGACAAAGACTATGTTTTTCCGATTCGCACAGCAGCATGAAGAACTGACCGGAGGAGGGACAACAGGCGAGGCCTGAGCCCGACGTCGGTTACTGGAAAACGTGGTTGAGATGACATCGGAAAGAACATGTACATACCAAATCGGACGAGGAAAAAAAGAGAAGAAATAGATTTCAAATGCTATGAAATCAGCGGTGGGTTTCAAGCAATAGAACCTGAAACCACCGATGAAAATTGAAACACTCAGAATAGTACTGTTCGAACGGAAAAATAGTCGTTAGAGAATAAAGAAGGGATACCTTCTCTCTCTAACCCAGACACAAAAATCTGAAAAAAAAATCCTAATAAGATTTTGTTGCTATCTTGATTCAAATTAATTTAATTAACGACCCCATAAAATTCAAATTCAACCATGAAATTTGTTTTCGAAGAGTTTAAAAAATGAAGAAAAAGAAGACGAAAATGTGAAAACAAATGAAAACACTCTTGGATTTTATTGAAATACAGAGATTCGTATATGTAAGACTAGGGGTGGCAAATGGTTCTGGAACCACGGTTCAATGCTGACAATCTGCTTATGAACTGGCGGTTTACCTGCGAAACTGGCCCATTAAGACTGCAAACTAGCAGGACCGCAACCCACCAGGACCGCAAACCATTAGGACCGCCAGACCGCCAGGACCGCATAAGGAGTAAACCGGCAGGACCGCAACCCGGCAGGACTGCAACCCGGCAGGACTGCGAAACCACGGTTTATTTGTAAAAAACCGCGGTTTATTGGTAAATATTATAAATGTTTTATTTATTTTATAACCAAAATGTTATATTTAAAAAATATTGAGATATTGCATATTATTATAGAATTATTATTACATTTTTGTTAATATTAATTTGTTTTGGTTAAGTGTTGTAATTATTATATAGTCCAAAATTTTAAATATTACTTATGTTATTATCACATTTTGAATATTATTATTATGATTTTAGATCTAATATTAGTAGTGTTGATTTTAATATTACAAACCAAAACTATATCTTATCATGTTAAAATATTACAAATTCTATGGTTATAATTTTAATATTACATTTTGAATTTTATTACTATGATTTGGTTTTAAATATTACAAGTGTCTGTTATTATTTTTTAAACCAAAATCATATTTTATCATGTAAAAATATTACAAGTTATATTTATTATTTTTAATATGAGATTTTGAATTTTATTATTGTGATTAGGTTTTAAATATTACAAGTGTTATTTATTATTTTTAAGTTATATTGTTATAATTTTAATATTACATTTTGAATTTTATTATTGTGATTTGGTTTTAAATATAACAAATGTTATTTATTATTTTAAGTTATATTGTTATAATTTTAATATTACATTTTGAATTTTATTATTTTGATTTGGTTTTAAATATTACAAATGTTATTTATTTTTTTAAAACCAAAATCATATTTTATCATGCTAAAATATTACAAGTTATATTAAAATATTTAATATTACAAATGCTAAAATATTACAAGTCATATTAAAACATTTAATATTACAAATGCTAAAATATTACAAGTTATATTAAAATATCTAATATTACAATTGCTAAAATACATTTTTTAGTCTCTTGTCGCTAACCACTTTTTTAAGTCGCAAAACTTTCTCAACAGTAACTGCAATTTGTAATGGATCTCCCAAAACTTGTCCTCGAGTCTCACGATTAACCTTACTTAACGCAGCACCAATCAAATCGACCATCTTTGTCTTTGTACTAAGACTTTGTTTAGGAACAACGGTCTTACTCTTAGTTATAGTTGGGTGTTTGACACTTCGTGTCACCTTGTCGACCATTTTAGAACTAAAATTTGGTTTGACGGTCTTACTCAAAGTCATACGTGTCGTACGTGTAGTACTAACAAGTTTGACGCTTCGCCTCTCCTTATCAGAAATTTTCAAACTAAAATTTTGTTTGATGGTCTTACTCATATTCGTAGGTTCAGTGGCACATTTGATGCGTCGTGTGATCGGATCCCTCTCGGGTGGAGGAGACATCATAAAAGATGAAAATTCCGAAAAATCAGTTTTCAGAGTTGCTTGTCCTAACCTGTTGTTGAAGCCACAAAACGGCATTGGAAATTTGAAATAAGCACAAATAATAACTAATACAAACTAATAACAAATATTTTTCGAAAAAAAAATCTAAGTATTTCGAAAACAGAAGTACGATATGTAAAATACAAAAGTTAAGCTTAATAAAAAATCTAGAACAAGTTGAGAGATTTAGACAGTTTATAGTAGATTTAGAGAGTGTGTGAGGTTGGAGTTGGGGTCTCCTCTATTTATAGGGGAGACAAAAAAAAACGAAAAAAAAAAAAATATTCGTCCGGACCATCCGGACGCCTGGCCGGATGGTCCGCACGATGACGTCATCATGACGTCATCTAACGGCTAGTATAAAAAAAATAAAAATAAAAAATCCCTATAAATACAACCTACCTCCTACTCTATTTTTCACTCCAACTCCACTACAAATCTATGCCCTCTCTCCGTCTCCACTACAAATTAATCCCGTCTCTCTACTACACTTCTCTAAATTTGTTTTATATTTTTCAAACTCTATTTAAATTTCAGGTTTCGCTAAATGTCTTCGAAAAATACATGAATTGTTTGGTTTTTATTTTTAATGAATTGTTTGTTTTGCTTCTATTTTTTATTAAATGTTATTTAAATCACTTTCGCTTTCAATTTTTATTTTGTTCTTTACAACTTACAAGTAATTTATGTTTATGCATATAAACTTCTAATATTGAATAGTTCAAAAATACAATAAACTATATAATTAATCTAACCATAAACACTTCAAGCTTGAAAGAATCTAAAGAATCACCTAATAATTTAAAATTAGAATACAATTATATGTGTAATAGGTATATATTATTTAATATGTACATAATATTAAATATAACATCTTAAATATCTAGTATGTTCAAACAATATACAAATCATCTTAAATATCTACATAATATTAAATAAAATATCTTAAATACATAAATATAATATTTAAATTAAAATACATGAAATAGAATAATTAACTCGTGTATATGGTACATATCTCAATTATTGAAATTAGATTCAATTAACACTTACAAATTAATTTTAAATAACATTATAAAATATTCTGATAAACGGTTCTTAAATGGTTTGGCTGATGGTTTGAACTGATAAACGGTTCTTAAATGGTTCGTCTGGTGGTTTAACTGCGAAACTGGCCCATTAAGACTGCAAACTAGCAGGACCGCAACCCGCCAGGACCGCAACTTGTGGTTCTGGTTTAAACGGGTCGGACGGTTCGCGGTTCGGACCGTTTTCCACCCCTATGTAAAACACGTCAACAATATGCGTCAACATTAATAAAAATTAGCATAGAAATGCGATAACGCCGTTAACCCGTCAAAAAAGAAAAAAATTAACTTACCAGCATGACATAATGTGGCTAAAGAGCACTGTTAGTCCCCCATGTTTACCATTTGTATCAACATAGTCCCTTTCGTTCACTTCTGCATAAAACTCATCCCTTTTATTTTAAAAATTTGCACGATTAGTCCCTCCGCATATTCTGGGGACCAAAAGTGATACAAAACTTGGGATTTTGGTACCAAAAGTGATACAAAACTTGGGATTTGAGTACCAAAAGTGATACAAAACTTAGGATTTGGGGACCAAAAATGATACAAAACTTAGAATTTAAGTGTCACGTGTCAGTTTTTAAATGGTTTATATGTGTGGAGGACTATATTTGTAAAATTTTAATACGAAGGGGATGAGTTTTATGCAGAAGTGAATGAAAAGGACTATGTTGATACAAGTGGTAAACATGGAGGACTAACAGTGTTTTTTATGTTGTATATCAAAACTAAATCTTTAAATACATAAAATTAAAATAAATTTATATAAACAAATAAATTATAAAATATAAAGAAAAAGCGGTGAAATAATTTTTATCAAAGTGTTAAAGTATAACGTATCAATTCACTCTTCATAAACATATTGATACTTTAGATTATATATAATATAATATAATGTATTTTTTATGTTTTGATTAAATATGTATGAAAATGTTTTAGACGCTAAATATCATAAAAATTAAAAAAATACATATATTAAGTACCTAAAGTTTAAAAAATAAAATCATATGATTCTTTTGATCCAAAAACATTGGCAATACCGAAAATGCGTTATCTATATTCTTAATATGTTAGTTTTTATTTTTTTCACAATAAATATTTTAATGGTATACAATATTTAAACACAAATTATAGAATAAAAGAAAATATAGTGTAACTGATGATTATTTGAAAAAGTTATAACTAATATAGATTTGTTTCCAAAATTATAAATAGTTTATAATTAAAATTAAAATAAAATAGTTCCATACTTTTTTAGATCAATTTCTAATAAACGATAATATAAAAAATAATTGAAGCTATGAATTAATATCTTGTCAGTTTTGAACTATTTAAAAATTGTTATTATAATCAAATAAAGTTGAATAATTAATAAAGTTTATTATAATGATTTTATTGTGATTATAGAAAAATAAAATATAAGAAGAAAATGAATTAATATTTTCAGGATAGTTTTTGGTGCATAGTCATGATTATTACAAATGCTTTCATGCATTCAATACAAAGTTGAATGATGAATCATTTGAAATATTTAGGAAATGTATTACGAGTTTACCTTGATATTTAATACACAGTTATTTTTTTATGTCAAGCTCCTAACATATTGAAATTTAGATCGAACAATAGAATAATTGTTTTGGCTCTTTAAAGTTAATATATTGTATACGGTTCAAACTTGGTGAATTTGATTTATATTTGGTGTATTTCATATGTTAATGTAATTCTTTTACAGTATTTTAAAAGAAAACGTTTTTAATCCTAAAATATATTATAGATATAATGATATTTAGACTAGCTTCTCTATTTTTATAAACTTTCCCTTTGAAAGTTCTCTACATCCACGTAAATTAGTAGGTCATAATTTATTATTTATTTTTCATTTATACTTCACCCGAGAAAGAAAGCATAAACTAATAATTTGATGGTGCTTATTTAATATTTTCTTTTAACATAATGATACCAAATCGAGTTATTTGAGTATATTGTCTCATATAATTGATGAATATTTTAGTATACTAAGGATGCAATTACACATTATAGAAGATAAAGACTGATATTAAATTGTATGGTAAATATTTGTACGAGCTCATTACTAACTAAAATAAACTATAATTTCTTGGTACAAATATTAAATTTCGAAAACCATTGGAATGATTATAAAATTGTTATTTAGGATGTGATTAGAATGATGAAGAAGAACAAGGCATTAGAGTTATAAAACAAGCTCAACATTACATATTTTTATGAACATGCTTGGACAAAGCCTTATTCATGAGTAGATTTCTGAAGGTGCAATATAGAGTTGGACAAAGAGTATTAGAGAACCTTAATGACTTTCAAAAGCTTACATATCCACTCAAAACCATTGGAATCATCTTTAACAATGAGTTATCGACATTATGTCTACTTAGTTTTATTTCTGATAGTTGGAAGACATTATTCATTTTCTTAAGTAAGTCCGCACCAAACCTTTCCATGGATACTGTAAAGAAAAACATCTTAAACAAAAAACTTAACAAAAGGACATCGCTCTTCGTTTCATCAAGATGCCAACTTTGTTAAGATTTAAGAATGAAAAAAAAGCCATAATAACTCATCATATCAAGACAAGTACAAGTCTAGGGGAGATTCAAATCAAAGACAAAAAACATTTTACTTAATCTCAATAAATAAAAAATTGTTACAATCAAAACTTATCCAAAAAAATTAATCGTTGTTGAGGACACGAAATACATAAAAACATTATTAACAAGTATAAATAAAAAGAAAGGAATACTTTAAATATTGCTACCAGAAAAAGTTTTACTCATTGTTAATGAAAATTACTTAAATATTACTTGTGAAAACTTATCTTAAGTTGTTGATTATAATACTTTATATTAGTTTATCTCACATCTTAAATAATTCTCATCTTACATTTGTGGTGATTTCGCTCACATAAGAATGAAAAATGATAGATTTTATAGAATTATTGGTATTGGTGACTTTCTTTTGGAAATTAGTACCATATACAATATGATATTATAAGATGTTTGAGAGTTTAAAACTTTGGTTAAATCTAATATATACTGGAAAACTAGATGATGAAGGCTATTTGAGTTACTTCAGTGAAATAAAATGGAAGCTCACTATAAGATATTTGATCATGACATTAGATGATACATATATAATGTCATATACAATATGATAATCTCAACAAACAAAGATTTCAACATCGCTAAGAAAGATACCAAGATGTATATAACAATCTTGCACATATGAACAAAAAGGCTTGCAAATTTAAAAGATATTATCCCATGAATAAAAATTATTCTTTAAAATAATATAGAGATTTTCAAACATATAAGCATCATTGTGTTCCATTCTTTCAAAACTCTCAATTGAGAAGGAAAACTATCGTGACTTGTACACATTATATTTATTTTATGACCGAAAGATCATTTTGTGGTGTATAATATTTTATTTGATTAATCAACGTTTATTCTAAAATGGTGTGGTATTTACTGTGAAGAATAAAAATCAACTACTAAATTCATTAATGATTATTTATAATAAGGTAGAACAAAAGTATGGTAAGAAAAATTTAAGCATGCAATGATGCTAAATATCGAGCATGTTTCGAAGATAATTATCAAGAAAACAATATAAGGTTCGAGAAGAGTATCCACAATGCATCACAACAGAATGATATAATATAAATAATAGATTAAACCCAGGAGTATATTTTCTCATGAAAGAATGGCAAAGTCATGATGAAGATATGTTATGACCACTACCGTGTTCCTGATTAATATGATTTATTTTGATCTTCTAAATGATGTACAAATTCAAGAGTTGTTAAAAGTCATGCATGAGAACATTTCCATGCACGAGAACCATACTTTGATTTAGTTATTTTGCAAAAATTAAGTGTTTGTTGAAAAAAATAGGTTTACATGTTGAGAATTGAGGACTAGATATGAATATGAAAAAGGGAATATTTTAATGAAATTGGTGAAAATGTTTTCTACCTGGCTTATCTTTGTTTTAGCTACTTTCTTATATGATAATCTTTATGAAGAAATTTACATGATTCAAACCCGAGTTATTTCATGTTACGGGGCAAAAAAGAATTGATATGTCAATTAAATAAGAGCATATATGGCTTAAATACAGGATCGCTGACACTGGTATATGAAATTTGAGGCTTTCAATGAAACTTCACGGGTTCAACAAGACTTTAATCGAACATTTTGTATTTGTGGATACAATGTTGATATTATCATATTTTTTCTCTAAATCAATGATATGTTAATACAAATATAACTATTCTGAGGAATGAATTAAGTAAATATTCTCAATAAAATATTTAAAACAAACTAGATAGATGTTGAGTATAAGTATTCTTAAGACTAGAAAAATAAGAATTTTTAGTTATCACAAGAGGGATATATAAACAAAGTGTCGGTTAGAGTATTTACAAAACAAGTATGTGACACTAATAGATCATGTACATACTTGATATTTTGAAGAAGCTATATCAAATCCACAACTTCAACAATGGTTAAAAATCATGAACGAGATCATTTCCATGCATGAGAAGCATACTAATGATTTCGTTCTTTTGCCAAGAACAAATGGGATCACATGTTCAAGATTGGAGAAGATAATGGACAATGCGGATACAAGGCGACAATAGTTATGAATCATAAAAACGAATATAATAAAAGGAAAATGGTCAAAATATTTTCTATTTGAGTTATTTTTATTTTAACTGGTAAAATGAATTTGAAAACTAAACAATTTGATGTCGAGAATTCTTTCTTATATGGTAATCTCGATGATGAAATTTACATAAATCAACTTGAGATATTTTAGGTTAAGGGTAAAGAAGACTTTGTATACTAATTATATAAGAACCCATATGAATTAAAGAAAACACATCCGATAGTGGCATAAAAATTTGGGGCTTTCATTAAAAAAACATGCGTTCAAAAATAGTTTAACCGACCAATTTATGTTCATAAACATATGACACAGACGATTTTTTAATTTTTTCCTTGATATCGATGATATGTTAGTCAATGGTCGTGACAATTAAAGGATACTATTTTGAATAATATCTTAATTTAATAATTGTCATTGAAGATTTATAATAAGTTAGACAAATAAATATTTCCCAAGATCGAAAACATAAAAGGATTTGATTATTAGAAGAGATAAATATCAAAAAAATTATCGCAGAGATTGAACATTAACAAACTAAAACAAGCTAGTGTTCTATTTATATGTCCTTTCAAAATAATCTTGAAACAATGTTCTGCAAGTAAAAAAAATCAATTAAAGATAACGCGCAGAAAACTGTTATAATGCTCAGATCGAAGCTTCAAAATATTCCAAGCGATAATGTTCACATCCAAGTCGAGAAATTATAGTTGCGATGATAGACATGACTAAACCACACATTGGGAGGTTTTAACAATTAGAGATAATGTTGTTTTAATGTGGGTATGTCTGCCACTTGTTAGAGATTTTTTTTTTATGTAGAGTAAGTGAATTTGAGATAGATAATAATTATAACATGCTCTTAAGTGTGTGGAAAACCAAAGCGACCGTAGGATGAAAGGAAGATATTACCCCAACCACTAATGACTAAGACTATATCAATCTTGGATGAGATTGGGTTGTTTTGTTGTTAATTGGATCAAACAAATATTAAAAAACTGAAGTCTGTATGCCATTTAGTTAATAATTTTAGCATAAATTACGGAAGTTGTTTATGCAAGATGTCTAGAGGTCCATAGCATCGGTTCAGTTCTATGGTTTTTAGATGGATTTAAAGTGGACGAGAACAACCCATAGGTTATTATGATAGTGGTGGCGAGTTTTTAGATCATTCGAGAGACTGAACACTCAATTGTATCATTAAATGCATGTATTGCAGTAAGGAGGAAACTTTTGGAGGTATACATATGATTGATATGACAATCTATGAATTAAGAGGAGATGTTATTGGTACATATATTATAAACACTAGGGGTTCTAAGATAACCAAATTCTACCTAATATTTGAAAATCATAGTTAGTTTTAAAATTTTGATATGGCGTTATCGTTAGAATATCATCAACTTTTGGTTCGCGGACTTTGGTTTCTACTAGGCATATTAGGGAAAAATCATTATTAAAGATGAATTTTTTTACAAAGATAGTCATTTAACCCTCTAAAATTCTATAGACATTTTTTATGAAAATAATTGTAAAATTAAAATAATTACTTACGGGCTACTAGCGGTCAAAGAGCATATCGTCCTCGACTGTCATAATGTTTGTCGATCCATTCAGGGTAACGTGGTATTTTACTGGAGAGATGTCACCTCCACTTTGTGAGGTCTTTCTTCTTATCTATAGTTGGGCCAATCTTGATGGTAAGTGAAATGTGCTCTCCCTATGCAAAGTTATCGAGGTTACCTTTGTCGCAGCCCTTTTTATTGATAATGAAGATATAAGTGCGATAATTGGAGTTAGAGTTTCTAGAAAAATTACAGATATCTTATATTATATCATTATTTTTCCCAGGCTATTGGGAAAGCGTAATATCAGGTGCTGGTGTAGAATTAGGAGCGTGAATCGAGGAAGTTTCTAGGACCGATGTTGGCATTATAGTTGAAGTTGAAGTAGACATGATAGTCGAATGAGTGGATGGGGAGATAATAATGCAGTTAGTCATCACTTTTTAAGGATTAAAGAGTGGTTAATAACAAACTAATGAGATATTTTGAGAATAATGTTGGCATGCTCTGGAGAAAAATGTCATAGTCGTCTTATAAACTTTCTTCTAATGACTGAATGTAGTATGATGTTGGGTTTTGGTAGCAAAGGTTTTTAGATCATTCCAGAGAGAGATGAACTCAATTGTATTATTAAAGACATGTATTGCAGTATAGCGAAAACATTTGAAGGTATAAATATGATTGATATGATAGTCTATGAATTGAGATAAGAGGCTATTGGTATTGATATTATAAATAATAGGGTTCAAAGATAACCAAATCCTACCTAAGGGGTGAAAATCATAGTTAGTTTTACAATGTTAATAGGGCATTATGGTGTAGATAATATCATCAAGTTTTGGTTGACAGTCTCTAGTTTCTACTACGCGTATTAAGGTGATATGGTTACTAAGATGAATTCTTTTAATTTTTTTGACGAAGATGTCCATTTAATCCTTTAATATTATGTGAGGAAATTTTCATAAAAATAATTTTAAAATTTAAATAACTACTCACATGGGTTCTAGTGGTCAAGAAGCATATCGTCATCGGATGGCGCAATGCTTGTCGATCCAATCATGATATCTCGATTTTGTAATAGTAGAGACGTGACCTCCATTTCGTGATGTATTTTCTTGTTATCAGCGATCATGTTAGTCTCAGTGGAAAGTGTAATGTGTTGTCCCTAGAAGAGTAATCGAGGTTTCCTTTGTATCAGACATCTTCATCGATGACTAGTAGATAAGTGTGATAATTGGAGTTAAATTTTCTAAAAGAAGCACTAACATTGACATTATCTTCAATCGTTATTTATTTCCCATGTCGATGAGAAGGCGTAATATCAGGTGCTGGTGTAGAATCATGGGCGAAGACCTAGGTAGTTGTTGGGGCCGATATTGGCATTATAGTTGGAGTAGAAGCAAATACGGTAGCTGAATGAGTGAATTAGAAGATAATAGTGTATGTAGAAGCATATGACAAAGGTTTAATGTTTTCAATATATAAAAGAAAGACCATCGTACTACATTTTCAACATGGTGGATTTCCCAAACATTTTATCTGTATTCCCTCCAAAAAATGGAGGTTGTATTTATTATAATGCACATATGGGAAAAGATGAGGCAGACCTTATTTGTTGCTTTCTTATCCATGTAATTAGATATACCTAGCACACTTGCAAGATAACTGAGACTTTGGAGGTCCATAACTCATAACTCACGAGGAAAACCATGGAATTTTAGCCATATTGGGATAAATTTGAGCATATATTTTATTGTCGATTCTATTGGTTTCCATTTTTTAGGATCAATAGGAGGCCATTAACGAACAAGGGGAAGTTTCGAGAACGTTGATGACATGATCACTTATATCAAACTGAAAAAGAAACGTTTTTTTAGATTAACTTATTTTGAAACATATCATAGTAGTTCCAAAATGTTTCTTAAAGATTGAATGTGGTAAGGTGATGTTGTTTTTCGAGAAAATAATCAGATAAAACACAAAGTAAGGGGGACATGCTTTCGATGCCAACCATGAAAACACTGAATTCGTAGGATATCCAAATTCTACCATAGGGATGGACATCATGGTTGGTTTTATGTTTCCAGTAAGAGAGCATTAAGCTCATAATATAGTCAATGTTATCAACATTAACTTTAGTTTTGAGCATGCATGTTGATGAGTCTGAATATTGCTACCACTCCGGACGAGGACATTTCGGATTGAGATCAATGGACCGGACAGGGCAGTTCGAACAACTTGGCTCATTGAACTGTTCGAACTATGACTAAAGTACTTAAAAACCTAAACACTTCTTGACTAAGGTGCTTGCTCTCCTACTAAGAGCTCATGGGTCTTTGAACATGACCCGGTCCATTAAACATGACCCGAAAACCCAAAAAGCCCAAATGTAAGGGTATAAATACCCAACCACCTGCATTAAATGTGGGTAATGAAAATTAAATACAACCAGGCTGCTTAATTCTCCCTCTACTCTCTACTAAAAATATTAAACACCCATAAACTTCCACAAAACTCTGAATATATTACAAATTTACCCTCAGACGAAAATTAACCTCATCAAATTGGCGACCACAGTGGGAGCACGAAGGTGCCTGAATCTAGCATTCGAAACCAGAAAAGTCAGTCTGAATGAATCCGGATGCCCCGGAAGTGCCACCAGCTTTGCTCGAAGTGGTGGGTGAAAACGATGAATACACTATCGAGGAGCGCGATAGGCTAAAAGGCGAGATAGAAGCTATGAGGGCAGAAAAGGCTAAGATGGGAATGAAAGAAAAATCGAAAGCATCAGTTGCTCATCATACCGATAACCCTAGAGAGCATGAGCCTTCAAAGACTCATGTGAGCACCAAAAAGACTCATGCTAGCTCTAAAAAGTCTCACCGGTCTAAGCCAGTGGAGAGTTCTGACTCAGGATCAGAGTCTTCTGATAGCTCTTCGGATGATGAAAGAGTCGAAGAATCCTTATCCTCTCGCAACGATGAGGGTCGAACTAAAAAGAAGCAAAAGCATATAAAAAAATACTCAAGGAAAAGGGATAGACATGGAAAGTTGAAGAAGAATATCGGCAAAGGGTCTTCTCACAGCCGGAGGCATGTAGACCAGATGCTGATGGATCCTTTTGCTTTCCACGATGAACCAGGTATCTTTGCAACTCCCAATGAAGATACTGTGTTCAGTCGTGGCCGAAATTGGAGGCAATCTCCATTGTCTTCCAAAATTCTGTCCGGAAACCTCCCTAAGAGGTTTGATAGCACCAAAATGGACAAGTACGATGGCAGTACTGATCCGGACAATCATTTGGAGCAATTTAAAAACTTTATGATGAACTTTGATGATGATGACAAGCTACTTTGTAGAGCATTCTCCCAATCGTTTACGGGGAATGCTCTAAAATGGTATAACAGCCTACCACAAGGTTGTATCAAGAATTTCGACACTTTCTGGGTGGCCTTTCGAAGGCAGTTCGTTGGGAGTAAAGAATTAAAGGGCAATGGAGACACAATAATCCATTGTGCCCAAGAACCGAACGAATCGTTGAAAGAATACATAAGTCATTTTGTGAACACCAAAAATGGGTTGGGTGATTGCTTCGAGCAAGTTGCAATAGCATCTTTGAGACAGGGGTTAAACCCTGGGAATTTGGCTGATTCGGTGACCAAAAAGAAAGCCATGACTTGGGGAGGGTTGCTGAATCAGGTTGGAAAGCAGATTAACGTTGACGAAACAAAGAAAACTAGGGTATACAAACAGGTGAGATCTACCCCAGTGGCACCAAACCCCAATCAGAATCAGGCCGGGAACAAGGCAAAGGAGACCGGACAGGGGCTTGGCAGGGCTAAAGCTCAATCTCAGCCAGCTGCACCTGCTCAGAGTCAGCAATCCAGAAATAAGAGAGGGCCTTGGGTTCAACCAGAATGGTTTTCAAAATTGAAAGAAAGTGTGGCCACCATTTATGATAAAACAAAGGAAGAGGTGCACTATAGAAGACCGGCCACACTACAATCTCCTAGAGAACATCACAATAACTCTTTCTGCCAATATCACAATGATATTGGCCATACCACCGATGATTGTATAGCTTTGAAACAAGAAGTTCAGAACTTGATTGAAAGGGGAAAGCTGGGTGCTTATGTCAAAAGAAGAGGAGGCAACATGCCTGACAATACTCACCGGGTTGGTCCAAGTAATGCTGCTCCGGAGGGAGCCATGGTTATAATCGAAAGGTTTGATGTGGAATCTGAATACTTGGATCCTGATCCAACTCGAAATAGAGTGGGTGCAATTGAGGAATGTTCTAGAACGGTCTCCGGGCTCATCAAGTTTTTTGAGTCACTTACAATTTTCGGAGGAGATACTATGACAACTCCTACTACTTCTTCGAGGAAGAGGCACATTCATACTTTAGCTACCCAGCTAGAAGGAGGCATGACCTCCTATCAATCGCAAATTCCGTTCCCCTTCATTGTTTTTGATGAAGATGACTTAAGAGATATAGCTAGCCCTCATGAAGATGCTGTTGTCATAGGAGCATCTATTGGGGGCAATGACATAAGACGAATCTTAGTGGATACTGGAAGCTCAGCCAATATAATTTTCTTAACCACTTACAAGAGAATGAAGAATCCAGCTGTAATTCAGAGTTCAGACAGATCAATTGTGGGCTTTACTGGCAGCTCAGCAGATGTGATCGGGGAGTTCAAAGAAGAAGTTTTGTTGGGCAAGGGCCCTTTCAAGAAGATGGTCAGGATACTTTTATTGTGGTAGATTGTCCCACTTGCTATAATTCTATTCTAGGGAGGTCTTGGCTCTCTAGGATGCAAGCAGTGGCTTCGACAGTCCACCAATGTTTGAAATATGCTGTTCATGGACAGGTGGGGGTTGTCCGCAGCAGTCAGAAAGTTGCAAGAGAATGTTATGCTACAGCCCTGGCTCCCCGGACATTGGGGGCAGTTCGTATCAACGAGCAATAGCAATTTGAGGGGCTTTCTGGGGGTAAGGGTGAAATTGATGACCCCAGAGACACCTCTGGAGTATTAATACCAGTCGAAGAGGTAGAAACACATTGTTTAGAAGAAGGGAAGAGTGTCAAGATAGGGTCCAAGATGCTACCCGATCTAAAAAGTGAGATGCTAAATATCACATCACCTGTCTTTCCGGAAAGACATAGCACCAGTAGTTCAAAAGAGAAGGGCTTTTTCCAAGGAAAAGGCTGATATTATTGTGCAAGAAGTTGACAGGCTCACAAAGATGGGGCATATCAAGGAATCTCAATATCCTTTGTGGACTGCCAATCCGGTCTTGGTGAAAAATAAAAATGGCAAGTGGTGTATGTGCATTGACTTCACAGACCTCAATAGGGCTTGCCCAAAAGATTTGTATCCAGTTCCCCGGATTGACCAACTAGTAGACTCCACTTCTGGGAATAAGCTGCTATCCTTTATGGATACTTTCTCCGGATACCACCAGATCCAAGTAGATCCGAAGGATCAAGAGCATACCACATTTGTCACTCACAGGGGTCTTCATTGCTACAACGTAATGCCGTTTGGGTTAAATAATGTTGGGGCTACTTATCAGAGATTGGTGAACAAAGCCTTTGCTGATCAGATTGGACGGAATATGGTAGTATACATCGATGACATGATGGTGAAAAGTGTGGATGATCAATTGCACTTGGCTGACCTCCAAGAAACTTTTACCAACTTGGTAAAAGTAAATTTGAAGTTAAATCCAGAAAAAGGTGTATTCGGAGTGCAATCCGGGAAGTTCCTAGGTTATATAATAAGTGAGGCTTTGAACAGTACATCGTCCCTCGACTATCACATTTGGTGGCAAATAGTCCCTTGACTTTCAAATGTCCGTTGACAGTCCCTGGACTATCGCGTTTGGATAAAGTTAGTCCACCAGATCCTCTGATCCATGAGAGGCTGCCACGTGTCACCATAGTCCCCAGATTTTTGTATCACCATTAGTCCCTTGAGTTTAGTTTTCTCTAATTTTCTAAATTTTGGGTTTGACCTAAACTCAAGGGACTAGTGGTGATACAAAAATCTGGGGACTATGGTGACAGGTGGCAGCCTCTCATGGATTAGAGGATCTGGTGGACTAACTTTATCCAAACGTGATAGTCCAGGGACTGTCAACGGACATTTGAAAGTCAAGGGACTATCTGCCACCAAACGCGATAGTCGAGGGACGATTTACTGTTCAATGCCTAATAAGTGAGAAAGGGATACAACCCGATCCGGACCAGCTTAATGCTCTATTTCAAATAGAGCCTCCTCGGAATATTAAAGAAGTACAACGATTAACGGGGAGGTTAGCTGCTTTAAACAGATTTATCTTAAGGTCTTCAGACAGATGCTCCCCGTTTTTTCAAACCTTGAAGGGTGCGAAGGGATTTGACTGAACCTCACAGTGTGATGAGGCTTTCAATGAAATCAAAAAGCATCTGTCCTCTCCCAAAACCTTATTTAAACCAGTTAATGGAGAGACACTCTTCATATATTTGGCAGTTTCAAGTTGTGCCATTAGTGCTGTGTTAGTGAGAGAGGTGGATAATTACCCCCATCCAGTGTACTACATCAGCAAAAGCTTGATAGATGCAGAAAGACGTTATTTGAAACTTGAAAAATTATCATTGGCCCTGGTGATAGCTGCAAGAAAGATGAGGCCTTATTTCCAGGCTCATCCTGTTATCGTCCGAACATCTTTTCCTTTAAAGAATGTTCTCCAAAAGGCAGACATTTCAAGTAGGATGACTAAGTGGTCGGTAGAATTGGGGGATTTCGATATAGATTTTGCTCCCCGAACAGCAGTCAAAGCCCAAGCTGTGGCTGATTTTTTAGTTGAATTCCACTCTGATAGAGATTCGGAGCATACTACTGAGATGAAAGACAAAAAGGTCTGGGTCGTCCGGACGGATGGTGGATCCAGCACTATGGGATGTGGTGCAGGGGTGTGCTTGACTTCTCCATATGGTGACAAAATGTACCAGACTATATGTTTTGCATTTAGGGCTTCCAATAATGAGTCCGAGTACGAGGCAACTATAGCTGGTTTGAAGTTAGCTTTTATTTGTGGGGCTAAGAGGGTCAAGCTATTGAGTGACTCCCAACTTCTTATCCACCATGCCCAAGGTCAATCTGAGGCTAAAAAGGAGCACCTAGTGAAGTATTTACTTCTTCTTAAAAATGAAGCACTCAAGTTTAAAAGCATCATTTTTGAACATATACCCCGAACATAAAATGAGTTGGCAGATTCATTGGCAACCATAGCGTACACAGAGTCGTATCCATGGATCCATGTGCTGGAGAGCCCTTCCATTCAACTTAATATGGGTAAAGAAGAAGAAATTTTTGAAGTACAGGTGAAACAACCTCAGGATTGGAGATTTCCTCTCCTGCAATACCTCTCCGAAGGCATCGTGCCTCCGGATAAAACACTGGCAAGGAAACTGAAACACAATGCTCGTGGTTTTATCATACTGAAAGATATTCTGTATGAAAAGTCCTACAGTAAACCTCTTCTGCGCTGTTTGGTGGATGATGAATCTCAAGTAGTCCTCTCTGAATTGCATGATGGCGAGGGATCAACTCATTGTGGATTTAGGGCTCTAACAAGGAGAGTTTTACTAGCTGGCTACTATTGGCCATCTATCATGCAGGATGCTAAAGAGCTGGTAAGAAGGTGTGACCCATGCCAGAGATAGAGCAATGAAATTCATGTCCGAGCCATTCCTTTAGAGTCAATTTCTGAGCCTATACCTTTTGCTCGATGGGGGTTGGATTTAGTGGAGCCTCTCCCTATGGCGTCCGGAGGGCGTAAAACTATAATTTTTGCAATAGATTACTTTTTGAAGTGGATTGAAGTAGCCCCTCTAGCAGGAAGAACGTCAAAAGCCGTCATAAAATTCATTTTATCCAACACTTGTTGCAGATTTGGTGTCCCACAAAAGATAACAACAGACAATGGGCCACAGTTCGACAATAGGGAAATGGAGAGTTTATGTGCCTCAAGGGGTATACAACATTGTTTCTCTTCACCTTTCCACCCACAAGCAAATGGTCAGGTTGAAGTGGCTAACAGAACTATTCTGTCCGGTTTAAAGAAGAATTTGGAAGGGGCTGCTGGGAGGTGGCCTAGCTATTCACAAGAAGTTTTGTGGGCCTACCGGACAACACCTGGGGCTGCAACACAGGAGTCACCCTTTTCTTTGGTCTATGGGATGGATGCAATAGCTCCTATAGAAGCAACTCTCCCATCATTTCGTGTTCACAACTTCTCCGAATGCGCTAACAAAGTGGCAATCAGAGGTCAGCTCGATCTAGTAGAAGAAAGACGAGTTAAAGCTCACCTTAGAGCTGCACACTATCAGGGTTTGATGAGAAGCAGATTTGCTTCTAGAGTCAAAAGAAGAGATTTCCAGCCAGGGGACAAGGTATTGAGGAAAGTCTTCTTACACACTAAAGAGAAGCTGCTCGGAAAATTGGCCCCGACTTGGGAAGGACCTTATATGGTTGTTGAAAGGCTTAAACCTCGAACATATTGGCTAGAAGACAAGGATGGAAGAGTTTTGACCCACCCTTGGAATATCGAACATCTCTGGATGTACTTGGAGTAGCATTTGTGTAAATATTTACTTGTTTAAACATCAATGTAAATATTTGGGGGCATACTCTTTCCTACCCTGGTGGCGCGAGGAGGTTTTAATGAGGTGTCCGGGTTTTTAATGAAATCTGATGCCTTCTTAAAAAATTTCCGAAGTGTTCTTACTTTGTCTTTTGTCACACCATCCGGATTAAAATAAAAGAATGATGACCATTTAAACATTCGTCATCGAAGAATTTAAACACTCTCACTATGAAATAACTAAGGGCTATTTAAACACTAGCCATCAAAATTGAAACAGACTATGAAAGAATGTGAGAATTGTGCAAAACAAGGATATTCATTGAAATAACCTAAGTGCCTTGGCCTTCCAAGGACTTTCGAATTGTCAAACAAAGTAAAGGATCTATCCGGTCAAATACCGGACACACTAACAAAAAGAGTGCCTTGGCATTCCAAGGACTTTAGTTCAGATAATATGAAAAGTAAAAAAAAATCGTAATTTAAGACTGAGCCTTGGAAGATAGCTCAGCTTCATCCATCTTCTTCTTCCCTTTGGGGTCATCTTTCTCTTCGTTTGGGCTCTCTCCGGTGTTCTCTTCGTCATCAGATGAGGATGCACTGGAGAAGCCAAACCTGTCGCCTTTGGCAATTGTGTGATATGGGAGGTCATCAGGCTCTACGTGAAGCCATAAATCCCCTAGGTTCCTCTTCGGGAACTTCTCATGAAAGAGCAGGACCATGTCCGATCTCACCTTGGCATACATTTGCTCTTGAGTGTCTATCACGTTGTTGGCATAAGCATCGATCTTGGCCTGGATTTTGGCCTCATGCTCCCTTAGCAGATCAGCTTTCTCCCCTGCAGCTTGGGACACTGCATTTTCAAGAGCAATCTTGTCACTGGTCAACTTGTGGATAACTTGATCTTTGGCCTTGGTCTCCTCTTTTGAAGAGTTGAGGTCTTTCTCCAGTCCGGACAACTTCTCCCGGAGCTACCTGATAGTGTCTTCTAGAGTGGCAACTTTTGTGGTACTCACCTCTTGGCTTTTCTTCAGCTCTTCGTTTTCTCCCTTTAGAGTGGCAGCATTTGAAGTGGAAGTAAGAAGGTCATCGGACAGCCTCTCTTTGTCAGACTTGATGTATTTGATAAGATCTGCCTGACTTTGAACTTGTTTCTCCAACGCAAGCACCGGCTGAACATTTCTTAATAAAGAGTTAGCTATAACATCCCTTTCACTTGAAACAGTAAGTCTTACCATTAAAAGTGACGGTGTTTGAAGTGCTCGGAGGGAGATAAGGCCGAACAAAATCATCTCTGGGGAGATTGATAAAGTACTCACCAAGCCCACCAAGACCAGTGATGTCTACCCCATCAATGGTAAGACCTCCCCCTTCGACCTCATCGGTTTGAAAGTCACCAGGTATGCTTGTGTTGGGTCAGTGGGGTCAACTTGGGGGAGAGGCTCCGGAGGTCGGAGAGAAAGTTCATCACCCTTAAAGGTCTTTTTCTTCTTGGCCTCCCTGTCTTTGCTTTCAGCTCCCCGTTTACGGTCTATTTTGGAAGCCCTTGGAGGATTTGGGGAGTGAACTTCTTGCCCTACACCCTCCTGCTCTACCGCTTCCAAAAGAGCAGCATCAATCTGCCTTGGAGCTGGCCCCTCCGGATTTGTTAAAGCAGCTTCCTCCACCTCGGCAGGGTCCGCTCCACCTACCAATTTCTTGCTTTTCTTCTTTTTGCCTTTCATTTTGCTCGGGGCCTTGGCCCGGCCTGGCAAGTAAAGTGTTCCATCCGGTTCGTGTGTCCTCTTGAGCACTACATCCGGAGGGGGTTGAGTGGTGAGCTCTTCCCAAGATAAATCCCTCCTGCCAGTAGTATTCCAGAGGTGGGATCTTGCTAAGTTGCCCCCCGTGAAGGCATCTTGGAACCGGTTTCCCCACCGTTCAGCAGTCCAAGCATTGATCTTGGTGCAAGTAGTCTGCCCGGACTTTAGATAGTCATTGAAGTCCTTGGGCAATTTTGCTAAGAAGAAGACAAAGTCAATCAGTTTAAACAAATGTGATAAAAGAAGAAATAAAAATATGAAGTAGGAGACTTACGATCACTCCTCTATCTGCTGGTGAGGAGACTTGGGTTGACTCCAGCCTTGATCTTCTTCCTGTTCTCCCAAACACCACTAACGAACATGAATTGAGTCCTCCAATTCCTCTCCGACTCTAGCAGGTCATCAACAACTTTGAAGTTATCCCCCGTATTGAAGTGGTAGAAGGGGATGTGGTGCTTTCTGCAGAGACTGGCCACAGCAGCAAACTCCTCCACTAGTAGAGGAATCCCGTAGAGCCTAGAAGCCATAATGCAGGCCATGAGTGTACCAGGCATTGGGGCTCAGCTGGCTCAGACAGAGCTTTATCAGATGAAAGTATCTGACAATTTCTGGGTCCAAGGGGAATCTGAGCCCCCAGTTAAACAGCTCCGTGAAGATGACTATCTCGCTCAATTTGTAGTCCATGGGAGTTTCGGGGTTTATAGGGATTCTTATCTTCACGTTCTCCGGAATTCCCCACTTCGTACGCATCCGGCCCAGCTCAGCTGTGTGGATGAATGCGTAGTTGATCTTTTGCAGGGCAAGGAGGTACTTGACATTGACCTTGTGAAAACAAGGCCCCACCCTTCCTTCAAGACACTCCGGCAAATCCGGATGCCTCAAGCACAACTTTTCCTTGCCTTTATATTTTTGGGCAGCAACAGCACTACTAGTCTCTCCGGAAGGCTCAGACTCGAATGGAGCCTCTTCGATAGAGTCCTCCATTACTTCCTCCATGATTGATGAGGGGTTTTTAGCAGAAATGGTAAGGGGAAGGTTTAGATTTGGCTCAGCCTGGCTTCCGGACTGCTGAGTTTCAGTATTTTCTTGGTTCCTGGCCTCCGGTTGGGGTTCTGGTGCAGATGTTTCCTTCCGGGGACTTGAGCTAGTGCCCTCTGGACCGGACAGCCTGTCCTTAGGAGCTCTGATGGGCACTTTCTACCCAGTACTGCTGTCCTTGGCACCCGATTTCGAAGGGGTGCCCTTAGAAGCTTGACCCTTGACCAGCCGGCCTTTTCTTCGGTCAACTAATTTTTGAGGAGAGGTTTCAGCGTCTGACCCCATAGCTAAGAAGGGGGAGGGTTTTTTTAAAGCTGGTAACAGTTACACCTGGCTCAACAACAGGTTCTGATTCTTGAACCGAAGAGCCTGAGATAATGGGTGAGAGAATGGTTTGAAATAACCTTTTCGGTTTGATGTCTTCTGAAGAAGAAGAACCCTGGTCTGACTTTGTGGCTGCAGTCACTGGTTTGTCAATGGGGAAGGTGGGTAAGCCTGCTGCAATGCGTCTTTCCCTTTCAACCTTTTGCGCCTTTTCTAGTTCTGAGATGTTGAGCCACCCGCCTTTGATCAATGCATTCCGAGCCATGAACATAAACAAATTGGGTAAAAATTTGTTTTGGAGAGAAAAAGCTTTGAGAATTTGCAGAGTAAAAATGAGAGTGATGGTGAAACAGCAGAAAGTATTTCAATTTATAGTAAATCTGAATAAGGAGTTTGATTCCTAGGAGAATTTGAAAAGATTGGTGATGATTAAAAGACGACGCTGATGTCACCCTCTTTAATGAGGAGGTTACTTTTCGAAGAAGGTGGGTACGAGATTCAAGGTGAAAAAACGGTTTAAGAAACCAACCAAAAAGTGACACGTGTCCCATAAACTCTGGCAAAAAAAACCGTTTGGATTCATAAATCTTTATCAGTTCGGATAAAGCCATAACACAAGTCAACAGACTTGTCCGGATTGAAACTGCCCCTGACATCGGACTGTTTTTCAGGTTTTTGGCAAAGGTATTTGAGAAAACACCTAAAAAAGGGGCTCCTGATGAGTCCGAATATTGCTACCACTCCGGACGAGGACATTTCGGACTGAGATCAATGGACCGGACAGGGCAGTTCGAACAACTTGGCTCATTGAACTGTTCGAACTATGACTAAAGTACTTAAAAACCTAAACACTTCTTGACTAAGGTGTTTGCTCTCCTACTAAGAGCTCATGGGTCTTTGAACATGACCCAGGTCCATTAAACATGACCCGAAAACCCATAAAGCCCAAATGTAAGGGTATAAATACCCAACCACTTGCATTACATATGTGGGTAATGAAAATTAAATACAACTAGGTTGCTTAATTCTCCCTCTACTCTCTACTCAAAATATTAAACACCCATAAACTTCCACAAAACTCTGAACAGATTACAAATTTACCCTCAGACGAAAATTAACCTCACCACATGTGATGGTGATAATGTTACTTAAAATGTATTCACGAACATCTCTTTCTCTAGTGGGGTTATTTAAACCCATAATGTTCTATGTTGCAATTTTCGTAAAAGATAAGGTACAAAAGATAGTAAATAACCGAGTAACTAACGATGAAGCATAACAATACTCATAACAATAGACATTATATTTGAAACATATGAAGAATGGCTTGCACACATCGGAGGGGATGTAAACACATTAACTGTCAGTTCATTGGCCATCACGCCGAGGTTGAGCTGTATAACAATTGTGCTGCCTTCATGAAAGAAGTATACCTTACGGAGAGTAGTTTTGTATTCTTCAATGTACCTGCACAGAGATTCATAATTCGCAAGAAATGGTGAGTCATTGATGCGTGTAGAGTGAGAGGTGTGATGGGAAATGTCTGCAGAATGCTCATATCCTGGCCGTCTTGCAAGTGGGTCTACATTGGAAGCCTCTTCAGGTTTCCGAAACCTAGAGGTAAAATGGCTGAATTTGCATTTTCCACATTTGGGGGCAAACCTTGGTACTCGATCTATAGATTATGTACCTTACCTAGACATCTGATACTAAGCGTTTTCAGGAATATGGTCATGATGTTAATCACAATGCATATGCGGGAAAGGTTAAGTATTGCCCGACTTGTTGTATGAGTGTCCACGTATATCGAGTGACAGACCATGAAACTTCACCCATATATGAATGGACTTAAGAGACTTTTTTGTGGGGTTTTCCATGGGCTACCAACGCTTTAGAAATATCAAGTGACTATCGGAGAACCAGGGGGCCATTTCCAAGACTTGTGTTGATTATCTGTCGAGGAGAATTTGAAGAAGAAATATCCATATGGACTTGGTGTACACTCCTATAGGCCATGCATGCTCCAAATCCTGGAGATCGTTGACTAAAGATGATAATGGGCATGTCTTTTAGTGAGGAAGTAACCTGATAAGAACTTCACAAAATAATTTTTGTCCCCTATTAATGCTTTAGGAGGTAAGATAAGTATTCTTTTGTCCAACTGGAGCAAAATTATTTTTTCCACAGTCATGGTGAAACGAATATCTTGCATGGGAGCAACTACGTGAGCCCATAAATGGTTAGAATGGGGGGATATAGTTGTGGGTATCGATGGAATGAAGCTCAAGGGGTACAATGAAGCGTGTGGTTTTATATTAAAGATAGACACGAGGATTTTGTTGAACATGCTTATAGATATATTGGTGCTTCATCGATGACAATAAGATCTTAGTTTTGAAGCCACGACCTGGATAACCGTGTAGTCTCGAGCACAAGGACGAGAGGTGGCCCGAGTACTATTTGTCCTACCAGTGAATGACTTTGAGATTGTGGAGGAATGGGCATTAAGAGACAACATTTATCCAATGGTAGCCTGGCTAGAGATAAAATGACTGGAAACTGGTTGGGTAGCAACTCGAGTGCGGAGTACGATGGACTGATTTTCCGGAAGGGTTTGCATGAAGGTGACAACAATTGTGTTTCAAAGGTGGTGGAGCTCTGTGGCAGTTAAAATAATTTTGGAATGGTTAGGGTTATGAGGGTAGTTGGGCTGAGCTGGGCTGGGCTAAAAAATGTATTTGTCTATGACACTAGTGTAGTGGGTTTGGGTGATTCGAGTTTCCTTTGAGATTAAATGTTAGGGGATTATTGCGTGGAGGTTTGAATATAATTTACATGGATATTCTTGGTTGGAAACGTAGTAGCACTCAGGATTATAGGTTGACTAATGCTTTGTTGGCTCAAGGAGATGAGTGGGAAAAGTTTATGAGGTGGAACTTAGAAGAAAATGAGGTGGAACTTAGAAGAAATAAGTATAAACATGAGAGATATTCAGACCAGGAATTTGTGGGTTGTCAGCCCCATCCATGGGGGGAACGTTTTTTGAGGACTCAATGGCAAGGAAGTTGTTGATGGATCTGTGCATGGGGTTACTCTATCTTGCATTGCCATCTCTCATGAAGATATTTGTATTGCCAGTATATATGGTTTTGAGGCGGTCATGATTCGAGGATGGGATGCTGGCCGCATAGTTAGATAAGTCCTTATCATCATCAAACTGCATGTTTGATATATGATCTTGGAAGGCAACAGATAAATGAGTAGCATTAATTTGGTTATGCATTAGCTACATGGCAAGACTAGGAGTACCATTTGGAGAGTGGTTGGCACAAAAAGAGGGGGGCTTGAAATTGGATGATGTGCTACATGCACGGAGGCCATTCAACGGGTTTTGGCTACTGATGTGTGGTGAGAGTGTTTTGGTGGGGGAGTTTGGCGGCATGTCCATAGAGAGGGATAGGGAGGTGTCAGATGGACTCTCAGGATGGAATGTGGAGACTGTGGCTATTAACTCGTCAGGTTGTGGCTTTTTTTTAACTTAAATGTGATCTTGCTAAACCCACCGGGAGGGATTGATTGTTGGAGCGCTGGATAGCTTTGGAATATATAAGGGGTTTGCATATAGGGTTACTGGAGAGGTTGAGATCTTGAGTGAGGGGATACTGAGGCCGACAATAGGTAATTATTACGTTAGGGCAATAATTAATGCAGACACAATTTTGCAATAACAATTTTTGGCATCAAATGAAGTGAGATAGTCTAAAAAGAGCAGGTAGTTTTATTGGCGAGGTGAAGAGTCTGGTGCAAGAGACAAAAGGTTTTTTTGGGATAACAACGGTAGGGGTATGGGTGGTGCATTGGGGTTTGCGCACTGGCTGGAGACGAAGGAAAAGTGCCACCTGGAATACAAAAAAAAGGCATGGAAACGTTTGGCAAAATATGACCGTTTGATTATCAAATAGACTCTGCGACAGATGATCAAAAGGAAAGTGTTTTTATAGGTGCTCATATCATCTCTAGTGAGGATGTAAAAGAGAATATTATTAATGCTGGAGAGAAAGGATATAATTGGCTTTAGTTGGCCATTACTCTAAGAAGGTAATCGTTAGTAGTCCCTTTTATGAGAGAGTTAATCATAAGAATACTAACAGTTCGAGAGGTTAGTAGTCTCTTTTATGAGAGAGTTAATTATAATAATATTAACAGTTCGAGAGGAAATACCGATTATTGTGGAGAAAACATTAATTAATATTACACTTCGGACAAATATAACATTAAGTTGACTATAGTTAAAAGAGTAGGATGGAGATATCTTACTGACACAACGATTTATATGCAATGCAGAGTAGCCTAAACAAAGTATGAAGAGGAGATTCATTATAAAATAGAGCATGTAAGAGGACATGTGTATCGAAGGTTTGCTCTTGAGTCTTGACCCACTAATGCCAGCCATGGGTAATAGTTGGGGCGGGGAGATTTTGAGAATCTCATACACCATGGAGAGATTGTTGGCAGTATTACATACGATGTTATTTCCATGGTTGAATCGGGAAAAGACATGGGCTACCATAGTGCCGACGAGATGAGGCAATCCAAAGCTATAATCGAGATAACATGATTGCTTAATGTTAAGTCAACTAAGGCGAAACGTCTCACGAATTCAACCGCACTCCCAACGTTAAAGGAGCTTTACAAAAAGTCTCTTCAACTTTTAAAAAATAGGGACAAAAAAAATGAGAAGTCATTTTTACCCCTGTGATGGTATGTACAGTTGAGTGGACTTCGTTTCCCCAACATGGTAGTTTGGAGGGGGAAGTAGGATAAAATGAATAGGAAATTCTATAAAAATGGAGTTTCTCTCTAAAACCTACTCCCTCCATTTCACAGTAACGTCGTTTAAGGTTTAGGGATAGAAACCAATAAATGCAATTATGGTTTCTCCTTCATGTAAAACAAAAGAATCAATCTAATTCTGTTGGTAAAACAATATTAATTTAAAAAAAAGAAACAAACAATAATATATCATTGGTCAATAGTAATTAATTGTTGCATTGATATTGACAGACAACACTTGAAATGGAATTTTTAATATTTTCTAAAACAACCATGGAAGGAGTAATTGTTATTTTTACCTAACAATTTTGTATTACTTCGGCCTAAATTACAAATTCAGATAAAATGGTTCCCGTTAATGTTTTCAAACCATACAATACGTTTTCAAACAATAAGAGAACCTTTTCTAACCGTAAGAACATTATAGCATGCATTTAAGAATTATCCATCGGCCGATCGTTTATAGAATTATTGCCCTTGAATTAAGCTATGCATATAACTCTTGAATCCGAACCAGTTTTAATTAGTTTTACTTACTAAAATAAGAAGTCAACTGACAACTTATGTACATTGATACCTCTCTCTTGCTGGTAGCCAACAGCTACAGCTTAACGAAGAATATATGTAGTCAATAGTTAATAAATTGATCAGCCAGAAGGTAGCCAAGTTGCTGCATTATTTTTCATAAGGCGCCATGTGATAATATTATAACACAAAGAAATATTTGTCCCTTATTGTATTCTAGGCCTAATTGTTCATCTGGCCAGGTTTACTTGGGCATTTATAATTGGCATACTACTATAAAAGGAGGAGTTCATCTTTGCATTATTATACAAATACTATTTCATTTGCCACTCATTAATTAATCGAAAGAGTTTTTATAAAATATCAAAAGAGTGAAAAATGAAAAATGTATTTGTCTTGTTGGTTTTTATTGTCGTCCTATTAAACGTCCCTGATACTTGTCGAGCCAGTTTGAGAAAGCATTTCTATCAACATTCTTGTCCAGAAGCTGAAACTATAGTGCGTGATGTGACACTGCGTCATGTTTCTGAGGATGCTGGTTTGCGAGCCGATCTTTTACGGCTGCATTTCCACGATTGTTTTGTTAGGGTATACATTTTTTCTACTCCGCCTTTTTTACCAAAATTCCCACGATTGTTTTGTAAACTCGACCTAAGTCATTTCAACCTATATCCGTATTAAGCTTCTAAGGTACTAATTAGTAACACAAGTTTTACGTGAGTAGTTAATATAAATTGTGAAAATATTTCAGGGTTGTGATGGCTCAGTTTTACTAAACTCGACATCGACCAACAAGGCCGAAAAAGATGCTTCTCCAAACCTGACACTGGAAGGTTTTGAGGTTATCGAAGACATTAAAGCAGAAATTGAGAAGAAATGCCCGGGTGTAGTGTCTTGCGCTGATATCTTGGCATTGGCTGCAAGAGATGCTGTTTCAGTACAAGTGAGTTAGTTGCACACATCAAAATAATCTCGTATTTAGATCAATATATATATATATATATAAAAGATAAGAAATATTATGTAATTCTTTTAAACAGCATTTCTATTAATGAATCAGTTCAAAAAGAATTTGTGGAAAGTACTAACGGGAAGAAGAGATGGAAGGATATCAAGCCAATCAGAAGCTGCAGCCACTATGCCATCACCGCTCATGAATTTTTCTCAACTTCGCACACTCTTTAAGACCAGAGGTCTCAATAAACATGACCTTGTTGTTCTTTCAGGTAACAATGCATTGAACACAAAACTATCCGAATTATTTAACTAAAAACCATAAAACTTACTCGGTTGGTATGACATCTTTAAGTAATAATATCTAACACGAAATGATTGTAATTTAGGTGCGCACACCATTGGGAAAAGCCATTGTGATCCCGTTAGAAAAAGGCTATACAACTTCAACGGAAGAGGAGGCCAAGATCCTGCTTTAAACCCAACTTACGCTACTTTCTTGAAAACCCAGTGTCCCAACAAGAACGAAAATATCCTAACCGCAGAGTTGGATCCAAACAGTTCGTTCAACTTCAATACCGACTACTACACTATTGTTAAACAGCACAAGGGACTATTTATCTCAGACGCAGCTCTTCTTACCGACAAGGGTGCTAGTAGCATTGTTACTAAGTTGACTGACAGAAAGAAGTTTTTCACCGACTTTGCTCACTCCATTAAAAAGATGGCTGGTCTTGAAGTATTGACAGGTAGCGCTGGAGAGATCAGGAAGAAATGTGGTGCTGTTAATCACTATTGATATTTCAAGTTTTCGTTTGTCTAAGTTTGGTGTAACAATATTAAGTTCTATTTGAGTTGTTCTGATATGTCTGCTGTTATCCAACGATTAAGAACAAGAGTTTGACAATCATATCAATAAAAAACGTACCTTTCGGCACTTCCATAGGTAATTTCTGAGTTTTTATTCGATTTCAAGTCTGTATTAATGAACTTTGTTCAATTCCACCCATCATTAAACATTTTTTTTTGTAATTTTTATCTTCACTTTATATATATATATATATATATATATATATATATATATATATATATATATATATATATATATATATATATATATATATATATATATATATATTCATTAATAAGACTCGGAGTTTGGGTTAAATAAATAAGTTTGGGTTCATTACCTTTTACTACCGTGGTAATAATAAACAATTTTGAGTTTTTGTTTTGATTGACAAAGTTTTTTTTAGTTTTATTTAAGATACATATTAGACATATATATATATATATATAAAACAATAGTTGAATCAATTATTGATTAGATATTCTATAAAAGAAAAAAATATTTAAAATTTTGGTACACAATTTTTCAAATATCGATTTTCTTTTGCACGATGTTTATGCTAAAATTTAAAGAAGATCATGTGTTAATTTTAATAAGCTTTCTCGACCATAGTTGTAAGTAATTTGTTGTGTTCATCTTAATTTTAGTATTATAAAGATACAGCTGCATTTATGTTTAATTGGAGGTTTTGATCTAACCTTATTTTTGGTTTCTATCTTTTGATTTTTATTTATAAAATTCAACTCGCACAACCGATTTTATTTATAAAAAGTTAGATTTTAGATTTTTTTAGTTTATACTCATCTTATTTAATTTTAAAAATTTCATAAAAGTATATTAAAAAAATATATTCATTTTTACTATTTTTGTTATTACCATTTTTTTATTTTTCTTTTGGCTTTTATCTTTTTTTTTATCTATTTAACGCTAGTTTATTAATGGTAGATATACAAATTTTAAAAATTCTACGAATAACTTTTAAAAATACCTTTTCAAAAAATAATTACAACTTTTATATTCATTTATAAAACGACCTATCTAATAAGAGTTTAAAATATATATACGGTAATATTTATATTTATACCATGAAGCTTTTGGCGGGAAACTTAGACATATAAAGATGGCATCATAAGTTCTATGATGTAACCTAAGAGATTTAAGCCAAAATCTCGTAAATTTCTTGGTACAAGTTTATGACAAAAACTAGGCAAAGATTTTCATTCAAAAGATCACTTGATTTATGAAAAATAATAATATTATTTTTATTTATTACGTTCTCTCGCCAAATACTTCATTTTCATACATATATTTTTCCATAAAAAACTCCATAATATCTCCCCAACCATCATACTTTCTCTCATCTTTATTCTCAACGAGTTTTTACCCAATTAATCATTGTCTAATTCTCAGCCGCCACCATAAAAGTCTGAGACAACATCCATAGTTACTTCTCTAGTTAATTACTTACCTCCCAAACCTTATTTCTTTTTAACACAAATATACCTCACCAAATTGGCACCGCTATTGTTTATGTGTTCAGATCCCTTAATCGACCAAGAGGCATATGGAATGTCACGTTGCATATGATTGCTTAACCACAGATCTTCAATAATAGTTGGATGAGCTAAGACAGAGTATGTCGGTCGGTTAAATACACTGCAAATAATCTTTACCATTCATGCACCACATTTTCGTTTCAAAATTCAATATCCTAGAGGTTATAACGTTGTCCTGAAGGTTATAGCGTTGACGAGGGATTTGATTCCACAATTTTCATGCTACGAGATAACTCCAGTTCGTTAGCATCATACATATCAAAATCGTCGTAAGCATTTCCACAATAAGAGGAGGAGAAAAATAACATTTTTCAGGATAAATCGGTCAAAAAGAAATCAGGCACTAGAAAATAGGTTATCCCCTATGTGGATCAAATTGCGACTATTGTGTTGGAAAACCGTTCAAATATTCAAGCTTTAGAAAACTGGTCACCCACTCTTCTTGAGGAAAACAAACATAAGCTAGATATTGGAGAGTAACCAACATGTGTTGGACACTGAACCCCGAGAAAACCAAACACTAGTTCTTTTGGTGGAAAACCAACAAAGGTCGGATTCTCCCAACTCTGGGTCATTCAAACTACTGAAAATGGATCAATTTTCTTTAACTCTTTATTAATTCTTCGCTCCCATTGCCAACCTTGTAAGAGAAGTAGTGCAACAAAATATGGAGTTAAATGATTCCAAAACCACAACTGGGCACCTTTAGAAGACCAATTCGCAACTTAAAAGGACTACTTTTTTTCTTGACAGGTTCAATAAAATGCAGATGGAGGCTTCATGCCTACAAAGCATGAACATTTCGATTGAGAAATGGACTTGCTCTGTTGACTAAAAGCTCACCGATCAAACCTCCACTTTCCATGAGTTAACAACTATCATGGTAAAATTGAATTCGGATCATAAAGCGACTTACAAAAGTAAATATATGCACTATGATCTTTTATAGAGAAATACGAAGACCAGATAAAACAAAAGAAGATCAAAGATCTTGCTGCTTTTAAAGATCAAACACAAAAAGATGTATTCGTTGCGTATTTTATTGCCGCTGATGAATATTTTGGGGCCCTAAATCGATGGGACGCAGTGGTTAAATATTAAATTTTCCTCAATTTTCATGACTTCTTTCCAAAATTAGATTTAAGTTCTTACTGGATTATGGTTACCGATGAGAATCACCGCACAAACATTTCCCTCAAAGATGAATAAGGGGCGTCAGAAGATGTATCCGAGTAGTTCATAGATTCGAGATGTGAAGATGATGATGGTGGTGACTTTATGAGTAAGGAGACTCATGAAGAGATATTTCAGGATAATTCGCTTAGATAAGACTCTAACAATAAATGAATAATGTTTTTTTACGTTCTTAATATTGAAATTTTTTTCATGTTCTTTTTTAAACCCACCTCCATGTACGGCTAGAGTGTTTTGTGACTTTATTTAGATTTTATAAATAACAATCTCGTCATTCATTTTTTTTCTTTCAAACGTATAAATATTTTATTTGAAACTATGTCTCCAAATTCCATATAATTGAGAGTGATCTATACCAACTGGTTACCGAAACGTTTTTAGAGATTCAAAAGTACCGAGCACTTATTATTGACCAACTATCATTGGAACCTTTAAGCATGACCAAATAGTTTTGAAACCTTTTAGTTATGACCAACTAGTATTGGAACCTTTTAAACATGAACAACTAGTGTTGGAACCTTTTAAACATGACCAACTACTATAGGAACCTTTTAGACATGACCAACTAGTGATGAATCTTCTAAACATGACCAACTAGTGTTGGAACCTTTTTAAAAATATTTTTAGTTTGGAAATTTCCGAATAATTAAAAATAAAATCGAGGAATATAAGAGGAAAATGATTTATATTTAATAGCCGGCTAGGTTGACAACTCATTAAGAATTTCCTACACCACTAGGGCAGGAAAAAGCATGACGCCGGTAATTACACTACTAATTGAAAATATTTACAGTTTTACATACTCATTCCAAATACAATCTTGAATTTTCACTATTCCAAGGATATCATAGTGGTTTTCCTTCTTGATCTTACAGCCGATATGTTCTGAGCTTTACCCTCTTAGTCACCTAATAAGGTCATTCCCAGTTTTTCTCTAACTTACAAAGCCGTTTATCTTTAGTGTGTAAGAAAAATTACTTTAAAACCTTATCCTCCATTTTAAGTTCTCTTATGCGAACTCGAGACGTGTATCTACTTCTCATTAAATTTTGATAACGAAGGAATCTTAGATATTTCTTTATCATCTTCTCTTTAACCAAGTCAACTTCAGCTCTTCGGGCCTCGTCATTGCCGATCTCGGAGTAGTTGTTACTTTGAAAGACGGGATGATGCTTTTGGCAGGGCTTGATGCATCCATCATATAAACAAAAGTGAAATAAGATTCATGGGTTGCTGATTAAGGGGTCATTCGGTAAGCTCACAATACAACTTGTAGATAATTTGTCCATTTTACAGCGGCCCCTCCAAATTCTTTCTTAATCCATCAAGGATAGTTTTGTTTGCAACCTCAACTTTCCTATTAGAATGAGGCTAGAAAGGTGCTGAAAAAAATGTTGGATGCCTATAGAAGAGCTGAAAGCTTCTATATCATTCTTATCAAATTAAAGGACATTATTTATATTGATCATTTTTGGAACTTCGAATCCATAATATATGTAGGTTAAATAAATTTTATAACATATTTTATTTTAGTTTCAGAAATAAGCTCAGCTCCCACCACTTGGAAAAATTATCAACAAATACTATGATTGTTTGGCGTCCCCCAGTTTTCATAGGTAATGGTCTATCAAAAGGTAACGCTTTGAAAATTGATTCAAGTGATACTGCTAGCACGTATCAGACTTTCTAATTAATTCTTTTGCATCAGTCATGATGGAAGGCCAATATTTTAAATCCACAGTGAGCTGACCCTTCTCCATCGTGAAATTCAGATCGTATTATCTGCAACTCATTAGTTGCGAGGTATCACATTAATGGTCGGCCCAAAGATTTTTTATATAGAATGTCTCTGAAGCGTACAAAATCATGTGCCTTAAATATCAATTTTTTAGGCAATGTTTTATCAAGTTATAAATTCCTTCTGGCCATGAATGTTTTAGGCTAATTCCTTCAATCATTTTTCAGGATTTATAGAAATTGACAACGCTTCTTCTCTGTCCAGATTATGTCCAAAAACTGGTGTTACCGAAGTATTGTCTTGTTCAAGTATCCGGGAATACCCTTTGAAGTATGATACAGTTGCTATGGAATCATCAATTAAATTTAATGTCTAATGAAAATTTTATGCTAAATACCCTCGAGCAAGGTTGTTAGGTTTTTCAAAGTCTTTAAGTACTTCACCAGATGATCTTTCCTTGCCTTGGTCTGACTAGATGGGTGGTTGATTAGGAGATGTGAATTTCTTATCAAACAAACACTTTTGGTAGCATAAAAATTTGAGCAAGTCGCAACCATACCAAGGATACTTCGTATTTTTCTTACTTATTAGATACTCCAAAGCCAAAACGTATCACTTGATCTATTGCTTCTCATATTAGAGCTACAAACTAAACCCTCGTCCCACAAACCAAATGATTGAGCCCCATCAATTTGAACAACCCACTCGTCTTTGGATATGTAAATATATGGTTCTAGGTCAGGTCGTTTGGAATGAAACTCAACTAAAAAATCTGCAAAGTTATGCGTTTCGATTTCTATATAAGGTTCCAAATCGAATTCTTAGTCTCCTAGCTCCATTGGTCATTTAGTCATCCAACCCGATACATCAAGATTTTACCGCACATTGTTTAGTGAAAATGAGGTTCAAAATACAATCGCCTAGACTTGGAAATATATCCTAATTTTTTGTACCGCGACAAATAATATCAAGGCTAACTTTTACAACAAGTAACCTTTTTTCGCATCTAACAAACTTTTTCTCACATAATATATCAGGGGAGGATAAGTTTTTACATTTCCAACCAACACTGCATGTATTGTGTAGTCTGATATCACAAAGTAGACAAATAATGTTTTTCCTATAGTTGGCTTAGTTAAAAAAATAGAAATGATAAATGCTCTTTTATCTTGAAAAACGTTTAGTCACATCCGGGAGTTCAACTGAAATGATTTGCTTTTCTCATAACTTATAAAAACTAGATCATATTTGTCTGATGATCTTGATATGAATTTTCTTAAAGCATCCAATCTTCTAAATAAGATATATACTTCTTTGATGGTTCTTGGAAGGTCCATTATAGTTAAAGCATTCAACTATAATAATTTGGCTTCAATTCATTTTTTACTCACGAAATAGCCCAAGAATTTTCCGGAATACATTCTGAACGTACAGTTTTCTTGATTCAACTTCAAGATTATAACTTTTAAGTTACGAAACATTTCCTCTATATTGAAAAAATGATCATCATCTTTTATGTTTTTACCAATATATCGTCAATATAGACTTTAAAATTACTTCTGATTTGGCTAGAAAATATTTGTTCACTAGTGGCTGATAAGTATTCTCAATATTTTTCCACCAAAATAGAATTTCCTTGTAGCAATATAGAACCTTAAAAGTTATGCATGTAGTGTTGTCTTGGTTGTTCAGATGCATTTGTATCTGATTATACCCGTCAAATACATCCATAAACGATAAGATTTTGTTATCTAAAGTTCAATTTACCAGTTGATTAATTCTAGGAAAGGGAAATGGGTCCTTTGGGAAAGCGTTGTTCAAGTTGTTAAAAGCGAAAAACATTCTACATTTCGCATTCTTCTTTTTATAAGCATTGGGTTCATCCTCCATAATGGATATTAAGATCTTTTAATGTGGCCTACTTTTTGATAACTGATCTATTTTCCTCACAATCGCTTCAAACATTCAACAAAGAATGTTCATCATTTTTTATTATGAGGCATACATTAGGTCGTATAGCAAGTTTGTGATATATAACACTCGCAGGTACTCCGGTAAGTCCTCGGTACACCAGGCGAAGATATGCAAAATTCTTGATAAAATAATATATCAATTGTTCTCTTAAATTAGGTTATAGATGGATCTCGATCTTTAAAAAATTTCCGTTAGGGAAGATATAAATTTTAACATCCTCGTCGAATTCGGAGTCTCCCTTGGATCATCTATAACATCTGACTCCTAAGTAAACCCATGTAATTTTTATTTTTTCTTTGTTTCAACAGTTTTAATTTTCTTTAGAGCCACCGCAATAGTGTATCACTCTCTTTCCACTTTCTGGCTATTCCAGAAAACTCCCACTTGAGTTGCAACAATATACTTTAAACATTAATGTAGTACATGTAATAGTATGCATTGTTGACAACTAAGACTTGCTAAAACTGCATTATATGATATTAGACCATCCACCACTATGAATACTATTTTTACCATATTATTGAAGGTCTCTTGACCTAATAATACCTCCCTTTTGAACTCTCCGATGACATCGGCAGTGAGCCTAGTGAATCTCACTACTCTTCTATCGGATCGTAGAATAGCATGAAGTTCATCCATTTATTTGTAAATGGGCATAAATAGGATATTTATCAAACTAACCATATTAATTAGGATCCTTCAGATTTTGGTTCCTTCAATAGTTGTTCCAATTAACACAACATATTAGTGAGGCCCCATGATCTCTCTTAAACCATCATCGTCAAAAAATATTAAAGTAAAATGGATCTCTGTAAATATGGATGGACATTCTCCCTTCTACCTATGTCACTTAACTTATAATACATTATTTTTAGAGTAACTAGTGGTTCCCGACATGGTATCCCAACCAAAGATAATCAATGAGTCAAACAATTTACACGAACTTTTAACTTTCCTCTCAACTTGGGGCCCGTTACTTACCAAAACACTCCTTAGGTTGGAATCGGGGTCTAAATACTCTGCATTCCACAAAAAAATTATTAAAGGGTCCTCATATGACCATCGCATTTTCCTACTTTAGTGTAACCTTGACTACTTCCTTTTGAGTTTTTGCTGATTACCCCCAGATCCTACTGCCCACTCCTTGGTTGTCTTTTAAAAAATATTATCAACTTTTGATTATTGATCAGAGTTTGAATTAACTATTTTAAACATATGCAGTCCTTTGTATCATAACCGATATCATTGTAATACTTTAAAAACTCGGTTATTTAGTTCATATTTCGGTCCCTGAATCGAGAGGGGTTTTCTGAATTGATTTAAATTCTGCATGTTATAAAACATATTAGCATCGATCTCTAGCAGCTTCTTAAAGTAATCAGGTCGGACGCATTGATTTGTTATGGGCCTTTGTTGTTGAACTTGGGACTGCTTTGTTACCTTTGGTCAAGGCAAAATTTGATTTGTGCCTCTCGGACAAAAAACATTCACATATTGTGGATGGAAACTTCGGACCAGTTGTTATTGATAAACAAGAATATGTGACTAATTTTAGTCTTTTAGAATCTTGCACTTTGATCTGTTCCTCGAGTTTAGCTAGCAAAGAACCAAAAGTCAGATGTTTTTTTATAGTTACTTCATCAACTAATTCTATGGGGAGAAGTCTTTGTCTAAAACAAGAAATAACAACTTTCTCATAAGAATCATTCAAACTATTCTTTGTAAGAACGAAGACTTTGGTATAATACTTCAAATTCTCTGCGACCATCATTCTGTCTTGGACTATCATATCCACATTCCCACGCATATTTTTATTTTCTATAAATTATTGTCTAAACATTATTGTGAACATGTCAAAATTCTTAAAAGAGTAATGGAAAAATCAGTTGTACCATTCAAATCATAGTCTTCGAAGGTTTGAGAGAAAGTACGATACATCAATTGACATGAATATGATCAATTGATCTTGGTGTAGTTCATATTGTTATTGCGCTTGAGTGTCCCAAGCCAATTGACATGAATTTTCTCCAATCGTTATTTTTTCTATAACTACTACATAATCCACATGCATCTCAGTATTCATGTCTATCGTAAGAATACAAAGATGAGCCTAGCATACAAAGTATACCCGTCTAAGATCCCACTATGGTCGTCATTCATGACTCCAGAAATATCTGAGGCGAAAAAGAAGAAGATTCTATAGAGCGAAGCTGCCAAAAATAGCAAAAACATTTTAAATTCTTCATCATTTCTTAGAAAATGTACATTATCTTTTATAAAAGTGATGGTGGACCCTTTGGCCTATTTGATTAGCCCATTATTATATTAATTTACTAATATTAAATATATTTATTATTTATTACACACAATACTCTTAATGTTAGACATTTGTTAAGTTTATATTCCAAAGTAAATACTAGTCAAATATTTAACCGGTTCGATAAACGGGTCAGATAAATCACGCGCTTATCACTTGTATCAAAATTATGATTGATAACATTATTCAACTTCATATTGTATTTAAAAATTCGTTAACTTCTTGAATATTAATTTGATATCGAAAAAAGGTTTTCAGTTTACATATGGATATATGTACATTTTACTCTTCACCAATTAATATATTTAAAAATATGCCACAAGTTACCTCATAAAGTATTGTTTGAACAAAAGTTACATAATCACAAATAATCAAATCACCCGCATAAATTTTCATCATTAATTGGAGTGTTATGAATGAGTCGAATAGTGTCTTGACAGTGTACCATGTTCGGCGGTACTGTTTTGTGTCATTGACAAACTGTAATACAATGGATGATTTTCCTAAAAGAGTATATGAGCCCATTAGGCCCACTGTCTAGTAATTCTATTAATTCCCTATAAATAGACTACTAGGACTACACAAAACACAATCTGAAATCTGTAACCTTTTCTATCATAGTGAAACTCTTTTCTCTGGTGATGCCCGTGGACGTAGTTATTGTCGAACCACGTTAAATCCCGTGTTCATTTAAATCTTTCATTTACATATGTATTTTTCTTGAGCCATTTTTTGATAGTTACATAGTAATTTAATAACAAAATTGGTATCAGAGACACGTGGTGAAATTAGGGCTTTTGCAATTAGGGTTTCACAATGGCGTCTACAACAACAAAATATATGATTGAAAATTTAGATAGGGGATCCAGCTTTGCATTGTGAAAGATTAAACTGAAATCCTCATTGGTACTACAAGGGCTATGGAAGGATGTGGAGAATAAGTTACCTGAAGATATGAAAGAAGAGGAGAAACAAGATCTTCAAGAAAGGGCTTTGTGCTGGATTTTAATTAGTGTGAAAGATAATGTGCTTCGCGAGATTAGTGGTGAGAAGACTACTGCATGCGCATGGAAAAAGTTAGGAGATCTTTACTCAAAGAAATCAGTAGTAAACCAATTATACTTGAAGAAGCGTTTGTATGATGTCAGATTGAAAGAAGTCATGTCCATAACAAAGCACGTAAATAATTTTAAATCAATTATAATAGACTTGGAGAACATATATATCAATATTGAGGATGAGGATCAAGCTTTGTTTGTATTGAGATCGTTACCAGCTCCCTATTAAAACTTCGTAGATACCATTATGTATGGTAAGGATAAGTTATCGCTAGCAGATGTCAAAGGGGCGCTGAAATCAAAGGAGATGAGACAATTGCAGCCAGACAATCAAGCTGAAAGGAAAGGTCTTATGACTAGGGGAAGATCTAGAAACAAAGCGAGTTCTTTAAAAAAGAAGAACTAGAGGTCCAAGTTAAAGGTAAAGCACTCAAACTATTATGAATGCGGTGAGCAGGGTCATTATAGGAGATATTTTTAGAAAATGAATGGTAAGAAGGGAAATCAAAAGAAAAATGCAGCAAAACACTGTTGAAGGTGTGAACGATTCCGACGATAGTGAAAACAGTGGTAGAGGACATGTATTGTCCGTGAGTTCAGACTTTAGGCAAAACTATTGGGTACTCGATACTGGCGCTACATATCACATGTGTCAGTTCAAGTAGTGGTTCGATACTTACAAGCCAATGCATGGAACTGTCTATTTATGGAACAATCATTCGTTGACTGTTGGTGGTATTGGTAACGTCAGAATCAGAATGTTTGACGAGGTTGTTAGAATCTTGACGTGCTGGCATGTTTTTGGGCTAAAGGGAAACCTGATTTATCTTCGGACTTTAGACTCTCGGGGTTACAAGTCCCGTGCAGAAGATGGTGTAATCAAAGTGACAAAAGGCTCAATGGTATGCATGAAAGGCAGTTTGTAAAAGGGTCTTTACATTATCCAAGTGAGTGTTATTATGGGCGACGCTGTAGTAGCATCATCAGGGAGTAATAGCCAAAGTAGGCAGGATCAAAATAAGTTTTGGCATTGTCTTCTTGGTCACATGAGTGATAGAGGATTAGCTGTTTTGGGAAATAGAGATTTGTTAAAAGGGTATAAAGCAGAATCCTTGGGATTTTGTGAGCACTATGTGTTTGGTAAACAAACTAGAGTCAAATTCAGAAAATCGGTTGTAAGAAAGACTAAAGAGACAATGGACTACATTCACTCAGATCTATGGGTTCCAAATAGAATTTCATCCAAGAACGGAGCCAGATACTATATTAGTTTGATTGATGATTATTCAAGGATGGTGTGGGTTTACTTTATTAAAAAGAAAGATGAGGCATATTCAACCTTTGTCAAATAGAAGATAATGATTGAGAAGCAAACATGAAGAAAAATCAAACGTCTTAGGATAGGTAATGGGTTAGAATATTGCAGTCGTGAGTTCAACGAGTTCTACGAAGCTGAGGGAATAGTGCGCCATCACACTTGTTCTTAAACACCATAACCGAAGGGAGTCGCAAAAATAATGAACATAAAGCTTTGGGATAAAGCACAGAGTATGCTCTCGCATTTCAGTGTGGGAAAGCATTTTTGGGCTGAAGCTATCAATACATCATGTTACTTGGTGAATCGGTCTCCAACGACGGCTATTGATTGTAAAACTCCTTTTGAGATTTGTTCTGGATCGTCGGCTGATTATGAACATTTGAGGGTGTTCGGTTGTCCTGCGTATGCTCATGTGAGAGATGCTAAGCTTGAGCCGAGGGAAAATAGGTGCATATTTCTAGGATATGCTATTGGAGTGAAGGGATATAGGTTATGGTGTACCTCTCCAAAGTCTCCAGGTTTTCTCATCAGTAGAGACGTTACTTTTAATGAGTTTGCTTTGATAGGAAGTCAGAAGGAAGTAGGAGAAATGGTCGAATCAAGATCGGTTGTGAGTAAACAAGTGGAGCTTGAAGTAGAATCAGTTCCTAGCAGGTCCAATAATTCAAATGGTTCTGAGGTGGATCCAGAATCAGGAGGTGAAGCATCAGCATCAGATCCAGAACAGCAACTTTATAGCATAGCATTTGGCAGAGAAACAATATATATTAGACTTCCAAAAAGGTATGCGAATCTAGTTGCATATGCTGTGTCAGTTGCAGAAGAAGTTGAGATGCAGGAATCTAGTAGCTACAGAGAAGCTATAGCGAGTTCAGAGGCGGATCGATGGATTGGTGCAATGGGGGAAGAGATTGAATATCTTCATAAGAATCAAACATGGAAGCTTGTTGAAATTTCTAAAGGACAGAAGATAGTAGGAAGTAAATGGGTGCTCAAGAAAAAGGAAGGTAATCAAGGGGTTGAGGTATCTCGATTCAAAGCAAGACTGGTCGTTAAGGGTTTTATTCAAAGGGATGAAATCAACTTCAATGAAGTGTTTTCTCCAGTGGTAAAGCATAGTTCGATTCGAGTTTTGTTAGCCATAGTAGTTTTGCAAGATTTAGAGCTTGAGCAGTTGGATGTGAAGACTGCGTTTCTACATGGTGAATTGGAGGAGCAAATCTACATGAGACAACCAGAGGGATTTATCGAACCTAATATGGAGGACAAAGTTTGTCTACTGAAAAATTTACTGTATGGTTTGAAACAGTCACCTAGGAAATGGTACAAATGTTTTGATACATTCATGGTGTCAAAAGGGTTCATGAGGAGTCCATGTGATAGTTGTGTGTATCATCAAAAACATTTAGATGATTCTTATGTTTACTTGTTGTTGTATGTGGATGATATGCTTAATACTGCTTGTAGTATGTCACACATTGTGCAGTTAAAGAAGCAACTTAGTGCCGAGTTTGAGATGAAGGATCTGGGTAGAGGAAAGAAAATTCTTGGTATGGAGATTATCAGGAACAGAAGTTGATGATTATTATACTTGTCTCAACAAAGCTATATTGAGTAAGTGTTACAACGATTCAACATGTTTGATGCTAAAGCAGTTAGCATTCCATTTGCTACTCATTTCAAGTTGTCTGCAGTAGGAGCAGCCAAGGAAGATGCTGAGTTGGAACAAATGTTGAAGGTTCCATATGCAAGTGCAGTTGGTAGTATCATGTATGCTATGGTATGCACACGTCCTAATATTTCACATACGGTTAGTGTAGTTAGCAGGTACATGGGATGTCCTAGGAAAGAACACCTGGCAGGCAGTGAAATGGATACTTCGGTATCTTAAGAATACTGTGAACGTTGACTTAACTTTTAACAAGATCGATATTGGTGAATCACTGAATGATGTTGCAGGATCATTGGTTGGTTTTGTTGATTCTGATTTTGCAGCTGATATGGATAAAAGAAGATCTCTGACAGGATATGTATTTACTCTAGCTGGGAGTCCGATCAGTTGAAAAGCACAGTTGCAAGCTACTATAGCTTTGTCTATAACAGAGGCAGAGTACATGGCGGTAACAGAAGTAGTTAAAGAGGCAATATGGTTGCAAGGTTTGGTGGAAGATTTGGGCTTGGATAGGACTACTACAAAAGTGTTTTGTGACAGTCAAAGAGCCATACACTTTACAGGGAACCATGAGTGTACAAAGTACATAGATGTCATGTATTATTTTATTCGTGATATAATATCAAAGGGAATTGTTGATGTGAAGAAAGTGTCTACACACGATAATCCAGCAGATATAATGACCAAGGCAGTATTGGTTCGAAAGTTTAGGGAGTGCATAAATTAGATTGGTGTTCGCAGTATAGAGTGAATGACTTATGGGCATTTGGTGAGTCAGAAGAAGCGAAATTTCTTCGTTGATAGTGAAGAAAGGATATTCCACTCAATGGGAAGATTTGTTATGAATGATTCGAATAATTCCTTGACAGTGTACCGTGTTCGGCGGTACAGTTTTGTGTCATTGAAAAGCTGTAATACAATGAATGATTTTTCTAAAAGAGTATATGAGCCCATTAGGCTCACTGTCTAGTAAGTCTATTGATTCCCTATAAATAGACTACTAGGACTACAAAAACACAATCTGAAATCTGTAACCTTTTCTATCATAGTGAAACTCTTTTCTCTGGCGACGCCCGTGAACGTAGACAATTGTCGAACCACGTTAAATCTTGTGTTCATTTAAATATTTCCTTCATATATGTTTAGTGTTTGAACCATTTTGTGATAATTGCATAGTAATTTAATAACATGGAGGATATCTATTTAAAAATAAGACACTATTTCATAAATCATTCCATAAATGTGTCTCAGAAGAGATGGAAGAGAGTAATGAAACCAGATTAAGTTATTAAACAAGATATTATTTAACGAAAAGAACTAAAAAAAAACATGTGAAGAAAAAAAATTAATTAAAACAAAATCTATGTTTATGAAAATATTAGAAAAACTTCAAAACAAACTCACATACAAAAAGTTTAATACTTTTAAACATTTATGTAAACCAGACCATACATTAATTCAAACAACCAAAATACAAAATAGACAAAAATTGTTAAAAAAACTTACAAAACTCTGAAAACCAGCACTTGGACCAATTTTTTTGAACTCCAAAGATGATCGAAGCATGAAATCAAATTGTTTACAAAAATCGTTAGATGAAGATACTAAAGAGAAAGGGTAAAGATTAGTGTTTTAGGGGTCTATGGATTTAGGGATTTGCTGTTTCGGGGGTTTAGAATTTGATACGTAAAGGATAAACGAAATTGATTTCATGTTTAGTACGGGTATTTGTGTAAGTTTCTATATAGTTGGTACTTAAAACAACTATTGATTATATTTGGTACTGATTTTTTTATATCTTATATTTGGTATTTTTATTATAATTTATCTTTTTTATTATTTATATTTAAAATTTGGGCTGATATAGGAAATTCCTTATTTAATCAGTGCGTGTTAATTTTAGTTCAATTCCCACTCTCCCATTCCCAGGGACGTCGCAAATGGGTAACAGCATCATGTCTTGCATCACCCGACCCGAGGAGCGGGCATGAACTCCACGGGTTCTGGGTCGGATACTCTCAACCTTCTACAGGTTCTTGACACTTCCAAGAAAATGTGCTCCTTGTTGGCCTTGAGATACGCACCAGGCACTGCGCCACCGCAAATGAACACCTCTGTCACCGGTGAATCAGTGGGTGATCCAACCGGCCCTTCTTCAACCGGGAGTAGAAGATAACGGAAGGGAGACAAAAAAAATGAATAACTAAATCATAACACAAGCTACCCATTATATCCATCATATCAATCGATCCAATTCGTTCTTATCTATAGATAAAGGAAGAGATAAAGCGGACTGCCCCCTCGGCCTTTACCTTTATTCGCTATGTGAATAAGGTCTTAGTATGGATGGTCATTCTGGGCGGATCAAAAAGTCAATGGCATTTCATCGAACACGTTGTCTGCACCTTTACATGCCAGTTTTTGCTGCAACGGCTGCTGTTGAATATCACTTGATTTTGCATCAGTGTCTTCATCCCCTAATGTTTGAGACAAACTTGGGGACGAGTTAGAGATAAATGTACAACATATATTTGTTTTTATATCCTTAAGTGTCGTATAGGTATCAAAATTATTAAATTCATTAGCTGATTCCAATTACAGTAGAAACTCGATAAATTAATACTCGATTATTTAATAAACTCTCTAACATAATATTTTTGGTCGGTCCTGACTCGGGGATAGGGTGTTAACTTAATAATTCGCTAAAATTATAAGATAATACATTTTTGATAATTTCTTTAGACCCCATATAAAATATAAATTAATAATTCTTTATATATAGCATATTTCATGAATGAATTATGAAGGGTTTCTTGAAAAATGACTCAATTGTCTTTTGATCTTGTATTTATATAAAAAAATATTTTTAATGTCCATAAAATGATACATTAAACACAAGAAGCATAATAAGGTGGAAGATTGTATACTGTATAATAATTAAGTAGAAGCTTGAAAGGTGTTTTTTTCCCAAGAAAGACTTTATTAATAAAAATGTTGTTTTACATCTTACAAAGTATCTATCTTATACTAAGTTTACATTATACTTAATCTTGTTTCTGATTCTGATATTTCTGGAATTTGATTTTGAGTTTCAGTAGCTATCTTCATATGGATGCTTCATTCTTTCTCTCATTCTTCTTCTTTCTTTTTCCATTTGTTAATCCTTGTACCTACAAAAAGGATATTAGATATTGGTCAAGTTGGAAACCTGCCAAGAAAAGTTAGTCAAAAAATATAAAATAGCCTACGTCTAATGATTCAAGCAAGATAATCACACATAATTCATTCAATGTATGATGTGGATCAATATCACCTTCTTTTTGAATGTTAAAAACATGTTTAGATATCCAATCAGATATCGTAGTTTATTCTCCATAGATATGTTTTGAAAGGTGTTTGTAAACTAAGTATTTTACTATAAATTAATAAAATATTAAATAATATATAAAATATTAATTATTAATTTATCGATCAATTAATAACTCGTTTAATTAATAAATTTTGGTGGTCCAAGTGTATTATTTTATAGGATTTCTACTGTAATGTCATTATCTATATATATGGTATCAAGTAATTACTAAAATACTCTTATACTATTATTTTATAATATAGTACGTAATTTTAAATCAGAAATGAGTTTTCTTATTTATTTATTTTAAAGTGCATTTTTTAATTATATTTTTGAAAAAAAACAATTGGTGCGAATTATATTTTTTAATATTTTTAAAAAAATAATAAATAATTAAATTAATAATGTTAAAAATTTAATACTTTTAATTCACAACATTACAAATTTTATTATTGTTAATTGATAGTATTAAAAGTTTTGTTACTATTAATTAATATTATTAAAGTTTTATTGTTGTTAATTAATATAATTAAAATGTTAACTCTATTAGATAGAATGTTTTGCGCTTAATAAATATATATATATATAGATGAAATATATGAAAAAATATTAACAATATTAAATTTTAACCTCTAAAACAATTCCTAAAAGATAAATCAAATATTTCAAGTTTTCTAATACATACACCAAACTTTCATAGTTCCAAACAAGTGTATTATATTTTTGAAACTCCAAAAATACCCTTCCAGTCATAAATAAGTTTAATCACCTTATTAATTTAAAAAACACAATTATATTTAATTCACAACCACCACCGTCATCGTTGTCGTCGTCATCGCCACCGCCTCCACCATCACCATCATCACCACTACCACCACTACAATCGCCACCGCCACTATCACCGCCACCATCATCACTGACACAACCACAACCACCACCACTACAACAACAACCACCATTACCACAGTCGCCACCACCACCACAACCACAACCACAACCACCACCACCACCACTGCAATAACCACCACCATCACAACCACAACCACCACCATCACAACCAGCACCACCACTACCGCCACCACCACCACACCATCACTATCGCCACAACCACCACCACCGCCAAAACCACCACCACAACCACCAGCACCACCGCCACCACGTCACCAATACCACCGCAACCACCAGTACCGTCACCACCACCACGACCACCACCACAACTACCACCATCACACCCACCACCACCACCACTACCACTACCACCACCACTACAACAATCCCCACCGTCACAACCACCGCCACCACCACCACCACTGCCACCACCACTATCGCCACAACCACCACAACCACTGCCACCACCAGCACTGCCACCACCACCACCAGCACCACCACCACAACCACAACCACCATCACAACCACCACCAGCACTAACATTACACCACCACCACCAGCACCACCATTACACCACCACCACCACCGTCACAACCAGCACCACCATCACTACCGCCACCACCGCTATAACCACCACCACCACAACCACCACCACTACCACCACAACAATCACCACCTCTACCATAACCACCACCACCTCCACCACTACCACTACCACCAATACCATCGTCACCACCACCGTTACCGCCACCACCACCACCACCACCGCCACCGCCACCGCCACAACCGCCACCGCCACAACCAACACAACTACTACCACCACCACCTCCGCAACCACCAAGACCACCACCACCATCACAACCACGACTACCACCACCACAACCACCATCACCATCACCACCACAACAACAACGACCACTACCACCACACCATCACTAACACCAACTCTAACAAAATAAAGTATATTAATGTTACTTCTATTAAAAATATCGGTAACAACATTCTTACTCTGTTAGAATAACACTAATAGACTGTTATTGTTAGGTACTTCAATTAACAAAAATTAATCACATTATTCATTATCTAATAAACGAGTTTCTTTAGTTGTTTACATTAATGACAATAAATCTTCTTATTCTTTTAAAAATTTAAAATTAATCATGTTACTCATATGATAAATAACTGAAATAAAATCATGTTATTCATTTTCTTATAAAAAAAATTGGGTTGTTTAGATTAACAAAAATAAATCTTGTTATTCATTTGAAAAATATAAAAAATTAATCATGTTCCAAATTGTAGGTGGAAAAGACGGAGCCTTCAAGATCTTTGAGTTCTCTTCTTCTTCACAGCAACACCAATCCATTGAAATGTAAAGTACATTTTTCCATCACTAGATAGTCTGTATATATCCTGCATTCCGGAGACAACTAATTGTCACTTTATGATATGAAATGAAAATATCACAAAATCTAAAACTCGAACACCAGAAACATGTTAAATTTTTAATTTTGAAGATAAGATAACATATAATACAACACACAGTACAACCACCACAATCTCAACCCCTACATGGTCATAATAAACTGAATAAAAGAGCAAAAACAAAAGGATATCAGAGGAACTAAGCAATAAATAGATCTACATAGAGAAAATTTCAAAATAAATATAGTGAGCCTTACTGTAGTCTCAAACTAAAAGACTATTAACAAAACTTATGAATTCGACCAATTAAAGTGTATAAAGCAACTATCTATCATTACATACAACAGTAAAATTGAATGCAGAATCACAGTAGATAATCATAAAACAGAAGTCATTAATACTAAATCAAATTATTGATCACAAAAATTAAACCTAGATTATACATAAACCTCAGCCTAAAATGAAAAATTGAACAAATCAATTTCAAAGGCATACAAAATTAAACCCATTAAGAAGAAAAACAAATTTTAGAATCATCAATCACAACATAAGCAGAGTTACGAATCAAACCAAAACAGAAAAGCCAGATACACATCACATTAGAGAGATTGATACCTCAATTGTCGAATAAAATTTAAAAACTAATTGGGAAAGCCTAGAAAGCAAGAGACAATCCGATTTAGAGGAAACCTAGAGGAGGCAGAGAGAAGAGAAAAATGAATAATCAAATAGAAAATTCGGAATTAACCACTTGAGAGTTGATCATCTTCCTGTTCTCTAGCGAGAAAGATTTCCATACCGACGAAAACGTGAACTTAGTGGAGGAAACACACCGGCTCAGCGTTTGCACAGAAAATGACATTGCTCGGTCGTGGAGACCGTTAAGGGGGTAGTTGTTGATAATATTTATGAAGAGGAAAATGTTGGGGTCATGCGTTTTGGTGGAAGAGAGACGGAGTAATGGAGGCATCTGATGGAGAGGTAAGAGCGAATGAGCTTAACGTTAAGAACTGGATGAAGATGCGGGAGGATATTGTGGAGGAGGATGGTGAAAAAAAAATCGAGAAAAGAAGGTATTTCGTTTTCAGTGATTTGAAGAGTGAGATGAAGAAGACAGAGTCCATTCATGGGTTAACCTAAATGAAGGGTAAACTTGTCAATAAAAAAATAAAATGCTTCTGATAGAATTATTATACAATTAAATGCATCGTTTAAGAATTAGGCAAAATCAAGCCCATTGGACCAGAATTTTTGTTGGACCGATGTACCTTAATGGAAATAATCTAACATTAATTTTTGTACAATAACTTTACTTAAAAAAATCTTAATATACACAAAAAACTTATATATCTATATATGTTCATTAAACTTGTGAATCATTGTGAAGAAGTATTCGACTGGAGAATATCTACGATCAGATATATTCTATAAGAAATACCCTTAAAAATATTATCGGGGGAAATCAAACACATTTGGTACGAGTGATTGTAATTTTCCAACTCGAGCTCTACACGAGGAATATTCCACCTTCGTAATCCCAACAACCTCAAATCTTTTAAACCTTCACATCAAGAATACTATGTATATTGAAAACCACGACATTGATTTACACATTTCATTTATAAACCTATTTAAACACTATAAGTAATGTCTAAAATTACATAAAAATATAATTAAGAACATTAAAAACAATAAATACATTTGATTAATGGTTTTGTCAAACCCTCTTGTAATGTGTGACAGAGAAGAAAAATTATAACACTTTTATCTAAAGTTTTTTTCTTTCGTCTTGGTTTCGGGCAGTGTTCCTTATCTTAGGTACTTTGTGATAATAGTTATCAATTTGTCTTCTTCTTCTCTTTAAATTAATATAACTCTTGATGTTGATATCCATGTAATAAACTTTTTGGGAGTATGATGGATAATTATCCTAAAAATAATACATTCCTCATTCTTTATGTATGTCGAAGATGCTAAGGCATCTACTTTGGCATTTTCCGCTCATGCTAGTTTTTGAAAATCTACTTACACAAAGAATGATATATGTCGTCGAATCTCTTTTAAATATTGAATGATGTGGTCTTTCTTTACGTTGGCTTGACCCAATACTTGGTTGACTAGGATTTGAGAATTTGTATATATATGGTGTTATTTAGCCCCATATATGTTAGTTGCCACAAAACTACAATGAAAACTACATATTTGCCTCATTGTTCGGAGCATGTGAAGCAAACTTAAAGTCTTGTGTTTAAATTTCTCCCATTGGAGATATGAGTTTGATTCATGCATTGGAGCCTATTTGTTAGTTTCTATATATGTTAGCTGCCACAAAACTACAATGACAACTTCATATTTGGCCTCATTGTTCGGAGCATGTTAACCAAACTTAATGGTTTGTGTCTAAATTTCTCCCATTATAGATATGAGTTTGATTCATACACTGTAGCCTATTTGTTAGTTTCTCTATCAATTCTCACTTGTCACGTGGACTATTTGTTAGTTTCTCTATCGGTTTTCACTTAGCATATTTTTTCTCGTAGACTAGGAATTCCATGAGAAAATATGATAAGACTTGAGCTTTGATTGAGTTTTTGTATTCATATTGAATGTAATATTTTTATAGCTTGGTGATAGCTACTAATCTTCATGTAAGCAGTTGCACTTCTTTAGTATTCCTTTGGGGAACCATCACTACTGAATTTTCCACTTGAGTGGGGTCTACTTTAATGTTTTTTTTTCCGATGATCACGTAGCCAAATAATTTTCATAATCAAACAAGTAACTTAAATTTCCCATAATTTAGCTTTAAGTTGACCTTTCTAAGACTTGTGAAGGTTTTGACTAAATCGGTTATGTGTTTGTCATTTTGTTTACTAACATTTCCTATACATATCTTGTTAGTTTCTTCCCAACTAGTTTGTAAAAATATTATTCACCAATAATTGATAGGATGATCATGCATTTTTCAAGTAGAATATCATTACCTTATAGCATTAGATGCTCATTTTATTATAAACCTCGTATTATCTTGGTTGTCCTTGTTCATTTGAATTTAACTGTATCTAGAGTAAGTGTCCATGAAGGACAACAATTAGTTTCCAGATTTAATATCTACTAGTTGATTGATTTGTGGCAGTGGGAAAGAATCTTTTAGGCATACTACGTTAAGGTCCGTGAACTCTATGCACACTATTTAGTTGTCATTCTTCTTTTTCACTATCATGCAAAATGCGTTATTAACCTCCAGAATGTGCCCAATGGCGGTCACCTTGTTTATCTCATAAATGATTGCCTCTATTTTTCTTTATATTTTCTATTTGTTTGGCTGAAGGTTCTAGTTGATGGGTAACTTATGGAAAATCACTTCGACCAGAACTCTTTTAACTTCCAGATTATTCCTGGAAAAATGGAAAGATTATTTCGTAGAGGTTTAGGGTATGGGCATATATACCCAAATGCGGTTTAAGTATACCCAAAAACCTCATTTAACTTTTCTTTGACTTTTTTCTGACCAAATTACTCTCGTTGTTCCAATTAATTACCTAATTTTCATTAAGTAAAAAAATTACTAAGTGTATCCTAAGTATACCCAATTTACATAATAACCTATTTCGCTATCTATACTCAAACAAACATAATTATTTAGTAAATTTATCATCAAAAGAGTCTTGTTTTCTGAAAATCGTAAAAATCAACTTCAAACTTCAAACTACTATCAAGAACATTCTATCTCATTTTTTTTTTAAAAAATACAAAATCGATCATGACTCACCCAGAACTAGGGGTTATCATGGAGGAGTTGATGTCGCCGGAGAAAGGAGATGATGAAATGTCGTCGGAGAAATGAGATGATGAAATGTCACCGGAAAAGGAGCTCAAGTCGCCGGAGAAGAAGTCGACGTCACCAGAAAATATGAGGTTACGGCCGTTTTTGCCACGCGCTATTGGTTTCGGGCCTTGGAACCGGTGGTACGTAGGTCATGCACGGCCAGATCTGTGCCTTAGAACCGGTCGTGCATGACCTATGCACCACCGGTTATGTGGCCTCGAACCGGTGGTGTTGGGGCCTCTGTACGCTCGGTACTGAGGCCCCAGCCCCACTGGTTTTGTGCCCTAGAACCGGTGGTACAGCGGTTCGTGTACGGTCGGTTCTACGGCCCTGAACCGGTGGTGCGTGCTAATTTACAAAAAACAGGTTTTTTACCCATTTTTTATTATACCTGATTGCGATTTGTGTTTTGTTGTTGTATAACAGGGGACGGATGTCGCTCATGGGTCTGAGGAAGCCTTCGCTACTGACTACAATCATTTGTTCTTCACCACCGAGTTCTATACACAAGAAGTGTGGATTAAGTGGATGACGAAGACATGAAAACGCCATGGTTTATTTATCAACCTAAGTCGGCGCGATAAAGCACATAGTAGAAAAAGTCCTATGATGTTTTTCTAGTGTGAGAGGTCGGAAAATTATACTCCAAGAGTAGCTGAGAAAGACCGTAATGGAAGTCTATAGGAACCAAGAAGATTGGATGCCCATTTGAGCTTCTCGGGTTAATGGTGGAACCAGATCAATGGAAGTTAGAAGTGAAATATAGTATTCACAACCACAAGAGCTCAAAACAGTTAGACGGTCATTCTTTTGTTGGCCGTTTGAACGATGAAGAGATGGAATATGTTGAACGAGCGACCTATATTGGAACTAACCCTAGAGATATATTGAATGGTGTTAAGAATCTAAATGAAGATAATGTTTCTTGTATGCGCACTATCTACAATGCACAACAAAAAAACAGCATTTTGAAGAAGGCGGGTAGGTCACAACTCCAGTTCTTGTTGGGAGAGCTTAAGTCACATAATTATTATCAATGGCATATATTTGGTGAAGACGATGGACAAGTCATTACAGATATAGTTTTTGCTCATCCAGTTACTGTTGACCTTTTGCGGACATTTCCAACAGTGTTGATCATGGATAGTACGTATAAAGTCATAAGATATGATATGCCATTGTTTGAGATAGTGGGTGTGACGTGTACCATTTTGACATACTGTGCAGCTTTTGCTTTCATGTCCGGTGAGAAGTTAAACAACTTCAAATGGTTGTTAGAGTGTTTGAAGTCGCTGATTTTTGTTCACGGGATTGAAGAACCGCGTGTCATTCTGACCGACAGATATTTAGCGTTGATGAACGCCATAGAAGTGGTATTCCCAGTGATAACACATATGTTATACCGCTGACACATGAACCAAAACGTTCAGGAGCAAACAATGAAATATTTCCCTGAGAAAAGTGATCATGTGAAGTTTGTTTCTACTTAGAAGAAGATTGCGTATACAGCATCAGAGATTGAATTCGATCACACCCGACGAGATATGCTATTGGAGTATAAAGACTATCCTCTACAATTGAACACACTGAAAAATCGCCGACTTGATAAATACACAGATAAATTCGTTGTTTGGAAGACGAACAATAACTTGCATTTGGGACATTGCACGAATAACCGCATCGAGAGTGCTCATTTAAACTTAAAGCGTTACCTACGTACAAGCAAATTAAACTTTGAGTTATTTTGGGGGAAGGTGCATTCACTAGTTGAAATCCAACATGCTGCCATTAGGTCTTTGTTTGAGAAGATTCGTTATATAGCGCTACATAAGTTCGCCGATAAACTATTTGACGAAATCTGAGGCAAGATTTCCCATATGACGTTAGAACTATTTTTCGATGAAGTAGAGAAGGCCGAATATAGCAAGATGATCGCTATCAAAAATGGGTCGGATGTTAAACATGATGAAGTTTTCATATGCGCGATAAAATCTACCCATGGTATACCTTGCTACCACCATATCCGCAAGTGGCGTAAAAATGGAATAGTTGCATCGTTAGAAGCATTTCACAGCAACTTGACAAGGTTAGAAATACAGCATCGCACATACCGTACGACGATGGAGATTCTCAAAGATGGTCTGGAAAAACTAGTAATCGATGTTATGGAGACAAAAGATGAAAGCCGTATAAAACACATTTACAAGACATGAACATCCTCCTTGCTAGAGCCATTGGAGATGAGAAACATCGAGGTCGTCCGCAGGTTAAACGAAAACTTGTTATCGATACATCATTCCATAAACGAGACAAATGCAAATGGGAACATATGGATGATGCTGATAAGGCCAGTCTTGACTCAACGATGAACTCTTTAAAAGTACCAAAAGTTAAAAAGGGTAAAGTAGTTGCTAATGCATATACGATTTGGGCGGATGTGCCTAAAGTACATTGTACTCGTAGTTCTTCCATTTCCTCGCCTTCTAGAAATATTGTACAATCATCTATTGGTGGAGTGAAAGAACTGATATACGATCTGAAAGTTTTTTTGCGTTGGTTTCCGACTCACTTCAATCCTTTTATATCTGACATAAATTATGTTAGCGCAGATGGTCACTATGGATATAGAGTAGTTTCGTTTGAGTTGTATGGTCATGAAGAAGATTGGTATGGTGTTTGGAAGGCAATCTACGATGAACTATTAGATAACGATGGAACTTATAGCAAGACATATAACAGTAAAGAGGAGTACCTGCAGGTTACAGAAAGTATAAACTACTACGACACTCCAGCATCCCCCAAATATTGGATGACAATGCCGGAGATGGGTATTGTGATTAAAACCAAGCTCGAATGCATTTTTCATTTTGTGTCACTCGTGGGGTCTCACAACTGCAGCTGAACGTTTCTACCTCTGCGCGGTGACCCACCAGTTATGTCCAAAAGATATGAAATTGGGTTTGGATTCGTTGATACTAATCATTTCGTCAATGTAAGTCATTCGATTAATAGTTTTGATATTAAGTACGATTTTATTAATCAAGATTTAGTTCTAATTCTAGTTTGATTTAACATCTATCAATCAAGCCTCTATTCCCTTGCGCACGTATACATCCTACGTGGCATACGTTGAAGAGTGAAGAGGCTACAACTTGGAAGCTACTAATAGTTGGTCACTGCAAAACATACACGGAGCTCAAAGGGAGAAATCCAGTTTGTTCATTCCCATAAGTAACTAATCTTGATGAATTTGTTTACTCGGTTTATGTTATTTGGTCGGTTGTATGTTGTTTAGCACTTTATTTACTTTTTATAACGTTTTGTACTTTATTTGTTATTTGGTCGGTTGTATGTTGTAATGTTTTTTTTGTTTGATTCATTTGTTTTATTTTTGGTTTTTAGTGAGCTATTAGAACGTTTGATGTTTTTTAAGAAGTTTGTGTCCCGGTTTTAAGGTTGCATGTTTACAAATGAACGAGTTAAATTTGCAAGCAGATTGAACGAATAATATTAAGCGTAAAATTGATTGTTGAATGGGTACTTAAAATTGGTTGCTCAAGCATCCATAAGTTTTGTAAATTTATAGTTTAATGAAGTTACTAAAGATGAAGATGAAAAGAAAATACTAACATTCATAAAGAAAGAAAAGACTATCAGTCATAGTACCATCGTAAAACAAATCGTCCAAATCGATAACAAACATAAACATGAATAAAAAGATAGATAATAGCATAGCAAAAACTAATTCCAACAATGAGGATAAATAACCAAGGAGAGAAGAGCTGCAAAACTTGATCTCTCCACTGAAGTACACCATCTTTCCCTCGACGGAGAGGCAATGTAACAATCTACCGAAAAGCCTCTAACAATATATCGTCTGTGGTGCACGGGGGTGGACTAATAGTATGCCGACCATACTCAGCTAAGTACCTCCAGTATGTGTTCGTCGCCGACTGTCTATAAGTGTCGACGGTAACAGTCAAACGATCATCTAAAGTAAATGTTGACGCCAATCCAGCCATGCACTCTCACGCTATGTGTACCAAACCAAATCTCCCTTCTTGTAACCCGATCTGAGTACTAGTGGGAGTTCGGGTCCATCCTAAACCCGTCCAAACTGGCTCATAACGCGATTTGGCATGTAACCCTCAACCGTGCTCATCATCTGCAAAGGATAACGATGGTGCGGATCTCATGCACGGGAAACTAGACTCTGATCTCCTCGTATGGCTCGAAAATGATATGTTCGCAATATTGTAAAACTGTGAATACGTCATAAAATATAACTTAGTATGAATATGTTACTTTTTAATAAATATAAACACTTACATCTTTCTCTTTCTGATCCGAAAGGAGAGTACGCACAACCGATTTGGGGCGGATGTTTTGTCCAACAATCCGCTTCGGTAGCCACTTGATAATCCTCGGTTGCCTCGCTACATGGTCCGTGTTATTAAAGGATCTAAACGCGGGAAAATGGTCATAAATCCAGCAGTCTAGCATGGCTAAAAATCCGTAAAGGTTATGCTTCGATGTTTTCGAAGCATCACCCAAACCACTGAACAGAAATGCCAATGCACTTGTACCCCACACTGTGTCCCATAAACCAGAGTCCACATTCTCCAACCCGTATAAATAGACAGCCTTGACGCTTTTTTGACAAGTATCCGCAAAAATAATGCAACCAAATAGGAACATCAGTTATGCTCGTGATACCTGGCGGATAGTGTCTGCATCAGTCTACTCAATGTAGCGACCCCTGATGAACGTCTCCCACAACCACTTTATCTTGAAGCCAACGCTTCTAGTGGACTGTATCTCAACATGGACCTTATCTATACTCAAACCCAACATACTAGCATAGTATATATATTCATCATTACGTAGAGCTGTGACTATATCCAATGTCCGGCCAACTACAGGGAATCTTGTAATGCAACTGATATCATCTAGAGTAATGGTCATCTCCCCGGATGAGAAATAAAATATGTTGGTCTCCTGATGCAAATGCTCAACAAAAACCTCATCAAGTACTGAATGCATGAAGTACTGAGGCAAGTGAGTTATGAGTGGACCGAAATGAGTCCACGCCAAGTGCCGCTGCACCTATGGCTGAGCACTAAGGTCCCAAATATGAAGCACATTATAATATGCATGTATGCCTAAGGAAGTACGGGCCTGTAAATAAAAAACTAAGTCAAACATAAATCAAAGTAAAACATAGGATAACATTTAATAATTTGATACTTACCTGTCCGATGAAGACGTGATATGCCTTATGTTCCTTGTAATCAGGAAATATGGGTATCTTGTTGCATTTCAGAAATGCAAATGTCTTCCGCTGCTCCTCAGTGTGTATCGCATCAATATGATCTTCATCTATCGTATCCTGATCAGGGTCCCCGGTAGCATCAACCCTCTCTTTCATCCTCGACGACCCGTACCGTCTTCAAATTCTTGTCACCCGCGATCCCGGGGGAACCGCCCTAGACTGAGGAAGGGGTCGCGGCTCGACAACATCAGACCTGAAATAATAACAAAATATAAACAAAGTTAATAACATACGATACAATCTGTAAACTTAAAACAAAACTACAAATCAAACATAAACCTACATACATATAATATATATTTCATTTAAAAAAAACATCAACTTCCTTAAAAAAAAAACTATCAGTTTTTTTTTTGCGGTTGTGCACCCATGGTGCACAACCGTCTGTACCGCTCGATATGAGAGGCATGTACCACTAGGACAGACCCTCCGTACCGATGGTATGCAAGTTTGTATCACTCGATACGGCCCGGTACCATCGGTACAGACCAGCGCACCGATGGTGCTGTCTGGCGCGCACCACCGGTGTGCTGTCAGCCATTTTCCAGCAGGAAATCGGGCTGGAAAATGGCTACCTAAATCTACCATAAATTCTAATTTATAATCTAAAATCTACCCTAAATCCTAAATTCAAACCCAAAATCTAACCTTAATCTAATTCTAACCAAAATCTAACTAAATTCAATTTACAAATTAAAATTAGGGAACTTACGTAGTTGGTGGTGGTGGGTTTTTGTTCTTCACCATGATGGAGGAGGAGGAGAAGAGGAGGAAGAGGTGGTGGTTCGCCGGAAAATTCTAGAGAGAGGTGGAAGATTTTGAGAGAATAGGGTTTTTAGAGTTTAGAGAGAAGTGAGAGGATTGAGGGAAGTGAGAGAAAGCTGTATGAAAAAAGTGGTGGATATGTGTTAGTAAAAAATAGCTTATATACCTCTAAAAGGGTATTTTTAGAAAAATGAGTATACTTATACCACCTTTGGGTATACTCAAAATTGGGTATACTTAAACCGGAATTGGGTATATATCGTTTGACCCTCTTTTTATACCTAATAGTCGTAGTATATCCTTATCGAGTTTGAGATTACTTTTTTGTCCTTCCTTTCATATATTTTCTATTTTTTATCCAATGATTATAAATGGGAATCATCTCGTGGATTGTTTATATCAGCAATACTGATTGGGTCCCTCACTGATTGTTATTGCACTTTCTTTTGTGTGATCGAGTTGATGCATATCACTTTTTAGAAGCCTTTTAATTATTCGAGATGACTACTATGTTTTTGTTGATTGGGTACTTGAGACCTTGATGGACCATGGATAGAATCTTATGTATTTGATCCAGCTATGATCGTTATACAATCAGGTTGTATAATGATGGAGCCTCTACTATTGTAAAGATGTAGTGAACCTTATTCTTGAATTTTTATCTTCCAAGGACCACGTCCATATTTAGTTCACCGACAACTAGGGCATCGCCAAATGTAAAGCGTTAAACTTGTATACATGGATTAATCTGAAATGACTTGCATCTTATTTTATATTTTCTTAAAGAATATGTTAGTGGAGCTTCCATATCGATCATTACTCTTTTCACACTCCATGTATGCTAATTTGACAGTTATATGTACTGCATTATTATAGGATTCTTTTATTATTACTCTAAGAACATCACGAGATAATGCTAGGACTGGATGGGTTTTAGTACAAGTGTGAGGATGTTTGGTTGTGGTCTTGTATTTCTAAATCGTTGATATATACATATATACATACACATATATACATATATACATACACATATATATATATATATATATATATATACATATACATATATACATACATACATACATATATATATATATATATATATACATATATACATACACATATATATATATAGAACAATTGGTGATTGTTGAAAAAGGGTTTCTACCGACAATAACATACATAAATTACCGATTGGGGTCATCATCAAAGTATTTTTTAACTATGTATCAAATATAACTCGTTATCAAGTGCTTTTAGCTCCTCGATTCGTTAGTGTACTTGTCTATCTTCTCTTGTTGGTGGATCTTTGTCACCTATGCTATTTATGTTTTCGTTTCTGCTTTTTTATTAACAATATATGTTATTTTTCCCTCGCTAACCATGCTTTGAATTTGGTATTATAATTTCCAACAATCTCTTATATAGTATCCTACATCGCTATGAAAATTGTAATAATTGGATTTGTCTTTTTTTTCACTAGTGTCATGGAATATTTTTTGTTTTCGGTTACTAAGCACATCTTTAGTTTTTTCATAGATAATTATATGATTCTCAATCAATTTAATGATAGGCCCCGTGTAAGGTGTTCATAATTTTGGTAACTATCATGGTTGTTGCACATGTTGTTAATGTTTCTTTTGAACATTTTTTATACATTTTCCTTGGTTAGACTACTTTGGATTTAGATGATTCTCTGTAATGGTTTATTTTGGTAGTGTCGTGATAAGATTTCGAATTAATTTGTGTCGTGAAGAGTGGCTCATCCTTAAATTCTAGCAGATGGAGTTTTGAACAGGTTGTTGGGATAATGATGTCTTTATCCAATCTCACTCTTCTCATTTCATCAACCTCAATATCGTGTTCTACTTGCGTCAATAGGTTTCCCAAGACATGGGCTTTCGTTTTCATGATCTCCTTAGAAAAAAGGCCACAGTAATATCTATTCTAAGTATGCCATATATACTATTTTTAGGGAAATTTAAAGCTCATCTTTGGTTTTAACAAATCGTTATGTGTATGATCGCAAGCTTTTCATTGGATCTTTATTTGTAATGGATGATATAGTATGCGTCTCTTTTAATATACTTCGAGATAATGTAGTGGTTTCAAAAAGTTATCTGCAACAAGTTAAAACTTCTAATACTATCCATAGGTAGACTGTTGAGCCATGTCAAAGCATTGTTTTTTAATATCAATACGAATGCTTTCAACCTCATACTATCATCCATTCCAGTTTGGTTTGCTTTTCGTGGTGAATTTTTCTATCTCGTGGGTATTAAAGAGAGGTGGTAAAAGTATGTCATGCGCATTAGTTGTCATAAAAGATACTCGATTTATTTATGTTTACCTCCCACAAGACATGGTTTTGTCGGTGTGACCTGTTTATTTTATCGACTGAAACCTTGTTGCTATATTGTGGAGACATGTAATAGCTATTGGCATAGTATCTTGGAGCTGATTGCATGGTGGGATGGTATCATAGTGAGCTTTGTTAGCCTATGTAAATTGAAGTAGGCTTATATGGGTTGTGGTCGTTGAATTTGACCAAATTTCTTGGTTATCATGCTTGCATGTTTGAGTAAGTCGGGTCTATTTTTAGGGATGCTTTGATCATTTTGCCAAATTAGGGGTCTTACCGCTAGAGTTACGTTTTATTTCTTCTTGTTATCGGGTGCTAGTTGACTTGCTTGGCCCTGCTCATCTTCTCATTTACATCTTGTGTCTTCAGATCCGTGGTTGAGGTCAATTTGTTTTTTTTTGTTCCGCCTACGATTTTTTCATTTGCTGCTCTTTGCAAATGATGTTTGATCTAACTCGCCGACATTCGTTTCACTTTTGAAAAGAATGTTGGATTTGTTAGTGACGTTTGGGTAATGGTCTCTAACCATATAGATGTCAATGTCATCTTTTTCCTCCTATTTTCTTTCAGTTTCTACATTAGGTGTATTGATATTATATTTAACCTTCGGTTGATGAGTCATCTTTTATATTTTATTTAGCATCTCCGTGATATCATCCTGTAGCTCTCTTGCCAGCTATTGAAAAAATATGGCTAGAACTGCTCAGGCGATGGATCTTATTTTTCATCGTGCAGATAGCTGTTACTCATATCACCTAACATAGTATCACCTAATGTAGTTTCTTGCTCGATTTAAATCTTTCATAACATATCTTATTCACTCTTTGTATTTTGATTGTTAGATTTAAATATAATACGAACTTTTTGTTCTAATGAGATGGTACGGTAAAACGTTGATTGATTTATTACTTCAGTTATTTCTTTTTATACATAATCTCTTTTACATTTATTTATAGATATTATATTTTATACCTGTATGACTTATAACTACCGAATGATTATTAATTCATATATATATACAGTCAATTACAAATATTTGAAACATTTTTATTTAATCCATGTAGTCCGAGTATTGATCTATTTATGGTTATTTGTGTCGTTAAGTGGTTTCATAATTTAACCAATTATTATGTCTTTGACTTTGGTCTCATATATTTTTGAGCTTAACCGCTTCAATTACTTAATAAGCACTCTAAAATTTGCACTCTTATCGTATACTTCTTTCGTCCCAAAATATAAATAACTTTAAGGACATGTACGGCCAGTACATTAGGATGAATCATATTATTATTATTACTCGAGCTACTTGAAGAACCAACACTATTCCTTGGTTTTTTAGCAAAATAACGCTCCATTATAAGTCTACAAATAAAAATATCTTATTAGAATATGTTATTATTACATCAATAAATCTTAATGTATCTTAATATATATTATTTTTCAAAGATATATAAAATAAAATAAAATATAACAAAACCAAATTTAATATTTTAAAAAGATATTTTAAAATTTACATAAAAGTAAATAAAATTTGTTATAAAAAAACATATTTTTGAAAAATAGATGAAAATAAATAAAATTTGGTTATATAAAAGATATTTTTAACACATGAAAATATTAAATATTATTTTTAAAAGATATTTAAGAAAATAAAATTTAACAAAATCATTTAATATATAAAATATATTTAAAATTCAAAAGATACATGAAAATAAAATATATAAAATATATTTTTTGAAACATTGATGGAAATAAATTCAATTTTTTTATATAAAAGATATTTTTTAAATAACTTTATATAAAAATTATATAAAATTAAAATAAAGTTGTATTTAAAATAATTTATAATATAAATATATTATTTTATTTTATTTCAAAAAATAAAAATATTTCCATATATATTGTCTTTAAACAGATTAAAAATTAAAATCAATTACTTTATAAAAAATAATTTATCTAAAACTATGTAAATCTATTTTTAATTTCCTAAGTGACCACAAATCAGATCAGAAAAAAATATTGATTATCAAGTGTTTTAAGATCAAAATAATAATAAAATTTCAAAAGAAAACAAAAAACCATACATACCTTGAAAAAATAAATTGGGACGTATCGTGTTCTTCATTTTTCCCATTTTCTGTGATTTAAATATCGTCTCTCTCATTCATAAGCAGCAATTCATTATCTTTTTCTAAATCAAAGTAAGAGATAAAACATAATTAATTAGAAATAGAAAGATTGAACGAATATAAAATCAAAACATATTATCTCAAAAAAGAATGAGAATACTTACAAAATCAATCAAGAGTTCTAATATTCTAGAGATTGAGATTGCCGAGACTACATCCAACCATTTATAAATTCCAACTTAAAATTTTCTTTTAAAATATTGAAGATTTTTTACTTAATTTTTTTCTTAAAAATATCCATAATCCAAGATTTTTTAAATTAAAATTTTTAACGCCTGAGACTTTTAATCTAACCAGTTTATTAAAAATAGTCAACATAATAATTTTTAAATTAAAATTTTACTTTAAATTTATAACATTCCTAAAAAACAATTATTTTCTTAAATTTTTACTTTAATATTATTTATATAAAATATATATTTTAGGTAAGAGGGCGTATAATTTAGGTAAAGGAGCGTATAACTTTTATTTTAATATTATATTATTACCTTAAAAAAAATATAAAAGGTATATTTTAGGTAAGGGGGGCCTACGGGCCCCAACGTAGATCCGCCACTATGTAGGAGTATTAAGAAATGTCATAATTATCATTCTTTTTCATAAAAAAAACTAATAAATAATATTAAATTTTACATTGATATGCGAAAGGACATCTATCATGAAATAAAATTGATTTTCTAAAACGATTTCTATTTTGAGACAAATAAAATATAACATTATAATATAACCTAACATTTTATGTGTATAATCTATCTTAAATTAATAATAATAGAGGACAACATAAACAAATTAACTCGAATATTATGAATATTTGATTTATATATATTCATAAGTATTAATAATTATTAATAATTATTGTGAAAAATGACTAAGTCTATAATATTAATTTTTTAATGGTTTAACATTTTTAAATTTCAAACATATCCTTCACATTTAAGAGGTCGAGGATGACTCTCACTTTTCCTATTATTATTTTATTAAAACTGGTTGACTAGATAAATATCTCATATTTTGTAAGAATCAAATTATATTTTATGCGAATATTTAATTTTAATTTTAATTTTTTATTTCATATTTAATAAATAAGTTTAATTAATATTTTGTTAAAAATCAGCTTTTATTTATATTAAATTTATATTTTACATTTCATATTTAACATTCGGTTATATTTTTATTTTTTATTTTGCCATGCGTATTTTGTAAATGAATTTAACTCATATTTTCTATGTAAAAAATTGTATATCACATTTAACTTTTATTTTATGGGTAAAGTACCATTGAAGATCCAATACCCAATAGGACATATATTTTTATTAATCTCTAAGTAAGACCTGTTTTAGTCAAGTATTTATCATTAAAGACTCACGAATACCTTAAATACCCCTACTCTATAACATTAAAGGCTTTTAGACTCATTTTTCACCTTTTCTCCCAATTTTTTTTTCTCTCTCTTCGTGAATAGAACAACTCTCTATTAGGCGATTTTTCATTTTTTTACTCCATTTTTTTGTTTTTCTTTTGTTTTCATATGATTTTGATTTGTTTTTTTACTTGATTACGAGAATATACTCGATGTTTTGTGTGTTTGAAACTCGAATATGCTGTTTTTAGATCTATTTTCGTTCATTTTTGTAGTGTTTCGAGTCAAATTTCTTGCTAGTTTTGAGTTCGAATTATGGTAATGTAGTTCATCTGTAGCATTGTATTAGTGTTTCGTTGATTTTAGTGTTTTATTTTGTGTTTTTGAGATTTTGAGTCGCGTAACAGTTTCTGTGTTTTCACTAAAGGAGATGCGAAGCATTTAATTTCAGTGAGTAAGTATAGATGCGAAACCTGTCTGTTTCTTCAGTGGTAGATGCAAAATATATTTTGTGATAGATGCGAAACGTATGTATTTTTACCTACTGATAGTTGCGAAACGTGTAATTCTTCTGTAATGGTAGATGCAAAACACGTCTTTGAATGATGCGAAACACTATTTGTTCTTTAAACAAAATTAATTCAAAACATATCATGAGTGTACTAGTTTAGTTCGTCTTAAAAAAACAAAACAACGGTATTTTCGGATTTTTTTTCGAGTTACGGTTTAAAAGATACTTACTTTTAAAGTTTTAAAATTTATAGGGGTTTCACGAAGAAGATGCGAAACCTTCTTTATTTTTTCTTTATTTTGGTAGATGCGAAACCTTCTTTATTTTGATAGATGTGAAACCTTCTTTATTTTGTTAGTTGAGAAAACTCTTTGTTTTAATAGATGCGAAACCTTCTTTATTTTGATAGATGCGAAACCAGTCACTAGATGCGAAACCATTTAACTCAGAAACGTCTGTAAAATATATTTTTTTTCAAACAAATTCAAAACATATCATGAATGGTACTAGTTTTGTTCGTCTTACAAAAACAAAACTAATGGTATTTTCGAACTCTTTTTCCGAGTTACGGTTTAAAAAATACGAATTTTTAAAATTAAAAATTAAAAAAAAAACAAAAAAAAAGAAGAAGTTGGTTAATGTATTTTATAGTATTAAAGCATAAAGTGTCTTTAAATTTTTAGTTCTTTATCGGTAATAAGTTTTTAGTTCTTTATTGGTAATAAATTTGTTTGAATGAATTTTTATTAATAAGTAAGTTTTTTTTTTATATTTCTTTTAGAGAATCTATTAAAAAACATGTGAGTTTCGAAGTAGTACACCAAATCTTTTAAAATACCTATTAGACCCATTAAAGTTATAATTCTTATAGGGGTATACAGTTGTTGCAATTAGAACAAAATCTGTCATTAAATTCACGGTGGAAACCATAAACTAAACGTCACGCTTCAATCAATAAAGAAACTCAAAAATCTTTACTCAAATAAAATCTTCACGCTTCACTAAATCAATTTTTAAATTTCCAATATACTCCTCACGCTTCCTAAATTTTCGATCTATCAATCTTCAGACATTGATTTTGATGCTGAATATTATATTAGGGTTTCGTTACAAAACCATAGAAATTAGCGAAGAAACAATTAATGTGATGATATGAGAATGCATCGTTCATCATAAATCGGGAGGAAGTGAAAATGAATTAATTGATTCATGATGATATTCCATCTGTTCCGAAATGTTTGTCGTTTTAGTAAATATTTTTTATCCTAAAATGTTTGTTTTTGCGTTTACCGATACAAATTTAAATATTATTTATAATCAACTACCAATTACATCTTTATCTTTTCCTACTTTTTATTTTTTATGAAAAGAAAAATTATTACATTTCTTAACACTCGTGTCTAACCTTAAAACGACAAATATTTTGGGACGTAGGAGTAATAAACTATAATAGAAGAATCCCGTTACTTAATATTGTTTAATGTATGACGTTGTTTATGTCTTCTGTATTGAGATTTCTTATAAAAAAAACCTAATTAAAAACTTTTTTTTTAATATTTATAAAATTGCCGCTAAATACAATACCGAAAACAAACGATTTTACGAAATAATTTCGATTTTTTAACAATTTTTTTTTAATTTTAGCCGATTTAATTTTGTTTTAGATTGATAGAACAGATTGTTACTTTACATCGACTACATATTTCAGTAACGAATATCCCGATAAACTACTGATCTTATCTATTATAAAAAAAACTTTGTATATGAAAAAGTTAGCATTTTTTCTAACAAATTCTTTTAGTTTTCTAATACATATTTCATGTCTGTCAATATTTCTTATATAAATAATTTAATAGAATACGATCCAAATATTTTTGTACTTTTTTAAATTGTCACACTTTATGTAAGAGCTGTCAATATTTTTTAAGTAAACAAATGATTCGAATATAAGCTAAATATTATTTTCGTGTGATTGCATTTTATTTTCTATTCTTGTTGGTCTATAAACATGTGTTTATAATTGATTCCACACTGAGGATCATTTGTTTGGTTTTGAAAGTAGATTGGTGTATGATTTCTAGTAGGGTATTGCTACGATTTATTACTTCTAAAGGGGTTGGTCGAAGATACTAGCTTTTGACCAACTTTTTTAGCCAGTTTCACTTCAACTTCGTCCATCCAAAAAATTGTCTTTTCTCTCCTCACTCTCCTCACTTATCTAGTTAGAGATACATTAACACCTTTAGATTTATTTGAAGAGTTATATTTAGTTATAAAATTATAGCGAGATGAAGAATTTAAATTCACACCTTAAATATATGGTGATTTGGTGTTATAATTAAAAATGGTTCAGTATTACACTTATATAACACGTGTTTTCTTTAGTATAAATGTTTTGTTTAGTATAAAATTGTTACTCATATTAAGAATAACAGTGATAATATTGTTATTCCTAGTATATTATTGTTATTCATATATATATTAATTATTTTTTGTCAACAAAAACAAAAAATGCCTAGAAAGAAACCATGTGCTCCTAAAAATAAGTGAACGGAAACATCCACTATAAAAAGTAGGCTAACTTGATTGTGGTGTGATGCTATTTGCTTATTTACACGTCCTCAACGATAAAAGAGAAATTGAGAGCAAATAAAAAAATCCACGAAATGAAGAGCACATATGTATGATATCAAATGCCGTATAAAATAATAACAATTAGATTAAGAATGTTAAAACTATTTTGTTTTATTTTTTTACTATTCTGGTAATGTTAATCAAGTTAATTGTCTTACTTTTATATTAGTATTAACAATATATTAGCATTATTGTTAAGTATTTCGATTAACGAAAATCAACCATGTTTTATTTTATAATATAATTTTTTTAGTTGTTTAGATTATTGAAATAATTATTACTATTAACTTAAAAATACAAAATTAATCATATTACTCTTATTGAGAATAACAATAATGATACTCATATTCTATTAAGAATAAGAATAAAAAGACTATTAATACAAGATACTATCATTAACGAATGTGTTATTCATTTTTTGTATTAAGTAATTTATTTGAGGTGTTTAGATTAACAAAAAAAACATGTTATTCATATGAAAATACAAAAAATTAACCATGTTACTCATATCAAATATTATAATTATAATATTGTTACTCATATAATTGATAACAATAATAATATTATTTCTAAAAAGAATAAGAACAATATAAAATAAAAATGGTTAAAACTTGGACATGATAAAATCATAACTAGAACATGTTTCCTCCATCTAGAAGATAAAAAAATGATTAATGGATTGGTTTGTTGATAATCATACATAAGTTTGTCTTGAGATTATCCAACTCCAATGGTTGTTGGTCTATATAGAATAATTTTGTGTATTAAATGAGCCATAATAGCTTGCATAATATTTATACTGAATCTTAAGCTATTTGGCAGCATATGCATATAAGAAATTGCAAAATTGCACTAGTATTTTGGTGCTCCAACCCATAAACAAAACAGTGTCCCAAACTTGCATCTAACACTAAGTATTTTGTATCCTAATTTTCACATTCTAAATAAAAGTTAGTTTATTTAATGGCATGGAAGAAAATGAAAATGAACTTGAAAATTGAGTTTTCGAAAAAAAAATTGTTGAGGTAAGACTCATCATTGCAAACAATTAATACTCTATATTACACATATGATTTAGTAGTCAATCATATATGACATCTAACATAATTAAGTCATCCACCAATTTAGAGTAAAATCATATATGACATCCAACATAATTAAGTCATCCATCAATTTAGGTTCTTACTCTGCAACTCATAATATTGTCTAAAGCTAATTATTAACTACTATGTCCTTTGTTTAAAACAAGACAACGCCAACACAATCAAACAACATCTCTATACAGTTTTATATTTTTAAAAATAATTGTTAATATTGTTTTAGGTAAGTGAGTATTTTTTAATGTCTAGTATGGCCTATGACTATTCTTCTTCAAATATATATGAAACAATTATGACACATTTGATTTATATACAAATTAAATTATATCTTAAATCTTCAAAGTGTATATTTAATGCTATAAAAAATTATTATACTTTTTTCTCTTTATTGTTTCATGCAAAGAAATATAAGTGTTTCAAATATTCATTTATTTTACTAAAAATGGCCTTGTTCGGTATGAAAATACATATATTTTATTTGTTTCATATAGTTCAGGCCTTCAAGGAACCATATGTGAATATATAAAAATGGACAAATACAAGTAAATTCCGGCAATTATACAACAAGAAGTAGTTTAAAAATGAGAGACGTGGGAAGCAAAATAGATTTATATATGAGAAAAATAAAACGTTAACCAATTTATCTCACTAGTTATTCTTTCCAATAACATACTTTGGGTCTCTTTTATGTTTGTTCATATTTTCACATATAGTACAAAAGTCCGATTATTAATGACATTATCTCCCATCAAAGTACCATCTCATTTTGAGAAATCTGATTGCCGAGTTCGCAACTTCTTTATTAGCTTTTCCACTTATATTCAGAAAAAATATACCTGCTTTTGTGTACGCTCAGAAACAAGTATATATATTTGAAACCTATAGTAAAATACTCTCTGGTTATATTCAATTAATAAAAACTCAAATTAGCAACAATGGTTTCTGCATTCCATCAAACTTAACATAAGTAGTTTCTTCGTATTGAAGTATTGCCTAATGGTAAGGTATTTCGCTGTAATTGAATCTTAAATGAATATTAAAAAATAGAAATTTGAGATTTTATTTGGTACCATGAAAGCAATTTTACAAACATACTACATCTTTATAAACCTAACATCATATTAAGATCGTAATACTAATATTTTCATCTAAACATAGTATTTCAATATATAAATAAGAAAATCATATCCAAACACAAATAAGATGAGGCACATTCACATTTCAAATTAAGGAATTTGATATTGAACACCTTAAAAACAATATAAAACGTATCCATTAACAACTCGAGAACTTTCCTGGTGACCATAACTTCAGAATTATGCTGCAACCTACTCCGAGTTGCAGCAAACACTACCTTCACCGATTCATATAATCTATTAATCTTCTCACAAATGCCGAGAACTGCAACATGTATACGAACAATAACAACGTCAATATCAACCAGTTTGGTACTAACAAGATTGATGAGGTCATGATTTAATGATGCAAGATGTGATCGTAGGTTGGCGTGAGAATACCAAATAGGACAAAGGTTTAAAGGTCTGGTATATATGAATGGAACAAAGGTTTAAAGCTATGATATATAGGTGGGATACAAGATGAGAGCTAGGAATCTACTAAAAAATTCCAGGATTTGAAAAAGGTTTCTTGATCTCCAAGAAACCATCTTCTTCTTCCTCTTTCTTTGGCTACCCCTTGCTTCTCTTTGTATCAGTATTCTCCGTGATTAGATGGTTCTGGTACAGGGCCTCCCTGGAGGCTGCTGTAGTCTTCGTGTGGCGCACGGTATTGGAGTTTGCCGGCTATTCTTGGCTTCGTCTTAGTCTATCGTTTTCGCTTGAAAACGTAGCTTGGTACTGATTGTTGATTACTGATTGCTGCTGGTTCTTGGCTGGTGATCCATGGCTGGTTTAAGCATTAATGACTTCCCTCCGTTAGGTGGTAAGAATGATCGGAATTCATTGCAAGAAAGTGGTAACAAAGATCGTGTTGAGGATAAAAGGTTATTCTCTGAAATGGTTAAGAACAGGCCTGACTGTTGTTCTGAGTTATGTCCAGTTGATGTTTCAACTTATGAGGATCACAATGTAGTGCAGTTCTCTAAGCATGCTAAAGCCACTCTATTGGCTCAAACAAGGTTGACTATTGTTGTTAAATTCAGTCTTGGCATCCCCAAGATGTCTGTTTTTCAAGCGTTTCTTGATTCGTTCAAATTCAAGGGCTTATTTTCTTATGTCACACTTGATTCAAGACAAATTCTGGTAGAGTTCTCCTTGTTAGAAGATGTTGACAGGTTCTGGTCGAAAAGCTTTTGGAGCGTGGATGGTAAGGTCATGAGAATTATTAAATGGTGTCCTCAAAATAGTCGAAACTATGAAAGTCCGGTTGCTTTGTTGTGGGTGAGACTAGAAAGGTTGCATGAGTTTTTGTATAATAGAGTTGTTGTTCATGAGCTTGCTGATTCTTTAGGTTTGGTTCATCAGGTGGTGGTTCCTGAAGTTAATCGTGCTAAAACTAATGCATGCTATGCGTTGGTAGAGATTGATGTGTCCAGATTTTTGAAGAGGAAACTTTGGGTTGGGTTTGGTGGTCAAGATGGTTATTGGATTGGAGTGAGCTACAAGAATGCGCCTTCATATTGTAAAACTTGCCATCACCTTGTCCATGAGTCAGAAAAGTGCAAGAAAACCTTAAATAAAGAAAATGTTATTAACAAAGATGAAGTCACAAAGGATGTGGCTAGTACAAACAATCAATCTGATTCTGTTAATGATATGGGTACAACTCAACAAGTCACTAAGGATACTCTCCCTTTTATTAAAGTTTACAAAAGACGTCTTAAATCAATGATTACTGCTAAGGATGACCCTGTCGATGATGATACTGGGAATCGTCCTGTTGAGGAATCTTCTAAGCAAGATTTGGAGTTAATCAGTGCTCTTCAGGGTTTGGATCAAGAGCAGGCTGATGCTCCTGTGTCTAGCTCTCCCAGGCAGTGTAACATTGGCAGTTGTAATCCTTCACCAGAGGTTTCTTCTCCTTGCTCCTCTGATAACGATTTCTCTTCTCTGGTTCATAGTAAGCTAAAGTCTGCAAAGAAAAGCATGAGTGCAAAAAGGTTAAATATCAAATCTCTTCACAAAAGGGATAAATCTTACTCCTTATCTGATTGATTAAGTTTCTTAGTTGGAACGCGCGTGGTCTCAACAATAGTGCTACGTTGTCTAGACTAAAATCTATTATTAATCAATATAAAGTTAAGCTAATTGCTATCCAAGAGCCTATGGCTAGAGTTGATAAAGTTGAAATGATTGCTAAGAAAATTGGTTTTAATTGTTGGGTTTCTAACTGCTCTAATAAGGTTTGGTTGTTCTGGACTGATGAGATTAGTCTTAAGGTGTTGTTTGATCATGAGCAGTTTCTCCATTTGGAGATTATTGTTTTAACTTTTTTGGTCTCTTAACTTTTGTTTATGCAAAGAATAGGAGTTTGCAGCGTAAAGATCTGTGGAATAATTTAGCTACTTTACCTATTGATGAGAAGCCCTGGATTCTGGCTGGGGATTTCAATGCTATATGTTGCTCTGATGATCAGCTTCATTGCTCTGCTTTTGATGTTTCTAGTGCAGATGATTTTAATGATCTTATCAGGACTTGTAACCTTGTTGATCCCGGGTTTGTTGGCTCCAGATATACCTGGAGCAATAACAGAGCATGGAAGCGTTTAGATAGAGTATTGATAAACAATAAGGCTGCTACTTCTTTTCAAATTTAGGTCTTAAACATGGTTAGAACCTGCTCTGACCATGCTCATTTGTTGATTTCTTTGTCTAATCTTAATAGTTTTACTTCTAATGGCAAATGATTCTTTAAGTTTATAAATGCATGGACTAATCATCCTGATTTTATTACTGATGTTACTCTTAATTGGAACAGTTAGTGTAAGGGTGACACTAATGTGGTTTTTTGGTATAAACTCAGGAGGCTTAAAAAGTTTCTAAAGGGTTGGAACATTACTAAGTTTGGTAATATTTTTAGTAAGGTTAAGCAGGCTATGGAGGATGTGGCTGCTATGGAAATCACACATCAGGCTGTCAATAACAGTGATTCTAAAGCTAGTCTAAATAAGGCTAATAGCTTGCTTATTCAAACTCTTAAGAATGAGGAGTCTTTCTGGAGGCAGAAGTGCTATAATTCTTGGTTGAGTAGTGGGGATGGTAACACTAAGCTTTATCATTCTTATGTCTCTCAAAAGAAAAAGAGGAATGCTATTCTGGGTATTAAAGATAAGGGTGTTTGGCTTTCTAATGAATCTGATATTGCAGGTTCTGCTGAGTCTTATTTTAAAGACATTTTATCTGGTTGTGCTTATACTTGTGAGGATGCTAATATCAATGGCTCTATTCTTGGTTGTATTCCTAATCTTGTTAGTATCAGTGATAATGATAATATAATGAAGGCTACTACTATTGAGGAATTGTGGAGTATTGTCTCTGCTATGAAAAGTGATAGTGCTCCTGGCACTGATGGCTTTAATTGCCATTTTCTTAAGGCCTGTTGGGGTATTATCAGCTATGACCTCTGTCAGGTTGTGAATTCTTATCTCAGGGGTATGGCTATCCCTAATGGGGTATTTGCTACTGGGATATGTCTTATCCCTAAGTCTCCTAATCCTATTTCTTGGAAAAGTTTTAGGCCTATTAGCCTTTGTACTATGTTTAACAGACTCATTTCTGCTCTTATAAATGCTAGAATTGCTCTTATTCTTCCTAAAATTGTCTCTAAATGTCAGGGCGCTTTTGTTAGGGGCAGGCTTATTCATGACAATATTCTTACTATCAAAGAAATGTTACACAACATTAACAGAAGGCCATCTAAAGGGAACATTATTATGCAGCTTGATATGACAAAGGCATTTGACAGAATGTCTCATGCCTTTGTTATTAAGGTTATGAAAGGGTTTGGTTTCTCTGATAGTCTCCTAAGTCTAATTCAGTCTCTCATTTCTAATGTTATGGTGTCCATTCTTATTAATGGCAGCAGTGTAGGATACTTTCCTCAGAAAAATGGGTTAAGGCAAGGGGATCCTTTATCCCCTTGTCTTTTCATTTTGGCAGAAGAGGATCTCCTAAGGGGTCTCTCTTGTCTTTTTGAATCTAACCCTAGCATGAAGTACTATTTGAAGTCAAATTATATCTTACCTTGTCTTGCTTTTGCTGACGATGTAGTTATTTTTTCTAATAGTGCTCTTGCTTTAATCAGCAATCTGTGCAAGATGCTGGAAAGTTATCAGACTGCTTCTGGTCAATTGATCAATAGGGAAAAGACCAAGATTCTTACCTCATCTACGCAGGCCGTTGCTGCTAATTCCAGGCTGAAATCTGCTACTGGCTTCAAAACTAATCATGCACCTTTCAAATATTTGGGAGTTAACATTTCTGCAAATAACAAAGGAAGGAATTTTGTTAACCTTTTGTCTGCAATTTATAATAAGATTCAAGTTTGGGATATGAAATCCCTGTCTTTTGGGGGGAGACTTTCTGTCATTAAGAGTGTTATTCATCCTATTGTTTATTACTGGATGCAGAACACTCTAATCCCAAAGGCTATTCTCAATAAAATTGAGTTATGTTTTAATAAGTTCCTTTGGAGGTCCAATTACAATGATAGAGCCATCCATTGGACCTCCTCGAATAATCTTTGTAGGCCATTTGATGAAGGTGGTTTGAATATCAAGATGTTATCTGATATCCAAACCACTTTCTCTTTCAAATTATGGTATCTGTTCAGGAAAGGCCAGTCCATTTGGGCTGAGCTAATGCATCATTCTTATTCTCTTAATGGTCACCCTACTGTTGCTAAGTGCAAAGTTACTGATTCCATTATTTGGAAAATGTTATGTTCTATTAGGTCTCAGGCTGATGGTTTTGTTAGCTGGCATTTAGGCAAAGAAGAGGTGGATTTTTGGAGAGATGCCTGGCATGGCATGTCTCCTATTGCCAATGAATCTGATTCTAGAACTTGGCTTATCCTTGCGAAGGTCTTAACCTTTTGGAAGGATAGCAACTGGAATTTCCCTTCGCTTAACTTCCTGCCTCAGGATCGTATCTCACACATTGAAAGTGTTAAGATTGATCATGAGCAGGAAGATAAGATTCAATGGGCTTTTTCAAAAAATAAAGAATTTAATACAGGTCAGACCTGGGATTTTATCAGAATCAAGAATATAAAACAAAACATTTTTAAAAGGGTTTTGAGTCATTTTATGCCAAGTAAATACTCTTTTCTTTGTTGGAAGTTATTAAAAAGATTTATCCAAGTTGATAGTATCCTAATGAAAAGGCACTTCACTCTTGTCTCTAAATGTCAGTTTTGCTGCAGTGGTGAAGACATGAATCATCTCTTCATCAATTGTAGCTTTGCTTGGTCTCTGTGGAACTACTATGGGGTCCTCTTTAGGGTTCCTTTAAGCAGGTTCATGACTATAAGTCATATGTTCTATACCTGGTTCTGGGTTTCGAAGGACAAGTTTCATATTTGCCATCTTGTCCCTCAAATTATTTGTTGGACAATCTGGCGAAACATGAATAATAACAAATTTTCTGGTTCTTATGACAGTTTTGATGGTGCTATTAATAGAATCAATAGAGTTATTAATGGGATTGACTCTAATGGCTCTCTAAAATCTATTCATTGGTCAGGTGTTAATAGAGCTGGTGTTGCTCTGGGCTGTCTATCTGTAAATAGAAGGAAGCACAATATTATGTACCTGAAATGGCTGGCTCCTCCTCCTGGCAGATTAAAGATCAATGTTGACGGCACCTGTAGCTTTTCCGGCGAGGCCAGTGGCGGCTTTGTGGTTAGAGACGAGTCTGGCAGCTTGATTTCTGGGCATGGATTTCTTTTTGGAAAGGCTGATCCCTTCAAGGCTGAGTTTATGGCTCTTCTGGAAGCCTTAATACACTGTAGAAGAAACAATTGGAACAATGTCGATATCGAGTCTGACTGTGAGACTCTTATCGACATTGTTGCCTCCGGTAACGTTGCCTCCAACACCTTGGTTTCAATTTGTCGAAACCTAATTCGGTCTTCTATGGTTCTTCGTTTTGTTTCTCGAACGCAGAATGCGGCGGCTGACTGGGTTTCAAAGTGGATTTTGAAGGAAATAGTAGCTAAAGGGTTTTCGGTGGTTGATGCTCCATCTCAGCTTTTGGCTATCGTGACTTTAGAAAGTCTGGGTGTAGGATATATTGATCCTGGTTGAGGATTTGGCTGGGTGATGGTGCGAGATTGAAGAAGGGTTTTGGCTCTGAATTAGGGATTTTGAAGAATGATTTGGTTCTGAGGCAATTTTGTAGTTGTTCAGGGTGGTGTCGAAGGCTGTGATGCTTCGATGGTGCTCTCACCCAGTTCTAACCCTTCACTTCATTGAAGTAAAGGGGTCCTGAAGGCGGCGTCAACCGTGAAGCAGTATAGTCGACGGGCTAGTTGGTGTGTCTGAAAATCAGTGATGATCTGGTTTTAGAGTTTGTTGTGCTTAGAGAGTGTGGTTGAGGAAGAAGAGAATGATTTGTACTAGGGTTGGGATTAATTGACCCGATTTCTTTTCTTTTGGCCTTTTGTATTTTTGGGCCTTATTCTTGTTTTCGAATGGGTTATTGGTCCATAATTAATATAATGGTTGTTTTGTTGAAAAAAAAAAAGCTATGATATATATAGGATTAAAAGTCGAATGACGAGGATATGAAGAGAGAGAGTGCTTGAACCATAAAGGGTGAGACTCAAAACGGTCGGAGAAAAATTCAGTAATGAATTTATGCATGAGTGATTGCAGTGAACTCACCATATTTCACATTATGGTTGGTTATTATTGAAATCAAAGCTGGAAAAAGAAACTACAATTATATAGGTCAAACGTTAGACAAGTATTTTTATTTTTACAAAATAAGAAAGTATATAATTGAAATTTTCAAAATTTCAATGTATTTAATAAGAGTTAGTAATTAAAAATTGTAAAACACATCTACTGAGAATAATATATTGAATTCATGATATGATTGGCTTTTCTTATTTTATAAATTTTTTTATTGTTTTTAAAATGATATATTGAATTCGATTTAAATAATGCATTTTTTTGTATGAAAAGTGAATATAATGAAATAAAAAAGGTTTGGTTACAATCATCATGGGCCATCTTCCGGCATTAAGTACACACATAATGATAGGGGATTATGCTCCCAATGACTTAGAACGAGGGCATGAAGTAGTTCTCAAACTAGTACAAAAGTATACCAAAACAAATGTCCATACACCAAGTAAACAATCCCTTTAGGAGTGATAGAAATAAAGTCCATGCATTTCAAAAATAGGTGTAACAAAAAGATTAAGTAACCCAAACAAAACCTAGAGCGAAAACCAGCCGAAAAACATAACACCAGACCTGCAAGAAAAAAATATAAAGGACGAAAAAGAAAACAAATTTTAAGTTAGTGTGTATATTTTAAATCCAATGTATCTTTATGTAGCGAAATCTATTGTGAATGTCGTTTAGGATCTCATGACGGATAACAAACTCAAGTGAATCCGAGTTAGAGAATATGTATGTGTTCCTCTTCTTGTACAAGTGATAGATCATTGCACATAAAGACGCACGCCAGAGGGCGTGTTCATAGTGTCTAAGCATTAACCGCTTGCAGCCAACTTAACCAATTGCTAAAAGAGTGCATAAACCTGAATTTCATGGCCTATCCCTCCCATATTAGTTGGGCATACGAGCATTTTACAAAAAGGTGGTTGATAGAGTCCCGTGAACGGTTACTGATGACAGATTCTAAGGCAGTATTGCAGCCTCATGCAATGACTTTGCAACGCGTGGTTTTACCTAGATCACAAGTCACGTAATAAATGCATGTTTCGGCATGTTATATTTGTTCCAAAATACGTTGGCCGAGGTAACCATAGGCCGTGATGGCTTAATATGGTGGTATGTTCTACTTATTGCGAAGAAGTTTTGCTTACGATTTGGTACCTATAATTTGTTATTTGCTCTTTTTCGAAGGTCGCGACAAGAAAATTATAGCGTTAAAAATTTATAGAAGATGGATTCAGTAGTATCTTCTTTGATGTGCATTCTAACACAACACATGATCATAATGATCATAGGACCATAGCGGTCTACAAAAGAGTTGGAAAATAACTAGGATTCATACCATAGAGAGGCGGAATATCCGTTTTCCACCACAAAATTTTAGAGCATGGAGGTGAGTGATCAAAGTTAAGGCATTCTACTTCATCCTAGGAAGATTCCATAGACTTTAATTTATAAATATTTCAATAGTGATCCAGTTATTCCATATTGAGGAAGATATGTCACTCAATATGTGTGAAGAATAGCAGGTCCTTGAAGCATGGAAATGGTGAAGCTTCAAGGACTGCTTCGATGAAGATTTCGGTAATAGAGAAAGAAGAGAAGGGTGGCTGCTGTGGTAGAGAAAGAAGAAAGGGAAAGTGACTTAGGGTTACTGTCTGAACCCTAAGTCGACATGGGTCCTTTGCTATGGGTCTTTTAGTCTTGGATTGGAGTTGGGCCAGATTGTGTTTCGAAGCCCAACAGAAGCTTTTGAGTGTGGCTTGTGGATCTGATGCTGGTCCAAGATTTATCACACGAAAATAGTTTAATGGTCTAAGTGCTACACGATTAAATAAACGTAACAAGAATATAATAACAGATTTACATGTCTAACTAACTAACAAGTTCTTGTTAGTGAACTACCTATAAAATGTATTAGACTGTACTTGATTCATTAAAATGAAAAATATATACAATCCTGAAATCTCTCTCTCTATACTCTTGAATTTCATCTTGGTATCACAGCTTCTCGCAGGCCTTCAATGGCGAACTCAGAATCACCTACCCATAGCAATGAGCCACTTGGCTCTGTATTTCCCAACAATCTCTCTGGTGCTACCAAGAGTGTACACCTGCAAACAATTAACAATAGTAGTCAGATAAGACTTGATAGAAACAACTACTTGTTGTGGAAGACTATGGTGCTGCCTATTATCAAAGGCAATAAGCTAGGAGGCTTTGTTACAGGGGATAAGCCCTGTCCTCCTAAGCTCTTCAATGATTCTGAAGGTAATACTATTGACAATCCTGAGTATGAGGATTGGACTGCCAAGGATCAGTTACTTCTTGGCTGGTTGTACTCTACCATGAGTACAGAGGTTGCTGCTCAGTTGATGGAAGAGAGCACCTCAAAAGAGCTGTGGGACGCAGCTAGTAAACTTTCTGGCTCACACACAAGAGCCAGAATAACATACTACAAGTCAGAATTTCAAAGAACAAGGAAATGCAACTCGACTATGACTGAATACCTAAGCAAAATGAAGAACATTGCTGATAATCTTGTGTTAGCTGGCTGTGGAGTATCAATAGATGACCTAATCACTCAGGTACTTGCTGGTTTGGACTCAGAATATACTCCTATTGTGGTTAGTCTAACTGACAAGGACTCTATGGGGTGGCTAGATCTTCAAACTAACCTACTCACTTTTGAGAGTAGGCTGGATCAATTAGTAAGCATTCAAAACAATGTGTCAAACCTAAGTCTAGCTACAGCAAATCTCACTCAGAAAGCAGACTATAAGACACAAAACAACAATGGGAATCAGAAAAACTACTCTGGTCAGTACAAAGGATCATACAAGAACAACAGAGGAAGAAACAATTCATCAAAATATTCAAGGGGAAGAAACAACTTCTATAGAGGGAGAGGTGGACGCTTCTCTCAAAACAAACCTACATGCCAGATCTGTAACAGATATGGACATGCTGCACCAGTGTGTTACTACAGGGATGATCCATCTATTATGGGGTCATCTTCTTCTGAACAACCTAAGGGGGACAGTGATCATGCAGCCTGTGTAGCTACTCAAGATTCTACTGGAGATTCTGCTTGGTATGCTAACAGTGGTGCTAGCCACCATGTCACATGCAACCCTAACATGTTAACTCAAAAGGCAGAATACACATGTAACAAAAGTATACTTGTTGGGAATGGTCACAAGTTGCCTATCCATAATGTAGGGTACTCTAGTTTACAGTCGCTCAATCACACTCCTATTTCTCTCAAAAATATACTACATGTGCCCTTGATTAATAAGAATCTCCTATCTGTCTCTGAACTTACTAGTCATACTAATGTTTTCATTGAGTTTCACCATGGTTTCTGTCTTGTGAAGGACAAGTTAACAGGGACAGTGCTTCTCAAAGGGACTACTGAGGGAGGACTATACAGGTTGAAGGATGTTTCTAGGTCACAAGCTACTGGGGGTCCTTCTATCAGTGTCAAACACAACTCTCTAGTTTCCAGTACTTTACTACCTAAAGTCATGTCTGTTTGTTTGTCTAATTCCCTAAAAGATGGATGGCATAGGAAGCTTTGCCATCCATCCTTACATGTTCTTAATTCAGTTCTAAAACAGTGTAACCTTACTTCTGTTATGAAAGAAAAATTTACCTTTTGTGAAGCCTGTCAGTTTGGGAAATCCCATGTGTTGCCATCCTCTTTGTCTCATTCTCATGCCAGCAATGTCTTGGATCTCATACATACATATGTATGGGGTCCCTCTCCTGTGGCTTCCACTCAAGGTCACAAATATTATGTGATCTTTGTGGATGACCACACCAGGTATACCTGGTTGTACCCTGTCAAACACAAAAGTCAAGTGATTAGTATGTTTAAACAATTCAAAAGTCTTGTTGAAAAACAATTTGAAAGAAACATCAAAGTCATTCAATGTGATGGTGGAGGAGAGTTTCTGCCTATATCCACTATGGCTAAGGAACAAGGGTTTATTGTGAGGAAATCCTGCCCTCACACCTCAACACAGAATGATAGAGCTGAACGTAAACACAGGCACATAGTTGAGACTGGTCTAACTCTTTTGTCTCAAGCTAGTTTACCGTACAGATTTTGGGTTCAAGCCTTTGAAACATCTGTCTATCTTATAAATAGGCTACCTACACCTGTCCTATCCAATAGTTCACCGTTTGAAGCCTTGTTTCACAAGAAACCTAATTATCTAGCCTTGAAAACATTTGGGTGTGCCTGCTTTACATGCCTCAGGTCTTATCAATCACACAAGTTTCAGTTTCATACAATCAAGTGTGTTTTCTTGGGGTTAGTCAATTCCACAAGGTCTATGTGTGTCTTAGTCCTAAAGGCAGGGTCTATATCTCTAAAAATGTCATTTTTAATGAAGCTGATTTCCCTTTTAAAAATCAGTTTCTTCATACTACAGTCCCTGAGTCTTCTACTAAACTTTTCTTAGAGTCTTGGTTACCTAATCTACCTCAGGCTCTTGTGAACTATGAACATTCTTTATCACCTACTACAACTCTCAGGGTTCCTCAAGATGCTACTGCTCTGCAACCTAAGTCTTCACAAGGTACAACTCTACCCTCTTTTAATAATTTTGCTCATACTGTATCTAATACTTCTACCTCTTCTCAAACACATTCTGAGTCATCTAACTCTAACCCTAGTCATACTCTTGTCTCTAGTCATTCTTCAGATCAAACAAATCCTACTCATAAACACCTAAGTCGTTTGAATCAATCTAGTCCTAAAATTTCTATTTGTCTGCCCTTTGAATCTACTGATAAGTCAGTTGTTTTAACTTCTAAACCTACTTCTCACTCTATGATAACCAGAAATCAGGATGGAACTAGGGTACCTAAAAATCCTTATATTGGCTCTGTGATCAAAACTAACCTGGATGCTATTGAACCTAGCACCTATTCTAAAGCTGTGATGTGTTCCCATTGGGTAACTGCTATGAAAACAGAGTATAAAGCTCTAATGGTCAACAAGACTTGGTCTTTGGTTCCCTGGACTCCTAATCTAAATGTTGTGGGCTGTAAATGGGTTTACAAAGTTAAGCATAATAGAGATGGGTCTGTTCAACGATATAAGGCAAGAATTGTAGCCAAGGGGTTTTATCAAACCCCTGCCATTGAGTACTTTGAAACTTTTAGTCATGTGGTTAAGCCTTCTACTGTTAGACTGGTTCCAACCTTAGCTGTTTCTAAAGATTGGGAAGTTAGGCAATTGGACATTAATAATGCCTTTCTCAACGGGTATCTAACTGAGGATGTGTACATGGTTCAACCACAAGGGTTTCAAGATCTTCAGAAGCCTACACATGTATGTAAGCTCCATAAGGCCTTGTATGGTCTTAAACAAGCCCCAAGGGCCTGGTATTCTAGGCTGAAGGACACACTTATTCACTGGGGATTTACAAACTCTAAGTCTGATTGTTCTTTGTTCTATCTTGTTTCTAAAACTATTGTCTTACTAATTCTGGTCTATGTAGACGACATTATTGTGACAGGTAATCAAACAGAGTGTTTGAGGGAGTTCATTCATAAACTCAACACTGTCTTTTCTCTCAAAGACATTGGACCACTCCATCTATTCCTTGGAATAGAGGTTCATCGTGATCCAACCGGTTTCTACTTAACACAACAACAATATATTAAAAAATTACTGAGCTCTCAGGGTCTCTCGCTAGCCAAGCCGTGTCCTACACCAATGGCTGTTGGTGTTCATATTTCCAGTGAATCTGACACTCTTCTTGGTGCCTACTATGTGTATTTTGGAGACTCCCTAATCTTCTGGTCTTCGAAGAAGCAGAATGATGTGGCTCGATCCTCCACTGAGTCAGAGTATCGAGCTTTGGCAAATCTTTCAGCAGAATTGATGTGGTTGCGATCGCTTCTGACTGAAATTCGTTTTCCAATTGAGACTCCCTCTGTTATCTGGTGTGATAACTTGGGAGCGAGCTCACTCGCCTCCAACCCTATTTTCCATGCTCGAACAAAGCACATAGAGATTGATGTGCACTTTGTTCGGGATCAGGTTTTGAAGGGTCTTCTTCAGGTCAGATTTGTACCATCTCACGACCAGTTAGCCGACTGCCTCACGAAGCCACTCACACACCATCGATTTCAATTTCTGAGGGACAAACTCAGACTCCAATTGTTGCCCCTTCGTTTGAGGGGGGATGTGAAGAATAGCAGGTCCTTGAAGCATGGAAATGGTGAAGCTTCAAGGACTGCTTCGATGGAGATTTCGGTAATAGAGAAAGAAGAGAAAGAAGAGAAGGGTGGCTGCTGTGGTAGAGAAAGAAGAAAGGGAAAGTGACTTAGGGTTACTGTCTGAACCCTAAGTCGACATAGGTCCTTTGCTATGGGTCTTTTGGTCTTGGATTGGAGTTGGGCCAGATTGTGTTTCGAAGCCCAACATAAGCTTTTGAGTGTGGCTTGTGGATCTGATGCTGGTCCAAGATTTATCACACGAAAATAGTTTAATGGTCTAAGTGCTACATGATTAAATAAATGTAACAAGAATATAATAACAGATTTACATGTCTAACTAACTAACAACTTCTTGTTAGTGAACTACCTATAAAATGTATTAGACTGTACTTGATTCATTAAATTGAAAAATATATACAATCCTGAAATCTATCTCTCTCTATACTCTTGAATTTCATCTATATGGACCAGAAATGTGTAGCGACGACCGCTCGATTCCACACCATAAGTTACAGAATATCAAGGTCACCATCACACGAGGGAAAGTTAGCCTTTAACCATACCATATTTGAACCAATGATTTTTAATTTTGGTCGAGATCATAGAAATCTAAGCAAAATTTTAGAGAGTTCATTAAGGGTATTAACAGTGAGACTGAAAACTAAGGACTAGGTAAACATGTCCCACGAATATGACAACCTTATGAGTTGAAGCCAGTCCAATGTAAAAAAGGTTCTTAAAAGGCCAAGAGTTAGTCTTACTAGTGATTTTATTTAATAGGGTCCTACAGTCACGTGAGGTAATAATTTGTAAGGAGGACTATAAGGTATTTGACAAGTAAGGTCCTAACACTAAAATCAAGGGAGGAGGTGAATCAAGGGAGGAGGTGAGACCTAGGGCTGGCAACGGTTCTCCAGAACCGAGAACCAGATCGGGACTGAACCGATAAGGACCAGACCGAGAACCGGACCGAACCTTAACGGTCCAGTTTGTAATTCCTTTCTAAAAACTGAAAACCGATAAGGAACCGAAACAAAAATCTAGTTAGCACCCAAACCGATAAAACCGATACACCGATAGGACCGATATAGAATCGAACCGATAAAACCGATAAACCAATAGAACCGATACGGAATCGAACCTATAGAACCGATAAACCGGTGGAACCGATAGAAAATCAGACCAATAAAACCGTTAGAACCGATTATTTATTCTTTTATAAATTATAGTACCCAAATTAATAGTTAATTACCATTTTCTAAAGAAAATTAAAGATTAACTTATAAACTTTAGTTTTTATATCATTTACTCTAATTAAAAATTAAAAATCAAAATTTAATTCGATTTATTATTATTAAGTGGACCGAACCGGACCAAAACGGGACCGGACCGAACATGGACCGAATCGGAACCGAACCAAATCGGACTGGACCGGATCGCACCGAAAGCTAAGCGGTTTGGTCCGGTTCCAAAAATTAGAACCGAAAGCTTAGCGGTCCGGTCCGGTCCGAATCGATAAGCTTAGCGATCTGATCCAGTTCCCTCAAAACCCAGACCGAATGGGACCGATAACAGCCATAGTGAGACCGTTGTAAAGTTGATTTGAAACGCCGTAAATGAAGATTTGACTTTTGTTGGGGTTCGTGTTGGAGGCCAAACAAAATTTCGAATTCATCACTGCGTTCATTGATGAGGTTAATTGAGTATGTGGTTGTGTGATAGAAGATCATTACATCATCTACGAAACAAAGGTTAGTGATTTTTTGTTTTGACCCTTCCAATGAAAGTTAAAATAAGTGTGGATGCTTTTTTATTTGAGGATTCAAGTTAGGACTTGTTTGCAAAGTACGAACATAAAGGGTAAGAGAGGGTCCTCTTGTTGTAGACCCCTCTTACCCCTGTAAGAGTCTAATGAATCCCCATTAATATTGATTGAGTAGGATGTGCTAGATATGCATTGTATGATCCACTTAATCATTCTGGTGGATATATTCATGACACAAAGGACGTCAAGAAGTAGCCGCCAGTAAACGTTTGCGCTCATGATGTGAATTTTGAGGGCTGCTCTTGGGCCCTTTATGTTGGTATGATAACCATGGATAAACTCTTAAGAGAGGAGAATGTTATAATAAATCCATATGCATGAGACAAAGACATACTACATAGGAACGATGAGGGATATGAGGGAGCCTCCAGTTCTGTTTGTTAACAGGTTAGAAATGATTTTGTATATGATGTTATAACAAACTATGAGCCTGAAATCAGATGGGGTAGATGGGTTATCAGACTTTGGGATTAAAGCTATCAGTGTTTTGTTCCAGTCGGGATGCATATGAGAATGGTTAAAGAAGTGGCGTATCGCCTTTATAGCTCAGTGGTGATAATCGGTTATGATGTTATGAAAAAACTAGCGCCGACCCCGTCAAGGCCATACGCCTTATTGTTGTTGATACTGAAGATGGAGGTTTTAATTTCATTATGAGTAACGGGTGATTTCATATTAGACCTATCAAAATCAGATATTCTAACTATGATTAGGGTTTCAATTTTGTCGAGGCCAAGGTATTAGTTTGGTAGGTGTAAAGGATCCAACATTAGTTGGTCACAATTAAAAGGTGCTATAATTAGATGGTCAAGTGTAAAGGTTCCAACATTAGTTAGTCACAATTAAAAGGTTCTAACATTAGTTGGTATGTTGTAAAGGTTTCAATATTAGTTGGTAACAATTAAAAGATTCCAACATTAGTTGGTCATAATCAAAGGGTTCCAAAATTAGTTGGTTAGGTTCAAAGGGTTGATGGACTGTCAGATGTTTATTTTTAAACAATTAAGGATTGATTACCTTCAACTAAAAAAGCTCAGACTACACTACTTAATAAATGATAAACCTATTTAAAGACAAGGAATGAAAGATAAAATGATTCATTGATCAAATCAGAATGCGATTATAAAATTCATTGGTGGTACCACGGAATTGCATAAAACATTATGCTATAAAAAACTATGAAATGAAAATAGTTCAACTCCCTCTCGACCCGCTCCCTTCATCTTGGTTGTCTTTATCAGAGCTCCATCATTCAGAGGTGCTATCATCACCTCTGTATCCAGATTAATGCCTAACTTATCTACAAATGCCATATCAACATGCCTTACCTCTTCAAGTACCATATCCCATAAGAATCCAGGGCTAATATTTGAAACATTATAGGAAAGTCCATAACCATGTCGATTTGATTGAATCTTCTTGTTTCTCTAATTAATTTAAACACTTCTCAGCATACGTATCAACCAAATCATCTTGATCGTCTACAATTGAATTTTAAATACATATAGCTCCTCCTCCAGTTTCTTAGTAGTCGCATTATGCTAATCTAAAGTTTTATGCAAGATGTATCTCATATGATTTTTTTTTCCGGATCCTTGTAATTCCAAACTTCCTCTACTACAAAAGCCTATAGCTCAACAATCTTAGCTTCACGAGTGATATTTTTCTTTTTAAGCTCTTAGTTAGCCTGCACGAATCGACTTTCTAAACTGTCTTAATGCTCTATTTTCTCTTCGAAAGTTTTTTATGAAGCACACATTCTTCTATGAGAAGGACGAAGGTTTCTTTCTGTTTTACTACATACATTTCCAGCTAAGAAACAGGCTTGACAAAGCCCACCAATGTATGAGTAAGGGTATCCTCATTTTCAAGTGGAATCATTCTGATTTTAGGACTGTTGTCCTAAGCTCTCAATACCCAGCCTCTATGTACTTCTTATCGGACTCTGGCCTTCATCAGCTTGTTCATTTGCCTCTAGAACGAAAGATGTACATTTCTTAAATGTGTGAGCCTTTTGGCGCTTAATCATTGAAGCTTGATATTTGCGTGGACAACTTTCGAGCTCGTTTATGTCTTCTTATTGTTTTGTCTTTTCTTATAACTATTGTATTTCCCCCATGTGTACGTTTGATGTGCTTCGTGTTTTCTTTCCTTTTTGGGTTGGGGCCTCTTCAAGTATTTTGCAACTTTAACGTTAACCTCAAGAGTCTATTTTGATAGCTCATCAGACTGATTCACTTCTGCATCACCATCAATTACTTTTTACGGATGCGACCACTAGTATCATATTTCTCCACCTCGTGGCTTGAAGCCCTCTTCCTCTTTCATCGACAACTTCTATTTGGTTAAGAATTGTTGATGTGTGTGATAAGGTGGTGAATTCCTCCCATGACCAGTTGAGTTTCGCTTGAGTCCGCCATAGGTGACTCTGAGCCAGGTTGTTCGGAGTGAAGCAATTGTCAAATGTGTTCGACCAGTTTTCTATGACGCACTGGTAATTTTTTGAAGGTTTCTTTAATAGCTTCCAAATTCTTGTATTGAAACTTCAATATAACTAGAAGAAAAATAAAAACAAATGCAAATATTGAAGGATAGATGAACTTCAAGTTAAAAATAACACTCAAGAAGTTAGCTAAGATTCACCACACTCTTTGTATGCTACTCAGATTTATTTTCAGGGATATGTCGTTACCATTATCCTAGCAGCCAGTCATGGAGAAAAATTGCAACTTGTACAATTTTTGAGACTCCATAAAATCAATTACCATTTTATACTCATTCACAAGAGTAAAAGAGTAGAGTGGGCCCTGAGGATTCTTCGATAGCCTGATGATAGCTATAAATTGTTCTATTGGTATCTTAATTTTTAATAACCTCGATATTATGATACACGTCATTAAAGTAAACTAAGAATCCGGTATGGATTAGCTTGGATATATGCAGCTAGATTAAAGTATCGAACTACTTCAAGATCGAACGAAAACCAAAGCCCTTAATTCAGTATGTCGGGGTAGACAATCGATTTTTTTAATGCACAATCAAATGGTGTATCTCCGTATTTCAGTAACCTTATGCCCATCCCCTGCAAGATTCCGCACTCATTCTACTAATAATAACCATACAAGATTTCATAGAGATAAATCATGTATTTCTAACTAACATCTTAAAAATTCATCCTCACACACTCGACTACCAAAAGGGGTAACTCCACCTCTAAAACTCTTCTTTTTCCACCTTGGGCTTTTAGGTCTTTTTTATCATCATTTCTTTTAGAACTTTGGAATGACCTAAGGATGGCTTTGACACCCCAACTACTGGTCGCACGTTATTACGTTCTTCGGATTCATCAAGTAACTACATCGGATTAGATCCGGAAGACAATGGTCTATCTGAGGTTTTTTCTTTTGAGGGACAGTCGACCTTTCAACGACATAAATGCCCACCCCTAACCAACTTCTCCGGGGATATTATTGGAGATGTTGGAACATGTATGGAATGTTTACTCTTCTTTTTCTTATATTCGGAAGCTTGATGGCTCTTTGTTACCACAATTGTGGTAGATTTATTCACAAGTGACATATCCTCGATATCCAAACCCATTGGTACGAAGTGTGGTCAGTGTTTATTGCTAGTTTCTACTTGAGACTGTTTTCTCCTTCAAGAATAAGTTCTCAAATATAAATGAGTGAGTGGTAGAGGATTGTAGATCAACCAAAATAGAGTATATTTTGCATGGTAATGCGCCTCATTAGTCAAAGGTTTGTGTAATGATTGTTGGCCCTTCAATTTTTGGCAGGCCATCAAATTTTCTATCTTCTCTCTCCATCTCAACTTTATTTGAGAGACGCACCAATCAATCAAAGCGGTGCAGCTCTACACATGTGAATCAAAAGGTGTTGTCAGCAAAGTATTTTGCGGTGGCTACGAGAATAAAAAATGAAAGTTGTGGGGGTAGAAGTTTATAAATTGCTATATATTGCTAAAGAATAAAGTGATACTAAGGGAGGAGTTTTTATAAATAAATGTAGGAGAGCTCAACAACCCCAAATAGGTATAATCCTTATGAAGTGTAAAAGTCTCCCCGACTTTTATTTTCTTAAAAAAGTGGAATTGTTTCAAAAAAGCTACCACGCTTTACCATTCAGAGGAAAGGTATGTGGCCAAATGTTTACATGACATGTTTACAAGAGTAGAGTTCCAAATAACCATCTCTGAAGCACGTACCTAACTACATTCATACAACTTCGTAAATCACTCAATCTTATCTTTCCAAGCCGTGTTCAGATCAACCAAAACCAATGAAAAATGTTAAGTAATTATGTAACTTGATCTGAAGTGCCAAGTGTCTGCATGGTTTAATATGAATTAGTTCCAATTATAAGTCCTCCAGGAGGACCTTCGCATGGACTAAGGAGTTTGATAAGGAGTCAATTCTCCGACGGGTAAGTCAGACAAATAAGTTACTAAACCAAATTTATGTTATAATGTCGATGTTATAAAATGTAATCATTAGATATGTTTTAGATACTTATTCAAAGATGCTCAAGTATCTTTCTGAATTTTATCGGAAGTTTAATTATATTCTCTTTTATTGAGAAAATACCCTCCAAAAAACATTGACACTACCAGAAATCACCAAGAGTAATCCAAATGATGCATTGGTGACGAGATGATAGGGACGTAATTTTCATGCCATAAAGACATACGATCATAAACGTTATTGAAAGGATATATAGTAGACATATAAAATGTTGTAGTAAATGAATGAAGATTGACTCTGTAACCCATGATTTATTTAAAGATAAAGTTAATAGAGCGACTATATACATTAGAAGTCTAAGTTAACTAAATACATCCAAGAGGATGCATGCAATAGTTAAGTTTATAATGCCAAACTAGTACCATAATTTTCATGATGTTATTAACGTTTCAGTTTTAACTTTAATGTTATGGAGGAAAATAAGAGCAATATGATATTAAATATGTAACTCAGTTACATTGTTATACCTAATTGGGTCATTTAGCTCTCTAAAAATCCATGTTGAGATTATCATAAAATGTGAGTTAGAAAATACATGTTACTGATCTAAGATCATAAGATCAGTTTATGACTGCAACTTCAAGGTCAACATGCAGGATCCTGGTTTGAGAGAACAGGGAAACGATTTCAAAAGAGTCAGAATCCCCACTATTGTTGTTAGAAGCAAGATCAGGTTTGCTCTCATGAGCTTCCTCGTCCAAACCCATAATCAACATGTTGTAGGTTGGCGAATGCGGTTCATAAATTTTGTTGATATTATCAATGGGTTCCTTACCAGGCATATGTCTCTCCAGTGTCTCAGGAGCAGAATGGTTGGCCCCAAGTGGTTAGATTCAACAACTTGGTTTTCATCTGGAACGGTTGGCTTAACATTCTTATCAAGTCTTATAATGTTCATCTAAAAATTTTGAGCAAATGTGAAACAGTTTTATATATTGCAGAAATCCTTTAGTACTCGATCTTTATCATTGCTGGTTTTTTCATACATGAAATCGCAACAGAGTCAGGAAAGTCATCAAAGGCACCATGACAATATAGATACACGCAAAGCTCAGAGGTAGCTTATTTGCAATATGAGTGTCAATCTTCATCAAGGTTCCAATATAAAGGCTCATGATACTTCACCTATTTCCAACCATATGTCATGAGGGAAACTATGGAACTTAACCCAAATCAAGATGAATTTTAATAGGTCTTTGGTAGTAGATGATATCGGTTTCCATTTTTTAAAGATATATGTAGCATTGTATGTAAAGGAAAAATAAAAGTAGAAGTGGCTAAATTGTGTGATCTTACATTCGTACAACCATTGCATGCCGAATATTTTGGCCATGATGGCAAGATAATGGTAAAAAGTTGGCCTTTTACTAAAGATTTAGTGGAAATGCATTTTTCTAATTCTGTTTTATTGCTAGTAATAGCTTTGTGCAGGAATATAAATATCCCATTAACGATTCGTAAATTTTCAATCTTTTCCATATTCTTTGTTGATCGGTTTTCGTAAGGGATAATCACGACACCAGACCAAGTCTGATTGGCAGGAAAAGAGATGGCCATAAAGATACCGAGGATGGAGGTATTATTGAACATATCATTTGGAAGGGAGATGGTAGATGGGTAGGGAGGGAGGAGTAATTACTATAAAACATAGTGGTTGGATTGACAGTAATAACACCAGCAACAAATTTGGTGGATGAGAAATGTGAATGAGCTAGTTATTTATACTTGTATGTTGAAGGTAGTGCTGGTCTCAAGCATACCATGCACACCAGAGAAGAGAAGAAGAAAGAAGAACAGAAGAGAGAAGAGAAGAAGAAGAGAGAGGCATAGAAGAGAGATGAAGTCGATGTACTGTCTGAAGACTGACTAAACCCTGGGTGGTGTCTAAGGCCGGGTTTAGTCATGGATTAGACTTGGGCCTCCCAATTGGTCTTGGTCTTATGTGAGCATGGGTCTGGTTCTAAGAAGTAAAAGCCCAATGTTATTAATCATAGCATGTTCGAGAATTACAATTGGCCTGTAGCCAAACAAATTGTAACAAGGTGTAACAAACCTCACATGGGAATATTCCCAAGGTTGTTACACCCTCTGATTCACTATAAATACTGTACTATGTACACTGAACAAATCAAGAAAATAAATTACAAAATTCAGAATATAAATCTACATCTTTTCTTCAAAACTTTACTTGGTATTAGAGCTTTTCCAGCCTTCAATGGCAAATCTGAATGAATCTCCTTCACTAAGCACAGACTCAGTTGGATCCATAATGTCCAACAACTCTTCCTTCTCAGCCAAAAACCTGCATTTGCAGTCAATCAGCAATGTCAATCATATACGACTTGACAAACAAAATTACTTACTATGGAAGACAGTTGTGATACCTATGATTAAGGGTAACAAACTGTGGAGCTTTGTCAATGGCGAGAAGGTGTGTCCTTCAAAGTTTATCACAGACACAGAAGGCAATGTCACAGACAACCCAGATTATGAAGACTGGGTTGCCAAGGACCAGTTGTTGCTTGGGTGGTTATACTCCACCATGAGCCCAGAAATTGCAGCTCAGTTGATGGAAGAGGAGTCTGCTAAAGGTCTCTGGGATGCTGCTGGGAAATTGTCTGGTTCACAGACTAGACCAAGGATAACGTACTATAAATCAGAGTTTCAAAGAACTCGTAAAGGATCTACATCTATGACAGAATATCTCAACAAAATGAAACTGATTCATGATAACCTAATCCTAGCAGGCTGTCTCACCTCAATAGATGATCTACTAACTCAGGTGCTTGCTGGTTTGGATGCTGAGTACACACCAATTGTAGTCAGTTTAACTGACAAGGAAGGGCTAGGATGGCTAGATCTACAGACTAGTCTGCTCACTTATGAGAGCAGACTAGAGCAGCTGACAGGTTTGCAAAATGCTATGAATGTAGTTAATATTTCTAGTGCTAATGTTGCTTACAGAGGAGATATCAAACAACAATCCATAAACAATGGTCATAAGGGTTACTATAACCAAAACAGAGGCTCAGGCAGAGGATATATAGGTAGATCTAACTATAACAACAATGGCTACAACACTAGAGGAAGAAGCAATTTCTATAGAGGCTCAGGTAGAGGTGGAAGGTACTCACAGAGTAAACCAACATGTCAGATCTGTAACAGGTTTGGTCACTCTGCAGCTGTATGTTACTATAGGGATGATCCCTCAGTCATGGGCTCATCCCCATCTGAACAGTCAAGGTTTGAAGGTGATCAAAGTGCTTTGGTGGCTTCTCAAGATACATCAGGGGAAGGAGTCTGGTATGCAGACAGTGGTGCTAGTCACCATGTCACAGGTAGCACTAGGCAATTGACTCAGAAATTTGAGTATTCAGGTACAAAACATATTCTAGTTGGCAGTGGTGAGAGACTTCATATCTCACATGTTGGTCAGTCCACCATAAATTCTTTCACAAAACAACCTATTGTCCTAAAACCTATTTTACATGTCCCTAGAATCAATAAGAACCTTCTCTCTGTTTTTCAATTGACTAATCATAATAGTGTTTTTGTTGAATTTCACAAGTTTTTCTGTTTGGTAAAGGACAAGGCAACAGGGACTATTCTGCTCAGAGGGAGATGTGAAGATGGGCTCTACAAGATGGATACTATTCCTAAGTCACAAGGCAATCTAAATCTAGGAGTCTCTAGGGTATTGTCTACAGTTGTATCTAAGTCTGTCAAAGATGAATGGCATAAAAAAATTGGCCATCCATCATCTAGTGTGCTAAACAAAGTTCTTGAAGATTGTAACCTTCATTCTGTTTTGAGTAATGCCAATAGTTTTTGTGAGGCTTTCCAGTTGGGCAAATCACACAGCCTACCTTATTCTATCTCCACTTCTCATTCTACACATGTTCTAGATCTCAGATGTTTGGGGTCCAGCACCTATTCAATCTCCTGGGGGGTCTAAATACTATGTTCTGTTTCTAGATGACTACTCTAGATACACCTGGTTGTATCCTATCAGGGACAAAAGTCAGGTATTAGGGGTGTTCAAAATGTTTAAAGCTTTGGTAGAAACACAGTTTGAAAGATCCATTAAGGCTATTCAGAGTGACTGGGGTGGTGAGTACAGAATGTTGGTTCCTATAGCTCAAGAGTGTGGGTTCATTTTGAGGAGATCATGTCCTCATACTTCAGCCCAAGATGGTAGGGCTGAAAGGAAACATAGACATGTGGTTGAAACTGGACTTACTCTATTAGCTCAGTCACATCTACCCTATAAGTACTGGGTTGAGGAATTCGAGACTAGTGTCTACTTGATTAACAGACTACCAACACCTATCCTACATCACAAATCACCATTTGAAGTTCTGTTTCATAAAATCCCTAACTACCTCACACTTAAAACATTTGGTTGCTCATGCTATCCCTGTCTTAGAGCCTATCAACATCATAAATTTCAGTATCACTCAATCAAGTGTGTTTTTCTAGGATATAGTCAGAGTCATAAGGGGTATAAATGTTTGAGTTCTACTGGGAGGCTCTACATATCTAGGAATGTGGTGTTTAATGAAGAAGAGTTTCCTTTCTCTAGTGGTTTTCTTAATACTTATCAGAGTGAGGGTGTGTCTTCTGAGTCAGTCCATCTTTGGTTACCTACTCTCTTTACAGTTCTTGTGATGGATGAAAAGATATCATCTGTTGAGCCTAACTCTGCAGCTCCAACTGAACAGAACATACCTCTGTGCCCTGCTCCCTTGCAGCCACAAAGCCACACTCAACAGCCTCCTACAAGTCCTTCTAAGGTATCTCTCTCATCTAGTTCTTCTGACTCTTTATCTGCTGTTTCTAAACTTCCTACTTACACTAATGCAAACACTTCTCAGACTCCTAACCTGACCATAGAACTGCCCATATCTAGTCCTGAACACCTCTCTGTCACCCACCCACCAACCCAAACACATGTTATTCAAACTAGACTTCGTAGTGGAATTTCTAAGCCTAAACTACCATATGTAGCGTCTTTAACTACTGCTAACAAAACTGTGTTTGAACCTACTTGTTTTACTGAGGCAATTGGGCATCCTGAGTGGCAAACTGCTATGACTACTGAATATAAGGCTTTACTGGCTAATAAGACCTGGTCTCTGGTTCTTGAGTCTAATGCATCTAATGCTATTAGATGTAAGTGGATATACAAAGTCAAATATGGTCTGGATGGTTCTATACAAAGGTATAAGGCTCGACTGGTGGCTAAGGGGTTTCATCAACAACCAAGGATTGATTTCTATGAGACTTTCAGTCCAGTGGTCAAAGCATCGACTGTAAGGTTAATTCTCACTATTGTTGTCTCTAAGAACTGGTCAGTGAGGCAACTGGATATTAATAACGCGTTTCTCAATGGGGTTTTACAAGAGACTGTGTATATGACACAGCCTCAGGGATTTATCGATTCTACTTATCCTACACATGTTTGCAAGCTACATAAGGCTATTTATGGTCTGAAACAAGCCCCTCGAGCCTGGTACTCTAGACTGAGGGACACTCTACTCAGTTGGAGGTTCTATAATTCTAAGGCAGACTCATCTTTGCTCTATCTGGTCTCTAAAACATCTATTCTCCTAATCCTTGTGTATGTAGATGATATTATTGTAACAGGGAATGACACAACATGCTTGACTCAATTCATACGCAATCTCAATGCCACATTTGCACTCAAAGACATGGGACCACTTAGTCTATTCCTGGGAATAGAGGTTCATTGTGATCCCAGTGGTTTCTACCTAACACAACACAAGTATATCGAGGACTTACTGAGTGCTCAAGGCCTGTCTCTGTCCAAACCATGTCCATCTCCCATGGTGGCTGGCACTCAGCACTCTGCGTCTGATGGGTCTCCATTGTTCTGCCCTACACAATACAGAAGTTTGTTAGGCGCGCTGCAATATCTGACTCACACTAGACCAGACATTGCTTTTGCAATTAATTGCCTAAGTCAACATCAACAGAACCTTACTTCTAGACACTGGCAAAGTCTAAAACGTGTTGTTAGGTACTTATCTGGCACACGCTGGCTGGGGATTCATTTAAAGCCATGCTACCAACTGCAGCTCCATGGCTACTCGGATGCCGATTTGGCTTCTTCCCCAGATGACCGTCGCAGTGTGGGGGCATACTGTGTGTTCCTAGGCGAGACTTATTTCTTGGTCATCCAAGAAACAAAATATTGTCGCCCGTTCCTCCACTGAATCGGAGTATAGCGCCTTGGCAAATCTCTCTGCTGAGCTCATCTGGTTGAAGTCACTGCTCACTGAAATCCAGATCCCACTCATACCACCTTCAGTGATGTGGTGTGATAATCTTGGAGCCAGTTCCTTAGCCTCCAACCCTGTATTCCATGCAAGAACAAAACACATCGAATTAGATGTACATTTTATACGAGATCAAGTGTTACAAGGCTCAATACAGATCAGATATGTACCTTCGTTGGATCAAATCGCCGATTTCCTGACCGAAGCCCTAACCTCTTCTCGGTTCTTGTACCTTCGCGACAAACTCGGGCTGTCTCAATCGCCACTGCGTTTGAGGGGGAATGTTGAAGGTAGTGCTGGTCTCAAGCATACCATGCACACCAGAGAAGAGAAGAAGAGATAAGAACAGAAGAGAGAAGAGAAGAAGAAGAGAGAGGCAGAGAAGAGAGATGAAGTCGATGTACTGTCTAAAGACTGACTAAACCCTAGGTGGTGTCTAAGGTCGGGTTGAGTCATGGATTAGACTTGGGCCTCCCAATTGGTCTTGGTCTTATGTGAGCATGGGTCTGGTTCTAAGAAGTAAAAGCCCAATGTTATTAATCAAAACCTGTTCGAGAATTACAATTGGCTTGTAGCCAAACAAACTGTAACAAGGTGTAACAAACCTCACATGGGAATATTCCCAAGGTTGTTACACCCTCTGATTCAATATAAATACTGTACTATGTACACTGAACAAATCAAGAAAAGAATTTACAAAATTCAGAATATAAATCTACATCTTTTCTTCAAAACTTTACTTTGTATGACGGTGGGTGGAAAGAGAAAACATGTGTGATTGAGTAGTCCCGACGGCCACGGTAGTGATTTCGAATATGCCCCTAAATATTTCTTCAATAGAAAAACATTAGGAATAATGAGGTAGGGATAATAATCGAAAATATCATTGGTTCAACGATAGTGGTGGTGGCGGCACCAACCCGAGTATGAAAGAGAGTGGAAATTATGGGAGGTTCACGGGCTGAAAGTTATAATAAGGACGTGTGATATGGCTTGTGAGATTAGGTTAGTTGTTTGGTATTGTTACAACTGTTCTCGGTCTTCATCCAAGTACAAAGGATTGGTTAAAGAACCTGTTGATAGTCATCCCAATCTGATTATTCATTTATGTTGAGCTTGGACAAATGATGTGCCTAACAATTAAGCCCAAAGATTCTTTTGAGGGACATGTAGCACGAGAAGAAATAGATGCATTCTCTGAAGGCCACATGGCACTAAATAAGGTAGTGAGGCTTCTTAGAGAAGAAACTGTAGAGGCAGTTGGCGTATTGGTTGTCTAAGTGTTGGTAGGAAAAGGTTGAAGTGGTTGTATAGTAGAGATTTGCATAAGATCAGATGAGACATACGAGTTCCAGTAGTCTCAGAGTGCTCCATGGTAAGGTTGGGGAACGCAAATGGTATGCTTATAGTGGATGGATGGGTTTCCAAGTTGATATTTTCACCATCATGTGATCAAAGAGAAATGCAGTCGATTTTGAAAGGCAAACGGTCGCTAGCGAAGAGAACCATCAGCATGTCAAGCCTAGCGGTATGAGAGTCATGCTCATGAATGAAGGGTTTGTCACTATTGTTAGAGAACAAGGTGTCATGGTGGGGGTGATATATGTTGGTTGTAGTACATTAAGAGATCTCGTCAAAGACTGTCGAGAGATAAAATTGAGATATTTGCATGTCACTGATAGGTATCGCGTGCGAGATATCACCGTTCTACATTGGTGTAATCTAGTAAGTATGAAATTATCTAACATTAATAGGCATCGAGAAACTGATCAATGATATTTCCACAAATATATAAGCAAAAGGTGCTTGAGAGAAAGGGTCTGATCATGGGTAAAAAATTGTTTATGAGGATGTTAAATCAATGTTGCGAGAATATAGATGTTGTTTTTCTTTTTGGTCTAATCTGTTAAATGTTGTTGAGAATTTGATCTTAGATATGGAAGTTTTTTGGGGTTTATTATGATGTTTGTGGGAGATAAATGGTGGTTTGAGCTTACATATATATATTTTTATTTTTGGTTTGTTTTCACATGGAAGAATGAAGGATGGGGATATAAAATTGAAGTAATACGATTGCACCGTTAAATGTAGGTACGCCTATGATAGACGTTTTCTTTGGAAAGAAGATAAACAGTAATCATCACCCAACATTTGAAATTTCAAGATATGATCAGGGTAAGATTTCATAAATTCTTATTACATTCTATTGTTTTAAATAAATATATATAGCGAGACAGATTTGACACGTAATGCGGAAAGCAATATGGACAAGGGGCTCGGTTGGGATATCAAGAGTCATATTGAGATTATCCCAGCACGGATCATGAAGATGTTTGTCAGATTTCAACTCATACCCTGCAAGGAGAATATCAAGAGTTAAGTGGCCTTTATGATAGATTGTACAATTTAAATTGAGAAAAAAATATGAAGAAATTTGTGTTCTATAGTTTCACAATAAAACCATTGTTTGAATAAAAGAAAGGTTTCTCCATCATAAATGGAGATGTTCTTGATCGGGAGGCCAATGTTGAATTGTATGGTTATTTTTTATGTAGTATCCTAGTGAATATCAATGGTGGATCAGAGATTTCCACTCGTTCCGAGCATTGGTACTTCAATCGAAGAGTGGATCAACCGAACATGAATAGTAAATAAAAACAGCAAGATATAATCAGGAATTCTATAAAGAAGGAATGTGGATAATTATAGGGTATCTCGATGATTGATTTTTTATGAAAAGATTAAAAACAAATGTATTGGATTTGTAAACACCTCCTTAACAAGCATTAAAGCTCGTGAGGGGGTTTCTTGATTTTATTAGATGAAATACAATGAAATCCTTGAAAAAAAATTGAAAAATGATTTTGGAAAAAATCTAGAGAGAGGCGAAGGTTTATTTATCAAAAAGTAGCTATTCTGTTAGAATGCATTTATTGACTTTACAAATTGATATTTTTTATGTGAAATCATTAACAAAGTTCGGAGAGAATCTGATAAAAAAGAGTTGACTCGAGGAGTGAAGACATAAAAAAAATCTTGGTGTTCTTCTATTTCCATAAGTGGTAGACTAATCTACAGAAAGATGCACGTCAAAGACACCCATGACCAGATGATGCAGAAGTCTACAAGCTGACTGCATGCAGCCAGATGGGCCAATCAGTAAACAAGTTAGGAAATTTTAGCTTCATGAAATACCCCACTCATATGAGTTGTGAAAAGGGTCAGTTCAATGATAAATTATTCATGGACTTCGGGTAACGGTTACCTAGAATATTATACAGGACCGTGTTGTAATCTCATGCAATGATCTTGTCATGCGGGGTATGTTTCCCATCAACGATGAGCAACCAGTACATGACTGTATAGGAATGTTGTCATTGTTTAAAAAATATTTTCCTAAGACTTTAGGCCGCAGGATTGTTTGGATATTTGTTCGACCAAAAGAATTGGAAACCAGTAGCTCAGAGGTTCGTGAGCTCGTTATTATAACAGAAAATGTTAAAGTCATTTATATCAAGAGTCTAGAGGTCATATTAACTTGTTTGGTCCTCTAACTTAGGGATAACGTTGAAGTTGTTGAGAGAAATTTGAGGAATGCCTCGACAATGACAACAAATGGTTTTGATGTGATGAATCATTAATTTAAGGAAATATATATGATTGAGAAGTCCAGAATTTTATCATAAATAAAATCGAAGGAATGATTATAAACACTATGGTTTCAAACTAGCCAAATTATGCCTAAAAGGTGCATGCTATGGATGGTTTTATAATGTAAAATAATGAGCATACATCTCATGATAATATCAATGTTACATTTCCTAACTTTAGTTTCTAGGAGGAAAATAAGCGTAATATGGTTTGAGAAAACATCTTCGGTTATATCATTTATCAGATAGGATCATTAAAACATTTAACATTCCAAGAATAAATAATCATAAATAAGATAAAGAGAGAAATACTTGGAATTTCTAGCCTAATACCATATGATCAGCCTGGTTAGTAGGAACATTAGGTTCAGTAGTAGGATCATGGAACGAGCAGAGAGAGATGTGCCCTATTGACAGCTTGATCATTCTCACCGAAGTTGACATTAATCATCGTATTAATACTATCTTAGGTTTAAACTTTGAAATTTCATGACCGATTCTCTCCTCATCGAGCCCCATCATGAGGGTAATTTAATTGGGATAGATATATGAGTTGTTATCCATAGAGAAGACGGGAAATGGGATGTTGTTATCGATCAAGATCTCATTTCCACGTCTATGGGCATTATTTTCAGGTCTGGTAGTATTATAAGAGCATTTGTCGACAAAGTAACCAAAGAAGTTGTATTTTTGTAATTAACAAGCAAGCCTTGATTATGTTAGGTTTTTTTATGCAACCGATATCAATGGTGTCGAGAAATTTATTGGAGGCACTGATGATGATGAAAATATGAACAAAACTGAGATGTATCTTATTCGTTGTGTGCGTATCAACATAAATGGGAGTAGCAATAAAGTAACCAATAATGATCAGCCTCTCTCATACCATATCTCGTGTGAGAAGCCATGAAATTTGAACAAACGTGGGATAAATTTGAGTTGATCCTTACTGGTGGAAATATGGGGTGACATTTGAAAAACCAAGGTTAATAGATCTTTGTTCCCGAGGTCTGAGAGGATCTGATAGAAAAAAGATGATTCGAGTGAGGAGGAGTCAAAAAATATCATGGAATTTTTATCCTGCCATAAATGGTAGACCATCGCACAGAAAGACGCATTCCAAAAGTTCCGACGACCAAAGGGGTTGAAGTCCAGAAGATGGTTGTATATGTTTAGTTACGTTAACCAGTGAATAAGTGAGAAAAACTTAGTTTCATGTAACATCATTCCCAAATGAGTTGAGAGAAGGGGCATTCACTCATAAGTGATTCATGAGTTTTTGTTAGATTATGAGGCAACTAGTAAAGGTTACTGAGAAGGCATTCGAGGACCATGTTGTAACTATGGGGAAATGTTACAGAGAATACAGTCGGGGGCCATCTCGTAACCCCAGACGATGAGCTTTTCATGCATCATAAGTTCTCCCTAGATAGTGAGCCAGTCTAGGAATGTCTGTGAATGTTTTACTTGTTTCAAACAAAATTGTCCTAAAAGACTTTAGGACATGAGGGCCTAATATAATTGCTTATGGTAAAATAGTTGCAGTCCTTATTGGAAAGCTAAAGTTTGATATTCTTGTTACCTGAAGGTGTTGGGAGGCGATTTATAACGTTACCAATTTCAAGCAGGTGAGCTCGATGAGACGTCGGCATGAGCGGTTGTGAGTCAGCCAGATCCAAGAGATGTTGTTGACAATTTCAGAAATGATGCTGCTGTGCATTCTGGCATAACGAACGATATCAAGACCATGTCAATGAGGAGTATATAAACGTCGATGAGACATCGGCATTCTGGCATTCTGGATAATTTTTATCCACCCCCAACTACTAGAGAAAATTGAAGGAAGAGTATATAAACTTTTTATTTTACTTTTTTTGGTAATAACCTAATTATGTTAGATTGAGGAGGAGTTATCACTCAATGCGTATATGAAATACTTAATGGAAACCACTCGATTCCAGATGTTAATGTCTAGGATTCCAAGTTCGTTCTCTATATGAGGGTAAAGTAACAATAGACGAAGCGATTTTCAAATATGTGATTTTCAAGTCGGGTCCCAGCCTAAGGAATTTACATAACAGTTGAGATAGTTTCTTAAGGGTTTAAACATGTGGTTTAAGAATAAATACATGTAGACTTGGCTCGCAAAAAATAATTCTTTGCTTGGTTGGATCCTCCCAGCGTAAGGCATATGTTTGGAGGTCCAATAGTTAATCCAGTTGCTTATTTTAATGAAGATATGTCTACATCCTCTATAAGACATTCGAGAAGTAATGCAGGGAACACCTAGGTATCAGATATGAAAGATTCATTTCTCAAAGCATAGGGAGATGGTGATAGGGTGGCAGTTGTGGTCGGTAACACCTGAGAGGAACATGTTACTCTTGATAGGTAAGGCAAAGGCCTTAAATGTGCAAAAACTCCTCAAAAACCTCCTTAATGAGGTTGCTGTAGTCGATATTTACACTATAAAATTTTATTAGGTCACCCATAGAACAAAGATTGATGATCTTTCTGGAAATTCCAATGGAAACCAAATGAAATATGAAGGTTTTTCTCTTTGATAATTCAAGTAAGGACTTGCATGATCGGAACGAATTGGAAATGAGAGAGGGATCCCCTTGAAGTAAGTTTATTTTATCTCAAAAAGAGCTAAATGATATACCATTGATATTTATAGATTAAGAATGAGAGAAAATATCACTAGATAATCTAATCAGTTATTCGAATGAGGAAAACTATGATGTAAAGGATATCGGGAAAATGATGCCAACGAACATTGTCAAAGATCTTCATGAGATAAATTTTATGAGCTACTCACAGGCCTTTATTGTTTGTATCCTAACCATGGAGAATCTCTTGGGAGAAGAGAATCTTATCAGATATATCGCGACTCTAAATGAAGTCCGATTGCAAGGGTTCAACGAAAGAGGGTATGTAGCCTTTAATAAAATTAGTAAAGATTTTAGATATTTTTTTATATAGAAAGAGGATGAGGGTTATTCCAACTTAAGGATAAGAGAAATTAGGGTCTTGTTCTAATCAGGGTCCATACAGGAATGAAACAAGAAATAATGGATAATTTTGGAAAGGTCAGGGTTGATGATCGACCAAGAGGTCTTGAAGAAGCTAGTGCTAAAATCATTATGTTCAAATTTTTTATTGTTGTCAATACTAAATATTGCACTTTTAATATCATCTTTAAAGAGAGGGCACATTATGTGCATCTTGTAAACAAATGTTTCTTTATTATGGAGGAAGACTCTCCTAAGGACTTAACAATTTTAAAGCTTTTGATGCATAATTTTAAATTTTATGTGTTCCTTATCATATTTTTGTAGTGCTCTGATCTAAAGTGATCATTTATTTTTTTATCTTTAATAAAATTAAGATATCCTATTTCTTGCTTTCATTACTTATATGTCAATATTCTTTGTGAATGTAAGCCAGTTTCGACTGGAATTTCTGCATTCATCTCATACATCGTAGGAAATGTTCAGTTGTTGTATTTCTTGGGATGGTTTTGTATGACCATAAAATTTCCTACAAGAAATCACATCAATTTTCAACTTTTATTTCTAGCATATTCTTTATGTCATTTATTATTGTTATGTTTGTGACCTCCGCTTGACCATTTTTCGGTGGATGGAAATGAAAATAGATGTTTTATTTTTTACCTCTTGTTGTGCAAAATAATGATAGTTAATAATTTTAGAGCTATGTTCAATTGTCTGTTGCGATGACTTTCTTAATCTCATATTTGTAATCTATGTTTGTTTTTAAAAAGTTGATGGCCTTATTTGGTTTGATTTGGATTACAACAGTGCGACTATCCATTTTAAAAAATACTCCACGACCACTAATATGGTTTTTTGTTTTTTGTGAGGACTTTGGATGCAATTTCAATGCCTCATCTATTAAAGAAGATTGCTTCTGAAATTGTTTCCAATAAGGAAGTTTAAACCTGTATTGAATTGGAGAATCATTAGCAGGTATCCCAATTTTTTGACAAACTTCTTTGCATCTTACATTATTATAGGCTAGTAATACAATTATAGTATTATTATTCTATGTAATGCTTTATATCCAAAGTGGGGACTTCTTTCTTCATCATCAATCTCTTATAGTATGGAGAATTTCTCTATAATCTCCACACAACAAAACAAGGATTTCGCAAGTCTTTTTTATGCACTGTATCAGTTATCTACAAAAACCTTGTAGATTTCATTTTGATACACCTAGCTTTGACCTTATCTTCTGGGAGTTTGCCTTCTACAAGGTATTTTCTAATGCGGGTCCACCAATCTTCTTCCCCTTCATCCTGTTTAATGATCATAACCTCTGAATCTGATACAACTAGGAATCTATTTTATATGTTAATTAGTGGTCTCTTTTAGAGGTTAACGCCTCGTGTTATCACTGCAAATATCGACGACGCCTAAGTATAAGTAGTTGGATTTTCTGCCCTTAGTACTTTTTCAAACGTTATTTGCTTAAATTAAGTTGTATATCCTTGATTGAATTCTCATTTGTAGCCTTATTTTAGCCTAGAGCTTGGCTCGCAACAACCCCACAGTTTGTAAAAAGCTTTTTTAGGCTCATAAATATTGGCTAATAGAACGACAATTATCGCAACCTCATAGTTTGTCTCATTTTTTTAAACAAAGAAGCCATTTTTGATGGTTTGACTCATAGTTTGTAATGTGGGGGAGTTTTAGCCGAATTATTTCCCAATATCCCATCTTATTTTTTTATACATTTATTTTGACCTACCAAGTTTATTCTAGCTACTCTGCCAAAAGAAATGGTCTTTCTGATTGGAAATCTATGAGCAAAGTTTAAGCCTTCATTACAATTATGGGCTCAAATTTGATTTCATAATCACTTAATTTTATTAATCATCTAATATGTATATAACATAAAGCAGGTATGAGCCTGAAAGTAAGGTTTCATGTTCATGGCTGCGACTACTAAGCTTAATGTTAATTTTTTTAGTTGTAAGTAACGAGTGTAGGTACCTTGTAAGTACTTACTAAAATAAGTGATGGTAGCATAAACTAACATTACCAAGTATAGAAATAGAAAACCATTTGGCTCTGATTTTTAATACCTTTAGGAAGACTACAAACTTTTTAATGTTGTAGAAATTATCTTCTTAAGCTGGGCTCTAATTGAATATCCCACATCCTTTTAGTATTTGAAGAAGGTCTTATACTTTCGCAACCATATTAAAATAAATTTATTTAGTACAATCAATCTTCATACTAGTATATTAAGTTATTTTGTGTTTCAAAGAGGCCCTGCTACAACTAATTTTGACAGTTTTGTATGGTCTTTTTCTAGGCCTTTCTTACTAACCTAGAAATCTAAAATATTCTCTGACCTTACACGGAAGGTACATCTCTCTAGTCTAGTCTGAATTTTAAGTTTACTCTTCTAAGGTTGGCAAAAGTCTCGGCTAAGTGTGTCAAATGATCTTCATCTTGCATGCTCATGACAAACATACTATCCATATACACGTGTAAGTTTTAGCTAAGCCGGCTGATAACAGTTTTACTGGTCAGCCTCTAATATGTAGCTCAAATATTCTTTAGCCCAAAATGTGCAAGTTTAGTCTGAACTTTAAGTTTACTCTTCTAAGCTTGGCAAAAGTCTCGGCTAAGTGTGTCAAATGATCTTCATCTTGCATGCTCATGACAAACATACTATCCATATACACGTGTAAGTTTTAGCTAAGCCGGCTGATAACAGTTTTACTCGTCAGCCTCTAATATGTAGCTCAAGTATTCTTTAGCCCGAAATGTACAAGTTTACAGAAATTAAGTTCACTCTCGGTTATAAAATTGGTGTGCTCTTAATCATTTGCGTATATTAAAATTTAATTATATTTAGAATAAGCAGGCAAGAAGGACAAGATCTTATGACTCGAAGTTGCATCCACCAACTAATCAATTCTAAAAAAATAAATGGAATTTTTTAACTTTTTTTTATTTAAATTTGTAAAATCGATTATTATTTTTTATTTATTTACAAACACTAGATTAGCTGCACATTGAGATATATAGTTCGTTTATCTGGCCTATTGTACTAAGCCTATCTATTTTCTCCGACTCTTGTTTCTGTTTTTTGTTTCAATAATTATCATCTTTTCTGGTTGAGTAGTTGAAACCTTCTATCTAGGATATGTTGTGGGCATATAGCTTTGGTTGGAACTCCCATCACACCCTAGGAAGTTATAAACATATCTAAATTATTAATTAAAAAAATGAAAATTTATAGATGATTTATGTTTCTATGTATGGGTGAAGGAAAATATTGTCATTCGACCAGGCCTTTCTCAAAATATCATTAAACAAATGTGATGAACCAAAACTTAATTGGTCCAAGTCGTATTGATGGAAAAAAAGATATAAAGTGAAGAGAAAAATTACACAAAGAAATTGTTCAACAGAAAGAAAATGTCTACTGATCGGTAGAATTGAACAATGTTGATTAATACACTCTTGAAATCAAATAAAAACTCAGAAATTACCTATGGAAGTGCCAAAACGTACATTTGCTTTATTGATATGATTGTCAAACTCTTGTCCTTGATCGTTGGATAAAAGCAGACATATCATTACCACTCAAATAGAACTTAATATTGTTTCACCAAATTTAGACAAACGAAAACTTGAAACATCAATAGTGATTAACAGCACCACATTTCTTCCTGATCTCTCCGGCTGTACCAGTCAAGACTTCAAGACCAGCCATCTTTTTAATGGAGTGAGCAAACTCGGTGAAAAACTTCTTTGTATCAGTCAACTCAGTAACAATGTTGCTAGCACCCTTGTCGGTAAGAAGAGCTGCGTCTGAGATAAATAGTCCCTTGTGCTGTTTAACAATAGTGTAGTAGTCGGTATTGAAGTCGAACGAACTGTTTGGATCCAACTCTGCGGTTAGGATATTTTCGTTCTTGTTGGGACATTGGGTTTTCAAGAAAGTAGCGTAAGTTGCGTTTAATGCAGGATCCTGCCCTCCTCTTCCGTTGAAGTTGTATAGTCTTTTTCTAACGGGATCACAATGGCTTTTCCCAATGGTGTGCGCACCTAAATTACAATCGTTTCGCGTTAAATATTACTATTTCAGAGATGCCATACCAACTGAGTAAGTTATATGGTTTTTAATTAAGTAATCCGGATAGTTTAGTGTTTAATGCATTGTTACCTGATAGAACAACAAGATCATGTTTATTGAGACCTCTGCTCTTAAAGCGTGTGCGAAGTTGAGAAAAATTCATGAGCGGTGATGGCATAGTGGCTGCAGCTTCTGATTTTCTTGATATGGTTCCATCTCTCCTGCCCGTTAGTACTTCCCACAAATCCGTTTTGAACTGATCCATTAATAGAAATATTTAAAACAATCGTAGGATTATATAAATTATCTTATCCAAATACGAGATTATTTTGATGTGTGCAACTAACTCACTTGTACTGAAACAGCATCTCTTGCAGCCAATGCCAAGATATCAGCGCAAGATACTACACCCGGGCATTTCTTCTCGATTTCTGCTTTAATGTCTTCGATAACCTCAAAACCTTCCAGTGTTAGGTTTGGAGAAGCATCTTTTTCGGCCTTGTTGGTCGATGTCGAGTTTAGTTGAATTGAGCCATCACAACCCTGAAAAATTCAACATATATTAACCACTCACGTAAAACTTGTGTTACTAATTAGTATCTCAGAAGCTTAATAGGGATATAGGCTGAAATGACTTAGGTCGAGTTTACAAAACAATCGTGGAAATTTTGTTAAAAAAAGCGGAGTAGAAAAAATGTATACCCTAACAAAACAATCGTGGAAATGCAGCCGTAAAAGATCGGCTCGCAAACCAGCATCCTCAGAAACGTGACGGAGTGTCACATCCCGCACTATAGTTTCAGCTTCTGGACAAGAATGTTGGTAGAAATGCTTTCTCAAACTGGCTTGACAAGTATCAGGAACGTTTAATAACGCGACAATGAAAACCAACAAGACAAATACATTTTTCATTTTTCACTCTTTTGATTTTTTATAAAAACTCTTTCGATTAATTAAGGAGTGGCAAATGAAATAGTATTTGATAATTATGCAAAGATGAACTCCTCCTTTTATAGTAGTATGCCAATTATTAATGCTATCCAAGTAAACCTGGGCGGATGAACAATTATGCCTAGAATACAAATGTTTATATGTTTTATAGTATTATAAAATGGCTTCTTATATAAAATAATGCAGCAACTTGGCTACATTCTGGTCGCACAATTTATTAACTATTGACTACACATGTTCTTCGTTAGGCCGTATCTGTTGGCTACCGCCCACAGAGAGAGGTATATATGTACATAAGTTGTCAGTTTGACCTTTTATTTTAGTAATTAAACTAATTGAAATGGGTTATATCTGTAGTTTAATTCAAGGTCAATAATTCTATAAGCAATTAGCCGATCGATAATATTGAGGTTGCAGTCAAAGTTCCACATTCCACATTGGTTTAACGTGGAAAGGATCTGTAGTATATAAGTAATAACATATCTTAACTACTAGAGACTTTGTATTAATGGGTTATATCTGTAGTTTAATTTAAGGTCAATAATTCTATAAGCAATTAGCCGATCGATAATATTGAGGTGGCAGTCAAAGTTCCACATTCCACATTGGTTTAACGTGGAAAGGATCGGTAGTATGTAAGTAATAACATATCTTAACTACTATAGGCTTTGTAGTAGTGGATCAAAAGCAAATTCGTATGCGCATTCGGTCCCAAAGCGAACACTTACATACTAGCCTAGAAATCGGGTTGTTCTTACGGTTAAATAGTGTTATAGTGTTTTTTATTGTTTGAAAATATTAACGGAAACCATTTTATTTGAATTGGTAACCAAAATACGAATTAATGAAAAATAGTTAGGTAAAAATAACCGTTAGTTTTTAAAGAGATTTTATCTTAAAAACACTATCTTCAACCTTCTTTCAAAGTCAGATTTAAAAAAAATTCACTGAATTTCCGACTGATTTTACCCTACTTTCAATTGCAAGCTACAATGTTTGTGAAGGGGATGTCCAGAGACAAAAATGGCTCGACTCATTCTTTGGTCCCTATTTGTCAAAAGTTGAAGTAGACCTTCTAAAAGGCTCCCTCACGTTGGGAGTACTATTGCATTTTCTAAGTGTTATTAAATTACTATGCAATTATCAAAATGGCTCAAGCACAGAACATATACGAAGGAAAGATTTAAATGAAACACACGATTTAACGTGGTTCGACAATTGTCTACGTCCACGGCGCCGCCATAGAAAAGAGTTTCACTATGATAGAAAAGGTTACCGATTTCAGATTGTGTTTTGTGTCGCCCTAGTAATCTATTTATAGGGAATTAATAGACTTACTAGACTATGGACCTAATGGGCTCATACTTCAAGACTAACTCAAGTGATTGCACAATATCACTATCACATGCACAAAACTATACTGCTGGACACAGTACACTGTTAAGGCACTATTCGACTCATTCACAACAAATCTTCCACTTGAGGCGAATATCCTTTCTTCACTATCAACAAAGAACCTTCTCTTCTTCTGACTCACCAAATGGCCTTAAGGCATTCACTCTATACTGCGAACACCGATCCAGTTTAGGCACTCCGTAAATTTCGAACTGATACTGCCTTGGTCATTATATCTGCTCGATTATCGTGTGTAGACACTTTCTTCACATCAACAATTCCCTTTGATATTATATCACGAATAAAATGATACCTGACATCTATGTGCTTTGTACGCACATGGTACATCTGGTTCCCTGTAAGGCGTATGGCGCTTTGACTGTCACAAAACACGCTTGTAGTAGTCCTATCCAAGCCCAAATCTGCCACCAAACCTTGCAACCATATTGCCTCTTTAACTGCTTGTGTTACCGCCATGTACTCTGCCTCTGTTTTAGACAAAGCTACAGTAGCTTGCAACTGTGCTTTCCAATTGATCGCACTCCCAGCTAGAGTAAATACATATCCTGTCAGAGATCTTCTTTTATCCATATCACCTGCAAAATCAGAATCAACTAAACCAACCAATGATCCTGCAACATCATTCAGCGATTCACCAATATCGGTCTTGTTAAAAGTTAAGCCAACATTCACAGTACTCTTTTGAAGAGATTCAATCTCTTCCCCCTTAGCACCAATCCGTCGATCTATCTCTGAACTCGCTATAGCTTCTCTGTAGCTACTAGGTTCCTGCATCTCAACTTCTTCTACAACTGACAGAGCATATGCAACTAGATTCGCATATTTTTTTGGAAGTCTAATATCTCTTCTTTCTCTGCCCAATGCTATGCTATAAGGTTGTTGTTCTGGTTCAGGCGCATCATCTTCACTATCATCTGATGCTGACGGTTCACCTCCTCATTATGGATCCACCTCAGAACCACTTGAATTATTGGACCTGCTAGGAACTGATTCTACTTCAAGCTCCACCTGTTTACTCACAACCGATCCTGATTCGACCATTTATCTTACTTCCTTCTGATTGTCTATAGAAGCAAACTCATTAAAAGTAACGTCCTTACTGATGAGAAAACTTGGAGACTTTGGAGAGGTACACCATAACCTATATCCCTTCACTCCAGTAGCATATCCTAGAAATATTCACCTCTTTGCCCTCGGCTCCAGATTACCATCTCTCACATGAGCATACGCAGGACAACCGAACACCCTCAAATGTTCATAATCAGCCGACGATCCAGACCAAATCTCAAAAGGAGTTTTACAATCAATAGCCGTTGATGGAGACCGATTCACCAAGTAACACGCTGTATTGATAGCTTCAGCCCAAAAATCCTTTCCCACACCGGAATGCGAGAGCATACTTTGTGCCTTGTCACAAAGCGTTTTGTTCATTCTTTCTGCGACTCCATTCTGCTGTGCTATTCTAGAACAAGTGCGATGGCGCAATATTCCCTCAGTTTCGCAGAACTCGTTGAACTCATGACTGCAATATTCTAACCCATTATTTGTCCTAAGACGTTTGATTTTTCTTGCTGTTTGCTTCTCAATCATCGTCTTCCATTTGACAAAGGTTGAATATGCCTCATCTTTCGTTTTCAGAAAGTAGACCCACACCATCCTTGAATAATCATCAATAAAACTCATGTAGTATCTGGCTCCGCTCTTGGATGGAATTTTATTTGGACCCCAAAGATCTGAGTGAATGTAGTCCACTGTGCCTTTAGTCTTTCTTACAGCCGATTTGCTGAATTTGACTCTAGTTTGTTTACCAAACACACAATGCTCACAAAATCCTAATGATTCTGCTTTATACCCTTTCAACAAATCTCCCTTTTCCAAAACAGCTAATCCTCTGTCACTCATGTGACCAAGAGGCCAATGCCACAACTTATTTTGATCCTGCCTACTTTGGATATTACTCCCTGATAATGCTACTGCAGCATCGCCCATAACAACACTCCCCTGGAGAATGTAAAGACCCTTCTACAAAGTGCCTTTCATGCATACCATTGAGCCTTTTGTCACTTTGATTACACCATCTTCTGCACGATACTTGTAACCCCGAGAGTCTAGAGTCCCAAGAGAAATCAGGTTTCTTTTTAACCCAGAAACATACCAGCACGTCAAGATTCTAACAACCCCATCAAACATTCTGATTCTGACGTTACCAATACCACCAACAGTCAACGAATGATTGTTCTCTAAATAGACAGTTCCCTGCATTGGCTTGTACGTATCAAACCACTGCTTGAACTGACACATGTGATATGTAGCGCAAGTATCGAGTACCCAAGAGTTTTCCCCAAAGTTTGAACTCATGGACAATACATCTCCTTTACCACTGTTTTCACTATCGTCGGAATCGTTCACACCTTCAATAATGTTTGCTGCATTTTCCTTTTGATTTCCCTTCTTACCATTCAGTTTCGGACAATCTCTCCTATAATGACCCTGCTCACCGCATTCATAACAGTTTGAGTGCTTCACCCTTAACTTGGACCTCTATTTCTTCCTTCTTAAAGAACTCGCTTTGTTTCTAGATCTTCCCCTAGTCATAAGACCTTCCCCTTCAGCTTGATTGTCTAGCTGCAACTGTCTCATCTCCTTTTATTTCAGTGCCCCTTTGACATCTGCTAGTGATAACTTATCCTTACCATACATAATGGTATCTACGAAGTTTTCATAGGGAGCTGGTAACGATCTCAATACAAACAAAGCTTGATCCTCATCCTCAATATTGATATCTATGTTCTCTAAGTCCATTATAATTGATTTGAAATTATCTAAGTGCTCTGTTATGGACATACCTTCTTTCAATCTGAAATCATACAAACGCTTCTTCAAGTATAATCGGTTTACTACTAATTTCTCTGAGTAAAGATCTCATAGCTTTTTCCATGCGCAGGCATCAGTCTTCTCACCACTAATCTCGTGAAGCACATTTTCTTTCACACTCATTAAAATCCAGCACAAAGCCCTTTCTTGAAGATCTTGTTTCTCCTCTTCTTTCATCTCTCCTGATAACTTATTCTCCACAACCTTCCACAACCCTTGCAGTACCAATGAAGAGTTCAGTTTAATCTTCCACAACGCAAAGCTGGATCCCCCATCAATTTTTTTAATCATGTATTTTGTTGCTGTAGACACCATTGTGAAAAAACCCTAATTGCAAAAGCCCTAATTTCACCACATGGCTCTTATACCAATTTTTGTTATTAAATTACTATGCAATTATCAAAATAGCTCAAGCACAGAACATATACGAAGGAAAGATTTAAATGAAACACAGGATTTAACGTGGTTCGACAATTTTCTACGTCCACGGGTGCCGCCATAGAAAAGAGTTTCACTATAATACAAAAGGTTACAGATTTCAGATTGTGTTTTGTGTCGCCCTAGTAATCTATTTATAGGGAATTAATAGAGTTACTATACTATGGGCCTAATGGGCTCATACCACAAGACTAACTCAAATGATTGTACAATATCACTATAAGAGACACAAAACTGTACTGCCGGACATAGTACACTGTTAAGGCCCTATTCGGCTCATTCACAATACTAAGTATTTGGCCTCAGATGGCTTAACTTAAACTTTTGATCGCCTTCTCTTGCCGGTACCATGGGAGTCCATGTTTATTTCAGATTCAACCATGAAAATGACATTGTATTATGCTACCTCCTTTCAAACTGCCAACCCATGGGTGCCATTAGTGGGTCGAGAGCAGACCTCGATAAGCATGTCCCCTTACATTTTATGTTTTAGAATGCATCCCATTGTCATGCTCTGTTTAGGATACTCTGCATTGTATTTATATCGGCAGTAAGATATCTTCCTTCTCCCGCTTTAATTATAGCCAATTTAATGCTATATTTTTCCAAATGGTAATATTAATCAATTCTCTTCCACACTAATCTGTATTTCCTCTCGAACATTTAGTATTCTTATGATTGACTCTTTTATAAAAAAGACTACTAACGATTTACCTTCTGGCCAACTAAAGCCACATTTATCCTCTGTCTCGAGCAACAATAATATACACTCTTACATCTTCGCTAGACATGATATGGGCAGTTATAAAAATACTTTACTCCTCTTGATCGACACGAAAGGAGACCATTTCATTTGCTCTCGCGATACTATCTGTCGCAGACCCTGTTTGATGATCAAACAACCATATTTTACCAAAGTTCTCATACCCTCTCCTTGTATTCCATGTGACACATTTTCATCCTTCTATATCATGTGCGCAATCCCAAATAATAAATCTTCCTTAAAGAAGAACGGTGGACTTAAAAAGATCACACCTAAGTTAAAAAACAAGCCACAACCCAACGAGTTAATGAAAACGGTCTCCACATTCCTTCCTCATAGATCATGCCACACCATTTTATTTGAATTTGTAACTAGAATTCGAATTTATATTTAAAATTTACTAATAAAATAAGATTTTAATAACTCACCATTCAATGTACTATAAAGAGTAGTTTTTATAACTTTGGTCGATGTAGATGAGAATATGTAATATTTAAATTCTATTGTTTAGTATATATATATATATAATATTAGGGAGTTATTTAATTTAACAAATCAAATCTAATTGCATCGTATTTAATTGATTTTTTTAAATATTTTATTTTATTTTTAGAATATTTGATTGGAGTTTTTGGATATCTCCGATATAAAGCATCTCATACTCTAATGCTAAACAGTTGTTTTATTAAAATAAGAAATTTATATTTTTCTCTACAAAATTTTAGTTATTGAAACCCCAGAGGTTAGATTTTTGTCTATCCATTAAATTCTCCAAGTGAAGCTGCATCAGATTGGTATCACATTTTACTTCCTACTGCATAGATAGAGGATTGATGCTTCTAAGAAGCTAATGAGGTGGCAGTACTTCAATGACCCTATAGGATGTCTCTAAAGCTTCATTTCGACCAGTATTCGATAATTAATTATATAATGAATATGATGATTATGAGGATGACTACCAACTAGCAAAAAAACTGGTGACGAAGTGGTCTTCATCGTCAACACCAAGAGGTAAGATTACTAGTCCTTCTAATTTTATTAGGGTTTTCTCTGATTCTAAAAATGGAAAAGAATCTACCGCTAATTTCAAAAATATTGAAGAGGTTATATGTTTAAAAAAACATAAATATATTTTTTGAAAACAGGTTTTGAAAAGTCACACCCATCTAATTTCATTATAGTACTTGATGAAATTCTGTTTAAGGAGTGGGAAGTAGAAAAAAAGTAGTTGAATCATTATGGGGTACTCTAAAAAATTCAACTGATCGCACACATAAGAATTTTGCAAATATGAGAATCTTTCATGGGATGGGAAAATAAGTTGGAAATTAACACATTCCTACAGGTAAAATTGTAGCATTTATAAGAGGAAGCAGGTCACGTTAGAGCGCACTCATATTTTTAACAGAACGATTTTATGAGCCAAACTCTGGTTGGACGGGTGTAATATAAAGAAACTGACCTCAAATGGATGAGACATCAAATGGTTCTAGTTAATCAAAAACCTATCGTATTTCGTACAAGCATGAAGGAATACATCTTTTATGAAGATGGTTGGATGTCTCGTCTTGCCGAAACCATGGGAGTTCTTGTTTCTTCGCGATTCAACCATGGAAATAGCATTGTATGCTAACGTTACCAAGAATCTCTCCATGGTGTATGAGACTCTTAACCCCCCCCCCCCCCCTCACAACTACCACCCATGGATGGCATTAGTGGGTTGAGATCAGACCTTGATAAGCAAGTCCCCTTACATGCTCTGTTTTAGAATATATCCTCTCATCATGCTTTGTTTAGGCTACTCAGTATTGCATTTAGATCGTTGTGTCATTAAGATATCTCATTCCTACCGCTTTATCTATAGCTAACTTAATGGTATACTAGTATGAATATTAATATTAATTAATGCTCCCCCGCACTAATCGTTATTTCCTCCCTAACTATTAGTATTCTTATGATTGACTCTCTTATTAATGGGACTACTCACGATTTACCTTCTTAGAGTAATGGTCAACCAAAGCACGTTTATCATCTCTCTCAAACAAAAATAATATATTCTATTACATCCTCGCTAGAGATGATATGACAATTTATAAAAACACTTTACTCCTCATGATCGCCACGAAATGAGACCCTTTCCTTTGCTCTCGCGATACTATCTATCGCAAACTCTGTTTGATGATCAAACAGCCATATTTTACCAAAGTTCTCATACCCTCTCCTTTTATTCCATATGGCACATTTTCTTTCGTTTATATCGTGTGCGCGATCCCAAACAAAAGAAGTCTTCCCCAAGGAAGATTTGTGAATTTAGAAAGATCACACCTAAGTTCAAAAATAAGCCCCAACCTAACGAGTTAGTGGTCACGGTCTCCTCATTCCTTTCTTGAGAGTTAATGGCTACGGTTTCCCCATTCTTTCCCCATTAAAACACTATCACCAAACACCAGTACCTAAAACCCATTGCATGGCCTCCCTCTGTCTGTGCATGCAACACCTACTCCAGTTTTAACCCCCTCCTTGCGTTTAAGCCGCTCTTCAAATGGTACTCCCATTCTTGCCATGCAGCTAATGCAGGGCCAAATTGATTACTCATTTATTTATTTACATATATCCGACATGAAGTTGGATGATGATGATGACCCTTCTGAGTATAAGACCAACCTCCCATCACCAAAGATTGACCATCTCAAAACCATATATGCTGACAATGAAAGTATCCTCATAGAATATGGCATCGCGAGCAAGAGTAACCTCATGCATTGAGCCATCAACAACTTCTTCTCAATTGAGTCCCGAAACAAAGTTCCCTCCAAACATGAGGCTAACAACCCAAAAATTCTAGCTCTCAATACCTTCCATGTTTATACTCCCATCTCCGCAGTTCAACTTCTTGAGCTTTTCCCGCTCATCTCCTCGAGCTAACGAAGAATTTGTCCACCTATAATCCCGAGTGCTCATAGATCTCCAAGCACGAATATTCATGTACAACATATTTAAACCTTCATGCAACTAACCCCTAACCATTATATCTTAAAGGTAACTCGAACCGCCTAAGCTCACTAAACTAGTGTCATAGATAAATACATTTTTCAGCCCAACCCAACCCAGCATAACTACCCCTATAACCCTAACCATTCAAAAATAATTTTAACTGTTTTTTAGCTCACAACCTTTGAAACACAATTGTTGTCACCTTCATACAAACCCTTCCCCAAAATCAGTCCACCATAGTCCATACCTCAGCTGCTACCCATCTAGTTTCTAGTCATGCTACCCTTAGACAAATGTTATCTCTTACCTTCCTCCACCATCTTAAAGTAATTCCTTGGTAGGACCAGTAAGGATCAGGCCACCTCTTGCCCTCGTGCTGGAGGCTACATTACTAGCTAGGCCCTAGCATCAAGACCAAGGGTAGCCTGCTCTATAAGCATGTTCAACAATGCCCTGAGTCTCTCGTTAATATAAGATCACCTGTTCTCTGAACTCCTTAAGCTCCATTCCATCGATGCCCACAACTATACCCATCCACTCTACCCATACGTAGTCTCACGTAGTTTCTCCTACGCAAGATATTCGTTACACCATTAGTGTGAAGAAACTACTTTTGCTCTAGTACGAAAAAAGAATACTTGTGTTCTTTCTGAAGCCTTAGCGAGGGACAAAACTGATTTTGTGAAGTTCCTATCATGTTATTTCTTCACTAAAAGATGTGCCCGTTACCATGTTCAATTAAACACCTCTGGGATTTGGAGCATACATGGCCTACAAGAGTGTGAACGAAATCCCTCTGGCTATTTCTTCTTCAAATTCTCCTGGACTGACAATGGAACCCACGTCTTGGAAATGATGCCTTGGTTCTTCAACATTCACCTAATATGTTTAAATTGTTAGGAACCTATGGAAAACTTCACCAAAGAGTCAGTGAAGTTCCATGGCCTACCACATGAACGTTGGATCGAACGAGGACTAACCATACTCAGTAGTTTTATAAGAATCTCGATATACGTGCACCCATACAAAAAGTTGGCAAGACATAACTATGCCTGCATATGTATTTTGATGAACGCCACAAACATATTCCCGAAAATGCTTAGTATGAGCTGCCTAGGTAAGGTACACAATCTACAGGTCGAGTATTAAGGCTTGCCTAGGTAAGTGTTACATGAATCTGTAAATAGCATGCTCAAACCATGACAATTATTAAATACATGTCATTATGTTTGTACGATGAGAAACGGTTCTCTTCTTATTTTAAAATATTGATGGAAACCATTTTACTTGAATTTGTAACTAAAATTGGAATTTATAATTTTGAAATTTACTAAACATAAATTTTAATAACTCACCCTTCAATGTAGAATAAGTAGTAAGTTTTCTACTTTGCCCAATGTAGCTAAGAATATGTAATATTTAAATTATATTGTTTAGTATTCATATACATGGATAATATATTACAGAGTTATTTTATTTAACAAATAAAATCTAATTGCGTCCGTATTTAATTAAAAATTTTATATTTTTATTTTATTTTTTAGAATATTTGATTAAAGTTTTTGTATGTCTCTTATATAAAAAATCCCATATCCTAACGTTAAATAGTTGTTTTATTGAAACAAGAAATTCATATTTTTGTTTACAAAATTTTAGTTATTGAAACCCTAGAGTATAGGGTTTCGTATATCAATCAATTTATCTAAGTGAAGTCGTGTCAGATTGGTATCAAATCCTAATTCTTGCTACGTAGATAGTGGAGTGATGCTTCTAAGAGGCCAATGAGGTAGCAATAGTATAATTTAAATCGTTAAAATCTATCGTAGGGAAGATCGAGACGAAAGACGTTCAAAGACAGATGAGCGACAAAATGAAGCGTATGAATGACGAACTCCGGAACACGAGCAACGCATTAGGTCAATAGGTAAGTCAGATTATCAAGATGAAACAAGCGATTCAGATATTGACAACCATGATATTTTATGCTCGAGATCTCAGTAAGCAGTCAGAGTCCCTAAAAATTGAATACGACTATGATGAATATTTGTTTGCTCCAATGAGTGAGTATGGCAGGGGACGCTTGCCTCAACATAATCGATGCGACTTGACCTTCGAACATCATCTAAATCACGATTGCAATCAGAATACCAAAAACCTATTGGAATTAGGGTTGTGACTAGAGACTCTATATTTCTATGGCAACCTTCATCCGAAAGTGTTTTTACCATTTAATTATACACAAAATCATCGAGAGGTATTCTATGATAATGATGTATCTGAAACTGCATTTTGATTGGTATTCGAGAATTCAGTTTATGATAAATATGATGATTATGAGAATGATTACCAACTAGCAAAATAATCGGCGACGAATTGGTCTTCGTCGTCAACATTAAAAGGTAATATTACTAGTCTTTCTAATTTTATTAAGGTTTTATCCTATCTTAAGAAGGGAAAACAATCTAGCACTAATTTGAACAATATTGAAGAGGTTCTAGGTTTAAAATAAAAAATAAAGTATATTTTCTTAAAGCAGGTTTCGAAAACTCACACCCATCTGATTTCATTAGAGTCCTTGAGGAAATTTGATCTAAGGAGTGAGAAGAATAAAAACGAGTAGTTTTATAAAATTTTATAGTTTTGCAGGAGACTTAATTCCTAACCTACACATGTGTTCAAAGTTATTAAACAACAAGTCTTCATTTAAAGCCAGGAAAGTTGAATCATTATAGGATACACTATACAATTCAAAAGATTGCACATAAGAGAATTCATTCAGCAAATAAAAATTAGAGAATGTTCGGTAAGGAAAACTCTACAGATGTGAGAATTTTAAAACAAATGCACGTAATATTTGTATGTGAAAGTAGGTCACATAAGAGCACAATCATATCTTTAATAAAAATATTTTATGAGCCATAATTTGGTCGAATTTTGTTGGACGGGTGTAATATTAATAAGCTGACCTCAAATGGATGAGGCATCAAATCGTTTTAGTTAATCAAGAACCAATAGTAAGATGAGAAGAATTCAAGATGTGAGATAAGCTAATATGAATAATTATAATCACAACTTAAGAACATTCTTCATAAGTAATATTTAGGCAATTGTCATCAACAATGAGTAAAACTTCTTCGGTGGTAGCAATATCTAAAGTATTGCCTTCTTCTTCTTTTTTAGACTATTTAATGATCTTTTTATTTTTTTTACCCTTGATCACGATTAGCATTGTGACCATCGTTTTTAGCATTAAGATCAAGTGATTTTTTTCTTGGCTTTGATTCAGATCTACCCCTAAACTTGTACTTGTCTTGATATGATAAATCTTTGACTTTGTTTCCTTCCCAAATATTAACAAAGTTGGTATCTTGATGAGACAAAGAGAGGAGGTCCTTGTGGAAAAAAGAGAAACAAAGAAAACGGCTAGGGTTCTATTACAATTTAGAAATATTAAATTATATATAGTTTAAGCCACCATTTATAGAAGAATAATATAGGTTGATGGGCCTAATATCTCTAATGAACTTAATAACTCTAACACACTCCATCAAACTCACAATGCAATTGTATTACGAGTTTGTTACATATAAAAAACAAACCCAAATACCAATAATAATCCAAAAACTATAAACCCAATTGAAATACTAAATCCAAGTTAAAGTCTAAATCCAACTCCAAATCCAAAACCAAAATCGAATCCAAATTTAAAAACCAAACGCCAAAACCAAAACCAAAACCAAATATCAAACGCCAATCACTAATCACCAATCTTCAATCGTCAATCACCAATCCTCACACGAAATCCAAACATAAAACGGTCAAACCATAATCGAAAGTAAAAAACAAAATCAAATCACCCAGAAAAAAATTGAAATGCCAAAAAATCCAAACACCAAACACCAAAAACTAATCGTCAATCGCGAATCACCAATTCTCAATCGCCAAACTCCAGTCGCAAAATTCCAAACGGCAAACAATTATTATTGTTTATTGTCATCAATATTTTTTATTCAGAAATAAATATTTAAACATTGTTTATTAATAAACAATTATTGTGAAAAACGCAAACTAACTACTGGAAATATTTATATATCGCATATTCATATATGTTATAAATTACTGTGCAATATCTCATGAATGACTCGAGCACAAATAAAGAACAAAACACGAATAAAGGATAAAAAGAAAAGAACACAGGATTTAACGTGGTTCGATAATTGTCTACATCCACGGGCGACGCCAGATAAAAGTGTTTCACTATGATTGAAAATGGTTACAGATTTAAGATTATATTTTGTGTAGTCCTAATAGTCTATTTATAGGGAATAAATAAACTTACTTGATAATTGGCCTAATGGGCTCATATACACAAAACTATAGGAGGAACTATCCATTACACTATCAAGGCATTATTCGACTCATTTTCAACAAATCTTCCCCTTGAGGTGAATATCAAATCTTCATTATCAACACATAAACTTCTCTTCTTTTGAATCACCAAATGTCCCTAAGGTATTCATTCTACACTACGAACACCAATCCGGTTTAGGCACTCCATAAATTTTCGAACTGATTCTGCCTTTGTCATTATATTTGCTGGATTATCATGTGTAGACACTTTCCTCACATGAACAATTCCATTTGATATTATATCACAAACAAGATGATACTTGACATTTATGTGCTTCGTACGCTCATGGTACATTTGGTTCCCTATAAGGTGTATGGCGCTTTGACTGTCACAAAACACTTTTTTAGTAGTCATATCTAAGTCCAAATCTTCCACCAAACCTTGCAACCATATTTATTCTTTAACTCCTCATGTTACCGTCATGTACTCTGCCTCCCTGGTAGACAAAGTTACAGTAGCTTGCAACTGTGCTTTCCAACTGATCGCACTCCCAGCTAAAGTAAATACATATCCTATCAGAGATCACTTTTTATTCATATCACTAGCAAAATCAGAATCAACAAAACCAACCACTGATCCTGCAATATCATTCAAGCATCCACTAATATCGGTCTTGTAAAAAGTTAAGCCAACGCTTGCAGTATTTTTCAGATATCAAAGTATCTATTTCACTACCTGCCGATCTTCTTTCCCGTGATATCCCATATACCTGTTAACTACACTAACCTCATGAAATATCAGGACGTATGCCTACCATATCATACATGGTACTACCACCTGCACTTAAATATGGAAGCTTCGACATTTGTTCCAACTCAGCGACGTCCTTGGCCGCTCCTACTGCAGACAACTTCAAATGAGTACCAAACGGGATGTTAACTGCCTTAGAGTCAAACATGTTAAATTAATGTAGCTTCGTTGAGACAAGTGTAATGAGCCTACACTTTTGTTCTTGATTATCTTCCTGCCAAGAATCTTCTTTGCTCTACCCAGATCTTTCATCTCAAACTCGACACTAAGCTGTTTTTTTATCTGCACAATGTGTAACATAGTAAGAGAAGCAATAAGCATCTCATCTACATACAACAATAAGTCAACATAAGAATCATCTAACATCTTTTGATGATACACACTATTGTCATATGGACTCCTCGTGAACCCTTTTGACACCATGAATGTATCAAAACGTTTGTATTATTGCCTAGGTGACTGTTTGAAACCATATAACGACTTTCTCAACAGATAAACATTATTCTCCATATTAGGTTTGATAAATCCCTATTATTGTCTCATGTAGGTTTCTTGCATTTGAGTAAAACCCTTAGTGACTAATCTTGCCTTGAATCGATAAGCCTCAACCCTTGCATTACCTTCGTTTTTCTTGAACACCCATTTGTTGCCTACTACTTTCTATCATTTAGGAAGATATTCAATATCTTCCCCCATAGCACCAATCCATTGATTTGCCTCTGAACTCGCTATAGCCTCCTTATAGCTACTAGGTTCCTGCATCTCAACTTCTTCTACAACTAACAGAGCATATGCAACTAGATCCACATACCTTTTTGGAAGTCTAATATCTCTTCTTTCTCTGCCCAATTATATGCTATAAGGTTGTTGTTCTGGTTCAAATGCATCATCGTCACTATCATTTGATGATGATGCTTCACTTCCTGATTCTGGATCCACCTTAGAACCACTCGAATTATTAGACCTGCTAAGAACTGATTCTAGTTCAAGCTCACCTGTTTACTCACAATTGATCCTGATTGGACCATTTCTCCTACTTTCTCCTGACTGTCTATCGAACCAAACTTGTTAAAAATCACGTCCCTACTGGTGAGAAAATTTGGAGACTTTGGAGAGGTACACCATAACATACATCTCTTCACTCCAGTAGCATATCCTAAAATATGCACCTCTTTTCCCTCGGTTCAAGCTTACCATCTCTCACATGAGCATACACAGAACAACCCAACACTCTTACATGTTTGTAATCGGCCGATGATCCAGACCAAACCTCAAAAGGATTTTTACAATCAATAGCCGTTGGTGGAGACCGATTCACCAAGTAACACGTTATATTGATAGCTTCAGCCCAAAAATCATTTCCCACACTAGAATGTGAGAGCATGCTTCGTGCCTTGTCACAAGCGTTGTGTTCATTCTTTCGGTGACCCCGTTCTATTATGGTGTTCTAGAAAAAGTGCGATAGCGCACTATTCCCTCAGCTTCACAAAACTCGTTGAACTTACGAGTGCAATATTCTAACCCATTATATTTCCTAAGAAGTTTGATTTTTCTTCATGTTTTCTTCTCAATCATCGTCTTCCATTTGATAAAGGTTGAATATTGCCTTATCTTTCTCTTTCAGAATGATCATCGATCCAACTCATATAGTATATGGCTCCGTTCTTTGATGGAATTCTATTTGGGCCCTAAAGATATGAGTGAATGTAGTCCACTGTCCTTTTAATTCTTTCTTACAACCGATTTAATGAATTTGACTCTAGTTTGTTAACCAAACACCAGTCCTCACAAGATGTCAATGATTCTACTTTAAACCTTTTCAACAAATCTCTCTTCCCTAAAACAGCTAATCCTCTATCACTCATGTGACTAAGATACCAATGCTACAACTTATTTTGATCTTTGCTACTTTGGAAATTACTCCTTGATGATGCTACTACATCATCACCCATAAGAAAACTCCCCTGGAGAATGTAAAGCCCCTTCTGCAAACTGAGTTTCACACATACCATTGAGTCTTTTTTCACTTTGATTAAACCATATTATGCACGATACTTGTAACCTCGAGAGTCTAGTATCCCAAGAGAAATCAGTTTTCTCTTAAAACTACAAACATGCCAGCCCGTCACGAATCTAACCATCCCATCAAACATTCTGATTTTGACGTTACCACCAACAAGTAATGAATGATTGTTCCCTAAATAGACATTCCATTGCATTGACTTAAAAGTATCGAACCACTGCTTGAACTGACACATATGATATTAGCGCCAATATCGAGTACCCAAGAGTTTTGCCCACAGTCTGAACTCATTGACAATATATCTCATGTACCACTGTTTTCACTGTCATCAAAATCGTTCACACCTTCAGCAATGTTTGCTGTATTTTTCTTTTGATTTCCCTTCTTGACATTCAGTTTTGGAAAATCTCTTCTATAGTGACCCTCATCACTGTATAAATAAAAGTTTGAGTTCTTTACCTTTACTTTGGACCTCCAGTTCTTCCTTCTTAAAGAACTCGCTTTGCCTCTAGATCTTCCCCTAATCCTAGGACATTCCCCTTTAGCCTGATTGTCTGGCTGCAACTGTCTCAACTCCTTTGATTTTAGAGCCCCTTTGACATCTACTAGAGATAACTTATCATTACCATACACTATGATATCTATGAAGTTTTCATAGAGAGTTGCTAACGATCTCAAGACAAACAAATCTTGATCCTCATCCTCAATGTTGATATCAATGTTCGCCAAGTCCATTATAATTGATTTAAAATTATCTAAGTGCTCACTGATGGACATAGCTTCTTTCAATCTAAAATCATACAAGCGCTTTTTCAAGTATAACTGGTTCTCCACTGATTTATCTGAATAAAGTTCTCCCAACTTATCCCATGCGCAAGAAACAGTCTTCTCATCACTAATTCTGCGATTTTTTTTTATTTCACACTATTAAAATCTAGCACAAAGATCTTTCTTAAAGATCTTGATTTTCTTCTTCTTTCATCTCTTCTCGTAACTTATTTTCCACAGCCTTCCAGAGCCATTGTAGTACCAATGAATATTTCAGTTTAATCTTGCATAATGCAAAGCTATATCCCCTATCAATATTTCAATCTTGTAATTTGTTGGTGTAGAAGACATTGTGAAACTCTAATTGCAAAACCTAATTTTACAACCAAAGCTCTAATACCAATTTTGTTATAAATCACTATGCAATTTATCACAAATGACTCAAGCACAAAACACAAATAAAGAACAACACATGAATAAAGGACAAAAAATAAAAGAACACAAGATTTAACGTGGTTTAACAATTGTCTACGTCCACGGGTGCCGCCAGAGAAAAGTGTTTTACTATGATAGAAAAGGGTTACAGATTTCATATTATTTTTTGTGTAGTCCTAGTAGTCTATTAAGAGAGAATAAATAGAACTTCCTAGATAATTGGCCTAATGGGATCATATACACAAAACTATATAAAGAACTATCCATTACAACTTGACTATAAATGACACAAAACTGTATCGCCAAAAATGCTACACTATCAAGGCATTGTTCGACTCATTCTCAACAAGTTTTCATATACAAATATAAACAATATGTTTTCCAGCCCGCTTTGGGTCCGCAAGGCTGCATGGTTTTGTCTTTTGTCCATTTTAAAAAGTTTCATACTAGTTGAGATATATTCTACTTATATACTATTGTGTTCACAATATATCTTGTGTTCACACCTCCAACAATCCTCTTCTTAGTTGACTTTTATTGGCTCATTCTATTAATGTCATGTTATGGTTCACTACATGACCCATAAAACTTTATAATGGATCTATTACTCTTATGAGACCATAGTATATGTTCCCTAACATTATTCTAACTAAATCACACCGCAATGATGCATAAAGTCATAGGTACTCCAAACTAAATCATATTAATAATCTATAAAATTTATCATTCACCTTTAATAGGATGATTGATTTATATGTTCAACGGCTAAAATTTTGATCTACATTACAAAAAAAAAAATTATAAATTTTACAAATTAATAAACTAAATTTATAATTTTTATTGAATATGAAAACCTAAAACGATGATTTTAAAACTAAAAAGATAAATGAAAAGAACAAAATAGTTTTTAAAAAAACTATTAAAATATTTGAGCATTTAAGTTATATTATCATCTAATGGTATTAAAATAAATTGAACAATCAAATATCCAATAAGTAATTCTTTTTCGTTCACGCATGTTGATTGGAGATGACCATAGTGCTTGTCCACTTCCGTTCGGGGGCTTAACAAATGTAACGTGTTTTCCTTTATTAGTTATATTTAAGGTCGAGTCGAGAAATTTCCGAAACTAAAGAAAATGGAACGTGTTTACCTTCATTTTGTTTTAGTTCTAAGTTGTTTAGTTTGATAGGTTTTGTTAGTAGATTCATGTATTTTCTTTTTTCGTATAAAAATTAGATACTTGAGCGGTTTGGACACAGTCAAATAAAAATCGATTGATTTTTGCGAGGTCAATTATATAAAATTAGTTGTATTGAAAAACTTATATTATACGGAAAGTATTTTCATAAACTCGACCGACTACAGATGGGTCCGTTGTAAAAGTAAATTTATTCGACTAAGAAGTAATATCATTTTGTAATCCATTAAAAGTAAATGCAGTTCATTATAGCATATTACTTTTAATTAATATACAAAAATATAACTACATAATTATAAATAACAGTTTTAAAGTGATTTTTTTTTAACAAAACTTTTTAAAATATATTTTTAGATGGTAAACTATAAACTTATCCGTGCTATATTATTTGAAATTTTAATGCGTCCTTGTCCTAGTCCAAAATCCTAAAAACCAAACAAAGCACATAAATCTATGTCCTTTAAACAAGAATCAGATATAATATGTTAGTTTTTTATATCGGGATCTTGTAGCCATTAGATGCATACAAGTTACGAATTATGTATATATTTATTGGTTAGTTTATTCAATCGTAGAGGAATTTTTTCTCTTCCAAGAAATCCTATCTTGGAATTCAAGAAACAGTTTCACATAAGTTAATCCATTGTTTTTTGTCATCGATAAGTGAGTAGGTATCCACAACTAATTATAAAGGATACACGTCGAAGCATAGGAGAATTAAGCGGAGCGGAGCAGAACAAAGCCGAGTATGACAACATATAGCAGAGCAAAAGGAAATACTAGAAGAGCAGACAAAGAATTCAATCCAAGCAGGAAAAATATAAGACCGGGCGCGCTTGATCTAAGCCGGGCAGAGCACGATTAGAAATACGCATGCTCGGCCAAAGCGAATACGTTAAAAAGAAGATACGAAGGCTAAGTCGCGCTCATCGTTTAGTCGAGCAGAGCACGATCAGAAGTAAGCATGCCTGACTCGAGTCAGTGGGGAAGTTGGCGCGCAACATCACTCGATCAAGGACGAGTTAGCATCAGACTTAACTGGGCAAACAGGACAGCCCCAACGCTGACCAAGCAGAACGACAAAAGCTGCTATGCACGGCAAGTTATAAAACTAACCACTACGGCAACAAGTATTAATGAAGTCAGCATAGTGGACTGTATCAAAGACCACTAATCAAGGATAAATAGTCAACAGTCAAATATTCAGGGATCGTTGATTAAGGAGAATATATAGTAATCAACTTAATGCGGGTCTCAACCCATTAAATATTTGTAATTAATAAGGGAGTTACAACCAAGAGTAGTATATATAAGGGATAAAATACATTATAAAGGGACATGTTCAGAAATCATCTGGAATTAATAATATTACTATCTTGGTAGTTTGGTGTTTTAGGTTTTCCCCATAACATTTTTGGGGTCGCCTGTGGGAACGATTAAAGCAATTTTTTTCCAATAGTAGTAGCTTGATCCGGGATTGATATTGGACCCAACGAGAGACACATAACCATGGCCAACCCTAACCAATTGACCGATCGTGCTAGAGGGTCAACACTACCGCCCCCACCCAACCAGGGCAACATGGAGCAAGCCTTACAAAGAAACGTTCCAACTCCGGTAGACCCACCAGTGGCACCAACCATCGCAGAATTAGTCACCAACCTGGTCGACCGCCACCTACCATCTAGCCTTCCAGAGAACACAACCGAGGTTCATCGATTGGAGCAACAGATGTTGACAATGCAAGAAACCCAAGGTAAGGCAGATCGCGACTAGAAAGTGAGAGATTTAGAAAACGAGGTGGCCATGGTAGAGCTGTTGGAAGCTGTTAATATACTAACAGCGAAACTGCGTTCGATCGATCACCAACGTCCCCCAAAATCGGTCGTCGAAGTAAGTCGAGCAGCAATACGGGAAGGAGCCTCCAAAACGGACAAGCTCGACGAAGGAATGAGAGACAGCGGTGGGCAAAAATTCCAGAAGCAATCCACGCCCAAGGATGGCAAGAGAGGAGTGAGCGAGCAGTATGATCAGGTATGCCCGACTATGACGGCTTACGTTCTCAAAGAGTCACCGTTTATCAAAAAAATCCTCGCCGCCCAACTCCCAAATAAATTTGACCCATTTCGTTTAGAGGCTTATGATGGATCGGGGGACCCCGAAAGGCATCTAGAGTAATTCAGAAACATAATACTCGCCTTTAATCCAGATGATGCAATCTTGTGTAGGGCTCTTTCCATAACCCTTAAGGGCAACGCGATGGACTGGTTCAGTACCCTCCTTATGGGTGGTAGATGAGATGTGGTGATTCTTGCATAGGCTTGCTACAGCGGCAAATTGTTCCATAGGAAGACGAATATTAGATAACCTCCATGCCATTATGCAAGTAAGGAGAGAGTACCAGGCGTTCAGATTCAGTTGGCTAGGACAAAGTTTTATCAAGTGGAAGTACCTGACAATTTCTGGGTCTAATGGGAACCGAAGTCCCCAGTTCAGCAGCTCTGTAAAAATGACCACCTCGTTGAGCTTACAGTCCATCGGAGTCTCAGGTGTGACTTGTATCCTCATCTTTACTGATTCTGGAACCCCCACTTTGTCCGGATCCGGCCTAATCCAGCAGTGTGGGTATAGACATAATTAATGTTCTGCATAGCCAGCAAGTATTTAACATTAACTTTTTTAAAGCAAGGCCCTACCTTGCCCTCCAAACACTCCGGGAGATCCGCGTGAGCCACACCAACTTTAACCTTGCCTTTACCCTTCCTATCAGAGGTGACGTCCCCAGTTTGACGTGAGGCCTCGGTTTCAAAGGGGGGCTATTCAGTGTTGTTTTCTATCACTTTTTCCATCACTGTGGAAGGTTTATCAGTTGTTGTGGATGGAAAGGTGTTAGCTTATGGTTCTACGGAATGTCCGTATGAATGAGCACCAGTTGTTTCCAAAGGCATGGTGTCCGGTTAAGGCTCGGTTCCGGAGGATTTCGCTTGAGAGGTTACTTCGAATGCCTCAGATCTGGAGGGGTTGTCTTGTGGGGCTCTTATAGAGACCTTCGATACGGAGGATTTATCCTTAGATGTTCCGGAGGATTTTGCTTGAGAGGCTACTTTGGATGCCTCAGATCTGGAGGGGTTGTCTTGTGGGGCTCTTATAGACATCTTCGATCCGAAGGATTGATCCTTAGATGTTGCTTTAGAACCCTCCAATTTGGATTGTTTTGACAGTGAGGCAGTTGCTTGGGCCTTCACCAAACGAGGTTTCTGGCGTGGAGTTGATTTTTTTGGAGATTTTTCAATATCTGAGCCTATGGCTATGAAATGGGAGGGTTTTCTAACACTCGATACTGCATTTTCTTTGGTAGTGGAGGGTTGGGACTCCTGAACAGAAAAGCCTAATGAGATTGGTGAAAAGCTTGGTTTGAACAGCCGTTTGGGTTTTGGATTTCTGGTGGAAGATGATCCTTGGTCAGCTCATTGGGATGGTTTATCAGACTTTTCGCTTGGGGAGACCGGAAGACCAGCAGCGATCCGCTTCTCTCTTTCGACTTTCCTTGTTTTCTCTAACTCAGACAGGTTCAACCAGCCGTCTTTGACAAGAGTGTTTCTAGCCTTGAACATAAAACTATCTAAGAACAAGTTTGAAAGAAATGGAGGAAAGCTCTGTAGAAGGTTTTTGAGTGATGAAGATAATGAAACAGTGAAAAATGGTTTATATATTAGTAGGAAAAGGTAACTAATACATAGGAGAAGTTAGAAAGTTTTTGCAATGATTAGAGACGATGCAAACATGGGGAAAAATTAAATGCATAGGTTACTTTTTATGTTTAGTGGGAGCGCCAATCTAGGTAAAACATAGCTGGTAGGTCGAATCAGATTGTGACACATGTCCCACGATCCAAAGAAAGACTCTTAGAATTCTGAGGAAAGTCAATTCGGACAAATTTCAAGCTAGATGTATGAGTGGATCGGAGAAAGTCGTCACTGAATAAGCAAATTTTTTAGTCCTGCTAAAGATTTTTTACAATGCCTAAAAAAGGCTACTGATGAGTCCGGATAACTTAATCACTGCCTATTGAGATTTCCGGACAATGTAAATTTGGACATAAACTTACCACTGAACTATTCGGACAGGACAAAAGTAAAAAATGACTAAACACCTTCTGACTAAGCTATGTGCTAATCAACTTAATAAGTAAATGGGTCCTTAAACTTGACACGGTTCCATAATTTGACCCGAAATCCCATGGGTCTATAATTAAGGGTCAAATACCCTAACTAATTTCATTAATGAGGGTAATGAACATTTAATACAACCAGGCACCTCAACTCTCTCACTACTTCACACTAAAACATTTAATACTGTCTAAACTTTCCAAAACACTTGAAAAAATTACCCTTAGCTCAAAGTAAACTTCACTAATATTAAATACCTCATTTTACTGATATCAGCTGCAAAATCATAATCAACAGAAGCAACCATTGATCGTGTCATATCATTCAGCGGTCCATCAATATTGGTCTTGTTGAAAATCAAGCCAACATTTGAAGTATTCTTAAGATACCAAAGTATTTATTTCACTTCCTTTAAATGTTCTTTTTTCAGGGTATCCTATGTACATGACAACCAGACGAACGTCATGTAAAATATTAGGATGTGTGCACACCATAGCATGCATGATGCTACCAACTGAACTTGAGTATGGAACCTTTGATATTTGTTCCAACTCAGTATCGTCCTTAGTTGATCTTGTTGTAGACAATTTGAAAGAAGTGGCCAATGGGATGGTAATTGACTTACATCAAACATGTTGAATCGTTCTAGAAATTTCTAACGTAACTTCGCTAAGAGAAGCGTCATGATCTTACACCTCTATTTTTTGATAATCTTCATCCCAAGAATCTTCTCTGCCTTACTCAGATTGTTTATCTCGAACTTAATACTAAGTTTTTTTATTTATCTTAACAATGTGTGACATGCTACAAGAAACAATGAGTATCATCCACATATAATAACAAGTAAACATAAAAATCATCTCATACATTTTGATGATATACACAGTTGTTATATGTAGTCTTTGTGAACCCTGTTGGCCCCACAAATGTACCAAATTATTTGCACCATTTCTTAGGTGACTATTTCAAACCACACAGTGATTTATTCAGAAGACAAACTTTATCCTCCATTTTAGGTTTGATGAACAACTCTAGTTATCTCATGTAGATTAATGTCTCCTTCACCATTTAGAAATGCAATATCCACATCCAACTACGCAAGCTCTAAGTGCTGCCTAACAATTATGGCTAAAAAACTCGAATAAAATTGTATTTCACCCTTTAAGTAAAACTCTTAGTGCATAGTCTTGTCTTGAACAAAGGTGCCTCAACCCATGTAGGAAGGAAAGTAACAAACCTACTAACTTCTTTCCTTTATGAAAATTAAGAAGCTTTCATTCTTATTATTAGGAAGAGATTTAATCTATTTTCCCATAGCATCGATCCATTGATCTGGTTCTGAACTCCTAGTAGCTTCCTTATAACTACTAGCCTACTAGGTTTCTACATGTCAACTTATTTTGTAACTCATAAGCATATGAAATTAAGTTTGCATACCTTTTTGGTGGTATAATCGTTTTTTTTTGTATGCCCAGTGATATGCTATAAGGCTTTGTTCTGGTTTGGGCGCATCATTATCACTTTCATCTGATGTTGAAATTTCACCTCTGGATCTTGGATCCATTTTATAACCATTCAAATGATTGGACCTATTAGGAATCGATTATACTTCAAGTTCCACCTGTTTACTCATAACTGATCATGATTCAAACATTTCCCACATCCTTCTAAGTTTCTAGCAAAGTAGACTCATTATAATCTATGTACTTACTGATGAGAAAGCCTGGAGACTTTAGAGTGCCACACCATAAATTTTATCATTTCATTAAAGTAGCATATCCTAGAAATGTGGACCTCTTTTACCTCAGATTAAGTTTACCATCTCTCACGTGAGTATACGCAAGAGAATCGAACACCCTCGATTGTTCATAATCACCTGATGATCGAGACCAAACATCACAAGCATTCTTACAATCAATAGTCACCAAGTAACACATTGTATTAATAGCTTCGACCGAAAAATATATTTTTTCATATTAGAGGCGAAAGCATACTTTATGTTTTGCCACAAAGTGTTATGTTTATTATTTTTACGACCTTATTTTGTTGGGTTTTCTTGAACATGCGCGACGACACACTCTTCCCTCATCATCGCATAACTCATTAAACTCACGATTACAAAATTCTAGCTTATTATATGTCATTAGACCAATCTGAAAGAAGAAGAATCAACTATGTACTACATGGTTTAGTTCAATGAGTTTAAATTTTAAACACAGGACGCGCATGCATTAAGTAATTAACATCAGGCTACTCATCTTTGAGTGCATGAACAAATAGCGCCTTGAAATGTTTTCTTTGGCTGAAGTTCGTTAATCAATAGGTGTAAATTCCTCCATGCAAGTTCGTAAAACTGAAATAATTTGGTTATTCGCTTCATTTAATTGTCATGCTTATAAATATATTAACGTTTTCAGATAGATGTTTAGTCATTATAACATTATTTGAAATGACTACAGGTTTACTCAACCACACATTCAAAAAATCAAGTCTTTCACGTACACAATCAGCCGAACCCTGAAGAAAAATATTTTGTATTCCCTTTATGGAATAACAGTGTTAGTCCTCCCTACATATTTTAAAGAACTATGGGAATAATTTATTATATTTGAAAGAAATCCAAATAAAATTCAAAACTTTTGTATAATATCCTAAAACCATAAGAATCTTCAAATAATTTGAAGTAACATGAAGTTCTTTCCAACCATCTTAACCACTAAATAAAGATTCTTTAATTTGGTGCAACGTTCGAATAACTCTCGCATCCTACCACTTGTTTGTGTACTATTTTCCTTATGAAAATAATAAGGTCACCACGAATATGAAGTTGTCTCTAAGATTAGTTTGTTTAGAGAGGTAAATCACATCAACCAATATATATTAAAGACTTTTTGGAATCTAGCTGAAGGTCGCTCTAATTTTCACATTTTTTCTGTTGACACTTTCTCATTCGATCCTTAAAACTATCTATTTTTACAATTTCTATTTCCATTTCAATATCTTCGTGTAACGATTTCCTTAAAACAATTTTATTTTCTTAAAGATATAAGTCTCAAACAGGTTAGCCTTTTATTTTATTTATAAATATGAGCATATGCTCTATGTAATTCGTACACTTTTTGATAATATAAAATCCTAGCTGTTTTCTTTTTTATTTGTTTTGTTCTTTTTTTTGACATGGTATCAGAATCTAGAGTAATTTAACCGGGAAAGTGTAGCGATCCCTCCTATTTCTGCAAAGTATTCAATCTTGGCTCGATGTTTGGATTGCATATTAGTATATAATTTTGTATTGGTATTGGTATTCGATTTTGTCTTGGAAGTTCGATTTGGTGTTTGGATTTGTTTTCTGCTAGGTACTTGATTTTGATTCTTTGTTTGGATTTTTCAATTTTGTATTAGTATTGGTATTCAATTTCGTCTTGGTACTTCGGTTCGTTTGTTTGCCTTTTCTTTTTGCTAGGTATTCGATTTTGATTCGCTGTTTGGATTGGTTTTTGTTGTGTTTTAGCTACTAGTTGTTTTTCTTTTCATGTCGTGCTTCAGGGTATTGCCTTGTTTATCTTAATGTGCTTCTGTCACTAGTTGTTCTTCTTATTGGTTGTTTATGTTGTTGTGCTTCAGCTGCTGGCTGTTCTTCTTGTTTTCACCCTTTTACGCGACGCGTGATTGTGATTGTTCTTCTTGTTTATTTTGGTTGTGTTTTTTATTGTCTTCAAATCCGTTATTCTGTTTTTGGAGTGGATTTGTTTGGAAATTTTGATACGCTTTTCTCCATAAGATATAAAGTTTTTGATTTTCAGATCTGTTGTGTGCAGCCACAATCAAACGTTCCAATCCAAAGATGAACTGTGTCCGTTTTTACTGAATTATGGAGAATGTATTCCGGACATCCAATCCTTCAATCTTAGTGGTTGAATTTTTATTTGGTACTATGGTTCAGAATAAATTACTGATGGCCTAGTGTAGTGCGTTTTGTTGGTAAAATATGTTTGATTTTAAATAGAAATTCATATTTGGATTTGATTGAGTATTTGATTTGATTTTTCTAGACCACTGGGATTTTGAATTTGGACTTGGTTTGATTTTGGATTTCAGGACTAATTAAGATTTTTATTTGATTTTCCGATTTGGATTCGGTATCTCTTGATTGTTTGATTTTGTTCGAATAGATTTTATAGAACTTATTATGAATATGATAGGAAAATATGATTTTATACAGTCTAATAGTACCCAACTGAATGAGAAGAACTGTGTTATGTCTATATATGCGTACCATTCAGATATGTCCTTGTCTTCCATTTCAAAAATTGATTCAACATTGCGTATATTTATATTCAGGGGTGTTTCATCATATGTGACCTCACATATCAAACTTTATTTCGTTATTCATATTTCACCCATATCTCTTTTGTTTCCTAGTGCTATAAAAATTTAATTGAGGGTATTGGCTTTATTTGTACCCCTCATATATCGCTATATGATATTTACTATGTTCTCACCCTTGCTTTGAATCTTATTTGAGTTAGTCAATTGTGTAAATCTGGTTATTGGGACTTGTGTTATACAAAATCAACATACTCATAAAGTGATTGGGACATGTCTTAAAATAGGTGAACTCTATGTTCTAGAAAAAGTCAAAGTAACGGATGTGGATATATATGGTGTTGATAGTGAAAAAACATACTCGACTGATATTCCTGCCTCTAGTGTTGGTCTTCGTGTCATTTGAATCCTTAATCGTCTGAGTTTTATCTTTGGCATTCTCTTCTGGGACATATATCTGCATCGCATTTGAAATTTTTAGTCTCTATAAGTTCTTTAGGTCAGTTAAATAGTTGTAATATCTCAGATTGTAGTGGTTGTAAACTGACAAACTTTTTGACGTTACCGTTTAGTGAAAGTGTCACGTCTTTTATTACTCTATTGAATATTATTCACATGGATATCCGAGGTCCATCTCTTGTCTCCACAAATGGTGGTTTGTCATATTATGTATCGTTTATTGATGATTATACTCGATATACATGGATTCATCTCATTACACAAAAGTTAGATTTTCATGGAGTTTATAGAGAATTTAGAGCATTGGTTATGACCCAATGTTATGTTATGATAAAATGCTTCAGGTGTGACTTAGAGGGTGAATATACCTCCAATGATTCCAAAAGTTTACTTGTATCTGATAAAAATATACATAAATCATCTTGCACTGACACCACTTAGCAAAATGGTGTTGCAGAAAGAAAACATCATCACCTTGTTGAGACTGCTCGTTCTTCTCTTTTATCATCTGAAGTTCCCACTATTTTTTTTGGGAGAATCAATTTGGACTATTTTTATGTGATCAATAAAATTCCGACTACTCATAATACAGGAATGTCTCCATTTCAGAAGTTATACAGACCACTTCTAGATTTTTCTTTCTTACGAATGTTTGAATGTATATGTTTTATCCTTCGTCCTCATATTGAACGCAACAATTGTGTCCTAAAACACCTTTATTTATTTTTCTAGGTTACAGTGTTACACATAAATACTATCGTATGATCCCACTAGTCAGAAGGAATATGTATTTCGTCATGTCACATTTCTTAAGCATATCTCATTTTATTCAATTCCGAAAAAATCACATGATGTAACAAAGACATACCTTCAGGGTATTGATCCTTTTGAAACTGATAGTGATACATCTTATGTCATTGATATTCCAGCTGAGGAGACATCTACAGTAGTTTATACTACTTATGCTCCACCAATGCTTGAGTCAGCTTCATCAATTCATTAGCCAGCTTCATTCTTTGATAGAACAAAAATCCTCCACCTCTTAGGAGATCCACTCGTATAAGTAATTTTACTAAACTACCATATTTTGCGTAATCTTCTTACTCATATCTTTTTGCTTGTTTCATAGCAAATATACATGATTTGTATGAACCTCAGTCGTTTAAAGAAGTTGTTTGTTATCCTCGTTAGCAAAATGTTATGGTTAGTGTTCTTTATCATACTCATACATGGGATATACTTAAACCTCCATCTGGTAAGTATATAATCGATTCTCGTTGGGTTTTCATAATTAAAACAAAGTCTTATGGTTTTGTTGAAAAATATAAGGCTCGTCTTGTAGCAAAAGGGCATTCATAGAAGTATGGTATGGATTATGATGAGACATTTTCCCTAGTGGAAACAATGATGACAGTTCATACTCTTATTGTAATTCTATTCGTTCATGAGGAGGTTTACATGAATCCTCCTCCAAGTGTTGCTCACCAACCAGGTGAATTTTTTCAACTTAGGATACCTTTATATGGTCTCAAACAAAATTTTCCTACTTGGTTTAAAAATTATCTATGGTTATTACTTCATTTGGTTTCCTTGCTAGTAATCATGATTCGGCCTTATTTATCAGATGTACGTGTGCATGACGAATTATTTTTTCCATATATGTAGATGATATGATCATTATAGGTGATGGGATTGATGACATTGAGGCACTAAAACGTGATTTGGCTCAGAGTGGAAGGACTTGGGACTATTACATTATTTTCTAGGTATTAAGGTGGCTCACTCTCCAAAATGTTATATTCTATCTTAGACAAAAATATATATGATTTATTCGAGCTAGTGAGACTTTCGGATAACAGGAGTGTAAATACCCCTCTTGAAACCAATACTCTATACTCTTGGATTGATGGTGTTCCTTTTTCAGACCCAAATTTATATCAAACTCTTGTAGGGATCTTGGTCTATCTTACAGTTACTCGGCAAGATATAGCTTATGTTGTTCATGTGGTTAGTCTGTTTTTTACTGCTCCTACATCTGTCCATTTGGGAGCTGTTTTTTTTAATATTGAGATATCTTTGTGGCACTCATTTCCAAAGCATTTTCTTTCCTTTGACCTCTTCACTTGAACTGCGTGTCTATAGCGATGCTGATTGGGATAGTGATCCTCATGACAAAAACTCTACTACTAGTTTATGTATTTTATTTGGAGATTTATTAATCTAATGGAAAAGCAATAAACAAGAGGTTGTCTCTAATCGTCTATTGAAGTTGAGTATCGTGATATGGTTGTGACCACATATGATATTGTTTGGTTACTAATGGTTTTGTGCATGTACATTGTGATAACAAAAGCACCATACAAATAACAAAGAATTATGTTTTCAATTAGAAGACGAAGCACGTTGAAATAGATTGTCACCTCATGCTACATCATCTTCAGATCGGCACTATCTCGCTTTCATATGTTCCATCAGCTTTGCAGTATGTTGATATTTTCACGAAGGCTCAGTCAACAGCCAGTTTTGTTTTCTTTCTGAAAAAATCTCAATGTTTATTCATGTTGCATTGTGAGTTTGAGAGATTGCGTTAAAGATATTAGGCCCAAGCTCGTTATCTATTTATTATATATATATGAGCATATGCTCTATATAATTTGTAAACTTTCTAATAATACAAAATCCTAGTCGTTTTCTTCTTTTTTGTTTTGTTATTTTGTTAACAGATTTTGTACATTTTCCTTAATTTGAGCATTATGTTTACAGTTCCACTTTCACTCCTATTGCTTTCAGTTTCCCTATTTAATTTTGTGATTGAATCATCTTTAAAGTTCAATGAAATTGGTTCAGGTAACAATTTCCAGACTTCTGTAAGTTGTAAAATTATTGTTTGTTTTGTATTTTAGGTTGTGTGAATTGATGCACATCCGTGTGGTTTGGTCTGCATCTTAGTTTGTTTTGGATTTTTTATGTTAAAAAAGAGTATGTTTTATTTTTATTATTACTTTTCATGTTTTTGTAGTTTTTTTTCTTAATAGTATTTTGGTTAATAAATTATTTGGTTCCATTATTCTCTTCTATTCTTTTGAACATACATTTATGAAATAATGTCAGAGAGGAGTTGTATTTTATCATTAAAATATATATAGTGATTGAAAAGTTTTGTTGGTAATTTGATTAAAATTTTGTTTAAACCGTGTTTTTTAAGGTAACTTGTGGCATGTTCTTAAATTTATTGATTGGTGAAGAGTTACATGTAACACATATTTATATATAAACATGAAATAATTTTCTCAACATCAAATTAATAGTAAAAAAACTAATAATTATTTTTACTTACACTAGAAAGTTAATGCTTATAAAACGATCTTATCAATCATGATTCTAATACAAGTGATAAGGATATGATTTATCAGATCCGCTAGTCGAACCGGTTAAATATTGGACTGATATTTATTCTGTAATAAAAACCTAACAAATGTATAATATTGATAGTATTGTATGTAATAAGAAATAAATATATTTATTATTAGTGAATTGATAGGATTAGATAGAAAAATAAGTAATCATGTAAGGGTCCACCACCATTTCTATACAAGGCAATGCATATTTTCTTGGAAATGAGGAATTATTATTACCTTTTTACTACGTTTGACAACTTCTCACTATATAATTTTCGTTTCAGCTCGTCTCTTTAGAATATACATGAATATCCATAAAATATTTGAGACATTTTTTTCCTTCGATATTTCTGTAGTCATTAGTGACGACCACAGTGGGAGCTTAGAATGGTACCCTGATACAAATATAAAAAACAATAAGCATGCTAGACTCATCTTCGGATTCTTACGAAAAATGAATAGTGAGATACACATGGGTCATATAATAGAGACATAATTAATAACGATTAGAAAGGGTTCCGATGAATTGTTGTGGACACTCAGATGCAACACCAGTACAAAGATCAACAATATCAATTGACCATAGAAGAACATCAGGATCGATTGTGGAGTCAAATTGATACATTAAATGCACATAAGCAAACTATGATAACATGACCAAGAAATGTCTGATCATAAATTTAAAATGTTACAATAGGAGAAGAGGTGTCTGAGGGTGATGAAGTTTTTTTATTCCCTACAAAATCAATAGAAGTACTGAAGATTTTTTTTTTAAAATCAAACAAAAACCATCATTTCTTGATAAATGGAATAAAAACTAGATATCGTTATATTCCTTTGAAATCTAGTGATTATTTTGTGTTTAATTCATATGAGAATGAAAAAGTATGGTGACAAGAATTATTCACATAGAAATTTGAGTCGATATTGAGGTTCAAAATGGTACTGAGGATAAAAAAAATGACATGAATCTTCAGATAAGCACGAACCTTCTACGGTTAAGGATAGGTTTCTTGCATGAGGTAAGGTTGAACCAAAACAAACTAAAGTTTAGGTTCGAAAAATTCATTCTCCATTGCAAGGAGGTTTTAGAAATCTAAATTTTGACTACCAAGTAAATAGACAGTCTGAAAATCCATCAGAGCATGGTCTTTATGTAAGGAATAACAATGACCATTAGTCTAGGCAAGAACACAACTAGAGGAAATCTCCATTATTGGTATAAATTATTTCCGAACATCTACCAAAACGGTTTCATATAACTAAAGTAGAGAAGTTTGATAGGTACATGGATCTAAATAATCATCTTGATCAAGTTAAAAATATTTTGATGAATCATGGCGATGAAAATAAATTGTTGTATCATGCTTTCTCCCAAACCTTCATGGGCAATGCTTTGAAGATGCACAACCGGCTTTCTCGGGGCTCTATCTAGAATTTTGACATATTTTGGACAATGTTTAGACAATAATTTGGAGGAAGTAAAGAGATGTGGGGGAATAAGGATAAAATAATCAATTACAGACAGATGATCGGAGCGATTTTGAAAGATAATACCAACGGCTTCGTTCTTAGGAAAAATAGTATGGATGATATTTATGAGAAATTCATTATTTTTTGTTTTAGATAAGGGCTTCTCCCCAGAAATTTAGTTGAGGACGTGACTAGAAAAAAAATATGACTTTTGGTGCTTAGCTAGCTCTAGTTAAGAAGTAGATCAAAATATAAGAATCTAAAAGATGAAAACTAATTCCCATATAAAGATATATTTTATGAGTCCCTTGTTCTGGCTTATCAACAACAAGTTTCCAACCCCATGTTGTGACCGTTTTACGTCAGAGAGGCACAAATCAAACATTTCCTCGACAAATAATAAAACATCATCCTTAGATACAACAATAAAGGCCCATAACAAAATAACAGGTTCAATGTGGAGGATTTATCCTTAGATGTTCCGGAGGATTTCGCTTGAGATGCTACTTTGGATGCCTCAGATCTGGAGGGGTTGTCTTGTGGGGCTCTTATAGACACCTTCGATCCGAAGGATTTATACTTAGATGTTGCTTTAGAACCCTCCAATTTGGAGTGTTTTGACAGTGAGGCAGTTTCTTGGGCCTTCACCAAACGAGGTTTCTGGCGTGGAGTTGATTTTTTTGGAGATTTTTCAATATCTGAGCCCATGGCTATGAAATGGGAGGGTTTTCTAACACTCGATACTGCATTTTCTTTGGTAGTGGAGGGTTGGGACTCCTGAACAGAAGAGCCTAATGAGATTGGTGAAAGGCTTGGTTTGAACAGCCGTTTGGGTTTTGGATTTCTGGTGGAAGATGATCCTTGGTCAGCTTATTGCGATGGTTTATCAGACTTTTCGCTTGGGGAGACCGGAAGACCAGCAGCGATCCGCTTCTCTCTTTCGACTTTCCTTGTTTTCTCTAACTCAGACAGGTTCAACCAGCCGTCTTTGACAAGAGTGTTTCTAGCCTTGAACATAAAACTATCTAAGAACAAGTTTGAAAGAAAGGGAGGAAAGCTCTGTAGAAGGTTTTTGAGTGATGAAGATAATGAAACACTGAAAAAATGGTTTATATATTAGTAGGAAAAGGTAACTGATACATAGGAGAAGTTAGAAAGTTTTTGCAATAATTAGAGACGACGCAAACATGGGGAAAAATTAAATGCATAGGTTACTTTTTAGGTTTAGTGGGAGCGCCAATCTAGGTAAAACATAGCTGGTAGGTCGAATCAGATTGTGACACATGTCCCACGATCCAAAGAAAGACTCTTAGAATTCTGAGGAAAGTTAATTCGGACAAATTTCAAGCTAGATGTATGAGTGGATCGGAGAAAGTCGTCACTGAATAAGCAAATTTTTTAGTCCTGCTAAAGATTTTTGACAATGCCTAAAAAAGGATACTGATGAGTCCGGATAACTTAATCACTGCCTATTGAGATTTCCGGACAATGTAAATTTGGACATAAACTTACCACTGAACTATCCGGACAGGACAAAAGTAAAAAATGACTAAACACCTTCTGACTAAGCTATGTGCTAATCAACTTAATAAGTAAATGGGTCCTTAAACTTGACACAGTTCCATAATTTGACCCGAAATCCCATGGGTCTATAATTAAGGGTATAAATACCCTAACTAATTTCATTAATGAGGGTAATGAACATTTAATACAACCAGGCACCTCAACTCTCTCACTACTTCACACTAAAACATTTAATACTGTCTAAACTTTCCAAAACACTTGAAAAAATTACCCTTAGCTCAAAGTAAACTTCACTAATATTAAATACCTCATTTTACTGATATCAGCTGCAAAATCATAATCAACAGAAGAAACCATTGATCGTGTCATATCATTCAGCGATCCATCAATATTGGTTTTGTTGAAAATCAAGCCAACATTCGAAGTATTCTTAAGATACCAAAGTATTTATTTCACTTCCTTTAAATGTTCTTTTTTCAGGGTATCCTATGTACATGACAACCAGACGAACGTCATGTAAAATATTAGGATGTGTGCACACCATAGCATGCATGATGCTACCAACTGAACTTGAGTATGGAACCTTTGATATTTGTTCCAACTCAGTATCGTCCTTAGTTGATATTGTTGTAGACAATTTGAAAGAAGTGGCCAATGGGATGGTAATTGACTTACATCAAACATGTTGAATCGTTCTAGAAATTTCTAACGTAGCTTCGCTAAGAGAAGCGTCATGATCTTACACCTTTGTTTTTTGATAATCTTCATCCCAAGAATCTTCTCTGCCTTACTCAGATTCTTTATCTCGAACTTAATACTAAGTTTTTTTATTTATCTTAACAATGTGTGACATGCTACAAGAAACAATAAGTATCATCCACATATAATAACAAGTAAACATAAAAATCATCTCATACATTTTGATTATATACACAGTTGTTATATGTAGTCTTTGTGAACCCTGTTGGCCCCACAAATGTACCAAATTATTTGTACCATTTCTTAGGTGACTATTTCAAACCACACAGTGATTTATTCAGAAGACAAACTTTATCCTCCATTTTAGGTTTGATGAACAACTCTAGTTATCTCATGTAGATTAATTTCTCCTTCACCATTTAGAAATGCAATATCCACATCCAACTACTCAAGCTCTAAGTGCTGCCTAACAATTATGGCTAAAAAACTCGAATAAAATTGTATTTCACCCTTTAAGTAAAACTCTTAGTGCACAGTCTTATCTTGAACCGAGGTGCCTCAACCCATGTAGGAAGGAAATTAACAAACCTACTAACTTCTTTCCTTTATGAAAATTAAGAAGCTTTCATTCTTATTATTAGGAAGAGATTTAATCTATTTTCCCATAGCATCGACCATTGATCTTGTTCTGAACTCCTAGTAGCTTCCTTATAACTACTAGCCTACTAGGTTTCTACATGTCAACTTATTTTGTAACTCATAAGCATATGAAATTAGGTTTGCATACCTTTTTGGTGGTATAATCGTTTTTTTGTATGCCCAGTGATATGCTATAAGGCTGTGTTCTGGTTTGGGCGCATCATTATCACTTTCATCTGATGTTGAAATTTCACCTCTTGGTCTTGGATCCATTTTATAACCATTCAAATGATTGGACCTATTAAGAATCGATTATACTTCAAGTTCCACCTGTTTACTCATAACTGATCATGATTCAAACATTTCCCACATCCTTCTAAGTTTCTAGCAAAGTAGACTCATTATAATCTATGTACTTACTGATGAGAAAGCCTGGAGACTTTAGAGTGCCACACCATAAATTTTATCATTTCATTAAAGTAGCATATCCTAGAAATGTGGACCTCTTTTACCTCAGATTAAGTTTACCATCTCTCACGTGAGTATACGCAAGAGAATCGAACACCCTCGATTGTTCATAATCACCTGATGATCGAGACCAAACATCACGAGCATTCTTACAATCAATAGTCACCAAGTAACACATTGTATTAATAGCTTCGACCGAAAAATATATTTTTTCATATTAGAGGCGAAAGCATACTTTATGTTTTTCCACAAAGTGTTATGTTTATTCTTTTTACGATCCTATTTTGTTGGGTTTTCTTGAACATGCGTGACGACACACTATTCCCTCATCATCGCATAACTCATTAAACTCACGATTACAAAATTCTAGCCTATTATATGTCATTAGACCAATCTGAAAGAAGAAGAATCAACTATGTACTACATGGTTTAGTTCAATGAGTTTAAATTTTAAACACAGGGCGCGCATGCATTAAGTAATTAACATCAGGCTACTCATCTTTGAGTGCATGAACAAATAGCCCCTTGAAATGTTTTCTTTGGCTGAAGTTCGTTAATCAATAGGTGTAAATTCCTCCATGCAAGTTCGTAAAACTGAAATAATTTGGTTATTCGCTTCATTTAATTGTCATGCTTATAAATACATTAACGTTTTCAGATAGATGTTTAGTCATTATTATATTATTAGAAATGACTACAGGTTTACTCAACCACACATTCAAAAAATCAAGTCTTTCACGTACACAATCAGCTGAACCCTGAAGAAAAATATTTTGTATTCCCTTTATCGAATAACAGTGTTAGTCCTCCCTACATATTTTAAAGAACTATGGGAATAATTTATTATATTTGAAAGGAATCCAAATAAAATTCAAAACTTTTGTAGAATATCCTAAAACCATAAGAATCTTCAAATAATTTGAAGTAACATGAAGTTCTTTCCAACCATCTTAACCACTAAATAAAGATTCTTTAATTTGGTGCAACGTTCGAATAACTCTCGCATCCTACCACTTGTTTGTGTACTATTTTCCTTATGAAAATAATAAGGTCACCACGAATATGAAGTTGTCTCTAAGATTAGTTTGTTTAGAGAGGTAAATCACATCAACCAATATATATTAAAGACTTTTTGGAATCTAGCTGAAGGTCGCTCTAATTTTCACATTTTTTCTGTTGACACTTTCTCATTCGATCCTTAAAACTATCTATTTTTACAATTTCTCTTTCCATTCAACATCTTCGTATAACGATTTCCTTAAAACAATTTTATTTTCTTAAAGATATAAGTCTCAAGCTCGTTAGCTTTTTATTTTATTTATAAATATGAGCATATGCTCTATGGAATTCGTACACTTTTTGATAATACAAAATCCTAGTTGTTTTCTTTTTTATTTGTTTTGCTCTTTTTTTGACATGGTATCAAAATCTGGAGTAATTTAACCGGGAAAGTGTAGGGATCCCTCCTATTTCTGCAAAGTATTCAATCTTGGCTCGATGTTTGGATTGCATATTTGTATATAATTTTATATTGGTATTGGTATTCGATTTTGTCTTGGAAGTTCGATTTGGTGTTTGGATTTGTTTTCTGCTAGGTACTTAATTTTGATTCGTTGTTTGGATTTTTCAATTTTGTATTAGTATTGGTATTCAATTTCATCTTGGTACTTCGGTTCGTTTGTTTGCCTTTTCTTTTTGCTAGGTATTCGATTTTGATTCGCTGTTTGGATTGGTTTTTGTTGTGTTTTAGCTACTAGGTATTTTTTTTTCGTGTCATGCTTCAGGGTGTTGCCTTGTTTATCTTAATGTGCTTCTGTTACTAGTTGTTCTTCTTATTGGTTGTTTATGTTGTTGTGCTTCGGCTGCTGGCTGTTCTTCTTGTTTTCACCCTTTTACGCGACGCGTGATTGTGATTGTTCTTCTTGTTTATTTTGGTTGTGTTTTTTATTGTCTTCAAATCCGTTATTCTGTTTTTGGAGTGGATTTGTTTGGAAATTTTGATACGCTTTTCTCCATAAGATATAAAGTTTTTGATTTTCAGATCTGTTGTGTGCAGCCACAATCAAACGTTCTAATCGAAAGATGAACGGTGTCCGTTTTTACTGAATTATGGAGAATGTGTTCCGGACATCCAATCCTTCAATCTTAGTGGTTGGATTTTTATTTGGTACTATGGTTCAGAATAAATTACTGATGGACTAGTATAGTGCGTTTTGTTGGTAAAATATGTTTGATTTTAAATAGAAATTCATATTCTGATTTGATTGAGTATTTGATTTTATTTTGCTAGACCACTGGGATTTTGAATTTGGACTTGGTTTGATTTTGGATTTCAGGACTCATTAAGATTTTTATTTGATTTTCCGATTTGGATTTGGTATCTCTTGATTGTTTGATTTTGTTCGAATAGATTTTGTGGATCTTATTATGAATATGATAGGAAAATATGATTTTATACAGTCTAATAGTACCCAACTGAATGAGAAGAACTGTGTTATGTCTATATATGCGTACCATTCGGGAGAAGACTTTATCTGATGACCCTGAAGATGACAAGGAGAACCCGGACGTCTTGGTGGTTGAGGCAGAGCCTCTTCGAGTTGTTCTGACTGATGCTCCTTACCCGGATGATGCTTTCGCTCCTACCTCGGAACCTGCGACTAATCTCCCCCCCCCCCCCCCTCCCACCAAGGTGATGCTTCCTTAGTAAAGATTAAGAAGAAGAATAAAAAGTGTTCCACCGGTATGCCCTCGAATATGGAAGATATCATGGGCGACAATCTTTGCAGAATTGAAGCTAAACATCTTTTGGCTTTGTACAAGGTGAAGTATAAGTATTTTCATCTGACCGAGGAGACCAAACTAAGGGATCGTTGGGGTATTCCTACTAATATCACTATCTGATTTTCTATTGTAGGAGAAACGCCTTTATCAGTTCGGAACAACGAGTTGGTGCTTTATACGGAGCTGATGAATTGGGGGCTCTGACTGCCCCTCGACCCTCTCTTGACCGATTACTTTCATCTGGTCGGACTTTATTATTCTTAGGTCGGTGCAAATATGTGGTATACCCTTATGGCCTGAATTATGGCTTCGAGGCTTTCCGAGAATGCTTTCACCATGGAACAACTCATCGATGTCTTGGGTGTAGCCAAAAATTCACATTATCCGTTCTATTCACTTGGCTTTGCCCGAAAATTCAAAGTGATTAAGGACTTTTTAGAAGCCGACAAGAAGTGGAAGCAACAATTTATGTTTATTTCTGGGTTGTTTGAGATCGGATTCAAGAACTCCGACGACCTCCCTCTTCGGTTGACACTGAGGTGGATCGGACAAGGTAAGTACTCCCACCTAAATTTATTCTGAGTCACAGGGTTTGGTAAATTATGACTATATGTCTCTTTCAGCTATGAAAGGAATCGCTAAGTCCTTTAAGCGGCATGCTAAGTCTGGTAAAGATATCTTTGAGAGGCTAAGCATTTGGGCTGGTGAGCATTGGGACCACAAGTTCCACCAAAGTTTCATGCCAATGAATTTCGCCAGGTGTCACCTATGGTGGTTCGATCTTAGTGAGAAAAAGACCGTCTCGGAGCTTATAGTGCCTCCCCCGAGTGACGATGTCCTTAAGTGTTTAGAGCGCTTGGATAATGTAGTTTACCTCCCTACTCGGGCTCGAGCTCCAAGTCATCAAGATGTTGAGAAACCCGAGGAAGGTGAGGAAGAAGGGACTGAGGAAGATGCTGAGTCTGAAGACGACGCTCCCGAGGCTCAGGGCAGTCCCCAAGAAAGGATGCAAGGTAGTCCTCGAACAGGGGCTCTCGGTAATGATAATGACACCCAAGTAAGCTTGCCCCAGGATGTGAGGGCATCGGAACCTACACCGCTAGGCCCCCTCGGTCCTTAGGCAATTCTCCCCAACCTTTCATCCTGAAAATAGGTCAAGTAAAGCTGATCACCTGGTTGAGGTTAGGCCTCAAGGTCGGGCTGGTGTCACAAGGCCGCAGAGGTTCACTGTTGAGGAGAAGAAGAAAAGAATTGTTGAGAGTGGAGGAGAAAGTGATAACACTAACCATTCGATCCTTCCTTTGTCCAGAAAGTTCGTGATTTTCGATTTGGACTCTAGTGGAGAATTTGTTTCAACTCGAAGGGAAGGTCAAGAAGGTGGCTACGACGAGGAAAGGTATCCTTCTCCGGACTCTCCTTACTTTGACGTTTATGGCAACGATTATGTGGCGAATGAGTTGAACAAATTACTACATCCTGCTGCTCTACTCGAACGCAAAGTGAATTGGAAGGATCGTTATAAAGATAGGGTTATTGAGAGGAGGTCTGAGGTGAAAGCCCTAACTTTTGAGGTCTTCGAGTTGAAAGGCAAAGTGAAGGACTTGACCGATCAGGTAACCGAACAAACCGTGATATCCTCCTGGGTGGAAGGCCTGGTCTCCGAGTCCGATAACCTAAGAAAAGAAGTGAATGAGCTAAATGATGAGTTCGCCAAGACATCGGAAGTGACCGCCAAGGTACAAACTATGTCGTCTGAGTCCGAAGAGCTAAAGAAGAGAGTTAAGAAGCTGAATGATGAATTGGCTAATGAGAAAAAAGACCTCCAAGGACCGTTTGACTACCATTACTTCCATTGGGACTGAACTGTCCGAGGAAAAGACTAAGTTTGATGATGAAAGGGAGAAGTTCATAGCCAAGGATGTCGAGCGTAACACAATAGTAGATGGTCTTATTGAAGGCTATTGCAAAATAAAGGTATACTTGGAGAATGCTGTTGCAGATATCGAGAAACTATCAGCAGAAAATGGAAGGTTGAAGAAACACTTCGAAGCTAAGAAGAAAGACTGTCTTGATAAGTATGCTGCTAGTATCGTTGCTCGTCTTGAGGAGAGGGATGCCAAGTTGAGATCAGCCATGGTAATGGAGATGCATGAAAGGTTCCCAGACTTGCATCTTGGTAGTCTTTGGACCCGGGTCCTTGAACAGCATCGCCCACCCGGAGTGTCCGTGGAGGATGCTGAAACTAGTAAGGATTTAGAGAGCTCTTCATCGGACTCGGATTCCCCTACTGATAGTAAAGAAAAATCTGCATCCGATTAGCATGTATTGGGCGGTTCATATTTTGTTAACTCCTTTGTTTTTTGAATCCTGCAACAAGAAACGCTTTTGTGTAATATTCTTATTAGTGTGATATTTTGCTTAACCATTTCCTCCTTATGTTTTTTTATGATTCAATACTGAATTATTTTGTGTAATGTTCTCCTTATGTTTTGAGTTCATAATGATGAGCATTCTTGTCCAAATTTCTTTGGAGAGTGTTTTGAGTTCAAAAAGATGAACATTCTTGTCCAAATTTCTTTGGAGGGTATTTGAGTTAAAAAAGATGAACATTCTTGTCCAAATTTCTTTGGAGGGTGTATTGAGTTCAAAAAGATGAACTTAGTCTAGTTTTTTAATAAGGCGATAAGATTTGATATATAAGACAGTTATTTAGGCACCTCATTAAAACCTTCATGCGCTACCAGGGTAGGAAAGAGTATGCCACCGGAGCTTACACAAATTGTCAAAGAAAATATTTACATATCACACAATCAAACTAAATAAGCTTTTAGGTGCTCAATATTCAAAGGATGGGGAATATCTCTTCCTTCTTTATCTTTCAAACGGTATGTCCCCGGTTTCAACTTCTTTGTGACTATGTACAGACCTTCCTAGTTTGGGGCAAGCTTTCCCAGTTTATTTTCTTTCGTGTGCAGGAAGACTTTTCTTAGTACCCCATCTCCCACCTCAAATTATCTTCTTCTGACCTTTAACGAGTAGCGGCTTATCATTAAAGTTTGGTAATGCAAGGAATTCAGTTGTGCTCTTCTTCTCTTCTCTTCTATCAAATCAAGCTTTGTGCGTTTTCCTTTATCATTCCCTTCCTCGGAATACTCACTCAGTCGAAAAGATGGGAACATTGTTTCTGATGGCACTACTGCATCCATTTCGTACACCAGTGCGAAAGGCGACTCGTGTGTTATTGTCTGAGGGATAGTCCGGTAAGCCCATAGCACTTCTTGTAGGTAATTCGGCCACTTCTCTGTTTTGCCCTCTAAATTTTTTCTTATTTCGTCCAAGATTGTTCGATTGGTTACTTCGACTTGACCATTTGCTTGGGGATGGAACAGAGTCGAAAAACACTATTTTATCCCCTTGGCAGCGCAGAAGGTTCTCATTTCACTGTTGTCGAATTGCGGGCCATTATCCATCGTGATTTCCGAGGTTACCAAAGCGGCAGCAGATGTTGGAGATGATGAATTTCATCAAATCTTTCACCCTCCTTCCTGCTAATGGTTCGACCTCTACCCACTTGGAAAAATATTCCACAACAATGATGATTGTTTGGCGTCCTCCTGAAGCTATAGGAAGTGGTCCGAGTAGATCTATCCCCAAACGATCGAAGGGCAAAGACTCTGATATAGACTCTAGAGGCACTCCGGGCAAGTGAATCGAATTAGAGAATCGCTGACAGGTGTCACATTTCTGCATCAACTCTTTGGCGTCTGCTGAGATGGTTGGCCAATAATACCCTGCTACAAGAACTCTTCGTATCAACGTTTTGTATCCACAGTGTGTTGACCCTTCCCAGTCATACAACTCTTAGAGGATTAGCTGTGATTCATCCTTCCCTAAACAGCGAAGTAAGGGACGACTAAAAGATCGTTTATATAGCACATCTCTGAGGACTATGTATCTGTAGGCCTTGAAGCGTATTCTCTTGGCTCTGACCTTGTCAACGGGCAGTGTGTCATGGACTAAAAAATCTTGTATTTTGCTTCTCCAATCTTTTGTTAAGGCTGTGGATATCTGGAAAGCTTTGATGCTTGCTTCCCCTGCTTCAGATCCCTTCGTTATGGATGGATTTTCTTGACTCACTATCCACGGGTATTCTTCTGAGTAAGATTCTTTGGCCAAGGAATCAGCTACTGAGTTTCCTACCCTGTGAACGTATTCAAATCCGACATCTTCGAACTCCAAGGTTAGAGCTTTCAAAATTCTAAGATACTTCACCAGATGATCTTTTCTTGCTTCTGAGCACCCGAGAGCATGGTTCACCAGAAGTTGAGAATCACTGATCAACTTGATCCGTTTAGCCACACAAATCTTTGCAAGTCATAACCCGGCCAGGATTGCCTCGTATTTTGCCTCGTTGTTCGGTGACTGAAATCCAAGTTGGATTGCATGATACATTGCAATGCCATCCGGGGAAGTTAGTTGCACTCCTGCTCCGCATCCGGATGAACGGGATCCCCCATCGGTTCGGACTTGCCACTCAGAGTCAGATTTTTCTTCCTCCATGTCCACAGCATCCCTGTCAGAATGAAATTCCACAAAAAATCAGCTAGCGCAGATGCTTTGATCGCAGTTGTGGTTCGAACTCGATGTTAAAATCCCCGAGTTCTACAGACTACTTAGTCATCCTTCTGGACACATCGGTTCTCTGTAACATGTTTTTCAAAGGAAAAGATGTTTGCACCACCACCGTATAAGCTTGGAAGTAAGGCCTCATCTTTCAAGCTGATGTTACTAGAGCAAGTGTTAGCTTTTCTAACTTATGGTATCTCTTTTCTGCATCTAAAAGGAATTTTCTTACGTAATAAACTGGTCTTGGAAGGCTCGATTCTTCCCGGATTAAAACCGAGCTGACTACAAAGTTGGACACCGCTAAGTATAGGAAAAATTTCTCCCCCGGATATGGCTTTGTCAGTATTTCCGGGGATGAAATATGTTGTTTGATTTGATTAAAATCATCGGAACATTCTTGTGTCCAATCAAATCGGTTCGCTTTCCTTAGCACCTGGAAGAAAAGGGCACATTTTTCCGACGACCTGGATATGAATCTGTTTAAAGTAGCCCACCTTCCGGTTAAAATTTGCACCTCCTTGATCATTCTAGCGGATCCATAGTACATAAGGCATTTAATTGCACCGGATCTGCTTTGATGCCCTGCTCACTGACTATGTAACCTAAGAACTTTCCAGATCTTACCCCAAACGTGCACTTTTCCGGGTTCAATTTGAGGTTTATTTTAGCCAGATTGGCGAAAGTTTCTTCTAGGTCAGCTAAATGGTCTTCATCTCTAAGGCTTTTAACTAGCATGTCATCAATATAAACTTCCACATTTCTGCCAATCTGACTTTCGAACACCTTGTTCACTAAATGTTGGGATGCTTCCCCCGCATTCTTTAGTCCGAATGGTATGACTCGGTAGCAGTGTAGACCTATTCCGGTGATGAAAGTCGTGCTCTCCTGATCCCTCGGGTTCATCCGGATTTTATTGTATCCAGCATATGCATCCATAAAGGACAGTAAATGATTCCCGGATGTCGAATCCACCAGTTGATATATTATTGGGACCGAGAAAGGATCTTTAGGGAAAGACCTATTCAAATTAGTAAAGTCTACACACATCCGCCATTTTCCGTTCTTCTTTTTTACTAAGACCGGGTTGGCAGTCCATAACGGGTATTGTGATTTGTGGATGTGGCCCATGTTCGTTAAATGGTCTACTTCTGCCATTATCGGTTGAGTTTTCTCTTGGGAAAAGGATCTTCGCTTTTGAATGATCGGTCGAACACAGTTCCGTATAGCCAACCTGTGACAGATGACCTCTTATGGTACTCCTATAACGTCTTCTGTACACCATGCAAACAGATGTAATTTGGTTGAAAGAAATCTCATTAAGCTTTTTTTTACGTTAGGTGATAATCTTATTCCTATCTTGAGACTAATTCCAAGGCCAAATGCATGATCCTCGAAGCCTTCATCAGGGACCATGAACCAAGGGGACTCCCTCAGATCATCAACAGGATCGAAATCCGAAGAAGGCCCATCTGACTGCTATTCTTGCTTGAATCTGACCCCCTTCAACTATTTGGGGGCCATCGCCGCTTTGTAGCATTCTCTAGCCATTTTATGACTTGATGTTACAGTTCTAATATTACTTCCCACTACGTACTTCAAACATTGGTGGACTATGGACAGCACAACATGCATCTTAAACAACCATGACCTTCCGAAGATGGCGTTGTACGATGTGGGTGCGTCTACCACGATGAACAGTACCATTACTATTTTCTTGAATGGTCCCCTGCCCAGTTCTACCATTCCCTCGAATTCTCCGACGACATCCGCGGTCGCACCGGTAAATCCCACTATAGTCATGTCGGATCGTAGGATGGTTGGAGGATTGGTTATCTTGTTGTAGGTTGTCATGAACATAATGTTGGCAGAACTCCCCATGTCAATCAAAAAATTTCTTATCTCGTTTCCAACAATTTCTGCTCCGATTACCACTGCGTCTTCATGTGGACCAGCCACTTCCCTCATGTCGTCATCCTCGGAGCAAAGGATTGGTGATGGATTCCGGTAAATGTGCAATGAGTCTCCCGCCTCTAACTGTGTTTCCAAACTAACAATATGTCTCTTCCTTGAGTAGTTTAATATACATGTTATTGTATCCCCCTGAAAATGGTTAGTGACTCAAAAAATGAGCATAACTCACTAACCTTTCCTCTGGGGATTGACTCCTCAATTATATTTACATTGTTTCTGCCCGGCTTCGGATCAAGATACTCTGTTTCCACATCAAACGCATCTAGAAATTCTTCTTCGATCACATCGGCAATCATCATGGTATCGTCTTGCCTTGGAGCGACTTCTTGTTTAGGTACCACCGCGGTATTCTTCTTGGCAAAGTCGACTAGCTTTCCATTTTCTATTAAGTATTGGACTTCTTTCTTTAAAACCACACAATCCTTAGTGTGATACTCGATGTCATCATAGAACTTACAGTATTTGTTCTTCCTGTGTTCCCTCGGAGTCTGAAGAGGAAAAGGCTTGCGGGAATGCACGTTTGCACGTGCCTTTTCGAAAATAGTGGAGACACACTCAGTCAACTCAGGGTAATGAGTCTGTTGGACCCACCTGTTTGAAGCTGGTCTGACATACTGTTGAACTGCTTAACCTGTCTGGTGATACTGTTGGTTCTGACTCGGTCGTTGAGGGGTCTCGTTCGTTGCGTGAACTGTCTGAGCTCGTGGTCGGACAGTTTTGATTGGTTGGGGAGCCTGTGGTCGGACATTCACCGTTTTCGTACTTATTCTGGCTAAGTTTGGATCCTGATAGAATTGAGACATGGATTCTATCTCTGAGGGCCTGGTTTCCTCGACTACGATTCTTTTTTCTATCTGATCCAACAAAGCTCCAAACATCATAGCTTGTGTTTCTGCAACATTATCCTTCATTACCCCCGGAAGAAGACCTGTTCGGATGGCAGCCAATGGAACTTTGTCCTCGCAATACTCCATGTCTGTCTTGACTTGAATGAATCGCTTGGTATACTCTTTCAAACTTTCTCCGATATTTTGTCGACAATAAATGATGGTATCTCCGTTGGCAGGATATTTCTTACTTCCGTCGAAGTGTTGTCTGAACATACTCCAGAATATATCAAAATTCTTTATACACCCTTGAGGCAGTCTGTTGTACCACTTAGAAGCGACTTTCTTGAACGTTTGAGAGAAATCTCTACACAACAACTTGTCGTCATTATCATAGTTAATCATGAAGTTCTTGAACTGCTCAATATGGTTGTTAGGATCGTGAGTCCCATCAAAATTCTCTAGTTTGGAAATATCAAACCATTTAGGAAGGTGCCCAGAGAGGATTTCCGGGGAGAGGGGTGACGACCTCCAATTATGTCCGACCTTGTACGTACTTCCCCTCGGACCATCGTTAGTGGCAGGGTATAACATTTCCTCGGTTGGAGAAGTAAAGTGGTTGTTGATTATGTAATCTTGGCGATAGCTATCAGAATGAGGTTTCTTCCGAGTAGTAACATGGTCCTCGGAGTGCATTTTTCTCTTACCAGCATCATCTTTCTTCCTCGAATAATTTTTTCTCCTACTAGCCCGATGAGTATGTTTATGCTTCCTCGGATGTTTGTGCCTTCGATCCATCTTATACCTCGAATCAGTCTCTGAAAAGGAAGGCTTATCGGAGATCAACGAGGTATATTCGCTAGACTCGGACGGCTCATACTTTTGCTCAGATCTAGCACGTATTTTAGAATGCCGATGGCTTTTCCAGCATCGATTCTCTTTGGGTATAACAGCATCTTGGATGTGGTTGGCCTTGACCCTTTCTTGTCGGACCTCAGATCTGACCCTTTTGGTGCTCGCCAACATGGCATCCCTTTCAGCATTTAACCTTTCGATGTCTTCTGGTAACTCTTTTCACGTGGTGACCAAAACTGACTCCTCTAAAAGTTTTTTTGCATACCGATTCAGAGCATTTCTTTCGTTCGTGACCTGCTCTTCTATCAGATGGTCTCCAGATTCGACACCAACTAAATCTCTGGCTGGATTAGTCTCGATGTCTCTACGAGTTTTTGTATCAATAATTTTTTTGCTTTTAGTTTTCAAGGTTTTAGAAAATTAATTATGGATACCAAACGGTTCCCACAGACGGCGCCACTGATGAGCTCATAGAATCTTTAGCGAGACTCAGGAGCGAAGATGTTCTTGTGAAGGGGTCACACTAGAGAATATTCGTGTGATGTGACAGTGAACATTGAATTACTAGAAATAGAAGAGACAAAAGGAATAAATATTGCAATTATTGATCAATCATTGGCCCCTTTCCCCAAAAGGGAATGTCTTTTTTATAGTAAATGAGGTGGAGGGTAAAATTACATATCTACCACCGTAAGAGTGGATTTCTTACCCCCACTATTTGACTATTTACAAACAAGTTCTTGGGGACTATCATTTGAGTCCCTCATTTCTTATGTGTGCTTTAATTTAGTCATTAGTCATTTAATACATGAACCTTGACGTTATTTGTGGGCTAAATTACATGTTAAACACCTATATTTCTTTCCCTTATTAGTAACTACGTCACACCATGTTGTATATTTGAAACTTACCAACATAAAATTTAATTAGACATCATTTGGAAACACCATGTTGCACAGTAAAATGCAATTAGACATCGTCCATAGCAGTGTTGGTTAGATAGGCCAAAAATTATCCCCGACAAGTATATTACGTGACAAATTTTGTTGTTAGATGCTGAAAAACGTTGTTGGAAGTTGGAAATATTAACATTGGTTGTATTTTTCACGGTAGGAAAAATGAGACCATATTTCCAAACCCATTTGATTAAGTTCAAACGTCCACTGTACTAAACAATATGTTGGAAAAAGTCTGATATATCGGGTCGGATGACTAAGTGTTTAGTGGAGCTACGAGACACTGAATTCGAGTTTGACCCTCCAATAGAAATTAAAGTGCATGCCTTGGCATATTTTTTAGTTGAGTTTCATTATGAACGACTTGAACGAAAGCCTAATATTGGAAAATTTAAAGACGAGTGGGTTATTCGAACTAATTAGGGCTCAATCATTTCATTCTATGAAGTCGGGGTTCAGTTGGTAGCTCCGACCTGAAAAACAATGTATCAAACAATATGTTTTAGCTTCAGAGTATCTAAAATGAAGCAGAATATCAAGCAGCCTTATGAGGGTTGCTACTTGCTCAAGTTTTTTGTGCCAAAAAATATTTCGTTTGATAAGCGATTCACATCTTCTAATCAACAACCCATCAAGCAAGGCCAAAGCTAGGAATGATCATCTAGTGAAGTAGCTAAAAGCGATAAAAGACCTAACAACTATGTTCGTGGGCCTTCAATATGAATATTTTCACCAGGGAGAAATTTCAATTAATAATTCTTTAACAACTATATTGTACTCCAAAGGGTAGCTGTGGATACTTGAATAAGAGAATCATTCGGTAACACTAGCCTCCGAATATAATCTAGAAAGATAAGAAGTATTTTAAATTTTGGAAATTACAGAAAATGATTGGAGGCATGAGCTTAAAGAATTCATGGTCAAAGAGAGTTTAGGAATTGATAAAGTATTGGTTAAAAAATTAAGATTTAAGGCACATGGTTTTGTAGTCTTTAGAGACATTCTTTAGAAAAAATATTTGGGCCAACAATTATTATGATGCCTCATAGCTAATGAGTCACAAATGGTACTATCCAATTTTTGTGATGGAGAGAGATCGGCTCGTTGTGGGTTTAAAACGCTGACGAGAAGGGTTTTATTGCCAGTTATTATTGGACATATATCATGGATGATGTCGAAGAATTGGTCAGAAGTTGTAATACCTGCCAACAATTTGAAAACAAAATACATGTACTAATGTTACCCTTTGAATCAATTTATGAAGCGTTATATTTTAATAGGTGAGGATTGGACTTAGTTGGAGCATTCTCTATGGAATCCATGGGATGCCAAACAATCATAGGAATTTTTTATTATTTTTCCAAGTGGGTAAAAATCGAGTGTCTGTCTGGAACTAAAGAAATATATGTTGTCAAATTTAGTTATCTTAAATATGTTGTAGATTCGAAGTCTGAAGAATGATCAGTACAAATAATGTCCCTCAATTCGATAACAAGGACATGAGCTTGCTACTCTTCTAGAGGCATCGAACATTATTTTTCAACACCTTTTTACCCTCGCGCTAATGAGAAAGTTGAGGTGACAAACATAACTATCATTGAAGGATTAAGAATGAATTTGGAGGGGGTGCTGCACAATGACCAAATTATTGATAGGAAGTTTTGAGGCTTACGGAATCTACCACTAATGTTACCGTTTGAATCAATTTATGAAGCGTTATATTTTAATAGGTGAGGATTAGACTTAGTTGGAGCATTCTCTATGGAATCCATAGGATTCCAAACAATCATAGGAATTTTTTATTATTTTTCCAAGTGGGTAAAAGTCGAGCGTCTGTCTGGAACTAAAGAAATATATGTTGTCAAATTTATTTATCTTACATATGTTGTAGATTTGAAGCCTGAAGAACGATCTATACAAATAATGTCCCTCAATTCGATAACAAGGACATGAGCTTGCTACTTTTCTAGAGGCATCCAACATTGTTTTTCAACACCCTTTTACCCTTACGCTAATGAGAAAGTTAAGGTTAGAAACAGAAGGGTAAAAAACACCAGTCATCCTCCACGTTTGCCGATTGTTACAAGTTAGTCCCTGTCCTTTGAGGCCGTAATAAAGGGGTCCTTGTCGTTGTATTGGGTAGAACAAAACCATCCTTTTCGAGTCCAGCCCAACATTTCTTCCAATTATACCCTTTGACCAGCCACATCAGCGATCCACGTAGGACGCTGATGTGGCAACCGTAAAAAAAGTAAAATTAATTTTTACTTTAACCCACTTCTTTTACCCTTCTTCCAACCCTTAAACCCAACCCGTTAGCCCTAAACCCATCTATAACCCAGCCCAGCCCAACCTCTAACCCATCGCTCACTTGAATCAACACTTGTTGCTTCAATGCTCTTCTTTCTCTTCGCCTTAACCCTTCTCCAACTTCCAGCTGCACTGCAAATTTCGCCACACAGCTCGCAAATGGATGCTTTTCTAAGAACTCACTGCTCTTCTCTCTCCTTCCAACATCGTTACCTTCAGTCACTGCCATCTCAATCAAATCCCCACCCAGCTCTGATCTCTGCATTTCAACAAGTTTCGCTATCAGTTTCTCTTCTAGCATTGCTTTTATGGCTTCTTTTCGACCAAAGTACCCGATTTCTAGTATGCAGTCGAGTGCGAGTACTTGCATTCCGGTTTCCTTGTGGTCCAAGAAATGTATGATTTTGGGTATTTGTTTGTTTGTCACAATTTCGTCCAAAAGTGGAGATCTTATTGATTTGATTAAGCGACAGAGGACTTTCAACGAACAGGTGGTGCCTATTGCTAAAAGAGCCTGGATCGTTGAACCGATGAACACTTGACCAACGAAAACGTCTTTGTTGAATCGAATTAACGCCGATAAAAAAAAAGCAGCGTGTTCTCGGATTCTATTCGATTGGTTTGAGTTACAGATACACGACTCGAGCGACGAGAAAACCTTTGATTTGAGGATTAGATCTTGTAACTCGCGGTTAAACCCTTCCATGACTCGGGATTCGAACTGAGTCAATAGCATAACCAACTCGTTGTCGTCGTCTGATTGTTCTTGCTGTTGCGGACTCAGAGCTTCTGTGAGCGTCTCTACGCTCTCTCGATCGATTCAAGCTTGAATTTCTGACTCGATCGAACCGGCCACTCGGGAGATGGAGTGAGTCGACAGGCGACGCGTCAGGAGCATTCTCAGGCCGTGACCTCTTGCTTTCTGGAGCGTGTCGATGAGGGATTTAAGGTCGGAGAGGTGTCTTGAGAGAGAAGATAGCTCTGGTGCGTTCAAAAGAAGTGAGTTTGGATCGTTATCCAGCTCTAACAAAGCTTTAACAGCAGAGATTGACTCGTCCGAGTCGGGAGTCGGGAGTTGGGCTGGGCTGGGTTATAGATGGGTTTAGGGCTAACGGGTCGGGTTTAAGGGTTGGAAGAAGGGTAAAAGAAGTGGGTTAAAGTAAAAAATGATTTTATTTTTTTTACGGTTGCCACATCAGCGTCCTACGTGGATCGCTGATGTGGCTGGTCAAAAGGTATAATTGGAAGAAATGTTGGGCTGGACTCGAAAAGGATGGTTTTGTTCTACCCAATACAACGAAAAGGACCCCTTTATTACGGCCTCAAAGGACAGGGACTAACTTGTTACAATCGGCAAACGTGGAGGATGACTGGTGTTTTTTACCCGAAACAGAACTATCATTGAAGGATTAAGAATGAATTTGGAGGGGGTGCTGAACAATGGCCAAATTATTTATAAGAAGTCTTGAGGCTTACGGAATGACCCCCCGCCCCCTCTCAAGAAGTGATCCAAAAGTCTCCTTTCATTTTGGTTTATAATATGGATATAGTAACCTCTATCGAAACCATCCTCCCGTCTTTCAAATTAACAAACTACTTCGAGATTGGTAATGATGAGGACGAAGAAACTTATAAGATATCTTAATTATTAAATTTTAATAAGAAGTGGATACGCATCTCGAGTCCAATGGAAAGAACTCAAAATGGGAATAAGGTTTTAAACAATTTTTTTCATGTAGACTAAAGATAAATGGCTTAATAAGTTGGGGTCAAATTGGAAAGGATCTTATTTGGTGACTGTGAGGGTAAAGCTCGGAATAGACAGGTTGGAAGATCAAAAAAGAAAACCACTATGGTATCCTTTTAACATTGAAAAAATTGAGATTGTATTTGGAATTAGTATATAAAAACTGTAAAATATTTTCAATAGTTGGTCAATAATGGGAGCTCGTTACTTTTAGATCTCTTAAACATCTACGATTACCAGATGGGACTCGTCACCCTCAATTAAGTAGAATTTGGAGACATAACTTCAAATAAAATATTCATACACTAGAAAAAAATGAATAACGAGATTGATACTTATACACTAGAAAAAAATGAATAACGAGATTGATACTTATAAAATCTAATAAAAATCACAAAATGCTTTGGTCATACAAGAACTTGGGTTTAAAAGGAAACATAAAAAAAGTTAATAAGTTACAATATTAAGAAGGAAAAAAACACATTTTCATTTGTATTTGGAGTCTCCTCTACACAAAATATCTTGAGAGGTCTCTTTCTCGGCCTACTTACTCGTAGAGTTACCACTATCATCTTCTTCACCTCCCGAATCTGCGAACGCCTGAGATACATCTTCTGATACCCTTTTTCATCTTTGAGTGAAATATCTGTAAGGAGATCCTCATCTGTAACCATAATCCAGTAAGCATCCAAATCCAATTCCGGAAATATGTCTTGAAACTGAGGATCGTTGTAGATTTAACCATTGCATCGCATTGAGTCAGGCCCCAAACCATTCGTTAGCGGCAACAGAACGCAGAAAGGTTATATTGCTTTTCTACTTGATCATTTAAAATAACAATATTTTCGATAACCTTTTGCTACTCTTCTTCAATCTTTCGAATATCTTTTACCTACTCTTCGTATTTCTCCACAAGAATAGATGGTGCAAAAAACAATTAAGTCACTTTATCATATGAATTCAATTTTACCATGATAGTTGTTAACTCATTCACCGCAGCCTAGAAAGTGGAGGTTTGTTTCTTGAGTTTTTGTTCTCTAGAGCAAGCCCATTATTCATTCCAACAGCTACCGAGTTTTACGCATGAAACCTCGATCTGGATCCTACTAAACTTGTCATAAAGATATAAATACGTTTTTTTAGATTCGAACTGGTCTACTCAAGGCCCTCAATTCTGGTTTTACAATCCTCTAACTCAATTTTTTTTGCATTGCTTCTCTCTTAATGTTTGTAATAGGAGCGAAAAGTTCATGAAAATTTAAAACAAAGTGGTCTGTTTCGAGCAGTTGGAATGATCCGGAGTTAGAAGAATCCGACCTTTGTTGGTTTTTCTCCAGAAGAACTGGTGTTTGGTCTTCTTGAGGTTCAGTGTCCAACTCATATTGGTACACTCAAGTAGCTTGAGGGAACTACTATTGATTAAGTTGGTTCACTAGAGGAACCTGAGGGAAGTTTTTTGGGGTTGTTTACGGTTATGGAGGGGTCTAATTGATATATTGTTAAGGTGGATTATTTTTTGGTTGGTTAGAGTAATTTTTCAAATTCACATTTCGTCGTTGGTTGGTCAGGTAATGCGTTCCCTCATTCTTATTTTATTATGGGAACTTTCACGACGATGTTGGTGTGTTCGGTGTTAACAAAGTGGTAGTTCTCTCTTAATATGAATCTTATGGAATCATACCCGTCCTCAACGCTATAACCTCTAGGAAATTGAATTTTGAAACAAAAGTGTAGTTTTGCCTGGAAAATAACCATTTTCTTGTAGTTTTGCCTGGAAAATATGGTTTTATTTTGCATATTTGCTCAAGATAGACATCAAAAGGTACATGACAACTTCACATATGATTAGAGACTGGTTCTGGAAATCTCCCACTAAAGCACATATCAATTCAGTTATTCCTGCAATTATAAATTGGATCATTTGATAGACCATAAATAAAGTTAGAATTAAAGGCGATTTCTACTCTTCTACTTCTACCGTAAACTATATTAAATATATCATTTCTAATCTTGACCATGCCAATCTTTTTAAGTTAAAGCATTGAAAAAACATGAAAAATGCTGCATTTCAGTTAAAATATCACAATCATCTAAGGAATACCAGAAAAGCTTCCCACCTCACTTGGAATCCTCCTTAATCGGATCAAATTAAGCACAGACGCAAGTGGTCCCTTCCATAGAAATCTCCGTCTAGTTATAAGTATTACTAAAATCTCTTATAAGTATTACTAAAATCTCTTACTTAACATTATAAGGTCTAAGAGACTAAAAGGTGAACAAAACAACTCACTTATAATTATAGTTGAGAAGACTTATTAAAAATAACACAACATGATCTTTTTAAATTTTATCACAAATCTCAGGTAAAAGAACAACGGCATTTGGAAAATGTCTACTGATCGATCGGTAGAATTGAACAAAGTTTATTAATACACTCTTGAACTCAAATAGAAACTCAGAAATTAGCTATGGAAGTGCCGAAACATACATACGTTTGCTTTATTGATATGATTGTCAAACTATTGTCCTTGATCGTTGGATAACAGCAGACATGTCATTACCACTCAAATAGAACTTAATATTGTTACACCAAATTTAGACAAACGAAAACTTGAAACATCAATAGTGATTAACAGCACCACATTTCTTCCTGATCTCTCCAGCGTTACCTGTCAAGACTTCAAGACCAGCCATCTTTTTAATCGACTGAGCAAACTCGGTGAAAAATTTCTTTTTGTCAGTCAACTCAGTAACAATGTTACTAGCACCCTTGTCGGTAAGAAGAGCTGCGTCTGAGATAAATAGTCCCTTGTGCTGTTTAACAATAGTGTAGTAGTCGGTATTGAAGTCGAACGAACTGTTTGGATCCAACTCTGCGGTTAGGATATTTTCGTTCTTGTTGGGACATTGGGTTTTCAAGAAAGTAGCGTAAGTTGCGTTTAAAGCAGGATCTTGGCCTCCTCTTCCGTTGAAGTTGTATAGTCTTTTTCTAACGGGATCACAATGGCTTTTCCCAATGGTGTGCGCACCTAAATTACAATCGTTTCGCGTTAAATATTACTATTTCAAAAATATCATACCAACTGCGTAAGTCATATCGTTTTAAATTAAATAATTCGGATAGTTGAGTGTTTAATGCATTGTTACCTGAAAGAACCACAAGATCATGTTTATTGAGACCTCTGCTCTTAAAGCGTGTGCGAAGTTGAGAAAAATTCATGAGCGGCGATGGCATAGTGGCTGCAGCTTCTGATTTTCTTGATATGGTTCCATCTCTTCTGCCGGTTAGTACTTCCCACAAATCGGTTTTGAACTGATCCATTAATAGATATATTTAAAACAATTGTAGGATTATATAAATTATGTTATCCAAATACGAGATTATTTTGATGTGTGCAACTAACTCACTTGTACTGAAACAGCATCTCTTGCAGCCAATGCCAAGATATCAGCGCAAGACACTACACCCGGGCATTTCTTCTCAATTTCTGCTTTAATGTCTTCGATAACCTCAAAACCTTCCAGTGTTAGGTTTGGAGAAGCATCTTTTTCGGCCTTGTTGGTCGATGTCGAGTTTAGTAAAACTGAGCCATCACAACCCTGAAATATTTTCACAATTTATATTAACTACTCACGTAAAACTTGTGTTACTAATTAGTATCTTAGAAGCTTAATACGGATATAGGTCGAAATGACTTAGGTCGAGTTTACAAAACAATCGTGGAAATTTTGGTAAAACAGGCGGAGTAGGAAAAAATGTATACCCTAACAAAACAATCGTGGAAATGCAGCCGTAAAAGATCGGCTCGCAAACCAGCATCCTCAGAAACATGACGCAGTGTCACATCACGCACTATAGTTTCAGCTTCTGGACAAGAATGTTGATAGAAATGCTTTCTCAAACTGGCTCGACAAGTATCAGGGACGTTTAATAGGACGACAATAAAAACCAACAAGACAAATACATTTTTCATATTTCACTCTTTTGATTATTTATAGAAACTCTTTCGATTAATTAAGGAGTGGCAAATGAAATAGTATTTGTATAATTATGCAAAGATGAACTCCTCCTTTTATAGTAGTATGCCAATTATTAATGCTATCCAAGTAAACCTGCGGCGAATGAACAATTAGGCCTAGAATACAAATGTTTCTTTGTTTTCTAATATTATAACATGGCTTCTTATATAAAATAATGCCGCAACTTGGCTACATTCTGGCTGCACAATTTATTAACAATTGACTACACATATTCTTCGTCAAGCTGTAGCTGTTGCCTACCAGCAAGAGAGATGTATCAATGTACATAAGTTAAGTTGTCAGTTTGACCTTTTATTTTAGTAACTAAAACTAATTAAGATTAATTTGGCTTCGAGAGTTATAAAGATTGTTTAATTCAAGGGCAATAATTCTATAAGCAATCAGCTTATGGATAATTGTTAAATGCATGCTATAATGTTCTTACGGTTAGAAAAGGTTCTCTTATTGCTTGAAAATGTGTTGTATTGTTTGAAAATATTAACGGAAACCATTTTATTTGAATCGGTAACCAAAATTCGGATTAACACAAAATAGGTAGGTGAAAATTGGTGATGGTAAAACTTCGATCAAGTTGGTGGATATTAATTATTTTGTAAAAGGTTGCAAAAGAAAGGAGGGATATGTTTATAGTTAATGTTTTTGGAAAAAGTTCAACCCTCTTAATGATGTTGGTTGGGGTATTTATATTGTTTTTGTTTTACTTATGGACCATGCTTGGTCAGATCTTATAGTGAGGTCAATCATCTGAGCCTACAAGCCCAAGAAATGAGGTGCTAGGCACATAGCTGAGTTATTGTTCCACTCAAGCTACTGTTCATCCATTGACTTTTATTTGATCTATCTGAAATGCCATTCAGATAATATCAGAATCATTGGTAATGTGCTTCCTACGATATATGAACTGATCATATCGCCTTCTTATCTCTTTAAAAAAACCTTTAAGGAGAGTTAGTCATGACGAATAATTCCAACTTGCCTTTGAAGTGAACTTGAAAGGTCTGCCGATCAGTTCAAAGGTCGCGACTTTATTATTAGTCCTCTGTTACACATGTCAGTTTCTAGTTGGACCTACTAGCCGTTTTCTCATAGGGACTTGTAGCTAAATTTCCGAAATCAATGGGGCTATAGTTAATTGACTTTAATCATTACATAGCCGATTCACTTCCCCTATGTGAAACACTCAAGTAGACTATTTGCTATATAAGTATGTATTTTTTACTGTTTCTATTTCTAGAGTAAGAAAAAAAATCAAATTTCAAATCTAGAGAAAGAAGCTTAGAAATTTTACAAGCGTTCAACTCCTACAAATTTTCCAAGATTTTTATGTTCGCAACAAAAACTACCTTAATCGAAGGAGGCTCGCTCAACTTGTCTGATTTAGACAGAGAGAACAGAGAGGCAGAATCGTTGTCGGACTACCTGCCTCTCCTGGTGGATTGATTATAGAAGAGGTATCAGCATCAGACAAGAGTTCATCTTCTCGCAGACCATCAGTAGTTTCCAAGAAAACTTCTCTTGCTCTATCTTTAACAAATCTTAAACAACCAGAACCACCAGTTCAACTAAACAAAACACCATTTACCAAAACTAGAGTCGTTACCAGTCGCAAAACTCCATCTTCTTTCATTTCTATGGGGTCAAATATAGGAGAGAGCCCACCTCGAAGGGTTACTAGGTTGTCTAAAGCCAAAACTGCAACTCCAACTGCGAAGGAGGCAGAAAAACGCATAAAATACTGGGCTCAAGTCGGTTGATCAAACACCACAAATAATGGAGGAGAATATGCAAAGATAGTGGGGAAGATACCCCATTAGAGACCTCCGGACATACTGGGACACTAGTACAGTTTGGGAAAATAAAAAGGTAGTAGAACAGCGTGATGTCGAACCGCTTTTAGATTACTTGGTTGGGCGAGTGGGGCCTAACGTTTCCAAGGTGAGTGTTAAGTACTTGTTAGCACTTCAAAAAAAATCTTATGTGTATACCCACACTGCTGAGTTTTATATATAATAAGAAAGAACTGGGGATTTCCGGATTTCATCAAGGTGAGAATTCATATCCATGTTGAGACTCCAATGGATAGCAAGGCTAAAGAGCTAGTCGTATATACTGAAGTACTCAACTCGGGTCTTCGGTTCCCTCTGGACCTAGAGATAGTTGGAAACTTTCACATAGTAAGGATTTGTCTGAGTCAGTTAAGCCCTAATGCTTGGTATACCTTATTATTCAGCATCATTGCGTCAAGACTTTCCAAGATTCTTATGCCCATGGAACAATTTGTTGTTGTGGTCGGCTTCTATCGAACCCAGCATATCCCCTTCTATTATTTCAACATTGGGAATGATTACAAGCTGGTTGATGATTTGTTGGAGGCTGATAAGCCTTGGAAGACTCAATTCCTCTTCATCAGTAGTTCTTGGGAAAATGGAAAGAAGATCACTTCCAAAGGAAATCCAGGCACCTTTACAAGATACTAGAAAAGTTCAGGTAAACACTTTACAATTAATATTAAATTTCACATCAGATGTTAATATTGTACTTCACATCGGAAGATAACATTAAAATTTCATATCGGTTTTGTCTTTCAGTGTTTTCAAAAATGTTCACATAATATTTGGATGAGGGACGAACCACTTTTTCAAAGCTAAATTAGTGGGCTACAGATAATTGGGAAACTAGGTTCCATAATTGTTTTACTGTAATTAACATGGTAAGGGCCATCTATGGAGAACAAGCTCAACTAGGGAGCTCTTATGGGAACAGTTGACCAGTCCTCCTGAAGCATCTAAAATCTCTAAATAGACTGAGAAAAAAAGGCTAAACTTTATTTACCAGATCGGTTTAAGGCTCCTAGACATCTCACAAAATCAAGAAAAAAAGAAGAAGAAAGGTGCAGATTTCTCTCAAGAGCTTCCCGATGTGGGTTTTTCGGGATTGGAAAAGGAGATTGATGCATCATTATTTGAGGCTACTGCCGTAACAGTAGGTGAGGCCAAAGGGTTACGACATTCTCCGAAAAATTAAGAAGAAGAAAAGGACACAAGAGACGCCAAGATGGTAGTGATAACATGGTAGAAAAGAAGAAGAAAGGGGTCATCAGTTCGGAGATCATACTCTTATTCGAGGTCATTCCTCATATCATTCCTACTTAAGTTCCTCCCCAAGAAGGTGATGGTAACCTGGATGATATAAGGAACTTATAGTTTAGTGAATTTGACAAATAAGATTTTGACCAACCTTCCCCCAATCAACCACCATAGAATATTTTGACCAAAAATTCCCTCAATCAACCATCATAGCCAATGTTGTGATTCATGATGGTGAATCTTTTGAAGTATCCAATGAACTTGATACATTGGGCTACACAGTCTTAGGCTACATCAGTCCAATAGTTGACTTGGAAATAAAAATCATAACTTAGATAAAATATATCACTTCCGTTTAAAAAGAGCAACTGAGTGCTGATTTTGAACATGCTAAGGCCGATTGAGAAAAAACACGAACCATCTATACCGAACTACAAACTACCACTTCCTAGAAGCTTAAATCTTTGGATGAAACATTGACTAAGGAGAAGACTACCGATGAACATCTATCCAAATAGAAGAAGGATGATGAGATCACTGCTTTGAAAGAAACAAAGGCCCAAGATATAGATGCTGCAAATAATGAATATGCTAAGGGGGTGTTGAAATCCATGGAACGGAGGAAAGAGTTTGTTAAAGCGGATATGGTGCTTTTGTTCCATGAAACTTCTTCCAAACGGTATCTTGGGAAATTGTGGAGTTTTATGTCGGATGACGAAGTTCCCTTTCATACTTTGGCACAAAGTGATAAATACAACATGACCTCGGATGACTCTGAATCTAATGATGAAACCGAGGAGGGATCAAGTGATGATAAAGAGAAGGTAATGAAAAAAGCCGAATGGAACGAGCCTTAAGGTTAATTATTTTTACTGTGTTGGTATTCTGCATCGAGGTCTTTGGAGTATGCAAGACATTCTGTTATTTTAATATCGGATTTTCTAGAAACTCTAGTTGTACAAGTCCTTGTGGTTTACAAGGAATTTTGTAACGTGGATCGGATTATTTTATAATCTTATTCGTATTCCATGCCATTTCAACTTTTGCTTACTTAGTATTCTTTCTCTTATATTTTTTTATACTTCCTTTAATGTTCGTGTATTTAAACAATAAATAAAAAATATTTCCTTCATAGAAATTAAACACTTAATGAGTCTTGCATTTATCTGATCCATACATGGATCACTCATCTAAAGGCAACAAACAATCAATAAGCCTTTAATCCATCATGTGTTTAATCAGTATTTAATACATCTGATTCACTCAAAGGTAATCGATTTAAGGGAAACAAATGTTTAATAAGCCTTTAAATCATCAAGTTTTTAATAAGTCCTTAATACTTCTGATCCACTCAAAAGCAATCCATTTGAGGACAACAATCGTTTAATAAGCCTTTAACCCATCAGTTGTTTAATAAGTCTTTAATACTTCTGATCCACTCAAAATAAAAACTTTTTTAAAATAAAAAGGATAGTATATTGATTGAAATCCGGAAACCTCAGTAAAACCTCCCCGCGCCACCAGGGTAGGAAAGAGTATGCCCCTAAATATTTACATTAAAGTAAATCAAAGGAAATATTTACAACATGAGCTTACTCTGTATAACCCGAGATGTTCAACGTTCCAAGGATGCTTCAACAAATTGCATTCTTATCTTGGAGTTTATACGTTTCTTGCTTAACTCTCTCATATACGATGTATGGTCCTTCCCAATTCGGAACTAACTTTCTGAACTTTTTTTCCTTGGTGTGCACGAATACTTTTTTCAACACTTTATTTCCAACTTGAAAATCTCTTCTTTTTACCTTAGAGGCAAACATGTTCCTCATCAACCCTTGATAGTGTGCCTTCGCCCTCTTTTCTTCAACCAAATCCAACTAAGCCCTCATAGCTATCTCATTCTCGCTTTTGGAATAATTTGAGCCATGAAGGAAGGGAGAGTTGCCTCTATAGGTGTGATTGCATCCATCTCATAAACTAAAGCAAATAGAGACTCGTGTGTGATTGTATGTGGAGTAGTCTGGTATGCCCATAGTACTTCTTGCAAGTAACTCAGCCATTTTCCAACAGCTCTTTCCAAATTCTATTTTAACAGAATTGTCCGATTTTCTACTTCAACTTTTCCATTGCCTTGGGGATGAAAAAGAGAAGAAAAAATGATGAATTCCTCTAGATGCAAAAAAAAAATATCCATGTCTTTATTATCAAACTGAGGCCATTATCTGTTGTGATGCGTTTAGAAATTCCAAATCGGCAGCATATGTTGGAGAGAATAAATTTAATGACTGACTTAGAATTTGTTCCTGACAAAGATGGAGCCTCTATCAATTTGGAGAAGTAATCTATTGCCACAATTACGGTACGACAACCTCCTGAAGCCATTTGGAGAGGCCCAACCAGATCAAGTCCCCATCTTTTAAATGGTATAGGTTCAAATATTGATTCAATGGGGACTGTTGGCATATGAATGGTATTTCTATATCTTTGACAAGGATCACATCTCTTCACCGGATCTTTAGCATCTGCTATGATGGTAGGCCAATAATATCCTGCTTGTAACACTCTTCTAGTTAAAAATGTATAACCACAATATGATGACCCTTCTCACACAATTCTGATAGAACACTCTGGGACTCAATTAATCGAAGGCAGCATAGTATAGGTATGTTAAAAGACTTCTTATAAAGTGCCCCCATCAATACTAGGAAACCACGAGCTTTGTATCTCATTTTTTTAGCCAAAGCCATATCCGGAGGCAAAAGTCAGTTAGTAATAAACTCTTGGATTCTAGTTCTACAATTTTTAGAGAGTGCGTCATATATGTGAAAATTTTCTCCAACTTCAACTTTACTTTTTGTACTTGCATCTATAGAATGAAATTCTTGCATAATAATCCAAGGATACGCTTCAGAGTATGCTATAGTGGCTAAGGAATCTGCCATGGTGTTTTCCGATCTAGGGACATGCTCATATCTAATGCTTTTAAATCCAATGGTGACTTCCTTCCACACTTGTAAATATTTTATCAAATATTCTTCCCTTACTTCAGATTTCCCTTAAGCCTGATGGATAAGAAATTGGGAATCACTTACTAGTTGGACTCTTTTAGCCCCACATATATGTTCTAACTTTAATCCAGCTATGCCCGCTTCATATTCCGACTCATTGTTGGATGCTCTAAAATCCAAAACATATAAATTTATATAGAGTATCACCATAAGGAGAAGTTAAGAAAATTCCAGGTCCGAATCCATCGTACGAGACCCACCATCCGGTCGGGCTACCCATTCTGTTTTAAACTTAGTGACTTATGCTTCTTCACAAGGTCGTTTAGAGTGGAATTCTACTAAGAAATCAACCACAACTTAAGCTTTGACTGCTGTGAGGCGCAAAATAAATGTCATAATCTTCAAGTTTAACTGACCACTTAGTCTTTTGTAGCACATTCTTTAGAAGAAAATAAGTTCAAACTGTGATTAAATGTGCTTGAAAGTAAGGCCTCATCTTTTTAGCAGTTATAACCAATGCCAAAACAAGTTTTTCCAATTTTAAATACTTTTCTCATCTTTTAACAAACACTTGCTTATATGGTAAACCGGACGAGGGTAATTATCCACTTCTCGTACTAACACTACACTTATAGCATACTCTGATACGGTCAAATACATATAAAGTCTTTCTCCATCAACAGGTTTGAAAAATATCTTGGGTGAGGACAAGTAACTTTTAATTTCATGGAAAGCTTGATCACGGTTAGGAGACCAATTGAAGTCTTTTGCATTTCTTAAGACTTGAAAAAATCGAGCATATTTTTCTGATGACCTTGAAATAAATCGGTTTTAAGTTGCTAACATTCTAGTTAACATTTTGACTTATTTAGTGTTCCATGGTGGATCCATAGCCAATAATGCATTCAACTGGTTCGGGTCAGCCTGAATCATTTTTTCACTTATTATATAGCCCATAAATTTAGCTGATTGGACACCAAATGTGCATTTCTCCTGATTTAATTTCAAATTGATGGCCTCTAGCTTGGAAAAAGTTTCTTGGATATGATCCTCTTCTTTAGGACTTTTGACTATCATATCATCGATGTAGACTTCCATATTTCTTCTGATCTGATTATCAAAGGCCTTATTCACCAATCTTTGATAAGTGGCTCACGCATTGTTTAACCCAATAAATCCCCCTATCACTGATGAACGTGGTATAATCTTGTCATTCAGATTCATTTGTATTTGATTATACCCAAAGAAGGCATCCATGAAAGACAACAACTTGTTCCCTGATGTAGAGTCTAGAAATTGATCTATCTAAGGCACCGTGAAATGATCTTTAGGGAAAGCTCTATCGAGTTCTGTGAAGTCAGTGCACATACGCCATTTTCCATTCTTTTTCTTCACCAAAACAGGATTAGTTGTCCAAAAGGGTATATGGATTCTTTGATATACCCCATCTTGGTCAATCGATCTACTTTTTGGACAATCGTTTTAGATTTTTCTTTTGAAAATGATCTTCTTCTTTGTACCACTGGCCCAATACCAGATCAGATAAATAGTTTGTGACTAATCATCGTAGCTGGCAGTCCAGTCACATCCTCATTACACCATGCAAATACGTGTAAATCATCAGATAAAAAATATAACAATTTTTATTTTAGCTTTAAAGGTAGTTTACATCCGACCCTGACATTTTTACCTTCTTTCAAGTAATGAATTTCTACTTCTTCGACAGGGATTACCGCACTAGGAGCCTCATCGGATCATCTATCTTATTTGGGTTGGCAGAAGGCTCCACTGATTGCTATTCTTTGTTCATCTTTACTACTTCTACTGATTTCTAAGCAAAAGCAAAGACATAGTATTCATGAGCTGGGTATTGGCTACTTCGGACGATGCCTACTTTCCCTCTCATAGCATATTTCAAACACTATTGGACCGTGAAAGCTACTACATGCATCGTGGATAGCCAAGACCTACCAAAGATAGCATTATAAGATGTCGAACAATGAACTACCACAAACAAAACTCTTACCAACTTCTTAAATGGCCCTTTTCCCAATAAAACCTCTTCTTCAAATCCCTCAATTACATCAGCCATACTTTCAGTAAACCCAACTATGGTTCTATTTGAACGCTGGATAACTAAGGGATTTATTATTTTCTTGTAAGCTGATAGGAACAATACATTTTTCGAACTACCAGTATCAATCCTCCGTATATTATCCCGCTCAAAATAGTAAGGGATTCAAAAAAGTTACTCATATCGGATCATGTAGAAACATTTTATATTATCATATTAACATGGTTCTAATCCGGGTCAGCATCTAGATATTTTGAATCCACATAAAATCTTTCCATAATTACCATAGCATCTTATTATCTAGATGCTCTTATACTTTGTCTTTGACTAGTTGGTGATGTAGCTCGGTTTGTATTCACATTAGATCGGGTATTGACTGGCCTATTCCCCCCTTGTTGTTTGTTAACAAAAGCTAACAACTTCCCTCTCTCAATTAAGTTCTAAACTTCTTGTTTTAGGGCAATACAGTCAGTCTTGGATATCGTGACCCACATCATTTTGGTATTTACAAAAACAAATATTATGAGTCTCTATATGAGACTGAATTGGTGTGGGTCCCTAAAATGCACAAGTTTTGTAGTTTTATCATAAATAGTAGCCACACTCTCCTCTAGTTTAACAAAGCATTCAGGTTGAACCCATGGACCCCTCTTGGGTTTAAATTATTAGGATTGACTGGATTGATTATGTCTTGGCCGATGTGATCCTTGTTTGGAATCTTTAGGCTTGTAATTAATTGTGACTTGAGATTGAGTACTAGCTTATGAGATTGGTGTTGTTGGAGTATACCCATTTTGGCGTGGTACTCTAGACTTCTTAATCTCTTCCACCTTAATCTATTTTCTGACCTGATTTAACAGTCTTCCCCATGTCATCAATTTTTCCCGAGTTACTGAATCATCCAATTCACTTTGATTTAAAGCTTGGCTTAGAGAAGTAATGGCCACTTGTTCAAAACAACTAGCCAGCCTGTTATTCGTATTCACAAAATGGCTGATGTATTATTTCAGAGACTCATTCGGCTTTTGGGAACAATAGATGATAGTGTCACCATTCCCTTTAAGCTCCTTACTCCCCACTTGGGTTTGAATTGTTGGGATTGACTGGATTGATTATGTCTTGGCCGATGTGATCCTTGTTCGGAATCTTTAGGCTTGTAATTAATTGTGACTTGAGATTGAGTACTAGCTAATGAGATTGGTGTTGTTGGAGCATACCCATTTTGGCGTGGTATCTAGACATCTTAATCTCTTCCACCTTAATCTATTTTTCGACCTGATTTAACAGTCGTCCCCATGTCATCAATTTTTCCCGAGTTACTGAATCATCCAATTCACTTGGATTTAAAGCTTGGCTTAGAGAAGCAATGGCCAAATGTTCAAAACAACTAGCCAGCCCGTTATTCGTATTCACAAAATGGCTGATGTATTATTTCAAACACTCATTCGACTTTTGGGAAAAATTGATGATAGTGTCACCATTCCCTTTAAGCTCCTTACTCCCCACGAACTATCTCCGAAATGTCATTTTCAACATATCAAAGTTCTTTATTGACATGTGGCAAACTATTATACATTTTTTAAAGTACTTCCTCTGAACGATATTCCATCCTTCCTTTATTCCCTCAAAGCTTCAATATCAGCCTTCAACTGATCACGTTCATTTTGCATGAATGGTCTTTCCTCTGTATTGTAATTGACATGCGACACATTAGCATGCTTATTTTCCTCTCTTATTACTTCATTTTTATGAGACAACACATCATGCATATTAAGATCCATATCTCAAGGATTTACAAATTTCGTATTACAAGTAAGGTTTTGAATTGATCTATTCATGTACCTTTAGCTCCCATGGTGGTTGCCAATTTGGTGATGGTAAAACTTGGATCAAGGGTAAAACTAGAAAAACTTTATCTGGTGGATATTAATTATTTTTGTAAGAGGTGTGAGAGAAAGGATGTGTGTGCTTACAGTTAATATCTTTGAAAAAAGTCCAACGCTCTTAATGATGTTGGTTGGGGTATCTATATTGTTTATCTCCGACCCATGGATCGTGTGGGTTGAATCTTATACTTGGGTCAATCATATGATACCTCAATCCCAAGAAATGAGCTGCTATGTACATAGCTGAGTCATTGTTCCACTCAAGCTACTATTCATTCATTGACTTTTATTCGATGTATCTGAAATGCCCTTCGGATAATATCAAAATCACTATTAATATGCTTCTACAAATATCCGAACAAATAAAAAATAACCGTTAGTTTCTAAAAATAATTTATTTCTAAAAACTCCATCTTCAACCTTCTTTCAAAATCAAATTTCAAAACCTTTTCACGAAATTTCGGACTGATTTACCTTACTTTTCATTGCACGCTACAATACTTGTGAAGGGGATGTCCACTCATCTGTACATACCATGTTACATGGACAAAAATAGCTCAACTCATTCTTTGGTCCCTATTTTTAAAAAAGTTGAAGCAGACTTCTACAAGGCTCTCGTAACATTGGGAATACTGTTGCATTTGACAACTGTTGGGCCTCAGTTGGCTTAACTTAAAGCAATCCTGCTATTTCGATTATAGTTTGGAGTGCCTCCTCTCGTTGGCACCATGGGAGCCCATGTTTCTTCCTAATTCAACCATGGAAATAACATTGTACGCTAACGTTACCAAGAATATCTCCATGGTGAACGCGATTTAAAACCTCCCCCCCCCCCCCCTCTCTCCCAACTGCCACCCATGCCTGGCATTATTGGCTCGAGAACAAAACTCGATAAGCATATCCTCTTAGATGCTCCATTTTAAGATGCATCGCATCGTCATGCTCTAATTAGGCTACTCTGCATTGCATTTATATCGTTGTGTTATTAAGATATCTCACTCCTACCTCTTTAAGTCTAGCTAACTTAATGTTATACTCAACCAAATGGTAATATTAATTTTTTTTCCTCACACTAATCATTATTTTGTCTCGGACCGTTAGTATTCTTATGATTAACTCTTTCGTAAAATGGACTACTAAATATTTATCTTTTAGAGTAATGGCCAACCAAAGCCAGATTTATTTTCTTTCTTGAGCAGCAATAATATCTTGTCTTACATCCTCTCTAGAGATGATATGAGCAGCCATAAAAAGACTTTACTTCTCATGATCGCCATAAAACGATACCATTTCCTTTACTCTCACGATATCATTTGTCGTAGACTCTGTTAGATGATCAAACGGTCATATTTTTCCAAAGTTCTCATACCCTCTTCTTAATTTCCAGGTGGCACATTTTTCTTCGTCCGCAGCCTGTGCGCAATCCCCAATGCACCCATCCTTTACCCCTCGCCGTTGTTATTCCCAAAAAAACATTTTGTCTCTTGCACTAGACTTTTCACCTCGCCGATAAAACAACCCTCTCTTTTCGAGACCATCTCACTTTATTTAATGCCAAAATTCATTATGTGCAAAATCTTACTCGTATTATTACAGCCCTAAGGTAGGGATAATTACCTATCGCCAGCCTCAATACCCCACGTTCCATATCTCAACCTATCTAGTAACCATAAATGCAGACCTCTTACATATACCAAATATATCCAACGCTCCAGCACTTAATGTAGAAAACAGTGTTTCGTTTCCGGATAATCTCTGAAGTCTTGTAAACAATTTCTTATTGAAATATTTTTGGGGTTCTCCAAAAATTTCAATTGGATAAAATCAGAGATATAATTTTGAACAGAGAGGATGAAAATGATATCATTTTCCTTTTTCAACAGAACCCATATTTATCAATTCGACCAACAAAAAAACAGTTTGGATGTTAGGGCAGTTAAGGTCTATAAACTGGTTTTGTAATAAAACGGCTGGAATTTAAATTTTGAATAAAACGGTCAAATTTTTAATTTTGAAATTCTGTTGACTTGCAACAATAGCTTAATCGAAGGGCAATAATTCTATAAGCAATCAGCCGATGATAATTGTTAAATGCATGCTATAATGCTCCTACGGTTAGAAAAAGTTTCTTGTTCTTTGAAAATGGTAAAGGAACCCACTTTATTTGAATTTGTAACTAAAATTCAAATTATATTTAAAATTTATTATAAGAGAATCAATAACTCACCTTTCAATGTACCGATCGGTAGTAACTTTTCTACTTTGACCGATGTAGATGAAAATATGTGAAATATTTAAATTCTATTTTTAATATATTAAATTCTATTTTTAATATATATATATAATATAATATTCATATTAATATTAAGAACTTATTTTATTTAATAAATCAAATCTAATTGTATTTATATTTAATTGATTTTTTAATATTTTTACTTTATCTTTTAGAATATTTTCTTAGAGTTTATGGATATCTTCTTTATAAAGCATGTCAGAACAGTTATTTTATTGAAATAAGAAATTCAGACGGTTGTCTACAAAACTTTTAGTTCTTGAAATTCTAAAGGTTAGAGTTTCGTCTATCCACCAATTTCTCCAAGTGAACTTGCATCAGATTAGTATCACAATATACTTTCTACTATGTAGGTAGAGGAGTGATGTTTCTAAGAGGCCAATGAGGAGGTAGTACTTCAATCACTTAAATCTAGGATAGTGAAGATCGAGATGACAGGCGTTCAAAGACAGATGAGCGACGAAATGAGGCGTATGAACGACAGGCCCGGAAAGACGAGCAACGCATAGAACGTTAGGTTTTCGGGATAAGACAAGCGATTCAGATATTGACAACCATGGGATTTTGAGCTCCATTCCTCAGTAACCAGTTGGAGTGCCTAAAAATCAAATACGTCCATGATGAGAATTTGTTTGCTCAGAGGAAGGAGTCTGGCATGGAACGCTTGACTCAGCATAAGCGACACAACTTGATATTTGAACATCATCTAGATCGCGGCTACACTCAGAATACCCAAAACTTGTGAGAATCAGGGTTCAGATAGGATATTCTATATTTCTATGGTATTCTTCAGCCATAAGCATTTTTAGCATTCATTTATGCACAAAATCATCGACATGTATTTTATGATAAGGAGGTCTTTGAGGCTGTATTTCGACTAGTATTCGAAAATCCATTCTATGACAAATATGATGATTATTGGGATATTCTTCATGCGGTTGGAGTGGTAAGTCACTACATGGAATCTCCAACAACAACTCATTTCAAGGCTGCAAAGAGAATCCTTCGCTATATGAAAGGTACAATCGACTTTGGCTTCCCATATTCAATTTCTAATGATTGCAAGCTTGTTGGGTATAGCGATAGTGATTGGGGTAGATACATAGACAATCGAAGCAGTACTACTCATTTTTATTTTTCATAAGAAATATTTTTTTCGCATGGATGTCAAAGAAACAACCAAGCCATTGAAAACTCGTTCTTCACTCGCTAGGAAAATCAAAGGGATAATAGATGACTGAAAATCCATCTTAGAGATCTGCTATTCGCTTTTTCAACTCTCTCAAAATGGAATCTATTCCAAACATATATGACATGGTTTCTTCATAAAAATTCTTGTAGAATCGAGAATGAAATTTTCATTTTGTATATGCTAGATCAGTCGAAGACTTCAAACGATTAAGGAAACTATTAGGGGTCCCTTGATCAAGTTTAAGGGGAAGTGTTGGATCATAAACTTGATCCATTTAAAAGATCCAACCCACTCAATAAGGCCCATCACGACCATGTTCTAAAAACAAATTAAATATTAATTATTGTTGTAGTGGAGGTTGTGTGAAAGATCATCTTTAGGTTGAGTGCAAGATACTTTTTTATGTTGAATGTAAGAAACACTTTTACCTTAAGTGTAGTCTTGAGGTTGAGTGTTTAAGTATCCAAAAGCTCTTCAATGGTGGATTTTTGTCTCCACTATTGTTCAAAAAATAGTGGAGATCTCCCACCATGTAGACCATCACCAAATATACCAAGAAGTAAACTTAGAGAGAAAATTAGAGTGAGAGAAAAGAGAGACAATAATGCTCTTTTGTCTGAAAAAAAATTATTTCTCCTCTAGTGTGAGTTTTAAGAGTGTGTTGAAATAGATAAAAAAATGTGAGTTCGATGGTGAATTATTTCCAACCAATGATGTAGCTGAGAATCCTCAATATGTAAATTTCATTGTTTAGTATTTTTTTTTTTTAATATATCACGGAGTTATTTTACTTAGCAAATCAAATCTGATTGCATTCAGATTTGGTTGGATTTTCTTCTAGTATATTTATTTTCTTTTTTAGAATATTTGATTAGGGTTTATGGATGTCTCTTATATAAAGCATCTCATACCTTAATGTTAAACAACTGTTATATTGAAATAAAAAATCAGACTTTTTTAGGATAACTTTTAGTTTTGAAACCCTAGAGCTTAGGTTTTCGTTTATCCATCAATTTCTCCGAGTGAATGCATCGTTTTAGTTTCCAACTCAAACTATCTAACCTATATTGAAGACTAACCACCAAGGTATTTTCACTGTAATTTTGTTGCATGCAAGCTATATTCAAAATAGGTAACCTTGATTCCTCAAGATAACAGAACGATGATGACAATTGAAAATATATGACTCATAAAATATTTTAATGATAAAAATAATGGTTCTTTCTCAAACTATTAACCATGATTAGAATGACTCGCCTAATTGTTTTTCTGATTACTTTCTCGAAAAAAATCATCATTTTACCACATTTAATCTTTAGAAGAAAGTTGATAAAATGACTATGACATTTTTCTCTTTCGGTTTGATATAAGTGAGCATGTCAACACTATTCCCAAAATATCTCATTCGTTTGTTAACGGACACCTATTGATCCTCAAAAATGGGGAACCAATAAACTCGACAGTAAGAGACCCACTCAAATCTCTTAGTTATATTTCGTATATGTTAGGTATCCCTAAGTACGTAGATAAGAAAACTACAAATAAAGTTCTCATCATTTTCCATGTGTGCATTATAATGAATACAAACTCATTTTTTCTGGAGGTAATATGGATTTACTTAGTTTTAGATAATCAATATTTTGTTATGATCTCATTTGTGGTCACTTAGGAAAGTAAATATAGATTTACTTAGTTTTAGATAGCAAAGTTTTATTTACTCAAATCATATTTTTTAATTATTTTCTAAAATATATTTTAAATAATCATTTTCATTTTATTTGTTTATATTTATTTAAATAATTTTTAATTACTAATATATTAAGATTCGTTTTTATAAAATATTTGGTTTTTTTGAGACAATATATATGGAAATATTTGTTAGTTTTTTTTATAAAATTATATATTTATATTATAAATTATGTTTAATACAAATTTGATTTTAATTTTATATATATATTTAAAAATATTTTTTATAAAAAAAATTGAATGTATTTCCATCCACTTTTCAAAATATATTTTATACATTTTATTTTCATGTATCTTTTGAAATATCTTTTTATATATTAAATGATTTTGTCATATTTTATTTTTTTAAATATCTTTTAAAAATAATATATTAATATTTTCATCTATGTGTTAAAAATATCTTTAATTTAAAAAATTATATATTTTTTATAACAAATTTTATTTACTTTTATGTAAATTTTAAAATATCTTTTTAAGATATTAAATTTGGGTTTGTTATATTTTATTTTATTTTATATATCTTTTAAAAATAATATATTAAGATACATTAAGATTTATTGTTAAATATATATTTATATGTAATAATATCATATTATAATAAGATATTTTTGTTTATAGACTTATAATGAAGCGTTATTTTGCTAAAAACAAAAGAATAGTGTTGGTTCTTCAAGTAGCTCGAGTAATAATAATATGATTCATCCTAATCTCATTGCTTCTATATCAAGACATAATGATGATAGTGTAGAATTTCATTTGAATGAATATATAGTGAGTGATCCGGGACTACGTCAACTTATTGAAAATTTTGATAGTAACGTTAGAGATAAAATTCGACGAGAATTTTAGCCCCCCCTTACTTCAATTCCTAGATCCGCCACTGACATCTGCGGTGTTGTTTTATAACTGTTTTAGTGGGTTTATTTTTCGTGACCACTATTAATGTCGTCGAGGTTCTGGTCAGTTTTTACGCGGATTCATGTTCAGTGATGGTCGGAATACCGGTATACTATCACGCTGGATGATTGTCAAGTTCTCATACGAGCGACGTCTAAATCTTCTATCGATGTCATTGTCTTTGCGTTGTTTCGTCGAAGGTGTCTCATCCTATTAATTCATTGTATGGTTATGCTTCGTATAATATCTTTTAACTTTGTTTCATCTTGACGTAGTACCCTTCGTTTATTACTTTATTATCCAGGGTACCTCGGTCTGGCTGATGGGTATAACTTAACAATTGTGTTATGCATTATCAGAGCTCCCCCTAGTCCTTGTAAAAGGGAGTAGTTGTAAAAAAAGTTTCATTTTAGAAGGATTAAAATTACACTGCCAGCCAAGGTATGTATTCTTTCATTAAGTGCACCGTTTTCGCGTGGTTGTTTCAACTTTCTCTTTTTATATCGCCATATATGCTCTCATTGTTGTAAGCCTATTTCCGTTACATGTCTGAATCCCGTTTCTTATGTCTGAAAAACGTCGTCCCTCGTTGTGTGTATGTAGAAATGGCGCTTCATATTTCTCTCTTTATCGAAACGGTGCGTCATTCCCTCTTCTCTTTAGTGTACGAACCGTAAGTTGGCCCAATTGATACTAATTAATTTTACTATAAATTAGCCTTATGAACTATTTCTTTCCTTTTTTTCTTCTTTCGTTTAGACTAACCTTAAAGACGCGAGATTATTCTTGTTTAAGTGTTCATTAGTTGTTTGTTTGCTAAAGCCAAATATCAATCGAACGTAAATGTTGCAATGTTTTTTTCTGTCATTTCTTTTAATTTTGTTATTTATACTGTCGTTCTTAGTTTCCCCAACCCTCTACCTAGAATCCCTAGAATCTTGCATTATGGATTTCGATTATTCTGACATCGACTTCTTTGTGTGCCCTAGAAATGACTCGCAAAGGATCCTTGAAGAATTCTAACACTGCCAGTAGAACTTTTCTCGGCGCCCACCGATGGACACGGTTGAAGGCAGAGAATTCTTAGATAGTTACTTTGACCATCTCTCACACCTGTATACCAACCTAAGCCTTGAAGTGCTTGCTAGGTTTAGATTAGTATATAACTTTCCTAACTCTATAATTAATAGACTCCTCGAATCCAGTGAACATACCCACCATGCAAGAGAGGGGGAAACTTGTCTATATACTACTTAATCCGGTGGTCCAAATGTTTTGAAGTCTGCCTTCAAAATCGATCTACCTGACCAACCCTTTGCTATAAGTATTCCTAAGGCATCTACTCTGATGCTTCAGCGGCTGAAGCATTGTCCTGAAACGAATTTGTACAATAGTATGACCATGTATGATCTCTTACAATACCAACTAGAACTATCGGTAGAGGTACATTTTTTTGCGTTCATTTTTATTATGAGGTAATAATTGCCTTTTGATTTTTTTAGATTTCCTGACATTGTTTTTCCTGCAAAATTATCATAACTCGATGGTACTTGTCTACTGTATAATGAACCCATCAGATGCAAAGATTATGGATGATTTCCAACCCGAGCCTCGGTCATTTGGCTCTTCGAAAACTCTTTTCGCTGACCTTGCTCGCTACAAGAAGGAATATAGTGCTTCGAAGTCGTTTTGTATGAATTTTCGGAAGGAGAAAACCAATTATACTAGTCTCCTGACAGGCACTATCTCCGTCGAGTTGGCCAAGACTGTTGGGGATGCGTCGAGTCATAACAAGGTTCTCTCAAATACTGCAACTGAATTTATTTGTCAAAATACAAGGCTTCTAGCTAAATTCGAGGAGTCATCTATTACCAAAAACAAAGTTATTTTTTAGAACAATACTATCCGATTAGAGGCAACTCCTCTGAGGCTACAGCTGGAGCATACTCAAAGGCGACAGAATGAAATTTTTTCAAATCCATATGTTAATGGCCAAAATGAGGCATTGGAAAGACGAAGACAAACTTGAAACTGATTAGGAAAGATAATATAATCGAGCTGTAGAGATTGAATGTCGACATGGAGCTGATTATGTTCAGGGCATTTATACCAGATAAAGAGAATTCTTGGGTTACTGATGATGAATGAGAAGAAGAAGATGTGGTGGAGAAGGTGAAGGAGGTTGTCGTCCCCCTTATTATAGAAATTCCCCCGACGTCTGAAGGATTAGTTGTTGATCCCCATGTCACTTGCTCTGATACTGTGCCTACCAAGACTGGATTACCGGAGGGTCCCTCTGCCAAGGATGACGGTTGTTTTGGAAATAATTTGTAACTATTTTGTATAACAAAACCATTTGTCTTACTGTTCTCGTTATGTATTACATAGCTTTTTTTACATGAACCCTTACATCTCGTATACATGTTTACTTTTATTTCTTTTATTTTTTGATATTATTGTGTTTAATATTTTGGATTGTTACTTATAGCGTGGCTATAATAATTACTTATAGTACTGTTCGCTTTATAGGTCTTATTATCATGGGCTCAGTATGGCCCCTAGCGTGGTCTTATAGACTATGACTATTTAGTCAGTTCGTTTTACTGAGCTATATAGTCTGGGCTTAGTATGGCCCCTAACGTAGCCTTCTAGGCTTGTGATACACATTATTTGGCTTTTATTGATTGTACTTAGTTAGCGGTCACTATGGCTTGTTGCGTAGCCAATTAGGCATGACTGATTTTAGCCATTTAGTCGTTATTTTAGTTGGCGATACCCCCCCCCCCCCCCCTTGGTTAGATAATTATAAGTACGCATAAATATTTGGCAAAAAAGGTGACTTCATTGATAATTTTAGCTTAAAATATGCCTCGTTAAAAACCCTTGAGCTCCACCAAAAGGGAAAAGAGTACACAACCGCTCTTAAGTGGCATGATAATACATTTTTAAATGATTTACATTCCATTGATGTTTTAATGCACTACCGTCTATGTCTTCTACTCTATAGGCCCCATGATGTCTTTTAGAAACAATTATGTATGTCATGCACTCGGTGAAAAACATTTTTCATTATTAAGTCACCTACATTGAAGTTTTGATGTTTAAGCTTGGAGTTAAATCTTCTTCTCATTAATCTTTTATTGTTCGAACCCTCGCTTAACCCTACTTTCCTCTATCATATCAATTGAAAATTGTCGCTCTTAATCATTCGTCTCGTCCGAATAATTAGCCACTCCATAGCTTAGTATTATTATTTTTGTTGGTACTACTACTTTCATTCTATATACCAGCAAGAAAGGTATATCTCATATTACTGACCAAAGGTAGTCCAATATGCCCACAATACTTCAGCTAACTCGTCTGGTCATTTCCCTTTTGATCCCTCTAGCTTCTTTTTTATTTCTGCCAATATAGTTCTGTTTGTTACCTCAACCTGTCCATTTTCCTGAGGGTAGTATGGCGTGGAGAAGTGTTGATTAATCTCGTGCCAATGGCAGAATGTCTCGATTTCCTCATTCAGAATTCTGGTCCGTTGTCTATCAGGAGGATACTTGGAATTCCAAATCTTGATAGGATCTAACTTTGTACGAAGTCAAATATTTATTGGGACCTCGTCTTTACCAAAGCTTTGGCCTTCACCAATTTAGAGAAATGCATGTACTTAAAAAATTTCGGCTCCTATTACCACGGTCAATGACTCCTGGATGATGATAGTAGCGATTTCTTCCTAAGTTTCCGCTTTAGCCAATGAATCGCTGACCGAGTTGTCAGATCATAGTATTTGTTCATATTCAATGCTACCAAAGTTGCTCTCTCATTTCTTGAAAGATTCTAGATATCCCTGAGTACTTGCTTGTTTTACCTCGAATGAGCATGTATCCTGACCCATTACTAGCTAGGACTCCACCTCGACTAATAGCCGCCAAGCTCCACAAATGTGAGTGTTGTTTTTGCTATCTGTTGTTAAGTTTTTATCTGACCCCCGACATCCAACAAATTCATTGATTTAATCGGCTATAACTTGGCCATTTATTGTTGTCCTCGGCTCGTATTCTATGTCATACGCTCCGAGCTCCACTGACGACCTCGTTAGCCTGCCGAAGACATCTGGATTTTGGAGCACGCTATATAATGATAATGAAGTACATAGAATAATGGTGTGACTCTGGAAGTATATGCGCATTTTATAAGACACGACCACTAAACCGAGGGCTATTTTTCATAGGTTAAGGTACATGGTTTCTGCATCAACTATCCTTTTGCTGAAGTAATACACCATCCTCTAGACTCATATCGTATTTCGCACCAACACCCCGCCCACAACTAAATTGATACTGACAAACAAACGTAGAGGCGTTGTCCTGGGTTTGGTATTCTTAAAATTTTTGGAGATGCTAAATAATATTCAACACTTGGAAGGCCTCATCACATTCACTCGTCCTGGTAAACTACTTGGCCCTCTTCAGGATTTCAAAAAAGGGTTAACTTTTGTCTGATGATCTAGAAATAAACCGGGATAGGGCGGCTAATTGTCCCGTTACCCAGTATACGTCTTTTATATTCGTTGACCGTCAATGGATAGCGCTTTTGGCTTAGTTTTGTATTAAGTTTGAAATTATTAGATAAGAAATTAGAATAGGTGACGTGTTTTCTAGTATCGATGTATATAACATTCTAAAGACACTATTCTACTATTATCTATCTACAGTAAGATTGTCATGTTGTTAATTTCTGACAGACACTGGAAATATTGTTTTATTTTTGTTTCCGGGAATTGGGAACATCTCGTTGCCAAATAGAATCTCCAATTGGAGAGGTGAAGGATGAGCACATGTAAGGGTTGGATGAATTGTTCTTTTTCCATGTTTGTCACTATTATTTTTTCTATTGTTGATATGCTACTATCTTTTTCTGCTTTTACTCAGTGAGAGTTTGAGTATCATCGCGTGTTCACACCCATTAATTTTATTATAACTGGTTTGTGGCCCTTACAGAGACGCAAATGTTAACAGATGGATATGGGACGCTTACTTCCACCGAGGAACCTGTTATCGTAGAAGTCGTGGTGGCTATCTTAGCAGAGATGGTGTATGTTGATAACTCGAGCGGTATCGTGTTGGATCTGCCCCCCCAGGAGGCCCAAATATGTGAAGATCGGATTCAATGTTGCTCTTGGGATGAAGAGGGCCTTTGAGGGTGCTGATAACAACGAAGTTAAACCCAAAAAGAAAAATAAATTACTTTACCTTATCATTACCACGTATGCATCTGACACCACTGGTACCACTAACGCCTCTGAACAGCGTGATTCAAGCAATTTCGTTATGATATCTTCACCATGAAAAGAGGGTGAGAGCATAGGATAGAGCAGTCCCTCTACTGAAGGCTTTCTGAGGAAGAAAATGGTGCTTAGGAAGAACGGGGCCCTGTAAACAATAGTTATGATGGGGGTTGGGGACCAGTCCCTTACCGAGCTGGATAGTTTGGCTATGTTGGTTAGTGCGACCCAACGTTCTGTGTACGAACATACAGATTCTCACAAATGTGGAATTTTAGGCACTTCTGTTGGTGGTAGTAAAGAGTATACCCCTCCTCTAGACTCGACTAACCATAGTCGAGCCCTCTCGGGTACCCTTTTTTTAAAGAAATGAACGCCCCTTTTAGCTTCTTTGTTGATGGATCAAAATGACGGTCAATCTCATGTTGTTCTCCTCACATCTGACCCTCCAAACACTACTTAATCTGGTGGTCCAAGTGTTTTGAAGTCTGCCTTCAAAACCGATCTACCTGACCAACCCTTTGCTATAAGTATGCCTAAGGTATCTACTCTGATGCTTCCGCGGTTGAAGAATTGTCCTGAAACGACTTTGTACAATAGTATGGCCATGTATGATCTCTTATAATACCAACTAGAAATATCGGTAGAGCTACATTGATTTGCATATATTGACCATATATTTTTTATTTTGATATTATATTTTATTGATTAGTAAACACTCTAGACATGTAATGTTATATTAAACATTATGGAATTTTTTATGTGTTAATGTTCATATATTTTTTGTTATTTTGTTAAATAATATACACATTTATCATATTGCCCAGATTTGGAATCCGGACATATCCGGGGCATCCGGACCTGCTACGGCTAGTTAAACCTAACTAGCCGTTGTGTTTGAACGTGCAGACCATCCGCACGTCTGACCGGAAGGTCCGCACGGGTGACGTCACGGATGACGTCAAATTTTTTAATTAGTAACTCAAATTTTTTAATTAAACTATAATTTAAAATAATACTATATGATGCCTCATCATATAAGTTTAAATGTTGTTAAAATTAATACTCTGCAACTTTTATTATTATTATTAACATGTGTTTAAATGATTCTTTTTAAAAGCTTCCTTTAAAATTATAAATCATGATTATCTTATTATGCACATTCATTTACAACTGTAATATAAGAATAGGAGATGCTTAATAGGACCAATTATAAATCTTGCTAGTAGAATAAGATGAATAAAATATGAAGTAAATATTATTTCGATTCGGTTGTTTTTCCAAAACTTATATCTCCATACCTAGAATTATCTCAATAGTTAAATTATTAGTATAATACACTATAAAAGTAAATTCGGCATATAGAAAGAAAAATAAACTCAACTTAAATATTAAAATAAATTTAAAAATGATGTGATGATTTATAATAAATTAAAATAACTGGAGATATTAAATTTATAAAAAAATAAAAACCAGGTTGCTTTTGTAATAAAAAAAAATTAATTATTAATTATTAGTAAAATATTGTTATCTTTAAAATTACTTAAATAACAACATTATAGTGAGATAAATAAATTAATTAAAATATAATTAAATTAGAATGTTTACTTGACGTATATAAATAACTTTTAGATGAAAAAAAAAGAATCAAGTAAACATTGAATAATTTGAAAGCATTTATGTTGAAAGATATTGTTAGAATTCACGATGAAATAATTTCACAAATACTTCATATACAAAACAAATTAAAAAACATAAAAATAAAAGAGCACGAGATTTAACGTGGTTCGACAATAATGTGTACGCCCATGGCATTATCTCCGAAAATTATTTCATTATGACAGAAGAAGGTTAGATGTTTCAGTGTCAATTTTCTATAACTCTAGTAGTTTATTTATATGTAATAAATAGGGTTTTCTAGATAATAGACGTAATGGACTCACACGCTATTAAGAACTATAGACAATAACCAATGACACAAGAAGGTACATTGTGAACATAAGGCATATTATGAACACAACGTATACTAGTGAACAATCGAATCACAAGATACATTATGAACTCTTATATGACTAATTCTTTAAGAATTGAAGCCCAACTCATTCTTAACAAATTTCTCCTTGAAGCAAATATCATTTTTTCATTATGAACAAAGAAACTTCTCTTCATCTGACTCACCAAATACCCTTAAGGAATTCACTTAATGTTGCGAACACCAATCCAGTTTAATTACTTCCTAAACTTTTGAACTGAGATTGTCTTGGTCATTATATATGTTGGAGTATCATGTGTAGAAACTATCACGAATAAAATAATACATGACATTTATGTTCTTTGTACGCTCATGATACATATAATTTTATGTAAGGTGTACCGCGCTTTTGATTGTCACGAAACACTTTAGTTTCCTCCTTACAACCTTACAACCATATTACCTCCTTAATTGCTTCTATTACGACCATGTATTTTTCCTCTCTTGTAGACAACTCAAGAGTACCTTTTAAATACGACCCCATTTTGCTATGATTTTCTAGACCATGTGTGATGACACACTCTTTCCTCATCATCACATAACTCGTTAAACTCATAACCACTAAAATTCTAGCCCATCATATGTCCAAAAACATTGATATTTCTTCATATCTAATTTTTTATTGTTGTCTTCTATTTTATAAAGGTTGAGTATACCTCATTTTGTATTTTCAAAAATTAAGCCCACGTCATCTGTTTCCGCCTCCGTATATAAGTAAGAACACAACTGATCTCAACACTAGTATGATATTGTCCACTTTGGCACACGAAGGCCCTCACGACTTTGCTTTTGGTCCACTTTTAAAAGGCCTCATAGTAGTTGAGATATGTTCTTACTTATATTAAACTGATCCTTCCCGTGTTTAACCGATGTGGGATGTGGGATTTTGGTCGCCACCCTAACAAATCCTCATCTCGAAAAAGTACCACTTTAGCCTCCTCTCAATTGACTTGCATCCGCCCACTCTAATCATGTTGGAAGACTACCTGACCATAGAGGCACTACGGATGTTACTGCTCACCTCCTATTAGAAAACTATATCTTGTTCCTTAGCACCACTTCAATCTAGCCACGCTGCTCGATGAGCCACAGGCACTCCGAAGTAGGATCTCTTGAGCATGGCTACTGGTTCATCATGTTCAACCTCCAAGAATTTCACCATCATTTCCGTTTGGGTCTGGCTCTAATACCATTTGTTGGGAATATAGGTATCGCATATTCAACACTAGTATGATAAGGTCCTCACGGCTTTGTTTTTGGTCCACTTCCAAAAGGCCTCATACTAGTTGAGATATGTTCTTACTTATATAACACTGATCCTTCCCATGTTTAACTGATGTGGGATGTGGGATTTTGGTCGCCACCCTAACAAATACTCCTCTCAAAAAAAGTACCACCTTAGCCTCCTCTCAATTGACATTCATCCGTCCACTCTAATCATGTTAGAAGACTACCTGACCATAGACGCACTACGGATGTTATTGCTCACCTACTATTAGATAACTGTATCTTGTTCCTTAGCGCCACTTCAATCAAGCCACACTGCTTGATGAGCCACATGTACTCCGAATTAGGATCTCTAGAGTAGATCACCTTGAGCATGGCTACTGGTTCATCATGTTCGACCTCCAAGAATTTCACCACCATTTCCGTTTGGGTCTGGCTCTAATACCAATTTGTTGGGAATATGGGTATCACATATTATGCCTCCGTATATAAGTAAGAACACAACCGATCTCAACACTAGTATGATATTGTCCGCTTTGGCACCCGAAGGTCCTCACGGCTTTGCTTTTGGTCCACTTCCAGAAGGCGTCATACTAGTTGAGATATGTTCTTACTTATATAACACTGATCCTTCCCATGTTTAACCGATGTGGGATGTGGGATTTTGGTCGCCACCCTAACAAATCCTCCTCTCGAAAAAAGTACCACCATAGCCTCCTCTCAATTGACTTTCATCCGCCCACTCTAATCATGTTGGAAGATTACCTGACCATAGAGGCACTACGGATGTTACTGCTCACCTCCTATTAGACAATTGTGTCTTGTTCCTTAGCGCCACTTCAATAAAGCCACACTGCTTGATGAGCCACAGGCACTCCGAACTAGGATCTCTAGAGCAGATCACCTTGAGCATGGCTAGTGGTTCATCATCTTCGACCTCCAAGAATTTCACCACCATTTCCGTTTGGGTCTGGCTCTAATACCATTTGTTGGGAATATGGGTATCGCATATTCCCCCTCCGTATATAAGTAAGAACACAACCGATCTCAACACTAGTATGATATTGTCCGCTTTGGCACCCGAAGGTCCTCACGGCTTTGCTTTTGGTCCACTTCCAAAAGGCCTCATACTAGTTGAGATATGTTCTTACTTATATAATACTGATCCTTTCCATGTTTAACCGATTCGGGATGTGGGATTTTGGTCACCACCCTTACAAATCCTCCTCTCGAAAAAAGTACCACCTTAGCCTTCTCTCAATTGACTTTCATCGACCCACTCTAATCATGTTGGAAGACTACATGACCATAGAGGCACTACGGATGTTACTGCTCACCTCATATTAGACAACTGTGTATTGTTCCTTAGCGCCACTTCAATCAAGCCACACTACTTGATGAGCCACAGGCACTCCGAACTAGGATCTCTAGATCAGATCACCTTGAGCATGGCTATTGGTTCATCATGTTTGACCTCCAAGAATTTCACCACCATTTCCGTTTGTGTCTGGCTCTAATATCATTTGTTGGGAATATGGGTATCACATATTCTGCCTCCGTATATAAATAAGAACACAACTGATCTCAACACTAGTATGATATTATCCGCTTTGGCACCCGAAGGCCCTCACGACTTTGCTTTTGGTCAACTTCCAAAAGGCCTCACACTAGTTGAGATATGTTCTTACTTATATAGCATTGATCCTTCCCATGTTTAACCGATGTGGGTTGTGGGACTTTGGTCGCCACCCTAACATCATCTTTGAATCATCATCGATGAGACTCATCTAGTATCAGCCTCCACTATTTGATGGAATTCTATTTGGGCCTCAGAGATCCGAGTGAGTGTAATCCACTTTCCATTTAGTCTTTCTTACATCCGAGTTGTTGAATTTTACTCTAGTTTATTTGCCAAATAAAGTGTTTACAAAATACCAATGATTATGCTTTATACCCTTTGAATATATCTTTCTTTCCCAAAATAACCAATCATATTTCACTTATATAACCGGATGCAAATGTCACAATTGATTTTGATCCCATAGACTTTGGTCGGTACGCCCCTGATGATGCTACTGCAACATCGCCCATAACAACACGTCTCTGGAGAATGTAAAGTTTTTTTACGAAATGTCTTTAATATACACAATCCATCATATCGTTTGTATGATATTTGCAACCTCGAGAGTCTGGTGTCCCAAGATATATGAAGTTTATTTTCGACCCAAGAACATGTCAACACGTCACGATTTTGACAAAATCATCAAATATTATGGTCATGAAGTTACTGATCTTACTAACAGGAAACAAATGAGCATTCTATAGATAAACAGTTTCATGTATTTGGATTGTATCAAAACATTGCTTAAACAGACATCTGTGGTATATGGCGCCAATATCGAGTACACAACAATTTTCCCCACAATCTGAACTCACAAAAAAACACATCTCATATACCACTTTTGTCACTACCATCATATTCATTCGCCCATTCTACTAGGCTCGCTACATATATCATTTGATTTTATTTTTTACCTTTTAGATTTGGAAAATATCTCATGTAATGATCATGCTCACCACATTCATAACAGTTTGAATTCTTGACTATTGACTTGGGTCATCTCAAATAAATATTTTTTAGAGAACTCATTTTGTTGCTAGATATATCTATGGTCAAAATACATTCCCTTTCATCGTGATTATCTTGCTGAAAAAAGTCTCCATTTTTTTATCTAAGGGTCTTTTTTACCTCTTTCTGAGATAGTCTGACATTACTATACATGATGGTATCCACAAAATTCTGATTGAAAGTAGGTAACGGTATCAAAACAAATAAAGGTTGATCTTCATCAATGATTTTGATATCAATATTCTCTATATCAATAATAAAAAAACTTTAAATGATCCAGATATTCAGTTATGGACATACCTATTTCAACCTGAAATCATACAAATGTTTCTTCAAGTATAATCGGATCACAACGGATTTCTCTAAATAATGTTCTATTAACTTCTTCCATATGCATACGACAGTCTTCTCACATTAATTTCGCAAACTAAATTGTCATTTACACTCATTAAAATCCAATATAGAGTAATTTTTTGAAGACTTTGTTTCTTCTCGTTTTTCATCTCTGCTGGTAACTTATTCTCCACAATGTTCCACAACCCTTGTGGTACCAAATAAGATATCAAATTAATATTTCATCAAACCTTTCAATTGTGTATTGTATTTATGTATACGTCATTATAAATTCTAATTAAAAAACCTACACTTTAATACCAATTTGTTAGAAATCAAGATGCAATAATTTCAGAAATTACTTATACACAAAATAACCTAAAGAATATGAAAAGGAAAGAACGCGTTATTTAACGTGGTTTGATTAGATTTGTTAACTATAGAAATTTAAATTCAAATTTACAATTCTAGTTATAAATCACAAACCATCAAAAACTAATTCAATCACATTATAATATAATTTAGCAGTTAAAATAATAATAAATTAATTAGTAGGTACTACTATTAGAATAGCAGATTTCTATTGGGTGAGGTTCGGGTTGGGTACCAATCAGAAAAAGTTTAAAATCTATAATCCATCACAAACCCGAATAGTAGTATATTTTAAAACCCACTATCAATCTCATGTAAAAAATAAAGTTAGGGTACCCTAATCCACCGGGTCGGCCCGGGTTAGATACCAACGAGTTCAAAAAAATTACTATCCCTAGTGTTATGGACTTGACTATTGGCATGTTCGAGTAGAGTTGAGTCTCGTTTAGCCAATTTGACTATTGTATCAATGAGGAGATGAGAGATGTCATATAATTACCTGAGAGATTCTTGGAATATTAATTAAATGAAATGACTAAGAAAGATGGAGCTATAGATGATTTTGAATCGAAAATATGAGGTTTGAAAAATAAATACTCTGAGAGGTCTAGTAGAGCATTTCATTATTTGAGGTGAATAGATGTTTGTCAAAACAAGTCATGTAGCGCAACGTATAGCGTAATACATAAGACAACTTAACACACACTTGTCATGGTAATATGTACCATTTGAGACATGTAATAATGTGTCAAATGCATGGGGTAGGCATAATACATTACGAAAATAAACTAGATTTGATGTGGTGACTTTTGGACAATACCAATGACTTTAATTTACAAGCCCTATTTACGATAGGGAGCTTGGTTCACCATAAATAAGCGTATCAAAAATGTGCATGCTACTAGAGTAATGAGAAGTAAAGATGGAAACGGGTCGGGATGGGTGCGGGTATAGCTAAACCTGTAACCCATCTTGTCTATGTTTTTTCAAACTCATATCCTAACCCTTACCCGTCGGGTAGTAATATTTGTATCCCACACCCCGGATCCGTCGGGTTCAGGTACCCATCGAAGCTATGAAATTATTTTATTTTATAAAATATCAAATTTAATATATTAATATAGAAATACTATTTTCAAAACATATTGTATCTAGCCATGATTATCAAATATTTTGTAATCTATTAATAATTAATACATGGTTTTAGTATATGTTAGTAAGTAATTTTTTTCAATTTAATTAATAATAATATTATTGAAAGAAATTGAAAAATCAAATTCAAAATTTTAAATGCAGAATGATATTTCATATACTGAAAGTATCACTATCCGATTTGCATAAAAAAGAAAAAATATTTACAAGAAAAAAATTGAAAAATCAAATGTAATGTTTAAATATAGAATAGTATTTTTCAAAATATGTTATATATATTAGCAAATAATATGTGATTTTAGTATTCCAAATACAAATAATAATATTAATAAATTTATTTTAAGTTTAATAAATAATATTAAATAATTTATTATTTTATATAATATTAATTTAGCAAGGTACCCGCGGGTATTATCTAGTGGGTCAGGTTCAGGTTGGATACTTGTAGGAAATTTCTTAAACCCATAACTCATTCCAAATCCGGCGGGTAGTAGATTTTCAAACCCACGATTCAGCGGAATTTTTTTAAAATTCATAACCTATCCCATCAGGTCTGTTCGGGTCGGGTACCCGCAAGAAAAAATTACCATCCGTAATGAGAAGTTTAGCTCTTCGCAAGAATACATCATTACACGATACAATGTTAAAATAATTGTTGGCTATTGTAGCGATCAATGTTGTTTATCACGATGAAAATTGACCCTTATAATACTTGTTTAACGTTTCATCTCAATAGTTTTTATTAAAAAATTGTTTGTATTAAAAAAATTACTTTAAACTTATATAATCTAACTTTCTAAAAGAATACTTCATTGAAATTATATTTTTATTAAATATCTATAATAATAATTAAAAAATCTCATTTATTAGATTTATCGAATAAAATTTTATATTGACAATTGTTTCTATTCGAAGATAAAAGTTTTAAATCTAAACGGTATCCTGAATATCATATTTTTGGATAATTGATCCTTCAAATATTTTGTGTACCATAAAAAACCTGAATTTATCAAATTCTGAAAATTAGCATTCCAATTTATTTTTCACCATAAAAAAGAGTATACTAGTTAAATTTTAAATAATTTGTTTTCGATGTTTTGTTATTTTTTACATTTCTTTACCATATCAAGGTCAATTTTTTTAATTTCATTTATTCACACTATTTTATGTTTAAAAAAAATTAAAGGACCAACTATTATATTTTTACCAGTCGGAAACTCTTCATGCTACAATTAATAAAAAAATAATTGATCAATTATAAATAAAACTAAACAGTTGGATATAAATCACATTTCTAAAAAATAAAATATTTATTATAATTTTAAAATTATGTCAATAAAAAAAATATTGACATGGCGTTTAACACACATCTCAAATCAAAAAAAAATTAGCTTATCCCAAATCCAAAAGAAATATTTTTATCAAAATACATTGTCAAAATTTATACAAATGGTTTATATATTTACCATTTTTCTAACTTTTCTAACTATACCGATAATTTAATGGTCAACATTTCTAACTATTTTTATCATATTTATAAATATATGTTGTGAGAGAAAAAATCCATCGTTTAATATTTATCTATTTTAATAATATTATTAACAAATTAAATGTTTTTATTTTGCCGGAGGTCTTGGCAACAAGGAAGCAATTCAAAGGCAGAAATCTCTTATAAAATCTATCCGAGCTAGTTTTATTGCCATTCGAAAACCCCTTATCAAAGTAGATAAGCTTCGATCGAAAGATGAGAAAAAACTTAAAAAAACCGAACCGGCCGACCGAACCAAACCGAATATATATTATATTAATTACACAAACCAGAGTTTATCTCAATACTTAAAGATAAAGATGGTATCATAATTGAGATTGTACCATAATTCAAGTGAGTGGGTTTGAACCCATAGCATATAAAAATAATTTTTAATGATGACAAATTTTATTATTAATATTATGTTATTATAAACATATAAAAATTAATAATTGGTTTAACATAATTATTATAATTTTTTATGTTGATTTTTTTAGTTTTTTATTACATTTAAATTTTTTAAAGAACAATTCAAACAGAACTGAAACGAAACACACCGAATCAAACCGATTTTGAAGCCGAAAAATCGAACCGAAACCGACCGAACCGAAAAAATCGAAACCGAATAAAAACCAAACTTTTTTTAACAAATCGGTTTAATAATTTATAAAGCGAATTATTTCGGTTTGGTTAAGTATTTATCAAAAAACCGACCGAACCGACCGAATCTCACCCCTACTTCAATCTATTGCTTGGTAAACTTAACTTCAGTGGCTCGATGTGTAACATCAACAATAAAATTTGGATTCTCTGGTAGAAGGATTACAAGGTGGATGCAATTTTTAATGGAGATCAGATCATTCATCTAAAAGTCCATCACCCTTCTTTTGATAAAGAATTCATGGTTTCAGTGATCTACGTCAAGTGCAAGAGAGAGCTTAGACTGTCTCTTTGGGAAACTCTTAGACTACTTGATAACCCTTTAAAAGACTGGATAATTTTTGGAGATTTCAATACTACTATCAACCTTCAGGAGCAGCTATCTTGTTCTACTAATAATGTGAGGGATGGATGAATTTGATAATCTGATTATGTATTGCAACCTTCAAGATGCGGGATTCATTGGTTGCAATTCACTTGGTCTAATGGTAAAAAAATAGAAACGGCTCGATCGTGTCTTAATCAATAATCCTTGGATGAGTTACTTTGAGTCTACTACTGTGAGTTATTTTGCAAGAAACTGCTCTGAACATTGCCCAATCTCCATCAATATTTCTTCAAGTCTTGAGAAAGTTAAGGCTTCGTTTAAGTTTTTAAACATGTGGATCTCTCATCCTGGTTTTATGAAGGTAATGGAAGATAGTTGGGCTACTGATATTGAAGGTACCGATGGAAACCCTATAAAGACCTTCTGGTTCAAGCAAAAAAGACTGAAGTCTGACCTGAGAGTGTGGAATAAGAAGACCTTTGGTAACATTTTTGATGTAATTAAGAACTCTGAGGAAGAAATCAAGTTTAGATAGATCAATCTTCAAACATCTTCAACTGTTGAAAATAAAGCTTTGCTTGAGGAGGCAAAAAAGAATTATCGTGTGCTGCTTGACACAAAAGAGCTCTACTGGAAACAAAAAGTCCCATGTTGTTTGGATTAAAGACAGCGATAGAAACACTGCAGCCTACTACCGTTTTGTGAAGAAAAAGGCCAAAAGGAACAGAATTGATAGAATTAAAGATGGAGATGTGTGGCTTACCTTAAGGGATGAGATTAGTTCATCTGCTGTTAAATAATTCCAGTCCCTACTTCCTCATGTTCTGGATGATGGAAATAATGTTGAGCTTATGGATGTTATCCCTAAGCTAATCAAGGATGAGGACAACAATAGCTTGCTGATTATTCTGATATTAATGAAATTCTTTGTACTATTAACTCCCTCAATCTGTTTGTGCTGCAGGACCAGATGGATTTAATGGAGAGTTTTATAAGAAGTATTGGCATGTTATTAGCACTGATCTCTGCCATGCTATTCAGATCTTTTTCAAAGGATACATTCTTCCTCCTGGGATCAAAGCCACTGCAATATGCCGTATCCCTAAGGTGGATCATCCTAACAATTGGCAAGAATTTAGGCCAATAAGTCTCACTACTATGATCAGTAGATTCATTGGCAAGATAAGGGTAAAAAACACCATAGGTCCTCCATGTTTGTCACTTGTAACACATTAGTCCCTATTCTTTGTCTCTGTAATAAACCAGTCCCTTATGTCTTAACAATGTAACTAACAAATCAGTTTTTGTAATAAATAGTCCCACATGTCTGTAATAAACAGGTCCCTCACGTTTTCAATTTGTAATAAACAGATCCCTCAAATTTTCAGAAAATGATCTGTTTGTTACGTTTTTAAAACATAGGGGACCGGTTTATTACATAGACAAAGAATAGGGACTGATGTGTTATAAGTGACAAACATGAAGGACCTGTGGTGTTTTTAACCCGCAAGATAATCAACAACAGACTTTCAAAGATCTTACCTCATCTAATATCAGATTAGCAGGGTGCTTTCGTCAAGGGGAAGTATTCATGAAACCATTTTAATTGCACATGGTCTTTGTTGTGATTTAAACTCTAAATGCAAATGAGGAAATGTTATTCTAAAGACTAACATGGCTAAAGCTTTTGACAAGCTTAATCACGGGTTCATTCTCAGAATTCTGGAGTTGTTTGGTTTCAATCCTAATGTGATTTCTCTTCTTAATAATTATATCAGCAAGGTGCATTCTTTTATCATAATCAATGGAGAAATGAATGGGTTTTTTTATCAATACTCAAGGCTTGATAAAAGGAGACCCATTGTCTCATAGTCTCTTCATTTTGGATAAAGAGTATCTAATCAAGGGCATCAAGAAAATCTCGAACGAGAATCCTAAACTCAGATTCAAGGCCAGAGGTGATATCAATATAGCTTTTCTTGCATTCACTGGTGACTTCATGGTTTTCAGCAATGGTGAAGCTTCATCTATTCAGGTTATTCAAAATTTTCTAAACCATTATCAGCAAGTTTCGGGTCAGCTAATCAACAGTTTAAAATCTAAGATCATTTTTCCTAGTAACATGAAAAAGTAGGGCATTTCTGCCATTGAAAAAATTCTGAGTTTCAATCACAAGATGTTACCTTTTAAATACCTAGGATCCATCATTTCTGCCTCCACCAGAATTGCAAATTTTGAAGACTTGATTAACAAAACTAGAAACAAGATCCTGGAATGGGATAAAGTTGCTCTTTCCTTTGTTGGTAGGCTTACGTTGATTCAATCAGTATTAGCAGCCTATCCTACTTATCTTCTCCATCGTATTTTCCTTCCCAACACTGTAATCAACAGAATGGAGATCATTTTTAATAAGTTTTTATGGGGAAACAAAGAGAGTAAGAATGTCATCACCTGGTCCAAATGAAAGAGATTGTGCAAAACCCATGATGAGGGTGGTCTCAACCTTAAAAACTGATGGATGTTCAGCTAACTTACTCTGTGAAGCTTTGGTTCATTTTCAGAAATCAGAAATCTCTTTGGGCCAAGCTAGCTGCTTCCATCTACTGCAACAATAACATTTATCATGTTCTTGCCTCCTCTCCTATAAAGAAATCGAAAACTTGGGACATAATCATTAAAGTTAGAGATATTAATGAGAATCACATCTTCTATGATCGGGGTTATGGAAAAATGGACTTTTGGCTTGACCGTTGGTGTTCTGAAAATCCTTTTGTTCAGTTCATATATACTGACAATAGGAACTGGTTGTGGGACACTAATGGAGAGAGTGTTAACAGGTTTTGGGTGAACGGAGCTTGGAATTTTGACAAACTCAGAACTTTAGTTACTGAGACTGAGATTAACAAAATTAAAACCATTACCTTAACAGATGAGCCTGATAAGATCCTTTGGTCACTTTCTACTGATGGAGCTTTTAACTGTAAGATTACCTAGAACTTCATCAGGCAGAAAGGTAACAAATCAAATCTCTATGCTAAAACATGGGATGCTATCACTCCAAAGAAATTATCCTTCCTTCTGTGGAGAGCTCTCTTCAATTGGATTCCATCCGATACTGTCTTGCAAAGAAAGAGATTTCATCTTGCTTCGAAGTGTCTATTCTGTAATAACATTGAAACTTCTCACCACGCCTTGGTTCAATGTTTGCAATCCTGGTGTGTCTGGGTTTTTTCAGTACTATATTCAAGATCCAGATCTTTCCTTACATGAATCTTGCCCATATTGTTCGAATGTGGTAGTGGTCTACCCAAAACCAGTGTGATATTCGCACCATTCTCCCTGCTATTGTAACTTGGGCCATTTGGGCAGCTCGTAACAAGAAGAAGCACCTCGACTACAATGTGAATTCCTCCACCATTATCAACCACGTCTTATACATCCTCTCTGGCCTTGATTATGCTAAAGTCTTAAAGAACTCTCACTGGGAAAGAGACTTTAAATCATTTTTGTCCCTGGGTTGCGTCAACCAAATCAAAAACTTCACCAAGCCACTCTTCCATAGATGGAAAAATCCTAAAGGTAACAGATTCAAGTTAAACGTCGATGGGTCTTGTGGTTACAACAACGAAATCAGTGGAGGTGTTTTAATTCGAAACAGTGAAGGAACTATCATCATTGGCTTGGGGAGACTCTATGGCAAGGGTACTCCTTTGATTGCTGAGTGCAGAGCGCTCTTAGATGGTCTCAAGCTCTGCAATCTGCTGCAAATTGCTAACGTCGATATCGATATGGATTATGAAATTCTTGTTAACCTACTGCTCTTTGGTAAATCTATTTGGTATCTCGACCCTCTTCTCAATTGTTGGAGGAAGCTTATTCAATCATCAATGAATGTCCACCACATATTTCGTGAACAAAATTTGGGGCTGATTGGATTGCAAAGAAAACTATAAAAGAGGGTAGGAGATGGATTTCAATGAAGATGATGCTCCTGTTTCTCTCAAATCAATCACGTTTTTGGAAAGTTTGAACATTGGGTATCTTAAAATTTCAAACACGAATGGTGTTGGTGATGGTGTTCTCGAAGGAGAAAATTGACTTTGTTTTTTCTGATACTTTAGCCTTGTTCTTAAAGATGAAAATGGAGTTTGAGTAACGACTATATTCGCGGTTCTTTTTAATTTTTTGTAACAATGCAAAATAGTCTTTGTATTTCCAATTGTTTTCAATAATAACAATCTAACTTTAGTTTAAAAAAATGATTAAATAAAAATGTCGTTGAAACCCATTTCGGATGGGAAGAAAAATCATCAGCAATTTGTTTAATCCAAAACAGATGGGTTTGATTCGAATCAAAGCAGTGGAAGTGATAGGTTTTGTATGAATTTAAAACGGATACACTGTCGATATTATTTGATGCCGAAAGAACTTATTTTTGGTAGGTATGCCACTGACTATGAAGTTTATTGTATTTAATTTCATATTCAGTATTCTACTTGTATTGATTGACAATTTCGGTCAAGATTGTCTTTTATGCGGCGTTTACGGGGATGCTTAGATGGAGGTAGATAGCTAAAGTAGAAATAAGTTAGGGGTATTTCTTTGATCAGCTGTGACAGCCTATCCAAAGTTAATCCTTCTGAGTCTGCTAATCTCTTGATTAACGTTGAAATATTTAATGCTGATGATCGATCAATGATCGTGCGTATGAGTTTATGTCATGTCAGGCACACCAGCAAATGACATCCAAGCGTGAAATTTCAAACGTTGAAATGAATATGCATATCAATTCATCTATGACACAACACTTACATATTATTATTATCTTTTAAATAAAAAGAGTTTAAGGATAAAATATAAAACTATTTTTTTTAAAAAAAAACTTCGAAGTTACGTTTAAATGATAATGTGAAACGAAATTAATAAATAATATGAAATACGAAATCAATAATAAATTCGAAATTTGTTTTGTCTATATACGAAATGTGGAATTAGAATAAATAAAATACACAATGCAAAATCGGTAATAAATTTTTTAAAAAAAATCTCCTATGTGTGAAACGCAAAACACATATTAAAAGAAAAAAAGTTGTGCGATCTATCGGGTACATGATAATTCCTCACTATTGTTTTTAAGCCTTTTTTTTCTAATTTTTATTATAAAAATTTATTATTTATATATATCTTTCGAATTTATTCTTTTAACTAAATATATAAAGGTAGAATATTAATAAATATTCAAAACTAGATTAATTTATCAATAAAAAGTAAATATAGTATCATGTTCAACTCTTTTGCAACAATATCTCACGCTTCTATTTATATTAAACTAGGCTCTTTTATATCTAAATAAAATTGTATTTTAGTCATCACACCTTAAATTAATGCACTGTAGTCATTTGTGACTTGGATTTATCACGACTAAAGATGTATTTTTTTAAATATGATATACTTGTTTGATGTGAAATATAAAGATAGAAGATCATATTACGACTAGTATTTATTTTATTATTTTTCTTGCAATTATTTTTCAACCACTAACAATTTTATAGTTTGAAATATATCGTGGTGGACCTTTGCCAACTATATATATATATATCAGGAATCATTATGTTAGTCATTGCCGGTTTAAACAAAAATTATGGTGTTCTGGTAACTTTCATGTCGAATAAATTTTCATTGTTTCCCACAAGTCGAATATTTAACAAAAAAATAATTAATATTTATTTTAATATTGCGAAACCCTTTTACTTATGGTTCTTGAGCACTAAGAATTTGTTGAACCTCTGTTTTATCATTCAACAAAACTATAATGTATATAATATATGTGAAACCATTTATTTCAAGTGGTTGCTTGTGTTCAAGTTATAATACTGAAACTTCAAAACCTTTATCCATATGGCATGTGAAATATGATTAAAAAAAGATTTGGAAACAAATGTAATGTGTAAAATCCTACTTTCGCTACAAAACCATTACTCTAAAGTTTATATTTTTAGAATAAAATTGGTTGAGGGTTGTCAAACAAAATTCTTGTACATGACAACACATATGAAAACTTTCGTTTTTTATAAAAAAAAAGCTTTAAATTCTACTTTTTTTTCAAAGAAAACTCGTTCGTACTCTATCAAAGTTACTCAGGATTATCATAAATGAAACTTTAATTCACGTGACATATAAAACTTGATTTAAAATAACTAATAAATAAACATCGTGTGTGAAACTCTACTTCTACGTTTATGCGAAATCGCACATGTATAATACATGCAAAACCTAATAAAAATAAGTTTCAAGAATGATAGTGAAACTAAATTAAAGTTATTACAATACTACAACTCTTAATTTAAAATTAATATTTCACCAGCTCATGGTGAATTAGTTTAATTTTAAAAAATAATCATAATATGAACTAGAATTCTAATGGTTTCTTGTAATATTACAGCCAAACCATACCCAGACATTTAAACTCACTCTTTTCTCATTTCAGCTCTTCAAGTTTTTTCTAGTTTCAGTTTAGTATCATCAACAAGGTTTGTTTTTTATTATTTTGAGTTTTACCATTTTTATGTATTTCATCGTTTTACATATTCTAATTTTAAAATTTTAAACTTTAATTATTAACCCGATTATGCATGCAAGTTGCTCAATTTCGAAATGGGTATTTCATATACGCATGTTTTTCTTGTTGATTAATATCTCGCGAGTCTAATACTTTCCAAATTAGTATTGTGTAGCTTTTCACAAAGTTTAATATTTGACGTATTTAAATCAGTAGATGTTTCACATTATATAGTAAAACAATAAGATTGATTTCACAAAAAAAATAAACACGATGAGTTTTACATATTATAATCATCACTTATTTCGCATACAATTTACTGTATATATATATATATATATCATATGTTTTGCAATAGTGGTTTCATATATAATTATTCAATATTGAGTTCACTCATAATCAACATTTTTGGATTCAGTCCTATATTTTTACGTATGAAATATAGCTCCATCTGCGAAGTCTTCCAAGTCCGACAAAAAACCTGACAGATCTGTATGCTACCGATTAAAATAATATATATATCCTAGAGAACAAGATTCAGCATGCTACAATAAAGGGGCATCATATTGAGAATTTTAAGATCATGTCATTCTACACTATGTTTAAAGTATTGTTTGATAGAAAAGTTATTAGTTTGCTTGTTCAAAATAAATGGTGGGACTTAATAACTAAAGTTATTAAGATATACGAAATTCACCAAACATCGTTTAAATTTGGTAAATAATATGCAAAGCTCGCGAACGACAATATTATATAAAATTTTGGTACAAAATGCATTCTATTAAGTAAAAAAGATTTTTGGGCCAGGATGATGAACGATGAATATGAGAATTCTCGTATAATTTCCAGGATGATAAGCTGTAACATAAAGATAAATATGTAAAGAGAGGCTCCCTCTAATAACAAACAAAAAGATAAAAGTAATAAAATAAAATTAAGTCCTAGTGCATAATGTTATCGAGAACTCTATTGTTTACCTTAATCGTTCATTTATGATGGAATCTTAAACGCAGCAATAACATGAGACGATATCGAAAGTATACGTGATATAGATGTACTCGCATACTATTACTATGGTCTACCTTATTATACTCCACTTTAGAGGACGTGATGGCTACAACTTTGGTTCACTATATCGATGATTTGGATAGAATCAACGAATACAATTGGTCTGAAACGATTATGGAGAAATTATTAAATTCAATGGATGACTATTTACCCGATCATCCCAAGAAATGCATAAGATGTGTAACATCTATTTTATAATTAAACTTAATAATATTATTCATTAAAAAATATAATAATAGTTTCGCATGTACATTAAAATTAGTTCCGTAAGCACCTTAACAAGAGACAACCAGTCGAAAGACCTTAATCAACTTTATTTAAATATAGTTTCGTAGTCTAACTATATTTACCGGATATCAAAACCATAAGGATTGTTTCCAGCCATGAGTTCCCATATAACATAAGCGCTCTTGGGTGGACCATTCCATAAAATCTTTGAGAAGGGGCCCAATTTCAACTTTAAAATCGACATCTCGTTTTAGATTATGTCAAAATAAAGGCATTTGGAATAGCATAAAAAGAGGGTGAGGGAGACGAGCCAAGAGATAGTTAGTTCAGTTATGATAGATCAGATACGTCTAGACATATGAAGAACACGATTTGATGTATCATATAAAAATTTGAATGAACATTTGGCGAACAAGATCATTAACAAAGACACGAAGATTCAGCTACATGATATTCAGTAAAGACAAATATATATATATATATATATATATATATATATATATATATATATATATAAATATAACAGTTGAAAAACAAGATGTTCAGCCTATCAGAGTCTGGAGATCATGAGAACCTTCAACTTTGTAGCTACATATGTTGTAGCCGTCAGAAGATAACACGTGTTGTAAGATAAAAGAGATTGATGAAAAATTTCATAAGCATCCACCCTAAAGACGATGAACGATGGAACACTCTGAGGAAACAAATGATGTTCTAGCTATGGAGGAAGATAAAATTAACCCTTCTGTAGAAAACATAGAAGACAAAAAAACTCCCATAGGCTCCCGAGAAAGCTATTTCAGCCTTCCGGACAGTTAAGGGCCATTCCTACGTCCCTCATCGGTATGACTCCCCACAATGAGAAAACTGATGATGTTACTGTAGGATAATATAAACTTGGCCCTCTAGAAAATAAGCAGAAAATAAAAATAAAGCAAAGTAGTAGAGATATCTTAGGAGTAGAGAACGATGATGATGCCCCTCATAATGATGTTCCTGTAGTAAATATTGTAGAATGAAGGGTTTCTGAATCAGTTGTTAATGTTGTCGAAGTACATAAACAAATCTATTTCCCAACTAGAGATAAGGCCCGTGAAGTTCTTAACAAAAATATGGAGGCAGAAGTATGTAGTGATGAGATAGTGTTTGGAGGGAGAATATTATAAAAAATATACTAGATGAGTATGAAGGAGTAGGAAAATATGAAACTGAGATGATAATAGAAGATAAGATCAGAATTTGGAGGAAACTGCACAGGAGATTGAGGACCAACCTGATAACAATAATGCACATATCAACAAGGAATAGAATACAACACCTTTATAGTTCCCAATAACATCAGATAATTCTTCATAACCTACTCCCAACAAATTATTAACCCAACGATGAAGCTCTGTTTTAGGGATAATGTTCAGAACATTCACAATATTACTGGTAACTCTCACCTTGTAATAACATGCACATCATCTATTGTGATGGTCATTTCACTGAACTGGAAATAAAATATATTGGTCAATATATGTCACATCTTCATAAAGAGCTAAGTGATGAGATAATTGAACTAAAATTATCCAAATACTCGATAAGCATCCCAAATGGTGTTGTATCCAAAAGGGCACGTACTCGCTTTAGATGTACGAGACTCAATGATCTCAAGCTAGTATAATGAGTGTATAATTGCATGGAAGATCCCTCATACAACATAAATTTAAATATGTTATCTAACAAAATAGGAACATGTATTTAAAAGTTGTAAATCTTACTTTTGCGATACCAAAATAGCATATGGGTCACAAATAAACCAGTAGATTTATAGTTGGAATTGTAGAAAATAATTTTTCATTACATTGGTGATGTAGTTAGTTTTATTCATCAACGATATGGCGAAATAAATAAGGAAAATTTTTCATACATCATTCTTTAATATATTTTGAATTACAAATATTACCATGTTTTGCATATAATTTATGTATGGTTTCTCATTTATAACACATTAAATTTGCAAATAATATGGTATATTTTAGTATTCATGGCCTATGTTTGAAAATTATAAGAACAGACATCTAATGTCAATATTTTATGTAAATCTTTATACAATTACAAAAAACATACTAGTAGATTTGTGGTTGGAATGGTAGGAAATAATTTGTTATTAATTTGTCAAGTAGTTAATTTTATTCAAGAACGATGTGGCAAAATAAGTAAGAAATATTTGCATATAACATTATTGTTTTGTATCATATATGCTACAAGGTTTCATCTATAATTTTATACATGGTTTTGTATTTATAATTACTTAGATTTCCTAGATCTTATTTTCAAATTTTGTATCGTTAGCTTAAGTTTGAAAACAACAACAACAAACATCCAAAGTCATATATTTCATTTAAATCTTGCTACCAAGACACAAAAACAAAATATGTGTCCTAACAAAACCAAAAGAGCGGTGTTGGAAGTGATATAATCTATCTCCAGTCAGTATTTTTTGACAGTATACACACTGTCTTATTCATTATACAAAAACAGATAAATGTATGAACACTGGTGACAGTGTATGACCATACTCACCAAAATAAACTACTTCACTTGCAAAATAGTGATGGAATACTTTTTTATAATTCAAAGTCTTTTTTAATCCTACTAAACTAAAAAGATTCAAACAAGATGCAACAAGTAAAGCATATTAGAAGAAAATCAACTGTAAAGTTGTTAGTGTGATACAATAGTGGGTATAACAGCGTAAAAGAAACAGACGCTTTCAAATAATGACAACATTTGAAAGAGAAGTATGAGCCCAAAGATTCTCAAAATAAGCTTTTATCATCAAGATACTTGTGGACCTAAAATTGTATGATGGGATCACTTTACAAAATTTGACGAACATAGAACTAGCCCTAGCTGAAGAAATTCAAGCATTTATTTTGTTAAGTTCTTTATTATATAAATAGGAAACACTTGGGGTACCTCTCAGCAATTCTGCATCATACTGAAAGGTAACTTTAAGCATATTAAAAGAAAGTATCAATAGAGAAGATAAACGAAGAGCTAAGCAAATCTCTTCCAGTCATCCTCAGGGACAATCACTAGTTAGTGAGAGAGGAATAACCAAAAATAGACATCTCTCTAGATACAAAAGAAACAAAAATAAGTTCAGAGGCAAATAAAAGTTAAAAGACGACTTCATTTGCAATTATTTTCATAAACTTGGACATTTCAAAAAGGATTGTCAGAAGCTGAGAAAATGAGTCTAAAGAAAATATCGAAGATAATAGAGAAAATTGAGTTATTATACCCAACGATGGTAAAACATCATCATTTTTATTACGCACGTGTCAACCTAGCATGCCAAGACATATAAATTATTGATTTTGGAGCATCATTACATGTAAAATCCAATAGAAGTCTTTTAACCACTTACACAAGTGGTGAGTTTGGTTTTGTTAAGATATGAAATAAAATGATATGCAAATTTATTAGTAGAGGTGATGCAACACTATAAACTAGCAGTGTTTGCAAGATGTTATTAAAAAAATATTTAACATTTTTTAGATATTTCTACCAATTTGATCTCTACTTGTTAGCTTGATGATATAGGATACGAAAATACCTTTGGCAATTGAGTTTGGAAGCTTACGAGATATAATCTGGTCGTGGCCAGAGTTAAAAAATATTTGATCGTTTATATTATTGCAAACAAAATAATCAAGTAGAGTAAAATTAAATATGATCAAGCATAAACACTCAACTTACTTGTGGCACTCCATACTTGGTCATATGATTGAGAAGGGACTTATAATTCTCACAAAATAAAAAATTCCACCAAACCTATTAAACACTCTCTTAAAGAAATGCACTCATTGTTTGGCAGAAAAAAAACATAAATTTAGATTTCAAACACGACAACAATACATAAAAAATCATGTTCTATAATTAATCCATACAGATGTATGTTATATAGGTGACAGATAGATTGGTGTATCTTTATACTTTGTCACGTTTATTGATTATCATTACATAAATGTATGGACTTATCCTTTAAATACCAAATATGAGGTGTTAGACGCACTCAAAAAGTTTCACGCGAATCTTGAAACGAAAATTAAAATACTTTTAAAATATATCTGCTCCGGTAATTTTTGTGAATACATTGGACCACTTAAAGAATAATGTAGAGTTCATGATATCATGATTGAGAGATTGGTACCCAAGAATTCAAAACATAATGGTGTTACAATAAATAGAACTATATGTAACAAGATCATATGCATTTTATTTGATTCAAGATTGTCAAAATCCTCTGAGGTGAAGCATTGATGACGACGGTTGATCTTATCAAACTATATTTTTATTTTTATTTTGATAGTGTGATTCTCAAGATAATATGGACTAAAAAATAAATAATCTACAAACACTACTCATTCCTTACACCAAACACTTGAAGGTGTTTGCTTGTAAGGCATTCGTACATATCTCTCGAGATGAAATTGTTAAATAGTGAACAAAAGAGAGAAAAGAGAACGGCTAGGGTTTTGTATTATTTTGAAAGTGTATATTACATAGAGTCTAAATCTATTATTTATAGATAAACTATATGGGCTAATGGGCTTAGGTCTTATATCTCTAACACCCTCTCTCAAACTCGCAATGTTTATTCTTGCATTGGGAGTTTGTTACACAAAATAAAAGAAACAAAATTGAAACATCAACGAATCAAAACAAAACATCAAAACCAAAATCAAAACGTCAAAAACCAAAAAATCAAACTCCAATCTTCAAGCTCCAATCTTCAAACTCCAATCGTCAAGCTCCAATCTCCAAACTCCAAAACTCAAAACTAATCCAAATGAAATCCAAACACCAAACGAATCTAAACGAAGTCAAGCAAAGCCAAACAAAGCCAAAACAAAACCAAACAAGTCCAAACGAAGCCAAACGAATCCAAACGAAGCCGAACCAAGCCAAACAAAGCCAGAACAAAGCCAAACAAATCCAAACGAATCTAAAACAAAGCCAAACAAGTCCAAACAAAGTCAAAACGAATCCAAACAAAGTCAAAACGAATCCAAACGAAGCGAAACTAATCCAAACAAATCCAAACGAAACCAAACAAATCCAAACAAAGCCAAACAAAGCCAAACAAAGCCAAACAAAGCCAAAACAAAGCTAAACAAATCCAAACGAATCCAAGCCAAGCCAAACCAAGCCAAATGAATCCACGCGAAGCCAAAACGAATCCAAACAACTTCAAACGAAGCTAAACGAAATCTATAAACGAAGAACGACATCTAAACACCAAAATGAAATCCAGACGAAATCTCAATGTCAAATACCCAAACAAATCCAATCTCAAATCCAAATACCAAACTAATATCCAAAAACCAAACTAAATTCAATTTCTAATTTCTAATTGCTAATTTTAAATTTCCAAAATCAAAATCAAAATCAATTTGAATTTACGGTTTTACCAACAAGACTGCTGCACTGTTCCAGTTGCGATTTCTCCCAAACCGTAGCACCGAATCATAATCTGACCTATCATATTGAAGGGTTGGATGTCCCGAACATGATCTCCAAAATTCAGTAAAAATGGACATCGTTTTCCTTTCGATCGGACCGTTTTCTTGGAGCTGCACACAGCAGATCCGAAAACCGAAAACTATATCTATTCTGACGAAAAGCAGATCGAAATTTCCAACACAAATCCAATCGGAAAAAAAATGGAAATCACACAAAAGCAGATCCAAAACAATATCAATACATAATCCAAAATTGTCGAACAGATCCAAGATTCCAAATAAATTCAATTCCAAACCGAAATCCAATAATACTACGAAATTGAATACCTGGTAGATCTACACAACAGGGGCATCGCGACGGTTCTCCGATCAGATCAACTTGGCTCTGATACCATGTTAAATAGTGAACAAAAGAGAAAAAAGAGAACGGCTAGGGTTTTGTATTATTTTGAAAGTGTATATTACATAGAGTCTAAATCTATTATTTATAGATAAACTATATGTGGTATCAGAGCTCTCACTGCGACGATCCCTCTGCTCATTTCAGTGTGTGAAGGAGGAAATCAGTCCGTGGATGCATTGTGAGCTAAGACCTTTCAGTGTTAAACTTGGTTATTGTGAAGAAGGGTGAAAATGATCTTCATGGGCTCACTGATATTGAGAAACCAAGGATGAGAGGACCCAAGAGGGCATCAAAGATCCGCAAACTGTTCAACCTCTCCAAGGAGGATGATGTCAGGAAGTATATCAACACATACCGCCGTACCTTCACTACCAAAGCTGGTACGAAGGTGAGCAAGGCTCCTAAAATTCAGAGGTTGGTGACACCTTTGACTCTGCAAAGGAAGCGTGCTAGAATCGCTGACAAAAAGAAAAGAATTGCCAAGGCCAAGTCAGAAGGAGCTGATTACCAGAATCTCCTTGCCTCTAGGTTAAAGGAGCAGAGGGATCGCCGTAGTGAGAGCTTAGCAAAGAAGAGGTCTAGGCTTTCTGCTGCCTCAAAGCCATCCATTGTTGCTTAAAAATTTGGTCATTTTTCTTTATTTATAGCTTAAATTTTGTATGGGTGAGGCAATTTTGATTGTTTTCCAGACTTTTAGAGAAACTAAATTCGGATATTTCTCTATGTTTTGCGTTTGAAATGATGAGTAAACTCTTGGATGAGCAAATCAAAGAATGCATCTTTTTTGCTATGGAAATGATGAGTTTGCTATATAATTTGGAATCCAATAATTATCAAATTCATTCGAAGTAGAGACATCGTGTTTCTCGAGGAATAAACTCTTTGAGATATAGAGAACGTTGAGAATGCAAAACCGAAATCAATACTAAAATAACTTAGTTCCGGATACACCATTTCTAGTTGAGTGTGATGATCATGAAGAGGCTCTTGGTCATGAAGAAATAACAGTTGGAGTTGAAGACCCCATTTGAGAAGACTGTTAGAGATTATCGACCTTCAACTAAATACCCAACAAAAGAGTATGTGTTTTCAACTGATTGGGAAAAACCTGAATGTTTTGAAAAAACTATATTTCACTTCAAAATAAAGAATAGTAAAATTTTATACAAAAATAAATAAATTCATTGCATGAGAATCACACATAATGATTTTGTATAGTTACCAAAAATTAAAAAACACTTAACAATATATGGGTATTTAAACTGAAGACTGAATAAAGAAATCCACAAATAAGATACAAGCGTTATTGGTTGTTAAAGTATTTTGTTAGAAAAAAATTGATTTTGAAAAAACCTTTTCCCATGTTGCAAAAATGACATACATTCGAGTTGTTGTTGGAATAGTTGCTAGCTTGAATTTAAAAGTTGAACAACTTGATGTGAAAACTGTTTTTATTTTTCATTGTTATTTAGAATAAGAAATTTATATGAAGAAATTTGAATGGTTTGAGGCTAAAGATAAAGAGCATTTTGTATGCAAACTAAAAAATAGTTTGTACGGTCTCAAACAACCTCTGCGACAGTGGTATAAAAGGTTTGATTCCGTCATGCGGGAACACGAGTACAATAATAATTCATTTGACCATTTTGTTTTCATCAAGATATTTTGTAAAAATAATTTTTTTCATCCTTATGTTTTACTTGAATGATATGTTGATTTTTGGTCATGATATTGAAAAAATAGAAAATAGGGAGATGAAACTCAGCAAGTCGTTTGCAATGAAGCATTTGGGTCTTGCAAAAACAAATTCTTAGAGTAAAGATCACTCGAGATATGGAGAAAAATAAATTATGGTTGTCCCATAATATATATATATTAGAAGGTTTTAGAAAGATTTGGCATGAGTATAAAATCTATCAATTCTTTACTTGCAAGACTTTTTAAATTTCCTTCCTAACAACCACCTACTAAGGATAGCTGATGAGTCCGAATTCAGAATGCTCCCCGAAAGGGCAGATCAGTGTAATTCTCTCCGAACTCCGGACAGAACTTTTGACCGGACAGATCACTTTGAACCAATGTGAGCCTAAGGCTGTTCGAACTATGACAAAAGTACTAAAAAACCTAAACACTTCTTGACTAAGATACATGTCCTCCTTCTTAGAACTCATGGGTCTTTAAACATGACCCGGGTCCATTAAACTTGACCCGAAAGCCCATAAGGGCCCAAATTTCATACTATAAATACCCAACCACCAGCATTATCTATGGGTAAGAAAAATTAACTGCTGCCAAGCTGCTTAATTCTCTCTCCACATTAAAACACTTTGAAACACCCTTAAACACCCTCACACCACCGTAAAACACCCTTACACCGCCTTAAAACTCCACTTAAAATTAATTGCCTACCCCTAGGCCATTTTTATCCACACCAAATTGGCGACCACAGTGGGAGGCGACGGTGCCTGAATCAAGTATTCGAAACCAAGCAAAGAATTTCTGTCCGAATGAATTCGGATAATCCAGAGCTTCCACCAGCTTTGCTCGAAGTGGTGGAGGAGAACGATGAGTATACAGTCCAAGAGCGCGACAAGTTAAAGCTTGAGATAGAAGCTCTGAGGGCTGAAAAGGCCAAGATGGGCATGAAAGAGAAATCCAAAGCGTCAGCTGCTCATCACACTGACAACCCTCGAGAGCCTGAGGCTTCGAAAACTCGTGTCAGCACTAAAAAGACACATGCCAGCTCTAAGAAGTCTCACCGGTCCAAGCCTGTGGAGAGCTCTGACTCAAGTTCAGAATCTTCGGGCAGCTCTTCGGACAGTGAGGGAAACGAAAAATCCTTGTCCTCTAGCAGTGACGAGGGTCGAACCAAGAAGAAACAAAAGCAAGTTAAGAAGTATTCGAGAAAAAGAGATCATCATGGAAGAATGAAGAGGCATATTGGAAAGGGGTCATCTCACCACCGGAGGTATACGGACAAGATGTTGATGGATCCTTTTGCTTTCCACGATGAGCCAGGTATCTTTGCAACTCCTAATGAGGATACCGTGTTCAGTCGTGGAAGGAATTGGAGGCATTCTCCACTGTCTTCTAAAATCCTGTCCGGAAACCTCCCTAAGAGGTTTGACAGTACTAAGATGGAGAAGTATGATGGCAGTACTGATCCGGACAATCATCTGGAGCAATTCAAGAACTTCATGATGAATTTTGATGATGATGATGATAAACTACTCTGTAGGGAATTCTCCCAATCTTTTACGGGGAGTGCTCTGAAATGGTACAACAGCCTGCCTCAGGGTTGTATTAAAAACTTTGATACTTTTTGGGTGGCCTTTCGAAGGCAGTTTGTGGGGAGTAAGGAGCTGAAGGGCAATGGAGACACAATAATCCATTGTGCCCAAGAGCCAAATGAGTCGTTAAAGGAGTACATAAGTCGTTTTGTAAACACAAAGAATGGGTTGGCTGATTGCTTCGAACAGGTGGCAATAGCATCCCTAAGACAAGGTTTGAACCCAGGCAACCTGGCTGATTCGGTGACCAGGAATAAAGCCATGACCTGGGGAGGATTACTGAATCAAGTTGGCAAGCAAATAAACGTTGATGAAACAAAAAAGACCAGGGTGCACAGACAGGTGAGATCCACCCTGGTGGCACCAACTCCAAATCAAAACCAGTCCGGGAATAGAGCAAGAGAAACCGGACAGGGGCATGGTAGGGGAAAAGCTCAGTCCCAGCCAGCTGCTCCTGCTCAAAGTCAGCAATCCAGAAACAAAAGAGGGCCATGGGTCCAACCAGAGTGGTTCGCAGAACTTAAAGAAAGCGTGGCCACCATTTTTGATAAAACAAAAGATGAGGTACACTACCGGAGACCGGCAACCTTGCAGTCTCCCAGAGAGCATCGTAATAACTCCTTTTGCCAGTACCACAATGATATTGTCCATACCACTGATGATTGCATAGCTTTGAAACAAGAGGTACAAAATTTGATTGAAAGGGGGAAGTTGGGTGCATACGTTAAAAGAAAATGAGGCAACAAGCCTGACAACACTCACCGGGCTGGTCCGGTTAATGCTGCCCCGGAGGGGGCTATGGTAATAGTTGAAAGGTTTGATGTGGAATCTGAATACTTGGATCCTGATCCAACAAGAAACAGAGTGGGTGCTGTAGAGGAGCGTTCTAGATCGGTCTCCGGGCTCATTAAATTCTTTGAGTCACTGACAATTTTCGGAGGGGACACTGTAACAGCTCCTACTACTTCATCAAGAAAAAGGCATGTTCATAATTTGGCTTCCCAGCTAGAAGGGGGCATGACCTCTTATCAATCATCAAATTCATTCCCATTCATTGTCTTTGATGGGGATGATTTAAGAAACATTGCTGGCCCTCATGAGGATGCTGTTGTTATAGGAGCATCAGTAGGGGGCAATGAGATAAGGCGAATTCTGGTAGATACTGGAAGCTCTGCCAATATCCTTTTCCTAGACACTTACAAGAAAATGAAAAATCCAGCTGTGATTCAAAAGTCAGACAGGTCAATCGTGGGCTTCACGGGCAGCTCAGCCGATGTGATCGGGGAGTTTGAAGAAGAAGTGTTGTTGGGCAGGGGCCCTTTCAAGAAAACGGTCAGAATACTCTTCATTGTGGTGGATTGTCCTACCTGCTACAATGCTATTCTAGGGAGATCTTGGCTCTCTAGGATGCATGCAGTGGCTTCGATAGTCCATCAGTGTCTAAAGTATGCTGTTCAGGGGCAGGTTGGGGTTGTCCGGAGCAGCCAAAAGGTTGCAAGAGAATGCTATGCCACTGCCTTGGCTCCACGAACGCTGGGGGCAGTCCGTATAAATGATCAATAGCAGTTTGAGGGCCTTTCTGGGGGTGAGGGTGAAATTGATGACCCCAGAGAGACCCCCGGAGTATTGATTCCGATTGAAGAGGTTGAAACACACTGCTTGGAAGAAGGAAAAAGCGTCAAGATAGGGTCCAAAATGCCACCAATGTTGAAAGAAGGAATGTTGAAATTCTTAAAAGACCATCAGCATGTTTTTGCTTGGTGCAACGCTGATGTTACTGGAGTTCCATCAGAGGTGATTTCCCATCGCTTGTCTGTCCGGAGAGATGTGGCACCAGTAGTACAAAAGAGGAGAGCTTTCTCAAAAGAAAAAGCTGATATCATTGTACAAGAGGTTGATAGACTCACAAAGATGGGGCACATTAAAGAATCTCAATACCCTTTGTGGACTGCCAATCCTGTCTTAGTAAAAAAGAAGAATGGCAAATGGCGTATGTGCATTGACTTCACAGACCTCAATCGAGCTTGTCCAAAAGATTTATATCCGGTCTCCCGGATAGATCAGTTAGTAGACTCTACTTCTGGGAACAAGCTACTCTCCTTCATGGATGCCTTCTCCGGGTACAATCAGATCCAAGTAGATCCAAAAGATCAAGAGCATACTACATTTGTCACTGATAGGGGTCTACATTGCTACAAGGTGATGCCCTTTGGCTTGAAAAATGTTGGGGCTACTTATCAAAGGTTAGTCAACAAGGCATTTTCTGATCAAATTGGAAGAAATATGGAGGTTTACATTGACGATATGATGGTAAAAAGCGTGGATGAGCAGTTGCACTTGTCCGACCTCCAGGAGACTTTCGCCAACTTGGCCAAAGTAAATTTGAAACTAAACCCTGAAAAATGTGTGTTCGGAGTGCAGTCCGGGAAGTTCTTAGGGTATATCATAAGTGAGCATGGAATACAGCCCGACCCGGACCAACTCAATGCTTTGTTCCAGATGGAGCCTCCTCGAAACATTAAAGAAGTACAGCGATTAACGGGGAGATTGGCTGCCTTGAACAGATTCATCTCCAGATCTTCGGACAGGTGTGCTCCATTCTTTCAAACCTTGAAAGGTGCAAAGGGGTTTGAATGGACACCACAGTGTAATGAAGCATTTAATGAAATCAAGAAACATCTCTCCCAAGACTTTGTTCAAACCGGTTGATGGGGAGACTCTCTTTGTATATCTGGCTGTTTCAAGTTGTGCCATCAGTGTTGTGCTAGTAAGGGAGGTTGATGGGTATCCTCACCCAGTGTACTACATCAGCAAAAGCTTGATTGATGCTGAGAGGCGTTACTTGAAACTCGAAAAACTGGCGTTGGCCTTGGTAATAGCTGCAAGAAAAATGAGGCCCTACTTCCATGCTCATCCTATCGTTGTCCGGACTTCTTTCCCTTTAAAGAATGTCCTTCAAAAAGCAGACATTTCAAGCAGAATGACAAAGTGGTCAGTAGAGTTGGGGGACTTCGACATAGACTTTGCTCTCCGAACAGCGGTAAAAGCTCAAGCTGTGGCTGACTTTCTGGTTGAATTCCATTCTGATAGGGATTCCAAACAACCTACTGATTCAAAAGACAAGAAAGTGTGGATTGTCCGAACAGACGGAGGATCCAGTACCATGGGATCTGGGGCAGGAATATGTCTCACTTCCCCATACGGGGACAACATGTTCCAAGCTATTTGTTTTGCTTTCAGGGCATCCAATAATGAGTCCGAATACGAAGCAGCTATAGCTGGGTTAAAATTGGCTTACATTTGTGGAGCTAAAAGAGTCAAGCTACTAAGTGACTCCCAGTTGCTAGTCCACCATGCCTTGGGCCTATCAGAAGCTAGAAAGGAACAGTTGATCAAGTATTTACTCCTCCTAAAAAATGAAGCGTTGAAATTTAAAGCTGTTATCTATGAGCACATCCCCCGGGCAGAAAATGAGCTAGCAGACTCACTAGCAACGATAGCATATACGGAGTCCTACCCATGGATCCATGTGCTTGAAAGCCCTTCTATTCAACTCAATGAAGGTATAAAAGAGGAAGTCTTTGAAGTACAAGTAAATCGGCCTCAAGACTGGAGGTCTCCTCTTATATAATATCTGTCCGATGGCATCGTGCCCTTGGATAAATCACAAGCCAGAACATTGAAACACAGGGCTCGTGGTTTCATTATGATTAGAGAAGTCTTGTACAAAAAATCCTACAGCAAACCTCTCCTACGTTGTTTAGGGGATCATGAGTCACAAATGGTTCTCTCCGAATTGCATGATGGTGAGGGATCAGCCCATTGTGGATTTAGAGCTTTGACAAGAAGAGTGTTACTCTCCGGATACTATTGGCCATCGATTATGAAAGATGCTAAGGAGCTGGTAAGAAGGTGTGACCCATGCCAGAGATACAGCAATGAAATTCATGTACCAGCCATTCCTTTGGAATCAATTTCTGAGCCCATCCCTTTTGCTCGATGGGGATTGGACTTAGTTGGGCCTCTCCCTGTGGCGTCCGGAGGGCGTAAAACCATAATTGTAGCCATTGACTACTTCTCGAAGTGGATAGAAGCAGCCCCCTTGGCAGGGACAACCTCAAAAGCTGTTATAAAATTCATTCTATCCAACATATGTTGCAGATTTGGTGTCCCCCAGAAAATAACAACAGATAATGGGCCACAGTTTGACAACAGAGAAATGGAAAGCTTCTGTGCCTCAAGGGGTATTCAGAACTGCTTTTCTTCACCTTTCCACCCTCAAGCCAATGGGCAAGTTGAAGTGGCTAATAGAACGATACTGTCCGGTTTAAAGAAGAATTCAAAAGGAGCTGCTGGGAAGTGGCCTAGTTATCTACAAGAAGTCTTATGGGCCTACCGAACAACACCTGGGGCTGCAACACAAGAATCCCCTTTTGCCTTGGTCTATGGAATGGATGCAGTAGCTCCCATAGAGAAGACACTCCCCTCCTTTCGTGTTCATAACTTCTCCGGACAGGCTAATGAGATGACAATTAGAAATCAACTTGATTTAATCGAAGAAAGACGGGTAAAAGCTCATCTTAGAATGGCACACTATCAGGGCTTGATGAGAAGCAGGTTTGCTTCTAAAGTTAAAAGAAGGGATTTTCAACCAGGAGATAAATTATTAAGGAAAGTTTTCTTGCATACTAAGGAGAAACTCTTCGGAAAACTGGCTCCGACTTGGGAAGGTCCATATACTGTGGTTGAAAGAATCAAGCCTGGGACATACTGGTTGGAAGACAAAGATGGCAGGGTTTTAACTCACCCTTGGAATATTGAACACCTTCGAATGTACTTGGAATAAAACTTATGTAAATATTTACTTGTTTAAACATCCATGTAAATATTTGGGGGCATACCTTCCCCTCTTTAGTGGCACGGAGAGTTTTCAATGAAAGTTGGTGCCTTCTTCAAAATTCTCTAAGTATTTTTTAACATTTTGTCTTTTATCATACTATCCGGGTTAACAGATCTAAGGGCTATTTAAATTCTAGCCGGAAAGTCTTAATACTTTCACAATACAATAAAACTATTTAAACTCCAGCTATTTAAACAAACAATGAAAGAAGAGGATGGTTGAGCAAAATAAGATATTCATTCAACAATTTAAAACTGCCTTGGCCTTCCAAGGACTTTTTGAGTAAGTTTGGGCACAGTACAAAAATCTGTCCGAATAATACGGACAACATCACCAAAAAAGTGCCTTGGCCTTCCAAGGACTTTAGTTCGAACAAAAAATAAACAAAATAAATTTTTGGTTAAGGTTGAGCCTTTGAAGATGGCTCACCCTCATTTGCTTTCTTGCCTTTGATATCGCTTTTCTCTTCGACTATCTTTTTACCCTTGGGGTCAATCTCTTCCTCACCTGGGCTCTCTCCGGTTTCCTCTTCTTCACCGGACGAAGACTCACCGGAGTACCCTTCATCAACCATGGTCCAGTATGGGAGATCATCATCATCCACATAGCGCCATAATTCACCTAGTCTCCTCTTCGGGAATTTCTCATGAAATAGGAGGACCATATCAGACTTTACCTTTTGAATCATTAGCTCCTCGCTTTGGATCATCTCCCTGGCATAGGCGTTGATTTTGGCCTTGATCATGGCCTCTTGATCCCTCACCAAAGCAGCTTTCTCTTCAACAGCCTGAGTTACTGCATTCTCTAAAGCAAGTTTGTCAGTGGTCAGGTTGGTGACAAGCTTCTCCTTTGCTGCAGTTTCTCCTCTTGAGGCTGTCAGGTCCTTCTCCAGTCCGGACAGCTTAGCCTGGAGATCTTTCACGGTCTCTTCTAAGGAAGCAGCTTTTGTGTTGCTTTCATCTTGATTCTTCTTTAGCTGATCATTTGCCTCCTTGAGCAAATCAACCTTATTGGCAGCAGTCCGGAGGTCTTCGGACAGTTTTTCCTTCTCCGACTTGAGGTCTTTGATGGTGTCTGCCTGACTTCGGACTTGCCTTTCCAAAGTAAGTATTGGTTGCACGTTGCTAAGGATAGAATGGGCTATAACATCCCTCTCACTGGAAACCATAAAAGTCTTACCTTTGAAATTAACTGTGTTGGAGCTGCTTGGAGGGACATAGGGCCCTGCAAACTCGTCTCTGGGCAGCCCAAGAAAATATTCACCAAGTCCACCCAGACCGGTGATGTCCATTTCATCTAAGTTGAGCTCTCCCCCCTCAACTTCATCTGTAGTAAACTCCCTTTGAATCTCTCCTTGCAAGTCCCTTGGGATCTCTTCAGCCAATGTTGGGTCAGTAGGGAAAGAGGGCTTCGGGTCCCGGAGAGCAACTTCATCTCCTTGGGAAGACTTCTTCTTCTTGGCCTCCCTGTCAGCGCTCTCACATGTTTGCTTGCGAGTCCTCTTAGAGGCCCTTGTAGGCTTAGGGAGGTTCACTTTCTTATTCTCGCTCTCCTGTTCCACCACCTGTAGAAGGGCTGCATCAATCTGAGCCTGTGCCAGTCCTTCTGTGTCTGTTGGGGCCTCCTTCTCATCGTCACCTGCTACCCTCTTGACTTTCTTCTTCTTGCCCTTCATTTTACTTGGGGCTTTGGCCCGGGCAGGAAGGAAGAGAGTCCCATCCAGTTCGTGAGACCTTCTCAGCACGATGTCTTCATCAGGTTGGGTGGAGAACTCCTCCCAAGTTAGGTCCCTTCGACCTGTGGTGTTCCACAGGTGAGACCTTGCTAAGTTCCCAGCAGTGAAGGCTTTATGGAACCGGTTCTCCCAGTTCTCTGCGGCCCAAGCATTGATTTTACCACAGGTGACCTGTCCGGCCTTCAGGTAGTCTCCGAACTCCTTTGGCAGCTCTGATAAATCAAAAGAGAAACTAATTAGCATATACTTAAAAGAAAAGAGAAATTCGAACAGAGACTTAAGATGAGAAGCTTACGGTCACTCCTCCATCTACTCCTGAGGAGGCTTGGATTCTCCCCGGTCTTAATTTTCTTGCCATTCTCCCATGAGCCACTGACAAATAAGAATTGGCTTCTCCATTTGCTCTCCGACTCCAGGAGATCATCAACAGCTTTAAGATTGTTCCCCATGTTGAAATGGTAGAAGGGGAACTGATGATGTTTGCACAGGTTGGCCACAGCTGCAAACTCTTCCATAGGAAGAGGGATTCCAGATAACCTAGACGCCATAATACATGACATCAAGGTGAACCAACCATTGGGGCTTAACTGTGATGGGCAGAGTTTGACCAAGTGAAAATAGCACACTATCTCCGGGTCCAGTGGGAACCTGAGTCCCCAGTTGAATAGCTCCGTAAAGAAGACTATCTCATTCCTTTTGCAATCCATCGGGGTCTCCGGATCGATGGGAATCCTTATCTTTACGTTCTCAGGGATTCCCCACTTTGTGCGCAATCTACCCAGATCTGAAGTATGGATGAACGCGTACTTGGGTTTCAACAAAGCCAAAAGATACTTGAACTCCACTTTATGAAAGCATGGCCCCACTCTCCCTTCAAGGCTCTTCGGCAGGTCCGGACGCCTCAGATACAAGTCCTCTTTGCCCTTCTTGGCAACAACGATAGCAGTTTCAGCCTGTCCGGAGGACTCGGACTCAAATCTAACCTCCTCAGTGGAGTCCTCCATCCTCTCCTCCATAATCGTTGGGGGAGCTTCAGTAGAAATAGTCCGGGGAGGATTGAGGCTAGGAAGAGCTGATCCTCCGGACTGTTGGCTGTCCGTATTTACTCGACTTCTCACCTCAATTTGAGTTTCTGAGGTAGAAGATTCCTTGGGGGGTAGTGGGCTGCTGGCCTCTAGTCCTGACAGCCTCTCCCGGGGAGCCCTTATAGTTGCCCCAGACCCTGATACACTATCTTTTGCCCCCGATTTCGAGGGTGTGTTTTTAGAAGAAAGCCCTTTGACCAACCGACTTGGCCTTTTCATGATTAGCTTGTCCGGGGAATGGTCAGAATCAGACCCCATAGCAATGAAAGAAGATTTTTTCCTAACACTAGTGACAGTAACTCCCGGTTCAACAGCAGGGATCGACTCCTGAACTGAGGAGCCAGATACTATGGGGGAAAGCGTTGATTGAAAAAGCCTTTTTGGCTTGGTACCTTTAGAAGAAGATGAGCCTCTGTCATATTCTTCGATTGAAGGGGCTGGTTTCTCAACAGGCGACGATGGTAGCCCTGCTGCAAGTCTTTTTTCCTTCTCAACTCTTTGAGCTTTCTCCAATTCCGAGAGATTAAGCCAGCCGCCCTTGATCAGTGCTGTGCTTGCTGTAAACATAAACAGCCAAGAAAGTTTTGAAGATTCTAGAGAGATAAAGCTCTGAGTAAAAATGGCAGAGTGAAATTTGAAAGAGATAATGAGATAGTGAAAAGCGAATTAGAATTTATAGTAAAAGTGAAAAAAGGAGTTGATTCCTAGGAGAATCCGAAAAGTTGGGCAATGATTAAAAGACGGCGCTGGTGTCATTAATGGCATTTAAAAGAGGTAACTTGTTCGAGAAAGTGGTGCGAAGTTCAAGGTGAAAAAACGGCTAAAGTGACCAATCAGAGAATGACACGTGTCCCATTAACTCTGGCAAGAATCGTTTAGAATTCGTAACGTTCGGTCTGTCCGGGTTTATCCACAACTCTCTCCGGATTGAAAAACCACTTCCTATAATCGGACTGTTTTTCAGTTCTTTGACAAGGACACTTGTTCAAACATCTAAAAAAGGGGCTCCTGATGAGTCCGAATTCAGAATGCTCCCCGAAAGGGCAGATCAGTGTAATTCTCTCCGAACTCCGGACAGAACTTTTGACCGGACAAATCACTTCGAACCAATGTGAGCCTAAGGCTGTTCGAACTATGACAAAAGTACTAAAAAACCTAAACACTTCTTGACTAAGCTACCTATCCTCCTGCTTAGAACTCATGGGTCTTTAAACATGACCCGGGTCCATTAAACTTGACCCGAAAGCCCATAAGGGCCCAAATTTCATACTATAAATACCCAACCACCAGCATTATCTATGGGTAAGAAAAATTAACTGCTGCCAAGCTGCTTAATTCTCTCTCCACATTAAAACACTTTGAAACACCCTCACACCACCGTAAAACACCCTTACACCGCCTTAAAACTCCACTTGAAATTACTTGCCTACCCCTAGGCCATTTTTATCCACACCAATAGCGACATGGACGAAATGAATAAAATACCTTAGTTTTAATATGTGGGTAGTTTGAGGTATGTCATGGTTTGTACAATACCTTATATTGCTCACGCCAACGAAGTAGTTAGCCAATTTTTATCTAATCCTAACAAAAAACATTAAAAAGTTTTAAAATGGATATTGGGGTATTTTCGAAGAACCTCTCGATTATTTTTATGTTTTGGACATAGTAAACCTATTCTAGAATACTACAAAAATTTAGAATGGTTGGTGATGTTGATAGCAAAAACTCTATTTCGGGATATTTGATGATGTTTTCAGGCGGAGCTACTTCGTGGCAATATATAATACAAAAGTGTGATACATTATCCATTATTGAGGCTAAATATAGTTCTATTATCAAAGTTGGGCTTTAATCGATAAAAATACTCTCTGATGTGATAGTCAAAGCATCATCCATCTCAACAAACATCTAAACTTGCATTCGAAATCGAAACATATTGATGTTCAATAACATTGGATTCGTGAAGCTTTAGAATTAAAGAAGCTGAGTATTGAGAAGATCCATACAGATGACAATGAATCAAATATTAAAAGTCATTACCAAATAAAAAGCGTGATGTGTGCACAAACGTTGCACAACTGGTACTAGTCTTCTCTTGAGCAGGCTGGAGATTTGTAGGGTCTTCTCACTTTTCTCTTTCTCTCTTTTTAAATGAAGCACTAATTATGGACCATCCTTATAATTGTTTGTAAAAAATCTCAAGTTGACCACTTAACATTTGATGAAAGATAATTTGCAAAATATCATTTTATGTTTAATAAAATGTTATTTACAAGCTAACCCTTGCTATTTAATGAAAATATAACTTATAAACTATATAAGGTTGGCTTGTTTTGGAAGCTACACTTTGTTGACTTATTTTTGAAGCTTAACTTCTTATAAATAGCTATCACGGCTGTTTCGGAAAGACACACTTGAGAGGATGCAATTTTAGAAATGTAATACTTGTGTAATATATTGTGTGACACATTTAAGAGTCTCAAATATATTTTGAGAGAGAAACTCAAATAACGTTGGACGGAGAGTTGTAAGATTTTTATGAAAAAATTTGTTCGAGTAGTCCTCTAAAATTATTATTCTTTGTAATATTTAAGATGAAGGACTAAATATATAACATTTGAATGTATGGGGTGAAACTCTTAATATCTTTATATATGAGTTATAATGATGTTTGTTTTTTCTCCGCGAATGTAAACAAAATCAACCAAATCATATTTAAAAAATTGTCATTTAATCTAAATATTTATGGAACTTTTGCCAACTGTTTTTTCAACGCCTGATATCTTTAAATATGCAAGATAGATATTTAATTATTTTAATTATTTGTAAAAAAATTAAATATTAAAAAAATTGAAAGATCTCCTCTTATTTACCTTTTCTATATATATATATATATATATATATATATATATATATATATATATATATATATATATATATATAATTTAAATTTGAGATGAAAACTGTCCATCCATACCAAATATATGGTATCTACTCGTGAGGGATGTTTATATATATAATTTATTTAGTTCAGACACTAATAAAAAGATATAAAGTTTAGTTTATTTTTAAAGAAAGGGAAACATAGTCGGAAGCATTAAAATTAAAATTTAATTTTGAAGTTGTTATATTTACTCAATCAGTTAAGAATCATGATAAACCTGCTTCATAAAAATTAGTCAAATTGACACTAAAGTATGTCGGAATATATATATATATATATATATATAACTAGACTGATCTAAAATATACAAAATGAGATTATTATTATTCTAAATTATCTAAGAGTACCATTGACCGCAAGGGTCCAAGGAATACTAGAGAAAGAGATGCTTGAGAAAGCCTGTAATATACAGTTTTTGTTATGGTAACGACGGACTATAAAAAGAAAAAACCACTCACTCCCTCATAAACATTAGTGTATTCGAGCATATCATAGTATAGATCCCTAAAATATTATAGCATGCTTTTTAAAACTTATAGTAGAAAGATGGCAGGTGTTTTCAGTAATTTACACAGTTGTTATAAAAGAGAGAAAATAAAAGCAACCCTTATGAAGCCAAACATGTCTCCCAGAACATCCTGTTCCTCTCAACCTCATTAATCCTGTCTTTGTTGAGTGAAGAATCGTCATAACCTGTTTTTTTAGACACCTCCTCTCTGTTATGTCTTTCACCACCCCAAGTTTCATAGCTATTTACCTCCTCCTCCTCCACCCTCTCCTCTTTCTCCTTTTCTTTCGCATCCGTCTTACTCCGATCAGATCCAGTCTTACTCCGACTAGATTCAGGTTTAACATCACAACCACTTAGCTTATCAGAACTATAAGATCCTCCGTACCTACATGACTCTGCATCATCGTCGCCTAAATCAACACCATCCATAAAATCAAAATCAGACTCCGAATCAGCTGTGGCTTCAAAAAGCAAGAAACAAGACACATCAATAGAATTCTTCATGTAAATCGCCATCTATTTATTTATAATATTAAAAAGACCAAAGATTCAGATTTCAGGGTTAAGGAAGACTATTATGACTTTATATGCCAAAATATATAGAGAGATAGAGAGGGGAATAAAACGTGGGCTGCCTTGCTTGCTTAAATATTGATTTATCTCTTATACTGCTGCTTCCTCAAAAGCTTTAACTTTTTTTTTATTCAATATTTTAATCAAACTATTGTTGATTAATATAAACCCAGAGAGACGTTAGTGACTTAGTGTTAACAAAAGCATGTGCCGTCTTTTTTCTATCTAGAATACCATACAACGACAAGACAGATTTAAGATTTTCTAGAAGACAAGGTAGACTGGTAGATGGATCATTGATGGATATCCATCTAGAAGGAAATTCCACCTGTCAGTCTTAAAAGATGTCAGAATTTATAACCACTTTTTTATACAATCGGTCTGTTTTATTCTTACTGGCAAAGATGTCTGAATCAATTTTTCCTAAAATTTAGAACAAACAAACCATAACTTTAGAAAACCAATGGATATTTTTTTTGAAAATATAAACAAAATAAAGAGCTAAAGATTCATAAAAGCAATTCAAATATGGTAACTGGAAAGTAATATCTCAAATCTACTACATACACACACTGTAATGAAGTCAATCTTTATAGGGCCCATGTGACAAACCATTCACTACTCCCTCAGTCACACAACTAATAAAGAAAAATAATATCTATTGAAGAGCAAATGGTGACCTGACCTCACCAACACATTTGGTTCATGTTTTAAGCCAAGAATATAAAAAGCTTACTTGGTGGGTTTCCTAGAAAATTAGCTTAATCCTCTAAAATTCTACAACCTTGACTTTTAAGGCCATGAAGATCTTCCTATCTATGTAAAGATATTTCTAACAGCACCTCAAATCCTAGCATTTTTAAAAGAAGCTGTTCAGAGATGACGGTATGGTGATGCATCAAAAATTCGTATAATCGACGAACGAACGCAGCGTTCAGCTTAGAAACAACGTGTACGTAACTAATATGACTCCCTAAGATAACTTACTCCAAGAGAAGATAATAATTAATAGGTAGTTTATTTAAAAGAGTAGATCTAAATCCGATACTAAAGTCTAGCAATGATGTTAAGTATAAAGAATATACACCTAAAGCATGCCCATTGTGAAGTCTTTTTCTCCTTTTATTTTTCTTGGTCACCAGTCATCATATTAGAATATTAGAAAAGAGTCCCGCTACCATTTTGTTTTTTGTTCTAGCAGTATAAGACAAATAAAATATTGAAAAAACATTACATTCTACAGTCTAGAAGTAAAAAAGAAGTACCTTTTACAATTCAACACACCAATCTTCCTTTTCAATTGAAGGACCAGTCAATTTGTGATCCGACGATACACATCATCAACTGTAGGAGATCAAACTTCATAACCTTGTCATTTAAAGCAATCAAGAACGATACAATAGAAGAAACAAGAGCAAATGAATATCGAACATTCATATTTTCCTCGCTTGAAACTTAAAATCGCTATTTTGAGACACTAGTCATCATATAATCTAATAAGAACAAGAACTGCCTGATAACTCTAAATCACAAGGCTAAGCACTTGTTAAAAAAATCGCAAGTTTGCAAGATAGGACAAAAAGGGACTTGATTTGTATAGTACCTGTATGATAATCATTGGAGATCAAGCTATCTTCAACCGAACAGCAAACAAACATCACTTATTGATAGGATAACGTCCGAGCTGGATGGATGCTTGCATAGCTAAACAACCTTTAACAGCTTGTATCTACAAAGTCTGGAAATGATGAATTAAAACACAGCAACAAGTTTCACATTTGGAACACAAAATAAAACAATCCTCGTGAAACCTGCGCTGACGCGTGTAAGTGAAATTAAAGGAAAAAGTATGTCAGGAAAAGAAGCAGTAATAGAAAAGCATGGACAACATTATTTCAGATACAGCATTTTTTTTACAAAGAAGAAAGATTCTTGAGGGGGAAAGAATCAATAAATGAATCATTAAATTAAACTTCCATGATACACAAATTACAAATTGTATTGGCACAAAATGCACCATGAATTACAACTTTCAGGCATTTCAAATTTGAGAGGCCGTTACAGTAGTAGGATGGAATTGAATCCAAGATGTTGATACTGTAGCAACTCCCGTTATCTAGGTTGCATGTGACTGACCACCTGTTACAGAATTCTTTTTGGCCTCCCCTGCCTCCTTTGTTGAGGTTAAAAGGGTTTGTGTTGTTTGTTGTCTCTCTTGATCTGAACCTTCAATTTTTTACCACTTAATTGGCACCCATTCATCATACTAATGGCAGTTTGAGCAGCTGCGGGTGAGTCATAACTTACAAATCCTGAAATTGACAATTCCTTAGACATAAAGCTTTGCTCTTTAAAGGCGATAGCAGGTAAAAGATGATAAGCTTACCGAAACATTTGCTTACACCGGTGGCTTTGTCGACAAAGACTTTAGCACTCAAAACCCTTCCAAATGGTTGAAAAGCACTGGCAAGCTCCTGATCCCCATACTCTTGAGGTATGTGGTAAATGAATAAATTAGCACCAGGTGGACCTGTGCCAAAAAAGTCAAAAAGAGCAAACACGTTACATGAGCTGGATAGTTGATATTAGCACTAAGAAATCACCTAAAATACCCGAAAACCAAAATGACTACATTGATGACAAACCTTCAGCCTGAACCCCGGAAGCTGTACCAACACCTGAAGATGTTGCTGAGCTACTATTAGCAACATTAGGCGGCACTGAGCCGGGTGACCCACTTAGAGGCCTGTGACCAATCATTCCACCAGGATATGCCATGGAATACTGAAGGCCTGGTACACCCGGATAAGCAGAGCCCATGAAACGTGCAGGAGGAACAGCAAAGTTTCGACCAGCCATATTAGGCGCAAGGTCAGGTGAGACTCCACGTAACATATTACCTCGATTTACGGGTGGGATCATATTGTGAAAGGCAGGATGGTTTTGCATATGTGGCATACGGTACTGCATAAGGCCGTAAGTTCCAGGAGCCTGTACAGAAGAAAATGAGCATCACACCTTCTCCATCTGAACAAAACTTGGGCATTAAATGAGCCAAAGCATCGATGCTTTGATTATAGATCTTTCACTACGAACTTGCCTGATATCCAAATCCATTAAAAGGGGGAACATAACCCATTGGCAAGGCTCCAAATAACGAGGGGTGTTGGGAATCAGCATTTGCTAATTTAGAAGCTTCGGATTGAGCCTTTTGAGCCCTGCGTACTTGCCTTTCCTTCTCTGTATCTGCCCATTTGACAACCAGAGGAACACTAGAACCCTGGTAGACCGAAAAGAAGGATTAGATATGAATCACTGAATTAGTACTTTGGCAGACACTACGCAAAAGTTCAACCAAGCTACATGGAAAACCTTACTAACAATCTAGTTAGCCAATTGAAAAAGTCAACTTAAACAAACCTCCATTTTGTGTTTTGCATTGAGGGCCTCTAAGGCAGCAAGTGCTTGATCTTTTGTCTCATACTTTAGAAAACCACAGCCTACAAATAGAGTTGGGATTTAGGCTGTCAAAATTAGCTATCAAATTAGGAATAGCTGAGTATGTAGATAATGAACTTCGTTACCCTTGCTGGTTTGCTGAGAACCTCTGAGAATTTGTAAATCCTTTATGGTCCCATATTTAGAAAATAACTCGGAAACTTCAGCTTCGGTAACGTTCTTTGGAAGCATACCAACGAATAGTTTATGTTCTGGAGTATAAACGATAAAATATATATCAAAATACATGAATTCCAATAGAAACGGAGCAGTAACATATTAAACATGAAAACAGGATAAGGGTACGCATCATCTCTAAGTCAGCTAAGTAACTAATAAGTAGAAGTATACTACACCTAGCCTTTCCAACTCGCCGTCTGCATACTTTACTTGTAGCGGACTAGATGCCTGAATTTAACAAAAAGAAGGGCTTAGTTAGAGAGAAGTTAACACAAACTTACCAAAATAATTTTCAGTAATACAAAGTCGTAGAGACAACAAAAGAAGGAGAAGAAAAGAATAGCTGCCATCTACTTAGTTAACTCCGTCTGAACTAAATATGATTTTAGTGACCAACCGCTTAAAGGCACAACCTAGATCAAGAGATAGATTCGGCTTTTATGGAGGTTCAGGAAGAGAACAGGAAGGAGCTTGTCCCCGGAAGACAAAAATCCTGTGTCCACTTGAAGATGTGTTCTTCTTGATTTTTAAAATAAATTACTTTCTCTCTTTCTCAGTTCTGATCTACAAAGTAAAGCTACATTTTTCGTGAGTTTAGCTTAACCAATAACTCAACTAGATAGAAATAGTATTTATAAAAAAAGATAGAAGACTACTTATGTCATCCTGGTAAAACCTGGCACTGTTAAATTACTAACTTTGATTTATCAGTAGAGGCTGCAATGCAATAACTATCTCATTGTCAGAAGAGCTCTAATGCCCCTATTCTCTCTTAAGCGGGTCTAGCATCTATGGTATTTTTTTTCATGAAACTGTGGATGTTTATGCAGACACAGATCAGTAAGAGAAGTAGAAATATAAATTAGCCTCTACTAAAACTCAAAAAGCCTATACTGAGAAAAATAAGTCGCTGATGAGATATACCGGCATCAAGAACATTAAGTAGCAACCAATAGTAAAAAGGGTGATACATTACTCGAGGTAAATGCTTTAAGCTTAGTCTGACTACATCATCATTATAAATGAGGAAAGAAATTAACTACTCATAGTCATATCAGTAACCTATAGACTAAACAATAATTTATCTGGAAATAAACAACACTAATCATAACTAATAATTGAAGATCAATAACAACCGAAAAAGAATCGAGGGAGATTAAATTTAACTAAATTAAATTCAAATTAAATTAAATTAAATTAAATTAAACTGACCCCAGGCAGTGTCTTCTTGTTATGACAGGCATTGACCGCCTTATCGGCCTCCTGTCTGGAGGGACATGTGACGAAACAGCACCCTAACAGAAAGGAAAATTCGAAGGAATTAGGGCGCGATTGACGACGAATCCAAGGTGCATTTCGCGTAAATCACGAGGGAAATGAATCGGTAATTACCTCTAGAAGCGCGAGTGGTCTTGTCTTTGATTATGTTGACCTCGTCGACAAGAGAGAACTCTTTGAACAATGCGATTAGCTGAGGTTCGGTCATGTGCTTAGGGACTTGGCCGACGAACAGCTTCACGCTCTCTTCGCTCGCTGTCTTCTCCTTCCCTCCCTCCGCCATTATAATGTCTCCTCTCTCTCTCTCGCTGTCTCTCTCTCTCTCTCTAGAGTTGTTTTGGAATTTGGGATTTGGTTTGGTTTGGTTTTCGTTTGTGGAGTCGTCGAGGGGAAAATTCAAGAAATATTAGAAAATGGTGGATTTTCTTGATGGAAAAAGCTGGATCTTGAATCTTTGATGTAATTTTTTATGTCTTATTTCTACTGTATATCTTATTATTAAAAATGAGTGTAGAGATTGGCGTCGTTTCTACATTTTATTTACTAGATCTGCCATTACGGCTCTGACAGTTGTATTTTTGACCGGTTTAAACGGGTCGTGTGTTTCAGTGGTTTGAACTTTCAAGACTCAGAGTTGAAACTACGTGGGTTTCTAGTTTTAATGACCATAATATCCTCTTCTTTTCTTCTTTTGTTGTTTAAGTGTAAATGCCAGGTGTTCCCAATTTATCTTCTTGCATGGCCACATGGGGATGTAAGACTACTCGAATAGTAAAAGTATCTTACTGTGATCCACATAGATTTTTCTATTAAATACTCTGATACATTTTTAATTATATTATTATTATTATTATTATTTAATATATATATATATATATATATATATATATATATATATATATATTGAATTCTTTTTATAGTAATAGATGTTTTGGTTAAATAATAATTTGAATTTAAAAATAAAAATAAAATATTATGATAGTAATTATAGTTGTATTTAACTGAATCATTTTGTTTCAGGTTTTGTTGATTTATAATTTATATTTTAGTGGTATTTATTCTTGTAGAAGGATATATATATATATATATATATATATATATATATATATATATATATATTAATGGTACTTAACATAAATCATGCTAAGATGATTAGAAATTATCGCAGGATTCGTGCGAATTTTTATTACATTTTTGTACTGCTAATACAAGGATTATATATATTTATAAAAAAAATATATAGATAATTTTTTTATGTATTTTATTTTGATTGTTTTACTACGATCAACAAGTGATTTTTTAATGGATTAGATAATAAAACATGCATTATTCATTTTAAAATATATATATTTGGAAAACAAATTTTAAAGAGTTTGCGTAGGATTTATACGATCATTTTTTATTGATCCCGAATAACAATATTCAAGTGGTTGCAGAGTAAACGTCATATGATTTGTCGTCTCGTTCCAAACACGTGAACATACGTATTGCTAAACAAAATCTTTCTGATGAGGGATCATACATTTCATTGGTGCACGTATTGGAAGAAAAACCAAATAATGTATGTGTTATTATATTGAAGCAAGTATTACCATATGTTCTCACTTTGTACATAAGTAATAAAAAATATATAGGTCTACAATATGTACAAAATGATGGTAACTATATTACCTATTTATGTTAATTTTTATTTTTTAAGTTGATTTATATCTTGTGAATTTGTTATAAAATTTTGTTAATATCTTCATGTTTTTTTATTTATTTTTGTAAGAGCAAAATTCAATTTGTTTTGTTTTGTTTTTTAATGTTTATCGCTCATAAAATATAATATAAAATGTCATGTTGTTGTTCAAAATAAAATTTATGTGATACAATTTGGTGATCTAATCGATGTTCTTATATGTTTGACTATTGATGTGACTATTTTGGAAGTATTTATGGAATTAAATTTATTTCATTTTACTTTTTAGTAAGCTCTCGTCGACATTAGATGATATGAATATCATTATCGGTTTTTCAGTAGTTGGGTAAGATTTGAAAGTGCTAGTATTCTAATATGATAAAGACGTGTTTGTTTTAATATAATATGCTCAATATGGATGCTTGTACTCTAAATACGGAGATTGTGACATTGTCGAGAAGTATAAATATGTTTCAAATTCAATAATTAGAAAAATTGGTCGTAAGATATAAATAATATCCTAATATGAGCACTTACAGTATCACTTACGTGCATGCATATATATTACTTATGTATTTTTGTTATATATTTGCTGGTGAAAGCGTCTTTTTTTTAAGGACTCAAATTGGATTAATCAGAAAGAGCAAGCCCTTTTTAGGCAAAATTACAACTTTTTAAACTAAAGCGCTAAAACACAGTTCACAGAGTCATCGTCTTCTTCCCCAAATCAAACCAGAAACCCTAAACCGGCCCTAATCGATTAGTCTCAAATAGCCGAAATTCAGCTTCTCCAAAAGGACAATGGCCTTCAATTTTGACGGAGCATTTGAATCATTAAACTCCATATTCGATTGAAGCTTCAGAACTTCCTTAGCAACCCAATCCGCTCCCAGATTTTTCTCTCGATAAGCATGCCTAACCACCATTCCTGGTTTGATGAGACTTCTACAGCATTTTAGTAAAGGGTCCAGATACCACGTCGAGTTACCATAAAGAATCAGATTCACAAGAACCAGAGAATCAAGCTCCACATCTACCATTATCAGGCCCAGCCTATTACACAACCTCAAGCCTTCAAAGAGAGCTCTACACTCAGCTATCAATGGCGACCCCTTCCCATACATTCTACCAATACCGAAGACAATATTGCCACTACTGTCACAAATCAGAGCACCACCTCTAGATTCTCCATTGAAGGTACATGCATCATCTACATTTATCTTGTATCTTCCATGTTTAGGGATCTTCCATTTCAGAAAAAGAGGCTTGTTCCAGAGCTTAATCTGGTTAATACAACCAATGTCAGTAGCCTCCTTAACAAATCTACCCCAGTGCTTTATGTTCAGAACTTTAGCATGGTCTAGACTAGATAGAATCAGGAGGATTTGCTTGATTATAGAGCTAGAACTGGTGTTTTCGTTATTGATTTTTCTCTTATTACGACCAGACCAGATTGACCAAGATATTATTGCAGGAATAATGGTGAAGATGTCGCACTTCTTGCCAGCAGCCCAGTACCAACGCATAACGATGTGTGGAACAGACATATAAGGCTGGATTTGGACTCTAAAGATACCACTGAAATACTGCCAAACAGACCATGCTTGCTGACACTGCACCATAACATGGTTAGTAGTCTCAATGTTATTACAAAAAACACATTTCGAAGCCAGATTGAATCCTTTAGTTTGCATAACATTGTCAGTAGGCAACCAATTGTGAAGGACCCTCCACAACAAGAAAGAACATTTTCTAGGTGTTACAGCATTTCAAGTCCTATCATATAGACTAGTAATGTTACATTTTGCTCTGATATGGTTTATAGTGTCCCTGACATTAAACTTGCCATCCTTAGAAAGAGACCAGAGCATGACATCTTTGCTGTTAGAAAGACTAACCTCTCTTATTTTGTCAATCTCTGTAGATGTAAATTTAGTGTTGAGTCTGTCAATATCCCAAGAATCCCCCAACCAGAAATCTTTCACAAGCTCATTAGTACTATCCCACAAAATTCTTCTATCCCTGTCATTATTAACCTTAATAAAAGGCCTATCAGAACACCATTTCTCATACCAGAAACACATGTTACCATACCCAGGAAGCCAGAAAATAAAATCCTCAGTTATCTCTCTAGTACTAAGAATACGAGACCACACTTTAGACTTCCTGTGAGGAGCAATAGCTAAGGAAGGATGAATATTATCTCTGCAATGTATAGACATCATGAATCTAGCTCATAAAGAGTGCTGCCTTCTGAATTCAAACCATAACTTCATTGCATAAACGTGCTGCACATCATTTAGTTTCCTAAGGTTAAGGCCTCCTTTATTAAAGGGCTAACATAACCTGTCCCATCTAGCCCAACTAACAGCTTTCTTATCATCTTTTGTCCCCCACAGGAACTTATTGAATAAAATCTCCAACCTATGGATAATACCAACAGGCAAAGAAGTATGCTGAAGAAAATAATTGGGGAAGGCAATAAGGACAGACTGAATCAATAGCAGACGACCAGCAAACGATAAGTGAAGCTTATCCCAATCCATAATTCTGCTTCTTACATTGTCTATAAGACTTTCAAAGTTAGCAATTCTAGAATTTTTTGTAATGGTTGTACCCAGATATTTAAAAGGCAAATAAGAGTGATTGATTTTCCATATGTCTTCAATACTAGCAACTTGTTGAGATGGCATCTTGTTTGAAATAATAAGCTTAGACTTGGCTGTGTTGATTTCCTGACCCAAAACATACTGATAGTGATCCATGACAGATTTAATAGCCTCCATTGCATTCACATTACCATTAGTAAACACCATAAAGTCATCAGCAAAAGTTAAACAAGCTATATTCTGATTACTCCTTGTTTTGTACCTAAACCTGTGATTACCATTAGAGACCAGATTGATGCTCCTTATCAGATACTACTCGGCTAAAATAAAAAGACTCGGGGAAAGGGGATCCCCTTGTCTTAAGCCCTGAGAATTAGAAAAATAACCAGTCATCTCACCATTAACCAAAATTGAAGAAGAAACATTGCCAATGCAGCTATTAACAAGATCAGCAACATCATTACTAAAACCAAACATCTTGAGAATATTGAACAGAAACTTATGGCTAAGCTTATCAAAAGTTTTGGTCATGTCAGTCTTAATGATGACATTGCCATCCTTGAGAATACAGTGGTCAGACTAATAGGGTGAAAGTCCTTCCATCTGTCAGGATTGTACATCTTAGGAATTAAGAAAATCATAGTAGCTTTCCCTCCTTTAGGCAGAGTATACCCATCAAAGAAACCTTTAACCGCATTACGCAGATCACTACCCACAATATCCCAACAGCTCTTATAGAACTCTCCATTGAAGCCATCAGGACCTGCAGCAGACTCAGATTTCAAACCTTTAACAACCCCATAAATCTCACATTCTTCAGGGATACTAACTAAGCATCTATTATCCTCCTCAGTAACTAAAGAAGGAATAACATCCATTAAGTTTTGATCATTCACACCACTTGTATCGGAAGAAAGCAGAGCTTTAAAATATTCCACAGTAGAAGCACCAATACTTTCCTTATCAGTTAACCAACTATCTCCAACCTTAATTCTATCAATCCTGTTTTTCTTAAACCTTTTCTTCACAAAAATATGATAGGCAGCAGTGTTCCTGTCAGAGTCTTTCAACCACGAAGCATGAGCCTTCTGCCTCCAAAAAATTTCTTCCCTATCAAGCAGTAACAAGTGGTTCTGTCTGGCATCTTTTAACAAAGACTTATTAACATCATTAAGCTCATTCTGAAGGATAGTTTCTCTATTGTTAATTGTCTCTTCAGATTGCTTAATAGCATCAAAAATGTTCCCAAAAACATTCTTATTCCAAGTCTTCAACGCAGCCTTCAATCTTTGCTGCTTAATCCAGAAAACCATGATAGGATTCCTAACATCCTCATTGATAATCCCAAACCAGCTCTCTTTAACCTCCTTCAAGAAACCAGCATGAGTAGTCCACATATTCAAGAACTTAAAAGATGTTTTAGACCTTTCAATCTTAGAAGAAACTTTAACAAAAATTGGACAGTGATCTGAACAACTTCTTGCAAGATGTGTAACAGAAGTATAATCAAAGAAGTCTAACCAAGCATTGTTATATAGAACGCGATCTAACCTCCTCCATTTATGCCCATTTGACCAAGTGTAAGGACAACCACTGTAACCAGCATCCAACAGGCTGCAATCCATAATAAGGCCATTAAAATCATCCATTCCTCTTTGATTGACGGTTGAACAACAAAGCTGTTCCTGAATACTAGATATAACATTGAAATCACCAAACATAATCCATTCCTGCTGCACATCCAGACTTCTAATAGAATCCCAAAGCAAAACTCTATGCTCCTTCTTACACTTAGCATAAATAACAGACACTTGAAACTCCTTATTCATAGAAGGATGGCCAACTTTAAGCTGCATCATCTGCTCACTATTAAAAACCACCTCCACACAGTAATCTTGATGCCAAAAAACCCATATTCTGTTATTCACATTACAGGCATACCCACTTAGCTTCAACTTTTTAGCCACCAAACACATCTTCTCAGACTTAACAAAAGGCTCTTGAATAGCCACAAGTCTAGTCTTTAAAGACTTGACCATAGACTTTAACCTTTGAACAGTTTCCTTATTAGCAAGCCCTCTTGCATTCCAATTTAACAAAGTTATAGTCATTAATCAGAAATAGATTTATGGGGCCTTTTCAGCTTCATGATTTTAGAAGAAACAGGACCCTTTGAAGTCCATAATTTCGACACTTTCTTCACCTTCTTAGTCTCTTGTCTTATTAACTTATCTTTTTCAACTTTATTCTTAATAGGAGAACTACCCAGACTTCCATCATGCTTTGGAGAATCATGAGTCTATTCACTAAGAGCTTCAAACATATTTCTTTTTTCCAACATCTTCAAAGCCTCTATCATTTCCCCTTCATTAACATGAGTAGAAGAAACACCATTATCCTCCACAGACTTCACTAATTGAAAGGAACAACTATCATATTCCACCTCCTTTTGCACAGACTTCCCCATCACTTTATCAACCACAACAAATTGTAACCAACGACCAGTATCTCTATTCTCGATAACAGCATCTTTAACCACTTGTTCCTCAAAGCTAATCATATCATTCTTAACACTATCTTTATTCACCTTATTAAGATTCCGAGAACAAGACAATTGGCCAGGCTCACCTGAACCTTCTTGGCCCTCCACATTCAGTTGAACATTCCTTAGAATCTTTCCATCAGGCAGTAGCTTCTTGCAGTTATCATTTGAATGTCCAATATGGGCACAATTACTACAATACAACGGGATGTTATCATACAACAAATCAATCCAGTAGCAATCATCTTCCCCAAACTTTATCTGAACCTTATGAATTAAAGGCTTGGAGATATCCACTTCCACCCAAAATCTGCAATAATTCTGCCTCGCCCTGTTAACCGAAGGAACCCAAACCTTCAATGGAGTACCCAAGACCTTTGCTACTTCACTGATCGTAGAATTATTAAACAAGAATTCAGGAAGATTTGGAAGAGGATCCATATAGGAGTAAATGGACACTCAAGATTTGGATCGAAGCAAGGAGTCCACTTCAAAAGTCGCATTATTTTATTTCCTAGAACCCATACATTCCTTGACCAAAGTCTTTTTAAATCATCAATCTCTGTAAATTCAACAAATATATGTCTGAAGTCCCAGACAGAGACGCTGAAACTTCCCGCGAAGTTGAATTTAGCCAAAAAAATTCTGAAAATCTCCATCGAAGGTTTGCAAGTAGTAAATTTGGCTATTAAGGTATGCTTTGAGACCTTTAACAACTGCTCCTTGTCTCTGACGTCAAATTTGATTACCGGAATCTCACTTGATAAAGAAACAGAGACATTTGAGTGAACAAACTCTGTTCTTTTCGATTTTAACAAATTAGCATATGATTCTTTCTGTGGTTTATCATCCCTCTCCTTGACTGACTCTTCAAAGATTGGATTTGAAATCATATTACAATCTTTATCACCTGGTTCCAAAATCGCCATTCCTTTCTTGATTTCCCGTTCTTCAGACTTAGACATCAATGAGTTCCTAAGCGTAGGAAATTCTTTCGTCGAAGCTAATCCAACACTGTTAGACATTCTCAAGCAAAACAATCAGAAAAAAGATGATTGATTCCAGGAAGGAATCAAAAATTAATGAAAAAATTACACTATGTTCTTTCTTAAGAACAGAGTTTCTTTCTGGTGAAAGCGTCTTTATTATCTCAATCGACTAGTTTTTATTATTGGAGAATTCATGAAAATAACGTATATACAATTATCATGCAATCATGTTGGTTCAAACATACTATTATATGGTTGAAAATCAACCCATAAGATGAGGGGGTCTTGTTAGATTTGTTATTTAACATATCTATATATATATATATAATCTTTTTAAAAAAATTAATTTATATAAACCAAAAATTTAGATCTCACTTTTTATATATTTTTTTAGTGTTTTGGTTAGATAATAATTTAAGATTAAAAATAAAAAATTAATTTGAATTTGTATGGTTGTATATGTTTTTAGTCATTCTTTTTGTTTCATGATATTCCTTAGTTGATTTATATTTTAGTGATATGAATTTTTTTAGAGTAGTATATATATAGCTAGATAATATATATTTTTTTCAACATATATTAATGGTAGTTTGCACAAAAAATGTGAAGATGATAAAAATTATCACTTATTTTTTACGAATTTTTATTATACATTTATACACTTAATACAAAAAATGTATTTATTTATACAAAAACATATATAAATTGTTTTTATGAATGTATATATTGTTTGCTTAATTTGATTAGTTATAATGGATTAGATAATAAAATCATGCATTCTTTGTTTAAAAATTATTAAACTATTTATGAGATTTTATATGAGATGACACGTTATTTGTTTAAAACTTATATATATCAGTTCGCTCAGGTGGTCTTCTCTTATCTTCCTTAACGTTCAGAGTTGTTCTGGTTTGAGAAATGAGCACCGATATATATATATATATAATTATTTATGAGATTTCATATCACATGACACGTTATTTGTTTAAAACTTATATGTATGTGTGTTATTTATATATATTAAAAATATATATGTTCCACAATGAGTCCACAGATTTGGAAAAAATCTTAAAAAGTTTTTGTAAAAGTAATACAATTATTCTTATTGACCCTGAACAACAACATTCAAATGGTTGCGGAGTAAACGTCATATGATTCACGTCTTATTTCAGACTTGTGTTCACATGTCTTGCCAAACAGAATCTCTTTCATTGTTACACATATTGGAAGGAAAGTCAAATAGTATATGTGTTACTACATCTGAGCAAGTATTATTGTATTTTCTCACTTTGCACATGAGTTATAAAGAACATATACATCTACAATATGTACAACATGATGGTAACTATATTAACCTATTTATGTTAATTTTTATCGCTCTAATTTGATTTATATTTTGTGAATTTGTTCGTAAGTCTTATTAACATCTTTTTGTTTATTAATTTATTTTTGTAAGAGCAAAAGATTCACTTTTTTATATAAAAATTTGTTTTTTGCTCATAAAATAGAACATGGAATGTCATGTTGTTGTCCAAAGTAAAATTTATATGATATCATTCGGTGATCTAATCGATGTTATTCTATGTTTGATCATTGATGTGACTCTTTTGGAAGCATTTATGAAATAATGACATTCGAAGACAATAAAAATTTATTTTACTTTTTAATAAGATCTCGTTAGTATTGGATACTGTGCATATCATTATCAATTTTCTGGTAGTTGGCTAAGATTTGAAAGTGTTAGCATTCTAATATGATAAAGAAGTATTTGTTTTATTCTAATATGCTCAATTTGGATGTTTGTACTTAAAATGCGAAGATTATGACATTGTCGATAAGTATAAATATGTTTCAAATTCAATAGTTGAAAAAATTAATTGTAAAATATAAAGACTATCCTAATATGAGCACTTACAGTATCAGTTGCATACATGCATATGTATTTTTGTTATATATTTGATGGAAAAAACAACAATATTATTTCAACCGACTAGTTTTCATTGTTAAAGAAGTCATGAGAATTACATATATACATTTATGATGCATTCACATGGTTTTAAACATACTATTATATGGTTGAAACATCAACCCATAAGACGATAGGATTTTGTTAGATTTGTTATTTAATACTATTACTCTAAACGCGTGGCTCTGCTATATATAATCAATACTCACTCAATATATCGCAGATGTATATTCGTCAATAAAAGTTGGTAACTAACAATATTTCAATGAAAAAATCTTCCTGGCATATAATGTAAATGTTTCAAGCGATATATGTAAGTAAAGTAAATAATTATATTTTATTATTTTATTTTAATATATTCTCGATTAACCATCTAGGCAATAAATTTTTTACTTTGTTAGATAAATTTCATCATACACTTATATATGCGTATCTAAAATTGTTTTCAAATGTTGTATGGATAAAGGAGATGGTGAAACTGTTTATATTATCACAAATTTCTTATACAATAATTTGACTATATCCAAAAATAGTGTTTCCTTCTTAGAAATTGTTTTCTAAAATATATAGATGTATGAATGAGAAATGTGCATGTGATAATTAATCGTTAAAAATTGAAGCAACCCGTAAAGATTGGTTATATAGATAAAAAAATATCAAAAAATCTTAGCATGGCGAGCATTGATCATTAACTATGATTCAAAACCAATTGATAGTTTGATGTAGTGAACGTAGATTTTATTAACCAATAAGTATATGTTAGAAATTATCCGTATACGAGTACGTATACCGTCAAAATTTCTTAGAGATATCGTGATATTGTTAAGAATGAGTAACGTATATTATTTATGAGCTTCAAATAAAAAGATATGGGATTGTACAAAATGGTATCCATATGTCATCTTTATATATGATGTTGAATGCTTTAATTTTATTTATATTAACCATGTTATGTTTTAGACCGTGTGTGTTGTGTGATATATATTGGATGATGAATGATTTATGATATTGACTATGTTTTTTTGTTGTGTTTTCAATTTTAAATGACAATTTTAGTGTATATACATTTTTAGTTTATATCAATCGTTCAAATAATAACACATTATACATTATTGTGTTTTAAATATTGTTCATAATAAAATATCGTGAGAGTGTGTGCAATAATTTAATGTTAGTGGAATATATAAAAATAATTTGGTGATAACACCATATACCTCAGCCGTCTTATGTTAATCTATGTGATTATTTTATTTCATATTAGATAACAAATATGTGTGTGCGAGCGACTAGATTTTTCAGCAAAATAATATGTTTTATCAATATTTTATGTATTGTACTTGTTGAACACATTTTTGTGTTATATTATTTCAAACTCGATAATATATCTCGAGGATATGCACCAACTGAGGATAGCTTATACACCAATTTATCTTTGTTTATTTTAAGTATGTGAGTTGTAATGGGTGGTTGTGTTGTCCGTATATAAAAGTTAATTTATAATATTAAGTTATGGCTCTAACTCAAATGGATTTAATAAGTTTTACCTCCAACGCGTCATTCATTTTTGATTAATTAATGTTTGGCGTAATACTCGTGCTTCTAAAGCAGATGAGAGTAATCGTAGACAAACATCATATGTCACCCAACTTTTTATAACATATAAACAATTTTATTATATCATGACCGATAATTAGATATTATAGAGTGTTATAAAATAACATAAAACATCTAAATACATATTGAAACACACAAAATGAGAAAAAATAAAAATATAACATTTTTGTACAATGATAAAGAAACTGTACGAATTGTTTTGAATCTATGTAAAAATATGTGTATTTTTTACACACATAGCTAGTTAGTAAAGAAAGATAATTCAATAGTATAGAATATAGATCATTCATACTTAATCTCTGAACATCCATATTTTATTCATAAGTATAGAACATCTTTATAATCCTTCTAATATTTTTGGAATCAAGATATTTGGTTGAAAATTTATTTGAAATTTTGTACGAGTTTTCCTTTGTAGTGGCGACAAACTAGGCACGCTGCGATAAGTAATGTACAATTGTAGGACGTTTGCATGTATATTCGCGTCAATATGACACGTCATTTAAACAAGCAAAGCCGTGACCATAGTGATCTGAACCATTTATTAGCAATAATGTTTTTATACAATTAGTCACCATAATCGTACTATGAAATGATAGGTCTTATATTTTTCTAGTTTGCAATCATTATTTTTTAACTACATGTGAAATTTTACTCAAGACGTCATGACAAACCAAGCTTTCTTTCCGAACCACCTGAGTTAAATTCCAAATTGTGACTTAATGCATCGTGTCATCCAGAATAATTATATGTGTCTGCCAATCAATAAATGTCACAGTGATCGCATTGATGTATATCTTAAACTTACTTGATGTTATGTCATATATCGATTTTTAATCTTTAATATATTTTTTTCCAAACTCTTCTTTAAAATAATATTTCTATATTATTTTATTTAACCAAAATCTTAACACTAAATATGATTGTATTATTAATAGTTTTAATGAATCAAACATAATATCAATAAAATTTATATTTTTTAATAAAAAAAATGCGTTTATAATATATAAAAATAACAATAAATAAAAATAACATCGACACTAAATAAAGAAATAGGTTTGATCGAATACATTAATTTTGAAGTCTTGCATGCTTTTGCTTTAACATTGTAGCAATTACCAAGTTATAAAATATACTAGCTAACCTTCGTGTTTAATCTGCGAATTGATTATACATAAAAAAAAAGTTCGACATCGTCTCGTTTAATCTTCCACATTTTATCACTATAACAATTGTTTTACCAACTAAACATGTTTTAACCATAATTAATTTAAAATTATAAAATGTTATTAAAAATTCAAGTGCGATAATTGTACAATAAGTTAAAAAATATATATAAAAAAACTACCATTTAAATAATTATATTAAATATTAAAATGAGTCACATTTAATATTTATAAAAACATATAATTAATCAAAAATTATCTTTTTAAAAATAACCTAATATTTAGGAGTTTTGATATTTTAAATTAAAAGAAAATCTAAAATTATATAAAACAATAAAATAAACTAAAATATAGAATATGTTTTTCTTATTATAAAATGTAGATATCTACCTCCTAAATGTAAATATTTTAATCCAAAAACATTGTTTATTCATATAATATAAATTTGGTGAATTTAAAATCATATTAATTTTAAAAGTATGTTTATTCTATTATTAAATATTAAACTGTAAAACTAAATAAATGTAGAGTTACCGATAACCATCCAGCTATAAATTAAATTACAAATGACAATATGGATTTTGCACCATAAATTCTTCCATCAACATATTTTGAATAATCCTCAAAAATCCATATCTTTCAAAAATTAACTAAAAAAAATTAAAAAATACAAATATTTCTATTTTTAAAGACGAATAAAATGAAACCCATAAGTGATATTTTTGAAGATTTTTTTTTTCTATTTTTGCAGCCAAATTACACGTAATTGTACAACTCAAACACATTATATATTTTTTCATACTATTTTAATATATATATAATATTTTTTCAACATATTTTAATAGCACTTCACATAAAACATGCAAAGATTATTAGAAATTATCGCATGTTTGTTATTACATTTTTGTACCGCTTATATAAATAATATATATTTATATTGATGTATTTTATTTTGTTTGTTTTACTCCGATTAATAGGTGATTCTCTCTCACGGGGAGTCATATATTTCATCGGTACACGTAACTGTATGTGTTACTACATTTAAGCAAGTATTACCGTGTGTTCTCACTTTGTACACAAATTATAAAAAAGATATAGATGTACAATATGTACAAAATGATGGTAATTATATTAACCTATTTTGTTCATTTTTGTCTCCTTCAGTTGATTTATATCTTGTGAATTTGTTAGAAAGTTTTGTTAATATCTTCATGTTTTTATATGTTTTTGTAAGAGAAATCATTTTTTTGTTTTTTAATGTTTATCGCTCATAAAATAGGATATAAAGTGTCATGTTGTTGTCCAAAATAAAATCTATGTGATATCATTCGGTGATCTAATCGGTGTTCTTCTATGTTTGACGACTGATGTGACTTTTTTGGAAGTATTTATGGAATGATGACACTCAAATATAAATTTATTTTTAGTAAGCTCTCGTTGACATTGAATGATGTGAATATCATTATTGGTTTTCCTGTAGTTGGATAAGATTTGAAAGTGCTACTATTCTAGCATGATAAAGACGTATTTGTTTTAATTTAATATGCTCGATTTGGATGTTTGTACTCTAAATACAAATATCGTGACAATGTCGAGAAGTCTCAATATGTTTCAAATTCAATAATATAAAATATTGGTCGTAAGATATAAATAATATCCTAATATGAGCACTTACAATATCATTTACGCACATGTATATATATTAGTTGTGTATTTTTGTTATATATTTGATGGTAAAAGCGTCTTAATTATTTCAACCGACTAGTTTTCATTGTTGGAGAAGTCATTAGAATTACATACATATAAAATTATGATGCATATATGTTGGTTCAAGCATACTATTATGTGGTTGAAACATCAACCCGTAAGGTGAGGGAGTTTTGTTAGATTTATTTTTTAACATATATATAATCTTTTATTTTTTGTAATTTATATAAACCAAAAATTTAGATCTCACTTTCTTAATTTTTTTTATAGTAATAGGTGTTTTGGCTAGATAATAATTTAAGATTAAAAATAAAAAATTAAATTAAATATTTATGGTTGTATTTTTGTTTTGTCAATTTTTTTTTGTTTCTTGACATTGCTTAGTTGATTTATATTTTAGTGATGTGATTTTTTTAGAGAAGTATATGTAGCTAGATAATATTTTTTTCATCATATTTTAATGGTAGTTCGCACAAAAAATGTGAAGATGATAAAAATTACCACATGTTTGTTGTGAATTGTTGTTACATTTTTTTACGGCTAATACAAAAATGTATATAAATTGTTTTTATGAATGTATGTTTTGTTTTCTTAATTTGATTAATATATGGTTTTATAATGGATTTAGTAATAAAAACATACATTCTTTGCTTAAAACTTATATATATGTCTTTTAAATCATTTATGAGATTTCATATCAAATGACAAGTTATTTGTTTAAAACTTATATTATCTGTTTCAAATTATTTTTGAGATTTCATATCAGATGACACGTTATTTTATTAAAACTTATATGTGTGTGTGTGTTATTTATATATATTAAAAAAATCTTATGTTCCATAATGACTCCACGGATGTGGAAAAACCTTAAAGAGTTTTTGTAAAAGTAATACAATCATTTTTTTGACCATGAACAACAACATTCAAGTGGTTGCGGAGTAATATTTCAGACGTGTGAGCACATATCTTGCCAGACAAAATCTCTTTAATGAGGAATCATATCTTTCATTGGTACACGTATTGGAAGGAAAATCAAATTGTATATGTGTTACTACATTCGAGCAAGTATTATAGTTTTTTTTCACTTTGTACACGAGTTATGAATAATATATAGGTTTACAATATGTACAACATGATGGTAACTATACTAACATATTTAAATTTATTTGTGTCTTTTTAAGTTGATTTATATTTTGTGAATTTGTTCAAAAGTTTTGTTAACATATCTGTGTTTTTTAATTTATTTTTGTAAGAGAAAAAGTCTCAATTTTTTATTTTGAAATTTGTTTATTTCTCATAAAATAGGACATGGAATTTCATGTTCTTGTCCAAATTAAAATTTATGTGATCTAACATATGTCAGTTAACTCTGGTGCATTTGTCATATATAGTAGTAAAAAGGAATTATTTGTTAAAATTAGAGTGAGTGACATTAATATGTAAAAGTTTATCAGTATCACATAGCACATCAATATTAAAGGAATCATTCCAAATGATCTAGATTTTGTTGTTCATATTAGAGATGCCATAATTAAAGCCAAATGCTTTAAGCATGAAATTAAGCCTAAAGAGAGGGATCATAGGCTCCTGGATTGCCAAGAACTAAAATTTTCCAACCTTTATGATTGAATTAAGCCTTCTAATTATATTTTTATTACCTAAGCCCTTAACATTCCAGCTAAGAATCTTAATTGTCATTTAAACTAATGGGAGAAAGATCATCAGACTCTTGATGAGTTTTGTTATTCATTTTTAAGGGGTATGATTTGAGGCAGGCTTAATGTTGGCTTTATTTAATTCTTTGCTATTAAATTTTTGTTTTTTCCTTAATGTTCTTCATGTTCTTCATGGGTTGATGATGATTGGAGGCTTATATGCAAAACAAATTGTAGGGAGGATAACTCAAGATCATCTTCAGATGAATCCTGAATGCAGTTAAATCTATTTCCAATGTCAATATAGTGAAGGGCTTCTATGACTTATGATTTTATCTCATCATGGGTTTTTTTTCCTATGAAGAGTAATATTATCATCAAACAACACATTATCAACCCAGATTTGATCAACTTTATTAGTGTTTTTAATTGTATTGTTGATTTCAACATGGGTTTGATAATTAATTTCATTGAAGTTTTCTTTGATGATAATTAACTTTAACTTAATATTTTTTAGAATATATTGTTCAAGAGGTTTGATGGGCCTTTTGTGCTCATCATGGATGTCTTAAACAATGATGTGAGATGAGGTTAAATTTTGTTGGAACTTTTATTTTTTTCTTGAATTGAATGTTGTTGTGGCCAATATGATAACTGTCACAACAATATAAGGGCATGTTCACATATACTATATCTAACCATTAACCATTTTGGTCACCAAATTGAGACCAGGTTTTTTTTATTTTGAGGCTTGGGTATATCAATTTCTATCCAATCCTGGAAACAATTGAAATTTGCTATGTTTTTTTTTCTGGGATCAACATATCTAAAGAAGTTATAATAGATTTGGCTAAGTTCATAACATTGTATTTATTATACATATAAATAGGAATCATATGGGAATGTTACCCAAACAGAGGTAACTGGGGACTATTTTTTATTGTAAAAGTGGTATCCCATTTCATGAGTCTCGTGGAATTTTGGCCAAAAGACAAGACATTCATTCTCCAAAAGACTCTAAGGCCATCTAATTAAGTAAGTTTGATAAATATATGCCATTTGTCCCATATTTTTAGATTTATGATTCCACAGAGTTTTAATTTATTAAGGAAGAGATTCACTTCATGTAGTGTAAGTCTACCTAATCAAAACTTAGCTACAAATATAAATCTATTTGAGGCTAGTAAGAGAGACTTATCTTTCGCAAGGAAGGGAACTGAGTTGAAGTTATCCTTGGTTGCAAATTTCACCTCTTCGTGTTGAATCTCCATGGAGGATTGATGTTTCTTGGCCATTTCTCTATAATTCTTTGTACTAGTGCATTTTCTTGATTGAAGGTGGGTTAGAGAGGGAGAGGGAGAAATTATGATTCATATTAAAATGAACCGTCTTTCTCAGTGAGGACCTTTTCTTCCACCTTCTTGCTTAATATTATCCTTTGTGTGGTTGATTCTTTGCTGAAATACATTTCATTTTTTCCAAATCGATGACTACCATATTATGGATTAGCTTCGAAAGATGCAAAAACCCCAATTTGGGGAACCCAAAAATTGAAACCTTATGAAGTCTCCAATTCACGAGCTCAATAAATTTAACTTTATTACCTTTAATTTCTTCTTCAGCTTTCTTCGAATTCTCCAAACCCCTAATACTGGATTTCTTCTATCCAAGACGATGGTGATCGCGATTTTGAATGGATTAGTCTTCTAGTTTAAGAAAATATCAATTACAATGACCGTGGGATATGATGAGCTACAATAACGGCTTCAAGTGAGGATAATTAGAGGGATTCAAGGGTGCGGTACCCTTAAACCTGAGTCTTAGGAGATGGATCTTTTTTTTAGAGAGAGAGTCTCCATGTTCAATTTTTTTTTGTCTAAGATTATTAAATTAATAGAAAAAAACTGTTTACATAATACCCTCAGCATTCACATGTTTTTGGCATTCACATGTTCTGTAACGAAAAGAAGATAGCCAAAACAAACAATGACTAGTTACTTAGAGTAAAAATAAACATAACAAGGGTCTTGATATTTATCAAGAGCCAACATTTGTCGTCATGCTATCGGAGGGGAGGCTCCAAACATAGAAAGAAGAGAACCTGTCAATTTTCAGAGAAGAAAATGTAAGAAGGTGTGGTCGACCACCACCCAAACGAAGAAAGAGAAACCCAAACAAGATGTTATGTTGATGGTGCAGAAATAGGCTTCAATGATTAAAGTCCCCTTGATGGCAACAATAACCCAGTAAAGAACCACGTCAAAAATTGCGCAAAAAAATAGATCTCGCTTCGATGTATGTATCTAGAGTGTTGAGGAGGCTTTGCTTTGATCTGGCAGACGAATTCGATTAAAGGATAAGAAAACGACTTCGATGAAGAAACAATGCTGGTGAAAGGAGAAGAATGTTGTAGACAACAAAAGATAAAGATGATTGATTCCTCGTCTTGAGAGTGCATATATGAGATTATGGACTTGAATCCCAGATCTGGACCAAACAACAACAACAAAAGAGACAATCTGACAATAATCTATAACGACTGTCAAATTTTGGTGGACACTATTACGGGTACAGATTGCCAGTAAGAGAGGAGAAACTAGGCAGAGACCAAAATGCATACAGTGCGCACAAAACCAATAACTATTAGTTATCTTTGATGAGGGAAGAATTTATTCGATTCGCAAGTCAGATTTTTGGAATATTTAACCAATATGTACTTTGTAATAAGAAGTAAATATGTTTTTACTTAGTAAGTTTGTGGGATGAATTAGCCTCTAATGGACCAATTGTTTAAGTCCAATGGCTCAATAGGCCAAAAAGCCCACAACAATTGCTATATAAGTTAACTGATCTTTTCTTAAAGAAGGGAGATCATTTCTGCTAGGGTTTCAGTGAGGGTATTTTCTTAAAGAAGGGAGATCATTTCCTAAAGGATTACCCTCTGACTCGCTGCTATGTACTTAAACTCGCCTTCGAGAGAGCCCAAGCTCTATCGGCCTCCTCGCCATGGCCATCACCAACCACTACAACCTATCCCTTTCGAACCCAAGCTTTAGCGACGATCATTCTTGCTATTCTCTCTGAACAATTTTAGACACACCACTGCTCGCTATTCTCTCTTTGTTTATAATATTTCTTGATTCATCTAACAGTTTTGCAGGATCTATTATTTTGTTAATATCTTCATAGAATTTCGTATTACTGTTTGTATTTTGTTGTTGAAAGGATTAGTTCTTCGATTCAGCAACGCTCTCTTTGTTTATACGTCAAGTTTTGCGATCCATAACCCTCAGATCAGTTTAATATCATCTTCTTGGTTTCCCATCCACAATCTTTTGATTAATTTGATATCATCTTTATGGTTCTCCTACATCTCTCCTTGATTCGGTTTCGTGATTGATTGAGACATATCGGCAATATTGATTTTCTCTAGGCTATTTCTGTCTGATTCATGTAGGCTATTTCAGAACGAGTCAGCAGGCATTTAAACCTTGACTAGCTATGCAGTTTGGTAATATATGGACCTTGCACATTGGGAGCTTTGTATGTGTTAGCTGAATTTTTGAAGAATAAACTTATTTTCCGTATCAAATACTACTAAGGTTGTTTGATGAACCTTGACAATCCTTACCTGTTAGGACAGCTTCAGTTGAAAATCTATTTGGGAGTTTTAGCCCCTCTAAATCATGGAGTCTCTTGTTTGTGATATTATTAGTGTTACTTCTAATTTCTTGCCTTTATTTTCATGTATTTTTCTTGTGGCTTTAATTATGGACATTTGATATTCTTTTCGTTAGGGAATGAAGTTGGATATATGATGGGTTAGGTTCTTGTTCTCAGATTTGTTGTTTACTTTCTGTTCATTTTTACTCTCTCTCCCCCTCGTTTGGTATGTAAGAGTCAAAACAAGTACAGAAGTTTCGTGGGGTTTGCAGTAAATTTAGGATGTCATTCTCTTTGTCTTTTGTTCTAGCTTGTCCATCGATGTGTGCCTATTGTGGGAAAATGCAGGACAATCAGAATCAAAACCGACCTGTATTATATTATAAATTAGTATCCATCTCAGGATCTTTTTCGGCTTCTGAATATTTTCTTCTAGGGCAGAAGTTAATGAGGACCATACCACAAGAACCAGGCTTATCAGGGAGTATTATATGTTAACATATATCCTTAATTGCTTGTATCTCGCTAGGTTTTTTAATATCACGATTCTTTGTAGGGTCGTGAAAGCTTATGATTGATTTTTTGTAACAAAGAGGAAACCGGCCAAACAAATTTTGTCTGAGAACGTAGTTTCAGCTAATCATCCTATCAATACGGGTGTAATGGGCCGTCCTGAATGCAAGAACAAACTGCAAGTCAGGATCTCTGCTGATGATGTACTTTCCATAAGCCAAGAAGCGAGTTCTTCTAATCTCTCCGGCTTCGATCCTCTTAGTTCTGTTGTCCCTTGTAGCGTCAGTCCGGAGGGTAATAGTTCACCTCCAGTCTTAAGCCAAAAGATTAAAGACGTTGATGCTGGAAGCTGCGTTGGCTCCGCATTGAAGGATAGAATGGAGAGTCTCCAAAAGCCATCTAATATAGATGCTTAGTTAATTCGCTTGGATGAGCAAACTATGCCCATCATTGCTGTAGACTGTGCAGAATCATTTGTTCGACGACAGTTAACCTCTTTGAGAATTATAGCAAACTCATGCCTGATCATATTGCCACAAGCTTTCTCTGGAAAGAAAGTTCGGAGAGATTTAAAACTATGATATCCATAGCTGAGTGTGCCGATGGTAGTGACAATAAGAAAAATGACGATTCTATTGTTTTCAAGAGTCCATGTGTTGCAGAAACATCCAGAGTTGAAAACAAATCGGATGAACTTGCTAAAGGCAGGGTTGAGTTGCTTGCTCCACACAAAACAGTAGTCGAGCAGCGAAACTGTAAAAGTCATCAGAAGTTACAGTCGGAGGAAACCAGTCCTTTTGATATACGGATTTCAGTTAAAAAGCGAGTTCATTTTGCAGAAGTTGATGTTGAACTGCCTTCGTATTCAAACTATACTGCTGAATGGAGTAGAAGAAAGAAAATATCCATCTCACAACCTGATTTCCAAGTGCTAGGGTTGAGAAAGTGTCTAGCAACCAATGAAAAACACCTTAGAAATCTAATATTTCAGGGTATAGAATTTCTGCTTACAGGATTATCGAGGCAAAAAGAAAAGGAAATTGAAGGACTAATACGAAGACATGGTGGTACGCTTCTTAGAGATATTCCCTCTCTATCTTTGACATCAACTAAGAAGAGACATTTAAAATCTGGCTGTCAGCATTTCCCTGTTGTTCTCTGCTCGAAGAAGCTTATAGTGTTTTGATGGTAGCATATGCACCTTGATGCCAGCAATTTAGTATGCTTTAAGTAGATAGCGGAAGCTCACACTGGCCAAACACATCAAGTCAGGTAATAAATGACTTTCCAATATCAGCATACTTGCCTACATAAAGAATACCAGGTAATAAATGACTTTCCAATATCAGCATACTTGCCTACATAAAGAATACCATTGAAAGTAGCACGTTCAGAAAATAGGTAAGTATTTAATATCATGAGTTGAATAAAGGAAATTATTACCTTATCTTGAATTTAAAATATAATATGATAGAGTACATAGAATACAAAATTAGCTTACTAATTCTTAATGGGGCATTCCGAGAATCGAACTCGGGACCTCTCGCACCCAAAGCGAGAATCATACCACTAGACCAAATGCCCAATTGTTGGAACTTATTTGTGTTTGGTGGTAGTTTACATGCCTTTTTCTGATCCTATCGCATCACTCTTTGCTGCTATGCTATCTCTTATGGTCTGTTACTAAAGATTCACACATGCCTTGTATCCAATCTGGTATTGACTGCCACAAATATAGTATTTTTATATGTTGAAATTCATTGATCTAAAGGATCTTCCAACAGTAGTTGGTCAACATTTAAAATTCGTTACTATTTTGGATCTAAGGGATCTTCCAATTTTAATTGGTCAACACTTGAAATTCATTATTATTTTGGATCCGAGGGATCTTCCAACACTAGTTGGTCAAGACTTGAAATTCATTATTATTTTGGATCTGAGGGATCTTCCAACAGTAGTTGGTCAACAATTAAAATTCATTATTATTTTGGATCTAATGGATCTTCCAATTTTAATTGGTCAACATTCGAAGTTTATTATTTTAGATCAAAATGATCTTCCAACTATTAGTTGGTCAACATATGAGATTTGTTATTTTGGATCCGAAGGATCTTCCAACATTAGTTGGTCAACACTCAAAATTTATTATTTTGGATCTGATGGATCTTCTAACATTTGTTGGTCTACATTTCCTACATCTGTTGGTCTACATCTGTTGGCCAAGACATTTTATGTTTTTACAGGTAACATTTGAAGCAGCGCCAAAATTACTCATCTCTCAGAATTCTTCGCTACGATTGGGGGGCTACAAATAAGGAACAAGTAAAATTTGAAGTAGTGACAAAACTAGTCATTCCTTAGAATTCTTCGCAAGGACTAGGGGGCTACTGATGAGGGAAGAATTTATTCGATTCGCAAGTCAGATTTTTGGAATATTTAACCAATATGTACTTTTTAATAAGAAGTAAATATGTTTTTACTTATTAAATTTGTGGGATGAATTAGCCTCTAATGGACCAATTGTTTAAGTCCAATGGCTCAATAGGCCAAAAAGCCCACAACAATTGCTATATAAGTTAACTGATCTTTTCTTAAAGAAGGGAGATCATTTCTGCTAGGGTTTCAGTGAGGGTATTTTCTTATGGATCTTTCTAACTTTTCCTTTTATATATATTTTATAATTATCTTTCCGTTCTTTATATTTTCCATCATCAATCTTCACTAAAACGAAATTATTGAGTTAATCAGAAAATGATGTTTATGATTTATGAAAGATATACTCGCTCAGGAGAAAAGCGGGAACCAACACTTTTAGAGTATTAGAATTTATAGAAAAAGAGTTTCCTCACTTTTTATTTTGGTTGCAAATGTTTATTCATTATATTTAGTTAAAATATATATTTTAATAATTAAATTGTAAATTTACTTTCGAATTCAAAATTAATCTATAATTCATATAATAATTATAACGGTTCGATAATCACGATAATCTAGAAGGCCCTTATATATAGATTTAATATTAGAAAATAAGTATCCATCAAATTTAATAATATAAACATAGACTATTAGTTTTATAATAAAACGGTTATTAAAATATAAATAACCCGATCCGGGTCAATACTGAATTTATCTTGTTAAATGATGGAATATTTTAAAGTTTTGGGTGTCCTTTTCCCAACCCCAGTTATAAATAAAAACTTTTTATTACTAGACTAGTAGACTAGTAGTTGTCGATGACAAGATAAACTGTATGCGGACGGAATCATTTAATGGGCGAAAGATATAAGAAGTGGGTCCTTATTAATTTAAAATATAGGGGAAGGGCAAGACCGTAATAATAAATAAAAGGGTATAATGGTTAATAAGTGGGAAAGAGGAGGTGTAAAAATACATATGCCAGTCTGTCCCGCCAAGCGAAGGCCTTTTTCAGCTTCCAAAAACCGTATTTCTGTTCCTCCTCTTTGCAAGTTGCCATTCTCTATCACCCATTGACCACGTACCCATTTTATATACTATATAATAATAACATCGCATATTCGCATGCATTTTCCTCTTTTTAATATATATATATATATATATATATATATATATATATATATATATATAAATAAATGCGATTTATTACCATCAAAGATTCAAAACCTTTTTTCTTTTCAATCTATTCACTCTATTTACTAAAATCAGCACGATAGATAGAATCTACTTATGGACCCTTAATATTTTATTTAGTTTTATCCCATCTAATTTAAAATATTATATATTATAGCTGACTTTTATTTATAAAATATTTAATAATTTTATAAAAATATGATTTTTATCTAATTTTATTATTCATATTTAGATTTTAATACATTCACGATTATTTCGGACTTAATATAAAACTTATTAAGCGAATAGAGTAGATAATTTAAATCAGACTTAATATAAAGCTTATTAAGAACAGAGTAGATAATTTAAATTATATATTTCTTATTTCGCGTATATTTTTTAAAAATTAGATTGATTTTGTTTTTATAGTTTATTAGACTATCAAAATTTATGTTGATATTAGATCGATTTTGTAGATAAATGAATTATTTTTAGCATATAAAAGTAATCGGGGTATAAATTCTTATTGACGTTTAGTTATGTGTAATTATTAGTATTCTTTTCTCGTATTCGTATTAATGTTGGTTTAATTAGGATCATCTCGAAAGCGTGTCTCGATAACAAAATGTTCGTCTTGAAAAATTAATCGAAAAAATGGTTTTGTTGATCTCGTGTGTTATGCCAGATCATTCAATTTATGAGCTTGATATTTTGATTAGAAATACATGTTACTTTTTTTTCAACATATGACCAAATATTACGTGTAATTAGAGAAAGAATCAATTGTGTCGAACAATACATCATACATCGACAAACGACATCTTATACACGCAGATAAACTAACCCTAAGATATGTACTCCACAAAAATAATAACAAGGATATGTATCTTATAATTTGAGATCACTGTAAAACGATCTAATATTAATAAAAAAAATGAGAAATGATATGGTATGCACCAATGAAAATGTTCATGACTCAAAAGAATTAATAGCGTTGACTAGTATAAAATGAGCATGAAAGTTAAGTATTAAATGTTAGAGATGAAAAATAAAAACGTGATATTAAACGTTTCAACAATCCACAAAAAAAAAATGAAAATCAAGTGTGTGTTTAAAAAAATTTGTTTATCTTATTAATTTTCTCTATTTAATGGTGTTAGTGAATCAATTGCTTCATCATTTGGCTTATGTTGCTAAAGTATATAATCAACCTCAGCCTTAGAATGTTACACCACACTGATGAATTATTAAGGATCGCATCTAATGGCATCCAATAACAGGAAAAATTCAAAACTAAAAAAAGAGACCCTTGTGAATATACTTCACCCAATGTGTTTAATGCACTTTAGATGATTTTGCATTTGCCAATATAGAAGAAGTTAAGAATTCTTTTTTATTTCTTCAAATTCACATTGAACAAAGTCGTATATGTCTCAATATTAAGACAATGAAGTACTTCAAAAGATTGGCCGACCATCAACATTATGTGTTAAATTTTAAAATACTAATGGATTATTTCTAGTGCGAAGATGTGGTCAATGTCATCTGTTAAGCCTTCAAAGAGACCTTTGGTTATGGTTCTACTATATGTCTCGGGGTTTGATCTATTTGTTTTCATATCTCATAAAGTTAATCATTTAGCATTTTTTTGTTTAAAAATAAAAGAATGAGCATGATATCTCTGAACGCTAAAAAACATAAAATTGAGCCACTATGAGAGTACACCTTATAATATGTCAACTTGAACACCAATGCGTTGGGTTGGTATGATCAACTTAAAGCTTTGATTTTTCTATCATAACATCTTGCCAAAATAATTTTCTAAATTTCAGTTAGAAAGGTCGAGCCCCTCAAAATGCGGACCTCATAAGCAAAGCTTATAAATACACCAATCTAAATTTTTTTGATGCTTAACTAGAATATAATTAGCAAAGAAACCAAAAAAAAAGCTTAACCCAATCTTAAAGTATATACTCATGCCACAACAAGATTGTCAAATAAACTGAACTAACGTAGAAGATCACATGTAGATTTAGAGTATTGAAACATGTTGTAAGTTTTATTATTTAAATGTAATCAATTTATAGTTTATTGGTCACACAAATAACAAGATATGTAGTACCATGAATACTTATAGTGTGGATACCAGTCGGATTCATGTGGATTTATAAAGAGAGCCTCTCAGTCTAGTATTTAAGTTATTGTAACTTCGAGTCCCAAATAAGGTTACGGTCATTTGCAGATGCAAAGAAATCATACTATATAAATTTGGAACTTAGTTGATAGTTTGTTTAAGAAGAAAAAGTTAGTGAGTTCTTAATAGAACATTTAGTTAATTACCGAACTTTCATTTAAATAAATATATTCCATTCACTTAACATAAATAGAAGTCTAAACCTAATTTTCACACTCACACTCATAGTTTTATCTTATATTTGTTTTTTTCTCTTTTTACTCTAAAACGTGGAAGAAAAAAATTATAGAGCTATATATCATTCAATACGTTATCGATTTTTTCGCATCATATGGGAAATGTACAACCATCTCAACAACTAAAGTCTTTTGCTGCATAAAAAGAAGATCATGATTGGTAAGCTTTTTTTTTTCTCTGTACAAGACTTTTCACATCAAAAGATATGCGATTCATGTTTTTAGGGTCTTTGACCATATATAACTAACAATTGGTATCAAAGCCATGATTTTTATGATTTGGTGTTATGTTGACTCTTTATTATTTCTCCAAAATCAATTTCATCAATTGATTCACATTAGAAGAAAACTTAAGTTTGATTGATGTTAAGACCTTTTGATAACATTTATGGTTTAGAGAATTTAAAGTGCATATTTAAGATTTTTTGGTACAATCGGGAGCATAATATATGTTAATTGATATGCATTATTAAAGATTCAAGTATAAGATTAGAAAAAAAAGCGGATACACCTTAATCCATAATAAAATAGAGGCTTTTCGTTTTTTAATATCTATCATTTAGCATATATTATAGTTGGCATGTTTTTAGCACCTATAAAATTCCCAAGTTTTGTTACATCTGCATAGTGTTTTGCATTTACCACTTTTGCCATGGTTTCACATTTACATAGGTTTCTCATTTATCACTTTTGCACTGGTTTCACATTTGCATAGGTTTTGCATCTACCACTTTTACTCTGGTTTTACAGTTGCATAGGTTTCCCATCTACCACCTATCATATTTCCATTGATTTTCGCATAATATACAAATCTACATCATAATTGACCTATTTTTTCTTTTATTGCTTTTACAAGAAAAATGCCTCCAAAAACTTGTTTCTTCAGGTTATGCATATTTTCCTTTATAAAACATATGAAAGATACAAAAATAAAACCAGTACACCTGGAAGAAGCCAAAAAACACTTTTTTGTTGCATCTTAAAAGTAGCATACGATTTGAGAAAAAAAAATACATCTTACAAAAAGAATTAGGATTTTATTGTAGAGATAATAAAAAAGTATGATGATAAAAAACAAGCTTTTAAATTGAGGCAAAAGTTGTTATGCCTTACAACCAATGACGTCAAGATTGTCTTTGGTTTAAAACATGAAACCGTCATATGCCACTACAAACCAAAAGCTTTGAACTAAGACATTCAAAAACGGAAGAAAAAAAGAATCAAAGATTATGAAGATATACTTTTAAGATGACACATCAAGAAAAATTCATAAAAACGAATCAAGACCAATCACAAATAAAATGATAAAGGTATACCATTCCAAGTTTTATTACATTATTGCCTTGGTTTAACATTAGTAGTACTTGCACTAGTTTAACATAATATATATTTATGCATCTATCATAGTTCCACTACTTACACATCTATCGTAGTTTCCCAATGGTATCCCATCTATCACGTTTACCTTGGTTTCACATTTGCATAGGTTTCACATCTCCAACTTTTCCCTAGTTTCACATTTGCATAGGTTTTGCATTTATCACTTTTCCCTGGTTTCGCATCTATCACTTTTCCCCTGATTTCACATTTGCATAGGGTTTACATCTATCAATTTTGCCATGGTTTCACATTTGCGTCAGTTTTGCATCTATTACTTTTGTCCTAGTTTCACATTTGCATAGGTTTTGCAGAACATATCATTATGCAACTATCATAGTTGCCATGGTTTAACGTCTATCATAGTTTCCAATTGTTTCTTATCTATTATCTATACATTAACTAATATTTTTGCATGTTTATAGGATGTTATAGATAACACAGTAAAAATAATATAGAGTATGCAATAAAAGATGTTGCAATACTATTCGTAATGTTAGACTGCTCAATATTGTTTTCTCTACATCCAGAGATGTACTAGCCTCTAAAGTGGTCTATTACATAAAAACCTGGACAAAATAAACAAATATGATTGGGTTGCGCAATTTGGGCAAAGATGATGAATTCAATAAACCTTTATCATGAAAATAAACATCATAAAGTATTTAGTTGTGTTGCTCTATTACTGGTTAGTAATTTTGTTCTGCTTTAAATAACATTAAGATAGTAAAAAAAGGGTATATAAAGTATTGTTAAAATATAAATATTCATCATGGAACACACAACTCTATGTCAAAAAGATGAAATTGAAGACAAGATACCGAGATGCTTAAAATGGTTAGGTATTTAGTGCAAAACAAAATTAAATTTGATTGACGCCATAAATGAGGTCACAAATGAACATGTATGTTTACACATGGTTTTTTGTCTTTAACATTTTAAAAAAATTATACGTTCCAGAAGAAGAACTGAACCTAACAAAAGAAGAAGAGCAATATGGAGGAGAACTCCAAATATCTGAAGAAGATTGAGAAAACAAAAATGTTGATGCACATAACGATGAACATAATGTTTCGTTAGATAAATAACAAAGTAATATTCCCCATGAGGAAAACATGATGTTATTCCAGAGAGTGTCATAAATGATGTTTAAGAGGATGTTCATTCTAAAAAATTTAATATCAACGATGACGGTGGTGCAAATTGGGATACAAACCAAACATATGATGGAAATGATTCAACTGATGTAGATACAAAAATAGATGAATACATTATTCAAGAACATCCAAAATTTACAAGTACTAGAATACTGCAACCCAAAGAAGAAAATCACTCAAGAATGTTGAACAACAAACTTTACCGAAAATTTTTGTTCCTCTTAAAAAACAGAAGCTGGTACATTCATTATGTGCTCCTATTTCCAAAAAGGAAAATTAAGTATCGCATGTTCTTAGGATTCTAAAGAGACCTGAAAAAGAAATAAGTTTATAAGCAAAAATGTTGACAGAATGTACCATATGATAGTAGAAAACAGAAGACTCAAGATAGTACTGGACCAACAAAAGGTAAAAAATCTCCATTTTGTCATAGTTTTGCATCTATCATGGTTTATAGTGTTGTGAATCTATCATATTTATGAAGGTTTGACATATTTTACATGGTTTCACATATGTAATGGTTTCTCATTTATGGCGTTACACATTTATCATCTTTATGAACGTTTCACATATTTTACATGGTTTCACAGATGTAATGGTTTCTCATTTATGATGTTGTGCATCTATAATATTTATGGATGTTTTGTATCTATCATCTTTATGAACGTTTCGCATCCATCATCTTTATGTACGTTTCACATTTACCATATTTATTAGAGTTTCGTATCTATCATCTTTATAAAAAAGTTTCATAACTTTGACATGGTTTAACATCTATTATAGTTTAAGCATTTCACATCTTTAAAAATGTTTCATATTTATCTTACAGAGGCTTAACAAAAATTTCCAGCACCGGCAGAGCCTGTCTCTAGCCAAAGCATTGACTAATTACCAGTGGATAGGTTGAACGTAGAAATTTTTAACTACAAACCAAATAAGGTCATTTTAGATATAAAAAAAGAGATAAATGAACCCAAAGAGACAAATGCAACAGATATCGAGATAAAGCTACAACGGACACTTTAACTGCCCACGCTGAAGATATACATACAAGATGAACATAAAAATACACATAAAAAACAGAAAAACTTATGAAATAAAAAAGTAATTACATGATAAAGTCCAGCAATCGCCAAATAAAAAATCATGTATTGCGGTTAAAGACAGAATGGTCAATAAATTGGTGTAAAACAACCTACTTCCAATATAACTAAGCCTTCCTCCCACAAGGACCTAAATACAGTTTTTGATGTTTGTTTAGAAAACCTTGTTGTTGTTGTAAAAAAACCAAGACACTACACTTAATGTTATTGTGGAAGAACATGATCCACTTCCACCATAAGAGAACCATGATATTGGTATAGAACAACAGGATCATAAAGTTACTATTATTATGGGAGAGGAACATGTTAATCCTACTGTTGTTGTGCAAAAACAAGATCCACCTCCACCACAAGGGAACCTAATGTTAGTTTCGAAAACCAAAACACTACGCATAATGTTGTTATGGAAGAATAATATCCTAAGGTTACTATTATTGTTGAAGAACAAGATATTCATACTCGTGTTGATATAGAAATAATGAATGGTCATACTCTTGTGATGTTGGTGTTAAAAACCAAGAGTTCTGTCTAATGTTATTGTGGAATGACAAGATCATGATGTTACTATTATTATGAAAGGATAGGATCCTGATGGTACTATTGTTGTCAAAGATCATGATCTTAATGTTTTTGTCAAAAACCGGAACACTCCACCTAACATCATTATGGAAAAAAATCTATTGTAGATGTGGTCCATGATATTCGTGCTTTAGATGCTAATGATATAGGGGAAAACAAGGAAGTTTCTAATGCAATAGAGGTGAACGAGAATGTTGCTGAACTATCTATTGCTATGGACGAAAAGGTAATGTAGATAACTCAATTTTTTTAAATGTTTTTAAAAAACCTATGTATTTGGACATGTATTTTTTTTTATCTTTTTTTGCTTAAATATTATAATAATTTTATTTAATATCTGATATCTCATAGTTGTCAGGTTTAGCATAATATATTGTTTCTCATTTATCATAGTTTATCTGGTTCTGCATCTATCATAGTTGCCTGGTTTAGCATAATATATTATTTCTCATTTATCATAGTTTCTCTGGTTCTGCATCTATTATAGTTGTTAATGGTTTAACATGAGAGCATTGCGCATCTATTATAGTTACTCTGGTTTTACATCTATCATAGTTACTCTGGTTTTGCATCTATCATTGGTACCATGGTTTCGCATCTATCGTAGTTACTCTGGTATCACAAAAGCTTCATTATTTAATATTGAATTACTAGTATACAATTTTTTTTGTAAAGGATCATGCCACTGAAGACCAAGAAATCGAAAGGCCAACAATTAGTGACTTGTATCCAGCTTTTGAGAAGAAAATTATAAGGATTGAAAATGATTTACAGAAGAAACAAGTAAGTGAATTATATTTTCTCTTATTTTTAATATTTCTCTATAATCTCTAATCTTTTCTCTAATCAATAATCTCTTTTCTAACCTATAATATTTTCTCACACATACAACTGTCTCTCATTCATCTGCTTTTGGATAATATGGTTTTAGCAGCTGTCATATTTTCCTTGGTTTAACATAATATAATGTTTCTTATCTATCATAGTTGCACTGATTACCCATCTATCATAGTTACCACGGTTTAGAATAATATAATGTTCTCTCATCTATCATAATTTCCATGGTTTTGTACCTACTACTTTCCATGGTTTATCACAATATATCATTTCACATTATCACAGTTTCTCTGGTTTCGCATGATATTGTTTCTCATTTATCACAGTTTTTATGGTTTCACATTACATAGTTTTGCCTTTTAATTCACGTAATATGTTGGTTTGCATTTTTACAAAAAAAAAAATTGGATGAGGGGCAATCATTTGAATTATATTTGGATCTTACTCAATATCAACTCCCTGACATGGAAATTAACAAAAACAATATTGGCCATTTACAAAGAAAGTAATAAAAACAATTGACATAAATCAATACTACAAATTAGAAATGATTTAAAAAATGAAAAAACAGTGAAGATCCGATAGTATGGTCAATTCCAGATGTACCACGATCTTATTTTTATGCTAGTAATATGATGGATATATTAGGTGAAGATTAGATTAATATAAGGTAAAAGTTAAATTTATATTTATTTTGTTTTGCCTTGCTTCCCATTACACAAATAAACTAACTTTTGGCTTCCACTTTTGATAATAAATAGGTAATAGATGGTTATATATATTGCACCCATAAACAAGAAAATCTTCAAATACCAGCTGCTAGTTTGGATGTTCCAAGATAATTTATTCCAGTAAGATCCATATCTAGAAGCATAATGGTAAGAATCATATACTTTTACAACATATGTATTAATTAATAAACAAAAAATATTTTTAAATATTATTACTTTAATATAGCACTTGCTAAATCAATATATAGATATAGTATATTACGTTGATAATAAACTATAAGACCTCACAAAAGGTTACATATTCGTTTCACTTCTAACACAAGCACAACAAGGGACAATTGCCAATTGGATATAAATGGTAATAGATATAAAATATAAATCAATAATAAATGTAAACCCATTGGCAAAATTTTTAGATCCAACAAAAATAATTGTAGAAAGATTTGTAAGTGTCTTTCATCTAATGTATTTTTATCACACACATTTAATTTATTTGTATGTCTATTAACTTACAGATTCAATACCTCCAAAGCAAAATATTATACCAGCAGAATAAAAAAAGAAGATAGTATGGCTATTAAAAATTCCTCAACAAAAAATAAGACCACTTGATTGTGGACTAATGGTTTGCGAGTACTTTAAACATTATGTTATACACGAAAGACTTGCAATTAATAAACGTTGTGACATTGAATCAACAAGAAGAGCAAAGACGTTTTACACGATTCTTAATGAACACAACACTAACAGATTTTGGAACGGTTTGTTCTAATGTTTTTTGTAATGTTTTTTGTGTGTTTGTTGTAGTGTTTGTTAACAATCAATATTTTATTATAATATTGAATTATTTTATAAGTGTACCATCTATCACTATGTATCTGTACGAAGTCTCACATCTACTATGTATATAAATGCAATAGTCTCAAATCTATCGGTACTTTTGTAGGGTTATTTTTGCATCTATCGTAAATTTTGTTGACTTTGTTTCGCATCTATCCGGTCTACCATTATTTTTGTTGGCCAGGTTTTGAATCATCTAGTCTAATTATTTTTCTCGATGTAGTTAATATTTTATAAAATTTCTCTTCTTTAGTAATTAATATAATTTACCATCCCTATTTTTCAAATAAAAATTTAAACTAGTGACTAACATTTGATTTGTTATTTACTTATATGATTTGAAAAAAGTAGATATACTCATGATTACTGTGCTATAACTACAAAAATTCACAAAAAACAAACTTTAATTATTGTGCATGCTTCTAAACTTTTTAACTATAAATTTCAGTTCATACTTTAGGCTTTCATACTAGAAAAAAATAATTATTATTTTGAAAAATAACACCTCTAATAATTATTCTTTACACGATGACTCTATTTATAGTGATTTATCCCCACTTTATTTTTCCTCGAAAGAAGGGAAAACTGGAAGCTAACAACAACATAAGAATTTTCTTCATCGTCTTTTGATGATAACATTACTTCCGTTGCTCATGAGCACTATTTTCCTAAATGCTTTAAACTTTCTGAAGACGAGGAGCATCCAAATGAGGATCATATTTTTGTCCATTAAAAAATAAATAGGGTACGTAGTGTATTTGAAGAAGAGGAAGATGATGAAGAGTTGGAGGAAGAATAGTTTGTAGAAAAATACTCTGAAGAGTAGGAAGAAGATTTTGACCAAGAAGACTCTAAAGAGGATGAAGAAGAGTCTAACTAAAACGACTTTATTTTTACTTTTTGTTGTTTGTATGTTTCTATATGTTCATGATTTTACTTTTTGTTGTCCCAAATATTTTTGTACGTTCCTGACTAAGAAGAGTCTGACTGAGAAGATTTTGTTTTTACTTTTTGTTTTTAGGTTGTGTTCTCTTGAATTTTCATGTATTTTTATTTTTTTATTGTGAATTTTATGAACTTTAATCGCTTTATTTCTCCTTTATCAAGAAGAGTCACTAAGAAGAGTCTGACAAGTTTGGCATATATCAAACCCATGTATTTTGGTTATGATAGGTTTCACATCTATCACCACAAAAAATATAGTTGGTTATAACCTCATTTAGAATCTATCAAACCTATGTATCTACTTATGTAAGGTTTTACATCTATTATAACCAAATGTATTTGGTTATGACCTAGTTTAGCATCTATCAAACCCATACGTTTGGTTATGAAAGGTTTCATATCTACCATAACCAAATGTATTTCGTTATAATAAGTTTCGCATCTATCCAACCAATGTATTTGGTTATAACCTGGTTTAGCCTCTATCAAACCCATGTATTTTGGTTATGACCGGTTTCGAATCTATCATGCATCATAAATTGTTTCGCATCTATCATTATCCATCTATTTTGATTATGACACAAAAAATTAGGAAAAACTACAAGTATCAGAAATTAAATTCATCTTAAAAATGTCTACACATGTTCGTCTATTATAAATAAGTCATTCACAACCACTGATGAAGGATTCCTCGAAAATTTAAGGATTAGTTATGACCACATTTCAAACAATGAGAACACGTTGTCTTTTGGGTACCTAATTCTCATATTGATGGAATTCGTTTCTTCTTAGGTTTTTCAGCTCTCATTTTTAAAATTGGAGGAAGTATATTGAAGAAGTTATTGAAGTACATGCTTAACCAAAATCAGTTTATGCAGTTATACCACATGAATATGTTACCTTACAAGAGCTTACAAATTAGCATCGCTCAAGATATTTCATAGGATCCGCATCTATATAAAATATTAAAGCTAAAACATGAGATCGTGTAAAACAACCATGTTTCCACGCACCACAATAACAAGTTTATACACTAAGATCAACAACCATAACAAGATCACAAAACACTTCGTGTAAAAAATGACTAGACGAATGAACCATCCATGAACGACCTTGCCTTTAAATTTCTTATCAAATTCAGGACATAAATCAATAGCCCACCATTAATCATAAACATAACGTCTCAAAAATTGAATCATTAGTAAAACTCTAATCATGTCAACTAACTTCAGTATAGGTAAACCACAAAACTGTTTGATTTGATTATTAAAAGACTCATCAAAGAGTGGAATCTATGGAATCATACCCCTTGTCGTTGAAAAAAGCAGAAGAATATTTGTTGGAAGATAAATCATCATAAAAAACAAACTTGTGACCTCTTTGTTTAAGAAATTCATCCATATACCGAATTTATAAATTCCGACTAGCAACATACGCGCATATTTCAAACACGTCAACCATCGTATCTTTATATGTTGTCGATGTACCACTCAAAGAATACATAAAATTATGTATAAGATGATAAATACATTATGCATGATAGCAATATTCAATGGTAGATACATTAATAACAATGCATAAATGACCATCACTAATAAATATGATTTTTCAATCCGACAAATAGGGTTTCAACATCTCTAAACACCATAACCAATTTTCAGCCCTAATAATAACAAATGCAACAGGGAAAATGCCTGTAAGAAATATTTGAGAAATATATTTTAAATAACTGTCCATGGAGACAAGAACCAGATGCTGCAAAACAACACTTGACGACATTAGTTTCAAAACTATGTTTCAGTATGTATGTTGCTTTCAAGAATCTTCAATGTTTTGAAATAACTCTTAAGTAGTTTATAGAAAGTAAAAATATTTCCATATACAACCATAAAACACGATAAGATATATATAAACTAATTTTATTTAAAAAAAATGATTTCACATTTGTAGCTGTAACATCGACATTCCTCCTAACATAATCACGTATTTCATTCGCAATCAAATCTGATGACAAGTGATTTATTGTTTCTTTGAAAAAACAAGTCCCACAAGCATGAGGTGGACATACTTCTTAAGAAAAAACTGGTGGACCTATCTTTTTTTTGCATAAAATCTCCAACGAAAACCCTTTTGGATATTTTTCTGTTCAAAAAACAGTTCTCTTTGTTATTATTATGCAACTATTTGAAAATAAAACCTTATTGTAAGACAACCTACTAATATCACATCTTAAACCTACTGCATCTTCTCTAAAACAACTATCGGACACCACTAATTTCATTAGCTCAACCAACAATACCAAATGGTTTGTTCTTGGGATAAATTATATTGATACCAAAATTTTGACCAATTTCTCCACAAATAAAATCTTTATTTGAAGCTTCAAATAAACTTTGAGTAGTTTATCTAAAATTATCACCAACAACAACATCACCTTCAACATTAATAGTAACAATTGAAACACCCAAATTATCAACAACTGATACCAAAACAACTAAATTACCATCACAGCCTAATATAACATTTCTAGGTCACCACAACAATATCTTAATCTAAATTTAGCTCAAACCAATGCATTATATCTACTTAAAATAAAATTAAAATAAACTTAATAATATCTTTAAAATAATTAAACAGACCAAGATCATAGATTGTAAGTTTTCTATTTAGTTTAAAAATATGTTAGGGTGGCGACTAAAGTCCTACATCCTACATCGGTTAAACATGGGAAAGGTCAGTGGTATATAAGTAAGAACATATCTTAACTAGTATGATGCCTTTTGGTAGTGGACCAAATGCAAAGCCGTGAGGGCCTTCAGGTGCCAAAGCGGACAATATCATACTAGCGTTGAGATCGTGTTGTTATTACTTATATACGGAGGCAGAATATGCGGACTGGACCCCCATATTCACAACACCCATATTCCCAACACGTGGTATCAGAGCCAGACCCAAACCGAACGCGATGGTGGTAAATATTCTCGGAGGTCGAACATGATGAACCAGTAGTCATGCTCAAAGTGATATGCTCTACAGATCCTAGTTCAGAGTACTTGTGGCTCATCAAGTAGTGTGGCTTGATTAGAATGGAGCTAAGGAACAAGACATAATGGTCTAATAGGATGTGAGTAGTAACATCTGGTAGTGCCTCTATGTTCAGGTAGTCTTCCAACCTGATTAGAGTGGGCGGATGAAAGTCAATTGAGAGGAGGCTAAGGTGGTACTTTGTTCGAGAGGAGGATTTGTTAGGGTGGCGACCAAAGTCCCACATCCCACATCGGTTAAACATGAGAAGGATCAATGGTATATAAGTAAGAACATATCTTAACTAGTATAAGGCCTTTTGGTAGTGGACTAAATGCAAAGCCGTGAGGGCCTTCAGGTGCCAAAGCGGACAATATCATACTAGTGTTAAAATCGTGTTGTTCTTACTTATATACAGAGCCGGAATATGCGGACCGGACCCCCATATTCACAACACCCATATTCCCAACAAAATACATAGTCGACTTCTAGATATTGCGTATATGTATTCGAAAGTTCAAAAAACTGAAAATATTTAACAGTTTCGCACCTAATATTACAAAAAATACATAGGTTTTGCATTTGTTATTATAATAAATAATAGTTTTTGCATTTATCAGTATAAACAATACACACGTTTTGCAACTAACAAAAAGTAATCGGTTGTGCAACTATCGTTACAAAAAAATGCACAGGATTCGCAACTAACAATACATAGATTAAACAGGTTTCACATCTAAGAAAATTTCATCTTCTCCGTAACAACTCTCTTCTTCATTTACACTATAATAGCTTTCTCAATTACATTTTCCAGAAACACAAAAAAGTACTAAAACAACTAAAACCTAAATCAATACAAGATTTCAACTACAAAATTGAAGTAAAAACAGATGAAATACCAAAAATCACGAGTAACAGAGAGACATAAACTCAAGAAAAATTCTGTAAAAAAATCGAGTTACATGAAATAAAAATGAAAAATCAAACGTCGAAATCAAATAAAAACACAATAAAAACGAAAACTACAAAGATAATCATATGGAAAAAACAAAGAATCGAAAGAAAGTTGAATCCTCACGTGATATGCTACTGTAAATCGTAAAATATAGAGATAGAAAGAAACATAAAAAAAAAGTTACTGACATATATAAAAGATTTTATATAGTTAATTAAGGGTATTATATAAAATAGTTGGATCTTAAATGGTAAATAGAAGAGTTAAATGGGTATTTTTTAGAAATATATAAAAACATGGATAATAAGTGGATAATATTTTGGTCTTTGGGTCTTAATTGGTACTAAACCTTTAATTAAATGTAATCAATATATAGCTTATTGTACCCACAAAATAACAAGATATGTGGTATCATGGATTTTTATTATATGGATTCGTGTGAGATTCATGCGGATCTAAAGACGAGGGTCCCTTAGTATGAGAACTACAGTTATTGGTCCTATAAGGTCAAATATAGTTGCAATGACATCGAATGTAGCAATTAAGAGCTTAGTTAATGGTTTATTTAAGGAAATAAATTGAATAGGTTCTTAATAGATGATCCAGTAAATCACACATGCTTGTATTTACAAAAGTGTATTCCATTCACTTAATATAAAAAAAGTTTAAACTTAATTTTGAAGACTTACCCTCATTATTTTCTTCTACGGACGCATTTTTCTCTTTCCTCTAAAACCTAACAAGTGCTCTAGAGCTATAATCCCTAAATTTGTTGTTGATGTTTTTATTCAAATATAACTACAAAGAAACTTGCATCACGTAGGGAGATCTATAACCTTATTAACATCTAAAATGTTATGTCGCAAAAGAATAAGATCAACCTTAATTTTAATCAAAGATATTAACTCTCAACATAAATTTTGAGTTTTTAACTTCCATCTCACATAAATTCATTTCTAATTTGAATAAAAAAATATTTAAAATTTTATACCAATTTTGAAAATGAAGTTTATATCTTTCATAATATATATACAGCATACTTAGATCAAAACTATTTTTTTATAAATAAAAAACATACTCATCAAATTTAAGATCGTAATTTTAATATTTGGACATGATTCACTATTTTTTTATTATGCGTTAAACCCGACAAGTCGGGTTGGATCATAACAAGGTTCAACATTGTTTTACACTCTTACCTATGATATTTATCTAACAAATATATTGATATAATTTTTGTTTTAAAAAAATTTAGAAGATTTTTTATGCTTTAACTACCACGAGTTGGCAAACATTTAAACAAATCAAATTGTTTTAAAAAGAACTTACACATATTGGATTACATATAAAATTGATAACGTAGCTTATAAAATTATTTGATACTAATTCACTAATTTGCTACAATGATTAATGTGTTACGATTAATTATAATTTTTTATTAATTTTTTACTACATAGTACTTTATAAAACAAGTCATAATTATCTGATTTTATACTGAATCATAATATCAACCTTTATCCAACGATTTTGTCAAATTAATATAGCTAGTGTTATCTTTTTTAATCTCTTACAAAATACGGTACATCAATACTAGTGTTAAAAATATAGCTTTCAACCCCGTAATTTATGATATGAAGAAGTATATATAAAAATAACCTAAAATTTATTCATGTTTATGTCATATAAAAGCTCATTAATTTGTTTTATTATTATCTTATTATTAGACTGGTTTTTCTTTTTTAAAATGCTATCACATTTTCAAGTTTATTATTATGTCCAAACTTAATGTTTCTTCTTTATTGTTTGTTTGAGAGAATATATAACAAAGTACCATGTATTGTAACTAAATTTTCAAATCAAATACATAAAAATATAAAATTAGATTTGACAATTCCTCTATAGTATTATGAAAGAAAAATATATGGACTTTTCCTTTAAATTTCACTAGAAATGATATAAAATTCAACTTATAAATTTATGTTTCATAGACGATCTTATGTTTTTCATTCGTGCTGATGTCAAATACACTATATTAATTAAGAAGTGTATCGATGAATTTTTCTTCATCTTCGGTCTCCATATTAATTTGAAAAAGAGTCAAATCTTCCTTTATGGTGTCAATGCGACCCTGCGTGAGAATATCACTAATATTGTTGGTTTCGAGATTGAAATTCTTTCACTTTGTTACTCATAAGACCCTTTAATCACTTTTAGAGTTTCCTATAGTGATTTTTGGGCTTTAAAACATTTACAACCCGAATAAACACATAGAATTCTAAAGACCTTTCCTATTCGAGGAAGCTTCAGTTGATTAAAGCCATTTTCTTCATTGGCTAAGTATATTAGTCAACTATGTTCACCATCCTCGTTGGATTTTTGAAGGTCTTTATCAACGTTTTCAATGCTTCATTTGGTATGGACCCGAAAAAAAAAATAGTGACAAAGTTGTTTGAGATAAAGTTTTATTGCCTTCACTTGAAGACAGTCTTGGGATTATTGATATTCAAATCTGGAATCAGACAACCGACCTTAAACATCTTTCGTCCATATTGAGTTGCAAGAATACTTCAATATAGTATGACTAGATTAATTCTAAAAAAGTATAAAATAAAAAAAATTGGAACCTCACCCCAGGTTTCTCACCTGTTTGGGGATGGAGAAAAAAATCAATCTTGAAACTCTAACTGCTAAGTTATACAAATAAGAAACCGGAAATAATAACTCCACCTTCCTATTGTATCAAAAATAACTCTTTCTAATTTCTTGGTTAACCTTTATGGTCCCAATATTATATTTTATACTAGAATGAACATAAATAGAAAAGTTTTAGAAATTATATATAACGCAGCTTGAAAGTGCTTCGCTTAGGCTTGTTCTCGTAACAGATCTCACCACAATCATCTACATAAAATAGGTAACTTTATTAGTCAACTCCTCCATTCAAACATAGATGAAGTAAACCTCTAGATCCCTATCTTGAATACTATCAATAATACTTACCACACCATCCGTAATTTTACCGATCAACATCGTTTAAAACAAGTACAATATCCACAAATATTTTTTTATTGTATGGACGACTATCTAAGGGAAACTCACTACTTAAGATAAATTAATTAATTACATGAGGCTATAATATGGTCCATGATTGTGTTCTATAGAATAAATCTATGTAATTGATTGACCATCTCTATGTTAACTGCTCATTCTCTCGTATTATATGGGAAGCCTTAAGTGCAAAGCTTAGGTTCCCTCTTCAAAAATCAGATTGACTCTTCTCGCTCTGAATAGCCAATACATGGACCACATGTTCTTCAGGTCATGACCATCTTTTCTGCACTCGTTTTTGTGTGGTGATTTATCATATATGGCAAGAGAAAAATGTAAATTTCTTCACAAATATGACTTTCCTCGCATCTGCAATATCTCATCACATCCTCTCTGAACTCCACTTTAGATTTTGTGGCTCAGAAGTCTCGTTAACGATTTAACTAGTACTAATTGTTATTTGTTATCTTGCATGTACCTATGAATGTCTTTAGCATCATCTTTTTCTGAATACCTTGATTGTGGCCGATAAAGCCAATTGTCCACCCACGATTCATCATTGTTGCTGTGATATTCAAAATATTTGTATTTACTATGTCTTCATGGATATGGCTATATTATAGCTTATGTTCACTATATATCTTGATTTTAGATATATTTTTAATTTGTCGAAAAATATGTTGATGGTTTAAAAAATGTGTTGATGGTGTTTGTAACTATGTACTCAATATTTGTAAAAACATATCCTTATATATGTGTAATAAGTTTTCATATATTAATTTGTATTTTTATATATATATATATATAATTTTCACTAATATGCAATAGACAATATAAAAAATATCAATCTTTATATAATAATAAAAATATTTGTAGAAGATTAAGTTTAAAAATATCGTCGTGAATTTTATAGCTTATCTGGACTGTTTTTATCATGTATTAGATATTTTCTTCATATTCACATTCGTACTAAAAATAAGTAGGTTAATTAATATCATCGATCATCATTATTCTTGTAAATTCATTAAGGGAATTATATGCACATTTTTATTTTAATAAACAATTTATTGTTTAGTTATGTCTTACACATTATCTATTATGTTGGTCTAATAATTCAAATAACTTTTACAACAAAAGTAAGTATAAGTTATATGACTTGTAAATATAATAAGAATAATTCAAATAACTCTTATAACAAAAAAATGTATAAGTTAGATGACTTGCAAATAACATAAGCACATTCAGTTTCTCTATCAGTTGCATCATATTGATTTGGTTTAGATGTGACAACGCATCTTTAGTTGATGATCATAATTCTTGTTTTTACGACAACTATTATACTTCACACTACGAGTCGGTTTCTTTAGTGATGCAACATATAACTAATGTAATAAACTAATCACTTTCACTAAATACCTAACCTTAATTCCTTCTTGAATTTTGAGCAGCCTACAAGGTTGTACTTAAACACCACATTATTAATAAAGTATTATATTTATAAACTAAACTGTGCTATATAGTATTATGAGTTGTGTTTGAAGTTAATTTTTTAACTATTTTATGGTACTAACGATTATTTTATTAATTTATGTATGAACTATGAAGTTATATTTTTTTGGTATGAACAATTAGTTATAATTTTATTTAGTTATTTATGTTTCGGATCTTTTGGTTCGAATCAGGTTATTTAGTTTCAAAGTAACCATTTGGAACCAATTTTGTACCAAACCGAACCAAGAAAAACCAAACCAAACCAAATCATATTTGGTTCTTAAATTATTAAAAAAAAAAGCAAAAGAACTGAATGTTCATTCCTAAAAATATTTATTGCGTGTCATGCAAAGCCCTGTAATATCTTAAGAAGATCATAAAATTATTTAACAAACATATTAGTATCCAAGTTAATGAGCAACCAAATCAAAACTAACATATAATTGTAAATCAATATAATTTATGGTAAACCTTTGATATCGAGAATGAGAATCCAAATTAGTTTTACATGTTACAACTAGAGCTTCAAAATTTACAGTGTTACATTAACCGAGTACTTAATAAGCTTTTAGATCATCTATAAGAATTTCAGTTATAATAATAACCGATATCAAATTTTAAACTGAACAATACTTTATTTATGCTAAATAAACAGAAAATAATAAACGGTTAATGATCATATTTTTAAACAAATAAAATTTAATAAGCTATATAATAGTTAAAGCTTCACATATACAATATAAGCTCGTGAGTTTTAAACGAGTAATGAAGAAATCACCTCTGAATTCGGGTATATAGTTTAATTCTTTATAATGTCTAGTCGTTTCCCATGCATACCATAAACTATACGCATCACTAATCTGTTTGAATTATGTAGCTCCAATTTTGTACAAAAAACAATCTTGTTAGTCCTCTTTATCTGATAGACAACAAACATGGCACAACTTAATCAATCATATATTTTCAATACTTGACAAAAAATAAACATTTTAAACTTGAATTTTCATTCAGCATAAATGAACCACAATACTAGAATTATAGGACAATCAAAATGGTTTTGCAATCTATCATTTAACATAGACCAAACCAGTAACCACTAAAAATAAACATGTATTTCTATACCACATACATAAATCGGATCAGTTTTTTTAAAATGCTTTGATGCATGATTTAGAGAAATGTATAGTCGTTGATAAAATTCTAGGTTGAACTTCAAAAATTAGATACATGAAGAGGCATATCTAACTACTAACCAAAATAAGTTAGAAATAAAAAACACAAATATTAGATCTATAATAAAGTGAAAACAATGATTATAACATAAATTGAAGTCGTAAATCCTCCTCCTCCATAAATATCAAAGGTTAAAAAGTGGAAAAAAAAAACCTTTAATTAAAATAAAATTAAAACACACAAAAATAAAACTCGAAAAAATAGAAAAAATCTGAAAGTTGTAAAATGAGGGAAAAAAAGGAAAATTGACAGTTTTGTTTATGTTTTATATTTCATTAATTTAAGATTGATGATTTTGATTCATTCGGTTCAAACTAAACCAAAGACCCTAGGTAATTAAATTCAAAACTGAATCGATATTATAAAAGAACCGAAACGAATTTTTTTTATTTTGATTAGGTCCCAAGACCGATACACATATCTAAGTATTTGTCTAAACCCCACTTCACTGCGAATAATAAAAAATGTCACTTGTATATATAATTTAAATGATACTAAGCCATATAATTTAAATGATACTAAGTCTACTTACCGCTTGGGTTTTTCATTTAAAAATGTACACTTTAGGGGATAAAGACTATGTACAACATTTTCTCACATATTTTGATCTAACACGTGGCATGCCGTTGTTGTTTTTATTTTATTTTTATTTTTTAAACGATTTTACAAAAATTTAGTGATTAAAATAAAATAAAATTATATTATTATAATTTATTTTCGAGATCTAGAAATAAAGACTTGGTTTGTTTAATTTAGATATCAAAATATTTTGAGCTTATTTTTATTTTATGTATGTCTTTTCAAGTGATCAATGTGTTATTTTGGTAAAATGTAAATCTTTTACTCTACTAAAAATTTGAATAATTTCACAATTGAACTAAATTTAATTTCATAATTTAAATTTAATTTCATAATAAATAATATATTATTTTACTAATATTATTTATTTTAATAATTTTAATTCTAGCATAACTATATATTGTATAAAAAAGAAATAAGATATGATCTATATGGTCAAGTGACGTGAAAAAAAGAAAGTACGATAGAGTATGCTAAAAATTTGAAAAATTCACTGTTGTGTTATTATGGATAATTTTTTTAATTCTATTAAATATTATGTTAATGTGACACAACAACTGTGATATTTAAAAAAAAAAAAAATTGATCTGGCTATACACATGGTCAAGTCTTGCCTCGCCAGCGGGTGCATTCGAACAACAATGTAGTTGAAGGACATTACTATGAATACAGAAAGTCTATTTTACTTCTGATTCAAGACACAGGTTCTTCTTTTTCCTTTAACCATGTTTAGCTTTCATGCTGGATTCGGCATAAATATGACAACATGTACATGCAAGACTTAAGAAAACTTATCGTAGTCACGTATAAAAACAAAGAAAAAGTTTATTTTATCTTGGCTCATGGGTTACTTAAAATCTGCATGTATGCATTAAATGTCACTGGTACCCAACCGCAACCAGAAATCTTTTAATAGTACTCCTAGCTTTTGGTTAAAGATATGGGCTTTTAGGTCACGATATCTTTACCAGATTCTCAAAGTATCCAAGTTCTAAGATTATTTTAGATATAATCATCGTCGTAGCATGTGATGTAGCATGTGAGATACCTGGTTTTGACTAATAATCATACAAATTAATTACAACTTTGACAAAGTCAAAAAATAATTACTACTGAATAACTGAGGAGTACTATGTGATATGAATACGATAGATAAATTAATAAAGGCATTCGGTCAATGGACTAGTGGCGTGATACCGACAGGTGGTTTTGTTTGAGGAAGTTGGGACCATATATCTGCTGGCGCTGTCTTTTGATTCATACTGTGGGTTGTTCCTGTAATTAAGACCCTAGATCAACAGGCAGTATACAATGAGTATTTTTACCGGTATTTTAGAAATCGACCGATGCTGCGGGATTAGTTGGTGCCTCAAACAAAGATGGAAATTGTGGTTGCAACTTTATAAATTGAAAATTTGATGGACTGAAATTCACCACTAAACGTATCGCGTATTGATACCGTCGTTGTTAACGTTGAGATTAACGATCGATCGAATATCTAAATTGGATATTTGAATTGGATCGGAGGTTTGAATATAATTTTTTTTTAAAGAAGGTAATTATATTATTGAAAGTGGAAAATTTGTAACCAAATTACAATAGAGGGTTTGAAATGCAATTTTATCCCACATAAATTTAGAACTTCCCACCAAAGAGAATACAAAAGAACAAAATAATTTGTCTTCTCTGCAACCCATGAAAGCTGCTCCATCTTCTAACTTTATATCACCAACTCGAACCTTCTCCTTTGCCTTCTTAATCTTTCTGAATCCTGAAATGAATAAAGAAAACACGCAGAAGCTATCCAGAAACAGATTACATCTCACTAAGACTAATATATCCAAGATTCAAGCTTTCAAGCAACACAATAGTTTGAAGCTGAGGAGGAATTTGATTATGGTCTAAGGTGAGTTTGTATTTATATTTCACAGTTCATTTAGCCAGCCAATCGGCATCATGATTTTGGACTCTGGAAATGTATTTAATGGTCATGTTTGGAATGATTAAACTTCTGCAAATGTTAAGCATAGTCATCATGAACCAGGGTTCAATACCACTGCTTAATAAGCTAATTAGATTTTGACAATCAGATTCTATGTCAATGTTAAACCAATTTTTTGATTTGCAGATGAGCAAACCTTCCAACAGCACTCTAGCCTCAGCCATATAGGGAGCGAATTTACCAAAAGTGTTGTCGGAGCAGAGTATGATGTTACCGTGACAGTCTCGAAAGATTATACCCCCACTTGATTCTCCGTTCTTAGCATAGGTAGCATCAACATTCATTTTGATTATACCATTATTAGGCGCAAGCCACTTAATGTAATCAATACGCTGCTTTGTGATTTTTGCTGAAGAACACCCAAGCTCATTTCCTGCAGTTCTTACTTTAGACCAAAGATTTATTTCAGAGTGTTAGTAATATCTAAACCAAGAATGATTCTTTTAATGTCAAGAACTCCAACATTTGATAAAATGTGATATTCTTTAAACTTAGAAGCATTTCCATATAATCCAACAAATAGCATGAGGAATTAGATGGGTGATATGATTTTTATTTTTTGAAAAACAGTACCAGGGTCATACCACATGTGTAAGAATCATGTGTCTATCCATTTGAATGTTGAAAATATTTCCAAAGAATTTCCAAATTGGCAAGGAGAATCTGCAGCTAACAAAGAGGTGATTTACACTCTCCTTATTATTGTAGAATTGACACTTCAGAACTAAGCTTTAGTGTCTCTTCTGTAATATTGAATCAATAAGGATGAAGCCTTTAAAAATTCTCCACAGTAAAAATGAAAATTTTCTAGGAATGAAACTGGACCAGGTTTTTCCAATATATACTGTAATGTGTGAAATGAGGTCTAATAAAATTTCAAGTCTGTTTCATACTGAATTTAGAATCAGGAGAAGATTTCCATATCATACTGTCATTTCTATCAAGATTTATACTGAAATTTCTTATCTGTTTGATATGAGAATCAGATAGAAAGCTCTTCAGCAATTCAACGTCCCAGTTATTAATCTTTCCAGAATGTGTTCACCATAGCTTGCATATACCAGGGTTTGTCATTGCTAATAATCGGTGCCTGATCATGCCAATCCTCGCGCCAGAAATCCATATCACCTTTGCCCATGAGCCACTTGATATTAGGTTCTGTAAGATTCTTTATTCCCGCAAGTATTTTCCACGTTAAAGAACCAACGCAATTGAAATTAGCATTTAAAGGATGTTTATTATTGCAATAAGTGTTGTGCATATAGAGAGACCAGAGGCTCTCTTTCTTCCTAAAGTTGAACCAGAGCTTCTGAGAAAGAGAGACCTGAATTTCAGAGAGGCTTCTAAAGTTCAGACCTTCTTTCTCGAAAAGTTTACAGAGGGAGCTCCAATTTGACCACTGAATATTTCTATCAGATAAAGATGATCTCCAAAGAAATTTGTTGAAGATTTTCTCAAGCCTATTGATAATTCCTTAGATAATAGACTGCTCTGCATCTAAAAACTAGGAATGACCATCAGGATAGAAGAAATCAGTGTAAGTCTTCCCCCGTATGAAAGGTGTTTTCCTTCCCAATATGTAATTTTCTCATTTACTTTGTCAATTATCACATTTTAATTAGAAGATTTATTATTGTTATTTAAGACAGCACCCATATAGCTAATAGGAAAAGTATGAATTGAAAAGCCAGAGAGAGTTTCCAGATTAGTAATTATACTACACTGAAGCTTTGGAGAAATAATGATCTTCGTTTTACTTTTGTTGATAGATAGCCCCGAGATGAGCTGGTAAGTATCCAGAGACATGCTAAGATTCTTTATTGTAAGATCAAGACTATTTTTAAAGATCAGGATATCATTAGTCAACGCTAGACAAGGGATTAAGTGATATGATCTAGAGGCAAAATGCATTTTGTTGTTGTTGGAGAAGAGCTGGTTGAGCCCTTTGATCAGGACTTCCTCACCAATAATGAAAAGGTTGGGGACAAAGGGAACCCTTATCTCAGACCCCTCTTGGTTTTGAAATACCCAAAGCCTCAATCGTTAATAAAGAGATAAATATGGACATTCGTAGTTAACTTATTGATTAAGCTAACAAATCCAGTAGAGAATCCAAAAGATGTCAAGAGTGTAGCAAGAAAAGTAAGAGACATCCTATCGAAAGCCTTCGACATATCAAGCTTTATCATTAAATTACCAGTTTTAGGTTTTCTGTTGATGTCAAATAATAGCTCTTTAGCAGTTAGAATGTTGTCATGAATAGAGCAATCTTTACAAAGGCTTCTTGGTTAACAGAAATGATTCTGGGAAGAATGCCGGCAAGTCTGGTGTTGATAAGCTTTGATAAAATACGATTAAGCATAATGCACAGGCCAATCAGACGATAATTATTCCAGGTGTTGGGATTACTGGTTTTGGGGATAAGGCAGAGCCTGCGAATATACCATTAGGGATTGGACTCCCTTTGATAAAGGAATTAATAGAGACGCAAATATTTTCTTTAATTATCAGCCAACAAGTCTTGTAGAAAGTAATATTGAAGCTGTCAATGCCAGCTGCACTTGCAGTGTTCATAGAAGAGATAGCAGACCAGATTTCCTCTTCAGTAACAAGTCATTGTCATCATTGGTGACCAGATTAGGGATGATGTCAAAAGCCATGCTGTTTAAAATACTAATCTTCTCATCCTGATTAGAGTAAGGATTAGACGTAAGGGTATTATTAAAGAACTTCTCAGCAGATTCACTGATTTCAGTAGGGTCAGTAAGCCAATTGTTCCTTTCTTTAATACATTTTATAGCATTTCTTATTCTTCTTTTATTGAAAAAATCATGATAGAGCTTAGAGTTTCCATCAGCATCCTTTAACCAGTTGTTATAAGTCTTATGCTTCCAGTATTCATCTTCAAGTCTAAGAGCTTTAATACGTAAACTTATAGCATTGTTTAAATTAGCTTTAGAAGGAACACTTTTAGTTGTTTGGTGAAGAAAATCCTTGATCATGACATCATCTTCAGCTTCCGTTACTTTAGTGAATATGTTACCAAAGTGAGCTGAATTCCAATCCTTCAAACAAAGCTTTAACCTTCTTAACTTGAACTAGAAGATTTGATTAGGCTGGAAACTCAACCTTAGACACCAATTCTGCTTGACCACACTTAAGAAACTGTCATCATTAGTCCAAGCATTCAAGAATTTAAAGCTTTTCATAAGATTAATAGAATTGTTAGTAACATTAGGAGAAACAATTATGAGTAAAGGGACATGGTCAGAACATGTTCTGACCATGTGAATAACCTAATTTTTCGAGAATGTATTAGACCAATTAATGTTGAACATCGCACAATCTAATCTCTTCCACTTCGTGCTTCTATTTCAGGTATACTTGTTCCCAGCAAACCCAACGTCTTCAAGCTGGAAATCGTTGATGAAATTATTAAAATCATCCATGTTATTTTGACATAAAGTTATGCAACCCAACTGCTCCTCGTTTGTAGAAATAACGTTGAAATCTCCCACTGTAATCCAGTCTTTATTTGAAATAGCTGCACTTCTCAACTGATTCCATAAGTCCAATATTTCCAGTCTGTTGTATTTAGCATAAACAATAGAAAGAATAAAAGTCTTGTTTGCCCAGGATAAGTAATCTCCAGGTGAATAAACTGCTCCATGTTGATAAGAGTATCAACACCAATGTTTTCTATACAGAAAACCCAAATTTTATTTGAGTTTTTAGTGGTAAAACCAGTAAAATTAAGCCTTTTGGCAATCCCACCAACCTTATCACTATTGGCCATATGATCCTGAATAACTAAGATCTTAACCTTCTCTTTGTTAACCATATTTTTCGATCTTCTCATAGTTGAATTATTGCAGACACCTCTCACATTCCAACTAATAAACTTAATCATTATCTGAGAGATATTTTGAGATAGAATTCCCAAAAAATTTAAGGGATTTGATTAACAGTTTCTTAGGTTTCTTCTATTTTTTGGCAGATTTATACTTCTTATGCAGGAGGTCGTTGAATTTTGGTTCAGGAGAAGTTGAACGTGGCCTCATGATAGGTGTTGAAGGGGAGCTACCAATGTTGGCAGGATTGGGAGAGTTTGTTTCACTGCCCCAAGTTTTCATAGTCCATTAATTGGACTAATCTTTGTTCAAGAATTTGGATAGCCTCAATCACTTCCCTACTTTCATAAAGTAATTCATGTTCATGAACAAGAGGAGTAGCTTCCCTTGAGATTGCTTTAGAAGAATGTTCAAGGAAAGTATCTTCTTTTCTTTGAGAATTAACAGTTGTAAGATCTTTGGTGTTTATTTGTATATATTTTGTGTTTTCCTTCTGAGTAGCTATCAAGTCCTCTTCATCATTTGCCTGAATTTCTGGTTGAATAATGACAGGCTTGATTTTGGTTCTATAAAAAAAAATTGGTTTAGTTATCATGATTTTGCTGAATATTACTGATAGTAGTTTCTTTATATAAAGAACCCCTGGTAGTTTCGTCATCAGTTTTGGACACCTCTTTTTTCTGAATTTTCTTGCAATCAGTGAATATGTGGCCCTGATGATAGCAGTAATTACAATACGAAGGAATATTTTTGTAGCTAAGTGAAAGCCATCAACCCTTATTCATTCCAAAACCAACCCAAACACTGTACTAAAGTTTGTTGGTAATATCGATCTTAGTTAGCGCATGACAAGCATTTTTTAAGCCTTTGTTCTTTTCGGGCACAATGATTCTATAATGATATCTAATCTCAGAAGAAATATCATTCATGATACCTTTGTTGTAAAGATTATCCGGAATTCTTTCAATCCTAACCCAAATTAAAGAAATAGGACTTTCTTTCTTAGGATTAAAATCTAGAGTCCAGCGAAGAACTCTCATGATCGAGTCACCCACAATCCAAACGTTTCTCGCCCAGAATTTGATTACATCATCTTTGAGACCCAATTCAAATATAATGTGGTAAGAATCCTTAATTTCCATATTAAATTCATCCTTGAATTTGAATGAAGACAGAAAATCATTGAGGCTTTATTTTTTGGGCAAACCCTTTGAAAACTTTCCTATTAACGTATTCTTTGATTTATGGATTATATTTTCTTGAGTTTCTTGTGAATACTGAAGGGATATATGATTATCATTTTCCTTGATTCTTTCTGGCTTGAATGAGCAACGAGAAGTTTCTTTTGGATTGATAATTTTTTAATTAGATTTCCTTGTGGCATGTGAAGTTCCTCCTCTGTTTAATGATGGTAACTCAGAGAAATCTTCCTTATCAAAGAAAACTTGATCTCTGGTAATCATTATCAGAAGATAATCGACCGAAATCAAAGAAGAACCAAAGAATTAAGCCTGAAAGCAAGGATTTCTTGAAATCAATGGCGTCATTCTTGAGAGAGAGCATCCTTTCATCATTGGGAATTCTGTTAGTATCGAGTTTTAGTTTGATTATTAAAAAAGCTCTTTTTATTAAGAGATTGGGTTTGAATATAATTTCGTTTAAATAGATTCGATGGATATTTGAGATTTTTTATAAATTATAAAATATAACTATAAATAATATCAATATCAATAAAATGAATTTGGTTGTTTATTCATTGAGTTAAATTCCACTTATATTATATCTTATCAATAATCAACAAAATTTTATTTTTATTTGAATAATATTTATTTTTGGTAGTTTTATGTATATAGTATTTATCAATATTTTTTATTTGTTCTTTTATTTTTTTAATGTATGACTGAGTAGATAACTCTCGATGAGTCGTACAAATGGAATTTTTAAAATATGAATATAACCTCTCTTGCTGAGGTAATTCGTTTCCATCATTGTTTCAGTTGAAAACAACATTGGTGTTATCTTAGAACCAAAGGTTTTGGAGAAAAAAATTCAATTTACGGAAATCATATAAGGGTTCACAGTAACATAAACTTAGTTGATGGATCATGGGACTCGTGTTAACACTAAAAGAGTAGTTATCATTGATGATGATGATCGGCATGTGCCAAAATTTCTTACTTATGTTGGTAAGTTGGAATATTTTCTTATTGTGTAGATTACCCAAATAGATTATACTGAAATAAAGTTCATAGTTGATCGTATCTTGAGAGCCAAATCAACATAATATATGCAACTTGTGAAGAAAAGAAAAAACTCGATTCCTCTAAAGCCAAGAAATTCAAAGTTGTTAGTGGTGCAACAAAGGACCATGGTGAATGCAGTTTCTGGTATAGTAACATCCTTTTCTTATGAAATATCGAAAGTTATGTCCGAAGCCATTAATCATGTTGATGGTTCAGATATAATCAAATAGAAAATTGTTGTGACTAAGGAAAATTTGGATATTACTAGTTCTTTAATTAGTGATGATAATAATCAGCCACAGGTTAAGGATGGTGTCACTGATACGAATGCTTTTGCCAAATACTGAAAACCTCAAATGATACAACTCTTCCGTTCAATCCTTATTTTTTTCTTTCTTTCACGATGGTAACCTGATGGAAGTTGTGGATAAAAATCCTTTAGACAAATTCTTGTGCGGATTCAGATAAAAAAACTCGGGTTGAATTCGACCCATTAGTGTGTCTACTAGATCGCTTAATGTTGATATTATTTTGGCCAAAGGTTCAAAAAATGTTGTAACTTCAAAATCATTTCTAGACCATGTCTCAAATTTTCCTACTCATTTCACAATTCCAACCAATAAAATCTTGGAGTATATCCATTTATTTACGATGTATTTAACCAAGAGATAAATAAACTTGAGATATGTTAAGGTAATAATTAATTACTATTAGTTTTATTTAATTTGTTAATATTATTTACTTAACTGAAATATGTTGATTGTCTAAACTTATTTGAATGCATTTGGTTTGCTTTACCAATGCTATAATTAACCAACTATTCTTACTTTAGATTGTAGGATTCTTTGGAGACAATTTAGAAATGAATATCATACTATTTCAAGCTAAAGAAAAAATGAAATCGAAGTTACGAGAGACGAATTTTATTGAGAACAAGTTGAAATTTAAATCACGAGGTTAAACTTCCTGATAAGGAGCATTTGTGATCAAACTTACAATTTGAAGAGATAAGTAAATTTTTCCTAAAGAATGAATTGTTCTCTAAGTCTTTATTTTATTAAAAAATAAGTGTATAACTCCTGCCTCAAAATTGTCTTCTTGCCAATATGAACAAAAAATTCGGACATTAAATTGAAACAAGAACAAAGTCTTCGCGAATTTGAGCAGACTGATCACTATAAATCCATGACTAAGTTTTTTTCTGAACGAGATGTCTTACAACAAGAATTAGATTGATCTTTATAAAATAATATTAACTTACATGTAACACTGGATTGTGAGCGATCCATATGGCTTGAGGAAGCAGCAAAATAAACAAAAATAATTGCAAATACTTATGATGCAATGTTTAAGTCTGAATGCATTTTGGTACTTGAATTTTATGAGATACATCCTGACATACACATAGATTAGATGTGGTATTACGTTGCTAAAAATATATACCTCCCGTATGTCAATGGATTGATTTTACAGATCGCAAACCACTTGTCAGATCGATGAAGGGAATAGTGTTCTTGACTGCCTAAAAAACCTAAAGAGTCAAAAGTTTGTCAATATTAGTTATTTTTGTAATAAATATGATGATACTTTTAAAATTGATAAAGCTCTACTAAATCTATATCCTAGTGAATCAAGTCAAACATCTTCAACCAATATTGTTGAAGCTGCACTTTCTCATTTGATTAAAGATACCCTTCTAACACCTTTAAGCAAAAATGTAACTCCCGTTGTTGAAATATACCTCCAGATGATTTTAATGTTTGTCTAGTTCATGCAAGTGTCATATCCTTTACTATTTGGTATTAAACCAAACCTTTTGGCCCGCCAATGCTCATGTTATGAACCAAGTTCTTTTATTATGGAAATTTGATAATGTTTAACATTTGGAAGAACATTTATTCACTTATATGGCAAGTATTTTGTTTTGATTTGTTAACTCATACTTTTAATCTGAATACTCTGTTTCTTCATTTGAATTTATCAACTTTATAAGAAGATGTATGGTAAGGAACATATGGGCCCAATGTTTGGGTTATATATCGAGTATCCAAAAAAAATTATTTTTGTAAAAGTTCACAACTCCCTTTAGGATTCCTATATCTTATACTTTGTTTAATTTGCAAGGCTTACTTGGACTCATTGAAGCGACAAAGACTGTTTAATCTTGATCTTTGATTTATGAGCAATGTTGAAGCTCTTGAAGTGCTAGTACTGCATTTGTTTTAATCTTCTAGCTTTATCAGAATCCTTAGATTATATTCTTTTGATCTAGCCAAATTTATTAGATTCACTACTTAAGTTTGATAATTGAATACTTAGATTCGTTCATTTTATTTTAACAGTAAAGCATCTTTAGATTCACTCTTTGAAAAATATAAAATAACATTTTATTTGGTAAAAACGTTTTATTGATTGTTAGATGTCTTAGACCCAAGTATGCCTCATATGAAAGCAGCAACAAGATTTATAAAGTTCAATTGTTAAACAAAATATTCACAACTTATAAAGAATAATAGACCTTAAGATGACTTATGTTCTATAGATATCGAAGCCAATTTCATTCCTCATCTAGTAGTCGATATGTTCTCGGCTTTACTTTAAACTCCAATGTGAAAGGGCCTTCCCAATTTAGGGCTAGTTTGCCAAAGTTTTTTTCTTTGGTATGAAAGAATACATTTTTCAGGATTTTCCCTCTACTCCGAAGATTTAGAATCAAACTTTAGAATTATATCTATTGCACATCAGACTTTTGCAATGTTAAACCATATATGGAATTTTACTATGTTTCCCAGATTACGTTTGTTTGTCATGCTTCTGAATTGTTTCCTTCATCATATTTAGAGATTATATATGAAGGCATAGTTGTTTCGGTTTGTATGAGTTCTTCAATATCGTAGGCCAATGCAAATAGATTTTCATTCGTTGTTGTTATGGGGTGGTTCTGTAAGACCATCATTATTCTTGTAGAAATTATGTGCAGTTTTATGTTGTTCCTACCAGCATATTCTTGATTCCTTCGTTATTGGTTCATTTGGTAACATCTTTCTCACCGGTAGCATACATATAAAAATGAGAGGAAAATGTTTATTTTATACATTTTCTTTTCACAAACCCATATGATTTGATCATTTTGAAATTGAGTCTCATTATCTATTTTGAGGATATTTAGTACTCCATAGTAGGAAACTATGTTTATCTAAGAAATTAACTACTTTATTTACTATGATATTTCTTCACACTCGAGCCTCTATCCACTTAGAGTAATAATTTATTACTACTATCAAGAATTGTAATCCTCTGAAAACTTTTGGAAGAGGTTCCACAATGTCAATAGCCCATCCATCATATGGAATTGCTTGAGATATTTGTTTCTAGTAGTACAACTGGGACCTAGATAGAGTTGGAGAATATTTGGCATATATCACAATGTTTAACCTCGTTTTTGCATCATCCATTATTGTGGGCCAGTAGTAACCTTAAAGAATAATTATTATTTTTGTATGAATATGTATCCATCATGTGCATTTATTTCTCTATCATGAATTCATTAACCATAAATATTGTTCTTTAGGCCAAGATATTTAAGTAAAGGTTGGTGAGTCTTTTTTTAAAAATATGCTGATATTTATACAAATCGTGATGGCTTTATTTTTATTTTTTTACATATGCCTTGTTTTTGAGCAACTTCCATTCACTCAAGTATTTATGATTTATTTTTTCTAATATTCTATTTTTCTTCTCAACCAATCATCATAACTTCCCAACTCAATATTGTGAATAAAAAACTACTAAGCAAGGTGATTGATGGCTTATCTTGAAATAATGCCTCATATTTCGAACGTCGTACAAGCCAAGAATTGTAGAGTATTAGCATTCGCATTTTCGGATATTGATATCTCATCAAAGTTTAATTGTTAAAAAAAAAGAGTCACATGACATTAAAACTCTTTCAAATATTGGATGATGTTCTCATTATTTTCTTCGACTTAGCCTAGTACTTGAATGGCCATTAACTGAAAAACTGTGAAAATTTGAACTTTTTTAGCTCCATAAATGTTTGTTATCCAAATACAAGTTATGGCTGCTTCATATTATACTTCATTATTTAGCACTAGGAAGCCAAACTTAATGGATTAAGTGAGTCTTTCTTCAGTTGGTGATATAAGTTGAATCCATGCTCATGAGCCATAGTTATCACTTATTCCATTTGCATGAATCTTCCAAGTGGATTAGTTTTGATCTTTTAAATGTATAGGCCTCCCAGGTTGATATTGTGTTAAGAAGTTTTTCAAGGCATGAGCCTTGATTTTTGTTCTTGATTTGTACTAGATGACGTAGTCCTCCAACTCTACTAACCATTTGGTGAGTCTTCCAAACACATCTGTTAAATTAGGAATACTAAACTCAATAATTAAGTACATAAAGGGATTTTTATCGGATTCCAGAAATTAAGAGATGACCGCAATGAGACGATTCAATAACATGGATAAAATGTTACATAATTTGTAGCGATACGACACTCATATAATAAAATTACATTAACCTCATCATCGTGGAGATCATATGAATTACCAGAGTGATAGTCGTACAATATATGTAGCGTGGCAATGTGACGCGATGTAGTGTCGTCGAGCGACAACCACATGGCTATAGAGATGTCTTCAGTCTTTTCTCTTTGTTGTAATGCATATTTGTCTGCTTTTTCAAACCTTTTTTCAAACCTATAGCAAATATTAAGTTTTAATATGTTTGTTTTAATTAATCTAGTATTTATAGTGGTGCATTTTTGGGTATGATGCCAAGTATATATGTCGAGTTAAATATTAAGACTGCATTTTTTTATAAGTTGAAATTTATAGTTATGTTACCCATATTATGTGCATATTAAGTAAAAATACAATGTTGTGAATGAATGGCCTTCAGGATATGGAAGTAATGACCCATAATTGTAGATAATTTAGACTCAATAATGTATGTGTTAATTTACTACATGCATAAGGCTTTTGTGTTTTTCAACGTCTATAATTTGAATGATATTCGTATCTTTTTAGATATATGAGTTGTTAAAGATGTTTCAGATCCTAAAGACTGCTTCAAATGTTTATGGTGCAATTAAATGCAACACAAATGTACACTTTCGTAAGCCCTTCTTAATGCAGACTCTGATGGAGCATAGAAAAAGTAAGTATTGTTAGTATCATGAGGACATCATGCATACTACAAAGGACTATGTGGTGCTGAAAAAAGAAATACGATATTTGATAGAAAATGGGAAGTTAACCTCTTTTGTGAAGAAGAATTCTACAGTTCCTCTAAAACAAGAAATTGTTCCAAAGCAAGAGGATACGATGATGATATTGTAAACAATTGATGAAAAATATATAGATGCATTCGATATCTCCGCTGAGTATTTAGATCCAAAATCGGGCAGAAACAATATAAACGTAGTAGAAGAGCCAATAGCAAGAGGAAATGATGGTAACGTGTGCGCTTTCTTTGAATCACTAACAATTTTCGGAGGAGATACAGTTGCAGGAATATCAAATTATTCTCGGAAGAGACACATTGTTAGTCTAGCAACACAACTGGAAGCAGGCGCTTCAACACATCTATATTTAAATTCATCTCAATACTTTGCTTCGAAAATGATTATATAAGAGATGTAGATGGTCTGCATGAGGATACATTAGTTATCGGGACGGAGATAGTGGGGAATGAGATACGAAATATTTTGATTGATACGGGTAGTTCAGGTAACTTTATGTTTATGACTACTTAGATCCAGATAAAAAAAAAACCCTAACGATCTTACAATCAGATCAAACGATAGTCGGATTCACTGGGGCTACAGCTGAGGTAGTCGGAGACTTCGAGGGGATGGTTAAAGTGGGGGCGGGGACCGTTCAAAAAGATAGTTACAATCTTGTTTGTAGTAATAGATGCTCCTACATCTTATAATGCTATCTTTGGAAGGTCTTGGTTATCTAAAATGCATGTTGTGCCATCAACCGTTCATCAATGTTTAAAGTGTGTTGTGGGAAACTGTGTGGGAACAATTAGAAGTAGCCAGAAGATGGCAATAGAGTGTTACCGAGAAGTGTTGGCCCCCAAGCAGGTTAAAGGGGTTAAGTCAAAGAAAGAATAACAATCAGCGGAGGTTCCCCCGGAGTCTGATTCCGTGGATGATCCTAGGGAAGCCCCTGGGTTCATGGTCCTAGATGACAACTTTGAGGATCATGTCTTTTTTTCCATGTAAAAGCCTCAAAATTGGCACGAAATTATCTCTGGAGGTAAAATAAAGTTCAATCGAGTTTTTATCAACAAAATTACATTTGTGTGCATGGTGTACAGAGGATGTAACATGGATTCCAGCGAATGTCATTTGTCATAGGTTTGCGGTATGAAGCAACGTTCGTCCGATCATACCAAAGAGAAGATCTTTTTCTCACAAAAAATCTGAAGCCATCATGGCAGAGGTGGATCGTTTAACTAAAGTGGTTCACATACGCGAGTCACAATATCCTTTTAACCTGGTCAAGTAAAGAAGAAGAATGACAAGTGGCGAATGTGTGTGGACTTAACTGATCTAAACAGAGCGTGCCCCAAAGATCCTTTCCATGTACCTAAAATAGATCAGTTAGTTGACTCGACATCCGGAAACCGACTATTATTTTTCATGGATGCTTACGTCGGGTATTAACAGATCCGAATGGACCCTAAAGATTAGGAAAGTGCAACATTTGTCACAAGAAGAGGTCTACATTGCTACAAGGTAATGTCGTTTGGGTTAAAAAAATGATGGAGCAACGTACCAATTTTTTGTAAACAAATCTTTTGAGTCTCAAATTGGAAGAAATGTTGAGGTTTACATTGATGACATGTTATTCAAAATCTCAAATGATGAAAACCATTTGGTTGATCTAGAAGAAACTTTTGCCAACTTGACAAAGATAAAGTTGAAATTGAATCCAGAGAAATGTACATTCGGGGTAAGATCCGGAAATTTTTTAGGGTACATAGTCATTCAGCATGGTATTGAAGCCAACCCGGTATATTTAAAGGCTCTTAGCACTATGGCACCACCAAGAACAATCAAAGAGGTATAAATCTTAACCTGAAGATTGGCAGCGTTAAACAGGTTTATATCACGATCATCGGATAAGTGCACTCTTTTTTTCCAAGTATTAAGAAAATCAAACTATTTTGATTGGAATCATTAGTGTTCAGAGGCTTTTCATCACATCAAAAAATACCTTTATTTACCCAATATCTTAACAAATCCGACGGAAAAGTTATATATCTATTTGGCAGTGTCAGATTTTGCTGTGAGGGCGGTTTTAATGCGAGAAGAGGAAAATATTCTGAGGCCAGTATATTACGTGAGTAAAAGTCTTCAAGATGCTGAGAAGCGATACCTGAGTTAGAAAAACTAGCCCTTGCGCTAGTTACTTATGCGCGAAAAATGAGACCTTACTTCTAGGCTCATTCAATTGTTGTACACACATCATTTCCATTATAAAATATGCTACAAATACCTGATCTATCGAGAAGAATAACTAAGTGGTCGGTTAAACTAGGGGATTTTGATATTTAATTTAAGCCAAGAACTTCTATTAAAGCACAAGTAGATGACTTCTTAGTCGAATTTCACTCCGAGCGAACTGATATGGAAATCGATGAGGAAAAACTTGGAGCATAGTGGACAATCTAAATTGATAGGAGTTCAAGCTCATCTGGTTGTGGAGCAGGGATGGAATTGGTTTCTCCTCAAGGAATTTCAATGTATTGAGACATCCGATTTGGATTTAAAGCATCAAATAACGAATCCGAATACGAAGAGGCTTTCGTAGGCTTAAGACTTGCTAAAATATGCAGAGCTAAAAGAGTAAGGCTGATAAGTGATTCACAGCTTCTCATAAACCATGCATATGGCCTATAGGAAGAAAGAAAAAATCAATTAGTAAAATATCTAGGGGCTTTGAAGGTTTTAACATTGTCTTTTGAATACATCAGATACGAACATGTTCACAGCGTTGGAAATTCAGTAGCTGATTCTTTGGTTAAAGCTTCTTACTCAGAAGAGTACCCTTGCATAATCACACAAGCAAACCCTTCTATAATAAAGGGATCTGAAACAGTTGAAGAATTTGTCGAAGCTTTTCAAATTTTTACAAGTGTGGCAAAAGATTGGAGGAGCGAGATTCAATAATTTTTGGTGAATGACATATTACCAGTTGATAAGGTGGTAACTAAAAGAATATGATTTAAGGCATATGGGTATGTTGTACTCGGAGATATATTGTATAAAAAATCTTTTAGTTGGCCTTTACTTCATTGTTTAGAAAAAGATGAATCACATGTGATCCTTTCAGAGCTATATGACGGGGAAGGGTCAACGCATTGTGCCTACAAAACACTGATACGAAGAGTTCTTCTTACAGGGTATTACTGGCTGACTCTCTCTTTGGATGCTAATGAATTAGTGCAGAAGTGTGATATCTGCCAAAGATTTGCTAACGTAATCCATGTACCAGGTGTTCCCCTCGAATCGATACCCGAGTCTTTACCATTTGACCAATGTGGCATTGGCCTAGTCGGACCTTTACCGATGGCATCTGGAGGTCGACAAACAATCATTGTTGCAGTCGACTAATTTTCTAACTGGGTGAAAGCTAAACCTTTGGCAGGGACAAGAGCTAAGAATGTGATCAGATATATCGTTTATAACATTTGTTGTCGTTTTGGGATTCCGAGGAAAATACAATGGACAATGGACCACAGTTCGACAACAAAGAGATGAAAGCCTTATGTTCATCTAAGAGGATACAACAATGTTTCTCGGTACCCTTCCATCCTCAAGAAAATGGCCAAGTCGAAGTGACTAATCGGACAGTTTGGATGGTCTAAAGAAGAACTTGGAAGGTAAGGCTGGAAAATGGCCGGATTACCTACAAGAAGTTTTATGGGCTTACCAAATCACTCCCTCGACCGTAATGCAAGAGTCACCGTTCGCACTTGTTTGTGGGATGGATGCATTCGTACCATCGGAGATAATCTTCCCCTCATTTAAGCTTAGCCAATATTCTGAGGAGACAAATGACAAGGGGAATCGCACAAAGTTAGATCTGGTAGAGGAAAAAAGAAGAAGGGAACAACTGAACTCTTTACACTATGAGAATTTGATGGGAAGTCGATATGCTTCAAAAGTTACAAGATGAGAGTTTGAAGCAGGGACAAAGTTCTGAGGAAAGTGTTCCTTCATACGAAAGAAATATGACTTGGCAAGTTAGCTTATAATTGGGAGGGTCTGTACACGCTAACAAAAAAAGTCAAGTCGGGGACATACAGACTCAAAGATAAAGAAGGAAGAGATTTTCCGATCCCTGGAACATTGAGCACCTCAAGGTTTATTTATAATGGATTTGTAAATTTTTAAATATTTTCTTTATGAACGTATGTAAGTATCAGCGGTATACTCTTTCCTACCCTGGTGGTGCAGGAAGGTTTTAATGAGGTGACCTAATAGCCGACTTATATATAAAATTCATTTGCCATCTTAAAATGACTCCCATAAATGTTCATATTTTTTACTCAAAAGACATTCCAAAAGGGTTTGGATGATAGTGTTCCTCTTTTTTAACCTAAGATAATATAATCTTGGGTAAAATGCTCGTCTTTTGAGCCAGATGGCTGTCCAATAAGTGTTGGGGGTGCAATAATCGTTATTATGAACTAAGAAAGTCTTATGTTGAAGGCCAAAGAATAGTGTCCACTTAAATAATTTTATATTTTAAATGCTCATTTTTTGAGTTAGAGAGATAAATTAGTGAAGGTTGGTCAACAAAATTGCTTAACCATATGAACAACTTTAGAGAAAGATAACTCTGTCATAAAACAATAGAGGGTGATCACACAAAACATTGTTTCATTTAGATCACTCATAAAACAAAAATCATACAAAGTAAACATATTTGAGCAAGTCCGATCAAGGGTTCCAAAAGATAGATCAGTAAATGTTACACACAAGATAAAGTTCGAACATAAAGAAACAACATAAATTAATTTTTTTCGGGCACAAATTCGTCTTTGCTATCTTCAGAGGAGTTAGAATCGGATGAAGAGCTTTCTGAGTCACTGTTACTCACTAAGTGTTCTGGTGAAACGCCAACTAGACGATGTCTTTCTATAACACGCAACCAAAGACTTCTAAGTTTTAAGTCGGGAAAACGTTCATGCATTTCCATAACCAAAGTTGATTAGAGGTTGGCATCTCTTTTCTCAAGACGAGAAACGCAGTCGACATCATAAGCATCTAGGCATTTCTTCTTCTCAATTTCAAATTTCTTCTTCTCAATTTCAAATTTCTTCTTCAATGACTCTTTTTCCTTGGTGAGTCTTTCAATTTCGTTAATAGCATTCTCAAAATATGTTTTAGTGATCACACAGGAATCAACGAGACCATCAATAAGGGTGTTACGTTCAATATCCTTAGTTATGAAACGCTCTCTTTCATTATCGAACTTTGTTTTCTCCTCAGAAAGTTTAGTTTCCAAGGAAGTGATCTTCCTTAGACGATCAACAGATACATCTTTCTCATGAACGAGTTCATCTTCCACCTTCTTCAATTCGGTCTTCCTTTTATCTTCAATTTCCTTCTTTAAGTGGACAAGCTCATCTTTCAAGTTCTTAACCTCAAAGGTCAAGTTTTTCACCTCGGTTCTTATTTGAATAACTTCATTCTTATAACGATCTTTACGGTTGGCCTTCCTTTCGAGGAGAGTAGCAGCGCGGAGCAACCTGATAAGCTCATTGGCAACGAAGTTATTTTTGTAGACATCAAAATAATCTGAGGCATGAGATAGATTTTCACCCTCCACAAAAATTTCCTCTTGATCCTTTTGACTAATAACTTGTTTACTTTGGACAAACTCCCCACCAGAGTGTGAGTCGACAATAACAAACTTCTTCATAGAGGGTAGACTTGGACCCGTTGTATTGTCATCATCTTCCTCACTCACTATCAATAACCTTATGTTCTTTTCTTGAGCATAAAATATTTTTGGCCTCACGTCACCTTCCCTCCCTGTCGGTCTCACTTCGATCACATCTTTATAAATAGCATATGCTTGGTTTTCTTCCCGGACATCAGCTTGAGATCCTCCTCGAATATCAATCTTTTGGTCTTCTCGGACCTCAACTGATGGTCTATCATGAACAAAAATCTGTTTTTCCTCCTGGATTTCGGTTCGTTGTTATTCTCGGTCATCTTCCTCCAAGCCAGCATCATCCTCAGTCTTTTTATCTTCACCATCGGATTTCTTAGTATCCTGATGACTTGGGGCCCTGTCTGTGGTGGGAAGAAACACATGGTTGTTGAGGCCTTCCAAATGTTTGAGAACAACATCTTACGGGGGGTGGCCTCAAATCTTTCAAGGACTTCATATGAGCCAGATCATACCCCTAAAGATTGATTCTGACTAAGTTCGAGGGTGTAAAGCACCTATGAAATTTATATCTCCAAGTGGTACATGTCCAAAGGCTTAACTTCGCAAAGATTCCCTTTGTGGATTCAGCATAGTCTTTGAAAGGCTTAGCGATACCTTTCATAGCTGCTCATAAGGAAATAATTTAGAATAGTAAAATCAGATAAGTAAAACAGAATGAGTAAGCAGACAAGTACCTCGTCCAGTCCATTCCAGAGATAGTCGATGAGACATTTCTTTGGAGTTCTCAAAGCCAGTCTCCTATAGCCCGAAAATAAAGATAAACTGTTGTTTCCATTTCTTGTTTTCCTCTAAGAGATATTTGATTACCTTATACTGCATTGCAAGCCCTATAGAGTAGAAAGGGTAGTGAGAATTTTTCGCCACACCCGAAATGGAAACAAGTTGCTCCATTGAGAATTTAATTTTGAAACATCCTAAAAGCCATAAAGCAGGCCATAAGTGTGTACCACATATTAGGGCCGGCCTGAGATAGACACAGCTCAATCAGGTTGAAGTACTTCACCAATACAGGATCAAAGGGCATACGAAAACCCTAATTCATGAGTTCTGTATAGATTATTAGTTCATGGTTACGAACACAGAGAGGTGTATTTCTAACAGTTATGAATCGGATTATAACATTTTCAGGAATAGCCCAACGGTCCTTTAGCTTTACCTCCTCGGTTGGATGGAAATATTTGTACTTGACCTTAAAAAGTACAAGTAAGTGTTTGGTTTCGATCCCACAAATATTTTTACCAAAGATGTCTTCTATATTTAAAGGGAGATTCGAAGTGCGTTTAATTTTCTGCTTCTTCTTCTTTTCCTTTGAATTTTATCCTTGATGATTGGGAGAAGTTGTGACAGTATTAGGGGGAGGAGAAGAGAGTTCTCGATTTGGCACCAAATGTCCGAGGTAGATAGTAATGCGATGATAGCCTGAACAGGCTCTACTTCTACTAAGGCATAAAGTTTACTCCCCGGTCAGTGTCTGATTCATCATACATCTTGTTCTCTTGAGATTCAAGGATGTAATTTAAAACCTTCCCTAAGCCAAACATTTCTGGAAGAAGGTTTCTGAGGACTAACCTCAGGAATAGTCTGCGGAGATCCTTGGGGAGTCACCTACGGAGTCGTGACCGAGGAGGCTACTTTAATTTTAATAGATCTCTTAACAGGTTCTGGGGACTGTTTCTTTCTTGCCCAATCTTCTTTATCCATCTCAGGAATATTATTCTTATCACCAGCCATGGGTAAGAAGGGTAAGGGTTTGCGATTATTATTGGAAGAAGAAAGGTCACCTCTGTTTTGCCCTAAACAAGATTGACCGGAGGGCTGCACGACAGGTGAAAAAGGGGTGATAGATGGAAAAGACGATGAGTTGTTACCTGAAGGTCCTACTATGTCAAATCGCGACCGAAGAGGAGACCAATTATCACAAAACGTAGCTTGAAAAATTCGTTAGGAGTGAGGTGCTCTCTAAAATCGGAAGCTCTTCTCTCCTTTGCTCTGTTAGATTTGTTGAACCACCTCTAAAGTTTGTATCTGTCGGGATTTACAAACTCTTTAGACATGAAAGGTTAAGAAAATAACTTGATCTAAAAAGATGTTTATCTCTCTAAGAACGGGTTATCTCTAAATCAAAGTGTGTGAACTTAAATAATGAAATGATATGAGTATTTATAGTAGAAAATCGTTTTCTCCCAAGTATAAGTTGAAGAGTCAGTTTCAAGAGCCTCTTCGACACGTTATCCTCCTCAAACGGTTTTTTAAAAAGCATGATGACGTGTGTTAGAAGGTGATCGACACGTGTTCAGAAGTGATGCCACTAACCTAGGCTATTTCTGACACCACAACAGATAAGTAATTGCACGCGAAGCTAAAAAAAATGATGGGTAGCATGTGGTCATCATGACCAAGAGTGTGGTCACAAATCCGAATAAGATTGCAAAATTTGATTCGAGGAAGTCCCTTGGGAAGATGTACTTAGGAAACACAAGTAACGAAGTCATCCGACTAAAATATGAAACACGAATGATCCGAGGAGACCCAAATGAAGAAAAATTTGTCCCTGAAATCAGTCCGAAGAGGTTCTCAAGAAGAAAAGTCTCAGGAGGCTCAACAGAAAGAAAAATTCGTTCTCAAAATGAGTCCTTCCTCAAGTACTTTCACAAGAACTGGGGGGGGGGGGGTACTGATAAGGGAAGTAAAATAAGAGGATTAATAAGCTTTAATATGGAAAATACAAGGGTCAAATTGGTGTATTTGTATGCCAATGACCAATTTAAAACAAACATAAGGATTGAAAGGGGTCAAATGTAATAACCAATAAGTTTGTCTAGAAATAGTAAATGAGTGGGGTGAGAGATCCACTTTAACAGTGATAATTATATAATTTCATTGCTTACGTCATGTACTATATAAAGGACATTATTTTTTAGGAAAATGGCCAATGATTAGTCAATTATTACTACGTGTATTTCTTTTGTCTCATTCTCTCTCTAAAAGCATCTGATACGAACATTTGTTAGACTAACACTCCCATACGAATATCTTCACATCCGAATTTACTACTAAAAAATATTTGAGTTCATCAATATCATGTCTACTAAAAGTGTAAGTTTTAAATAAAAAAATATTGAATGTAACCACAAAGCTATTTTATATGTTTGGTTAAAAATATTTAAAATTTAATTTAGAAGAATTGGTTTATGATATATTCATCCATAAATTATTAAATTTAATTATATATAAATTTGAATTAAACAATTAGTTAAGATTTAAATCTTGAACAACAACTCGATTTTGGAAAAAGAAAATATTTTAATAAGAATAAATATAAGAAGATTTGATAATATTTTAAAAGTATTAATTCAATTTTGGTTTGATATAAATCAAAATTGCATAATTATTTTAAATAATAGAGATATATTTTAATTTATTTATACTTTTTAATAATAAATTCGGCGAACACATACTAAAAAACCAGTTTCTATAACTTGATATAATATTAAAAATAATAATAACTTCTAAAATTTAGACAAAAATATGCCCGCGGGTACCTTCACCACCACTAACATGAGAGTTGTTTGTGACTCTTATAATCTGACAGTTGTTTACAACCCTCTTTATTTCCTCAGAGTTGTATGCAACTCTGTTATCTAAGGGTGTTTGCAACTCTCTCGATTTCCTGAGAGTTGTTTGCAACTCTCTATTTTCTAAGAGTTGTTTGCAACTCTATAATTTGGAAGTTGTCTACAACTCTCTCTATTTCCTGAGAGTTGTTTTCAAAGAACTCGCATGTTACTATGAAATTTTATTTTAAAAAAAAATAAAAAAAAATCATCAATGGATCTATTTTTGTTCATCTTAAAAAAGCAAAAGCGATGGAACTTTCATATATTTTTTTCGAGCTCCGGTTTGAAAGACATGAATCTTGTAAAAAAATAAAATAAAAAAAAAAAGTAAGAATGATAAATTTTGGTTAAGTGGTTGTTGACCAAGGATGAGGATAGTTAGGGTATTAAAATAATGTTAGGTATTAAATGAGAGTTTAATAGTTTGAGTATTAAAAGGTAATAAAACGAAACTTGGATAATATCATATAATAGTTGAGTGAACATTTCAAATACAATTTATGTTTCGTCCAAATTTTAGATATAAATAAAAGTACCAAGGGACACTATCCTAATCTCCCATACTGGGAAATTAGGTAGTAGTTGAGTAGTTATTTATGTCGAATAGCATTTTACTTCCATTCAATTGGATCGTTTTCTTTCTAATCCATCAAGCAATTTACAGATAAATTATATATAGTGAATTGACGGTTTGCCAGACATTCAGATCAAATAATTGACGACCTAGTCAATAATTACTTATTTCTTGATTGTTCAAGTGGGTATTAGAGAAATTTAAACATTATTTCAGATAATAGGATTTAGAAGTATCTGTTAAACGAGAGACAAATAATAGCAATAACATAAATGTACCGTTTAAGACCGGACTTGATAGGATCCGAACTGTCAAACCAGCAATAAGTCAACTCCTTCCCAACTACAACACGTTTACGTTACGAGCTGAAATAAACATACTACTACTTGGCCAGCTACAATGGAAGAAGAAAATGTCTTACCCTTCCATTTTAAAAAAGACGATGACAAAGACAAAGACAGACAGAGATATCAATGTTAAAAAGGAAAGGTCCATAAAACAAGTACTATAGAAAATGTCATCGTTTATTAATACATACAAGTTACAGCAACAATGGTTTTACATGATGATTGTGAAAAATTATGTGCATATGAATACCGTTCGTCTGATGGTACTTCTTAACAAGGAGGGCAAACAATTAAAATAGTTAACAACAGTGAATCAGTTCGGTTGTTTCTTGAAATGAACAATCCGCGTTGACTAGAATGAATCGAGCCCGGCAATCTTCCGTAGCTCCTCACATATTACAAGGCCTAGCGTAGTTTGTAAACCTAATCTTGCGAAAACTGTCAGGCCCCTGATAGAAAGATGCATGTTAAGCCCAATAAATGATAGTTTGCAAACAGTATTAACTTCTTGGGTTTACAAAAGCCATTTGAAGTAACCCGAGAACACGTCCATTTTAGTTGCCAAAAGCTTAGACATGTAAAAGAATGAAGTAGTGACTCACCCTTTGTAAAGTGCTCGGGGACCTTCCATTCGTATAACCTGAAACCAGACCCCACAAATACATTAGCCCATAACAAATAATATCCCAAAAACGTGAAGATCTGCTCATTTTACAATCATTGAACTACCTGATATGCACAATGAAATCCATTTCTATAATTTCCAACTTCTTTGGATTCTCTTTGCAACATGAGACGGGTTTTTACCACGTCAATTGGTGCCGTCACGATGGTGCTGACTGTTCCAGCGACTGCACTTGAGCTGCATGCGGAGACAGGCATAATTATTAGTTACATTGATATAGGGTGATCAAGTACCAAAACGATAACATATGAGAACAATTTGAGGTCTTCTACGTTCATCGTGCTGAAACAGGCATCAGTCTAACATAAATTGAGTTAGGTCATATAGTATTGCAAGACTTATTGAGTAAACAAACAGGTTAATCATGAGCTAAACTTTCGTTTTGATATGCTTTGATCTATTTCCTATTCCATTATTAGGTACAAACTTCTCTTAATTGTACACATACATTATACATTTATGAAGAATATGAACATCCAAACTCATAGTCAGTTCAAGAGCTTCTCTAAGAGGTGTCAAGAAGGAAAACAAGATACAAAGTTTAAGGTATACATTAGTTGTAGTTGAAATCCTTCTTCAAGAGGTGTCAACTTAACGAAAATCTGTGTAAATAAAGAATTCAGAAACCCATGTCAGTCGAGCAGAAACAGACAAAGCAAAATGACCGATTTATTTTATAAAGTTTTGAGTACGACAAAGAAAAACTATGAAACCATGCAGAAATATTACTTCGGAATATAAAGTGAAAATAGCATGCTTAGAACTTGACCCGCTTGGATTCTTCATATGTTGCCAACTGTGATGAAGTCAATGCTGCAGCTCTACTCATGGCAGGACCCATCCCCTTCCATAGACCTCTTACTCCTTCCTCAGATACCATTTTACGCACCTCTGTAGTTATGTTTGCCTTTGGGTTCATTTGTAAACGCACCTGTGAATACCAAATCGATTTCTTATGTCAATACAAAGAAAAAAAAATTAAAACACATGGAAAAAATGAAAATAGTTTCAAGATAAGCTCATTGCCTTAAGAACTTCAACTGGATTGGTTAGTGCAGTAGCAAATACACCAGCAGATGCTCCACATGCAAGCTTAACCAAGATATTGGTGGAACCAAAAGCCCAATGAGAGGCATACTTTAAGGGTTCATACAAGCCTAAACGAAGACCCCCATAAAGAACTGACCTCATTATTGCAGGTGATATTCCTGAGTACAAAGATCTAGGCCCTTCATTCTTCAGTAATTGCAAAAATAGGCCGCCCTGATAACACACAAATACAAGATTGTTTGTACCAAATTTGACAATTCAGTTATTAGAGAACAAACTGAAACCACTCATTAAACGCTTACCATTCCACTCAAAGGACCTCTCTGACCAACACGTTGCATCTGCAGCCTAACTTTAACTACATCTGCATTCCGGACTAGAATTCGTCAGTCATTTAACACTAACGAAAATATGTGGAGAATTGTTAAACCCAAAATTTAATGTGCTTTTCTACTACATATATCACGAGTCAAGACACATAATTTTTTACAATAAGTCCATATCGAAAAGCATCATTAGGTAGCTAAATATAAGAGATTGTCACAAAGCCTAAAGTTTCCAGATATTACAACTGAAGTGGATATCGCGCTTCCGGATACATTTCTACTCTATATATCATGGAGATTAATCCCCACAGAAATTTATTGTGGAAGCAATAAACCATTGCAATTGAAGCAAAAATGCATTATTTTGTTGGATTTACAATTGCATATTCTGTCATTTAGTAAACCCAGGGATGGATCCAACTTGTAACATTAGCCTTTTCTAAATTGGATTAAGAATCATTTAGATATATAGCTACGAAGTGAAAACGACGAACGAACCTAATGGATGAGTCAAGCTGGTGGACATCGCGGCGGAGAGACCACTCGTACCGAAATGATAAGCTAAATTCGACGGAGACGATAACCAATCCTGCTTCACCCTTACTACTTCACCTCCTGAACATTCCAAGCTCAATCACATATTAATTTTAAACAAATCCATTACAAATAGCGCAATTACCAACAACTTAAACCCTAAGTACATTGCGATTCATAAAGCGAATAGAAACAACAAAACATGATGGGAGAAAGATGAATCGATTTAATGCGGCGTATTCATGTATAAAAGTTGAAATCTCCAAAAGAAAATCACAGAGGAAAACTCATAAAACAGGGAATTCATGAAGATCGAGGCTTACGACATGGTTACCTGAAGTTGGAGAGGTACGTGAAGACGAAGCTCCGTCCATTTCGCGATTCCTAGCGGAAAAATCTGAAGAGTTCCCGCAAATTGTTAGACATAATATTTTTGGCAGATCTCATTTGAATAAATGTTAATAGAACCTTACAATTTAGGCTTTACCACAATTTGAACCACAGATAAAAATTACCTTAACAATTACCGACCGAGGCAAACTCAAGGAACTTGCTAAAAAAAACCGGTAAAAGTATATGGACGTGAAGGTGTATTCGATCTATTTAATATTTATAAAATTGTTAAAAATAAATTAAAAAATTAAAATTTTGTTTACTTAAATTTTATATAGTTATTACAACATGAAATTGTATAATACAAAATTTAAATAAGATCTAACATTTTATTTTTTAAAATTTATTGGAAAAAAATTAAAATCTAAACTTACTAAAAATATTTTACTATATAAACTTTAAAAACTATGGCCAAAATAAAAACAAGAATTCATAGACATATAAGAAGTACAAATCTTTCTATTTTTCCAAGACATAATGATGCACACAGTCCGTGAATTGATAGTTTGGAGCTCTGGTGTCAGATTTTGACCTACAGCACCTTGTTTCGAAGTAAACGACGTCACCTTGTTTCGAAGTAAACGACGTCACGAACGCAAAACACGAGCTTCGCTCGTGAGCTATGGGCTTTTTTGAGCATTCGAGCTCCTCTATCCTCTTTTTTCGCAATTTTAATACTTTAGGCTATTTTTATAATTTTCATATTTTTAGTTTTAGGGTTTTGCTTGAACTTTATATAAACCTATCTTGTATTCATTGTTGAGGGAATTGTTTTTTATTAATAAAAAAATTAGGGTTTTATCCCTTATGGCTTCTACTGCGTTTCACTCTTCATCATAGTGGTATCAGACACAGGCAGTCCTGCGCGATGGTACGAGGAAGAACCAGCTGTCGCGGTGGCGCTAGAGTGACTAGAGATACAAGTGATGTAGATGATCGTGAAGTTGCTGACCTACGCGACGGCTACCTGACGGCGTAGGTCAGCAACTTCACGATCATCTACATCACTTGTATCTCTAATCACTATAACGCCACCGCGACTGCTGGTTCTTCCTCGTACCATCGCGCAGGACTGCCTGTGTCTGATACCACTATGATGGAGAGTGAAACGCAGTAGAAGCCATAAGGGATAAAACCCTAATTTTTTTATTAATAAAAAACAATTCCCTCAACAATAAATAGAAGATATGTTTATATAGAGTTAAAGCAAAACCCTAAAACTAAAAATATGAAAAATTACAAAAATAGCCTAAAGTATTAAAATTGCGAAAAAAGAGGATAGATGAGTCCGAATGCCAAAAAAAGCCCATAGCTCACGAGCATAGCTCGTGACTTGCGTTCGTGACGTCGTTTCCTTCGAAACAAGTTGTTGTGGGTCAAAATCTGACACCGGAGCTCCAAACTGTCAATTCACCGGAGTGTCTGCATCACATAATACATATAGTTTTTTTTAAATCCAAAAACGTTCGAGTTCGCAAGGACGGTGATATTCAAGTGGTGTTTTTCGTCATGGTTTTAGTGAAAAAGTTAATATTATTTCGATAATTTATGGCGGATACGATTACCAAAATACTATAACCGGATAGGATAACTTTTTTATCTTAAAAAATTAGTTAGTTGTAGTAATAGATTTTTTTATCTTAAAAATTGGTTAGTTGTAGTAATAGAGTTTTATTTTTATTTTAGCATAAGAAACACAAACCCAATCCAAATATTTTCTATTTGGTTTAGTTATAATTTTTTTAGGTACAGGTTTTTGGTTTAGTTTTAATTTCTTTAGTTTACTTTCTTTTTGTTTAGTTTTAATTTCAATTTTTTAATCCAAGTAAAAAATATTTATAAAAATTAAAAATACAAAAAGGTTAAAAACATAATAGCTTTTTTTACATTTGTTTTTTATAAGGTCAAAATTAAAAAATAAATAGCTTCACATAATAATTTTAATTTTTTTAACACTCCCATATAATAGTTTGGTCCAAAAACTTTAGACGGTAACTTACCAAAATTAAAATCATTTGATTTTTCCCATCGAAACAAAATTCAGATTAAATCTTCTCATCTTCCTCGGCCCGGAAAACAAACTCACTTAAAATGTTATACCATACCATCGACCAAACTTTTGAAAGCATATAATTTATAGTAGCGATGCTATTGAAATGTGCGGTTCGTCATCCTCTTTTGGATATTTCGTCACCATCAACAACATTCTCGATATCAATTGTCGTTGATCTCTCAACAGGAATTCAAATCCAAATTCAAGTTTTCGAAAACAAATCCATAAAGCCATTATTTTATCACATCTTAATCTTAATCATAACTTTAATCATGATCATAATGATCATCTGGAGAAAAACACCAACTAGCTGGCTACGAAGGTCAGTGTAACAGATGGAAGATGATAACAAAAACTAGATCTTACTAAGACGATATCATCTACCATGATGACATCTTCTTCGCAGTTGATGAGTATATTAAAATAATAATTTGTGAACCTGGTTCTACTATTTGCAAAATATCGGATTCTTAGTTTTTTTATGGAAAACAAGATTTATCTTATCATGGTAGACCAAGCATTGCATATGTTTATCGAGTATCTCGAACAACATTCATTATCTGGATACACAACTATTGGTTTCCAGATTTAGTCTTTCGCATCGAATAAACAGTGGAAACCAACTCACCGCTTACAAAAGGACTGGTCCATCTTTCTTGGTAACAACCACTCCATTGTTAATAACACCACTAATAAAGGATGCCCCAAGGGGGTAGCCGAGTTGGTTGAGTATGGCATTTTTATGACCAAAAGGTCATGAATTCGAGTCCTTCTACATACGCTTTCTCGGCTGAGCCTGTCACCTTGTGTGGTTTACCTTCTGGCGTTGGTTTGCAGGTTATCGCGTCAGACTGAGGGTTTACCCTGTGCGCATTCATTGCACTCTGAGTAACGGCTGCGGGTTCCCTCCGAAAAAAAAAACTAATAAAAGATGGCAAAGTAACTCATTATGTTTTACCGATAACAATTTGGATTCATACAATTACAGTATCACGTTACTAGTCATGACTAAAAAAAATTAAGCTTGTAAATCCTACTTTTTTATCATTACACCTTAGTCTGCCTGGTTTAGAAAAAATTAGAGTTGTTCACTCCTCGTGAAAGAAATTATCAATCATATATAAGTGGAATAGTTTGGTTTCAATTTTTTGTATATTACTTGGACCAAAAAATATATATTTGTTAGAAGCCTGAAATAAACTATATCAAGTTGGGATTATGTATAAAAAAAACGATAAAAAATTTGGCCGTCCTTCCGACCATTCCTCAAATTGAATTTGCTCAAGTGCAAATTACGATTGATTTGTTTGTACGTGATTAGTGAAATAAAATCCAAAATGCAAGGGCTGGATAGAATTATCCACGGTAAGATAATGAAAGGTAAACCAGTTATTCTGGCCGTCAGATTCGTAACCTCTTTTTCAATATTGACCTTTAGATTAATAGCGATCATATACATAGAATTAATAACAGTGAGCAGACAGAGCTTTTCTAGACTCAAATCTCTTTTTCTTCCTTTTCAGGTTCTCACACTCGATTATCAGCTCAGGAGTCAGGTCTCTCTCGCTCTAGGGTTCTTGATCTATACTGAGTCAGGTTTTGCGTTGTTTATTGAGTCATGCCTCGGTATGCTATCTTTCGTTTATCATGTTCGATAATTACTCAAATTATAATCCATTACGAGCTGATTTTAATTCTTGGAATTTGCAGGTATTACTGCGACTATTGCGATACTTATTTGACTCACGATTCTGTAAGTTCTTCTTCTTGTTCTTTTACACTTTTGTTCCTTGGAATCGAAGATTTTTCAGACTAGGTTAATCACTTTCATGAGAACGGAAGAGCCAAAGCAGACTGGACTAGCATTTATTACTATAGTTGCTTTCTTACTCTAGACGAATTTGTTTGTAGCCTGAATAGAGATCGAAGATGTCATTGATTTTTTTTTTCATTTTCCTCGGTTAGTGATATGCAGCTGGGAAATATGTTGATCTGATAAAACTTTACCTTACTGGTTCGTGTAGCCTTCTTGCTTACTAAACTTTCTCTGTTTCAGCCTTCTGTGAGGAAGCAACACAATGCAGGTTATAAACACAAGGTATGCTAGATGCTTTTCTTTTTCTATTTGTGTGTTTATTGTTTAATTGTATTTTGATGTTATGTTTGTACTGATTCAATACGGGCATCAGGCAAATGTGCGATCTTATTATCAGCAATTTGAGGAGCAACAAACTCAAAGTTTAATAGACCAAAGAATCAAGGAGCATCTTGGCCAAGCTGCAGCATTTCAGGTCGGTGGTGTTTACAATCAACATCTTATGGGCAGACCCCGCCTTCCTTTCATGCCGCCGCCTATGATGCCTGGGCAAGTCCCAATGAATTCACAAATGGGGATCAGGCCTCCTGTTTTTCCAAGACCACCTGGTGCACCAGGTATAACATGCACCGATGCACGTTTTGTTTATTTCTTTATTCTAGGATCTATTTTCCTGCTGTTCAATGGCTGTTTTGTACCACATGATTGCATATCTAAAAAGGGTTCATGTACAAAGATCATCTGCTTTTTTGTGCTACTTTGTAGTTTTTTTTTTTTTCAAAAGAAACTCATATGTATGATGTAACTTTTGTTTCTTTTGTTGTTTGTTGGCAGGTGGGTATATGACTGGTCCAATGATGCCTCAGATGATGGCACCACCAGGTGCCTCTTTACCTGGACAGATGAATGGTCTTCCAAGACCTCCTACACTAATGCCCCCAACAACAATGCCCCCAACAACAGTGACTGGGAGTACCGGACCACCCACTTCTTCAAATGGTGCCCAAACTATGGCTATGCATGCACCCTATCAATCCAATCCAACTGCTCCTTCAGGCGGAGGCTTTGAAAACTTTAATGCTAATGCCCAATCATCAGAAGTGAATAATTAGCAATGTAATCTATCGAAATTATTAGTGCAGTCGAACTGGCATTCCTTGCTTCTTTGTAAGACGAAAGTAAGGAATTTTTCTATATTGCTATAATTATTGACACATAATTTAGGATCAGAGTAATTTTTTCTACCAATGTGAATGATGTATGGAAACGTTATTAGAGAGTATCAAAAGCGTTTTTAATAGAATATCTGTACTGTTATGTAACGTGGATTTGCTCTGGATACCAAATTCTGAAAACTGCGGTTGGATGAGATGATATTATTCAACTATGTTATACCTTGGTCTGCAAAACAAAGAGTAATTTCCAATCACTATATTCAGCTATTTGTTTTACCCAAAGTGCTTTTCCATTTAAAAAGGCACTTCCTACAGAGATTGTTTTTTAGTTAATATACACTGGATTTTCTTTTCAGCAATGGTTAAGACTTATCATGTACAAAAGAAGATTCTACTACGTTCAAGTACTCTCCAAAAAAACAAGCTCTATCTACTGGTCTCCCCTCTGGCGTCCAAGAACCAGCTCTATCTACTGCCTCTCTCTTGCAACACGCATGTGAAATCATAGAAGTAACAGACAATTTAGTGTATCTTTGACCTAGAATATGGTTGATTTCTCTTACCACCATTTGTGAATAGGCGATGTCTGCATATTCAGAAAAACAAATAGGTCAAGGACTTTTGCATTGACAAGGCCTTGATCTTGATAACATTGACAATTTTGTATCCAACCTATTATATTCCAGTTTCTGGATGACAATTCCATTCAGAAGAAGCTCTGTACTGTAAACTGCTGCTCCTGTAACAAAAAACGAGAATCTGAAATTTCGAAACGGACGGGAAATGTTATCTGAGGGTTCGAGGATGGCTATCTATACCTCTATCAAGAAACAGACGACATATTTCTTTATCTTCTTCACAAGAAAGAATCAATAGATCCTCATGAGGCGTTTTATCTTTTCCTACGGATATCTGATTCATCTCCACTACCTGACAAGAATTGAATTATTATATAGACCAAATGAACAAAGTAAATTTTGAGATCATTTTTAGAAAGTGCAACACTGTAAAATCCAGCCAACATGGTAAGTGGGAACTAGCCTTACCTGGCCATGGACTGCCTTGACTAAGCTACTAATCATTTCTCTCTGGGGTTTGATGTTCTGGGTGATGAAAACCTTTCTACCCTGTCAGGAAATAAAAACTCTTGATTTAAAAGCATTTCTCAATATAATTGTGAGCTACATAATACAAAGCTAGGCAGTGACCTTAAGAAGTGGAGACTGGTTTGCACGAGCTAGAGAACAAGGCATGCTGAACCCAATCTCCTTCTCCTTTTTGCTATCTCTTAAGATATAACTTTTTTCATCTATCAAGCAGCTTGCTTGTCCGCAGCTCTCTAGCCATAAGTGTGTCACGACCAAGACACCAAGAGATATAGCTTCCAACATATTCCTTGTACGCACAAACCTATTTGCTATGAAATGTGTTGCATCCGTTGGAGATGATACAATAGAAATACCCAGCCTTGCTATGATCTGAGAAAATAAAGAAGTTACACCAAACAGCATTCCCCACAAAACTTTAATTTTATTTAAAAAGAATATATAAATCAACCTTCTTCTGCTGCTTTAGTATATCTTTATCCAAATGTTGGCTAAATAGTACCCGAATATATGCCATATCTCTTCGTTTCCTCAAATCCCTCCATGTGTAGTCAACCGCAGTCCTCGAGACACCAAGTCTTGTGAGCTCCTTTACAAGGGATAATTTTGGCACGTTTGTGTTACATGGTTTAGGGTACTTTCCTTCACGTGTATATTTCACAGATGTCGAGTTCAAAAGTTTGTGATGTTTAAGTGTTGCATTTGCTTTGGAAACAAATGGCACTACATTTTTATTTGAGATTGCTTCAGGTTCGTTCTGTGTTTCGGCGCCATTAACTGAGGAGAAGTCTTTAGTATCTAACTTTCTGGATTGTATAAATATATTTGGAGCTGGTTCGTCTAGATTCTGCCTTGTGAAGCTCCTTTTAGAATCAGACTCTCCAGACAGCTGAAACAAACCTGTAGACGTTGACTGCACTTTCTCTTTTGTAAGGCTGTTGTATCCACTGGGTTGATCATTAACACTTATGTTAGAACAGATGTTGCTTTCTTTTCTACAAGGCTCTTTAATAAGAGCGTTCTGATTGATAGCCGCGTTTAAATGCACCACTCCCTTACGATTTGATCTTTTACCTTTTGGGAAGCCCCAGGTATCCTGCCTTATAAAGCTCTTTTCGGAATCAGACTCTCCAGACAGCTGAAACAAACCTGTGGACATTGACTGCGCTAGCTCTTTTGTACAGCTGTTGTATCCAGTGGGTGGATCATTTACACTTCTGTTAGAACAGATGTCACTTTCTTTTGTACCAGCCTCTTTGATAAGAGCATCCTGATTGATAGCCACATTCAAATGCACCACTCCGTTGCGCCTTGATCTTTTACCCTTTGGGAAGTTCCAGGTATCTGTGGATATTGACTGCGATTTCTGTTTTGTACGGCTGTTGTATCCAATGGGTTGATCATTTACTTTTCTGTTAGAGCAGATGTCGCTTTTTTTTCTACCAGCATCTTTAATTAGGGCATCCTGATTGATAGCCGCATTTAAATGCACCACTTGCTTACGACTTGATCTTTTACCTTTTGCAAAATTCCAAGTATTTAAGTACTTCAAATTTGTAATGGCAGCTACCTGCGGGCTACTTTCCTCATTCTGACTAAATTTACTCATCTTCCCGTCTCTGAATTCAGATGGAGCAGCAGATATGCCCCTCTTCTTCCGAGAGTAAACTCTTTCCAAAACATTGTTGTTCCTTTTTTCTTTACTACTTAATTGGTCCTTAGCCGCAACTGATCGACCTCTCTTAATGCATCCTTTTGCTAGGTGGGAAAAATATTCTGAATGCCCTTTGCCATGAGAGACATGCTTGGCTGGCAATGATGAAGGCATTTGAATTGCAGACTCTTTACTGCTATTGCTACCCGCTGCTCCCTCTAGCTTTCTGTGCTCAAAGACCTTGCAAGATACCATGCCTGGACTTTCATTTTTCTTCAAGACTCTTCTTCCCCTTGTTTTTCCAGTACTTAATGTCTCCTTCCTCTTTGCTTTGCTTGTATCAAACATACAAGGATTCAGTTCCTGATGGTCACTGTTCCCTAAAGGTGGATTAATATTGCCTCCAACATATTTCCGTGCAGAGCGCTTTTTTTTATAAGGCTTTATTGCAATGCCTTTAAAGGGGAAGTTGGAAATCTTTCCACAGAAATTCTCCTGAGAAGAAGGTTTGCTCTTCATCAGGTCCCTAGGTGAATTTTCAATAGATTTCCTTGGGCATTCATTTGCACTGGCAGTGCTATGGCAACCGGTAGTAGATGCATACAATAAGGCTCCCATTGCTTCAGCAGCTATTTGAGTGTTAATACCAACATCAAACACGTCTGCTATAGCTCCTAAGTCCTGTTCGGTAACTTTATCTTGCAACAATTCGTCCAACCCTTCAATAAATTGATTCTTGTCATTCTTTCCACATACTTCATGTATCCTGTAACTTTCTATAGGACTATTACTTCCGAATCCTGAAGTTGAATATATTGAGCCATCTATATTTTCATGGAGGTCCACAGTTTCTTTCTCCTCTTCAGAATCACCAATCATGCAGTCAGCTACTTTATCTTCTACAGTCTTTGGAAATTTATCCTTTGGATCCAGTCTAAGGTCTCCATCCCCGAAACATGCATCCCCTATGTCCTTAGGAGAGTCATCCCCTCCGCACTTTTCGTCATCTACCCAGTCAAAGATTTCCCATCTCCTGGCTGAAGTATTGGTGCTGATTCTTTTGGCCAAAGTTTGAATTCCCTTGGTTTTCGATACAGGAGGTGTTCTGATTCTTGTAATCTTCGTAGGGACAATACTCGGAGAGATGTTTACTGCATTAACTGCTACGAAGTGTTCTACAAATGCAAGTGCACTAGCCTGGTCTATTTCTCCAGGTACCTGAGACTCTATGGGATCATCATTACACTGGTTTGTCCGCATAGTATCTAATCCTCCAAAAATGTTATCCAAGAGAGAAAATATCAGACAAATATTGATCATAGGCGTAACAGTATAACTCCACCGCTGATTTACACGCAAGAAAAAGACCACTTGACTGAAAGCTACCTGTATCATGGCATTCTTGATCAATGATTGAATGGCAATCCGGTAATCTACCTCCCACTCGCTTTTGCATCGGTCTGTGTCTCCTCTTCCGCAAATTGACTGAATTCCCAACACATAAACTTTTGGTACCGTCAACTCCTTCATCCTCGCTGTCAGGAACAACTTCCATGTCGTACTCTGGTTCCCCTGTAGCCTGCAAGCCCACCTCAACAAACTCCGCGTAGTTCACAACTTGATTGTTGAAATCCATTTTGTTAAAGGGATCCACCACAGGACTATCAAGCACCATAGTATCATCAAAGGGTTCAGCTACAGGACTATCAAGCACCATGGTATCATCAAAGAGTTCAGCTACAGGACTATCAGGCACGATAGTATAATCAAAGGGTGCTGTACTTTGAAACTCCTGACAATCATCATCTGCAATTGTATATAATAGGTAAATTTAGTTAAAGATTTATCTAAATTGTTTATATAGGTGATGTTTATATAGCTATTCCTATAGCGGACTAAATATTCTCAAGAAGCTTATGGAATCGATTACCGTTTGAGTTTCTTCAGAAAAATATCATCAAAAGCACAAAGCGAATAGTTTTAAAAGCCAGAAACGATGTAAAATAGAAGGTGTTGAAATTGATACTCACAAGAGAGTGGCGATGAGTAGGGAGAGTGGGAATCGAAGACCAAAACCTCCGTATCGGTCATTTGCTGATGATTATGTGTTGATGATCATTCAGAATCGTAGCTAGAAAAGAAATTGTTGAGAGATTGAATGAAAACCCTAACGAAAATGGAAATGTATTGGTCCATTTTAGCATACAGTGAAGAGTTTGTTTAGGGAACAGAAGACGAAGAGATGCATGTATTAGGCGGGAGATAGTTTGAGAGGGAGAATCCAGATTCATGGCATACATTACAATGAAATATCATAACATCTTAGTTTGAAGCAAATTCGGGCATTTGGTCTAGTGGTATGATTCTCGCTTAGGGTGCGAGAGGTCCCGAGTTCAATTCTCGGAATGCCCCTAAATTTTTTATGGGCCAGGCTATAAATATTACACATTTTTATAGATCTCTCACCTTACTCCCATCTTTTTTCAAACTCAAAGTTGAAATTCCAAAATTGCCCTTTCTCTCTCTCTCTAGAAAACTCTTAAGAACCCGAAGCATCCATTTCAAAAACTCGATTTTTGAAGAATCTGAAGTGAAGAAAAGTTAAAGGTAAACGATACAAACATCATGGTGTAATTTGTTTTTGATTTCATTCGGTCTAAACTGTCGAATCTAGGTTTTTTAGTTTTTTAGGTTTCGATTTCAAAAGTTTGATTTTTGTATGATTTTAGGTGTTGTTTTGTTAGATCAGTGTTGTATTGTTGTTAGTATTGCTAGGATCTATGTTTTGGTGCTTGATTTTGTTAGAAATGAGGATGTTTTGGTGTAGTTGTGTTTTTGGGTCGAGTTTGATGTTGGTAGCACGAACATCGTGCTACCAGATGGGACCTGGTCGCAGGCTCTTTTTGCGAAGAAGAAAGGTTTCAGTCGCAGGCCCAAAATGAGACGAGGCCCAAATGGCATCTCATTTTGGGCCTGCGACAGAATATTAAGTTGTCGGCGTCTCATTTTGGGCCTGCGACTGAATATTAAGTTGTCTCATTTTGGGCCTGCGACAGAATATTAAGTTGTCTCATTTTGGGCCTGCGACAGAATATTAAGCCCAAATGGTGCTTCATTTTTTATTATTTGTTGATTTGTGACTAATACATATTTTCTTGCGTTGTGTTTACAGGATGGGACGATTCAAGACTAAAGTTAAAAATTCGTTCAAGAAACTTAGGGCGTGGTTGTGGCGTACTACCCAGACCGTGTCGTTCGACAGTTGGGGTATGTACAGCTGATTCCTAAGGATATACGCCCTCCTAAGTCGAAAAAAGCAGGGAAGAAGATGGTTAGTAGCTTAAAATGGGACGATCACTTGTGGAAGACATGGGAAAACCACGTGTTCACTCCTGCTGGCACGACGTACCGTGGTAGTGGAGCGAGTGCTGACCCGATGTACTACATTTGGGTGAAGAAGAGGCTATGGTACATCGTCAGTCGTTCTGCGCCGGAGAGAGGTCCTCGGTTGGAGCCGCAGGGTGGTGCTGACTATTCAGGATACGAGCAGATTGCTAGGTTTGCTCCATCAATACCTACTATGGATCACGATGATCTTGTAGAGACCGTCCTCATGATGTGTAGGATCGTTGAGAGGTACCGACGGCACTGATTATTACTCTCAGCATAACTCTATTAGATTTTTGGACATCAACACTATATTTTGTAATCGGTTTATTGTATGACTCCTTTTATATTTTGTATTTTAATTTATTGTATGCTTGCTTTGAATTTATCATGTTTATGGGTTCGATTCCATTTGAATTATAGTTAGAGCTTGTACCATTCAAACACACACTCATACAAACTCCCAATAAAACACAAATACAAACTCACACTCAAACACAAATCTGAAATAGACACTCATACGTAAATTGAAACACACACTCATACTTAAACTGAAATACAAACTCACACTCAAACAGAAATACACACTCAAAATTAAAATGAAACACAGACTCATACTAAAACGGAAGCACGCACTCATTCATACTTATCTATCAGACCAGTTCCATTTCATCAACCTCCTTTCTTCTTTCGCATCTTTGTAGTCACTGATTTCCTGTAGCCGGATGTCAATAATGTCAGAGCGGACCGTATCCAGCTGGTCCTCTGTTATATAATCCGTCACCTGACAGTTGAACCGGTTACCCGCAACACGACGTTCCAATTCGGTGAGGCCAGAAACTAGATGTCGACGGGATGTGACCAAGACCGACCACCTAGCTCGCACTTTATCAACACGCCTTGAAATGTAAGGCGGCTGAACACCATCCCTTCCGTACAGAAAGTACATATGGCATACTAATGCCTCGCAGCAGGAGTAGGAATATAATTGCCGTGACGACGGAGACGTCGTCTACTACGTGTACCGGGAACATGTCCCTCGCTGGGAGCAGCCTCTACATCCTCGGCCTGGGACAAAGCTCTAGCCGCTGCTGCCTCCTCGTCCGCCCTAAGTTTCTTGAACGGATTTTTAACTTTAGTCTTGAATCGTCTCATCCTGTAAACACAACGCAAGAAAATATGTTTTAGTCACAAATCAACAAATAAAAAAAAAATGAAGCACCATTTGGGCTTAATATTCTGTCGCAGGCCCAAAATGAGACAGCTTAATATTCTGTCGCAGGCCCAAAATGAGACGCCATTTGGGCCTCGTCTCATTTTGGGCCTGCGACCGAAACCTTTCTTCTTCGCAAAAACAGCCTGCGACCAGGTCCCATCTGGTAGCACGATGTTCGTGCTACCAACAGCAAACTCGACCCAAAAACACAACTACACCAAAACAGCCTCATTTCTAACAAAATCAAGCACCAAAACATAGATCCTAGCAATACTAACAACAATACAACACTAATCTAACAAAACAACACCTAAAATCATACAAAAATCAAACTTTTGAAATCGAAACCTAAAAAACTAAAAAACCTAGATTCGACAGTTTAGACCGAATGAAATAAAAAACAAATTACACCATGATGTTTGTATCGTTTACCTTTAACTTTTCTTCACTTCAGATTCTTCAAAAATCGAGTTTTTGAAATGGATGCTTCGGGTGCTTGAGAGTTTTCTAGAGAGAGAGAAAGAGAGGAAAAAAGTGGTGAGAGATCTATCAAACGTTTTTATACCTAAGTTTTCTGAAAAGGGTAAAATGGTCAAAAATTAGGTGCGAGATCTATCAATTAGGTATAACATCTAGCAGTTTAAGATCTATAAAAATGTGTAATATTTCTAGCCTGACCCATTTTTTATTTCTTAAATTATTTTTATCATGAAGACAATGTTACCCAAAAAAAAGACAATCAATTACAGTGCAAAACACAAGTTATTAATTAATGGTATTAATGGTGCCCCTAAAATTTTTATTTCTTAAATTATTTTTATTATGAAGACAATTACAGTGCAAAACATAAGTTATTAATTAATGGTGTCCCTAAAAAAAAAATTTCTAAAATTATTTTTATTATGAAGACAATGTTACCCCAAAAAACAATCAATTACAGTGCAAAAACAGTAAAAATTTTATTTCTTAAATTATTTTTATTATGAAGATAATGTTACCCCAAAAAAACAATTATTAAGCAATGGGGCATTCCGAGAATCGAACTCGGGACCTCTCGCACCCAAAGCGAGAATCATACCACTAGACCAAATGCCCAAGTGACTCCATAGATACATGTCAGTTAGTAATTGTTAAGTTTTGAAGGATTTATGTCTACCTTAAATATTCTAATTTTTTTTTTCCAAATTTAAAATTTAATAATCTCCCCGTTAAATGATATCAACACTTATTTCAAAATTAAACGGAAAAGAAGCAAGCAATCTACACTATATATTTAATTTTTATTCTAATTGTTATATAATAACTTTTTTATTTTGTTCAAGTATATTTTCACCTCGATTCTTTTCATATTTTATGAGTTTTTTAATAGTCAAATAAATACATAAGAAAATTAATAGATTTATAGTATTCATATGTTTTTATTACTTTGTGTATTATTTTGATTTTTTTAAATATATTTTATGTCTATTTATTTAGTGTATATATATATAATATAATATAATATAATATAATATGATATGATGTTTAACAATCCATTTTGTGTGTTTGTGTTTTTATATTTGCGGCTAAAAAATATGGCAGGTCTTTCATGTTTATCACTTGTCTGACGTTAGTCTTCATCTTTTATCTTAGTAATAAATGGATCCCCATGTTTCAAAAAACACAATAAACAAGATAATTTACTCTCGTATTTGAGTAAACTCATAAAAGCTTGAACACACAATTTTATAATCCACTTTCATCCAAAATTCTCTTAGACAAGATATCAAAATGTGAGCAACATAAGACTTTAAGGAGTTGTGACTATACTTTCTTTGTTTCTCGATTTTTTTTTAGATAACTCATTTTATTTCATATTATAAGATATATAATGATTATATGATGGAGAATTCTTTTTGGATAAAGATTTTACGGATTTCTAAGTATAATAACATTTGATGAATATGCCGTGTTTTAAAAGAAATCCTTAGAAAACTTACAAACATATTATGAGAATTAAGCTGAAAAAAATATATACCACCCTTGAACATATGAAAAAACGTAGGTGGTAAATCGAAGTTTGGTAACTTTTTATGGTGACTAGTTGTGAACATATGAGGTCTTGTCATTATGTCATGCCTATTATAGAGTTTGTATATAATAATTTAATAAATGATCTATATAACTTTATCTATTTGAAGTAGTTCATGATAGTAAACGTAGGACTCTTATAGATCTCATGCCTATATCAATTTTACATAGAATATATGATGCAACGCTTTGAGTTTCTCGTAGAGGTTGAGAAAAGCTTTGCCAAGAATGAGAAAGTGAAGATGCAACACTTAATGAAAAATATGTTTACCATAAAATACAGAGTAAAATGGACCATAAAAGAACATTCTCTTTAGATGTCAATAATTGTCATTAAGTGTGGTCGATTTTATTGTCCAATCACTTCCTACTAATTATAAACATTTCCAATCTACTTACAATTGTATGCGTGAAAAATAGAAAATAAGTAAAGTAATTTCTCATGATGCACAAGAAGATGAAAAATTGACAATAAACATAGAGAGGTACATATGGTGAGCTCCAATAAGGGGGCAGACAAAAGATGAAATTTGATAGGAAAGCATTTGGTTCACGCAAGAAAAAACAAAAGTATTGGATTGATGGTCGATGCTTTTTTTTTATAAAATCAAAAGACATAAAAAAGATATGTGGAAAGTACCAAGATGACATGAAAGATAATCTCACTACTTTGGTCTCTTTATAAATTAATCTTGTTTTAATTGTAAAAAATACTAGGTGGATTGATACGGATGCAACCACTCACATGTGTATTTATTTGCATGATACGTTAAGGCATCGAAGCCTCAATAAAGATGAAAGATCCATCTATACACCGGAGGGGAACTCATGTCAAGTTCTTGTTATTTGTTATCTTTTTTTAAACTTATCTAGTGAACATATGTTATTTTTTTAAATATCTTTTGTTTTTACCTTCAATTATAATAAATTTGATTTTCTTTTCCAGTTTTGTAAATTTTTGGTTATTCATGTCTATTTAAAAGTAATTAGCTGACTATTTCATATAATAGTGTGGTAGTTAACACTAAATGTTGAAAATGGATGATAATTTGGATTTATTAGATACAATTAAGCATCACAATAAAACCATAAATACATAGGTAACATATAACAATACTAGAAATTTAGAAAAGCTTTTGCACAAACGTTTAGGTCATATCTCTAAAGTAAGGATGGATAAGCTTGTTGTTGAAGGTTTATTAAGCTCACTTGATTATTCAGACTTCAGTACTTGTATTAAATGTATCAAAGAGAAAGATACCAAAATCAAAAAGGTATTGACACATAAAGCAAAAGAAGTCTTACAATTTATCCATACCGATATCTATAGAGTGTTCTTTAAAGAATCATGGAACGGTAACTGGTACATTATATCATTCATACATGAATTCTCTCATTACGGGTACATCTACCTTATTCATGACAATCTATTTTGATTAGGTTGCAATTTCATTACCTTGTCATTTATTTTCTCATCACCTCGTATTGTATCATATATTAATGTTCAATGATATTGTCCTTTAATTATTAAAACTCCATCTCGTTTTGTTTCCGTAAATCTAATAAATATCTTAAATCTTCTTAACAAATCTCTCATATAATATACTAAAAATTTATTCAAATCCTCAAAAAATCGACTTTCTTTTGGAAGGTCTCTCTTAAAAGTTGTCAAAACAACACTTATGGTTCAATCTACTTTCGACAAAATGTCATGATATAATTCCTTGAACATAATTTCTTAATAATTCAGTTTACTTCTGATACAATGTCATAATATAATCATTGTGCCTCTTGATTGCTTTGGTTCTAATCAATTGACTTCTAAATTCATTCAATAATTCTTCAACGTGCACGTGGTGTGGATATCGTTCTAGCATTCATTTTTTTGCATTGAAGGTTACTAACTTAGTTGAGGGATAATTTTCATGTCATAGGGTCACCTCTCTTTGTGACGTTGGTGACGCTCTTGAATCAATGAGTTAAATCATTCTTAATATTATATTCATTATTTTAACATTAGGTTGATAGGATAGGATAAAAGTTTGAACTTGTTCACGGCAGCATAACCAAAATGGTGAGTAAAAACTCATTACCATATTCAACATGATAAATAAACAAAAACAAAATCTAATAATAATATACGAACAAAACACAATTAAATAAGAATGTTTAATTTCATTTGATATTTTAGATTACAATAACTTTGACTCTATATTTACATTTTTTCTAACTTTTTACCCAACTTACAAAATTATTTCATTGATCCTTACATAGTGGTCTTGACTTGGAGGCATCATATGTAGGTGATTCCTTATTGTTTCAACCTTTCCTATCATAGTTCTGACTTAAAAGAGTCTGGTACGTCATTTTGGGACCGTATCGCCATATGTTGTCTCTGTACAATTTGTGGTTTGAGGAGGGGATAATATTTCCTGATCAACTTGCCAAACCTTAGGTGTTGGACATATGTCTTAAGGTTTTGTATATTGTAGAAAGGTTTCAAAGTAAAGACTGAGTGTGAGGAGTCACGCAAATACTCGACCCTTTGTTGAGCATAGTTAGACATTTGACCAAGTGAGGGGTCGTCGACATGGGAAAGTTTGGACATTTCAAAGTGAGTAGTCACACATGTGTGTGGCCCATTATTAAGAAGACTTATCCATTTGGCCAAGTAGGGGTGCGCGACACTTTGTTGGGTAGATTTGGTCATTTGGATAAGTAAAGGGTCATATATGTATGCGACTCATTGTTAAACAAACTTGGTCATTTAGCCAAGTAAAGGATCACACATGTGCGTAACTCTTTGTTGGGTAGACTTTTACATTTGACCAAGTGAGGGGTCGTGCATGTGCACAACCCCTTGTTGGGAAGATTCTGTCATTTGGCCAAGTGAGAGGCCTCTCATGTGATTAACCCCTTATTAAATAGTATTTGCTATTTGTCCAAATGAAGGGTCACGCATGTACTCGACCCCTTATTGGGCAGACTTGGACATTTGGCCAAGTGGGGGCCGCACTTGTGCGCAACCCCTCTTTTTTAGGAAACCTTTTCCAAACAGCCTTGTAGGAAGAAAATTGGCCTCGTGCTAAGAACATGTTCCTAATTCGTTATTATTTAAATAAAATAAGTTAGGTTTAAGTTTTAGAACCTTATTTGGGGTTTTGTTTGTGTCTCACCTAGGTGGTATATTGTGTCGTATCAACTATTACCTTTATCTATTTCATATATATTTTCAAACCTTTTATGTTTACTAGTTTAGCTAACTTTTCACTATTAATTTATCTATGAATTTTATCTCTCAACTAAAAGCATTCTTTAGTCGTATGGTCATGATCATTATGGTAAGTTGTGGGGTTTATTTTGGGCTAAGGGTAATTTTGTAAAGTGTTTTGTGTATTAAATATTATGGTGTTAAGTAGTGAGAGATTTGAGCATCCTAGTTTATTGAATGTTCATTACCCTCATTAATGAAAGTGGTTGGGGTATTTATACCCTTAATTAAGGACCCATGGGCTTTCGGGTCAAGTTATGAAACCGGGTCGAGTTTAAGGAACCATTTACTTATTAAGCTGATTAGCACATAGCTTAGTCAAAAGGTGTTTAGGTGTTTCTTTACTTTTGTCTTGTCTGGATAGTTCAGTGGTACGTTTATATCCGAATTACCCCTGTCCAGATATCTCAGTAGGTTGTGACTGAATAATCCGAACTCATCAGTAGCCCAATTTTTAGGCCTTGTCAAATATATTTGGCATGACTAAAAACTTTTCTTAGCCAGTGATGATTTTGTCCGAACTACCTGTGTATCTAGCTCGAAGTCTGTCAGAACTGACTTTTTCCCAGAATTCTAAGAGTCTTCTTTCGGATCGTGGAACACGTGTCACAATCTGATTCGACCTACTATTTGTTTTTACCTAGACTGACGCTCCCACTAAACCTAGAAAGTAACATATGCATTTAATTTTCCCTACGTCTGCGTCGTCTCTAATCATTGCAAAACCTCTTCAACTCCTCCTAGATATCAGTTACATTTTTCCACTAATATATAAATAATTTTTTCACTTTTCCATTATCTTCATCACTCAAAAACCTTCTAGAGAGCTTTCCACCCTCACTTTCAAAACTTTTCTTGGATAGTTTTATGTTCACGGCTGGAAACGCTCTTGTAAAAGGCGGCTGGTTGAAATTGTCCGAGTTAGAGAAAACAAGAAAAGTCGAAAGAGAGAAACATATCACTGCTGGTCTCCCAGTCTCCCCAAGCGAAAAGTTTGGTGAAGAACCTCAGGAAACTGACCAAGGGTCATCCTTCACCAGAAACCTAAAACCCAAACAGTTGTTCAAACCAAGCCTCTCACAAATTCCATCAGGTTCTTCTGTTCAGGAGTCCCAACCCTCCACTTCCAATGAAAAAGCAGTATCGAGTGTTAGAAAACCCGTCCCTATCTTAGTTATGGGCTCGGATATTGAAAAGTCTCCAGAAAAATCAACTCCACGCCGGATGACTCGTTTGGTGGAAGCCCAAACAACTACCTCACTGTCAAAACCCTCAAAATCGGAGGCTTCTAAATCAACATCCAAAGATAAGCCCTCCGGATCGGAGGTGTCTAAAAGAGCCCCACAGGATAAGCACTACGAATCAGAGGCATCCAAGGTAGCTCTAAAAGCAAAGTCCTTCGGGAAACAACAGGTGCTCATTCATCCGAAGAGCCTTTGGCGTCAGAAGTTGTTCCCCTTCCATCCACAACAACTGATAGACCTTCCACAATGATGAAAGAAATGATGGAGGACAGCATCGAAGAGGCCTCCTTCGAAACTGAAGCCTCAGGACAAACTGGGGATGCTGCTCCTGATAGGAAGGGCAAAGGCAAGGTTAAAGTTGGTGTGGCTCATCCGGATCTCCCGGAGTTCTTGGAGGGCAAGGTAGGGCTTTGCTTTAAAAAATTAATGTTAAATACATGTTGGCCTTGCAGAATATAAACTATGTCTACACTCATACCACTGAGTTGGGCCGGATCCGAACAAAGTGGGGGATCCCAGAATCAGTGAAGGTGAGGATACCAGTCACACCGGAGACTCCGATGAACTGTAAACTCAATGAGGTGATCATTTTTACAGAGGTGCTGAACTGGGGACTTCGGTTCCCATTAGACCTAGAAATTGTCAGGTACTTCCACCTGGTGAAATTATGTCCAAGCTAACTGAGCCTGAATGCTTGGTACTCTCTCCTTTCCTGCATAATGACATCGAGGTTATCTAAAATCCCTCTCCCTATGGAGCAATTTGCCGATGTGGAAAGTCTATGCAGAAATCACCACATCCCATTTTATCATCACAACATGAGGAATAACTTCAAAGTGGTGGATGATTTATTGGAGTCTGAGAAGAACTGGTGGACACATTTTTTGTTCATCAGTGGGTCATGGAAGAATGGTAAGAAGATCAAATCCGATACCAACCCAAGCATGTTGACTAGCAGGTGGAAGAGTACGGGTTAGTCTTTATCCTTCTATCTCATATTTTCTTTTTTACCTACAAGTACTTCTCTCCTGATTTAGTTGTCACTTCTTGTTTAGTGTTGCCGAAGGAGTTTTCCGGACACCTGGAGGAGGGGCAAACAACTTGTGCCAAGTTGAATGCATGGGCTGCAGAACGTTGAGGAAATGCCTTCCACAACTATTTCACTTCTGACAACCTGGTAAGGTCCCATCTATGGAATATCACATGTCGGAGGGATATTTCATGGAAAGAACTAACCACACCCCCTCCTCCTAGTGTCATTTGAAAGCGGACAGAAGAAGGGGATGGTAAACTGGTCTTGCCCTCTAGAGCCAAGGCTCCCAGCAAGATGAAAGGGAATAAAAACAAGGCTGCAACAGAGGCAGTTCCAACTGTCACGGAGGGGACCGGTTCAAGGAACCAGGGGGGAATCGACGCTACCTTGCTGAAGGTAGTAGAAGTTGAGACGGTCAGGGAGACAGGAGAGCCACAAGACCCACCAAGGCCTTCAAAAAAAGACCGGAAAAGGAGAGCAAACAGTGATGAAAAGGTTGCCAAGAAAAAAAAGGTAGCCTTAAGGGAAGAAGTAATTCTTCGCCCTTTGGAGCTTCTACCTCCACCAGCCCCTATTAACCCCATTCTGCCAGAGAAAGCTTCAACATGCCCCCAGTCTAGAGAGGGTACTGGAGGAGGGATTGATGGAGTGAACATTAGTGCCCTTCAAGACATCGATCTTTATTTCAACGACCATGAGAAGGACGACTTTGCTGGTCCCTTTCGTCCTTCAAGCTCTTCGAACATGGTAACTTACAATGGTAAGTCATTCTCCGTCTCCGTAGAATAAGACATTGTGGCCCACTCTCTTTTTGGTCACATCTAACCAGTGCTTGACCTAGAGAGACAAGTGAAGATTCAAGTTGCACCTGTCTTTGTCATCCAATATTCTTAATGTTAATCAGAGCATAGAAGAACTGAGAAAAGAGATCAAAGCACTAAGGAAGGACATATAAGATCGGTTAAACAAGCTAGCCACTTCGGAAACGGCCAGTACTAAGCTTCAAGCTAAGTACTCCGGCTTGGAAAAATATCTCACAACAATAAGGGAAGACTTGAAGGTTAAAGATGGCACCATTCAAACCTTGTCCGGAGAGAAAACTACCTTAGAAGGTACTGTGTCTAAGGTGATCAAGGAGAAAGAAGACTTGATGAAGGAGCAGGAAAACACTATCCAGGCAAGCATTGATAAATACACCAATGAGGTTATTGACTCCTTGGAATCAAGGTATGATCAGGTCAAGTCTGACATGGTACTGCTCTTTCATGAAACATTTTCGAAGAGGACCCTTGGTCCCTTGTGGAGATTCATAAACTATGAAGGGATCCCATTTCACACCATTGCAGATGGTGACAAACATAATTATAGTAGTGGAATAGATTCTACCACTGATGAAGAGGAAGGAACCGGTGAGAGTTCGAGTGTCGAACTCAAAAGTCCCAAGAAAGGAGGTGATAAAGGACAGTCTGAAGGGAGCAAGCCTTGAGATTTTAAGCGTTTTTGTTTTCTTATTTTTCCGAACTACTAAATTCCTTGGATGGCTAATGCATTTTTGTAATGCTATCCGGTTTGAGTCCGGATATATCTTTCAAAACACCTAAAGTCCTTGGATGGCCAAGGCATATCTTGTATTTTGGTAACGTTATCCGGTTTACGCCCGGAAAAGCTTATTTATCAAATTTTGCTTTGTTTCATACTTTCTTCCAATTATAACAACTAATATTTAAACAACCCCATTTATTTCAAAAGTATTTAAAGTGAGAGTGTTTAATATCTCCGATGGCATGTATTTAATGGTCATCATTCAACCAGATTAATCTGATTTATCAAAGATCCATAGCATTAAACCAAAGACTTGTACTTGAAAAGAATTGTAGTCAAACCACATCTAACGTTTTAAGAATTCATCATATTTTATTGAAAAAACCAGACACCTCATTTAAACCTCCCCGCGCCACCAGGGTAGGAAAGAGTATGCCCTCTAATATTTACATTGACTTTTAACAAGTAATTATTTACACAACTTTTATTCTAGATATAACCTGAGGTGTTCAACATTTCATGGGTGCTTCAAAATTCTTCCATTTTTTTCTTGAAGCCTATATGTCCCAGGCTTAAGCTTTTTGGAGACCTCATAAGGCCTTCCCAATTCGGAGCCAGCTTACCAAACTGCTTCTCTTTAGTATGCAAGAAACATTTTCTCAAAACTTTATCTCCCGATTGAAAATATCTTCTCTTGATCTTGGAAACAAATATGATTCTCATCAAGCCTTGGTAGTGGATTGTTCTAAGATGAGCCTTAACCCTTCTTTCTTCTATTAAGTCCAACTGATTCTTAATTTCCATCTCATTGGCTTGTTCAGAATAGTTATGGACCCTGTATTATGGTAGGGTAGCTTTTATAGGGGTAATCGCATCCATCCCATACACCAAGGCAAAAGGAGATTCCTGCATAGAAGCCCTATAATTAGTTCGGTACGCCCACAACACTTCTTGCAAATAGCTTGGCCACTTTCCTGCAGCCCATTTTAGGTTTTTTTTTAATCGGGAAAAAATAGTCATATTTGCCACTTCAACCTGGCCATTTTCTTGTGGATGGAAAGGAGAAGAGAAACAATGATGAATGCCCTTGGAGGCCGAGAAATTCTCCATATCCCTGTTATCATTGTCGCCCATTATCAGTAGTAATCTTCTGAGGAATCCCAAATCTGCGACATATATTAGACATGATAAATTTTATGACAACTTTTGAAGTGGTTCATGTTAGAGGAGTTGCTTCTATCCACTTGGAAAAGTATTCAATAGCCACAATGATAGTCCTGCACCCTCCGAACGCCATTAGTAGAGGCCCAACTAAATCCAATCCCCAACGGGAAAAAGGTATTGGCTCAGAAATGGACTCCATAGGTACTGCTGGGATATGAATTTCGTTACCATACCTTTGACATGGATCACACTTTTTCACCAACCCTCTGTGTTAGACCCCTGTAACCACAATGTGTTGATCCTTCTCCGTCGTGTAGTTCGGATAAAATATTTTGGGATTCTTCAACCCCCAAACATCGCAGGAGATGTATGCTGAAGGATTTTTTATACAAAACTTCTCTCATGATAAAAAAAACCCCGAGCCTTGTGCTTAATTTTCCTTGCCATAGCTTTATCCGAAGGCAAAACCCCATCAGAGATGCATTGAATGAGGGAAAATCTCCAATCCTTGGAATGATCTACTTGTACGCTTAAGCTCTCCTCCCCTTCCTTGTTCTGATTTGATTGTATGGATGGGCATTCTTGAATATGAATCCAAGGGTAGGACTCAGAGTATGCTATGGTTACCAAGGAATCTGCCAGCGTATTTTCTGATCTAGGAATGTACTCATAGAAAACATTTTTGAAATTGGCTGCCACCTCTCTAAGGATGAATAAGTATTTGATCAATTGTTCCTTCTTGGCCTCAGACTGACCTTCAACATGGTAGATAAGAAGCTGAGAATCACTCATCAGCCTAACTCGTTTAGCCCCATATAGGTGAGCTAACTTAAGACCAGCTATAGCTACTTCGTATTCAGACTTGTTGTTAGAGGCCCTGAACGCAAAGCATATAGCCTGATATAGTCTATCACCGTACGGAGAGATTAAAAACTTCCAGCCCCACAACCCATTGTGCTTGATCCACCATCAGTTCGGACTACCCATTCGTTTTTAGTTTTCTCCTCTGAAGCTTGTTTAGAACTTCTATCCGAATGGGATTTCACTAAGAAATCAGCAACAAATTGAGCCTTCATAGCAGTTCGGGGGGCAAAATCAATATCATAATCACCCAACTCCACTGAAAACTTTGTCATTCTGCTTGATATGTCTTATTTCTGACAAAAACGTTCTTTAATAGAAAAGATATTCGGACAATAATAGAATGAGAATGAAAATATGGTCTCATTTTCCTTGCAGAAATCACTAAGGCTAGTGCCAGCTTTTCTAGCTTCAGGTACCTCTTCTCAGCATCTATCAGGCTCTTTTCGATGTAATACACCGGACGAGGATAATTGTAACTAATACTGCATTTATCGCATATTCTGACACAACCAAGAATATATAAAATGTTTATCCTTCCATAGGCTTAAAATGGGTTTTTGGTGAAGACAAATGCTTTTTTATTTCATCAAAATCTTGGCTGCATTGTGGAGACCAGTTGAAATCTTTAGCACCTTTCAAGGTCTGAAAAAATGGAGCACATTTGTCCGAAGACCTGGAAATAAAACGATTTAAGGCAGCCAATCTTCCTGTAAATCTCTGGACTTCTTTAATATTTCGAGGAGGGTCGATCTTCAAAAGAGCATCAAGCTGATCTGGATCAGGCTGTATCCATTTCTCAATTATTACATACCCCAAAAAAATTCCGAACTGCACACCAAAGACATACGTTTCTGGATTCAGCTTTAAGTTTACCTTAGTTAAGTTGGAAAAAGTTTCTTGAAGATCAATTATGTGCAAATATTCTTCTAAGCTTTTAACCATCATGTCATCGATGTATACCTCCATATTCCAGCCAATCTGATCAGCAAATGTTTTGTTCACCAACCTCTGATAAGTAGCCCCAGCATTTTTCAACCCAAAAGGCATCACTTTGTAGCAATAGAGACCCATATCTGTAACAAAGGTGGTGTGGTCATGGTCCTTCGGATCCACCCGTATCTGCTTATACCTAGAGAAGGCATCCATGAAGGACAATAACATGTTTCCAGATGTCAAGTGTACCAATTGGTCTATCCAGGGGACTAGATAAAGATATTTTGGGCAAGCTCTGTTGAGGTCAGTAAAATCGATACACATACACCATTTTCCATTCTTTTTCTTAACTAACACTGGATTGGCAGTCCATAAGGGATATTGAGACTCTTTTATGTGCCTCTATCTTGGTAAGTCGATTGAATTCTTGGACTATTACATCAGCTTTCTCTTTAGAAAAAACTCTCCTTTTCTGCACCACAGGTGCAACATCACTCCAGATGGACATCTTGTGTGATATAACACTTGCAGGAACTCCGGTCACATCAGCATTACACCAAGCGAAAACATGCTGGTGATCTGCCAAAAAGGATAACAATCTCACTTTCAATTCTGATGCCATCTTGGAGTTAATCTTAACACTTTTACATTCTGCCAAATAGTAGGTTTCAACTTCCTCAACTAGTATTAAAACACCTGGGGCCTCTCTGGGGTCATCAATTTCACCCTCCCTCTCAGAAGGCCCCAATAACTGATAATCATCATTAACCCGGACTGCTCCCAAACTTTTAGGAGCAAGTGCAGTTGCATGACACTCCCTTGCTATCTTTTGGCTACTCCGGACAACTCTCACTTGCCCTTGAACCGCATACTTTAAATATTGGTAGACTGTTGAGGCCACAACATGCATTCTACAGAGCCAGGACCTCCCAAAGATTGCATTGTAACATGTGGGGAAGTCTACCACAACAAATAATACTCTAACTAGTTTTTTGAAAGGTCCATTACCCAATAGCACCTCTTCTTAGAATTCCCTGATTACATCCGCAGAGCTCCTTATAAAGCCCACAATAGTTCTGTTTGACCGTTGAATCACGGTCGGATTTTTCATCTACTTGTAAGAACTTAAAAAGAGAATGTTGGCTGATCTGCCAGTGTCAATCAAAATTCGTCTGATATTGTTTCCCCCAATAGATGCTCTTATCACCACATCATCCTTATGAGGCCCAGAAATGTCCCTTAAATCATTCTCATCAAAGACTATAAATGGAAAAGGAGTTTGGGACTGGTAAGAAGACATGCCCCTTTCCAACTGAGTGGCTAGATTATGAACATGCCTCTTTCTTGATGAAGGAATGGATGTCGTCATGGTGTCCCCTCCAAAAATGGTAAGTGATTCAAAGAAACTAATGAGTCCGGACACCATTTTTACCTGTTCTGTTATGACCCCCACCTTATTTCGAGTTGGGTCAGGTTTCAAATACTTTGAATCCACATCGAATCTTTCATGGATCACCATTGCCCCATCTGAAGCCGATGTTCCTGCGTTGTTAGTAGGGCCAGTTCGAGGAGCATTGTTAGGCCTGTTCCCACTTCTTCTTTTAACATAGGAACCCACTTTACCTCTTTCAATGAGTTTCCACACTTCATTATTTAAAGCGATACAATCTTGGTTAGTATGGCCAACATCATGATGATACTAGAAAAAACAAGTATTACGACTCTCTCTTGGAGATTGCAATGCTGTTGGTTTCCGAAAATGGACCTCATCTTTAGTCTTATCATAAATAGTTGCCACACTCTCTTTTAATTCGGAAAACCACTCCGGTTGAACCCAAGGACCTCTTTTATTCCTTGATTTCTTAATCTGAGCTGGATTTGGGTTAGACTGAGTCTGTTTAGCCCTATTGGGCCATTGTCCGATCTTTTTAGCTTTGTATCCAGACTGGTTTTGTTTTTGAGCTGCTGGGGCAGACCTCACCTGACGGTGCACCCTAGTTTTCTTAGTCTCATCCACATTGATCTACTTTCCCACCTGGTTTAACAAACCACCCCAGGTCATGGCCTTCTTCCTTGTCACTGAATCAGCTAGATTCCCAGGGTTTAACCCATGTCTCAATGAAGCTATTGCCACTTGCTCAAAGCAATCAGCTAGCCCATTTTTGGTATTTATGAACCGACTTATATTGAAATGACTCATTTGGTTCTTGGGCACAATGGATGATAGTATCTCCATTGCCCTTCACCTCTTTACTTCCCACAAACTACCTTTGGAAGGCAACCCAAAATATATCAAAATTTCTGATACAACCCTGAGGCAAACTGCTGTACCATTTCAGAGCACTTCCCGTAAAATATTGGGAGAAGGCCCTACACAGAAGTTTGTCATCGTCGTCAAAATTCATCATGAAGTTCTTGAATTGCTCCATATGATTATCTGGATATTTACTCCCATCATACTTCTCCACTTTAGTACTGTCAAACCTCTTAGGGAGGTTTCCGAACAGGATCTTGGCAGACAATGGTGATTGTCTCCAATTCCTACTACGACTAAAGACTGTGTCTTCATTAGGTGTTGCAAAAATACATGGTTCATCATGGAAAACAAAAGGATCAATCAGCAGTTGATCCACATGCTTGTGACTATTGCTATGAGATGACCTTTTTCCCAAATGCATTTTAAATCTCCCATATATATCTCTCTTCCTTTAATATTTTTTAACTAGCTTATGTTTCATCTGGACCTCCCCTCGTCACTGCTTGATGACAAAGACTCTTCAAGCTCAGCCTCATTTAAAGAGCTACTGGAGGATTCAGAATCTGAGCTTTCCACCGGCTTAGATCGGTGAGACTTCTTAGAACTGACATGGGTTTTTTTGTACTTAAATGAGTCTTTGCTGATGGATCATTCTCCCTAGGATTGTGAGTATGGTGGATGGATGACGCCTTTGACTACTCCTTTAAACCTATTTCTGTTTGTTAATGGCCCTTAATGCTTTTATTTCAGCTCTCAGCTTATCTTGTTCCTCAGTGGTGTATTCATTGTTTTCCCCAACCACCTCCACCATAGGTGGTGGAATCGCTTGCTCGTTCGGATCCATCCGAAAATGTATTTTTACTGGTTTTGAATGCAAGATTCAAGCACCTTCTTCTCCCACTATAGTCGTCAATTTGGTGAGGTTTATATTATGTTGAGGGTAATTTTGTAAAGCGTTTTGGGTATTAAATATTTTGGTGTTAAGTAGTGATAGATTTGAGTAGCCTGGTTGTATTAAATGTTCATTACCCTCATTAATGAAAGTGGTTGGGCTATTTATACCCTTAACTAAGGACCCATGGGCTTTCAGGTCAAGTTTGAAACCATGTCGAGTTTAAGGATCCATTTACTTGTTAAGCTGATTAGCACATATCTTAGTCAAAAGTTGTTTAGGTATTTCTTTACTTTTGTCATGTCCGGATAGTTTAGTGGTACGTTTATGTCCGAATTACCCATGTCCGGATATCTCAGTAGGATGTGACTGAATAATCTGAACTCATCAATAAGCACATACATATCTTATAGACTTTAATTATTTAGAGTAAACATCACCCACAATGTAAAATTTATGTTTGAATAATCATAGTATAAAACGTTAGTCAGTTAGGTTTCACTTTCACTGCCTTGTCATTTCGATGCGCATCACCTTGTCATTTATCATTTATCTTTTTTCGATGCTCTTGTGCTTTACTTTGTAAACTTCACCCCGTTTGTTTCCTCAACTCTAATAAATATCTCAAATCGTCTTAACATATCTCTCATATTATCTAATATAAATTTAATCAGATCCTCCAGAAATTGACTTTCCACTAGAAGATATCTCTTAAAAGTGGCAAAAGTAATGTTTTTTATTCATCCATCATCTGATAAGATGTCATGATATAATTTTTTGAACATAATCCCCAAATTTGATGAGGAAAAGCCTTGTTAAAGTGAATGTGGATGATGAAATAAATTGAACTACTTAGAATTTAGAGAGGGTAATCTATATTATTATTTTATCTCAATATAAATCATTCAACATTTAAATTGAAGATTGTAACCATGTTTTATATGGATTATTAGGTCCAAAATCAATGTATGAATGACATGATTTACTAGGGCATGTTGTATTCATCAATTATCATTGATGTTACAATCATTACCAAAATACCATATAACTTTTTAGACATTTAAATAATATCAAATAAATTGTTGAATGATCATCTAGCCATATATATTGCATTTTTTTCTTCGTTAATTGATCATACCTCATCTCGATTTTCCTTTTTTTGCATCCTATTTTGTCTTAACTTTATATATTCTTCATTTTTTTTATAATATTACCTCTTAAAATAATTTCCTTTATCTTGATTTTTCTTTCTATACATCATCTTATGCTTCCTATGCATATTAAATTTAACTTGTCGTATTTGTTTTAATCCTTTTGATATGTCTAATTTTCATTCACGAGTTATCATCCATTTATTTTTTCTCTCTCGTCGGTCTTTATATCATTATATATTACGTATTATCTCATAAATAATGACATGTAGCCCGTCATTGTTTAGCTCGTCATTATATAAATTATATCGTTTACACAACTTTTATTTGCCACAAGATCTTCCTCATAATTATAGCATTACCTTGTATATAAGAGATAAACCACAACAAGATATACACATATCGATATGCTCACAAATTCATGTTGAAATAGTATTCATTCTTTCATACTTTGAAAGGCCTATGATTGATACTCTTATACCTCAATAGGTAATCTATAACAATTTTTAAATTAAATTTTTAATTTCATGTAAATTTTAAGCTACATAAAGTTTATGCTTGTGAAATAACCAAACATAGTAAATTTAAAATAGAGGATATACTATTTATTTTTTTCCTATAACCCGTTTGGAAAAATAATTTTTTTGTATCCTCAATGGAGTTTTGGATTGTTAAAAGGTTTTGAATGAGGGAAACAAAAGGTCACCATACTTCATGACTTTCACTAGTCAAGTCATAATTGGCTTAGTAGCTCGGCTTGACAGATAACCAATTTGATAGAAAATTATTTCTTCTAGAATACAAGTCACATAAGCTTTATCAAGTGTGGACTATATATATCTTGGCTAAGGAAAAACACCTCGAGACTATAGTTTTTCTTTGATTCTCTCAGAAGGACTAGGAGAGATACTGGTAAGGACATAAAATGTAAGGCTCGAAGTCCATTAGTTTATGACTTATAATATAAGACTTTAAGCGTCATAAGGATTTTGGGTGGAAACATGAAAATCTAGGGCTAAGGTCGCGTAACCCAAGTATTAAGTTCAACTACTTAAACCCAAAAGCCCATAACAACTCCTGACCCAATGACATACTTATAAGTATTACTAGACTTCTCATTGTTGAGGGTCCTTACGCTTTATGAAAAATTACTCATTATCTCTTAGTAATCTCGCTTTCCAAATATCTCAACTACTAACTACCTTCCCTACTTTCTAGCCAACTAATTCTATCTTTTGTAATATCTCGCTACTACGTATTATTTCACTTATACACACGTTTTACCACTACCAGACCACTTACTGCACAACTTTTCTTCAGTGGTCAAGTTCCAGCTAGCTTATCCTCCATCCTGAAAACTTTTGGCTAACTCATTTAACTTCATTCTCCAAATAATTTATCCTTTTCGATCACATTTCCGTTACCGGAAAATCTTTTTACACAAAATACATCACTAATTACAATATTTTTATTATCTTTTAAATTTTTATATTTATGTATATTAAAAGTTTTATATTGATTACTTTAAAAATACTTATAATAAAAAAAATTGTGAGTATTTATAAATTATGCAGACGTAAATTCGATCATTAGTTTATCTAAGAACAAACTATATATGAGTAAGTGTTTATTTTTCCAGATATATTTTTTAAATCAAATAAACATACATGTATCTCTCATTTAAATGTGAAATTTATGTTCATATCCTTGAATATAAACGGAAAAAAGGGACTTCACAATTATAACTTAATATGATTATAGTAAATATTTAGACTATAAATGTTTAATGAGTAATAGTAAGTCGTTAAACAAAAACTTTCGTCGTATATATAAATGATGTTTATTTAGAGAGTCTAAAACTTTTTGTTGACAAAAAGAGTAAAATTATGAATGGAGTATTAAAATTACGACCATGAGCTCATAGGTTGAAGATCTTATTTATATTAGATGACTACATGAGGCCTTCAACCTTGATTCGAAAAAAATTGTAAGATTCTTGAATGTATTCAAGAATTAAAGATAGAGAAGATGGAGAGAAGAGAAAAAGTAAATGTTATTAAATCACTATGCAATTATCACAAAATGGCTCAAGCATAGAACATATGCGAAGGATAGACTAAAATGAACACAATATTTAACGTGGTTCGACAATTGTCTACGTCCACAGGTGCCACCAGAGAAAAGAGTTTCCCTATGATTGGAAAAGGGTTACAAATTTTAGATTGTGTTTTGTTAGCCCTAGTAGTCTATATATAGGGAATAAATAGACTTACTAGACATTGGGCCTAATAGGCTTATATACACTAATAAGAAAACCATTCATTGTATTACAACTTACTGTCATTGATTATACCGCCAAGCACGGACACTGTCAAGGCACTATTCGAGTAATTCACAACAAATCTTCCCCTTGAGGCGGATATCTTTTCTTTAATATCAATAAAGAAACTTCTCTTCTTCTGACTCACCAAATGCCCTTAAAACATTCACTCTATACTGTGAACACCAATCCAGTTTAGGCACTCCCTAAACTTTCAAACTGATAATGCATTGGTCATTATATCTGTTGGATTATCGTGTGTAGACATTTTCTTCACATCAATAATTCCCTTTGATATTATATCACGAATAAAATTATACATGCCATTTATGTCCTTTGTACGCTCATGGTACATCTGGTTTCCTGTAAGGTGTATGGCGCTTTGACTGCCATAAAACACTTTTGTAATAGTCATATCCAAGCCCAAATATTCTACCAAACCTTGCAACTATATTGCCTCTTTAACTGCTTCTGTTACCACCATGTACTCTGCCTCTATTGTAGACAAAACTACAGTAGCTTGCAACTGTGCTTTCCAACTGATCGCACTCCCAGTTAGAGTAAATACATATCCTCTCATAGATCTCCTTTTATCCATATTACCTGTAAAATCAGAATCAACAAAACCAACCAATGATCCTTCAACATCATTCAGCATTTCACCAATGAACTCCTCGTAAAACCTTTTTAACACAATGAATGTATCAAAACGTTTGTACCATTGCCTAAGTGATTGTTTCAAACCATATAGTGACTTTTTTAGCAAACAAACTTTATCCTCCATATTAGGTTTGATAAATCCCTCTGGTTGTCTCATGTAGATTTGCTCCTCCAATTCACCATGTAGAAACGCAGTCTTCATATCCAACTACTCAAGCTTTAAATCTTGCAAAACTACTATGGCTAACAAAACTCGAATCGAACTATGCTTCACCACTGGAGAAAGCACTTCATTGAAGTCGATTCACTCCCTTTGAGTAAAACCCTTAGCGACCAGTCTTGCCTTGAATCGAGATGCCTCATCCCCTGTATAACCTTCCTTTTTCTTGAACACCCATTTACTGCCTACTATCTTCTATCCTTTAGAAAAGTCAACAAGCTTCCATGTTTTATTCTTATGAAGAGATTCAATCGCTTCCCCCATAGCACCAATCCATCGATCTGCCTCTGAACTCGCTATAACTTCTCTGTAGCTACTAGGTTCCTGCATCTCAACTTCTTCTGCAGTTGACATAGCATATGCAACTAGATTCATATACCTTTTTGCAAGTCTAATATCTCTTATTTTTTTGCCCAATGCTATACTATAAGGTTATTGTTCTGGTTCGGCGCATCATCGTCACTATCATCTGATGCTGACGCTTCACCTTCTGATTCTGGATCTACCTTAGAACCACTTGAATTATTGGACCTGCTAGGAACTGATTCTACTTCAAGCTTCACCTGTTTACTCACAACCGAACCTGATTCTACCATTTCTCTTACTTTCTTCTAACTGTCTATCGAAGCAAACTCATTAAAAGTAACGTCCATACTAATGAGAAAACTTGAAGACTTTGGAGAGGTACACCATAACCTATATCCCTTCACTCCAGTAGCATATCCTAGAAATATACACCTCTTTTCCCTCGGCTCAAGCTTACCATCTCTCACATGTGCATACACAAGACAACCAAACACCCTCAAATGTTCATAATCAGCTGACAATCCAAACCAAATCTCAAAAGAAGTTTTACAATCAATAGCCGTTGAAGGAGACCGATTCACCGAGTAACACGATGTATTGATAGCTTCAGCCCAAAAATCCTTTCCCACACCGGAATGTGAGAGCATACTTTGTGCCTTGTCACAAAGTGTTCTGTTCATTCTTTCTGCGAATCCATTCTGTTGTGGTGTTCTAGAACAAGTGTGATGGCGCACTATGCCATCAGCTTCGCAGCACTAGTTGAACTCACTGTTGCAATATTCTAACACATTATTAGTCCTAAGACGTTTGATTTTTCTTCTTGTTTGCTTCTCAATCATCGTCTTCCATTTGGATAGAATTCTGTTTGGACCCCAAATATCTGAGTGAATGTAGTCCAGTGTCCTTTTAGTCTTTCTTACAGCTGATTTGCTGGATTTGACTCTAGTTTGTTATCAAACATACAATACTCACAAAACCCCAATTATTCTGTTTTATAACCTTTCAACAAATCTCTATTTCCCAAAACAACTAATCATTTGTTACTCATGTGACCAAAACGCCAATGCCACAACTTACTTTGATCTTGCCTACTTTGGTTATTACTCCCTGATGATTCTACTGCAGCATCGCCCATAACAACACTCCCTTGGAGAATGTAAAGACCCTTTTGTAAACTGTCCTTTATGCATACCATTGAGCCTTTTGTCACTTTGATTACACCGTCTTCTGTATGGTACTTGTAAACCCGAGAGTCTAGAGTCCCACGAGAAATCAAGTTTCTCTTTAACTCAGGAACATGCCAGCATGTCAAGATTCTAACAACCCCGTCAAACATTTTGATTCTGACATTACCGATACCAATAACAGTCAACGAATGATTGTTCCCTAAATAGACAGTTCCCTGCATTGGCTTGTAAGTATCGAACCATTGCTTGAACTTACACATGTGATATGTAGCGCCAGTATCGAGTACCCAAGAGTTTTGCCCAAATTCTGAACTCACGGACAATACATCTCATCGACCACTGTTTTCACTATCGTTGGAATCGTTCACACCTTCAACAATGTTTGCTGCATTTTCCTTTTAATTTCTCTTCTTACCATTAAGTTTTGGACAATCTCTCATATAACGACCCTGCTCACCATATTCGTAACAGTTTGAGTGCTTCACCTTTGACTTGGACCTTCAGTTATTCATTCTTAAAGAACTCGCTTTGCTTTTAGATCTTCCCCTAGTCGTAATACCTTCCTCTTCAGCTTGATTGTTTGGCTACAACTGTCTCATCTCCTTTGATTTCAGTACCCCTTTGACATATGCTAGCGATAATTTATCCTTACCATACATAATGGTATCTACGAAGTTTTCATCGGGAGCTGGTAACGATCTCAATACAAACAAAGCTTGATCCTTATCCTTAATATTGATATTTTTGTTCTCCAAGTCCATTATAATTAATTTAAAATTATGTAAGTGCTCAGTTATGGACATACCTTCTTTTAATCTGAAATCATACAAACGCTTCTTCAAGTATAATCGGTTTACTACTAATTTCTCTGAGTAAAGATCTCGTAGCTTCTTCCATGCGCAGGCAACAGTCTTCTCGCCACTAATCTCGCGAAGCACATTGTCTTTCACACTCATTAAAATCTATCACAAAGCCCTTTCTTAAAGATCTTGCTTCTCCTCTTCTTTCATCTCTTCTGGTAACTTATTTGCCACAGCCTTCCACAACCCTTACAGTACCAATGAATATTTAGTTTAATCTTCCACAACGCAAAGCTGGATCCCACGTCAAATTTTTCAATCAAGTATTTTGTTGCTGTAGACACCATTGTGAAACCCTAATTCAAAAGCCTTAATTTCACCATGTGGCTCTGATACCAATTTTGCTATTAAATCACTATGCAGTTATCACAAAATGGCTCAAGCATAGAACATATGCTAATGACAGACTGAAATGAACACAAGATTTAACATGGTTCGACAATTGTCTACGTCCACAAGCCGCCAGAGAAAAGAGTTTCACTATAATAGAAAAGGGTTACAGATTTTAGATTGTGTTTTATGTAGCCATAGTAGTTTATTTATATGGAATAAATAGACTTACTAGACAATGGGCCTAATGGGCTCATATACACTAATAAGAAAACCATCCGTTGTATTACAGCTTACTGTCAATGACACAAAACTGTACCGCTAAGCACGGTACACTGTCAAGGCACTGTTCGACTCATTCACAATAGTAAAGTTTAGTTATTTTGTATTGTTGTTGTTATTGTATAAAGAGTAGTAAAAAGTTAACTAATATAAGATATAAATCCTAACTAATCTAACTACTAATATAACTGATGAGTCCGAATTCGAAGTGCTCCCCGGAGGGGTAGTCCAAAGTAAATCTCCCCGTAAATTCGGACAGACTCCAAGTATTCAATTCGGACAGGACTTTTTAACCGGACAAATGATTTCGAACACTGTAAACTTAAGGCAGTTCGAACTATGACTAAAGTACTAAAAAACCTAAACACTATCTGACTAAGCTACCTGCACATCTGCTTAAAACTTATGGGTCTTTAAGCATGACCCGGGTCCATTAAACTTGACCCGAAAGCCCATAAGGGCCCAAATTTCACACTATAAATGCCTAACCACCAGCATTAACTATGGGTAAGAAAAATTAACTGCTGCCAGGCTGCTTAATTCACTCTCCACCCTTAAAACACCTTTAAACACCTTGAAACACTTTGAAACACCTTTAAACACCACCATACCACCGTGAAACACCCTTACACCGCCTTGAAACTCCACTTGAAATTACCAGCCTACCCTCAGGCTACTTTTATCCACACCAAATTGGCGACCACAGTGGGAGGCGACGGTGCCTGAATCAAGCATTCAAAACCAAGTAAAGAAATTCTGTCCGAATGAATCCGGATAATCCAGAGCTTCCACCAGCTTTGCTCGAAGTGGTGGAAGAGAACGATGAATATACTGTCCAAGAGCGTGACAGGTTGAGGGTTGAAATAGAAGCTCTGAGGGCTGAAAAGGCCAAGATGGGCATGAAGGAGAAATCCAAAGCGTCAGTTGCTCATCGCTCTGATAACCCTCGAGAGCATGAGGCTTCAAAAACTCATGTGAGCACTAAAAAGACACATGCCAGTTCTAAAAAGGTTCACCGGTCCAAGCCTGTGGAGAGTTCTGACTCAAGCTCAGAATCTTCGGACAGCTCTTCGGACAGTGAGGGAAATGAAAAATCCTTGTCCTCCAGTAGTGATGAGGGGCGAACCAGGAAAAAACAGAAGCAAGTTAAAAAGTATTCCAGAAAAAGAGATCACCATGGAAGAATGAAAAGGCACATTGGTAAAGGATCATCTCACAACCGGAGGCATGTAGACCGGATGCTGGTGGATCCTTTTGCCTTCCATGATGAGCCAGGTATCTTTGCAACACCTAATGAGGATACTGCGTTCAGTCGTGGGAGGAATTGGAGGCAATCGCCATTGTCTTCCAAAATACTGTCCGGAAACCTCCCCAAGAGGTTTGATAGCACTAAGATGGAGAAGTACGATGGCAGTACTGATCCAGACAATCATCTGGAGCAATTCAAGAACTTCATGATGAACTTTGATGATGATGATAAACTACTCTGCAGGGCATTCTCCCAGTCCTTCACGGGGAGTGCTCTGAAGTGGTACAACAGCCTTCCTCAGGGTTGTATCAGAGACTTTGATACTTTTTGGGTGGCCTTTCGAAGGCAATTTGTGGGGAGTAAAGAGCTAAAGGGTAATGGAGATACTATAATCCATTGTGCCCAAGAACCAAATGAATCGTTAAAGGAGTACATAAGTCGTTTTGTGAACACAAAAAACGGGCTGGCTGATTGCTTTGAACAAGTGGCAATAGCCTCCCTGAGACAAGGTTTGAACCCGGGCAACCTGGACGATTCAGTAACCAGGAAGAAGGCCATGACCTGGGGAGGATTGCTAAATCAAGTTGGCAAACAAATAAATGTTGATGAAACAAAGAAGACCAGGGTGCACAGACAGGTGAGATCCACCCCGGTGGCACCAACTCCAAATCAAAACCAGTCCGGGAACAAAGCTAGAGAAACCAGACAGGGGCATGGAAGGGGAAAAGCTCAGTCTCAACCAGCTGCTCCTGCACAAAGTCAACAGTCTAGAAACAAAATGGGGCCCTGGGTCCAACCGGAGTGGTTTGCAGAACTCAAAGAAAGTGTGGCAACCATTTTCGATAAAACTAAAGATGAAGTACACTACCGGAGACCAGCAACTTTGCAGTCTCCCAGAGAACATCGAAACAGTTCTTTTTGTCAATATCACAATGATATTGGCCATACTACTGATGATTGCATAGCATTGAAACAAGAGGTTCAAAACCTGATCGAAAGAGGGAAATTGGGTGCATACGTTAAAAGGAGAGGAGGCAACAGGCCTGACAACACTCACCGGGCTGGTCCGGTTAATGCTGCCCCAGAGGGGGCTATGGTAATCATTGAAAGGTTTGATGTGGAATCCGAATACTTGGATCCTGATCCAACAAGGAACAGAGTGGGTGCAATAGAGGAGCGTTCCAGGTCGGTCTCCGGGCTCATTAAGTTCTTTGAGTCCTTGACAATTTTCGGAGGGGACACTGTAACGACTCCTACCACTTCATCAAGAAAAAGGCATGTTCATAATTTGGCTACCCAGCTAGAAGGGGGCATGACCTCATATCAATCGTCAAGTTTATTCCCATTCATTGTCTTTGATGGGGATGATTTGAGAGACATTACTGGCCCTCATGAAGATGCTGTTGTTATAGGAGCATCGATAGGGGGCAATGAGATAAGGCGAATCTTGGTAGATACTGGGAGCTCTGCCAATATCCTTTTCCTAGATACTTACAAGAAGATGAAAAATCCAGCTGTGTTTCAAAAGTCAGACAGATCGATCGTAGGCTTCACGGGCAGCTCAGCTGATGTAATCGGTGAGTTCGAAGAAGAAGTATTGTTGGGCAGAGGCCCTTTCAAGAAAACAGTCAGAATACTTTTCATTGTGGTGGATTGTCCCACTTGTTACAATGCTATTCTAGGGAGATCTTGGCTCTCTAGGATGCATGCAGTGGCTTCGACAGTCCATCAGTGTCTAAAATATGCTGTTCAGGGGCAGGTTGGGGTTGTCCGGAGCAGTCAAAAAGTTGCAAGAGAATGCTATGCCACTGCCTTGGCTCCACGAACGCTGGGGGCAGTCCGAATAAATGACCAATAGCAGTTTGAGGGCCTTTCTGGGGGTGAGGGTGAAATTGATGACCCCAGAGAGACCCCCGGAGTGTTGATCCCAGTTGAGGAGGTTGAAACACATTGCTTGGAAGAAGGAAAAATTGTCAAGATAGGGTCCAAAATGCCACCAATGTTGAAAGAAGGTATGTTGAAATTCTTAAAAGACCATCAGCATGTTTTTGCTTGGTGCAACGCTGATGTTACTGGAGTTCCATCAGAGGTGATTTCCCATCACCTATCTGTCCGGAGAGACGTGGCACCAGTGGTGCAAAAGAGGAGATCTTTCTCAAAAGAAAAGGCTGATGTCATTGTACAAGAGGTTGACAGACTCACAAAGATGGGGCACATTAAAGAATCTCAGTACCCTTTGTGGACTGCCAATCCAGTCTTGGTAAAAAAGAAAAACGGTAAATGGCGAATGTGCATTGACTTCACAGATCTCAATCGAGCTTGCCCAAAAGACTTGTATCCGGTTCCCCGGATAGATCAATTAGTAGACTCTACTTCTGGGAACAAGCTACTCTCCTTCATGGATGCTTTCTCCGGGTACAATCAGATCCAGGTGGATCCAAAAGATCAAGAGCATACCACTTTTGTTACTGATAGGGGTCTGCACTGTTATAAGGTAATGCCCTTTGGCTTGAAAAATGCTGGGGCTACTTATCAAAGGTTAGTCAATAAGGCATTTGCTGATCAAATTGGAAGAAATATGGAGGTTTACATTGACGATATGATGGTGAAAAGTGTGGATGAGAAGCTGCACTTGTCCGACCTCCAAGAGACTTTTGCCAACCTGGCCAAGGTAAATTTAAAGTTAAATCCTGAAAATGTGTGTTCGGAGTGCAGTCCGGGAAGTTCCTAGGGTATATTATAAGTGAGCATGGAATACAGCCCGACCCGGACCAACTCAATGCTTTGTTCCAAATGGAGCCTCCACGAAACATTAAAGAAGTACAGCGATTAACGGGGAGGTTAGCAGCCTTGAACAGATTCATCTCCAGGTCTTCGGACAGATGTGCTCCATTTTTTCAAACCTTGAAGGGAGCAAAGGGGTTTGAGTGGACACCACAGTGTGATGAGGCATTCAATGAAATTAAGAAGCATCTGTCCTCTCCCAAGACTTTGTTCAAACCAATTGATGGGGAGACTCTCTTCGTATATCTGGCAGTTTCAAGTTGTGCCATCAGTGCTGTGTTAGTAAGGGAGGTTGATGGGTATCCTCACCCAGTGTACTACATCAGCAAAAGCTTGATTGATGCTGAGAGGCGTTACTTGAAACTTGAAAAACTAGCATTGGCCTTGGTGATAGCTGCAAGAAAGATGAGGCCTTATTTTCAGGCTCATCCTATCATTGTCCGGACGTCTTTCCCTTTAAAGAATGTCCTTCAAAAAGCGGACATTTCAAGCAGAATGACAAAGTGGTCAGTAGAGTTGGGGAACTTCGACATAGACTTTGCTCCTCGAACAGCAGTAAAAGCTCAGGCTGTGGCTGACTTTCTGGTCGAATTCCATACTGATAGGGACTCAGAACAACCTACTGATTCGAAAAACAAAAAAGTGTGGATTGTCCGAACAGACAGGGGATCCAGTGCCATAGGGTCTGGGGCAGGAATATGTCTCACTTCCCCCCTATGGGGACAACATGTTCCAAGCTATTTGTTCTGCTTTCAGGGCATCCAATAATGAGTCCGAATATGAAGCAGCTATAGCTGGGTTGAAATTGGCTTACATATGTGGAGCAAAAAGGGTCAAGCTGCTAAGCGACTCCCAATTGCTTGTCCACCATGCTTTGGGCCTATCAGAAGCTAGAAAGGAACAATTGATCAAGTATTTACTTCTCTTGAAAAATGAGGCCATGAAGTTTAAAGCCGTTGTCTATGAGCATATTCCCCGGGCAGAGAATGAGCTACCAGACTCATTGGCAACAATAGCATATACGGAGTCCTATCCATGGATCCATGTGCTTGAAAGCCCTTCTATTCAACTTGATGAAGGTGAAAAAGAGGAAGTCTTTGAAATACAAGTAAACCGGCCTCAAGACTGGAGGTCTCCTCTTATGCAATATCTGTCTGATGGCATCGTGCCTTTAGATAAACTACAAGCCAGAACGTTAAAGCACAGGGCTCGTGGTTTCATCATGATTAGAGGAGTCTTGTACAAGAAATCCTATAGCAAACCTCTCCTACGCTGTTTAGGGGATCATGAGTCACAAATGGTTCTCTCCGAATTGCACGATGGTGAGGGGTCAGCCCATTGTGGATTTAGAGCATTAACAAGAAGAGTGCTTCTCTCCGGATATTATTGGCCATCTATAATGAAAGATGCTAAGGAGCTGGTAAGAAGATGTGACCCATGCCAGAGGTACAGCAATGAAATACATGTACCAGCCATTCCTTTGGAATCAATTTCTGAGCCCATCCCTTTTGCTCGATGGGGATTGGACTTAGTTGGGCCTCTCCCTGTGGTGTCCGGAGGGCGTAAAACCATAATTCTAGCCATTGACTACTTTTCAAAGTGGATAGAAGCAGCCCCCTTGGCAGGGACAACATCAAAGGCTGTTATAAAATTCATTATATCCAACATATGTTGCAGATTTGGTGTCCCCCAGAGAATAACAACAGACAATGGGCCACAGTTTGACAACAGAGAAATGGAACGCTTCTGTGCCTCGAGGGGTATTCAGCACTGCTTTTCTTCACCTTTCCACCCACAGGCCAATGGGCAAGTTGAGGTGGCTAATAGAACAATACTGTCCGGTTTAAAGAAAAATTTGGAAGGGGCTGCTGGGAAGTGGCCTAGTTATTTACAAGAAGTCTTGTGGGCCTACCGGACAACACCTGGGGCTGCAACACAAGAATCACCTTTTGCCTTGTCTATGGGATGGATGCAGTAGCCCCCATAGAGAAGACACTCCCCTCCTTTCGAGTCCACAACTTTTCCGGACAGGCTAATGAAATGGCAGTTAGAAATCAACTTGATTTAATTGAAGAAAGGCGAATAAAAGCTCATCTTAGAGTGGCACACTATCAGGGCTTGATGAGAAACAGGTTTGCTTCTAAAGTTAAAAGAAGGGACTTTCAACCAGGAGATAAGGTGTTAAGGAAAGTTTTCTTGCATACCAAGGAAAAGCTCTTCGGGAAACTGGCCCCAACTTGGGAGGGTCCCTATACTGTGATTGAAAGAATCAAGCCTGGGACATACTGGTTAGAAGACAAAGATGGCAGGGTTTTAACTCACCCTTGGAATATTGAACACCTTCGAATGTACTTAGAATAAAACTTATGTAAATATTTACTTGTTTAAAACATCCATGTAAATATTTGGGGGCATACCACTACCTCTCTCCGGCGCCACGGAGAGCTTTAAATGAAACTTGGAGCCTTCTTAAATAATTTTCTAAGTTTTTGCAAAATTCTGTTGATTGTCATACTATCCGGACTGAAAGGTCTAAGGGCTACTTAAATTCTAGCCAGAGAAACTAAACACTCTCACAACATAATAACTCAAAACTACTTAAACTCCAGCTATTTAAACAAACTATGAAAGAAGAGAATGATTCATTCAACAACTTAAAATTGCCTTGGCCTTCCAAGGACTTTTTAAACAAGTTTGGGTGCAGTACAAAAATCTGTCCGAATAATTCGGACACCATCACAAAAAAGGTTCCTTGGCCTTCCAAGGACTTTGGTTCAAGCAAAGGATAAACAAAACAAATTATAAATTAGGGTGGAGCCTTTGAAGATGGCTCACCCTCATCTGTTCCCTTGCTCTTGATGTCGCTTTTTTCCTCAATGATCTTCTTACCTTTGGGGTCAACCTCTTCCTCACCCGGACTCTCTCCGGTTTCCTCTTCGTCACCAGACGAGGATATATCAGTATACCCTTCATCAACCATGGTCCAGTATGGGAGATCATCGTCATCCACATAGCGCCATAAGTCCCCTAGTCTCCTCTTCGGGAACTTCTCGTGAAACAGGAGGACCATATCGGACTTCACTTTTTCAATCATCAATTCTTCACTCCGTATCATCTCCCTGGCATAAGCATTGATTTTGGCCTTGATCATGGCCTCTTGATCCTTCACCAAAGCAGCTTTCTCCTCAACAGCCTGAGTTACTGCATTCTCTAAAGCAAGTTTGTCAGTGGTCAGGTTGGTGACAATCTTCTCCTTTGCTGCAGTTTCTCCTCTTGAGGCTGTCAAGTCCTTCTCCAGTCCGGACAGCTTAGCCCGGAGATCTTTTACGGTCTCTTCTAAAGAAGCAACTTTTGTGTTGTTTTCATTTTGACTCTTCTTTAGCTGTTCGTTCGACTCCTTAAGCAGGTCAACCTTAGTAGTAGCAGTCCTGAGGTCATCGGACAGCTTCTCCTTCTCAGACTTGAGGTCTCTGATGGTTTCTGCCTGACTCCGGACTTGCCTTTCCAGGGTGAGTACTGGTTGAATGTTGCTAAGGAGGGAATGGGCTATAACATCCCTCTCATTGGAAACCAAGAAAGTCCTACCATTGAAGTTTACTGTGTTGGAGCTACTTGGGGGAACATATGGCCCTGCGAACTCATCTCTAGACAGGCCAAGGAAGTAATCACCTAGAGGACCCAGACCGGTGACGTCCACTTCATCCATGTTAATTTCTCCCCTTTCAATCTCATCGGTATGGAATTCCCTTGGAATCCCTTCGTTAAGATTCCCTGGGATCTCTTCAGCCAATTTCGGATCGGTTGGGAAGGTGGGCTCCGGATCCCGGAGAGTGAGCTCTTCACTTTGAGAAGTCTTTTTCTTTTTGACTTCCCTGTCATCACTGTCACTCGCTTGTTTACGAGTCCGTTTAGAAGCCCTTGTAGGTTTTGAGGAGTTCACCCCTTGCTTCTCACTCTCCTGTTCTACCACTTGTAGAAGGTTTGCGTCAACTTGAGCTTGGGCTGGCACCTCTGAACCTGTGGGAACCTCTTTCTCCGTATCCTCTACCGCTTTCCTGCCTTTCTTCTTCTTGCCCTTCATTTTACTTGGGGCTTTGGCCCGGGCAGGAAGGAAGAGGGTCTCATCCAATTCATGAGACCTTCTCAGCACTACATCTTCATCAGGTGGGGTGGAGAACTCCTCCCAGGTAAGATCCCTTCGACCTGTGGTGTTCCACAGATGGGATCTCGCTAAATTCCCAGGGGTAAAAGCTTTGTGAAACCGGTTCTCCCAGTTCTCTGCGGCCCATGCGTTTATCTTGCCACAGGTGACCTGTCCGGCTTTTAAGTGCTCTCCGAACTCCTTTGGCAGCTCTGATAAAACAAGAAAGTAACTGATTAGCATAAACTAAATGAAAAGAGAAATTCGAACAGAAACTTAAAGTAAAACTTACGATCACTCCTCCATCTACTTCGAAGAAGGCTAGGATTCTCCCCGGCCTTGATTTTCTTGCCATTCTCCCATGAGCCACTCACAAACAAGAACTGGCTCCTCAACTTGCTCTCCGACTCCAGGAGATCATCCACAGCTTTAAGATCGTTCCCCATGTTAAAATGGTAGAAAGGGAACTGATGGTGTTTGCACAAACTAGCTACAGCAGCGAACTCTTCCATTGGAAGAGGTATTCCGGACAACCTAGACGCCATAATACATGACATCAGGGTGTACCATCCGTTAGGGCTTAGCTGTGATGAACATAGCTTGACTAGGTGGAAATAGCGCACTATCTCTGGATCCAGTGGGAACCTAAGTCCCCAGTTGAATAGCTCCGTAAAGAAGACTATTTCGTTTCTTTTACACTCCATCGGGGTCTCCGGATCGATGGGAATTCAGATTTTTACGTTTTCAGGGATCCTCCACTTAGTGCGAAACCGTCCCAAATCTTTAGTATGGATAAACGCATACTTGGTCTTTAACAGAGATAAAAGGTACTTGAACTCTACCTTATGGAAGCAGGGCCCTACTCTCCCTTCGAGGCTCTCCGGCAGATCCGGACGCCTCAGATACAAGTCCTCTTTGCCCTTCTTGGCAACAACTACAGCAGTTTCAGCTTGTCCGGAAGACTCGGACTCAAACCTAACCTCCTCAGTGGAGTCTTCCATCCTCTCCTCCATTATTGTTGGGGGAGCTTCAGCAGAAACAGCCCGAGGAGGGATGAAGCTTGGCACAGCTGATCCTCCGGACTGTTGGCTCTTTGTATGTTTTTGAGTTCTCACCTCCGTTTGAGTTTCTGAGGTCGAAGTTTCCTTGGGAGGTAATGGGCTGCTAGCCCCCGGACCGACTGGCCTTTCCCGGAGAGTCCTAACAGTTTCCCCGGACCCTGAATCGCTGGTATTTTTTGAAGAAAGTCCCTTAACCAATCTGCTTGGTCTTTTCATGATTAGTTTGTCTGGAGAATGATCGGAGTCGGACCCCATAGCCATGAAAGTGGATTTCTTCCTGACACTTGTGACAGTGACCCCCGGTTCAACGATAGGGATCGACTCTTGAACTGAAGAGCCAGATACTATGGGAGAAAGTGTTGATTGAAAGAGCTTTCTAGGTTTCGTACCTTTCGAAGAAGACGAACCTCTATCAGATTCTTCGATTGAAGGGGCTGGTTTCTCGACAGGCGACGCTGGAAGCCCTGCTGCAAGTCTTTTCTCTTTTTCAACCCTTTGAGCTTTCTCCAATTCTGAGAGATTAAGCCAGCCACCCTTGATTAGAGCTGTTCTTGCTGTGAACATAAAACAACTAAGAAAATCTTGAAGTTTTAGAGAGATGAAACTTTGAGTAAAATGGCAGAGTAAAAGTGATAAGTGAGGCTGTGAAAGATGAATGAAATTTATAGTAAATGTAAAAAAGGGGGTTTGATTCCTAGGAGAATCCGAAAAGTTGGGCAATGATTAAAAAACGGCGCTGACGTCATCAATAGCATTTAAAGAGGTAACTTGTTCGAGAAAGTGGTGCGACTTTCGAGGTGAAAAAACGGCTAAAAGTAACCAACCAGAGAGTGACACGTGTCCCACTAACTCTGGCAAAGAACCGTTTGGAATTCGAAACGATTGCCCTGTCCGGGTCCGTCCTCAATTCTCTCCGAATTGGAAGACCACTTCCTCAATCAGACTGTTTTTCAGTTCTTTGAAAAAGACACTTGTTCAAAAACCTAAAAAAGGGGCTCCTGATGAGTCCGAATTCGAAGTGCTCCCCGGAGGGGTAGTCCAAAGTAAATATCCCCGTAAATTCGGACAGACTCCAAGTATTCAATTCGGACAGGACTTTTTAACCGGACAAATGATTTCGAACACTGTAAACTTGAGGCAGTTCGAACTATGACTAAAGTACTAAAAAACCTAAACACTATCTGACTAAGCTACCTGCACATCTGCTTAAAACTTATGGGTCTTTAAACATGACCCGGGTCCATTAAACTTGACCCGAAAGCCCATAAGGGCCCAAATTTCACACTATAAATGCCTAACCACCAGCATTAACTATGGGTAAGAAAAATTAACTGCTGCCAGGCTGCTTAATTCACTCTCCACCCTTAAAACACCTTTAAACACCTTGAAACACTTTGAAACACCTTTAAACACCACCATACCACCGTGAAACACCCTTACACCGCCTTGAAACTCCACTTGAAATTACCAGCCTACCCTCAGGCTACTTTTATCCACACCAATAACTACATATTAATCATTCTATATAGACTAACTAATACGTAGTTAACTAACTAACAATTCAACAAACCCTATTCAAGAAGAGACCTTTAAAAATCGCAAAGGATCGTCTAAGACAATAAGAGAACAAAAATCAGAGAAAAAAACTCAAGATATAGTCATGCTCAAGAACCCATAACTCAAGAAGTAGTCATGCTTTAAAATGATAAAGTCAATATATATTTATTATACTTTCCTTTTATAAACTAAGGTTCAACTAGTTATATATTTGGCTTTTATCAGTAGCCTAGAATCCTTGCGAATAAATTTGGATAAGAATAAAACTGTATATTTAATAATCATTTATACCTAAATTTTCTATTTATGAGACCAAAATGTATGATCTATAATTTTTGTCTAAGTACTACTCCTCTTCTTCAAACCAAAAAGAGTTTAGTTTGGAGCTTTACTACATCGTGTGTTTTTCAAAGTGATTTTTTTATTCATTTTATCCAAATGAGAAGCCCTTTAATAATTTGAAGTAACTTCAAATTAAAAAAAACCCATCAATATGATCTTTGCAGGAACTGCACCTGTTATGACTGTACCAACTCTTTTGTACAAATCAAGAATCCCATTTGATTTTAGTAGGCTTTTCACAACAAAAAATGCATTTCTTCTGACAAAGTCTTTTGACCTAGCGTGTAGCCTGTTTTTCACAACAGAAACAGGGTACAATGCTACTATAATCCCCGTAAAGAGGCCAAATACCACAACGTAAAACTTAATTTATCAAAATATCTCATTCTTCCCTTACATTTAATAATTAAAAATGTGGTTGAGCAACAACCTGCTTTGATACCATGTAAGATTCTTGAGTTTATTCAATAATTAAAGATAGAAAGAAGATGGAGAGAGAAGGAAAAATATAGTTTTATTTATTCTGTATTGTTGTTGTTGTACAAAGAGTAGTAGAATTTCAGCTTATATAAGATATAGATCATAAATAGTTCAAAAAAAAACATCCAATATAAATATTGTATTCTTATTATAAAGGCAATAAATATTCTTATTTGACATATTGTTTCCTTAATTATTTGAAAGTATATATTTTTCTAGTTTAATTTTTTATTCTAGAATGATAAAGTCAATATATATTTATTATACTTTTCTTTTATAAACTAAGGTTAAACTAGTTATATATTTGAATTTTATTAATAGCCCACAATCCTTACGAATAAAGTTAGAATAAGAATACAAGTTTATATTTAATAATCATTTCTATATTTTTTGTCGAAGTACAACTTCTCTTATTGCCTTAAATAGCTCTCTAGTCCTTCGACTATCACGTTTTCTGCCATTTAGTCCATTGACTAAAAAATCACGGGTGAGGGTCCCTTGACTATTGAAAATCTATAAAGTTAGTCCCTGCGCGTGGTCTTCTCTCTGGTTCTGCCACGTGTCACCATAGTTAAATGGTACGAGTCTCACAAGTAGTCTCTCGACTTTTAATTCTATTTTTATCATTTAAATGTAATATTTTTTTAAATGTTTTTTTTAATTCTGAAACCAGAGTATCGCAAAATTTGCGATACTCTGTTCTTCTTTTCTTGCTCCATATATTTGTAATGGGAAAAAATCTCTTTATTCCGATTTCACTTCATAGCAAAATATATATGAGGTTTAGCTATGATCAAGCTTTAACCTTAGCAAATATTGAAAGGAAAATAAATGAAGAAAAGGAGAAAAAGAAATTACGTTGCCGATCTGATTTCTTTAAGAATATCGTAACTCTATTCTCTTCAACTTTGTTTTCTCCCGATCTGATTTCTCTGAGAATATCGTAACGGTACTCTCTTCAACTTTGTTTTCTCCCATTAGGCAACCTCAGGTCAATACGTTGGATTATTTACTTTTTAGCGAAATTATATATTGCAACTTATATATGATGATAATATGGATTATTAATCTAATTTTCGATTAAAAAGCTCAATCATTTGCTTTTTTGATGCGTAGATGGTTTATATAATGATAAATGTTGCTACTTTTGGTTGTGTAACTATGGACTATTTGTGAGACTCATATCATTTAACTATGGTGATACGTGGCAGAACCGGGGAGAAGACCACGCGCGAGGACTAACTTTATAGATTCTCAATAGTCAATGGACCCTCACCCGTGATTTTTTATTCGAGTGACTAAATGGCAGAAAACGTGATAGTCGAAGGACTAAACAACGATTTAAGCCTCTCTTATCCAAATAAGAAAGAGTTTAGTTTAGAGCTATACTACATCGTGTATTTTTCAAAGTGATTTTTTTGTTTATTTTATCCAAATGGGAAACCCTTTAGTAATTTGAAGTAACTTCAAATTAAAGAAAACCCATCAATACGATCCTTGCCAGAATTGCACATGTTATGACTGTACCAACTCTTTTGTACAAATCAGGAATCCAATTTGATTTTAGTAGGTTTTTTCACAATAAAAAATGTTTTTCTTTTGACGTCTTTTGACGCAGCATGTAACATGTTTTTCACAGCAGAAACATGGTACAATGCTATTATAATCCCCGTAAAGAGGCCAAATACCCCAACATAAAACTTAGATTTATCAAAATATCTAATTTTCCCCTTATATTTAATAATTTAAAAAGATGGTTGAGCAACAACCTGCTTTGATACCATGTAAGATTCTTGAGTGTATTCAATAATTAAAGATAGAAAGAATATGGAGATGGAAGGAAACATATAATTTTATTTATTTTATATTGTTGTTGTACATAGAGTAGTAAAATTTATCCTATATTGTTGTTGTTGTACATAGAGTAGTAAATTTTCAGCTTATATAAGATATAGATCCTAACTATTCTAACTAATAATATAACTGTCTACTAATCATTCTATCTATACTAACTAATATGCAGTTAACTAACTAACAGTTCAACAAAAATATCCGATATAAATATTGTATTTTTATTATAAAGGCAATAAATATTCTTATTTGACATATTGTTTCCTTATTTATGTGAAAATATATATTTTTCTAGTTTAATTTTTTATTCTGGAATGATAAAGTCAATATATATTTATTATACTTTCCTTTTATAAACTAAGGTCAACTAGTTATATATTTGGCTTTTATGAGTAGCCTACAATCCTTGTGCATAAAGTTGGATAAGAATACAACTGTATATTTAATAATCATTTATACCTAAATTTTCACTTATGAGACCAAAAATGTATGATATATATTTTTTGTCTAATACTACTCATCTTCTTCAAACCAAAAAGAGTCTAGTTTGGATATTTACTACATCGTGTGTTTCTTCAAAGTGTTTTTTTGTTTATTTTATCCAAATGAGAAGCTCTTTAGTAATTTGAAGTAACTTCAAATAAAAAATAACCCACCAATATGATCCTTGTAGGAACTGCACATGTTATGACTATACGAACTCATTTGTACAAACCCGGAATCCAATATGATTTTAGTAGGCTTTTCACAAAAAAAATGCATTTATTTTGACAACGTCTTTTAACGCATCATGTAACCTGTTTTTCACAATAGAAACAGAGTACAATGCTACTTTAATCCCCGTAAAGAGGCCAGATACGACAACATAAAACTTATATTTATCAAAACATCTCATTATTCCTTTACATTCAATAATTAAAAAGGTGTTTGAGCAACAACCTGATTTGATACTAGGTAAGATTCTTGAGTGTATTCAAGAATTACAAATAGAATGAAGATGGAATAGAGAAGGAAAAGTATAGTTGAATTTATTCTGTATTTTTGTATAAAGATTTATATAATTTTAGCTTATATAAGGTATAGATCCTAACTAATCTAACTAATAATTTAACTATCTACGAATCGTTCTATCTAGACTAATTAATAGGCTGTTAACTAACTAACAATTCTACAAAAAACATGTGATATAAATATTGTATTCTTATTATAAAGGCAATAATTATTCTTATTTGACATATTATTTCCTTAGCTATATGAAAATATATATTTTCATATTTTAGTTTTATTATAGAATTATGAAGTCAATATATATTTGTTATACTTTATTTTTATAAACTAAGGTTCAATTAGTTATATATTTGAATTTTATTACTAGCTCACAATCCTTGCGAATAGAGTTGGATAAGAATACAACTTTATATTTAATAATCATTTATACCTAATTTTCCACTTATGAGACCAAAATGCATGATCTATATTTTTTGTCTAAGTACTACTCCTCTTCTCCAAACCGGAAAGAGTTTGGTTTGGAGCTCTACTACACCGTGTGTTTTTTCAAAGTGATTTTGTTTTGTTTATTTTATCCAAATGAGAATCCCCCCAGTGATTTGAAGTAACAACATAATAGTTAAAAAGTAAATTAAAAAAAACATAAAACCTGTTATTTGGCTATCAGTCAAACCCAAAAAATAAAATTAAACAGATTATCAATCCTCTAAAAGTAAAATAAAATTAAGAACGAACTCACTATATATTAGAAGGATCAACCAATTTTAATAAAATATATAAGCTTACCACCATCAATGAGACTATGGATATAACCTTTCAAGATTTGACATTCACTTGTGTGATGATCGACTTGGCTATGATACTTACAAAACTTAGTGGGATCTATTTTCCATTTATGGGTAGTATCTTTGGATTCCAAAAGTAAACTACGTTTTTAGCTTGGTCATAAATAATAACACTGTTCTCCATGAGTTCAATATATAGATTTCTAAACCCATATTGACCTTTTTATTACCGGGTATAAACCATATTCTAATGGTAGGTTCTTTTCCATGTTAGATCACAAGGTTTTTTGTTTGCTTGAACATGAGCCACATGAAAAGGATATGCCATAATATACATGAGATTATGAGCAGAATGGTAATAAAGGTATGCTTATATTTACGATGGATGATATAGTCTCCGTCACTTTTGACGACATTGCTTCCAGTGAATTGATCTCGAATAAAGTTCCAAAGTGCATTGGATGTATAGATCGAGCATAGAGGCAGCTAGTGGAACCAAAATAGAGCATTACCTCGGAAAGTCATAGATAAAGTTCTCCATAAAAGTCTATTATCACCAACGAATACTAGTCTGAAACTTTGATGTGATGTTCAGGATTGTTTGCCGCATCACAATTATTTATTTTTTACTTGTTAAACTTATGAGGCAAATATCTATCAAGTATTGTTAGTGCTAGTAAAGATTCAAAAAGTGAAATTGTATTCTTCACATCCATGATACCCATAGTTTAGTACTACTGGCATCTGCGGGTTTACAGAGAATAATTTATTATTTACTCGTAGGATCTGTTATTGATATTGCCCATGCTAGTGGGGATTTTGATCAAGTATTCAAATACGGTGTTAGAGGTTTGACATATGAATTAGATAATTATGGTTTGATGGCTCGTTCGTTGTTATGTTGTTACGGTTGACTCAATTAATGGGAGTTATGCTCATTGAATGAGATTGGTTTTGAATATGGTGATGATGTTTATCAATGCACACTGATCTTTTTTTATATCTACCCCCATAAAATTTGGTCTGGAAAACCTTTTTCATGCACGATAATCTTAATGCTCCCACCATGGTGAATGATTAGGGGATGCTTGGTAATTAGAATATCGAGGACGCTGATGCGTTATCTCCTTTATTGAAATCAAGTTGTCTTCAAATATGGAAGATTCCATATCGTGGCCTTTATAATCTTGCCTTCAAAATAATAAAATTGATTTTCATTGATGGTGGTTTTAAGACGATCATTTTATATCTAATGGTCATGTGTTATTTTATCTCGTTGCACCGAGAGCCTTCATCTGTTGTTACATCATCATGATTGTATCCACGTGCTCTTTCATAATCATAAGGGTTCATGGGTTGTCGGATTTGATATTGCTGAATTTCTAGTCTAAAATGGTGAAAAGAGGTTCTTGTAAACTTTTTTAATCTTCTAAACAATATTTTTACACATATAGTGTCCATGATGATTGGGAACTGATCTGACCAAAATGGTAGGATTATAACAATGTTTATTTAGTGTTTAAAGCTTTTGATTAGAGAATATAACAAAAATACGACTTAACTATTTAAACTAAGTTCTCAAGGTTTTATGTTATAAATATTATTTATAGTCAATGATTACATGGATTTATGATCCTTGATGTAGGGAAACAATTATATTAATATTTATTTTTATTTGAAAACTAATTAATATTTTTTTTAACTTTATGAGAAAATATATTTTCCCAATTTAAACTTATTCTATAATAATAAGACCCAAATATATTTATTAACTTCTCTTTTTATCAACTAAAGCTAATATACATATCTATTCATTATCTCTAACATTGTTTTTATATGAGATAAAATACGAGGAATAATGTTAAGTTCATCAAACTTTTAATATGATATGTAATTATATAAAACACTTTAACCATTGTATAAGAATTAGAGATGGTGCAAAAAAATTATGAAAGTTTAACTTTTTTAAATACTTTTTAAATGGATAAACATAATTATAATTACAGATGATAATTTTTTCCCAACTCGTGGGTATCCGAGCCGATGGAATGGGTTACGGGTCTTAAAATAATTCACGGATGGGTTGTGAGTTTGAAAATTTATTACCGACCGAGTTTGGGATGGGTCATGGGTTTAAAAAATTTCACACAGATACTCAACTCGAACCAGACCCACCAAATAATATCTGAAGGGTACCACTAAATTAATATTATATAAAATAATAAACTATTTAACAAACTCTAAAACAAAGTTATTGATATTATTATTCAATAATATTATGTTATCAAAACCGTTTATTATTTGCTAATATATACAATATATTTTGAAAAATAATATTTTACATTTGAACATTAAATTTGAATTTTTAATTTTTTTTCTTTTAAATATTTCTCATTTTATCTCCAAAACTCATACTATCAATATCAAATTGACACCCATATATTATTATTATTATTAATTAAATTTTAAAAAAATACTAACATATATAAAAGCCACATATTAATTATTAATAACATAACACAATATTTTCTAATTATCACTAGATACAGTATATTTTGAAAAATATCATTCTACATTTAAACTTTTTTTTCTCTAATAATATTATTATTAATTAAATTTTAAAAAATATTTACTAACATACACCAAAACCATATATTAATTATTAATATTTAAAAAAAATCATAGTTTCAATGGATACCCAAATCCGACAGGATCGGGTGTGGAAAAAAACATTACTGCCCGAAAAATATGAATTAGGATATAGATTTGAGAAAATATAGATAGAATGGATTACAGATTTAACTATACAAGCACTTATCCTGACCTATTGTCATTTCTATTATATTATAATAGTGTTAAAGCTTAATCCAAAAATAAATAATTAATTAAAAATTAATGCTGGTATATTATTGATTTGCATAGAAAAAGTAAAACAAAATTACGACCACCAAACTTCATAATAAAGTTTGTCACTAAAAGTCATAAATTTTTATTTAGAGAAAGACAATATATTAAATTTAATAAAATGACACATCATTTATTTGTTTTGTTTTATTAAATAAAATAATAAAAAATATATTTGAAAATGACTGAAAATTATGATTTGAACATTAGAAAAATCAACACCCAGAAATATATAACTTAAACTTGATAATTATAAAGTACAGAAAAAATTGTTGAGATAAAACCATACCGCACAATATACGTACAAATTTTCTAATATTTATTGATCGTGAATATATTTTTGTGGTATTAAATAACTGTCATGATTTAAATAGAAATGAAGACGTATACCAAAACAATCTTCGCTAAATCATAATATGTTGTGGTGATGTCGAAATTGAACAAATACAACAGTTTATATTTGATATTTTTTAATATCGTATCTCGAAAAATTATTATAGTTTCAAATATAAACTGTTTTATTTAAGTTGTTTTCGTTTTTATAATTTTTATATTAAATCTTATTTTATTAAAATTGATTAAATTTCAAATCAAAATCTTAATTTCTAATTTTATACATTTTGTTTTAAAAAATTTGTATACGCTAAAAAATTCAAATAGTGAATATGGTGATTTAATAGTATAAACATCTGTTTTAACACTTCATTTATACGTTTTGTTCTGTTCATATATATCCAAACTAAAAGAATAAATTAAAATAAAACTATTTTGTATTATTCTATAACATGTGTGTTCAACTTATTGATAATTTTGGAACATTAAAGTTTTTGGATCTATCAAAATTTTGACCAGTACCCCTTGTTGTATTTAGCTACCTTATTTACTGCCACATATAATATATAAACCAATATTCTATATTCTTGTGCCTTTTGTTTTTTGTTTTTTCTAAGTGCATGTGCTCTGATCTGTTGATACATACACACTAGACCAAATAACCATGGCAAGTTGATTCGAGAAATGTTATTAAGTCGATTGAGGCGTCACTTAATTCAGAGTTCCAACTAAATCTATAATGTTATAATTACTACTTTTCCTTACGTTGGATTTTTTTCTTTTTTGAATATAAATATATAAGTAAAGTTATTAATACGTATCTCGAAAACATATAAATATATTGAAAATATTTATACACATAAATACAATCGAACGGTAAAATGATTACAAACGAATACAAAAAAATCAGAATACATGAGCTTGCAACCGAATGTATGAAACTATTAGAGGATATATGAAACTAAATCATAACTACATCATGCTACTCCCAAAATCTAGATCTAGATAAGAGATGAGTAGTTGGGTTGTATTAATGGATATTTGGATTGAGTTTGGGTTTTGATCCGCGTCCGATCCATTTAACTTGAAATATGGTTAAAATAGGTAAATGGTTAATGATAAAAAGTAAAGACATATGACTTGGTCGAGGGAGGGGTAAAATTGGACAAAAATCTAGAGGATCAAAATGATACAAAACTTGGGATTTTGGGTGCCATGTGTGAATTTTTCATGGCTCACATGTGCAGGAGACTAATCTTGCAAATTTCTGAAATATAGAATGGATATGAAACAAAAGTAAAGATCGAGGACTAATATGATACACATGATGAAATATGGGGGACCAATGGTAATTTTTAGCCTACTACTACCAAAATCTAGATCTAGATTGTAGAACCAAAAATTAAAAAAAAAAAGTCTAATCAGACATCGAGTTGGCGAAGGCTACTCTGGAAATGAAGACGACCAGATGAGAAACACCTACAAAAAAAAGTAAAAAGAAAGACTTCTATCTGACGATGAACACTTTCTATATTGTAGAACCCCAATTTTTTTTTTAAATCTAATCAGACATCAAAGTGACGAAGGCTACTCTGAAAATGAAGAAACATCTAAGGTTTGAAGTATAAAGATTTGAAGTACTTACGATTGCTTCTCTATATGATATTTAACTTTGAAGGATTAGCATAGGAATTTCTTTTCCATTCTCCCATGCTCTTGATATAAAAATGAACTTCTGCTTCCAGAATTTGTCAGCTTCTAAGAGGTCATCGATGATTTTGAGGTCATTCATCAGGGTGAGGTAATAAAAGGGAAGCTTCGGACCTTTCGATAGTTGAGTCAATGAGATGAAATCTTTGATGCTAATTGGAATTTGAGATAGTCGAGATGCCAATATCACTGACATAAGGGTGAACCATTGATTCATTGTCACTTGAGTAGGGCATAAGTTGAGAAGTTCGAAGTATTCTACGATCATAGGATCCAGTGGAAACCGAAGACCCCAATTGATGATTTCGGGGTAGACTATTAGCTTGTTATTTTGAAATCTAAGGGAGTTTCTCCTTCTTTATGTAGTCGAAGAGTTATATTATCTCCCATTCCCCATTACCTTTTTAGAGCCGAAGTTTGGCTATCCTTGTAGTATATATACCAATCCTTTTTCAGAGAAATGATGTATTTAGCTTCATGATTCCTTAAGTTTCTGCCAATTGTAGCTCTTTCTTCTTCGGAAACAAAGCAAGTATCTTTTTCTTTCTGAGGCTTATGGGAATTTTCTGAATTCCCATCATCGAATTCAGCTTCGAGATCGGTTCTCGTAGCCTCAGAATCACTATCGTTGGCCCTTGATGTTTATTCTCCAGATTGTTGAGGTAATGGATTTATAGTTTCTGGTAAATGGTCATTTTCTTGAAGAACTTCCTCAGTTACCTCTCTGAGAAGGAGCTTCAGTACATGGGTTCGAAGGGGCAGAAGTTGGAATGATTTCTGAATCGTCTCCCATGGTAATAAATTTTTTTCTTTTTCTAGTTGTTGAAGAATGATTTTAAGAAAGAGTATTTGATTATTGACTTAAAGAAGATTCTTTAATAATCAAATGAGAAATTTTACTTTGAGATGAAGAGGCTCGAGGTGTTTTAGGACCTAGGACTTTAGAAGATGAACGTTCTTTGGTTATCGAAGAAGGAGAAAAAGTACGAGCTTTGGTTGGATCGAAATTACCACAGTAAATTGTTTTGGTGATTGTTTCAACATGAGCACTATTGATTAATCTCGCAGCTCTATATTCCTCTGCTCTTTGAGTAATGCAAAAGTAGTCGTACGATCCGAAGACTAAACTGTTATCAGGTTTTGGAGATTTTGGCTTCTTGGGTATGTTAGCCTTGGATCTTATGGTTTTAGGGTTTTTTCTCATAAACCGGTTAAATATTGATCGAAAAAGATGAGTTTTTATCAGAAAGCTTGGTTTTTTCTGGTGAAGATTCTGGAAAAAAGGAGGAACGCAATGAGGGTAGCCAAATTCTTGAATTCTCTCTCAAATGATTTGTGTTGTGAAAATAAAAATGAGGCTATTGACTGAATTTAGGGAAAGATAAGAAGGTGTGTGAAGTGGAAGGGGCTCTGATGGTGATGGGGCAGAATACAAAGCGGTGAAGAGATTACGAGCTCGACACCTGTCATACTAGGCATCTAGCTATGTAGTCATGATGGATCGAACGGTAATATAAACAATTACATTTGTATATTGTCTTGATAAAAGTCGATGAGTAAATTTTAAAGCTCTACTTCCATAATGATTCGAGGAGCTCTATTTCCATAGTGATTCGAAGAGGATTATTCTCTTTGAGGATATATCATATTTTAGTTACTTCAAATTGGTATTTGTTTTTTACCCTGCTTTGAATGATTGCTTCGAATGGTTGCTTTGAATTTGCATCTTCCGATTGACATTGACTTTTGGACTTTGAGTTTGTGTTACAACAATTGACATGACGTATGAAAGAATTCGAAGCCATTTTAGTTCTCATTCATTTACTGACATGAGAAATATGGGGCTTCTGATATGGAAATAGGGTTTTAAGGATTAAATTGTAAATAATATAAATTTAAGGATTAAACTGTAAATAATGTAAATTTAGTCCTCAAATTTTATATAATGTAAGTTTTAGAGAATATTTGTGATTATGTATAATTGTTAAGAACTAAAGAGTAATTTTTCCTCTTTTGTAACAGATTTCACGTTAAGGCTAAGTCTTGGCTCCTCTATATAAAGGGCAAGGCTAGCCTAATAAAGGGGTCGAATACTTTTTTCAGTGAACTCATTTGTACTTGAACTTTCTCTCTCTAAAAACTCTCTAACTCATTCTCTCTCTAGAATTCACTTATAACAATTTACTAAAGCGAAACTCATACTAACCAATATCCACCTGGACCACTATATTTCCAGCTTTGGTCTTTCTAATCAAGTTATGAATCAGCTCTTTTGCAAGGAAGATGTTATTATGAATAGACTTGCCAATAACATAGCCTCAATGGCCTTCATAAATAATTTTGAGGAGTTTAGTTAGTCTGTTGTTGAGAATTTTAGACATAATTATGTTCATTAGAGTGCACAAACTAATTGGTCTAACTTCTTTCCAGGTTGTAGGGTTGGTGGACTTAGGGACAAGGCAATGACCATTAGTCATTATACATTGGGGGATGTTCTGACCAAGCATGAAGGAAACCATGGCAGTGAAAAAATCATTTTTGATGATTAGCCAACAGGTTTGAAAGAAACAGTTGTTGAATCCAACCATGCCAGCATCACTTGAAGGATTAAGGTTGTTGATAATACCAAAAATCTCATCTTCAGTAGGAGGAGTCATAAGTAATTTGTTTTCTTCATTGGTAATCAACTTAGGGATAGTATTAAATATGTTATCATTCAATATGTTAACCTTCTCATCATAATTAGAGTAGGGATATCTTAGTAAGTATATCTTATAATAAACCCAATAGATTGTTGTCTGTAATCCATTCTAATGCTTGATATTCTATTTCTATTTCTTTTTTTTTTGACAAAGTTGTGGTAAGTATTAGTGTTTTGTCCCCATAAATGATCCAATTATAGTAACACTTTTGGTGCAAGTATGATTCTTCAATAATTAAAGCCTGAAGATACAATGCATGTATTAGCTTTAGAAAGACTCATTCTAGCTTTTACTCTGTTGGTTTCCTTGAGCTTTAATTCAAGATTTTTAATAGCTTCCTCAGTTTCAAGAACCTTGTCAAAGATATTTCCAAAACTATTCATATTCTAGGTCCATTTTAAGTATATTGACCTTGTATAAAAAACATTCAAAGGGTAACCCTCTATATTCTCGTTCCAGTTGTTCTCTATAATGTTAAGAAATTCATGGTTTAAAGATAAGATATTCATAAACTTAATTTTTTTTAGATAATCATATCTTTAGATATGGTAATGCAGATAGGAGTGTGGTCATAGCATGTTATGCTCATATGAAGAACGTTAGTTTCTTTAAAAAATTCATACCATGCTGAATTGAAAAGAACCCTATCTAAATGCTTCAATTTAGTTTTGTTTGACTAGATGAACCTAGTGCATGCATAACGATCATCCTCTAGGCAAAAATCTCTAATAACATCATTAAACTCTCCAGAACTATTAATACAATGAGATGAGCACCCAAGTTTCTCATCAATGCATGAAATCACATTGAAGTCATCCATAACCAACCAACTCTTTGGATGTAATGGATATGGTTATGAGGATATTCCAAAGCTTAATCATGTTACCTCTTTGACATTTAGCATAGACAATAGTGAGTATAAAGTCTCTATCCATATAGGTATGAGTAATTCTAGCATGTAAACATTGTTGATGATTTACTATGATGTTTACTTCAAAATCATAATTCCAAAATAACCAGATTTTATTGGTTAAGGTTAATTTGTAATGCTTGAATCCAATTCTAACATAAATGTTCTCTAGGTTGTCCAATTTGATAAGGGGCTCTTGAATAACATCAATTTTGATGATTTCCTTGAAGATGATGGATTTCAGCCTTCTCAAATAGGCTTTGTTTCCAATGTTACGGATGTTCCAGTTAAGGATCTTGATCATCATGTAAATTTTAGTTTGAAGATCTACTAGTCCTAGTAAATTTTAGAGACTTGAATACCACAGTAGTTTTATTCTTCTTATCTTTAGCTTCTTTGAGTTTTTTTTAAAATTTCCTGTAAACTTTTATCAAATTCCTTTCTCTTAATTATATGAAAGGATAGTAGAATGCCTATGTTTTGCTAGTTAGGTATATGATTTCCAGACATTAAGTTTTCATAATCAAGATAGGATGATAAGTTGTAACCATATTCTAGTGTTTGAATAGACTAAATAACATCCTCTTCCCCATGGATTTTGATTTTATTTTAATGATTACTTTTTTTTCCCACTACTATTTTCTCTGAATACCTTTGATGTAGTGGTGTTAGCCAGTTTTAGAGATGTTTCTTTTGGCTGATGATCTTTATTCAGACGAATTGCGACTTCATCTTTAGATTTTTTACTTCTTGAGTTTTATTCTTGATGAGGATTGACTATTATAGACTAAACTCTTGGAAGTTTAATATCCTTCGTTTTAGTTTATTTAATACCATGAGTGTCAGTTATGTTAGAAAATTCTTCTTAATCGTGGTTCTTAGCATCCTCAATAGGTTGAGGGTTTGTATGAGTTTTCTTATAGTCAACATGTATGTGACCAAAATGATGGCATAACTGACAGTATTGAGGAAGGTATTTATAACTAATGACGAGCCGACATCATTCGTTTTCTCCTAATCCAACCCAAACGTGATACTATAATTTCTTTGATAGGTCAAACTCAAACCAAGCATAACAAGTATTATAGTTTGTCTATACTTTTATGGGACCCAAATCTTGGGAGGCTGTCCTATTGTTTCGGCTATAGATTGAATGATGGCTTCATTGTAAAGAAACTCTTGAATTGTTTCTATCATAATCCACACATGTGTGATTGGTCATTCAAATTTAGGGTTAAAATTAGTAGTCCACTTGATTAATCTCGTTGAAATATTCTCCCATAGAGCATACATTTCTGACCCATAATTTGCATAGATCAATTTTTAAAGAGATTTATACAAAACATGTCTTGCATCCCAGTTAGAAACATTATAACCTCCAATTAATTTATGGGATTCCAAGAAATAATTAAGAAGAGTTTTTTTAGGCATACCTTGAGAAAACCTTCCTATTATAGTGCATTTCACGATCGATGTCAACTTATCTTTATCATGCTTAGAAAACTACATTGATATGTGCATAGTCTTCTCTAGAATTCTGATTGGAGTAAAGTCTAAGGAGTAACTTAGATTTTTTATTGTATCAGCATATGATTTTGCAAATTTTGATTTGTTTCCTCCTTTACTATCGTCTTTTTGTTCATAACTTAGACTGTTAAGAGTTTTATTTTGATTCATAAAACTTTTTTATACCAAAATAAATATATTATGATTTACATTCCTTGTAATCTGTTTAAAGTTGTAGAAGATCTGTTATTTTTTTCTGAGTGGTTTTACAAAGATATTATTCTGTTGGAACCTTGATTGATTCATCATTGTCCATCGGTGGATGCTGGCAAGCAACCAAAGGTGATGAAAAAGAAGTCTTGCAAATCTTGGATAATTTTTTAATAGCAAGAAATCTTAGATCAAATTATATAAAAAAATATAATTTTTAATTTAAACATTAAATTTGATTTTTTTAATTTCTTTCGTTTAAATATTTTTCTTTTTCTTTGGCGGTATCAAATTCAAGACAACCTGATAATATTATTATTAATTAAATTTAATATATATATATATATATATATATATATATATATAAATATAAATATATACTAAAACAATATATTAATTATAGTAGATAACGAAAAAAATTGCCAATTATTACTAGATACTTTATATCTTAAAAAAAAATATCATTATACACTAAACATAATATTTTATTTTCTTTTTTAAGCACGTTTTCCCTTTTTTACAAGACTAATTGTATAATTTATAATAATAATAGTTTATATTATTATTATTAATTAAAAAAATCTAAGGCAAATCTTAAGTTATAATTTATATTATTATTAATTAGAAAACTCTAAGACAAATCCAAAAAAGTAACTTTATGTTCTAATGTTTAAACTCTTCTCTTCTGTTCTCTAAATGAAACCAAGAGAAACAAAAAGAGGGTTAACTGAACTCAGGTCAGAAACTACTCGTGAGTAATATTTTACAAAACAAATCATAGTTTCGATGGGTACCTGAACCCGTCGGGTTTGGGTATGGGAAACATATATTATTACCCACGGTTCAGGTTTGAGTTCATGAATATATATATAGGACGGGTTACGGGTTTAGCTATACTCACGTTCATCTCAGACCATTGTCATCTCTAGCTCCGAGTAAATCGATAATTTTATAGTTATCAACTTTATTTTATATCGTAAATTTTTTTATTTCATTGTGTGACAAACCATATAAACATAAATAAAATTATTATATAAATAGAAATTATATATAAAATAATAATCTAACTATATCCATCTGAAATCAAAACTATCTACATATATCAATTGAGGGTTTGAGAAAGTAAGTATCGATAACGACTTAGTTTTGAAACAAAATTACTGATCATCATATGGGTTTTTTAATATCAATCATACCCTTTTTTTGTTATCACGGTCTTGATAATCTTCTTTTTCATTCGAACAATCTCCTCTGCGATTTTAAATATTTTTTTTTGTTATTCCTTTGATTAAGATCTTCTGCAATTGTTTTTCTTCTTCATTTATTGATCGTTCATTAGTTCACAAGTAATTTTTGTTTTTTGTTTTTGGTGTTTTTTATTGTGTCGACTTATTTTATTGTTGTTTTATTTATTATATGATTGTTTTAGTTATGCTGATTTTTTGATTTCATATATTCACATAAATGTTTTGATAATTATCTGGAAATAGTTATTTTGGGATAACATATTTGGGTAGAAAATTATGTGTTAATTTGTCGCGAAATTACATAATAGGTGGTTGCGTGAAAAGGTTGTGAAATTATGATATAGTTGGTTGCGTAAAAAGATTGTAAAATTACCTTATAGGTGGTTGCGTAAAAGATATGTGAAATTACGTTGTATTTGGTTATGTAAAATACAAGTGTAATTGGGTTACAAATTTATGGTTTATTTGGCTGCATAAAATATTTTTTATGCTTAAATTTTTTTTTGTCTAGAAACTAACAGTTAGTTTGGTACAAAGTTACGTTCAAATAGGTTGCGTAAACGATTTTTAGGTTTGAAAACAAAAGTTTGTCTGAAAATTGACTGTAAGTTGGGTGCAAAATTATATTCAAATAGATTCCATAAAAACCTTTTAGGTTTGAAAGACAAAAAATAAAGATTGTATGGGAACTCACGGTAAGGTCCGTAAATAGGTGCAATATGATTGCGAAATAACCTTTTTAGATTTGAAAAACAAGAAAGAAAATTTGTGTGAAAACTAACTGTATTTGGTTGCATAGATACGTTGCAAATGGTTGGAAAAAAAGAAGAAAAAAACATCCATAATCCTTAAACTTATACACAAGTGTTCTTAGGTTACTAATTGTACTATTTGTTACGTAAAAGACATACTTTCATCAAACTCAAACACAAACAATTTTTAGGTCATGAACTGAACAATATAATGTATTGAATTTTGTAAAAGAAATTATAATTTGAGTGATTTTGATGCTTCTATTTTTGAGAGAGTTCAAAAATTAAGAAGAAACTAAAAAGACGTTGAGTTTCTGTTTTTTTATCCGATGGATATTCTTGGAAGATTTTACATTATACGTGGTTATAGGTAAATTTAAAAATTTGGATGGTTATTGATACTTTTAATCTTTCCGGTGTGTTTATTGGTAACTTATCATAAAAAATACTAGTGATGACAATTTGAATTGATTGAACCAGAAAAACTATCGTGTTTTAAGTCGAATGGATACCGTAAAACTTTTATTTAATTATGATTATATAGTTTATAATAATTATTTTTCTTTTTATATTTATTTATTTTTATCTAATTTTTAATTTTCATATTTTCTTCTACTTTTTATATGCGTTCAAGTCTAAATTTAAGTAACTGAAAACATTTTTATTCGCGCATATATTTTTTTAATTTTTTATAAATCGTATTAGACTAATATTAGCATTTCTTGTCACCTTTTAATTTTAGGTAAAGTTGGGAGTAGATTAGAAATATTTTAAATTTTCAAATTGTCGTTTTTGTTTTATATTCATTAGTTTTATATTTTGACTTGGTTAAATCATTATTATTTTATATTTTATATTTTATATTGTATGTAATTTCTTTAAATATTTGCTACGACATGTGAGTTTGAAAAAGTATCGTGAATGAGTTTTAAATATTTTAAAATTTTAAAATGTCATTTTGGTTTTGTATTAATTAGTAATTCATGTTTCAAATTGGTTAAAATATTATTTTTAAAATTTTAAATCGTATCCGATTTTATATATATATATATATATATATATATATATATATATATATATATATATATATATATATTGTGAGATGTGAGTTTTAGGAAGCGTGGCGAGTGGTTTTGAGACATTTAAAAATTTAAATTGCTGCTTTCGTTTTATATCTGACGAGGTTTTAATATGTTTCGTTCATCTCATCAAAAATATAGATAATGAACTTAGAGTGATAAAGATAAATTAAAAAATAAAAATAGTAAATACTTCTAAAACTGAATAATAATTGCGAGGTGTGATAAAATGTATTTATAGTGTTAATTATAGATCTAAAAGTTAATTAGTCCGTAAATACAATGAGATATTTTTCAACTTGTCTGATATGACTAATGAATTGTTTAAAAACTCGTCCAAAGTCGGCTAATAACCACGCTAATAAATTCATTATGAGTAATATCCCCATTCATTGTGATTTCAACCATAGAGGAATATAATAAGTTTTCAAGATTAGGTTTCATATATCAACCTTAGTTTGATATGCAGCGTCAAATCGACTTTAGCCCTTAAGCTAAAGAAGTTCTCCGGAACGAATCGACGACGAACTATGAGCTTCACAGTGATGCGGCTTGAAGTGAGTTATTTTTTTTTAAAAGCTTCGATTTCAGATAAAAAATCTTAAGCTTTATAGGTTCTTTAAAACGGGGTGTGATCGTCTGCATTTGAAGCATTTTGAAATCTAAAACGTCTTTAAAATAGTTGTAGAGTTTTTTTTGTAGTGTTTTGTTTTTTCCAAAACATGTCTTTTATTACATACTAATAAAATTTAATCATTAGAATCCTTCATGTGTGCATCAAATATTGTTAGGCTTCTTAAAGTACATGCAAGCATCAACATAAAAAGAAAGAAAAGATAACATGGAAGGATGCTCACTCTATAAATATTTTTAGTTCTTAGATATTTTCCCTCATTTTGTTATCTTAGAGATATAATCAAATTTTAGAGAGTATTCAGATTTTAGCCAAATCCAGCCACCGTAAAAACTTTTTTGTACCAAGGTTAGTCATTCGACCACTCGTAGAAATATTTGAAGCTACATCATTAGCCATTTGGTTCAGGAATTACTAATTCGATATGTTATCCTAACTATTTTATGCCAATTGTCTCAACTTACCTTGGGAACCGACCCACAGTCCTTATTTCGGCTCAATTCGACAATCACATTTTTTAAGTAATTTATTTCTTACTTTTTTCTTAGCTAGTTATAATGGGAACATATTCTGCTCAACTAATGAATGGTCTTATATTTTCCATACAACCATTTCAGAGGTACATATATTAGTAAACCCATACGAGACAAAAAAGTTTAAGGTTGGTCTCACTATAATTAACGTTTCTAGTAGGAGCCACACACCAAAGGGACCTAATTAGTTAGTCCTCGAACTATCACTTTGGTTGTCCTTCCAGCCCCCCCAAACATGTAACCAACTTAAAAGTTTGTTACTGTTGCACATTCCTAAGAGTAAATAAAGTCCCTTGAGCCAGCCAAAAAAGGCATAAATTTAATAAGAAAGACTTCAAAATTAATTCAGAGTTTGGTGAAGCTGGGGAAGGCTCAAGGCCATCGAAAAATAGAAAGGAAGAAACAAATGAGGAAGCCTTAGATTCAGATGAAGGTATACCACATTCGAAGCTAACCTTACTTGATATGGATGTAAAGGTTGTATCTCTCACAACCCTTAAAATGATTGTTTGCATATACTTGGAGCCTCAAGACTTACCATTCCTCTGAGCCAAAGGGGGGGGGGGTCTCAGTAATGGAAAATTGAGGTTGTCAGTTTTTGGTGAGATATCTGCTTCAGCATAGTCCAACGAGTTGAATCTCTATACAAATCTATAAAACAGTTACATAGTTGTCTCTTTCAAGGCTTCAACTAGTTCTTTTGTATGGACTTTTAACAGCGAAACTCTAATTTTACCTGATGTAGTTGGGGTAAAGATGATATATATAAAACACACTTTTGAATTTGTGAAGTCAAAGTCAACATAAAATAAGATTTTTTTTTGCTTCAAATAGTTTAATATAATGAGATCAATAATTTCCTAATTGGACCATCATCTGATGTTGATTATAAGTTTAAACATCTCGGTTCTTTACAATACGATGATTTTCTTTTTAAACCTTATAACATGGTGGAAAATTAGACATAATATCGTATTAAAATGCATTTGCTTCATTATCAAATGAAACAAACCATTTTTGTGTCGATGAGTATCTTATGTGTCTTGCACCTAACAACTTTAGTTCTTATTAAAAATGTATAATCATTCGGGAATGCAACATCGAACATGTATTTATATTCAAAATATATCATTGGGAATATATAGATATACCTCATACGACAGTTTTATATATATATTATGTTTGACTCGTGGTACTATAGAGTGTTAAGATAAAAGGCTTTCACTTCATCTTATTCTGATGCTTACTTTATTGATCGATCAAAACTTTTAGGTCCAATTTTTTTTCTTTGTTATCTTTGTATGCTCTGGTTTGCACGCATATTCTTTAAAGTTCTCATTTTCTATCAACCTTTGACTAGTAACTTCAAAGATCTAATACTTGTCGGCCATATATATTTGGTCTCGATGATATCTACGCGTTTATTTTTATTATGAAAACACGTGTGGCAAATAATTTGACCTAAATTTCTCATAAAATAATATTTATCTAATTTATTTAATAGATTATAATTAATACCTTCAGCATAAATAACACTTTAGGATTAGTCGGTTCAGTACAACATCTTTGTAAACCATGTTTAGGGGGGAGCGCTATTCTGAGGTGTTATTAATTTTTTACTTTAAGTTTGGTTTTTTATGTCTGTAATAGCTAAGCTGAGTGTTTATCTCTTCCAGGATAATGCACTTATGTGGTCGAGATATCAAGTCTGTTACTTTGAGGGTTTCAACCGCTATAACTAAGTTATAAAAAATTTTTGTATGAGACCGCGACATAGAGTAGATATCTTAAGGTGGTCATGACAATCTAATATCTTGGCGCTAATGTTAACATATCGGTAGATGTAATTTTGTAATGGTTTATTTTTTTCAAGGTTTATAGGTATCCAACTCTAATCTTCATATTTTTGTTAAAATAAAATATTTTAGTGAATATTTTTTCAAGTTGTGTGACTGAATGCATGAGACCTTGAGACTTGTGGTAGAACCAAACGATGGTGTTATCTCGCATGATAAGAGGAAATGAGCAACACATTACCTTATCTTAACAATGCAAGTATTTCACCATCCTATAATATAAGATGTTCTTGATCGTTAAGTTTTAAATCAGTATGACTTTATTATATCTAGGTCTAAAGGAGATTTTTTTCCATCTTGATATATGGTTACAGTAAGAGAGTCCAAACTCATTATATGATAACAAACATATGAAGAATTTCAAGTGCACCAGTTGCTCCACTCTCATGGTGGGCCGCGTTCCAAACCCTCAAACCTTTGGTCCTCAGGTTGACAACGAATGTGTCAATGGTATTAATGATGCACCTTACCAGTTTGGTTTGATCATAACTGTATAAATTCACGTTTGTAGGGTTTCGACTTCAACGAGTGTGTCAAGAAAATTATTTTATCAGCCCGTATCTTTAATATTACTCTTAGTTGAGTTTTTGTGTTGGATCTTTTTATGGGTTAACCAATAACTATCATGTCTCTAGAAAGAAATTAACATTTTTCTATCTATATCGTGGATTAAACCATTTGGGCTTGCTACTTCACGATATCATGACTGAGAGGGACGTGACATCTTGATAGATTTATGACTTCAATTATAAATTTTATGAATTATGTTAGGTCGGTGGATATTGGATAAGTGGTACAAACAAACATAGTTTATAAATAAACACAATTGTTTTCAACTGACGAATGAGACAAGTCAAATTTATCTTACGATAAAATGTCATTTTATTAGGGTAAAAATTGCCATTCACATGTTGATTCATTTGCACCTCAAACATGGATGGTAGTTGGTAAGTATATATTAATTTTATTAAATGAGTTTGGATTAATCCTTTAAACCCAACTTAATTGAATATTTGAAATAATGAAAGCAAAAGGGCGATGAATGTTTTCACTTATAAAATTGAATTATAAAAAAATTACAACTGGAATAAAAATACAACACTTGGATAAAAATAAATTATATTTGATTACAATAACGATTTGATGTTTTATACGTATTTATGTTTTTGGAGATATAGTTATTATTTATTTTAAAAAATTTACTTAATTTTTATTTACTAGTCCACCCAAAGTCTAATAAAAAAATTATTAGTTTAAATTATTTTTTGAACAATTACTTTCTCTTTGATCTTAAATTGTATCATGTTTCCGTTTTGTTTGTCGATACATGTGAACCTCATGGTTAGATTGTTTTTTATTAAAAAAAATTGCAAGCAGACTTCAGACATAACTCTAAAAATTATTCATTTTTTTATGACAACACATCAATAATATATCAACTGAACAAAGATTCATGGTTAAATTCTAATTGAATTATTTGTATTAGGAATATGTATGCTGAGTCAAAGTGAAAATTTCAAAAGTTTTTCTTTAGGTTCGATTTCGTTTTATTTGTGTTCATAATACACACTTTTATTCAAATAAAGATAACTAGATAATAAATTTTATATTTTAACATGACTGACCATCACAAATAATAGTGTATCGATCCAAATATGGTGTTTATGGTAACTCATGTAATAGTCATTTATAGATTAATTGTACGATCCAAATACGGTGTTTATGGCAACTTATGTAATAGTCATTTATAGATTAATCGTACGATCCAAATACGATGTTTATGGAAACTCATTTAATAGTCATTTATAGATTAATCGTACCAGTCCAATCATCCATATAACAGAATAGTTAAACGATAAAAAATGTCTTTCGAAAAAAGATTAAAAATGAAAAAAAAATCAAGATATATAAACCCGAAAAACTGATTTAATGTTCGATTCGGATTCGATCGTGATCGAATCATTGATATAATAAATTGGTCTATAGTGTAACAATTATCAATAAACCAAGTTTAAACCAAACTTTGAGACATATCAGATCATAGCCGATGTTTGAATATTTAATTTTGTTAAAACTTTGAGAATCAATACAGTTATAATACTTATCGGTAAAACAATTAGTCATGAAAATCAAACCAATCTTGATGCTTTATAAAATTCAAGATTGACCATTTCAGATCACATCTTGCACAATAATTTCACATATCATAAGCTTGATGTCTATTTAACCACATATTTGATTCTTTTAATATTTTAAAATTTAAATTATATTTTTTTAAATCTAAATTGTAATTTATATACCATATTAATAAATATCTAATAGTAGTCTTAAGATTATTATTTGGTATAGAAATTTTTTATTATTGTATAGATAGATTCATTTCTTAATTATATAAGATTGTACTGTTTTAGTTTATCATTATACATGTGTTTTATATTATTAAAGTGCAACTGTTAGAGCATTGATGAAGTGGTAACTGGCTAGTAGCTTCAGTCGGATAAAGGATTGAACAAAGAGGTAATCAGCCAAGTGATGTCATTTGCATGAATAAATGCTAAGGTCATCAGCCATAAGCTCATAAGCTCGACTATAAAGGATTTGTTAATTTAGGGCTTCAGTTAAGCTGGTAAAAAAGTCACCCTTACCAATAGTCCTTTAATCCTTACGCAAGAATTAAAAAATGGCTAACTTGGAGATGCTTAATTATTTTAAGTATTTTTATCTATGAATGATTATCGAAGTTTGTTGATTATTTTTAGTGCTTTTCATACTTGATGTATGGGGTCTATTTCCAAAATATACGAAGTAGTATTGCAAACTTGGTTGGTGACTCAGTAAATCTTTTAATAACTCAGTAGATTGATTTACTACTTAACCAAGCTAACCTTAGAGATATCTCTAGATTAACCTGTGCTGGCCCTGTTTTGATCTACATTAAAAAATGTTACGGCCGAAAATGTCAATTGAGGATCAAAATCTCTATTTTATCTAGAGGAAAATAGTACTATAACAAGTAGTATATTGTTAGAGTTTTGGACGTTACCGTAGAGCTGTTTAGTTTGTTGTTTTATCTTAAAAAATTCTTCAGAAAATAAAATATATTTGTGTTTATTGTAGGTATGATACATTAGCCCTTTAGTTCTTTCAAAGCATGTAAGAAGGACTACAATTGTGATGGGAGAAATTTCAACCTCTGTTTTGTGTCTGTGTTGAGTAGCCCCCTAGTCCTTATTGAAAAACAAAAGAATGACAAAAGATAAATAAACGATAATTTTAATATTGGATCGAGGAATAGCATGCATAGTACTTGGTAAATAATGACGAAAGGACTATAAATGAATGTGCGTAGATTTCATGGTTGAATTTTTGTTGTCAAATGCTATACTAGTTAGGTGCCTTGATGTGTGAGAAAAATATTCATTGTTGATGAGTGTTGGAGGGATTTGAAGGGTTATAATGCGAATATATATATGATTGAGTGGAAAAAGTTCAAGGTATTGGTTTTGATTTTTAAAGCACACACATTGGAAGGGAAACGTCTGTTGATTGCACATGGTAAAAAGTAAAAAATGACTTCTTACTTGCTTGAATTAATCAATTCAACTTATCAAATCTCGTATATTGATCACGATTTATTATGACTATCATTTCTAAAAAAATCTAAGCTATTAGATTAAAATAAATATAAGGTCAGATTTAACCTACTGTTCGGAAGCACCCAGTGTTAGATGATGCCATGTTTTCTAATGTGGATGCTAAAAGGTAAACATAATGTTTATTATTTAAGTAAAATAATTGATGTTATGAAAATAAATGATCATCATTTATATTTTTGTTCATATTTATTTATTGCAGCACCAGAATTGTATTATAAGAAGTTTGCAAATGCGGTGAAATTGCCTCATTTTAACCATAACCGTGAAAAAACCTATTACACCAGTACACATTGATTTTCCAAATTTACCGGAATATATGTTTCAAGAGAACACTATACTGGAAATATCTAAATGTCTAGGCTCTCTTTTGAGTGTATGGGTTCCATCTAAAGATCGGTCCATGTATAATTATTGTAGAATATGGGTTGAAATTGACGTATCCAAACCTATGCCTAAGAAACTATGGATATGCTTTGGAGAGGAAGATTTTTGGCAAGATCTTGTTTATGATACTTACCCCCATTATTGTAGTCACTGCTATCACATGGGTCATCATGAATTTGTTTGTAGGAAAACCGTTCCTCATGTCATTCAAAAGATATCTGATAATATTCAGGCTCATGTTAACTCTCAGATCTGTAACAATCTCCAGAACTCTGCAAGGTCCAAGACAATGGATTACCTGAAGCAAATGAAAGCTACTGTCTCAACTCTATAATTGTGAAAGATCAATAAGCAATCTCACAAAAGAGAACAGATAAGCTTGCTACTAATGATTTTTTCCATGTCAATTATGTGGAATCTAACATAAATTATAAAATTAATAGCTCTTCAAATGTCAATAACTATACTAACCTTGACCATCATCCTGTTACTACTGATTTGATCAATGCTGAGATTATTGGTGCGCTTCATACTATTGATCTGGGGTCTGATCTTATCTTTGATAAGCTGCGTCAAGACCAAAGTTCTCCAACTAAAGAATACTCCAGAAGTCTTCCTTGTTCACCTGTTACAAAGAAAGAAGAATCAAATAAGAATCAAGATACATACTACAAAAAAGATGTTCACAAAAAGTCTCGAAAGCTTAAAGTTATGAATACAAAAGGTATGATTTCTACCAAGCTGTTGCAGCATAACTGGAACTATTAAACTAATAGTTCCAAATGACTATTTTAATTCTTAACTGGAAAATTCAGGGAATTGGTAACAAAGAAACTATTAAATGGTTAAAGTCTATCAAAAGGTCTGAGAAAATTGTGTTTATGGCTCTGCAAGAGCCAATGATGGACATTTCTAAATTGACTATTACTGCTAAAAAGTTGGGGTTTTAAGGTTTCACAAGCAACATCAGTAACAAGGTTTGGGTATTTTAGAAGTAAGAATTTATTGTGGACATTCTTGCTAATGATGATCAATTTATTCACCTTAATGTTGAACATGGTAGCCTTAACAAAGACTTTAGAGTTTCTGTTGTTTACGCTAAATGCAAAAGGGTTCTCAGACAGACCTTATGGGAGAAGCTAAGAAGTTTAGGTCATGGCAGTAGTGAATGACTAATTCTGGTTGATTTTAATACTATTTCATCTACTGATGAACAACTAAATTGCACTACAACTTACTTAAAAAGTATTTGCGGTTTCAACAACTTTATTTCAAATTGTAATCTTACAGATGCAGGGTTTTTTGGGCCTAAATTTACCTGGACAAGTGGTAGAAAATGGAGAAGACTTGATAACGTTTTATTTAACAACTCATGGCTTAACTACTTTGATGAAACCAGGGTTACTCATTTAGCAAAGACCTGTTCAGATCACTCATCTCTTAACATCACTATATCATCTACTCTAAACAAGTTTAAATCTTATTCTAAATTTATGAATATGTGGATATTACATGAAGATTTCAACATGGTGGTGGAGGTTGGCTGGTCTAAGGAGATTCAAGGTAATCCTATTCAAAAAATTTGGTTCAAACTGAAAAAATTAAAATCTGATCTTCAAGTTTGGAACACACCCATATTTAGGAACATATTTGACTCTATTAAACAGATTGAGGAATATATAGCCTATAAGGAGATCAACTATCAACAAATAAACTCTATTGAAGACAAGAAATGTCTTGAATCCACAAAAGAAAATCACCTAAAACTGCTTGAAAGTGAAGAGAGTTTTTGGGAACAAAAGTCCCATACTAATTGGGTTAAAAATGGTAAAAGAAATACTGCTTTCTTTCACAAATTTGTTAAAAAAGGGCCAAAATGAATAGAGTTTACAGAATATGGAATGAAACTGAATGGATTGAGGATCAGAAGGACATTGGAGACTCTACAGTGGCTTATTTCAAGGACTTATTGAGTGATAGCCCCAACCTTTAGAACTCAAATGTTATTTTGGACTTAATCCCTAGAACTATTGATGATGATATGAATACTAATCTTTTGAAGAATCCTAATGAAAATGAAATTCATAACATTATCACTAATCTCAACCCTAACTCTGTTGTTGGCCCTGATGGCTTCAATGGGAAGTTCTTTTAAGTCTGTTGGTCAACGATAGCCAAATATTTCTGTGAGGCTATTGGAGATGCTTTCATAAATCAACCTATTCCCAATGGTGTCTACACAACAATAATTTGTTTTATCCTTAAATTCAAATTTTCTAATTCATGGAAGGATTTCAGGCCGATTAGTCTAACTACAATGTTCAACAAGATAATCTCTAAGATTCTGAATAACAAAATTTCTGCAATCCCGCATCTGCTTATATCTGAGGAGCAATTGACTTTCCTAAAAAGTAGAAACATTCATGAGAAAGTGATGATAGCTCAGGAACTCCCTCATGATTTGAATCTGAAAACTAGAGGGGGTAATATCATTATGAAGTTGGATATGACCAAGTCCTTTGATAGGCTTAATCATACTTTTTTATTGAGTATCCTAACAGCTTTTGGTTTTGAACAAGGTTTTCTGCATCTAATTAAAATAAGTATTGTAAACATCTATTTTTCTATCATAATAAATTTAGAGTTGAAGGGTTATTTTAAGTCTAATAAGGGCCTGAGACAGAGAGATCCCTTATCTCCCAGTCTCTTCATTTTGGCAGAAGAGTATCTGCTCAAATGTTTGAAGAAGTTATTAGCTGAATTTCCTAAAACTAATTACAAGAGCAGAGGCAATGTAAATATACCTTATCTTGCGTTTGCAGATGATATGCTTATATTTTGTAATGGTTCTGGTGATTCTCTCTCCATGATTTGTGATTTCCTGGTTTATTAAGAACAAAAGTCAGGTCAATTAGTGAACAAAGAGAAACATAAGCTAATTGTTTCCTCCAAGATGATACCAAGCAAAAACATTTACCTTGAAAAGATAACTGGTTTCAAGCACAACTATTTTCCCTTCAAGTATCTGGGAATAACAATAAACGGAAGCAATAAAGTAAGCAATTTTGATGATCTGGCATTCGAAATCAGGCAAAACAATTCTAAATGGGACAAAACAGTTCTGTCATTTGGTGGTAGACTCGTTTTAATCCAAACTATCCTATCTACCTACCTACCTTATATACACCATTCAAAACTTCATTATCCCTAAAATCGCTATTCAAAGAATAAAGAGGTTATATAGTAACTTATTGCGGGGTCTAAAGATAGTCAAAATGCAGTAATCTGGACTAAATGGAACAATGTTTGTAGAAGTTATAGGGAAGGTGGTCTAAATATAAGGGGTATAGAAGACCTTCAGGAAGTATTCTCCTATAAACTTTGGTGGATCTTCATAAATCAAAGATCTCTTTGGTCCAAGCTGATATTCTCCATTTATTGTAAAGAGAAACATCCTATTACTGTTTCTAAGGGTACTAACTGTTCTAAAACTTGGTTTAAACTTCTGAAAGGTTTATTCTATGGCACCATGGTGTGGGTTTGATGGATTTTTGGATTGACGTGTGGTGTTGAATTCAACCTTTTACTACTTTTGAAGATGGTGAGGACATGTCTGGTTTTAGGAACATTTTGGTCAAAGATTTCTCGGTCAATGTCAGATGGAATAGTGAGCCGAGGAGTGTTGGTTTATCTGAATCTAACTATTTTAATATTCAGAGGGTTTTCCTTTCTAATGCTCATGACTATCCTAGTTGGACTCTATCATTAGATGGTCAGTTTAATACCAAATTAACTTGGGAAGCTATTAGAAAAAAAAACAACAGTTCTAACCTGTTTAAAAAGAATTGGAACTCGATTACTCCTCTTAAAAGATCTTTCAGTTTGTGGAGGACTCTTCATAGCTGGTTACCTATTGATTATGTCCTGCAAAAGAAAGAAAGTTTTGTTAGCTTTAAGTGTCAACCTTGTGACTCTACTGAAACTATTAAACACACTTTTGTAGAATTTCAAACTGCTTGGAAAGTTTGGGTGTTTTTTGCTGGGTTTTTCAACATTCAAATTAATCGATCTATGATTTTCCCTCATCAAGTAAGAACATGGTTCTCGAGCTCTAAAAATACTGTGCATATATGCTCTAGCCTCCCTCTGATTATTACTTGGGTGATATGGAACACCAGAAACAAGAGGAAACATGATGATCATCTTATCAACTCTAATAGTATGATCAATCATGTAATTTTCATTCTCACGAGCTTAGACAGATCGGTTCATCTGAAAAGAAAATATTGGGGGAAATATAGTTCTACTGGTCCTTCGTAAGGTTGTCTAAATCATCTTCAGAAACCTAGAATCGTTATTTCTCTTTGCTGGATTAATCCTAAATCTAATAGATACAAGCTCAATTCAGATGGAGCTTGTAATCTATTTCAATGAAGCTAGTGGGGAAGGAATTGTTCTGGAGAGTCATGGTCTCATTTTTTTTTGGGTATGGAAGACTGTATGGGAAAAGTTCCCTGATTGTGGCAGAATGCAGGGCGTTGCTGAATGAGTTGAAACTTTGTCAAGAGAAGGGTATCTTCAATCTCGATATAGACCGATTCTTCTCTCCTTACTGAGATGATACTTAGGGGTAGAACCCCATGGTTCCTAATCCATATCATCTCTTGTTGTCGAAAGCTAATTTATAGCCATATGAATTTGATTCATATTTTTAGAGAACAGAATGAAGCAGTAAATTGGATTGCCAAATAAACTCTCAAAATCACTCCTGAAATTGATTTTAACGGAAATCAAACCCTAAATTTTCTTAAGGCTATCACGTTTCTGGAGAGCTTTGGGACCGACTATATAAGAAGGAACCCTAATCCTTGAGTTAAGCTGATTCTCAAGAACTTACCTAGGATCTAAAGTTCTTATTTTTTTGTGTTCGCCTAATGTAATGTATCTGCTAAGAAATTACCGACTGTTGAAAAATTGACTTGGTTGAGAGAAGTGAAGTTAAAATAAATATTCAATTAATTATGGGGTCTCTGATTTTCATTTTTACCGCAATTCTAACTGAATTTGTAGTTCTAACTCTGAATCTTGTCTAGAGTTTTAACTGTAATATTGACAAGTCTTTTTTTTCCGATTTATGAATAAATAACCAAAATTAAATAATCATAATAACTAATAATTAAAAAATGGTACTATTACATGTACAAAACCCCTTCTTTTTTTTTATTATTGCCGTTCCTAATTATTTCCTAGATCTTATTTGTTACCCCGACAAAAGCTGCAGCCCGATTATTCGCTACTATAGTGTGTGTTGTCACTTGTCATATGTAATTGACTATATATGACCTGTCCTGATTCTCTCTTTTATCGTCAAAGTTCTCTTCAATTTCTGAAACTCATCTCTCTCTCTCTCCAGAGGAGGTGGCCGTCGCCGCTATCAGAAAAAGAATGTTAAAGCTAACGAGCAAAACGATCTCGAAGGCAAGATCTGGGATTGGAACGAGTTTCTTGACCAGAGACCTATCAACAGAGACAGGAAGGTTTGTGATCCACTTAAAACTTTTATTTTCATTATATATATTTTTCCTTAGTAATTAGCTTCAGATTGCTATAATATGATGCCATATCTCTTCCAGTAAGTCAAAGTAACAGTTTATATTTATAAACCAAACATGTTCTCTATATTTCTCAAAATTAAGATATTATATTTTAGTGTTTAGTTTTCTGAAAATGAAAACAGAAGTCGTTTTCACTAATCAAGCCTGTGTTTTCCTGTCCTGATTTTGGCTCATTCAGTTAGTAACACGCTTATGATCTGTTTTCTCTTTCATGTTTAATGTAAATAAAGAAAGCTAGAAGGAAAAGTAGCTTTGATAACAGGAGCAGCATCAGGTATCGGCAAAGCAGCTGCTGCAAAATTCATCAGCAACGGTGCCAAAGTTGTCATTGCTGATATCCAGCACCAACAAGGCAAAGAAACAGCAACAGAACTCGGACCAAACGCTACATTTATCGCATGCGATGTCACTAATGAATCAGATATCTCCAATGCCGTTGATTTTACAGTTTCTACTTATAACAAACTCGACATCATGTACAACAATGCAGGAATAGCCTGCCGTACTCCACCAAGCATCGTCGATCTCGACCTTGCAGCTTTCGACCGTGTGATCAACATCAATGTAAGGGGAGTACTTGCTGGGATCAAACATGCTTCACGGGTTATGATCCCACGCAAAACCGGATCTATCTTGTGTACCGCTAGTGTGACGGGAGTCATGGCTGGGTTAGCTCAGCACACATATAGTGTGTCAAAATCTGCAGTTATAACTATTATTAAATCTGCGGCAGCTGAATTATGCAGGCATGGAATTCGAGTCAATTGCGTTTCACCCTTTGTTATTCCGACGAGACTTGTAATAGATGAAATGCATCAGATCTATCAGGGAGTTGACGATGCAAGAATTGTGGAGATATTGCATAATGTAGGTGTACTAGACGGAGCAGTTTGTGAGCCAGATGATGTAGCTAACGCTGCACTTTACCTAGTATCGGATGATGCTAAGTATGTCAATGGCCACAATCTGGTGATAGATGGAGGTTTTACATCCTTTAAGAGTTTGTCATTCCCTTCACCAGATCAAGTCCAATAAGGATGTCTGCTGCTAAATGATATCTATGTTTCAAACTTGTATGATTTCAAATGATCCCTGATGGTTTTAAATAAGAAAGCAATGGTATCATAAGAAGAATTGAGCTTTATGAGCAACAGACACATATATGACCAACCAACAAATAACAAAGCAAGCAAATAAGAAAAAAACATGGTGCGCTATAGTTCAGAGACATGAGATGGAGGCTTGGATAGATTATATGTCACATTAATTGAAAACAAACTCCAAAGATATCTCCTTTTCTATATGAACTCACCATGTAGGATTTCAAATAGACTGAAATAATGTAAACGAAGGTTTAAATTGGTTACAGAGTTTTTAGTTGCCACTCGCAACCATTAAAATGGTTTGTCAACACAGTTGAGGATACAACATACCTGAAAGTACTAGTATGTGTTGCTAGTATACTATCACTGTTGTTCTGTCCATTGAATGCTGGGGTGGGTGGATGAGCTGTAGGGAAGTCTTATCAGCGGCTACTTAGGGCTAAGACAGAATTCCCTCATTTGCTATGCAATAGTAATTCTTTAAATTACACTCTCCACAAAGAGTGATGAGCAAATGATTTTTACCACAACTTGATAGAAACCTAATTATTGACAGCTTCACATGCACTCGCAAACTCCAAGACAAAGGAAATTCAGTAAACCTCATTGATTCTAAGAAACGAAGTGATGAGTACCATTGTGTTCTTTTAGAAAATTGCTTCTGATTATGCTGTCAAGAACTAAACATACAAGATAATGATAACTCATTAAACATATCCCATTAGCTAAAACCATGGCATTCACAAAAGAAGACTTCTAAAATAGATGGTACACATATCCAAGCTTAGAGGATTACAGGTCACCATTGACAATAATTTCAAAGATATATAAGAGATCTAGAAATAAATATAATACAGGAAATTTCCACATGCAAAATACAAAAAGAAAGACCAAAAAATTAAGTTTTGCAATACCTTCAAAGTTGATTAAACTACAGCTCTTCTAGTCTCTCAAGAATTAAGCTCACTGCTGCATTTGCTGCCGAGAAAGCCCCATGAAAACTTTCTTGATAGGAAACCGATTCTAGATCTCTTGCCATCCTCAACAAAATCTCACCAACTTCTGTTTCTTTTTCAAGCAGCGACTCATAGTATGAACGAGCTGCAACTTTACTGATTACTACGTTCGTTGGCTCTGGACAATATTCATCGTCCAACCACTTATGCAAATTCACCTTCAGCCACTCTGATTCCTGCAGGAATACTCAGAAAGTATTACATTGTGACCGCAAGACACAGTTGAACAGCTTATGAACTTTCTGTAAGGAATTTGTAAGTGTGCTAAATTGTGAGATTTATTCAGCCAAAAGATAAGGCTTTACTTACCTCCAATGCCTTGGAAGGGACCAGCCAGAGGTCTGGGACTCTGAGATCTTGAACTAGAAATTCTTCTTCTTCATCACCTTCTTCGCCTTCGCCGGTAGCTTGTGGACTCGAGAGAGATCGAGATCTTACCATAGCAATCGATGAGAAACATGGATAGTAGTTTAATCGAAAGGAAGCTGGAACATTATGAAGAGGCATTCTGATTCTAGGGTTTTGGGGTGTCATCGAGGGAGGAAGGTTGTGAGTGTGTAAAGCCATTGCGATCGGCAAAGACGAAATCGAAGAAGTCATTATGAAATGGTTATATATGGAGTTGTTGATGGCGGGAAACGAACCAAGCGGATCGAATCTTGAAGAAAGAGGATAATGCAATTGTGCACTGGTAATGGATAAGGCCTTAAATACAGCCATTTCTCGTTTACTATTTCCCACCTGATCAATAGAATCAGCAGATACCCCCTCCCAAAACTGATATTTTTATCTATTTCCAAATTATTTATAGAGAAAAGTACCGGTAAATACCTTCTCAACTATGGTTTTACCCGGCGGTACCCGCTTTTTGGATAGTGTAACTGGGTACTTCGAACTGAAATTTGGACAAAAATATCCCCGACTAAAAAAGGCGCGCGCTGGTAAAAAAAAAAAAAAAAAAAAAAAAAAAAAAAAAAAAAAAAACTGGTACAATTCGCAGGATGCGAATTGCTCGCAAATTCTCAGGATGCGAACTGCTTGCAAATTCTCAGGATGCGAACTGCTTGCAAATTCTCAGGATGCGAATTGCTTGCAAATTCTGAACGATTCTCATGATAAGATGCGAATTGCTTGCAAATTCTGAACGATTCTCATGATAAGATGCGAATTGCTTGCAATTTCTGAACGATTCTCATGATAAGATGCGAATTGCTTGCAAAATTCTGAACGATTCTCATGATAAGATGCGAATTGCTTGCAAATTCTGAACGATTCTCAGGATAAGATGCGAATTGCTTGCAATTTCTGAACGATTCTCATGATAAGATGCGAATTGCTTGCAATTTCTGAACGATTCGCATGATAAGATGCGAATTGCTTGCAAATTTCTGAACGATTCTCATGATAAGATGCGAATTGCTTGCAACTCTCAGGATTTCTGAACGATAAAAAAAAAAAAAAAAAAAAAAAAAAAAAAAAAAAAAAAAAAACTGGTACAATACTCAAGATGCGAATTGCTTGCAAATTCTTAGGATGCGAATTGCTTGCAAATTCTGAACGATTCTCAGGATAAGATGCGAATTGCTTGCAATTTCTGAACGATTCTCATGATAAGATGCGAATTGCTTGCAATTTCTGAATGATTCTCATGATAAGATGCGAATTGCTTGCAAATTTCTGAACGATTCTCATGATAAGATGCGAATTGCTTGCAACTCTCAGGATTTCTGAACGATAAAAAAAAAAAAAAAAAAAAAAAAAAAAAAAAAAACTGGTATGAAAAAAAAAAAAACTGGTACAATTCTTTTTTTTTTTTAACAAATATCAAGAGTACAAACAAAATTGATATTTCATAAAATCCATACTAATAAAGCAAAATTGTAAAACCACAATATTTCAATAAAACTAGTATCAAGAACATATACTGGGCAAAAACTGAAACAATAAGACACTCATAAAACAAAGTTCTTAGATCAAGAAGTTTAGAGCTCTCAATCCTCCTCCTCTCCCTCATTTTCGGCAATATTGAAGTACCTGAGCTCATAAACGTTGCGGTCTTTGTTGGCTGCAATCACTCTAAGTCAGTCTCTAACATTGTGCTTCTTCAAGTACTTCTTAGTCAAGTACTTTAGGTACCTCTTGGAAAAGTTGCTGTCAGAAGTGACGGTGATCTTGCTCTTCTCGCGGGTAATGGTAACAGAATCACCAAGGGCACCAGCCTTTCCTCCGACCTTGATCCTCTCCTGAAGAAACTTCTCAAGGGATGCAATGTCCATGATCTTGTCATCGACAGGCTTTGTACAATCGATGGTGAAGGAAACTCCCTTCTTCTTGCCCTTGGCACCAGCAGTTCCCTTACTCATTTCGAAAGTGCTCTAGGAAGAAGTCCTGAGACAGATTTAACGAGATGGAGAGCGAAGAGAGCACGGCGCCTTCAAAAAACTGGTACAATTCTCAAGATGCGAATTGCTTGCAACTAGTGAAATTTTATTTTTAAAAAAAATCAAAAAATATCATAAATGGATCTAGTTTTGTTCATTTTTAAAAAACAAAAGTAATGGTACTTTCATTTATTTTTTTCGAGCTCCCGTTCGAAAAATACGGATCTTTTAAAAATAAAATTAAAGGAAAAATAGGAAAGAGAAGGAAAGAGAAGGAAATAGAAATTTTGGTTACGTGGCTGTTCATGAATGGTGAGGGTAGTTAGGGTATTAAAATAAAGTTAGGTTGTAAGTGACAATAAGGTAGTTGAGATGGGTATTAAGTAACAATTGATCAAACCTTGGGTGGTAAGTGACAATTGAATAGTTGAGTAGGTACCTTTGGTACAATTTCCCTTATTTATAAAACAAACATAATTTTATAATTATTATTTAAAGACTAATTTTATAATTATTATTTAAAGATTTTAATTAAACTGGCTAAAATTATTATTTAAAGACTAATTTTATAATTATTATTTAAAGATTTTAATTAAAATTTAGCCAGTTTAATTAAGAAAGATAAAAAAAGAATAACTAAAAGAAATAGAGAAAACTACCAGTAAATTCCCACTCAACTATGTAATTACCAACTACTACCTAAAAATGAGACAGTGTCAACTGGTATCTGGATTTTAAATTCGGACAAATATACTCTCGAACTATATCCATTTTTCTCTTCAAAACCAATTTTTCTTTCTTTTGAGTTCTTTTAAACCACACAACACGACTTCTTTCTTTCTACCTGAACTGTTCGTATACCCAAAGAAATCGAGAGACAAACCCTCAACCGTCGCGCTTACCTTCACCGTATTTTCTCTCGGTCGTCACAAAATTTCGATCGTCCACCGTCGTCTCCTCCCTGAAACAAGTAACTACGAACCGTTCCACGACTTGTTTTTATATATAATGCATCTAACTACTGTTTTTACGTTACAATATGAAACCGAACGTTCATCTGTGTTTTTGGTGCTATGTTTATTTCAATATACTGGTATCAGTAAAAACTAGCATTTACCTATTTGATTTTATGTTATTTTCTTGATTTACGGGTTTAACCAGATGTTTGCACAGTGTTTGGAAGATGATGCGAATTGTTTGGGATTTTAAAGTGTAGAATATGCGAATTGTTTGGAACAGACACACCGAGAGTTGTCTGTAACTAGATTTTGAGAGTTGTTTGTAATGAAAAACATCGATTTTTTAGCTCTACATTGATGATAGGTGTATAATGAGATTAAAAACTATGAAACATCGATTTGAGGAAAGAGTGAGAGCAGATCAACATTATGAATAATAAAATTAAAGGCATAAGATGATGAAGAGAACTTACTTTGAAGTTTTTTACAAACAACTCTCATAATCTAGTTACAAACAACTCTCATAATCTAGTTACAAACAACTCTCCGAATCTAGTTATAAACAACTCTCAGACTCTACAAACAACTCTCAGACTCTATTTACAAACAGCTCCCATAATCCAGTTACAAACAACTCTCGAAATCTAGTTACAAACAACTCTCAGAATCTAGTTACAAACAACTCTCAAAATCTATTTACAAACAACTCTCATAATCTATTTACAAACAACTCTCACGATTTAGTTACGAACAACTCCCATAACTAGTTACAACAAACTCACAGAATCTAGTTACAAACAACTCTCGGAATTTATTTACAAACAACTTTCAGAATCTATTTACAAACAACTCTTGGAACCTAGTTAAAAAACTCTCAGAACCTAGTTACAAACAATTCTCATAATACATTTACAAACAACTCATATAATCTAGTTACAAACAACTCTCAGAATCTGGTTACAAACAACTCTTGAAATCTAGTACAAACAACTCTCAGAATCTATTTACAAAAAAACCCCATAATCTAGTTACAAACAACTCTCGGAATTTAGCTACAAACGACTCTCAGAATCTAGTTACAAACAACTCTCATAATCTAGTTACAAAAAAATCCCATAATTTGTTTCCAAACAACTCTCGGCGTGTCTGTTACAAACAATTCGCATCTTATATGCTTTAAAACCCCAGACAATTCGTATCATCTCTGAAACATTGTGCAAACACTTGGTTAAACCTGTAAATCAAGAAAATAACATAAAAATAAGTAGTTATATGCATTATATATAAAAACTACGAAAAATTTAGCTTTACCTTGATGATAGGTGTATAATGAGATTAAAAACTACGAAACATCGATTCGAGGAACGAGTAAGAGCAGATCAACATTATGAATAAGAAAGTTACAAACAAATCTCGGAATCTATTTAAAAATAACTCTCAAAATCTAGTTACAAACAACTCTCATAATCTAGTTACAAACAACTCTCATAATCCATTTACAAACAACTCTCATAATTTAGTTACAAACAACTCTCATAATCTAGTTACAAACAACTCTCAGAATCTAGTTACAAACAACTCTCAGAATATATTTACAAACGACTCTCGTAATTTAGTTACAAACAACTCTCACAATCTAGTTACAAACAACTCTCATAATCTTTTTACAAACAACTCTCAAAATCTATTTACAAAAAACACTGAGGATTTAGTTACAAACAACTCTCATAACTAGTTATAACAAACTCTCAGAATCTAGTTAAAAACAACTCTCATAATCTAGTTACAAACAACTCTCATAATTTATTTACAAACAACTCTCATAATCTATTTACAAACAACTCTCATATTATAGTTACAAACAACTCTCATAATCTAGTAACAAACAACTCTTAGAATCTAGTTGCAAACAACTCTCATAATCTAGTTGCAAACACCTCTCACAATCTATTTACAAATAGCTCTCATAATCTAGTTACAAACAACTCTCAGAATCTACTTACACACAACTCTCAGAATCTGTTTCCAAACAACTCTCGGTGTGTCTGTTACAAATAATTTGTATCTTCCACGCTTTAAAACCCCAAACAATTTTCATCATCTCCCAAACATTGTGCAAACACCTGGTTAAACCTATAAATCAAGAAAATAACATAAAAATAATAAAAGAAACAGAGCACCAAAAACACAGATGAACGTTCGATTTCCTATTGTGACCTAAAAACAGTAGTTGGATGCATTATATATAAAAACATACGAGACATCAATTTGTTAGATCTACCTTGATGATAGGTGTGTAATGAGATTAAAACTACGAAATATCGATTTGAGTACCGGCTGCCAAGGCCCTCTGGAAAAAAAAATTAGTTTAAATTTTTAGCATTTAATCATATATGCAATGAGTGTATCTCATATGACTAATAAATAAAATTTAATTTGGTCCAATATGAATAAGTGTCTAACTAATTATACTATTATCAGTATTCAGTAGTCTCTTATTTTTGCAAGCTTGTTGAGGAAGAAATATAGTAACCCATCCTCGTAATCTCCTATTTTTAGCGAGCTTGTTGAGGGAGAAATATGGTAACCCTTCATCTCAATCTACCAGATTGATCAAATGCGATTAATGTTTGTGAAATATGGTGTTACGTAAGGTCGAGTTTGAGAACTGGTTTTGGTTTTATGGTAAATATTTTCAATGTGATTTTTATGGCTAGTTGATGTTTTTCTTCAAAATCCAAAACATTATTAAAGAAGTTGTAAAGCATATGGCAACATTTTCTCTTTTCTAAGGTGAGCTTTCAGTAACGCCATATGTCTTCTTTTATAAGACCTATCTGTAGGTGTCGTCATAAATTACCCTCACGTTTGTTTCAAGAATTGCGTACGCTAGGTTTCTCGAGGTTCATACAACTGTCGACTAAGGGATATTAAAAGGTAAAATAGGGTTGCATGTCCTATAAATCTCACGAATCTCAAATTTTCCCCACATTCTGTTACTTTAGAAAGATAAATAGTGTCAAGCTTAGAAAGATAAAGCTCTTGCTCTTAGACGAACTCTAGCCACCAAAAAAATATTTATGATAATAAGATCATTTGCATGATCATCCGTATAGAGTCTATAGCTAAGTTTTTGGGTATTTGGCTTAGGGATCAGAGTTCTATAAATAGTCTAACCCATGTTTTTCAATCGTCTCGGCTTTCTCTAGGATTCAGCATACATTCTTTATTGTTTCACCTCTACTAGCAACCTTTTATATTCAAGGTAATTTTGTTTTTCTGTTTTTTCTTAGGTGACTATAACGAATAAAGATTTTGACCATATGAAGATCCTTCACGCATTTAACTAACCCATCGTAAGGGTGGCACTGATGACGAGTCTTGTTTCTCTTATACAGTCACTCTGGAGGTACATATATTCGTTACTCATTCTGAAGCCAAAAATTCCAAAATCATGGTTACCTTGATTAAGTATCCTGAAGCCACAAGCTACATGAGATCCATTTGGTCAGCGCTCAAGATGTTATTTTGGTCGCTCCACAAAACTTTTTGAATGTTATTTCGGCTCCTAACCTCATTATCTTTTCTCCACCATATAATAGTTTTTTACCCTCAAGGAAATAAAAAGAAACGTAAGTTTAGAAATAAATACTTCAAAATCTATTTAAAGTGTATCGAGGTAGGAAAAATCTTAAGACTAATGAAAATCAATGAGAAAGATATAAGGATATGCCTCATGTTCCGAGGGTAGCATATTGCATTTGGAGTTCATGTTCTTGGAAATTGACATAAAAGTTCATCACTTCATGATTGTTTAACATATTCAATAAATTTACTTCGATCCTCTATATGTTTTCCTTCCAACAAATGAGGAATTCTAAGGAATATCAAAGTAAAGTTAATTTTTCTTTGAGAAACACACAGCTCAGCCCGATATGATCGGTTAATTCTTTATGCAGACTTATTTGACTGGGACTTCAAGCTTTTTTTTCATCCGAGCTTGTGTTGCTTCTTTTCTATGATTGAATTTTGTCTCGTCCAGAAAAGCACTAACACTTGGACGATGTTAATTTCTTATATTATTGTCTTGGGTGTATAAAATATTGATATTTGCATGGAAAATCTTATATATACATATATTATTTCCACCCACCAATAATATCATTTATATTATCTTTCTATTTCATATCATCTTGGTGGTGGCTATATGAGAGGTTAAACAAACAGCTGCAAACACAAGAAATAAGAAGACGAAACAAATGATAAATAAGTCCTAACCCTAGTTTAGAGTATAAGAGACTTAGAGAAAAACTCAAATTTGTTTCGTAAAAATCTGACGAAAAAAATAGGGTATAAGATGTTTTATATAACAACTATCCAAAATCCTAATCAAATATTCTAAAAAATAATATAAAGATATTAAAAATTAAAATCAAATCAAATCTAAATGCAATCAGATTTGATTCACTAATTAAAATATATTTCTTAAATAAAGTAAAATAAAATATTAAAAAACAGTAAAATAAGTTTTTTGGACCCTAAACAGTGGAATTTGATGTCTGGATTTTGTGACAGGTACTTGTCACGTTTTTGAGAATTATTGGGCTTGTCGAGACATTTAATTTGAGTACCAATGTTCTAATATTCGAATCTCAAATAAAGCCCGTTTATGTTTGTCCAAAAGGGTCATATAGCCATGGGCTTGTGCAACTACATCATCATCTCATTCTTCAGAATAATTCACCCACAAATTCTGAACTTCATCATCCTCAGCGACATCGTAAACGACACTAGGTGCTTCACGTTAAAGATGTCATGGGTCTTCACGTGGCTATGTAGCTTTAACCTGTATGCATTAGGATTCATATTCTCAATGATTTCAAATAGACCTGACTTCCTTGCAGCTAGCTTGTTGTACTCATGCGCAAGATAGCGATCTATGGTAAAAAAAATGCCCATACAAAGTCCCATACTTCAAACTTCACCATTTGTTGCTTCTTATCTGCAGAAACCTTGTGTGTTCTCATAGATGTAGATCAGCGATGAATGTCTCAACCCTGGTTGGAACCTTATCAAGCATTAGGAAATCCAAATCCATAACACCTCGTGGGTTATAACCATAGACTACCATGAAGGGACTATACCCAATACTACGCTTGTGGTGCCTGTTGTAGGCGAACTCAACGTTGAGAATCCCATGCTTTCAAGTTGTCGGAGAGCTTTGTACGCAATATGTTGTCTAACGTTCGATTAGCTACCTTCGGTTGGTCGTCTGTCTACGGGTGATAGACACTGCTAAAACTCAACTTTGTGTTTGTAAGGTGCCACAAACTCCTCTAAAAGTGTATGATAAACCGCATATCATGATTAGAAATGATATTCGGGGGTAAGCTATAGAACTGGAAGACCTCAACATCGATGGTTTTCTTGCACGTAATAAAGTGGGCCATCTTAGAAAACCTGTCAACCACCACAAAGATAGAATCGTTACCTTTCCGCGTTCTCGACAGTCCATAGGCGAAATCCATGATGACGATTCGCCACGATCCCTATGGTTTAAGGAGTGGGAGGTATAGACATGCGTTAGAAGATGTGCCTTTCGCCATCTGGCAAACCCGACAGCCAGCTACAAACCTGATAATATCTCTTCTCAAATGCAGCCATAAGAAATGACTGTATATAGAATGAATGGTTTGATCTATACCAACATGCCCCTTATTGTGTCTCTTTTGTACAATCAATAACCTCGAACTGCCATAAGGCATACACTTTGAAGAGGTAGCAATTTCTCACTACAAAATCTTTTCTCAAACCTGTTTCGACGTCCTCCATAATCAGACCAAAATATAGATCGATGGCCAGTGCATCCTTCATCATCTCAAATCCCATAACCTCTTCTTCCATAAATATCATCATACTGCAGTGGCTCAGTGCATCAGCTACGCAGTTAACTGCCCCCAAAGTGTGTTTGATGGAAAAGTTAAATTGTTAAGTAAACGTTTCCCAACGCACATGGCGGGAAGAGAGCTTTTCCTGACTCTGCAGATGCTTCAAGGCATCATGATCGGTGTATAGTACAAAGTCTTTATAGGCCAAATAGAAACTCAAGTGCTTCAAAACCTGCACCACTGCATAGGTGTTGTAGTTGAGTTTAGCCCCACTTAACTTCTCACTATAGTTGGCTACAAGTCGGCCTCCAATTCCCAATTCAGACACAGCACAATGCAGTTCAAACCCTTTAAAAAAACATGTAGAACCAGAATAGATGCAGTGGTCAGTCATACCTTGATTTCTTTAAATGCAGTAGTTGCTTCAGGGTCCACCAAAAAGTATTGCCCTTCATACAGTTTGTAATATGAGCCATGCCAGTATTGAAGTTATATATGAACCTCTTGTCGAATGAAACTATCCTATGAAAAGAACAAACTTCTGTGATAGAAGTAGGTTTAGGCCAGTCACGGACTACTACTACTTTCGACTTATCCATTGATAAACCATCATTCAAAACAACAACCCTAGGAAGAGAACCGAATATGTCATAAAGGAACACTTGTCAAGTCCCGTGTAAAACTCATCACGTATCAAAACCACCAATACTTCCCGTAAGTGTTGGTTGTGCAGCTCCTCCTTAATACTATATATCAGAATATCATCAGAGAACACAACCAATTTTTTTCCAATGAAGGGACAAAATACCTGGTTCATAACCATCATGAATGTGTTAGGAGCATTAGAAAAGTCGAATGGCATGACCATCCATTCAAACAGACTTTATCGGGTCTTAAAGGCTATTTTTCACTTATCTCTCATGCGAATAAAAAACTGGTGTTACCCGCTCTTCAAATCTAGTTTTTTAAACATTGTAGCATCACTCAACTGATCCAGTAAATCATCAAGGCGAGAAATAGGAAACTGGTACCTGACGGTAATTTTGTTGATAGCCCTGCTATCTACACATATCCTCATTGAAACATCCTTCTTTGGTGTTAGTTGTGCATGAACCACACAAGGACTGAGGCTCTCACAAATGTGGCCTTTACTCAACAATTCTTCCACATGTCTACGTAGCTCCTCATGCTCATTTAGGCTCATTCGCTAATGCGGTCGGTTTGGTAGGCTAATACCTTGTACTAGGTCTATCTGGTGTTGAATGTCTCTTAATGAGCGAAGACATGCATGCAGATTATTGGGAAACACAACTAGTAATTTCTGCTAATAACGGTCGAACACGCTCAGGTATCTCAACAAATGGATTATCATTAAATTTTTTAACCACCTGTAGGATAAACAATTACTGTATCACTAGCGTGATCTATAAATGCTTTTCGAGCTAAAAAGTTCTTACCCGACTCCTATGATACAACAAGTGCATGTTTTGGGGATACCTCTTTAGTTTGTGTTAATATGAATCTAACATTATTCCATATGAAACTATAGTGGTTTCTCCTACAATCATATGTGACACTTCTATCATATTGCCATGGTCGACCTATAAATAAGACACCATACATCGTTTAGAGACTGTTACATCACTACCTTTATTTAACCATGCGGTTGTGTAGGGGTTGGGGTGGTCTCTTGTTCTCAGGGCCAGCTTCTGCACAACTTCTTCGGATATCACGTTTTCGCAGCTCCCTGAATTAATAACGAATTTACATACCTTTCCCCCGATAGTACAAGTCGACTCAAAGATATTTTTTCGCAGCCAATCATCCCCTTTACCTTTTTGTATTGGGTGTAAAAAAGACACGTTTTAAAACCAATGGCTGCCCAACATCTCCTTTGGTAACCTGGTCCTCATGAACCTCATCAACAGTTTCCTTTCGTTCCTCATCAAATTGTGGTTCACCTTCAAAATCAGCAGTTCTGGTGAACAAACCCCTCAATTGTTGTGGCTGTTGTCGTAATTTCGAAGACTGCAAAGCAACGTGCCCTAGTTCGTGATAATGGTAGCACCTGACTTGCGAGGAAGTAATTGCGCGACTAGGAACCTGTGAGTTAGCACCTATACGAATAGAAGTGGCAGTTGGTACTGCTGGGCTAGGACCTGAAATCTCCATTTTTGGAAACGACATTAGAATTCTTCTAGAAGTATCTCCTCCATAAGACCTTCGTGAAAGATTTTTCTCCAAATGCAGTGCACTTTGATATGGTTCATACATATTCACAGGGTCGAACATGTTCAGTTGGTCCTGAAAGTGTTGTCTCATCCCACCTATTTAGCGAGATACTAATTGATCTACCGAATCAACAATATTGACACGGTTGTGCAGGTTGAATAAATTGTTAGTGTATTCATCAACAGTCTTTGAACCTTGTTTAAGATTTTAGAACTACTGGTACATTATATGCGCATAATTCTAAGGCAAAAATGCAGCCCTCGAATGATTCACAAATTTAGCCCAAGTTGTTATTGTTCGCTTACCTTGCCTTGATATGGTATACTTTAATTGTTGTCACCAAAATGCAGCTCGGTCTCGGAACTTAATTGCAACTAACTGTACATGTTTTACATTCGGAACCTCCTTAAAATCAAAGACTTCTTCAACTGAGGCGATCCGAATCTAAGAACTCATTCGGTTTGAGACCCCCTGGAACTTTGGGATCTCAAGTCTGAATCTGGATTCCCACCAGTTATTGGCGTTCTGATCGAAATCTCTCGCTGACGGCTGCTCAAAACATGTTCACGAAAGTATTGGGGGTAATATTGACCTCTACCTTGATCTCTCCGAGGAGCAAAAAGATTATGCTAGATGTCGGTCTCTCTTTCAGATCCTGACGGTTGGTTGCTCAAACATGGAGCTCGGAATCTGTTGGTTTGGTTGTTCAACAGCCTTTGTAGTGTTTCATGTACGTCTCTCATCTGGTTTCCCAACAAATACATATGTTCACCCATCTGGACAAATCAGCTTTCGAACTCATTCTGATTGATCGATTTTACGATTGGAATAGTGGACTTCCCACACAAGGATCTCTTAGGCACCATACCTCTATAACCCACGTTTTATGAGCTATGTCGCTCTGATACCAATATGGTGGAGGCTATATGAGAGGTAGAAAAAACAGTTGCAAACACAAAAATAAGAAGACGAAACAAAAGATAAATAAACCCTAACCCTATGTTAGAGTATAAAAGACTTAGAGAAAAACTCAAATTTGATTTATAAAAGTATGAAGACAAAATAAGGTATAAGATGTTTTATATAGCAACTACTCAAAAACCTAATCAAATATTTTAAAAAATAAAATAAAAATATTGAAAATAAAAATCAAATCAAATATGTATTCAATCAGATTTTATTCACTAATTAAATATTTTTCTAAAATAAAATAAAATATCAAAAAACAGTAAAATAGGTTTTTCAAGCCCTAGACAGTGGAATTTGATGTCCGAATTTAGTGACAGGTATTGTCATGCTTTTGAGAATATTTGGACTTGTCGGGACGTTTAATTTAAGTACCACTTTCACCCAGTTCTGATATCTGAGTCCCAAACAAAGTCTGTTTCTGTTAGTCTAAAAAGGCCATATAGCCATGAGCTTGTGCAACTACATCACATCTCAATATAGCTATCAATATAATATTATTTCAAGGTGCTTGAGAGAGCGGGATTCCTATCAGTGAATATAATTCATGCCAAATCAGACTTAACTAAGCAAATGAGTAAAGGTTCACGTCCCACGAAACCACCCTCTCTTCCACATATGCTTTACTTAAAACCCTTTTAATTTATTTCAAATTTTTTGCTTTACCTTTGTACTAACTATTCCTATCACTTTTTTAAAAGTACAATAAGTTATTCTTTGTAGCCAAATACGAGGTCGATGAGAAGATTTTGACATCGAGTAAGTTATTATTTGAAAATTAGGATTGTCGTGTTTCTCATTGAAAAACCTTATTCTTTCTAGATTTTAGGACCTAAAAAAAGAGTTGAACTCCATATGAATATGGTAAAAACAACCTTAGGACGAGCTTAAACTTTCGTTCCCGATGTCGTGACCCTAGAAAGCGGCCGATCAAAATAAAAAACTTTTATGCACCTCAAAATAAAATGAAGCTTGTTGCTACTTTGGAATGTGCTGCTTTGGTCAAGGTCATAGCCGAAGTGGTGGGACTTGCTCGAAAAGTTAAGGAAACTAAGGGTGATGTATTGAAAGAACCGCCAATAGATGATAAGTTTGCGTTGGATGAGCATATCAGGTTGATCGATCGTCCAAAAGAAGAGAAAATAAGTAAACTGAAATCATTAGCATTTCAAAGCTGGCGTGTGATCATGTAATTTAAAGATACCAAGGGCAGAAGGAAATGATTATTCTTTTCGGGGGGCTCACGATTACAAAATGTGTTAGATCAATAAAATAATGTTAGAAAATCCATAACTGGCGTGATAAACAGATTCTTGCTCGAGACGTGCGCTTTATAGATAGCTCTTGACTGAAATGTAATATTTGTTACCCTTAAATCCAATTCGATGCTCACAAATCCACTCTTCTCGATTTCTTGTGTTTGTAAAATGGTCTGATAAAACATATTACATATGGAAAATATATTGAGGCTAAAATAAGCACTACGAAGCCATCATGTTATAAATTCAAATAGATTTTAAAAGTAATAAATAAAACTTTGGGAAAATCAAAGCATAATTCAGAAATTTCATTAAAATTGAACTCGAAAAACTGATGAACTTTGAGGCAAATGTAACTGAATTAGAAAGAAATGTAGCTGAAACATAACCGGCTATGAAGAAAGTATAAAAAACTTTGTAAGGCACATATAAAGTTTAGTTCAAATCATAGACTAATCAATTGGATAAGTTTGTTAAAATAGATAATGATGAAATGAGGGTTAATTGATTAGGTATGTAACTTAATTTTCACTTGTGTTTTCGTGAAGTGTATTTTGGTCCATTTTTAAAAGGAAGTCTTAAATACAAACATGCCACTAGGAGTGACCCTCAAGTTTGAGAAGGAATCCAAAGACGAGAAGGAGATTAAAGAAGATCGAGTGATAAACAAAGAGGTTAAATACCATATTCCCACGCTAGAACTTTAAAAAACCTTAGCCGATGTTTTTGTTCATATTGATCCATTTATTGCCCTCTTCGGTTAACAAACTTTCAACGAGGATAGAAAAAGTGAAGTCTTGTGGAAGGAGAAATGACCACCGTTTATTTTATATTTTTTCTAATCTGTTTATTGTGCTTGATTTTGCATACTATTATTAAAGTCCCTGAAAGTTCATGAAATTTTGTTATGTGTTTTTATTGTTTTTATGATTAAATTCCTTATATGTCCATTGTAATTCGTATTTTAATAGATATCACGATATCTTGCTTTATTTTTATGTTTTTGTTGTACCATATACTATGTCTAAAGCTTCAGATCTACCCCACCAAAAGGTGATTAACCTCTTGTGAGGTTAAATAGATTTAGTAATAAAAGCTTCGAATAGCTCATTGACCAACGAAGGTTGGATTACTTTGCAAGAGTCAACTTCGAACAAAGCCAATAAAATTGGAAAAATATATATCTATGTGACCAACTAAAGTTGGAATATCTTACAAGGATCGGATCGAACCGATCTAGTAAGTTAGATCATTATATAGATCTTTGACCAAGTGAGGTTACAATAACTTACCATAGCCAGATTAAACTAAGCCAACAACTTAAATCACTATATAGATTTTTGACCAAGTGAGATTAGAACAATTTACAAGGGCCATATCAAACCGAGCAAAAAAACTTATAGTATTGGATAGTTATTTGACCAACTAAGGTTGGAATATTTTAATATGACCGGATCAAACAAAGCCAACAACTTATAGAGTTTGTTAATCCTTTTGCCAACTAATATTACAACACTTTATCATGTCATTTGAATTGAGCCATCAACTTAAATTATGCATAAAACTCGAATGACAAACACTTTATTAATGCACTAACTATGTAGGCACCTCGTTAAAACTTTCATGTGAGTATGTCACAATAAATTTTAACAAACCCATATCATAAACTTTTATGAGACTTTCAGTTCAATAGCCAATGCTTTAACTATCAAAGTGGTTTGGCCCTTGGTGCCTATAGGAATTATTAAGATATCAGAAAATTAGACATTAGTAATGCATTTTAAATAAGGTATTAATTAGAATTTCTACATGATTCAACCAAAGGGTTCTCAAAGTTCTATAAATCCTACACATATGTGTAAGATTCACAAAGCCTTCTATGGGCTAAAGCAAGCCCTACAACATGGTACTCTATGATGAAAGACATTATATTAGAATAGATTGATCCATGTTATATTATGCTTATAAAATTATTATATTATTAATCCTATTATATGTATACGATATCACATGTAATCAAACAAGTTATTTAAATACTTTTATCAACATGTTAGATTTAACATTTTCCATTAAAAACATGGGATCACTCTTTCTATTATTTGGAATAGAGATTCAATGTGACTCGACAGACTTCTATCTCACACAAGAGAAATACATATAATTTACTTACCACTCAGGTATGTTCATGTCTAAACAAATGACTATTCTCTCATAAACCGTATGGAGTATACAAGTACCTTATAAAACTTCAATATATGACTCAAACAAGACTAGACATTGCCTTTGTGGTAAAAAAACTGAGTCAGTTTCAATGAATAACCACAAATATTCATTAACAAAGTTTAATAATAATACTTATACTTATCTGGAACTAGTTGTCTTGGTTTTCACATCAAACCAAGCTCTCATCTCCAATTGTAGGGCTTCTTAAATGCATATTAGGCCACTTATTTTGAGTGATAGACCTTTCTTTGGTACTTACTACGTATATCTTGGTGACTTATTTATCTCGTGGTCTTCAAAGAAGCAACATGTTGTGGCTTGCTCATCCAGTAAATATAAAAATAGATCGCATATAAATTTTTTCTCTAAGCACATTTGGTTCGTTTTAAATATAGATAAGTCAAGATTTAAGTTTTCTTGTTTGTGATTTGAGTTCTTGAAATGAATTTACAAAATCAATATTTGATTTGTAGTGATTTAGTATCATCGATATCGATTTTGTGGTCGATTTTTGTTATAATTTTATTTTTTTGACGATTTATTCGTTCAATTTCGATTTATTTGTGGATCTTCACCTAACACAAATAGATTTTGGATGTATTCTTTGTTAATATCAAATTAACAATCAATTTAAATGTTAATTTGATTATGATTCAAATTGAAACAATTTTAAGTGGAATTTGACATGATCAGTAGTAAATATGTTGTTTATCTACAATTTTGCCTTTGATTTCAAAATTAGTATAGGTTTCATAAATTTTATCAAGCAAGAATAAATACAATGATTCAAATTTTGGTAATTTATTTGTGTTATTCTTCATCTTAAGTGCTTATTCACCGAGCAAGGTTCTTCTGAGCAAGGTTCTTCTTTAATGTTCATTTGAAGCTTTTAATTGAGAAATGGTTGAGATAATTGACAACAAGTGCATGTCAATTTCTTTATTTTTATATAATTTTGGTTATTTATTTTTCAATTAGTATCCTATAAATAATTAGTTGATTTGTTTGTTATTATTTATACATATGTAATCTATTATAATTCATGTTATTTACACAACCTATGTGTAATTTGTTGGAATTGATAATAAATAAAATAGATAATTCAAACATTTATCACGTAGTTGGTTATGTAATTCTTGATGATATATATATATATATATATATATATATATATATATATTGTACACACTCGTTGTTTTATACATGTTACTTCATAAACATTTGTACATCAAAGATGGATTTATACGATGCATAACTATTAACAACATGATTTGTAGATGTATATGTATAATGAATAATATATGTAGTTTTATGTCATTAATTAAGTAACCTTAGAATTATGATTGGTTAAATAAATAGTTTTAAATGCATTAAATGATTTTGGATACAAGTAATTTTAGATATAGACATCCAGAACGTTGTCATTTTATGAAACAGTTTTTTAACAACACTATAATTGATCATCTTTTAAAAACGGATACTGCAACAAGTATTGATTTTTTGTGTGGATATGATATGTTTAGGGTTTAAGTATAACGAGTTCACTTATACTAGCTTGATAGATGAAAAGTGTAAAGTAAGCAATTTGACTAAAACTTTAAAGATGGATATTGAGATTATACATACATGTTTTATATTGAATGTTGCAACCATAGTTTTTAATGGCGTGCGCCGCTCCGTGGCGATGAGTGGATCCAAAGATGCGGCGACGCGGCGAGGGTCGTGGCGCCCGCCTTTCAATTCATTGAAATATTATTTAAATAATAATTAATATAATAATAATAATAATTTTAAAAAATAAAATTCAATAAAATCTCAAAATTCAAATATTTAAATAATTAAAAAACAACTAAACTTTAAAAAATTATTAATCGTCATCAACTAAGTTATCTTCTTCTACTTGAATATTATCTCCAAGTCCTCCAATATCTTGTTCATATAAGTCCCACATAGGAGTGGTATCCTCGTTATGGTCTGATTCATCCGGTTCATCTTCTCCAACATCGACTCCTACCAAGTGAGCATTCATATCATCATTTACAGCACTCGTATCAGGAGAACCATCATTGTTATCTGGTAACCCAGTCAACCACTCATTGGCATCATCAATGTCACTCAAAAGAATTGGATCAACATGACCACGTGACTGATATCGTCGCTTTAAAGCTCTATTGTATTTGATATACACCAAATCATTTAAACGATGTTGAGCAAGTTTGTTCCTTTTCTTGCTATGAATCTACGAAAGAAAAATAATTAAACTAATTAACTAGTAAACATTAGTAAAAAAATTAAAAATCACAAATAAATAATATAACAAGAAACTTACATGCTAAAAGAAACTCCAATTTCTTTCACATCCAGATGAACTACAAACAAGGCCAAGTACTCGTATGGCAAACTTTCTCAAGTTTGGAGCCGATGCACCATAACTTATCCACCAATCAACTAACATAATAATAAACAAAAATAAGTAATAATATGCAAAAGAATGATTGAACATATATATTTAAAATTATAGAGTAAAACCTGGTGCCATCACAGTCCGGCGTCTAATTTCTGCGGCGGTTTTAAATGTGCCTTCACTATTTCTATACAAAACAATCTCATCTGCAATCTTATCTTGCATATCCACGTCTGAGATCATCTTTGATAAACATTGAGAAAAAACCACTTGTAATTTCAACATCATCTTCAACACTTGGGTTGCTAAAATATAAGCTAGGACTAAGATAATATCCTGCAACATGCAAAGGCTTATGTAACTGATTGTCCCATCTCTTGTCAATAATTGTGAAAATTTCCTTGTACTTTGTTTCATCATTTGAAAAAGCGGTTGCAATAGCCTCTTTTGCTTTGTCCATAGCTTCATATATGTAACCCATTGCCGGTTTCACCTCCCCATCTACCATACGCAACACTGCCAGTAGTGGACCACCAATTTTAATAATCTCATTGGTAGTTCTCCAAAACCATTCACTAAGAAATTTAGGAATTTTTTTCCCGACTTCTTCTTTTGAAAATTTACTTTCAAGCCATTCATCTGAATTAAAAAGTCTCGTTAGACGCCGTTGTTCCTCGTGAAACCTCTTTAATGTCAAGAACCCAGTAGCAAAACGAGTTTTGGCAGGTCACACCATCTCTTTGTTGTTGGTGAATTTTCTCATCAAACTTAAGACTCGTGTTCGGCTGTAGATGTAGCCATTCACCCTAATTTCCCTTTCAATTGTCTTCTTAAATTTTGGAATCTTAAATATATCTTCGAACATCAAATCAAGACAATGTGCCGCACAAGGTGTCCAATAAAGATGTGTATACTTGGCCTCAAGTAGCTTTCCTAAAAAAATAACAACTAAAAATAAAAAAAACTTGATAATAATTTACAAAATTAAATAAACAGTATAAACATACCTGCAAGGACATTTTCTGAGGCGTTGTCAGTTACTACTTGAACAATATTTTCAGCACCAATATGATCAATATATTTGCTAATCAATTCAAACATCTTTATTCCTGTTTTTGAATATGACGAGGCATCAACACTATCCAAGAAAACACTTCCTTTAGGAGTGTTCATTAAGAAATTGACAAGCACTCTACCATTCCTGTCAGTACACCCATCACACATCAATGTGCAACCATTTTTCTTAGCTTCGTCTATGTTTTCCTCAAGAAGTTTTTGTGTGTGATCCTTTTCCTTTTTCAGACAAGTTACTCGCACTTCATGCATAGTAGGAGCCTTCATACCAGGACCATACTGTCCAATTGCTTCAACCATTTTTTGCAGAGACTCGTAGTTCACAGCATTAAAAGCAATTCCAGCGTCATACATCCATCTAGCAAACATCTGAACGGCATGATCCCTTAATTCCTTCCTGTATTTATCAGCATCCACTTGATCTTGACCAGTTTTTCTTTTTTTCCCCAAAGCTTCTCTTCTGTAAAATAAATCTAACGGACCCTTAACACCGGGAGCACTACGTGAAAGAACTCCTGGTTCATCTTCTTCCATATCCACTAAACTATCAAAATCATCTACTAACTCTTTTGCCTTAATTTCATCTAATTGTTTTTATTTCAACTCTCTCAATCTTTCTTTGACGTGATCAGGACATTTAGAGCAAGCAACGACATTCTTAAAACCACCAATTAAATGTTGTTTAAGACGAGTTACCCCACCATTGTACACTTTATCATAAAAATTGCATCTAACACAATCCCTATTTTTCTCATCTGGTCGTGTACCATAATCCCAGCATATATCTCTTATTTTAGAACTTCCAGATGTTGTGTTATTAGAACCAGATGCCATTTGTGTGAAAAAGATTAATAATATTTCGAAGGAGGAAAAAAAATCTATAGAGTATGGATGAACTAACCTTTGAAATTCAGTAATAGAGAAAAAATATCATTGAACTTCTTAAATTTTTTAAATAAACCATGGAACTAAATAGACTATATATAGAGAAAATAATATTTAAATAAAATATATCAATAATCTACAAAATTATATACATTAAATAAATTAGATACTAAAGAATAATTTATATATTATATTTTTTTTTCTAAACCCATCTTTGAATAACATAATCTTTTTGAATAAATATTATTCGTTTAGGATATATGTGCATGTAAATATATAAAATTACGTAAAAATATCTTTCTTAACAATGCTTTTCCTAAACTATTTTATTGGTATTTAATTGAAAATATATGTTTAGAATATAAATTTTTGTTTTATATAATAAAACGTTGAATATAAAAAAAATAAATATATGCGAACGAATCATCCATATTTAAAATATTAAAACTATTGATATAAAATAAATATTATTAATACACAATCTAATTAATTCACGTTCTGTGAGGTGATATTACGGACTTAATAATTCTTAACAAATCTATGAAGTAGTAAACAAATCTACAAAGTCACAGATGGTGTATTTGCTTTTAACAAAGTCGTACCGTAATTAATGACTCTGACAAATCAAAAATAAAACAGTTGATAATAGCATAGTACAAGACAGTGTTCAGACGCAGTACACACTCAATTAATATTTTAATTTTAAAGTAAATGTCACATCATCTTTACATAAATGAAAAAGAAGAAGGGAATTGCTAAGTCGAAAAGGCGACGCCTTTTCTCGCCTCACTCCAGATCGCCTCCTTTCCATGGCGCCGCCGTGGCGGTCGTCTTACTGTTCGGAACGCCTCGCCTCGGCATGAGGCGCTGCATCCTCACCTAGCAGCGCCGCGGCGGCGCCTTTCACAACTCTGGTTGCAACCTATATGAGTATAATCGATGGTCGTTGCGGAGTAAAGAGGATAAAGCATAATTGTATGGAAATTCTCGCATTCGTTATGTATTAAACTTTAGCATACTATGCACATAATGACTAAAATAATATGTATTGCTTATAAGTGGCATTTTCCATCAACAAATAATTTAACATATTTATGTGTTGCAGCTACATGTGTATTATTTATGCATTATGTAGTGCACCATTATAAACAATGTGTTGGTCACTATACAAAAATCATACATATTATGCAAAAAATTACACCACAACAATAACATATACAAACACAGCATATATTACATTGTAGTAGACATTATTAGCATGTTATGTAAACAATATGTGATGAAATAGTGAATGATGGTTTAGGTGTAATATTGGCATACATAGTTTGTTATATATTATGATACTGTGTGCCACACACGGAAACTCTAAAGTAACCCTACTTTATAGTTTTTATTATTTTTTATTAAATGTTTAATTAAAGTTAATGAGATGGAGAATGTCGTGAAGATTTTATGAACGAATGAAGGATGAAGTCGTTGAAATAGATTTATTGCATTATGGTATATTTTTTAAGATTTATAAAATCATTATAAGCATGATGACACAAAGTTTATAATGAATGAAATGAAGAGATACAATTTTTTGGTTTTCCCTAGTGTGATTAAATAAGTTTAAATGAAGCCGTTAAACTACAAATGATATGGTGAAACAATAAAAAGTTTTAAATAACTACTTTGTTAAGATAATGCGACTCTACCAAATTTATTGTTTTTGTCAACCATGAAATTCCTATGAGAATGGTGTCAAACATCATACAAAGGTCTATAATTTTATTTGAAGTCTAATTTGTCTTAGATGCAACCAACCAAATTAAGTAAAATCTAATCCAAATAAATTTAATTAATACTTGTTAATATGTTAAAAACTCAGTTGAGTTAAATAACATTTAAGATCAAAGTCTCAAAATAACATTTTTTAATACTTCCAATTGTTGACATCTACCATCATTTATGAAATAATCGTTTTGATTTAATAATATTAGAAAAAAGCTATAAGAAAATATATAAGATTGGATCTAACTAGATAACGTGAAAGATATTTAATTTGACGACCCTCAAGACATTTAAGTGGATGAATTGAAATGTAAATGTATTTAATTTAACGACATGAAAGGTATTTAATTTGGCGACTCCGAAGATATTTAGTTTGACGATCACAAAATATATTTAAATTGACGACGTGAAAGAAATTCCATTTGACGACATGAAAGACATTAAACTTAATGATTTGGAAAATATTTAACTTGACGACCTTGATCATATTTGAATTAACATATCAACGAATTATACGCTAAGTATTAAACTGATATCATATTTTTTCATATATAAGATTATACTTTTATCACAATATGTTATATAAGAAAATGATGGGTATCAATATTGTAGCAATACACTAGGCATGTATCACTTTGACAAGTAAAATGAATATTATTGAATTTAAGTACAAACTTGAAGCATGAATAATAAAGGGCTTGAAGCATGAGGTATGAAAAATCAATGACTTAAAACCAAAGGCGTGAGGAAAGAGGACTTAAAGATTACACATATATTCTAACCTTTTATGTAAGGTAGAGTTTAATAAACATATATGAGTGCTAAATATGTGCAAATTATATATTAAATTACTATAATCTAGAATTATTTCACTATCCTTCAAATTTTAACATATATTATTAATTTATATCCATAAGTATCAGGGTATCCAAATTAATACTCTAAATTAACATCTCAAATTACATAATTAATCACGATGCAACTGATTCAAATCAATTGTTGTGGTAAAAAAATTAGTTTCGTTAAAATCAATGTATTTACACAATAATAGATTTCGACCAACCGTTTCAAATCATTTCTTTTACCATGATAATAAATTTCGACTAATTGTATCGAAATTTACATCTATTAAAATTGAGCTTTGTATCTTTTTTATTTTGCTAAAATAACATTCAAAACATGTTAAATATACTGTTTATACCTTCGTTATATAATGTTCAAATTCTTTTGGGTTTAAATTATATTTTTCACATTTTATAGTAAAGATCTTAAATAAAATGATTTCTTTTAAATGATTTGAAAATCGTATGTTTCAAACTTGAGTTAATACCTCGATTATAGACTGTTCAAATTCGTTTGGCTTCAAATTGGATTTTCTTATTTCATGGTAAATATTTAATAAAAATGAGTATTTTTTCAAAACATATTTTTGAACGTAATGGGTTGATATGGTTCAGTCTTGAATCAATTATCTAACTTAGTCATGTCTTAGATTTATATATCCAAAAATTTCAATGTACATATCATTATATGCTATACTTAGAGTTGTTTGATTATCGTAATATATTTAGATTGTCATGTTTTCTTTAAAATGGAATGGTATATCCACCAATATGCATCTCAACCATTCAACATATTTTTTCTAATTGCGAGTAAATATGTGAACTCATATTCTATAATTTGATGAGATATGAACGTTTATCTCATTGATCCCTAAAAAAATCCCATCTCACAAAAGTAAACACATATCTCGTGGTCTATTTTTTATAAGGTATACCGATGATACAACCTGTTTCTATGTATCTCTCAAGTACTCAAAAAAACTTTATATATTGAAGGCGTGCATTTTTTTGTATTCTTTAAGTACCAAATAACCCTTCAAATCACATTTTAATTTTCATACTTTAATTACTCATAAAATGACTTAATTTACTCATTGCAAAAGAAATATATGCCCAAGTGCATGAAACTACATACATGAGACTTCATATATCACTAGCGTATTCAAATTGAGTCACCACTCCAATGATTAAATTACGTTATACTTATTTGAAAATGTGTTTAAAATTTTTAGTTACTTTTTCAATGTAATTTAATTGAATTAGGGTTGAACCTGTCGAGACTGAGTCGAATATGATTGAAGCATCCGATTTGATACTCATTTCAAATTGTCTGCAGCAGGAGCAGTCAACGGAGATGCTGAGTTGGAGCAAATATCAAAGGTTCCATATTCAAGTGCAGTTGGTAATATCATATATACTATGGTATGCACACGTTCTAATATTTCACATGCGGTTAGTGTAGTTAGCAGGTACATGGGATGTCCTAGGAAAGAACACTGGAAAACACTGAAATGGATACTTTGGTATCTTAATAATACTTGCGAGCGTTGGCTAAAATTTCAACAAGACTGGTATTGGTGGATCGCTGAATGATATTGCAGAATCAATGGTTGGTTTTGTTGATTCTGATGTTACATGTGATATGGATAAAAGAAGATCTCTGACATGATATTTACTCTAGTTGGGAGTACGATCAGTTGGAAAACACAATTGTAAGATACTGTAGCTTTGTCTTCAACATAGGCAGAGTACATAACGATAACAAAAGCAGTTAAAGAGGCAATATGGTTGCAAGGTTTGATGGCAGATTTGGGCTTGGATATGACTACTACAAAAGTGTTTTATAACAGTTAAAGTGCCATACATCTTATAGAGAACCAGATGTATCACAAGCGTACAAAACACATAGATGTCAGGTATCATTTTATTCGTGATATAATACCAAACAAATTTTTTGATGTGACGAAAGTATCTCGTACGATAATCCAACATATATAATGACTAATGCAATATCAATTCGAAAGTTTAGGGAGTCCCTAATCTGGATTGGTGTTCATATTATAGAGTGAATACATTAGGGGCAATTGGTGAGTCAAAATAAGATAAGGTTCTTTATTGATAGTGAAGAAAGGATATTCGCCTCAAAGGGAAGATTTGTTGAGAATGAGTCGAAAAATGCCTTGACAGTGTACCATATTTGGCGATACAGTTTTGTATCATTGAATTTATCATCTTTAGTCTTGTGTATATGACACAATCTAAAATTTGTAACCCTTTTCTATCATAGTGAAACACTTTTATCTGGCGGCGCCCGTGGACGTAGACAATTGTCGAACCACGTTAAATCCTGTGTTCTTTTATTTTTTGTCATTTATTCGTGTTATGTTCTTTATTTGTATTATATGCTTGAGCCATTTGTGATAAAATGCATAATGATTTAAAACATAACCTTTACTGTTTTTTAATATATTTATTCTCAAAATAATCTATACTTCTTCAAAATCCTTTATTTTAAAAGTAGAAGACACACAAATCTATGATTAAAGATTATTTTTATGTAGTTACTCGATATTAGAAACTATCTATGTAGATACACACAATGCCCATAATGTCATTACAAACCTTAGTGTATAAATATTTGTCAATATTATGTATAAAACCATCATATACAATTGCATGATCAAAGTTTTCCTGCCAATTATTAGATGATTGTTTATAGCCATTTAAACACTTAACAAGCCTATATATCTTAACTTCATTTACGGAAAATAAAAAATCTACAGTTTGTTATAAAATTTATCATTGATATCTTTTCTTTACATCAATTTAATGAGTTCCAGGTTGTATAATGACACAACTGCAAAGAGCATTCTAATGTGTGTGTTCTAGAAATCAGAGCATATTAAAATAAAATATAGTATTTTATTTTGTTGAAAACCATTAGTTATTAATCATTCTTACACTTGAACGATACAATCTGTTTAACATTTTTTCATAAATACCCACTTAAAACCAATTGGTCTTGAATCTCAAGGTAAATAAACCAATTTCCAAATGTTATTAGATATGACTGGATCCAGTTAATCACCAATTGTATCTTTCCAAACCATATAATCTCATGATAATATTGCTTGATTATAAAATTTAAAGTCATATTTTAAAGAAAGTACCAACAGAATTTCTTTATGATCTCTTTACAACTTCTTTCTACTAAATAAAAGTACATATTTCAAGAAGCTATCTTATCATATATTATTCCTTTAGGTAGTTTCATACTTTTGACTTATACAAGATTCACGTGGTTGTTCTTCCAAAAAAATTACTTATTTGAAGTCATTTTTCTTGATTTTTACAACTGTTTAATTCCATATTATCATTATATAACTTGGATTTTAAATAACTTCGTTATTGGTTGCAGTCCTAATTAACACACATTTTATATCTTTTAAACCTAACTTTATTATTGTTAGATATGTATTTTTTATAATGCTAAACACCCTCACACTTTAAAATATTTAATGTTTGGTTTTGTCTATTCCATAACGCATACGAAGAGATTATGGTTTTCTTAACTTGAATACGATTAATTATATGATACACATTCAAAACTATCTCACCTACTAAATTAATATGAGACGTATAATTAACTAACATAACAACAATAATATCAATCAAATTTTTTATTTTTAGTCGTATGAGGCGTCAAACATTAATGAATTATCCATTACTCTTCACAAAACTAGAAAATTATATTGAAAAGTATACTTCACATATCTCTATGTAAGTATTTTTTTTATCTTAATATCTATTTATTTCCAACTTTTTTATTTAAATATCTTAAACAAACTATATGTTTCAACTTTATATTTAGGTAAGTAGACATAAGCAAACATGGAGTAAACATATATGAAAGTTATAAATAAATATAAATATAAAGTAATCATTTATGAGAGTTATAAAGTATATATTTCCATACGCATTAAGATAATATTTAACTTATATATATATATATATATATATATATATATATATATATATATATATTAATAAAAAAATTCATACATTAATATAAAATTTATAAAGTTTTTAAATAATTTTAGATTATACACTCGATTTATATTTTTCATACGAACTTAGAATACATTATAAGAATGGTTTTATCAATTTATTTTATAATGCTATAACTTATATGTCATAATAAATCAGCATTAGGAGAGCAAAAATAAATATATATATATTTTTATATCTTTAATAAAAGAATCACTAATACGTAACTGAACCACGTTGTTACAAGATGATCCATTTTCAATAAAGGTACCACTAATTGTAAAAAAGTTGAAAGATTCATAAACACATCGAGTCCTGAATCTAGCTAATATATTAACATAATTAAATTTTTGTTCCTTTCGATAACATATCCTACATTTCTAAGAGTTATCCACTTACCACGTGTGAATACTAACTCAATATTATCAGGTTCTCCCACCTTGGTTATGTTTGTATTTTCCATATGACCCTCTTTCGTGCTATTATTCTTTTCTAGTTTTTGTTTCCTAATTTTTTTTAATGAGAAACACGAACAAATGCGCATGTATCGTATTACCACTCGTAAGTGTTATCCTCAATACTAATGGCCGTTGTCACCATTGCAATAATATACCCCCTACATAATTTACGGTTTTACATTTTTAAGGTTGCATTACGAGTAAAGTGACCCACTTTACTACAAACAAAACAATTTCTATTGCCCCCAAGGGGGTAGCCGAGTTGGTTGAGTATGGCATTCTTATGACCAAAAGGTCATGAGTTCGAGTCCCTCTACATACGCTTTCTCGGCTGAGCCTGTCACCTTGTGTGGTTTACCTTCTGGCGTTGGTTTGCAGGCTATCGCGTGAGACTGAGGGTTTACCATGTGCGCACTTATTGCACTCTAAGTAGCGGCTGCGGGTTCCCTCCGAAAAAAAAACAATTTCTATTTTCTTTTACCAAAAGTATTATTGTTATTGGTTCTAGATATCTCGTGCTCGAATTTATGATCATTGTTTTAGGCTATATTGAACACAATTCTTTATCAATCTGTAAGCGTTTTGAAGATATTACAAACTATACTATTCAAAACTATAAAATACTATATTTCGGAAATTTTGTTATGATTGCTCGTACTTGATTTTTTTATGAAGCACTATTTAAACAGATACATGCTCATTGATTATAATTTGTAACTCGTCTATTTGAAGGAGTAATGATTTTCCATCCAAAAGTTTATAATAAAAATATGATTAATATTAGCTAGTAGGCTCACGAAGCTTCTCTAGTACAATGAACTTTCAATGAAGTAAGAATTTTTTTAAATTGTATTGTCAAAATATGAAATTTGTTATGTTGAAATGCTCTAATTTAACTAGATTTTGATTTGATGACCTTGATAGCAGCCATCGTTGTTTCCGTTGCTATTGATGCTATTTTTTTAATTGTTAAAAAACATAATAACAGAAACATGAAATTATAAAAATGTTAGAGACTCTCAACTGAAAATCGTTAAAAAATTGAAAAAACTCGAGACATGTATGAACATATTTTCCAAAAACATTTATGTTGATCAATTATCGTTTTGATTCTTTTTTGATAGTTTTTTTCCATAATATAATAAATATTTAGATTTCGACAGAAATAACTATTTTCATAAATCGAATTTGACAAAGATTCGATAAATGAAAAAGAGACTTAAACCGTGGGTACATGTCTTTCAATATGGTAATTTATTTAGAGGAGTTTTTTTATATAAAAACCCGCGTCTTATAAAAAATCGTTTCTATAAAAAAAAATTAAAAAAAGAACCAATTCTGTATAATTTTGGATCGATGTGAAAACGAATAAAAATAGTTTTAGACAAGAAGTTATAAAATTCCCTCCTTTAACTTTTGATTTTCTCCAATTATCTGAGTTCAACTCTTGTTTGTTTGGGATAATTTCACTTAATCAACTGTTCCATATAAAGGAAAGAAAGGAGAAACAATGTTTGAATTTGGTTTTCTACTGAAAGAAAAATGAATAGGTCTTCTCTCTCAAGAAAGGTCCAAGAAGAGATTCTGTTTCTCAACCTCTAAGAAACCTCTCCATCTCTTCATACTATTGCTAACTAGAGTTATAGTATAGGAATCTACAATCCGGTAACTTCTGCGTCTACATTGGTTAAAATTTCGGCCTTCGCAGGCACTGCCTGTTGAAGGCTGTAGTCATGAATATGGGTACCCAATGCAATGTCTTTCCTCCACTGAATGGCAAGTCGGCTGCGACTGAATCTATGGCATTGTCAATGGACAGGCGGTATTCTGACGTTGTAATGAAAAAAGATGTGGTTACAGAGTACAAATCGGAAGTTATAAAGTTAGGTGATCACAATGTCATCCGGTTCGATAGAAAGGCGAAGTACAATCTTTGTTCTCAGTCAAGAACTACCCTAATATGTAAGTTTAATAATGGCATCCCTAAAAGGCATGCGTTCCAAGCATTTCTTGAATCGTTCAAGTTCAAGGGTGTGTTCACATATGTAACGATCGACTCAAGACAGATTCTTGTTGAGTTTTCAGTGTTGGAGGATGCTGGTAGGCTTGGGGTGAGTAGGTTTTGGAAGGTTGATGGCAAGATGATGCGAATTTTTAAGTGGTGTCCACATAGCACCAGAAACTTCGAGAGCCCGATTGCTCTGCTCTGGGTCAGATTCGAAAAAGTGCCAGAATTCATGTATAATAGTTCTGTTATAAATGAACTTGCTTCATCCCTTGGGTTGGTGCATCATGTTGTTATCCCTGATGTTAACAGGGCAAATTGGAATGCATGCTTTGCATTGATTGAGATTGATGTCTCAAGTTTTCTTAAGAGGAAGTTGAAAGTTGAGTTTGGAGAGGGTGATGTGTTCAACATAAATGTTAGTTACAAAAATGCTCCAGGTTACTGTAAGACCTGTTACCACATTGGGCATGAGTCTGATAAATGCAAAAAGAATTCGTCTATGGATTCCAAGAATGTGATAGAAAGTGTGAAAGAAAGTGTTGATGCAAACAGAAATAAGTTGATGAAAGAAAATAATACTGTTATTGCAAGAAACGTTGTTCAACAAGATTCTTTACAGGAAGTTGACAAGCCTGATAAAGCTACTATGTCTACAAAGGTTGAAGCATTTACTCATGTATACAGGAGGAAATTAAAATCAATAATTACAAAGAAAGATAGGTCTTCTGTGTCTTGTCCGTCTACGAATGTTGCGAGTCCAGTAAGGGAGAGAGCTGTATCCAACAATGATCCTGATATCTTCAGTGCCCTTCAGAATCTTGAGGAAGAAGAGAACAGGTTACAGGCTTCTCCTCGAGGTGGAAGGGCTGGTAGTTACAATCCTTCTCCAATGACAAGTACTAATGACCCTGATCAAGATTTTGAGACAGTTATTTTAAGGAAGATCAAATCTGCTAACAGAAGTAGTAACTCAAATAGACTGTCTATAAGCTCTTTTAGTAAGAGAGGAAATGTTCTAAAAAATTCAGCATCTGATAATGATTAAGTTCCTAAGTTGGAATGCAAGGGGTGTACATAATAATCCTACGATTGCTAGGCTTAAGTTCATTATTAAAAATGAGAAACTTAAATTAGTCACAATTCAAGAGCCCATGGCTTGGTCTGATAAGATGGAATTGGTTACGAGGAGAATTGGGTTTGAGAATTGTGTGGCTAATACATCTAATAAAATATGGTTGCTTTGGTCTAATGAAGTTAGTGTGTCAGTGATTGATGATCAGGACCAGTATTTACATGTTGAGGTCAATCATGCTGCTTTTACTTGTTGTTTCACTTCTATTTATGCAAAAAATTTGAGAATACAGAGAAAGATGCTCTGGAGTCAGCTTAGTAACATTACCTGTGATATGCCTTGGGTTCTTGCTGGGGACTTCAACACCATAAGATGCCCTGATGATCAACTTTGCTGTATGAATTATGATGGAAATGGGGCTGATGACTTCAATGACTTCATAAGGAACAACAACCTGGAAGTGCCTGGTTACACTGGATCACGTTATACCTGGAGCAACAATAATGTTTGGAAAAGATTAGACTGGGTGCTCACTAATCAAAATATGCTTAATGGGTTAAGTTTACAGGTTTGCCACATGGTCAGAACTTGTTCTGACCATGCTCCTCTCTTACTTTCAATTAGTAAAGTCACTTCACAAAATTCTAATACCAAGAAGGGTTCTTTTAAGTTTATCAATGCTTGGGCCAACCATCCTGACTTTATGGATTCTGTAAGCCAGAATTGGTCCAAGCATTGTAATGGAGAGGAAAGCACAGTCTTTTGGTATAAACTTAAGAGATTGAAGAAGAATTTGAAAAATTGGAACTTTACAACTTTTGGAAATATTTTTAATAAAGTAAAAGATGCTACTGTTGATGTTGAAAACTGTGAGCTGATTCACCAGTACACTAAAGATAATACCTTCAAAATCTAAACTTTCAAAAGCTAATAGCATCCTTATCCTTGCTTTAAAAGATGAGGAATGCTATTGGAAGCAAAAATGTTTTAATTCTTGGCTAAAAGATAGTGATGGAAATACAAAACTTTATCATAGCTTTGTAGCCAAGAAAAGAAAGAAATTTTTTATTACTGGAATAAAAGATAAAGATATGTGGATTACTGACCAAAGTGAGATTGCTTCATCAGCTGTTGAACACTTCAAAACGATTCTTTCTAATGTACCTGAAAATAGTAACAATATTAGTGATGATGAATCTGTTCTAAAAAACATACCTAAGCTTGTTTTGGACAGGGATAATAGAGAGATTACTAAGCCTACTACTAGGGAGGAAGTCAGAGCAATCATTTATGAAATGAAGATCGACAGTGCCCCTGGCACAGATGGGTTCAATACCTTTTTCCTTAAGAAATGTTGGAATATACTTTGTGATGATCTTTGTAAAGCATTAAATGCTTACCTTTCTGGAAGTGCTATCCCAAAAGGTGTATTTGCTACTGGATTGTGATGGTCCCTAAAGTGGCAAACCCAATTACCTGGAACAACTATAGACCATTAAGCATGTGTACTATTATGAACAGACTGTTCTCTGCCCTCATTAATAGGAGAATCTCTTGTATTCTTCCCAGTCTTATATCTAGAGGGCAGAGTGCGTTTGTGAAAGAAAGACTTATACATGACAACATTTTAACCATCAAGGAAATGCTACACAACATCAGAGAAAGCCATCAAAAGGAAATATCATTTTACAGCTTGATATGACAAAGGCGTTTGACAGGCTGTCTCACACCTTTGTCATTCAAACTTTAAGATGTTTTGGGTTTTCAGAAGATATTCTCTCTTTGGTTAATAGTCTAATTTCTAATGTAATGATATCAGTATTAATAAATGGAACCTGTTCAGGTTATTTCCCTCAGAAAACAGGATTAAGACAAGGAGATCCTTTGTCTCCTTGTCTCTTTATCCTTGCTGAGGAAGCCCTCTTAAGGGGCTTGGAGAACTTATATGAAAAGAATAATAGAATGCAGTACTATGTAAAGTCTGGATACATCTTACCATGTTTAGTTTTTGCAGATGATGTTGTTATATTCTCAAACAGTGCTCCATCATCAGTTAGAAGTCTGAGTGACCTGCTAAATCAATATCAGAAAGAGTCTGGGCAATCTATCAACAGTGAAAAGACAAAGATTATTACCTCCACTCGATGCTCAAATGCTAATTCTGCTAGAATCAATGCAACCTTGGGGTTCAAGACTGAAAATGCTCCATTCAGCTATCTGGGCATCACCATAGCTGATAACAACAAGGGGAAGCATTATACTCCTCTCTTAACAAAAATATATAATAAGATCAATGAATGGGACCTGAAGAACTTGTCTTACAGTGGTAGATTGTCACTTATAAGACATGTTCTTCATCCCATCATATTTTTCTGGATGCAAAACAGTGTTATACCAAAAACTATTTTAAATAAGATTGAACTCTGTTTTAACAAATTTCTATGGAGACCTAAAGTAAATGAGAATGCAATTCATTGGGCTGGTTGGGGAAACCTATGCAAGCCCTTTGAGGAAGGAGGATTGAATATCAAACATTTGTCTGATATTCAGTTAACTTTTGCCTATAAGCTATGATATTTGTTTAGAAAAGGGAAGTTCCTTTGGTCTGACCTCATATCTAATACCTATTGCAAGGACAGACACCCACTTACTGCTAAGTGTGGGGCAAATGATTCTATAGTATGGAAGAGTCTTTGCTCTGTCAGAGAGAAGGCTGATTTATTCATTCAGTGGAAAGTAGGGCAAGGAAATATGGATTTCTGGAGAGACTCATGGCATGAAATGCCTCCAATTATAACTGATCAAAATTCTTGGTATCTTCCAGCTCAGGTTAAATCATTTTGGAAAGAAAACAGTTGGAACCCCATTCTCACATCCTTTCTTTCACATGATCGATATCAACACATATGTAGTGTTAATATCAACCATGATCAAGAGGATTGTATAGAGTGGAGTCTGTCAAAAAATAAAAAGTTTAACACAAAAAATACATGGGAAAACATCAGAGTTAAAAGTAACAGTTCATTCTTTTTCAAAAAGATTTGGCACAGCTTCATACCAACAAATTTTTCGTTTTTAAGCTGGAAGATACTGAAAAACTTTGTTCCTACTGATAATGTACTTACTAAGAGGCATTTCTATATTGTCTCTAAGTGCCAGTTTTGCAGCAACTGTGAGGACACAACTCACCTCTTCATAAGCTGGTGTTTTGCCTGGCACTTATGGAATTACTATGGGAACATGTTCAGAATTCCAGTAAAGAGGTTTATGAACTTGAGGAATATGTTCCTCATTTGGTTCAGTGCAACTCGTAGTAAATTCCATGTTACCCATATTGTGCCCCAACTAATTGTGTGGACAATATGGTATAACAGGAATCACTATAAGTTTGGGAAACCTATAGACAACTTCTACAATGCTGTGGGCAGAATTAATCGTTTTATTTTGGGTATAGATTCTAAGCTACAAGCTAAGCACTGGGTTCATGCTATGGATGCAGGTGGTAAAATTGGAGCCAGTTCTATTAGCCAGAGGAAGATAACATACCGTACGTGGAAGCCTCCTGCTCAGGGAAGACTGAAAATTAATGCGGATGGCGCCTCCTGCTTCTCTGGTGAAGCTTCTGGTGGACTCATTGTTCGAGACAACCAGGGGAACTGCATCGAGGGAGCCGGTTTTCTTTTTGGAAAGATGTCTCCACTACAGGCTGAGAGGAGAGCATTGTTGGAAGCTCTGTTTCTTTGCAACAGACGAGGGTGGAGTGAAGTGGACATTGAATCGGATTGTTTACCCTTGGTCATCAGTTTCTCACTCGGTGATGAGATCAATAGGTTCAGGGATGAGGTTTACAGAGCTTTAATTCGCCCTTCAATGAAAATCAACCACATTTCCAGATTGGAAAATGTGGCTGCAGATTGGGTGACAAAATGGGTACTGGGGGAGAAGAGGTGTTGTTCATTTGCAAGTCACGACATCCCAACACCCCTTCGTGCGATTCTGGTACTTGAAAGCTTGGGTATTGGGTACATAGACCCAAGTTAGACAAACATCGGGTGTAAAGCTTTGTTTGGGAGGTCTTGGTCGTGATGGTGATAACGTGGTGATGGATTGGATGATTGGCTATGGTGATTGCAGCTGAATGAAAACTAGGGTTTGTGAAAGGGAGAAGACAAAGGGAATGGAAGGAATTAGGGTTTCCAATTAGAGTTTTCGAGTGATTCAGGGCTAACATTTGGTCCTGAATCAATTTGCCTTGTGTTGGACCTTTATTCTCTTGTTTATAGGCCCTGGTAGTTTGGATCCTTGTAACTGGACATATCATTTAGTTAATACAATAATCTTTTTGCCAAAAAAATAAAATAAAATTGTTCCATATAAACTTTTCCGTCAACAAATATGAACATAAACAATATCAAATTAGGTATATATATGAACGCATTGGTGTATTTTATTTATTTTCTATACAAATCAAAGGGAGCAGAGAATTACTTTCTGGATAACCTTTTGTAGTCAAAACGCCAAATGGATCAATAAGAAGGGGCGCCAAAATAATAATCAGAAAGCTACCTTTATCATTTTGAAGAAAAGCAGAAGGATAAGAAAAACAGTAGACTAGACTGCCCACCTTATTCGTCTCGCAGCTAAAACCATGGCCGTAGCCATCGCCAATTGTTGCTTCTCCGTATTCGATTCCACCGCTCAATTGCGGCGGTCCGTTTCCTCGCAGCGCCGTTTCAGTGTCTGTCACAGGTCTACAACTGCTTCTCTGGTTAGAAATTACAAGACGAGAGTTTCCAAGTCTATACAGTCTTCCTCATCGCCTCCTGGTAAATTCAATAGCGAGGTACGTTTGATCCTAGGAACTCGCATCTTCATTCTTAGTCAGTTTGTGAGTTATTGTTGTTTCCTTTTTATTTTTATGGTTTATGCTCACTTTAGTGGCGGTGGAGGATATGTTCAGGGTTGATGTTACTCGATAGATGCGTTGAATCTAAGCTATCGGTCGAATCTGTCGCCTGAATTTTGTCTTAAGTGGTTGATTAGTACATTGAATTATACGCAACTTGTATTACGTTATGTATAGGTTCTGTCTAATGGCTGATTCATTTGATGTAGAGTTTTGGTATGTGACATCCAACACTCAGATTTAAAGAGGCAATGTGCTCGACATACTATTGAATGAAAAAGTTAAAGGCTTTAAATACATTTGTATAGCTATATACATATTATCGCCTATTTTGTTTTGGGTGTGAGCTATTAGGTATCAGCTGCATGTGTTGATTACTCCGTTTTGGTTTGTTGATTAAATCCAGAGAGAGACCGTTCTGCAAAATAAAATTTCGGGAAGATCAAAAGATGGAAGGCCAAGTTTATTTGCTGATAAAGGAGACATGGGGCGTTCGCAACCAAAAGCATTTAAGCCATCCGGGATACAAAGAAAAGACAAGAAGGAATTTCAGCTTGATCAGAGGGAGCAGCAGGTATATGCTTGAGAAATCGAGCTGAGCCAATACTTTATTAATCTAAGAAGATAAGGTTGTCTGCTTACCAAAGGGACTATAAGCTTTGTGAAAGAGATTTATGTTAGTTCAGTTTTTTTTGTCAGATTCTGTTTGAACAATCCAGTCCAGCTTAACATAACCTATATGTTTCTGTGCCTCACCTGTAATAGAATACAAATTTGTATACCGTGCACAATGCTATTCTTTTCAAGTTATATAATTTTATTTTCCCCCTAATTCCTTACCATTGAATGTTTTATGTTATACTTATCAGGTTGAGCAGAAGATCTTACAGGATGCTGGGTTTCTTAATGCTGTTGTAAAGGTAATGTACTTTTCTTCATCCAAAGCCTGTTTTGGGTTATCCTAATTTTATTAAAGTGAAGCTTTAGCCGCAATAAATTTCCTCACACTAGATTTAATGTCAATTTACTTTCGATTTGAGGTCTAAGTCTACATCTTCCAGTGAAGCTTCTAATTAAGATAAAGTATCCATAGAGTAGCTATCTATTTCGAGGAACCATTTCCTGTTTCTATATTTCCCAGGGTATATGTTTCATAGGAAGAACATATTAAGAAACTTATTTCAGGCTAGTCAAATGGATCTGTTTCTTGTACAAGGAGATGCTCTAGAGTAAGAAAAGTCACACATCTTGATCTTGGTCTAAAGTCCTACATGAAGTGTTCAGAATCTTTCCGTGGATTTTTATATTGGTTTTCTATGATTGTTTGTTATGAGGTCTATCTTCACTCCCTTGAAATCTACAGGGCTTTGAAGATATTTTTGTAAAAATAATCTAACATGCTGCACATAACTAAAATTATGCATTCTCCGAATCTGAAGCTACACAAACTGTTGATCCTTGTTTGAAAAGCTTAAGACAGACAATATTGCATCTATATATGTTTGCATGCAAATGTTTGTTGTCCTTATATATAGCTTGGGGGATCACGAGACATATTCCCAAAGCCACAGGAAATAACTCCCCTTTATTCTTTATTTTATTTGGAGAAAAGTGTAATTTGTAATCAATTTACAGTATCCACTCTTAGCAATCATTTTAATTCTGTTTAATCTTGTCCAGGTATACTGCACACATACTGAGCCCGATTATTCTCTTCCTTGGCAAAAACAGAGACAGTTTACCAGCACTGGGAGGCAAGTCTAATTATGCTCCCTTTTTTGGTACTGATACAGTAGGAAAATTAAGAAAACTAAAAGCTTTACATTTGGCAATTTTTGAATTGGTTTTCCAGTTCGTTCTAGCTATCGTTTTAGTCTACTCGTGAATTTCTCTCTTTTAAGCCTGGTTTATGTATTAATATGTTCATCTTATGGCAGTGCTTTTATGATAGGGGATGGGAAACTTCTGACAAATGCACACTGTGTTGAACATGATACACAGGTATGCTACGTGTAGTAAAAAAAATTGGAGACATTTGGTTCACAACTGTATACATGTAATGTACTTCTATGCTTGGAAGTACTGTTTGCTATCAATACCAGAAGAAAAGTTCGTTAGAAGCTGTAATAAATTTTCTCCAGTTTGTAGTTATTGGTGCTAAACAGCCTGATATTTCTTGTAGTAGTATGTCAATATAGCTATTTCTGTTAAATTGAATTCCAGCAGTGGCTAGCCTACTCTGTGCTTTTTGGAAAAATGTTGTTGCGTTATAATTAAATATTGTTTGGTGGTCTGAATTGGTAAAATAATTTAATATGTAAATACCAGCTTGCTCAGTGTTTTTGTGTATGTTGGCAATAATGTAGAAGAGTGACTGAGGATATAGATAGAGTGAATCTCTCTATTAGAAAAATAATTGTCTTTTTCCAAAACTGATGTCGTGTCAGTACTATTCATGTATCTGTAATATATTATTAGATGTGCTTATTTTTCCTGTAACTCACCCTTTCTTACTTCATTGTTGCTTCTGAACACAGGTCAAAGTAAAGCGGAGGGGAGATAATACCAAATATGTAGCTAAGGCATTGCTCTAATCTGAAAGATTAAAGCTGATTGTCGTTTCTTTCTTTCTGCACTTCTTTTATTTTTTTGCTGCTCCGGCAGTTCCGCAATATAGTTAAACATTAATGATCACCCTACTTGAAGGTTTCGAGTACTGTCCCATGCTCATACCAATTTGATAACAGGTTAGCTAATGCACAGTCAATCCGGTGATAACCTGGGTGACACACACATTACCCAAACCAATGGTTATTAATGGTTCAGCTGTTTATATTCAATTGTTATTGAAAGAAAACTCCCTCCCCCCTCCCCCCACCTTATATATCTGTGCAAACATCATTACTTTTTTGGGGAGCAAATTCCGTGCATGCTATACCATGATCCTTATTTTGATGTCATTATGTTAATCAGGACAATTGTACTTACATTATTGATTCGCTGTTTGTTGGCTCTTAAAAAAGTTATTATCTGGTTAGGCTGACTCTTGAGATAACGGAGTTAATTTTGCTGACCAACTGCATGATTCTTCTACTCTTCCCTTTTGAGGATACACTATTACACAAAGATAAAGAATCATAACAAGTAAAATGACTTTCAATAGGGTTTTGGGGACAACAGATGTACCAATCTATCATGCAATAGATAAGTAACCTATTATAAGTAACCAAGTAAATCTAATCAATGAGTAGAGTATCGAAAATACTTATTTCTTTCCTTCTTTAGATTTGAATCTTACTACTTACGTGATAATTGCTTGCTTCTCTACATTTTCAAATTTACGAATCTTTATGTCATATGTTTTAGTAACATGCAAATTGAACTTTAGTTAAAAACCTGCTGAACTTTAAGCTGAAAAGTCTTCCTATGAATTAGGCTTCGTAATTAGAACGCACTGCTGCATTTTACATGTAATATCTAAGCGTATGCTTTTCAGGTACTAGCAAGAGGTGCGGATTGTGATATAGCTTTGCTTTCTGTCGAAAGTGAGGAATTCTGGAAAGGAGCTGAACCCCTCCAGCTTGGACAGCTACCAAGTCTCCAGGTTCCAGTTTCCCTTCCTTCTGCTGATTTATTTTGTGTATTTTTGCGTGTATGTCTACTGTTTTTCATATGTTCTCAACTGGCAGGATGCAGTCACTGTTGTAGGATATCCCCTTGGTGGAGACACCATTTCAGTGACAAAGGGTGTTGTATCTCGAATTGAGGTTTGATTAGTTTTCCTAATCATTTGCATTGATAAAATCCTTTTCAGTGTTTCATGTTAAAGCTACAACTCTGTGCTCATAATACCTCTATTAAATATAATGTGTGGTTGCTTATAAATATTGAATCATCAGGTCACGTCTTATGCTCATGGATCTTCTGATTTGTTGGGCATCCAAATTGATGCAGCAATAAATCCTGGTCAGTACATAATGCTGAATATTTAACTTATATAACACGATGTTTTAATGTGTTTTTTGAAAAAGTAGTCGGAGGCATTGACCCTCATATTATTGTAGTTAGCCACTGCTTAAACTTGCTAGGTTTCAGGTAATAGTGGTGGACCTGCTTTCAACGACCAGGGTGAGTGCATTGGGGTAGCATTTCAGGTAAACTATCCAGCACTTCCTAAAATTAAATCTATCCGCATAATCGATGCTTTGTGATTGCCTCACTCACACCAAGATCTACTTTGAAGGTCCCCTGATATTTGAAGTTCATTGCTGTGTAATTTTTTCTTTTATTAATATGCTAGAATTCACATTATGAAGTCTCTCAGCTATATCAATCTTTAGGTGTTTTTCCCCAGTTGATGGGTTATTTTTTGTGAAACTTGCCCTTGCTTTAGTCGTACAATAAAATCAACCTTTCTGTTAACTCTATAACTTTTTCCCTCTCTATAATATTCTCATGAAAGATTTCCTTTAGGTTTACAGATCTGAAGAGGCTGAAAACATTGGATACGTTATACCAACAACGGTCGTGTCTCATTTTTTGAAGGACTTTGAGATGAATGGGAAGTACACTGGTGAGAACTCAAATAAATTAGAGGGGATGTATTCACCGCATCCGGGTGTATTAATATTTGCAATAACAACACAAGGATATAATACGTATAAATCACCGTAGCTCGGTTCATATTAGTAACTGGGATTAAACACGAAAATGATATGACGGTTATATATTTTGACTCACAGGTTTCCCCTGCCTTGGTGTCTTGCTGCAGAAACTGGAAAATCCTGCTTTGCGTGCATGTTTGAAAGTTCCATCTAACGAGGCATATTTCTTTACTTAACTTTTTTGTAATCCTACGATTGTTTTTATTACATATTTGACACCTTTGAGTTTATAATGGACACAGGTTTCCATTCACTTCTCTATCGAATTAAATTCTTTAAAGCCTGAACTATGAGCCATTTTTTGTGTGTTTATCTACAAAGTGACTATTTTGCTAACTGAAATAAAACGGTATTGAAACCTCTGTATCTTGATATGCATGACAAAAAAGTAGTACCTATTAAATGGTGATGGATAGGACTGCGTATGAACAATGAAAGTAGTACGTAGGAAACGGTAGTGAAACCTGTGCATCTTGATATGCATGACTACAGAAATGATACCTACTAGACGGTAATGGAAAGTGGCGGGTGAACATGTTTTAGGTTTATATCATTGTGATTTATGCTCTACATTCATGCAACTTTCTAATATTGGCTGTACCAGCTGAGCAGCTCAATTTATTATGCATATTTCCGCTAATACAATCATAATTTCCCAGGGTGTGCTGGTGAGAAGAGTTGAACCTACATGCCAAGCAAATAGTGTCTTAAAGCAGGTACGATAGTAGTTTTAAACTTTAACATGTATTCATATATCTTGTAGATTCAGTGGAAAGATAAACACATAATCTTATTCTTGAATGCTTCATATGATTGAGAAAAATGAATAAAAGGTAAGAGGTCAAACAACTGCTCATGACATATACAAAAGTAGGAGTGACAATGGGTCAGGATGGATGTGGGCATAGCTAAACCCGTAACCCATTCTAAACCCTGTGCTTAATATATTTTAGAATACACGTTGCATCCTACGCAAAAAAAAAATCCGGGTATCCTAACCCATCGGGTCAGCTCAGGTTGGGTACCTGCGGGTACTGGAAAAGTTGTCATCCATATATAAAAGCCTTGTCCATACTGAACGCATCCATTTCCGTGCAAATCTAGTGTGATAATTTTAATTGCGTTGACTATTGAGTAATAGTCATTAGGTGTTATTATGTATCTTAGTTTGTACTTTCTGCTAAGTTTATCAACTATACTAATTAATTCAGTTAAATAATAGTTATTAGTAAAAAATTGTCTTTCCAGGGGGATGTGATTGTTAGCTTTGATGATGTCCGTGTGGGTTGTGAGGGAACAGTGCCCTTTCGAACAAACGAGCGCATTGCATTTCGGTATCTCATAAGTCAAAAGTAAGAAACTCAATTCAAATATTTATCTTGACTTCAAACATATTGACAAGAACAGCTGAATGTTACTTGACAAGAATGTTTTGTGGCAAAGATGGTGTTCAATCTTTAGAATCACATGTTTACCTCGAATCGTAACATACTCTTATCTATATCAGCCGGATCAGTACTGCTGATATGGGTGTAATTTCTCTGTTTATAATCATCCCCATCTAGTCACATCTTTGCATCTAGTAAGACATTTCAGTGGTCTATTATATTCTTCTTTTATTCTTTAGGTTCATTTATTTGGTTAGATTTTCTGTTATATGTCTTTGAACTGATGGTGCACTTGTATAGATTCGCAGGTGATATTGCACAGCTTGGTATCATCAGAGGTGGTGAAATGATGACTATTCAAGTTGCTCTGAACCCGCGAGTGCATCTGGTATACTACCAATCTTGAAATGGGAATGATGATTGCTCAAGAGTCGAGAGTTTTCCATATATTTCTCATTTTACTTTCAACATTTGCCATTTCAGCACGATTGACATCATTTTCAGATGTGTCTCAGAGTCTTAATTTTTGGTTGGAGTTAGCATGTTTTTTTTTTTTTAAAAAAGCTGTCTACATGTGAGCTCTCTGCTTGTGGCTTTTTTCCTAACTCATTATTGTGAATAACTGTTCTTTTATGCTATTTGTTCAAGGTTCCTTACCATATTGAAGGAGGTCAGCCTTCATACATAATAGTTGCTGGTTTGGTGTTTACCCCACTGTCTGAACCATTGATTGAGTACGCATTCATTCAACTTTGCTGAATATAATAGTCTTACTGTTGTTATAATGAAACTCAATTATCTACTTCTTGATTTTTGAACTTTTATTCACAGGGTAGAGCACGAGGACTCTATAGGGGTGAGTTGGCAATTAGTGCACATTCTGTAACAACTACATTCCACTTTAAGTTCATGATGAAATTACATATCTGAATTCTGATTAGTTGTGCTTCCTTATGTTTAGTTGAAACTGTTGGCCAAGGCACGGTACTCTTTAGCAAAGTTTAAAGGGGAACAAATTGTCATCCTATCACAGGTAAGCTGGATAAATATTTAAGTGCTTGAGATTTTCAGCATGTTTTCTTTTAATAATATGTTGGAATTTTTAAGCATGTTTTCTTTTAGAGCGATGCACTAATCAACTTGTGGCCAGTATTTTCCTCTGTTCTTAAAAGAATTAGATAGGTCTCTGGTCTAACATCTGGTGATAGCTTCTGTGGAAGTTTGGTCTGCGACAATTTTGGTGCACTTACTTTACTTTCTAATGATAGGTCTTGGCTAATGAAGTTAACATTGGATATGAGGATATGGGAAATCAGCAGGTCCTGAAGCTCAATGGAACTCGTATAAGAAACATCCATCACTTAGCACACCTTATTGATTGTAAGTTGTTGCATTGTTTTCTGTCGCTGAACTTTTTATTTACGTATTGTAAATTCTCATGATTATATCTTGTACTGGTCAGCGTGCAAGGACAGGTATCTAGTATTTGAATTTGAGGACCATTATGTAGCTGTCTTGGAGCGGGAAGCAGCATGTACTGCTTCATCGTGCATTCTAAAAGATTACGGGATACCTTCTGAAAGATCTTCTGATCTCTTGGCGCCTTATGTTGACTTGCTCGGGGATGAACAATGTATAGAGCATGATTTTGGAGATAGCCCAATTTCCAATCTGGAAATCGGTTTTGATGGACTTTTATGGGCATAATAATCATAAGATTATTTTAAGTTAGTCAGGTTCTTCTCACGTATGATGCATAGAAAAGCATCGTCTTTTTTGGTAGGCAGCTAAATTGCTGACTGCACTATCGTCTCTTCTTTACAAGGGATTTTCCACTCAGGTTCCCTCTTATTTTACTGTTGTAACTGTGGTTATTATTCTTTGTTCTGTTTTACTTGTTGTAACAGTAGTCTCATTTATGTATTAGATTAGCTAGGGAATAGTTATATGCCGATTTTTTGAAATTGCGGTGCCCTTGAGCATTTGATGTAATGAAATCATGATGTATGGAAAATAAAATTTATAATTAACTACAAACTTATTATCTTATGGTTTATTTTGAATATCTTTTAGATGCGACCATGGTCTCACGTGAGAAGCATCCGGTTTACTGCATTGGTTTCTAAGACCGAGTCTGAAACCCTCCTAGAAAACAAATGATAACGAGTCAGCACATGATTACACTTTTCCATACCGTATAGTATGCATGATCAACGCAAGTCAGAAAGTCAAAACCCATCGACTAGACATGTGACTTGATATAACGGCATTGACTAGACATGTGACTTGATATGGTCCCCAATATTCCAGGGCATCTACCATGATACCAAAAAGCCCTCTTCTCAACGATCCAATACACTAGCAGAGACCATTAATTCCTTTCCAGTGGTATGGAAAACTTCGATTCGGAATCCCATATTCGTTCACCATGTACCTGTACTGCAGGCATCGACTTTCTAAACATAACTATATCAAGTTAAACTTGATTAGGTATGTACATGATCTCTTCATGACCTTGAACGACTTAGGAGTTGATCTCTTGAAACCTATGCAAAGAACGACTATGTCATAGTAACTCGACTTGCCATTCTCAAATGACACCTCATTGCCCTGAATGGTTCTAATGGCTGGCATGACATGCGTGTATAAAAGGCGAGCTTCTATAAGCATTGTTTGCTTCTTTACTAGCAGCCACCACCAAGAACCTACTTTAATACTCCTTCTCTTACCGTTACTTGCACTTCTGGCCTTAATAACCCATCCTCTTACCGTTACTTGCATTTCTGGCCTTAATAACCCATTTTTTAGTCGTTCTGCTGTTAACTACATTTTCGACCGTTCTTTTGTATAAGAAGACTGTATCGATCCAGATTGTACAAATAAGCTATAAATTTGTTTTTTTAGAATGTAAGTGAGTTGAGGAAGGGAAGTCCATTTGAAAATAAATCTACCTACATATGCTATGAATTTGTTTTCTCGAGTGTAAGTTGACCGGAGAGTGTTTGATAAATGAAAACGAATACGATCAGATTTCAGTCAACAATCCTTCCAATCAAATAAATTCTTTCGTGGCTTCTCTACCAGTTATATATTCAGTTTCTTTAGGTGACAAGACATCAAACTTTTGTATATAAGATTTTCAGCTAACTGCTCCTCTAAATATAGTAAGTATATAATCCAAAATAGACTTCTGTTGTGTCAAGGAAACCTGCATAATCAGAGTCTACAACTTCTCAACACTATATCAACCGTATCTTTCTAGTTATAACATAACCGAACTTCAGTTGGACCCTCCGAGTATCTAAACAGCCACTTGAGTGTCTGCCAATGTTGCTTCCCCATATTTGACATGAATCTACTCAAAACACTTACAACACATGCAAGACTAGGACTCATGCAAATCATAACATACATAATGCTACCAATAACATTGACATAAGGTATCTATAGTATATACTTCTTATCTAACTGCTTTGGTTGATGTGTGCGTTGCACTAAATTTGAAATGGGAACCAATGGGAGCTCCAACCTCTTTGGCTCCGGACATTACAAACTTCCTAAGGACTTTATATGTATGTATCCGTGATGAGATAATAATAGATATTCCGTTGGTATGTTCCTCTTGATCTTAATACTAATTATCCTCTTAATCTCTCTCATATTCTTCATTTCAAACTTGAGTCTTCATGTATCTTCCAACTATTAGGATATCATCAACATAAAATTGACAATATGAGTTTCTCTTCACGTGTGTTTCCCTATTCTAATAAACACAATTGTTATAACAACTCCAGACATACTTGATGAATCTCATAATAGAATCAAATCTTATATTCCGCTGCCTCAAAGATTGTTTCAGTACATATAGAGGTCTCGTTAACAAACACATGTCTCATTCATTCCATTTTCAAAGCCTTTCGACCTACACATGTAAATTGTTTTTTCCAATTCACCATGTAAGAAAGCAGTAGTAATATTCATTTGGTTCTTATTATTTTATTTTTATAGGTTGAGATGGTTCAAGGTTTATCTTTACCAACGATGGATCCTATGTGGGTGTACACTGTTAGAGAAGAAGCTAAACATTGGTCGGCGCCATTGTTTGAGATAATTATCAGTTTTTTGGCGACTACGATATCCCACACTGACACCATCCGGAGCACAATCCAAAGAATGTAAGAATTTTATCAAATAATGTTGGATCATTTGCAACTTTAATTAGTTTTTTTCATCTCCAGATAAATTACACTTGTTTTTTTATTAATTACGGTTGTTTTATGCTTGTTAACGTGCAACTTGAATTTTAATTTGCAATGAGTATTTATGAACTCTTTAAAAGTATATCTGAAATCATCAAACTTAAATTAATAAAAGTTAACATAAAATGAAAAGATATACGGAAACAAATACATAGAACTCAAACTTAAAAATATCACAAACAAATATATTAATTCATAGGAGAGTTATATGTGTCCATTTATACTTCTAGAAGGTTATCATCCTCCTCTAATTGTTCTAGATGTTTTTCAAGAATGTGATCATTCAAAAAGTCAACAATATGTGTTTTAATATAATAAAAAATGCGAAAACGGAAGATCATGCTTTTCGCTGGCCTAACATCCTCCGAGAGGTCAGAAACCCAAATATTTGAAACTGAATTCAAATAATTGTATATAGTAGTGACTTCTTTACAACTACATGAAGGTTGATAGGAAACTCCATGATACCCATACTTGTAGTTACATATCTACAAACAATTTCATTAAAAACCCCGTTAGTATTATGTTCAGACAACTTTATCTTAACATAATTGACGACTTTTAGAAAATGGTGGTTTTCCTGGACAATTCATTCTATATCTTACACATAATTTTTTTAATTATTTGTGATATGGAGTAGATGATGAAATAAATATGCTATATTCGTAAATCTATTTACAGAGAAAATTGTAGTTGGAGGAAAACTATAATGGACATGAAATAGTTGTTGGCGGAAAACTATAGTGAGTGGAAAATTTTCTTTGACGCAATATTGTAAATTAGACATATTTTTATAATACTTTTTTCATCTTATTTCGAACAACTAGTGTATAACAATGATTTCCATTTATGTTAAGAATATTATAGAAGTAAAAACTTAACACAAACTATATACACACAAAATTTTCATTAACACGCAATAGATTGTTTGCAATAGCCTTATACTGAAATCATAGTCGACTCATCATAGTCTTCATCTTCGAACAAGTGTTTATATGCCTTAGCCTCTAACTCAATCCATCTTTCTCTCAATTCTATTTTAGTACATGAATCCACAAGTGGTGGAACATGATGGATACCATAAAATTGATACATTTTGCGAAGGATAACATTAAAATCAACCTTGTACGATAATGTATTCATTTAGTTCGGACCGTGAAAACCACTTTCCTCAAGTAATATCTTCAATTTGGTTTCAAGACATATTAAAAGTTCCTTAATTTGAGATTTAGATTGATGGATAGTTTATATCATTTGAGTTGTATTTATATTCATAGAACCTATCAGATAACACAATCTAAGGAATCCAATTATGTTGAGACACATTATAATCTAATGAATCCAAATATGTTGAGACACATGTCTATTTTTGTATGGATATAATTTTAATTTATCTATATTCATAAACAAGTTCTTTTCTTATTTTTGATTGTTGCTGCCAAATGTTTTTTCTGCCATTACGTTGGCATAATTTACCTTTTGTTTCAAAATGACTGACGGAATTTACCTTTTTGTTCCCATCAGTCGGCAAAATTACCTTTTAGTTGCCAATAGCTGGCGATAATAGGCAAAAATCATTTTTTCTTCAAAATAACAATGGTACGTACAATAGTATGACTAAATATTGAATAAAAACAAGACATTTAATTATAAATAAAGGTTTAATCATCTGTATTACATTCAACACAAATAATATAAATCAGAAACTATGTATGAATGTATATAACAAAAACAATAACAATCCGAATGGTACACATAACACAAAATGGATAAAAAAAAATCTTCTCAACAAATCAAAAATATTCATACTACTCAAGGAGTTTTTGGTAACCAATATGAAACTCATTTCCATATGGAGGTAATGCAATTTTTTGCACCCCGACCCGTAAATATTGTATAACCGTAGTCTCGCGGTAGTTATGCACGTAATCATCCACTTGGTATATAATTGTATTTACGATATTATACCAACTAATATCCCGATAAACTACGAGATACCGCTACGTACATAATGAATATATATCATCTCTAACTGTAAGCCACCAATATAAAAAATGTCACATAATTCTTCCAATCATCCCACTCCTCCGCATCAAACATATATACGACTTTCTTGGATGTTGTTTAGTTTTTCCTAATGCCTTGATAAAGGGATATGGCGGAGTGTCATGCACGTAATCGATCTGGCCTTAGATTGATTGGAATAGTAAGCTTGGACATGGTCTACACTGCAAATAAGCTACGGTACCAAGCTATTTTCTTGAATAGGAAATGATCAGCAATCGTTCGATAAGGATCTTAAATAACCTACAAAACAAAACAATGTATACAATAAGTAAAGAACCTTTTAAACAACTAATTTTATAAATATTTCGTAAAATTATTGCAAAAGGTAAAACTTACATCGAATACGTGCTGTAGGTTAAATGTAATCCTCTAGTTTTCTTTATTCTGAGAATCCAAATTTAGTCGACTTGCATCCTACCTAGCAATCGACACCAAAGCTCTATATAATCAGCACGTTGAACCATATAAAATAGGAAAAACGATCAATTATTCAAGTGTCGAGGATCACGATACATCCACCCATGGTATTCTTCGCGTGTAAGAAGAACTCTCTGATGTGATAATAAATATACACTAATACCGCAACACCACAAGCATATCTATGCATCTGGTTGGCCAAGTCCCGTAGGAGGAACACGTACCTGTAATTGACTTACGTATTGATCTTGCCATCGAATATACTACACTCAAATAGGTAAAGAAGATAAGCACGTGCATCTTGATCCACCATCTTTCCACTGAGCAAAAAGTTTCCGCCGTGGTATGATGAATCTCTAAACTAGTTGCAGAGAAACCTGAATCTCAAGCCAATCCTTTTGAGAAGTTCAATCTATGTGGAAATATCGTACACATCTACACTTAGGAGTTCAACATCTATAATGACATGCACATGGTTACATTTTCTCCTAGGAAGATCCACAACTTCACTCTCGATCTTCAAACCAGTGGTCGTATAAACATGGTCAGGGGTGATAGTCATCTCCCCAAAATTGAAGTGAAAACTGTTTTTTTATGGCAATGCTTGATGAACACCTATGTAACCGATACGTTTGGTTAGAAGTTATACAACGGATTGATTAGCCTACAGAAAGGTGTGGCACCTAAGATCGTTCTAAGTCGACCCTAACATGCTAAACTCCACTTTCTATGATTGGAATATGTAGGAGTATAATTTTTTTTCTTTTTCTCAATAAATAATAATATTTTTTATGTTAGTAAAATAAAAATACTCACCAAATATATATATATATATATATATATATATATATATTTCAAGTGAAATTAAAAAATTATAAAACTACATCTCCCTGCCAAACATAATAAACATTGCGTTTCTAGAACACCTCGTCAAACAGTCGAGGTACACGATCAGGGGTTTAGTTTAACAACGTGAAGGTGGTCATCGGTGGATACTAACAAATAGAAGTGTTCCCATTGGAACAAGGTCATTCTCACTTAATGCATCTCTATCTCTAACCGCATCTCTCTTTCTGCCACGCTTGGTACGTGACCCACCTCAACTAGAACCTTCTTCTATAATCTGAAAAAATACCTTTTTTGAAAATACGAACTGTTAAAGAACAAGTTGTTTATTTAAAAAACCAACATAAATAATACTAAAATAACCAAAATAAAATAAAAAGTGAATCAGATAAATTTCAAAATTGACAACAGCCCCACACCAAATGTTTGACGCACATATAGTCTTTCACACCAAATGTTTGGCGCGAGGATTGTTTATATGCTAAACATTTGGTGCATACCTTTGAATTTGCATCATATATTTGGTGAAGTATCAAGCCTTTGCGCCAAATGTTTGGCACATCATCAAGCCCCCACGCCAAACATCTAATATATAGGCTATGATTTTCGCACGTGTTTGACGGAAACCATGTGTTCTTTGTCTGGTTTAAACAAAAAACACACTCGTATGTGTTTCTAAACCATGAGGTTTATGCTCCCATATCTACCGATTTTAGATTTAAATCCAATCATCACAACACATAAACCCTAAATCTAAACACAACACAACATAAAACCAATGATTAAATAAAAAATTAGAAGAAAAAAGTTTCGAAACATTACATGGTTTCAGGGGATGATTGTGAGGCTCAAAATGATTGTTTGTCAGGCTCAAATTCATGTTACCGGTGGCTGATGGTGCTGGTTATCAAGATTTGAAATTTGAGCTTTGTGCTGGTCTTGGGGGGACTGTTGGTGGTACTACTAGTTCACAGACTTAAATTTGAGCTTTGTGCTACTTTTAGAGATTTGAGCTTTGTGATGTTGTTGGTTCGTTAGGTTCAAATTAGTTTCAGTCTCTTGGCGCGGTTGTTTATTGAGCTTCTCTCTACTCAAATTAGTTTTAGTCTTTTTTGGTGATGCGAATAAAATTAATTTTTAATAAGAAAATTAGTTTTTAGCAAGAAAATTATTTTTTTAAAAAGAGAGAAAATTAGCTATAGAGAGAAGAAGTAGAAAAAATGGAGAGAAAATTATTTTTTTAGAGGAAAAAGATGAAACTATACATAACAATTATATTTATACGTGGTTTTTAGTTCAAAACTAAAAATATCAAAAATTAAAACTATACAAAATAATTTTGTTTTTAGTACCACCGTACGAATAAAAAACGGTTCTAGATATAAGTCTTCCTTATAAATACACCTCTCCTCCATCACTACTCATTTATCATCTCTCAAACCAACGTATTCTGCTACAAATTTTCAAACCAACTTTTATAGTCTCCAAAACCAATTTTTATAATATGTCAAACCAACATTTTCTTTTATAATCTCTCGAACCATCTTTTATAATATCTAAAACCATCTTATTCATTTATAATCTCTGAAACCAACTCATTCTTCCATAATATTCCATAATTTTCGAGCAAAATTTAAAATTCGATCAATGCCTTCATCTAGTCAAGTTTGCTTGATGGTGGCCCTGTAGTGATTAAAGACTTGGTATACTTTATACATTCTTCTATTTGTGTTATTGTTTGATCACTTTCATATTACTAATCGTTTCATATTTGTTTTTGATGATACAATAAAGCAATAAAATACCAGTGCCCAACCCTACTAGGTATAAACCATATAGATGTTCCCGAAAAATAGATCTAAATTATGTTTTCAATAATGATAAAAATATAAAGATGCATGATCCTTTAGATATTGTTCTAGAAAATCCAATCTTCAAAATAAATTATACCCATATTAGTGGTAATGCTAGCATTCATTTGAAGTCTAGAAAGAAAACATCTTGGGTATTGTGATACTTTACTGAGATATTTGAAGTCTAGAAAGAAAACATCTTGGGTATTGTGATACTTTACTGAGATATTTGAAGTAAACACAACTATGTGTAAATTTTTTTGGAAAACAATTGTCCTATATGTATGGAGAAAAAATAATGACATCGACAATATGAGTAGATACTTAAAAAACTCGCACCAAATTAAAGATCCTTCTAAAGTTATTGAAGATGACAATGTCACCATCAATCCAAATACCAACAATGTATTTGTTTTCAATAATAATGTATGAAAAGAAGAAACGATGAAAATAACCCTTGGTAGTGCACTTTATTTTTCTTTTGCCAACAAATGAAGATACTTGAAATGGATCGGATGGGTCAACCTAAAATGCAAACACATCCAATGTAGCTATTTGAGATCAAACACTATGATATATTTTTAAAACAAGAAAAACCTATTAAGGATATAATTTTGAATTTCTCATAGAAAGTTTCTTTGAATAATAATATAACAACATTTATTGACTTTGATATTATGTTTGTTACTTTACATTGGATTGATCCTAATTAGATACTCCAAAGAAGAATTATATATTTTTGTGCTATTGGATGCTATAATGCCCATCAAAATAAACAAGGTCTTCAAAGTGTATATTTTATTTCAATGGTACAAATAAAATAATGTTAATTTCTTTTGATAATGTATCTACTACAACTACAACTATTGATAGACTTAAAAATGATTGCAATCCAAATTTTATAAAAATGTTCCACACTAGATTTTTTATGTAATATACTATTAATTGATGGTAAATTATGGAATAAATATGATATTAAAAAATTATATCGATCCTATGAAAAAGGCAGTCCTACTAGTCATAACCTCGATTCATAGATGTGAATTTAAAGACCTTGTTGTGATTAATAGAAATAAATACATAAAATTAAGTTTAGATATCAGAACTAGATGAAATTATACTTAAGATCTTCGTGCATGTGATTCTAAGTTTAAAAAAGAACTTACATCAATCTATAATAACTTCAACAAGTATCATCCTCTTACCGATGTAAATTGGTCATATTGTCTTGAATTAATACGTATCCTGCATATATTTAAACATTTTACTTATACTTTTTCTATGAAATACAGTCATAACATTCGTTTGTTCTTAATTATGTGGTTAATCTTGCCATGCATTTATATACACATAGGACACAAATGTACGTTGTGAAATGATGTCCAAAATGGAAGCACAATTTATCAAGTAGTTTCATCCCATCCCACACACTTATGCTATTAGGTGATTTTTATAATCCTTATATAAAATTTGCACGCTTTGACATATATGTTGAGCTATTTTATAAAAATATCATACTTGGTGATGACTTCGGATCTTGCAGACACAACCTACCCACTAATCTGAACAGGGGTATCTCAGACCATGTAACACCACTATAAATCTGAACAAGACAAATGTAAACAACTTTTGACTAAGCTATTTGCTATCTACTTAAAAATTAACGGGTCTTTGAACTCGACCTGGTTTCACCACTTGACCCGCTAAGCCCATGAGTCATTAATTAAAGTATAAATACCCCAACCACTCTCATTAATGAGGGTGATCAATATTTAATACAAGCAAACTGCTTAATTATCTCACTATTCCTCACACTAAACACAAAACACCCCAAACTTACTAAAACACTTTACAAAACTACCCGCGGCCCAAAATAAACCAAACCACTTGGTAATAAATTACAATAGATATTTCCAAACTATTCAAACTTATTTGTATAATATGTATAGTAACTATGTTACAAAACATGGGAACAATAATGGTAGTTCATCCTCAAGTTTAGATGATAGTAGTAGTATTATGGAAGTAAAATTAGAGCTCATCATAACTACGTATAAACTGAAATGTAAAGTAGAACGAAGATAACAACAACTCCTCAAGATGTTAATGAATTGACCCAATATTTGCTAACTTAGTCCGATTTAAGTGTGTATAATGATGATAACCCATTTGATATTTAATATGGTGGAAGTCCGATGAACCACTGTTTCCTATTTTTTACAAACTAGAGAATGCAATTCTTTCTATATCTATATCTTTAATGGCAAGTGAATGTGCAACTATTATGACCAAACTGCAATACACACCCAAAAGTTCAAGACTAAATAGCCAAACAATTAAAGTATGTGCTGTAATAAATGACTATACTACAGTAGAGCCTAAAATGAAAGGCAAAGAGTATGAAATGGAAGATCATCAAAAGGATATGTTCGATGAACTAAGTCATATTGTACTCTTACAGATGAAGTTGGTTAGGATGAAGAATGACTTAAATCAAAAGACGAAATTCCGTATGAAGAAGATTTATAATATAAATTTATTAGTGAATTTGTAATAGGGTAGTTGGAATTTAGAATATTTGTACAACTCTTTGCTCGTAAGTAAAAATTGTGAACTGTTTAAATCAATAATTTTTCCCTTAAATCCTATTATATAACAACACTTACTTATACAATTATACAATAAGAAAAGTATACAACAAACAAACACTTGTTATATTTTTTTATCATTTATAAAATAATCAAACTATAAAAACTTATACTATAATCAAACTATACAAATTATTTTATTACTTATAGTAATCAAAATATAACAACACTTGCAATAAAAATACAATAATAAAACTATAGTAACCTTGTACTACTTATAACTTATAATAGAAAAACTATATAATTAAAATATAAAGTCTATAACAATTTTTTTATCAAACAGTAAGAACACTTATACTAATGTGTGTTATAAAAATAATATAAATTTGAAAATTTACTTCATTTTTACTATATTATCTCTTAAAAATCTACCACATTATAAGAAATGTAACATGAAAATTACTATGATTTTTCGACGAGTAAAAAATGATATCATGTTTTTTGTGTTACTGCAATTTTATCATTCACGTGCCTGTGAAAGGACAAGAATCCCGCCATGCTTTACTGTCCCCATAAGACCTTTAATAAGTAGAAAAAAAACAAATACATGCAACAATTCGGGCCCAAAACAGAACTACTATAGAGATTGGACTTGAGGTTGAATATTGAACAATCAATATCAGGTTTCCGGCTAGATGGAGTGCAATATAGGTAGAATTCTTAGGTGTTGAAATAATGGACCTACCATGCTCAAGACGGATAGGCCATGGTTAAAATCTATGGCTTAGGCGACGTGACATAATTAAAGTGAGTGGATGAAAGCCAATTGAGGGAAGACTAAAGTGATATTTCGTTCGAGAGGAGGTATGTTAGAATACGAATAAAGTCCCAAATCGGTTTAATATATAAAAGATCATGGGTGTATTAGTATGGACATATTTATCTTGTACGAGACCTTTTTGCAGTGGGCCAAAAACTCTATGACTCAGACGTTGTGAATTGATTGGAGTGAGCGGATGAAAGTAAATTGAATGGAGACTAAAATGATATTATGTTAAAAAGGAGGATTGTTAGAATATGGCTAAAGTCCCACATCAAAGCAACATATGAAAGATCATTGATGTATAAGTATGGGAATATTTCGACTTGTATAAGGCTTTTTGGGAGTGAGCTAAAAGCAAAACCACGTAGCTCGTCGGTCTTAAAAATAATATCATACAAGTGTCGGTATTGAGTTGATCCATAATTATATATAGAGGTGGAATATATTGGATCTCGTATTTTTAATAATTGATACTAGGTTTCTAGTATTTTTAATAATTGATATTAGGTTTCTAGGTCCATACGGAGTGCGATGTGGGTGAAGCTTGCAGGAGACAGAAAATGACAGACGAACCATGATCAAAATAAATATAACTATGATCCAATAATAACAATACTTGGATTTATTTTTATCTTAAACATCACCATATTTCTCCTTATGCTTGTTATGATTGGCAAAACTTATTTTTCAAAAAATAATTATGTTAAAAGTTGGTACAAGGACAAATTTGGATTTTTTAAACTGAATTTCATTATATTTCATTTGTATGGATTTTTAATTTGAGAAAATGACTACTTGGGTCACTCTCCCATATTTGAAAAATATTTTGGGACTAGTAAAAAATAAAACAACCATTGAAGCAGTAAGTTTTAATACTATATTAAGGTTAAAATTATGTTTTATGATTTCTTTTAATCCCTTCCTAATATCCTATTTCCTATCACTTTCTATTTTTAACGTATTTTATTTTTATACCATTTTATTTCTGATTTTATATTCGGATTGTTTACTAAATCTAACGTTGTTTTAGAAATCAAATTAGAATTTCGTTATATATTTTTAATCTTTCATATATTTTTAGCAATTTTGATTTTCTAAATCAATTCAATTGTTTTTGTTAATCGCCACTAGATTTGTTATCTTGTGTTTTTCAGTGTTTATTGAATACTGTGTATTTTAATTATAATTTTTTTGGTGTTTTATTATGATAATATATGAAAAATTTTAGATAATATTTTTCTAAAGTTGTATATAATGATTTACGTACATTATGTAATGAGTCGTAACCGATCTGAATCCGTCTTCATTGAGAACAATTGATTATGTACTTGATCCAGTAGTTAAGAGCCAAGCTAATATACCAAAGAAAAATAGATTTTTATCAAAATAATAAGTTTTATTAAAAAAAGTCTGATAAATATAAAATCTTAGTTACCACAACAGTCGGAAATGTACTGCTCTTAGTGTTGTTGAAAAATGATTTATTTTGTTATTTTTATATAATTATTTCATACAATTGTAATTGTTTTTGGATTTTTTTATGTTATCGTTAATGTTCGATTGACACCTAATTGTTATCGGTTAACTATTAGGTGAATATGTTTATTAGCCAGTGACAACTAAATATTAAAATTTATAGCTAAATGTGGAACAACTAAATATTAAAATTTATAGCTAAATGTGGAACAAATAAATATTTATACTGACAAAATTAATTAACCAAATATCCACGTGTTTAAACTAAATTGTGTGTATATATATATTTATATTAAACATCTAATTTTTTTTTTGCCAAACAACTTAATATTAACAAACAAGTGAATTGATAGCTTTATTATTAAATGTTGAAATAAATCATCTGACAGTTAAATGTTCAAGCTAATAATTAAATATTTTGATCAACATGTTTAATAGCTATTCGCGTGTCCTAGAACTGAAGCTACATTATCAAAACTAAAATGCTAAATTAAAATGCTAAATGACATATGTTTTTTCTCGTGATAACTAAATACTTGTCATAATTTTTGTATCCATACAACTAAGTATTTAAACAACTACATTACAACTATATATCTAAATAGTTAACTTGACAACTAAATGGATTATTTTTAGTAACATTAAATCTTAATATATAAAAAGTGCAACTAAATGATTAAGCTAATAAATATATAATTTGGAAGAAATATTCTAACAACTAAATGATATATTTTTCAGTTAGTGACAATCAAAATACTCGGTCTAAAAATTGAAAGCATATACATATAAGCTGATAACTAAATATCCAAATCGGTAATGTCATACATAAATGTTTAAGCTAATATATATATATGTGATATGTATCATCTATATATATTTATATGTAATGTTCAAACAACTAAGTACATGCATAACCAACTAAATATATAAGTTGATAACAAAATATCTAAATAAATAAAGTGACATATAAATGTTTAAGATAATAGATATATAATTTTATCAAACATCTTGCAGGAGATAAATATTTACCATTTAATAACTAAATGACATATATTCATTATCTATATGGTGGGGCATGTGAGATACATACAAATCACTAAATCTTTATTCACATACAAAAATTTAAATTTGAGGCAATTTTTTTGGATAAAACTCATTAAAGATAACGATAATAGTACTCACTATCATGCCGAATAGTTAATGTAGTGATATATGCTTAAATTCAGAATGCATTAAGAGAATTTTATGTTTGCAGTGTATATCACTTGAGTTTATTCAAGACATAAAGTTTGTATTTGTAAGATTAAAGTTTATTGATCATGAGGTTATGTTGACACACTTATTTGATGATGAGTAAGATATAAGAATCTCAAAATAATAAACCAAAATGATACAACTATGTAACAATGTATAAGCCTAGAAGGTTACTTAATATTTTATTCGAAAAGGGGGATAATATATTCTGGAAGAAGGATTTGTATCATGGATGATGATGATTTGAAGAAATAGATATTAGATGAAGCTCATAATTCAGTATATGTTATGCATCATGAGAGAAAAAAGATATATAAGAATTTGAAAGAACATTATTGGTATATATGAGTGAATAAAATATTACTGAATATGTTACTCGATGTTTGATATATTAAGATGTCACGTTGAGCATCAAAATCCTTGTAACTTCAACCTTTACATGTTCTAGAGTGAATATGAGAACATGTGACAGTGGATTGCATTTGAGGGTTGCATGAACTCCAAATATACATGATTCAATTTGGGTTATCGTGGATAGATTAACAAACACAGAGCACTTTTTGCCAGTTAAAACTACTACTACGTTAGACCAATATAGCTATTTATATACTTGAAATATTTTCAATAGTATCAGATCAAGATCTCGACTTTGCAATAAAATTATAGAATCACGCGCAAACAACGTTGTGTACTAAAAAATGGCCAGTCAGAACGAATATACAAACATTATAAGATATGTTGAGAGAGCACGTGTCGTTGAACTTACTGGTAGTTGGGACACCCACTTGACATTGATTGAATTCAAATATAATAATATTTATCATAGTTATATCAATATGAAACCATTTGAAATCTTTATACAAAATAGAATATTGTATATCTGTGTGTTGGACTGATTTAGGAGAAAACAATATTGAGAATCATGTATATGTCTTAACCATGATATAATAAGTTGTGAAAATATAAAAAAAATGATACTAAAGAGAATGAAAACGACTAAATTCATCAAAAGATTTGACGTTGTTCGAGGTTTCTCGGAATTTGAAGTAGGAGACCTAGTATTTCTAAAGATGTGACGGTTGAAGGGAGTTTTAAAGGTTTCCTAAAAAAATAAAAATTGACGCCAATATATATTGGACTACATGAGATAATGAAACATGTCAATATGGTAGCATATTAGTTAACTTAACATTTGATTTATTAAGATTGCACGATGTGTTTTACATATCTATGTTGCATTAAGTACATTCCATCACACATGTTAGAAACACTACCATTTAAAACAGATAAGAAACTATCGTATGCAAAAAAAACCATTCAAATTTTAGATATTCAAATAATACAACTTATGAATAAAAGAATTTCTATGAAGATTGTTTCGTAGCGAAGTCATGCGGTAGAAAATTGTTTAAAAAGTAAAGTGAGAGTATCCAAAAGTAACATTTCAAATTATTTGTCGAAGATATGTCTTTTATTTTGAGGCGAAAATATCTTAAAGAAGGAATGTGAAATTCAATTTAATATTTATTTATTTAAAAAATAATAATATATATTGAATTTAAATATATTTAATTGAGCTGTAAAGTTAAAAATAAATAAACAAACAAAATTTTTAACTACTTTTATTTTAATACACAAAGAAATTTTTTAAATAAAAATAATAATATTTTTAGTTTAATATCGAAGATTGAATTACATTAGAAAAAAAAAAATAAACTCAATATAATATTATATATATATATATATATATATATAAACCGTAACAATAAAACAAATTAATATAAAATTTGTATTATTTGATCAAATTTTATATTTTAATACCATCTATTTTCAATTTGATGTAATGTATAAATGAGCTAAATTAATAATAATATTCAAATTATCTAAAGCTAAGTCTTTTAGTTCTATATTTAAATTATTTACATATATTATCCAAAACCAAACTTACTCTTTTTTATTGCTTGAAAATATCTATAGTAGGTTTGTTAGTTATACTTAATATTTTTATCAAAATTATTTCTATTATTTTTTTTAAAGTTTTTAAAATTATGATTGTTTTTTTAATTTTTACCAAATCTCGACCATAATTTTGAAGGTACCGAACAAAGCTGGAAACGAGACTCCAAACAAAATCGGAAAACGAAAAATCTCAATCGTCTCATCGGGTTCATAAGCTATATTACAGTCGTTTTCTGAAATCGATTATGTAAGTTTTTTCAATATGATTTTTTATTTTATTTTTTTTATTTAAACTTTTTTTTATTTGAGCTAATAGTTTAACAACTCTTATATACGATATAATATGCCGATTTAAATTTCTAATTAAATCATCTAATGCTCAAACTTATTGAAATCACTGTATTTTTACTATTTAAGTTTATGTGAATTTTGAATCTTTATGTTGTACAAATTGGTGTGTTTGGTGTACGAATTAGTTGCATGCGTTGCCTTGTTTATTTCTACAAATATTAGATATTTTCTACATTGTGAAACACTATGTTTTAAGTTTTTAAATTTACAAGTTTAGGTTTGCAAAAAAAATAGACAGTTGTTATCTAAAGAAGAGAATCCAAACGTGAATCACGAACTCATGTAGATGTACATGAATCACAAAAAAAAAAAAAAAATTAAATGAAACTTATATTTTTATGTAATTAAGAAACACAAATCATGTTATAAATTTAAGCACGAATGTCATATATATTTATGAAAAATGATGCTAATCATGAATGTATATCTGAAATACAAATTATATATATATATATATATAATACAATTTAAATAATGTATATACGAAATGCAAATCTCGAATATATATATATAAGATGATGCTAATCATGAATGTGTTTAAGATATTTTAGTATTAAATACTTAAAATACAAGTATAATTTAGTACCTAAATTCTTAAATTAGCAATAAATATTATTTTTTATTACTCATACTTATATTTTTATATTGTTTCTCAAAGTACCATAACTTCAAATCCTATTTTTCTTTTTAAATTATAAACTTTAAAATCTAAAACTAATAATTAAATATCAAATTATACTATAACTCTAAACTTTAACCATAATTTCAAACCTTGACTTACATTACTCATTATTTTTAGATAATTTTTTTAAATTATGTTTTAGCGCTTTAGGTTCACCAAATATTTAGTTTTGGTAGCCGTTGGTTAGATAGTGGAGAAATAGACCTAAAAGTTGGTTAGAGAAAATATGAATGGATAAAAGTTAGTTGCATAGAAAATAGAGGAGTCATTATATGAAACATGTTTAGATGTTTGAATTAGAGAGTCTAATATTTAGTTTAAACAAATATTGTTTTTTCCTAAAAGTTGAATCATTCTCTAAACAAAAATCCCGTTGTATATATAAGCATAAACTTGTGCCAAGATCTTTAATGCGCCTCTAACTTTAATCCCATGAATCTTACGATGTTAATAACATGGCCTTATCCCACATAATGAAATTCCGGCCAAAGGATATCCTATAACATGTACTTTAAATGTGTTTTTAGTCGTTACATTTTATATCTTTATCAGTAGACCCATAGTAGTTGCGAGAGAATCGAAGAATGACTATAATCTTAAAGTATTTTTGTTTAGGTGAGATATTTGTTGTCTACCTTTTTATAGTTTTGTGGAAGTTTGTGCGAATCACAATATTAAAATTGAAAATTCATGCCCCATAATTATCTACTAAGCGAGAAACTCAACCAATTTATACTAGACTCGTAGAGGCTCGAGGATATATGTATTATTAAAAACTTTTCACTGGCCAAAATCTTGCTTGATGACAAAAAACTATATTTTTTTTAAAGGGAAAATAATACAAATATAAGTAGTATTTCTCATTTTTTTAATTTACTAGTAATTGGTTATCTCATAAGCACAAAATTTTACTCGGTCTAAGATTGGCAGAAAGTTGACAAGAAATGGTTTTTAGAAAAATTGCTTTAATATCATGTTAAGTATGAGGGTACCCCCATCCCCAAACTTTTCGAAGTATGAAAGAAGGACTATTAGTTAATACTAAATTAATATTAAATTATTCCATAGGTAATCTGAGATTTCATGTTTCAACGTGACCGAGACTTCTTTTGTAGTGAAATGTTATTGCTAAAATTTTTAAAGAAAAAATATTAAGTGTTGAATTAATTCACTAATGATGATCTTATTTTGCACGCTTTGGAAATTTAAAGAGTCATAATACACGTCTGACATGCGTGAAGATGTGTCATTACTTTATCCCACGTGTTACTGCATCATTAACTTCTCTTTTTATAGCCGTTATATCCCGTTGAATCCTAGTCACTCATCTGTAAAATAATATGGACAATTTATTTAATAAAAAATTAAAGGTTGTGATATACTAGTATCTCATTTAAATACCCATCTTATTTTCCGTTTAATTCGTCCCAGGTTTTTACCATTTTTCTCTCCTTGTAATTTTATCGTTATTGTTTTGGTATTCTATCTTTTTTGGTAAATTTTATCACTTTAACATTCCCTTTTCATGTTAGTTTATCAATTTCTTTGCTTTTAACTCTTACCTCCCAAAATTGGTTAGAACAAGGAATGCACAGATTCACGATAATGAAGATGAAGTCTTTGTTAACCAAAATATGAGTCAGAGTCCACCTTTTAGGGATCTTTGTTGCAATGCCTCTGATGGAAGAGATATTCGTGATGATAGACTTATAGAATCATACGAAGCTATGTGTACTCCTATTCTGGAAATTAAACCTCTAAAGACAGTACTACCATCTCCAACTTTCAGCACCTAAAGTCCAGGCACTCCGATTCTTGCAGTATTTAGCTATGCTGGTGGCGCTTCCAAGAACATATGAGACTTTTATTGAATTGGAAAAAAGTTGGAAAATTCATATTTTTTGACAAATTTATTTATATGTTTCATGATGGTAGCCAATAATATTTATGTAGCATTTTATAACCAGAATGGGCACTTCATTCTTCATCATAGAGTTCTTTCTACATAATAAATGTTACATCTTTATGTCTAATACATCAAATTAAAGGTCTATTATGTCTCTGCATATACAAAGTTTTGACAAGCCATACAAATATTTTTTACCTTTTTTTAATACGCCTAGATTCGGCCTTGTCTACTTGTAGTTTTTATCAATATAAGGTATGCTTATACGAAGGATAAAAGATTTTCCTCTTTTCATTCTTATTCATTAAACATAACCCTTGATGCCAAAATTATTCATAAATTATGTTTGGTAGGGTAATTGATGGCTTCTCTTGGAGGATTATTTTTTACACTCACTCTGCACATGATGAAGATTTAAGAGCATCAAATAGTATATTCTCTGTTCTTTGTACTTGTTAAAAAGCTACTTGGTAAAAAAAAAAACTCAATACTGGTAAAATATCTTCAGGTTTATAATTAAGTTCTACTTTTAGCATCTGCTTAGCCCAAACGTTTACTACTAGCCTCACAAGTTTTAGCTAACCTAAGTCTAGCTATTATAGCCTCATACTATGCTTTATTGTTATAAGTACACAATTTTAATTTAATGACATGGCTCATAGAACCCTGAAGGAGATATCAGTTGGACTTCTACTCCAGAACCCATGTTATTGCTTCCTCCATCTATTCAAACTTGCAAAGTGATCACAAATGTTCTTCTGAAGTCACCACCTTTATGAAATTTAGGCATTTATTGTTGTTATTGGCTCCAATTTGATATCATAATACCTTAACTTTACTGGCTATCTAGTTAGCCTATCAGATATATTATGCTTATATAATACATTCTTTAGAGATAAATATACTCTGAATATGATAGTATGAGCCTCAAAATAATGCATCATATTTTTGGCAGTGACTACTATAATTAAGAAAAGTTTCTCTAGTATTAGGTGACGAGTTTTGGTGTATAATAAAAACTTAATAACATAATATATAGAATTAGATTTATTTCTAGTTCTCTAACTAGAAATGAGCTAACAACATAATCTAAAACTAAAAAATATAAAAATAAAGGCCCATCCAACTTTGGCTTTGTTAATACTTTTTGGGAATTCAAGAATCTATTTATGTTTTTATAATCTATATCGAAAGTAAGAGTCAATTAAATCTTCAAGATCATTTTAAAGCTTAGAAAAATGGTTGACATTTGTATGAGGTTTGAGGGTTGTGAAACGAATCTGTTTAGTGCAAATAACCTTTCTGATAGTATATAAACTTCTTTACTAATTATTGGAGGCTCAATTATAGTAAAATTTAAAAGTTATATGTGTATGTATTTATACCTTTCCCACTGACCATGTAATCCAAAACCTTCAAGATCTTACACAAAAAATACGTTTTTCTAGATTAAGCTTCAAGTTGATTCTTCTTTGGTTGGAAAATATTTCAACCAAATATACCAGATGGTCTTTATCTTAGCTGTTAGTGACCAACATCTCATCAATATGTGCTTTTAATTTTTGGCCCAACTGGGTTGAGAAAGTTTTGTTCACCAACCTTTGAGATGCGACTCCAATATTCTTCACCCCAAAATGCATAACTTTATAGCAATACAGTCTCATTTTGACGATTAATGTGGTATAATCTTGATAATCGTCATGAATTGAGATTTGGTTATACTCTGAATAAACATCCATGCAAGATATCATCTTATTTCTTAAAGTTAACTTACAAACTAATTAATATTTGGTAGAGGAAAAAGTCCAAGCATGTTTTGTTCAAGTCTATGTAGTCAACACATATCATTCACTTATTATTATTCTTTTTCAATAATAATGGGTTAGTTGTCCATACCGATTAAAATTCTTCTCTAATGTGGCTCACTCCGCTTAGTCTGTCTACCTCAACTACTATTTCTTTAGTTTTCTATTTGGAAAAAATCTCATTTTTGCACGATCGACCAAACCCTTCTATCTATAAATTTCTCAGGAAACATAACTTCGAGAGAGAATCCTTTCACATCATGGGTAGTCGACATAAAAATATCAATATATTTTAATAAAAAATTAAATAATTTATACACTATTTTGGCTTTGATTATTGTATTGTCCCGGTCTTGCCGAGATATCGACTGAATGTGGCTTGAGAGCTGAAAATTCAAGATGAGGCTTAATGTTTGAAATTGTAATACTGTTAGTGGATCATTAACATTCACCAAAATACAATAAGAATGGTATGCATCGAAAACTTCTTTTATTATTGTTTCCCATAGTCACACTAACTGTTATTTGCTCCTCTATTTGAACGAGCAAATCCCAAAGTTTGTTTCCTTGTTTTTTACAATATTATTTACTAAAATTTATGATATAGTTCATTTTATGTAAGATGCAATAACCACTGAATCATGGAAACCATGTAGTCCATTCTTTGTTTAGACAAAATGTTAAGTGTAGTATCATATATTTTTCTTCGACCATTTCTTGTACTGCATTATATAGTGGTTGTTTTGCTTGATAGTTTTTGAACCAATGAACTTGGTTTTGAAGTTAATTCACAACATGTTGAAGCTTTTCTTGGATGAAGTTGATTGAACCAAGTTAAAAGACTACCTCTAAATTTCATGGAGAATGCCCTACCTATAAGCCCACCCTATTCTCCAAAGCATAATATCTCATTCTTGAACTGCTCTATATTATATTATGGATCTCATGTTTCATCATAATTGTCCATCTTGTAGTGGCTGAAATTTAGCGTAGGTCTTAAGCTAAAATATTTTGTGTAAGCAAGGATTAAAAAAAACAATACCCTAGTGAGTAAGAAAGTAGGTGAAGCAACTATGGTTTCTTTACTCGGAGAAATGATATGATGATTGATGTTGCTGACTATGCCACTATGCAACTGAATACATGAAATTATAGTTTTATTGGCTCACTAGCTGGTATCTTTGAGAGAACAACGATGACGCTGGACCCGCATAATAAATATTCGGTTTACACGTCGAAGGAACCATTGAAGGGTTTTGCTGTTTCATTGGTGGGTATTAAGGAGACATTATGTTGACTAACGATGTGCACTAAATAAGTTTGGAGGAATTTATGCTGGTTGTCGTGAGTCAACTTGAAACATGTGGAACATTTTGTTGGTTTTCCTGGTGAACTAAAAGATTATTTTTGGGAGTTGTTAAGTTAGTACATTTACTAGTGGAGTATTATGACCATTTAGCTTTTGCATCACCGGTAGATGCTTAGATTCACGCACATCTTTCTTTTTATCATTATAGGTGACAAATAATATACATCATCATCCTCGTATAATATTAGGATTGATGGCGATGATGTCAATTCTTTCTAGCTATACTAGATGACTTTTGGTGATAATTCCATTTGGGATTATCAGCCCTTGAGCGCTACTGACAATGAACGACCTTTCACCTAGCGATGTACCAATAACAGTCTTAGCATGAAAGAAATTGCATCATCTCATTCTTCGTTATTATTTTCTTCAAGACGTAAAAATTATGAACATATACATACCATTAATAACCAACACATTACACACCATCACGATTTGTGATCCATAATCCTCCTCTATTTCGTCCATATGACATAAGAAGAAACACGTGCATCTCACACATCAAGGGCTATAACAAAAAATTTTGGCTCGATGTTTACCGAATAAAGTGACATCCTAGCCTTTTGAGGAACTGGTTAAGAGAGGTTAATGAATATTTGATCGGGGATTTGAAGAGCTCGTCTTTCGGGGACTTTAGTTTTCCACAAATGATGCCAATGTGGTAAGATATATTTATGTTTAGGTGTTTTCGGTAAATTTTTTTATATACGCTGGTGATAAAAGATGAAGGTTAAAAAAGTTGGCCAAAGATTTAGTTGTAGTAGACCACAATTGAAATGTGGAAAAATGGGTTGATAAGTTGTTGATGGAAAGTATGAGTGAAAATATAAAACCTTTAAAAAGAAAAATATTTAGACATGTCTGAATAAAAGGCTCATGTATTTAGTTTAAAATTATTTTTTCTGTTTAGAAATAATATTGAAGATGAAACTCTTATTGTATTATATGAACTTAAAAATTTTTTGTAATGAGTTTTTAACTATAAGTTATTTTATCTACCAAACCAACGTTAGTTACATGATTTTAGTATACCAATAAAATTTTAATAAAATTCATATTTTTAAAAAGCAAAATTTAAATTGTTTTTAGTTTTTACGTTTATATTTTTATTAATTTATATAAAGAACATATATAAAAATATACGGAATATATTAAACATTATTTAATATTTATATGTTATGTATGTTATATTTTATTATGAATTTGTTATTTTTTTTAACGTTGGTTTTATTTGCACTCTTTCGCTTTGACGTACTTTATTTGTGTTTTTAAACTAAATTAGTCAATTTTTTAATGTTTAACTAGAATATTTTAAAATTACAATATCTTATGTGGTTCTAAATAATTTTTTATTGTATTTATATCATGACAATTAATTATTTTTAATTAATATATATATAAGTACCAAATCAAGCTAAAGCTAAATAACAAAATTTAGGATTATGTCAACGAGTGTCGTTAACAAGCAGATATTATTTACTCCCTCCATCTGTCTCATAATATTAGTCGTTTAAAGTTTCTTAACCAATATTAAGAAAAATAATAATGATTTTGAAAGAGTAACAGAAAATAAATTTGATTGGTGGAGTTAATAACTTATGCAAAAAGTTAATTATTTTATTGGTTCAAAGTGGAATACATGTAATAATGCTGCATTGGAAAACGAGAACGACATGTTTTATGAGACAACAAATCTCTTCTAGAAAGACACATATTATGAGATAAAGGAAGTATTACTTATTACTTACCGACTTACCTACTATGTTTAGTGAGGATAATAATGAGTGAGTCTATATATCTTAAATATACGACTAACCTTTTTTGTTTATACTTATTCATTCATTTTTTAGAGTTATTTTAAAATAATATAATATTTTAAAATAATTAACTTTAAATAAAAATAACAATAATGAAAAGATTAGACAAAAAATACAGTTTAAAAATAAAACTATTACTTCTTGGTGTCAATTGTTTTTAAACATATAATAAATGTTAAAATTAAATTTTTAAAACATAATAGTTTAATTGTTTTAAATAACCTAAATTAAAATAGTATAACAGTAATCGTTTTTAATTTTTATTAATTAATTGATTTCTATAGTAAAGTTTAAGTTTAGTTAGTTAAATTATTTATTAACGTGTTTTAATAAAATGTAATGGTCAATAAAAAAGTTATTTATGTCTTTGTAAAATTAATAAAGTTTACTTATCGTTTTTGTTTGCTAAAACCTAAACAAATATAGTCTAAAAGTGTTATAAAAGTTTGCTAATACCTAAACAAAAATAGTTATAAGAGTTTGGTAAAACCTAAACAAAAAATAGTCTGAAAAGGGTTATAAAAGTATGGTAATACCTAAACAAATAGTATAAAAGGAAAAATATAAATGGTCATTAACTTGACACCCAGTAGCCTAAGCCAAAACATTAAATTTTACATCTAAATAACATGACAAGAAAAAAAGTCAAAATTTGATACTGTCATTAAAAAGTGGATAAAATTGCCAAATCACGTGTACCAAAATAAACAAGGACACAAATATTAATATTATACATCTTACTGAATAAAAATACAAAATAAAATAATAGTAGCATTATTAAAAACAGAATGCATTAAATTCTGTGTGCCTTAGATACCGGTGATCTAGCACAAGCGTTTTCCTATATAGGTAATCCAAGCAGCGCACATGTTGCGTACCTCATTGGATTTGGAATTGGAAATGGAAGTGATCATAGTAGGAGCAGGACCTTCAGGTCTAGCAGCTGCAGCATGCTTAACTCTCCACTCCATTCCTTACATGATTCTCGAAAGAGAAGATTGTTACGCTTCCATTTGGAAGAAATACTCTTATGATCGTCTTCATCTTCACTTATTCAAACAGTTCTGTTCTCTTCCTCACATGAACTTCCCTTCCTCTTACCCAACTTACATTCCCAAAGACAAGTTCATAGCTTACTTGGATCAGTATGTTTCTCATTTCAAGATCCACAAGGTCCTGTACAACAGATCGGTCGAAAATGCAGCTTATAACGAAAAGACTAAAACATGGATTGTTAAGGCTAGAGATACTAGTAATGATGAGACAGAGGAGTACCAAGGCAGGTTTTTGGTGGTCGCTACTGGAGAACCAAGCAATCCATATGTACCTAAGAATATTAAAGGATTGGAAAGTTTCCAAGGAAATGTTATTCACTCCACACAGTATAGAAATGGACAAGGGTTTAGCGGGAAATGTGTTCTTGTTGTTGGAGCTGGCAACTCTGGGATGGAGATTGCGTTGGATCTAGCTAATCATGGTGCCAAAACCTCGATCGTTATACGCAGCCCGGTAAACTAAACATAATGTTTAGATTTCTGTTTACATATTTGTGATTTATAATTTGTGTTTAGTTTAAGTTTGTGAATTGTGAATGAAACAGGTTCACATATTGTCGCGGAAGATGATGTCTTGGTCGATACGGATGTTGAAGTATCATGTACCACTTTATCTAGCGGATTCATGTATGGTGATGCTAAGCAAGTTTTGGTATGGTGACATGACCAATTATGGAATTAAAAGGCCAAAAGAAGCTCCTCTTTTCAGGCAATTTGCTTATGGCAAATATTCAGTCGTAGATGTTGGTACTTGCAACAAGATCCGGTCTGGAGAGATTCAGGTGCTCCAAAATATATCTACCACACATAGCTCAATATTATTATGAAAGTTTTGTTAGGTTAGTAAAATTAAAATTTATGTTGGGATATATGTGTGGCATGTTCTAATTCTGTTGATAAGTATGAACGAAGCCGATGCCGACACTACTATGATATTTTCTGTTTTGGATAAAAATGAGATAGATTTCTCGTCCTTGGCACTGCAGGACAAAAATCTTATGTGGTGTGGCTGTGGGCACTGCCTAACTTTGCCTGTCTCATTCCACAGCGCGCAATACAATATGCCATGCTATTGTGACTTTCAAACATCTTAGATGTGTATAATATTGAAATAGTTTTTTGTCACCGAAGAATTTGTCTTTTGAAACACAGGTCTTGCCAGGCATCACAAGCATAGAGGGCAACCAGGTGCTATTTGAGGATGGAAAATTGCATTCTTATGACTCAATTGTTTTCTGCACCGGCTTCATGAGAGTAACTAATAACTGGCTTAAGGTAGCAAAAAAATAATCTCCATTCTAGTTTCCCCGATATAAATTGATATTACATCGTAATGTTCATATAAACAATACTGTGTAGGACCAAGATCTATTGAACGAAGATGGGATTCCAAATCGAAGTTTTCCAAACCACTGGAAGGGGAAGAATGATCTTTACTGTATTGGACTGTCGCGAAGAGGCCTTTACGGAATTTCTGCAGATGCTCAAAATGTAGCCGACCATATCAAAGATCAAATGCCTTTGGTTTAATCATTTTACAGGTTCCGGTTGTAGGCCTGTATCTAGGGACTGGTGCTTCGATTAAACATAAAGTTTCTGTCCGATCTGTCTCAGATTAACATTCTGTTTTTACAGTTTTATACATGCTTTACCATCTTTTTTATATAAATTGTAAAATAAAAAGATGTAATATTTACTTGCATCTGAAATATTATAAATATATATTTGATCTCTTATTTAAATACTAAATCTGATGAATAATATAGTTTATGAACCTTCTTAAGTAAAAATATTTTGTCAAGATCAGTTTTCCATCAAACCTTGCACTTTTAAACAAACTATATAAAAAGTATGAATTATATGACTTTATTCTACCTAATATAATCCCGGCCAAAATCCATATCTTACGAAAATGAAATTTTAAAAAGTCATCACGTCTATATCCTTATAAGGTTTCGGCAAAATCATGTCCCAAAATATTATAGCAAATTTTTCTTTTAAATTTTTGATCTTTTACTATTCAATTTTTTGACTAAAAAAGAAAATTATTTTTTGATTTTAGTGAAAATGAGTACACTTAGTTTGGCTAAGTTGCACTGACTCTAAAACATAAAATTTTGCACACATACTTATTATTTATATATAAACCCTAATATTTTTCTAAAAAAATTCAGAATTTGTTAAAAACACAAAAACCTCTACAAATCTCCAAACCCTAAAATACATATTTATAAATGAAAAACGATAAGAAGAACCTTGTCGATGAGGTTCAAACTCCACATGAGGTAATCTTTCCAATCAATTTGATGTAATGTTTTCATTTTTGTAAAGTTCATCCTGATTTGGAAATAACTTTAATAGTCCAGCCCGGCGAAGGGGAGGCCAGACTGAGCGGGGACAAAATTTTGCCTAGGATCAGAGTTGGTCCCCGATGGTTTAAGTTAGTCCCGTCGGCCGGTACAGAAATACCCAACCGTTGGAGACTAAATTCTATGTACAAATTATAATGTAAAATTAGTCTCCACCGGGGTTGAGTAGCCAGCCCTGTCGGTGTAGAGAGTAGGTTGTTTCTGGCTAGAAATTAGTCTCCGAAGGTTTATTGTTGATGACACCGCCGAGGTAGATTTGTGACCCCGTCGGGTTTGATGCCCCTCCCTACCAGGGTAGAAATGTGACCACACCGGGTCTGATGCCCCTCTCCGCCGGGTGGCATGTTAAACACAAATTATCAATGTGGTCTCATATTTGCTTCCCAAACTGGCGAAGGAGAATTTTCTACCTCCGATCGGAAACTCTTCCACCGGGATGGAACTTCCTACCTGTCGATTGGTAGGGCTTCAACCGACGGGTGGTAATACTACCCATTAAAATATATATGATTTTCAAAAGTACATTTTGGTGATGTAGGGGGATAAACTTATTGATTATGGATTGATAAGAGAGAGGCCTTGCTCCATATATTATAGTAATTTGTTCAACACGAAATCCCACTACACGCAACAAGAATTTGTCGATTGGGTTAAGCTTACCGCAAATGATAACAACTTTGTAATTATATTGCGACGTTGCAACGATGCCAAAAGTAGAAAAAATCATAGGATAATTTTTGTATGTTAGAGATCCATAAAGTACACAAAGTTGGTAGAACCAAAGGATCTTAAGAGGAAGTCTATCGGGACAAAAAAATACGGATGCCCCTTTGTGTTTAGAGGAAATAAGGTATGATAGGGTCAAATTATTTTGGAGGGCCCAAGCAGTGAAGAGGATCGGATTTTACTTAGAAGGACAGTTCAGACCCAACAGTTAAATTTGATGAATAAGTAGTATTCTTAGTGACTCTAGTGCATTTTTTATGGGCTTGGTGTTCATGAGATTGACCCAAACTTATGACCCGACCAGAAAAGTCCATGGATCCAAAAAGAGTATAAATAGCTTAATAAACAGCATTAAATGGTTTGAACGTTTTTCTCAATAATAAATACAAGCATCTCCATTCTCTCTCTACTCTCTATTAAAAATTTAAGACTATATAAGCTACAGATCTTCCAGAACTACCCTCTCGATCAGATTTTATCACCACCAAAGTAAATGATGATTTATGGTCCTTAGTGGTCGTATGCAGGATTCACAATCACGAGAATTCAAAATTTGGTGCAGGTCATTCGTACTTGGGACAATTTTCTAAAGAAGAGTTAGATTTTGTAGTTAATTCTAGAAGATGGGATCTCGTGCTCGTGATATTCTTGGCGAAGTGAAAACGTTGAACCATAACAATTCGTCGTCCATGCACACAGTGTACAAAGCTCAACTAAAACAACGAAAGATCAAGAAAGGTGACCGGTAACAATTCCAATACATGTTAGGTGAACCAAAAAGTTTCAATTATTACAAATGGAAAAAATCGTGCGAAAACGGAAGCAGTATCATAAATGAACCTTTCTTTCCACACATAGTTAGTTTGGATTTGTTACAAAAGTTTCCAAATATGATAATAGCAGATAACACATACAAGGTAATGAAATATAGGATGCCGGTGTATGAGGTTGTTGGAGCCACTTGTACTAGGAAGACTTTCTACATCAGATTTGCGTTTATGTTTGGAAAGAAATTCAAAAGCTACAAATGGGTGTTAGAATTTTTATAATCGTTGATGGTAACTCCTCCATCGAGCAATCTTCCATTATTTTGACGGATAAAGACTTAGTGTTGGTGAAAGCGGTCAATGAAGTGTTCCTCAATGCAACACACACGTTGTGTCAATGACACATTAACATGAACGTCCTAGCGAAACGAAAGAAATAATCAATGATAAAAAAATTATCCAATGAATTTTTGATATGTAGAGTCAAATTATGTTGTGGAAACAGAACTATCTTTCAATAACCATCGGTTAGAATTTCTCCGTGACTTCAAAGAATATCCAAAAGCATTTGAATACACCAAAAGTTGGTTAGGTTAGTATAATGACCAGTTTATCACGTGGAGAACTAACAAGTCATTGCATTCCGGTAACCAAACAACTAACCGCGTGGGGAGCGCTCATTCCACCCTCAAGCATTTCCTTGGTACAAGCAAAGGTAAGCTCGAGTCTTTTTGGTTAAAGGTGCATACTTTGATCGAACTGCTATACGGGGAAATTAAAGCCTTATTTTGAAAAGAATCGATTGCTGGCCTACATAAACTCGTTTACAATGTGTACGTGAAGCTAAAAAACAACGTCTCCCACTATACCTTGGAACTTTTTTCCGACAAAGTAGAATGTGCCCGAAGAATGATAGTCGTGTACAACATGCCTTGTAGTTGTGCAATACAAACTACACACGGTATACCTTGTTCGCACGAAATATATGAATTGTTTCGCAAAGGATTATAGGTATCTTTACATTTATTACACGATCATTGGAAGAAATTAGACATAGTTGTCCGTACCGATCTTACGGCGATCGAACAATTGAAAGCAAAACTTGATAAACTAGTATTTGTCGTCATGAAAAACAAAGATAAAGCACACATAAAGCATGTTTATAGTAAATGGTTTTCTATTATCCATCCAAAAACAACGTAAAATATTCATCCACTAAACGTGCGCGGTCGTCCACCTTCTAAATGTAAGTTATCAATAACTGCATATGAATCATCCACTAAATGAGACAAATCATACCACAAACATGTGATAAAATCCAAAGAAGCGAGTGCACCAACGCTAGCAAAATGTTTCAAAATTCCAACGACCATTTCACGTAAAGGAAGCAAAAGGCCCGGCCTCAAATTTGGTAGGGGAAGAAAAGTTTGAAAACAAGAAAGCGATATTCCTACGCACATAAGTAAGTATATACATTCTAATAGAACGGTCGGTTATAAGTCAAATTCTACGATGCCGACTAAAGAAAGTGTGTTGATCACAACGGTTACTTAAACCAATTCCTTATATTGTTTAGGCCATTCATAACCATCACCGACGTTAAAGCTAATGGCCATTGCGGTACTGCTTGATTATGTTTACCTTGAAAAGATAATAAAATTGATGGAAGTTGATTAGGGATGCCCTCTACAACGAGCTTATGGATTACACATCCGTGTCCGTGAAGATATTTACAAGCATGAAGGATTTAATATATATTGTGGAATGTGTGAAGTGCTTTAACGACGCAGGTACTATGGAGAATTAAATGATGATGCTCGAGATGGGAGTCGATATCGTATCTACATTTAACTGCATGCTCCACTTTGTAGGACACTCGAAAACTAGTGATGTTAGTTTCACTTTTTTTTCCATTAAGAGGTGCAACCCCTTTGATATCAAACCGGTTGGAAATGAGACTGGATTAGGCCAACTACAAACATTTTGTAAACGTAAGCAATTTATTACATCGCTAGTTCGTTTAAACTTTTAAACATCCCAACGATTATATATCATTGTAATTTTTATTATGTTTTCGTTTTGTAGCTTTCAATTGCGACTGATGCCCCATATGCAATGATACATCTTTGTTGCCTAAAATTGTGTTCAACATGTACGAAGGGTTGAGCATTATCGATTCATTCTCGTTGCAAGAGATACAAATAAATTAAAAATTATAGTCTCTAAGTAATAGATTTAGCCGCTTCGTTTAAAAACTTTGTCATTATGATATATGTAAAATTTTCCATGCTAAAAACTTATATGCTTTGAAGATTATGATAATGGTAATTTTGAAACAATTATATTATTCACTTAATTTAGGACATGACATAATTCAAAATACAAATGCAAACAACGAAAATAGATATATAGTAAACAGAGTTGACATAGTATACATTTAAGGCACATTCATGGTGAGAGATTATTCCATCAATGCTCAGATCGTTTCTGGAAAGGATATTTTCTTATCCTCGTTAGTTCCATTAGAACTTGGGTAAGTGGCGACACCGTTGGCTACCACGTCCGCTTTATCCTGTAATTCTTGCATCACATGTTCAAGTATATCTTTCGTAATAGTACTCTGAAACCTCATACTGAAAACATCACAGGTTTCACATTGGATTTCATAAGGGAGTGACGCAATCGGTATACTCGGCACAATGTTCAAATATTTAACTTGTCTGCCACTTCTTCACGTCCGTGTGGTCGAGGTATCATACACACTAAACGTGTTGTTTCCCTACCGTGCATGAAGTACATTATGAATATAACAACATCGATAAAACTATATGTCTCTTGTAACATCGTGCCTTTCACAAATTAAAAAACTTTAAGCAAGTTCACATTTTCGTATACATTCCAATTCGTATCACTCATGGTATTGTTTTGTGTATTTTACTTGAGCGTGGTTCCTTCATTTATAGAGGGTGATTTGGTGGGAATGTTAAAAAAATAACGGGAAACCAATATCGTTTGACGGGTTATTCCAACTTGGTGGGAACCCCTATATCCTAATTTATATGTTCCTAGGGTAGAATGTTTTACCCGCCGATTGGAAACACTCCCGTTGGTGTGGATTTTTCAACTCGACGGGGGACAACCACGAATATAGCCACCATATGGCTCTTGTATTTGGGTATCTCCCCAATATGGATGAATGTTTTACTCGCTGGGTGAAAACTCTTCAGCTGGTATGAAAATTCCATCCGACGGGGCCTTACCACCGATATGACAGAGTTTTCAACCCGGCGGGGGAAATTTTTATCCCTCAGATTGGATTTCCCCGCAAGGTAAGAATGTTCTACTTGGCAATGATATACAACTTATGTATAGTTTTAGTGGCTTATTTATAAGCTGCCTCCCCAACGAGGGAGTATTGTTTTATGGCCTTTGTGACTTTCGCCAAGAGGTCAAATGCAATTTGTTGTATGAATCGCCTCTACAACAGAATGGTCATCGATGATATGCGAAGTGATGTGAAACCAATTGTATTTTTCAATATAAGCTGTATATTGAGGCGTTGATATCCTACGACTTCCCGACAAAGGTCGTGTATACTTATCGATCACATATCAATTCTCCCACCAGTTTTGCCAATACCAACTATCAACAGCATACCAGAAAGTATCATTCTTGTGAGACCAGATTGAGCTACAACGGGATCCAACAACTTCTCTTGGATCCAACCAATTTTTCGTATCACTCAATTTGAAAAATATACCTCTTTCACAAGCATGATCTGAGTAGAATTGCGATACAATCCAATCTCATGCACCGAATACGTCTCTCTAATGCCAAAATAAGGCTGAAAAATCACTTGCAAAACAAATAAATACATAACTTTGTAAGAAACTAATCAGTGAAGTAAAAACTAAAAGTAGTTAAATAAAATTACTTACATCATTCTCGTCTTGAGCGACCATGATGTCACGGTAGTAAAACGTTTGCAAAAAATTTATCACGTAAGTTTTTTGGGAAACCAGCTACAAATCTTCGGCTCATTTGGACAATATGCAATGCTAACGTGAACCCTAAAAGTTAGGAAATGGTCGTAGATCCAACAATCTAACAACCTAGAGAAACCAACAAGACTCTTCAATGATGTCTTTGAAATTCCTCCCAAACCCTTATAAAGTCACGCCAATGCACATGCACCTCACACTATCTCACCAAGATGAGAAAATCACCCTAAATATTTTTGTGTCGCATGTTCGTGAATATGGTACAACCACATAAGAATAGAATGCACGCACGAGTGCTTGTGTAGTCATAGAAGCGGTACACGTGATATTGGAATCAAAATACTCGTCTAACGAAAACTACTCCCTAGGCCATCTAAGACCAAAATTGGTCCCATCATGCTGTTAAATTTCTTCTTCAATCATCCCATTTGTAACTACGAACAACTTACTATATTTGTTATAATACTAACCATATTGGGTGAACCTAACATTTTGATTAGTCTCCCATTCACTGGGAGGCCGATAATGACATACACGTCATCCAACGTGATATTTATCTCGCGAAAGGAGAACTAGAAGGTGTTCGTCTTGTGATGCCACTGTTTGATATATACTTTGTTCAACTGTGAGTTCGAGTATAGTTTGGGAAAGTGGCGCATAAGCGGCCAAAATGGAGTTGCTTTAACGAAAGCCTTCACAACTTGCTGGTTCTTGAGGTGCCATTGGCTGAATAGTCCGTATTTAGCTTATACCGTATACCCGGAGAAGACTAAAATAATTAAAAAGATATCAAGATACAAAATTAATATGATTATAAAAGAAAAAACAATAACAAATAATGTAAGGAATAAATTATATGACTTACATTTTCCACGAAGGTGTGATAAGCCTCATGGTATATGTACTTCGGAAACAATATCACACTATTTTGAGCAAGAAACAAATTCTTCATGCTCTTCGGATCGTTGTGATATACTTGGCTACAAACGTGTAGCTCCTCTTCTTCTTCCTCGTCACCCGACTCCTCATGAGGTGATTCATACTGAAAGTATGCTCCTTAGTGGTACCAAAATCTTTACGATGTACTGAGCGAGTTGAATAATCGGAATGCTTACCCCAGATATCTTCTACTGTACTTGAGCCACTACTGCTACCACTACCTAGGTTTGGTTTCATCACGCCGACCCTTCAAAGGTTTTTTTGGCCTTGCAATCTTTTGCCTGCAACCACAACAATAGTTGACTAAAAACACAAATATAAATATAGATCTAACTAGTTACACACCCTAAATGCTTTCAATTTACCAAAATTAACTCAATCCTATAAAAACAAAATTAACTAGTTACTCTTTTTCTTTTACCATTCTTTGATTTAGTAGATGAAGATGTCGGGTTGATTTTCCTTCGCTGATGGAAGAGTTTTTTTGGAGTTTCGTTGTTTTGGTTCTTGAAAATTTTGAAGGATGGAAGAGAAGAGAATATGATAAGATAAGAAGAAGAAAACAGAAAATGGAGATTTCTAAGTTTTTTAATTTTAGGGTTGGTTAATGTTCTTAGGTTATAACTTAGTATTTCATAAGGATAATTTTGATAGACAATGAGACTGTTTATAATTTTTTTGAGACTCGTTAAAAATAGGATTGGTTAGCCTAATAGTCGACGTTTTAGCCAAAACTTATATATATATATTTAAAATATATAGACCATATTAAACGCTATTTAATATTATATATTATATATTATAACATTTTTTTTATCATTTTTTAATATTTATTCTATTGATACTCTATTTTATTGATGTATTTTATTTGTGTTTTGCATACCATATTTATCGTTTATTGTAATTTTTATATTTAAATAAATTTCTTTTAAATTTTTATTTTTTATTTGATCTTCTTAAAATATTTTTTTATAGTAATATCCTAATGAGTGATTATATTTTAATTAATAAATTATATATAACTACTCAATCAAGTTAAAATCAAGTAAAATGAAATTAGGATTAACTAGCCATTAGGGTTATGCTAACCTTCTAAGTTAATATTATTAAGATTCATTTTATGAAATGATTTTAAAATAATTTTAGTTTAAAGAAAGGTGAGATATTGATTAAGATTCGGTCAGAAAAATCTAACACCAATTAAGGTCCATTTTTTAATTAATATATTATCAAAATTATTTTTAATATTAAATATGATTTAATATTAAACATTTTATCTCATTACCTATCACTTTCTATGGTCGTTTTTTATGCAAACGGTTAATCCTAGCATCAAAAGCAATTATTAAAGTAACAAACTCATTTTCAAAGATAGTTTTAAATTTTTTCCAAAAGCTTCTAATTTTAACAATAAAAAATTTATATTTAGGATCATTTTATTCTTCAATTTCTTTTTATTCTTCAATTTCTAGTTTAATATTTTGTGATAGAACTAAGGTTTCAAAGTGAATTTGTACACTCCCACATTCTATAAAAAATATGTCCATCATCTATTTTTATATGGTCATACATCACTTCATGACTTGACATTAATTTTGGTACACTCGTGTATCTATTAAAAAAGAGTGCCACATATACTTTTAAAGTCTAATAATCTATTTTTTGGAAGGAAAAATACTGCCAAAAGCTTATAGTAAAAAACACTTTGAAGTTGCGAAAAAACATTTTGAAAAAACATTTTGAAAAAACATTTTGAAGCTGCAAAAAAACACCATTTTATTCCCTACTTAAAGAAGAAACATACGATATGATAAAAGAAAAAACATTTCTCTGAAAAAGAATATGGAGTTTATAGTATAAATAATAATAACATATCATGGTGAGAAAGACGCGTTCAAGTTAGGAACAAAGTTGGTACCACTTACAATGAACGATGTCAAGATTATATTTGGTTTGAAGTATGGAAAAGAGCACATGTCATTAAACAAAAATTTTGAACCAAAATATTCAGAAACACAACAAAAAGAAGAAGAATCAAGAATTGTGAATACATACATTTTGGGATGAAACCACAAGAAAAGTAAAAAAAACAAAGCACAAATAAAATGATAAAGGTATGCAATTTGTTATTTTGTTATATACTTTTATATTATTATAAATGTCCCTCACATATCATGCATTACTTGTGTATTATCTATCAAGTATTACCCATGGTTTGCATCTATCATGCATTACTTGTCTAACATCTAATTAAATAGGTTGTCTCGTGTTTATCATGTCTTCCACCTGTCTTGCGTCTATCATGTCTTCCACTTGTCTCGTGTCTATCATAAATTTCACTTATCTTGCGTCTATCATCTACTTATATTAACTAAGGGTTTCGTGTGTTTATATGATACAATAAACAAAGAGGTTTGAACACTTGGAGATCAAACAATAAAATATATTATAATACTATTCATAATCTTAGCCTGCTCAACATTGCTTCTTTCTACATCCGAAGATGTACTAGCTTCTACAATGGTTTATTACATATAAAACTTGGAAAAAATAAATAACTATGATTGGGCTGAAGCAATCAAGAAGAAGTTTATAAATTCAGTAAACCTTTGTCATAAAATAAAACCCGATAAATTAGTTGGATGCGTTGCTCTACTAATGTTTAGTATACTCTATTTTGAAAATATCATTAAACATAGTAAAAATATTATATCTAAAGAATCATTAGAATATAACCATTCATCATGGAACACACAACTATTTGTTAAAAATATACGATTGAAGGCAATATACCAAGATGCTACAAATGGTTAGGTCTTGAAGGAAAAATAAAATTGAATATGATTGGCGCTTTAAAGAAGATCACAAATGAACAAGTATATGTACACATGTATCTGTCTAACATTGTTTTTTTGTCTGATTTCGCATAATAGTATGTCCCAACGTCTATCTTTTAATACATTATCCCACATCTATAGTCAATTAAAATTTTCAACGTCTATTGTTTAATATAATATCCTCCATCTATAATTTAGTAAACTGCTTGGATATATGTGATTTACTTAATTTTTTAATTTTTTTTGTAGGTTTTAGAAGAAGAATTGGACCAAACAAATGAAGAAAAAGAGGAATTTAGTGAGAGGTACAGTAAAAAGAATAAATTGACGAGGATGAAGATTATGAAAACAAGATTTTGTTACAAATAAAAATAAAGATGATGTTCTTGTAGAGAACTAAAAAAGGATGATGTTGCAGTAGAGGAAGAAAACGAGGATGATGTTGTAGTGGAGGAAAAAAAGATAAAGTTAATCTTAATGATGATGGAGGTGAAAATTGTGATATGCAACAAGACTAGGATGGAAATGGTTCTACTGATGTAGAGAAAACAGTAGACCAATTTATTTTTCAAGAACGTACAAGTACAAAATCTACACAGACTAAAAATACTTCAAATCAAAGGAAACAATTAGTAAAGAATATTGCACAACAAATAAAATCTTCAAAATGTGCAACAAAAGTTGGTCATGTAAAAAATAAAAGTTGGTACCGAGAGAACGTTCTACTAGTTCACAAAAGAAAAAATCAATTTTTGAGATTCTTAAGAATCTAAAGAGACCTTGAAAATTAGTAAAAAAGAAGTCCTCAAACAAACTAGCTTACAGAAACTATTATTTGACAGTAAAAAAATAGAAGACTGAAGAGATTACTATACTAACAAAAGGTAAAAATATCCCATGTATCATCTTCTAATGGTTTCTCATTTATCATGGTTACATATCTATCATGATACAGAGTTTTTCACCATTTATATGGTTGCGCATCTATCATAGTTTACATGGTTTCACGTCTTTTAAATGGTTGCACGTCTATCATTATACATGGTTTCACATCATGTACATGGTTGCGAATCTATAATGATACATGGTTTCACATCATCTATATGGTTACGCACAGTGGCAGATCCAGCAATCAAAATAAGGGGGAGGGCTAAACAAAAATTTATAAACTTCATTCTACACAATTCCTTCGTCTTAAAATGCTTTGATTATGTATTTTAAATTATAATTATAATTATAATTTTAAATTATAGTATATCTTAATATATTATTTATTACATATAAAAATAATATTTAACCATAAAATCTAATATTTCTTAATATAGTATTTTGAAAGATATTTAAAAAATAAAATATAATAAAACCAAATTTATTATATAAAATATATTTTTGAAAATAAATGAAATAAAATAAAATTTGTTATATAAAATATTACAAAAAATATATGGAAATAAATAAAAAAATTTATATAAACAATATATGGAAATAAAATCAAATTTGTATCAAGCATAATTTATAATATAAATAATTTATTTTATTAAAAAGAATTAAAAAAATATTTCAATATATATAAGCATATTCAAAAATAAAATTTATTTTAACATAGTATATTTCTAATTAAAAATATTTTAAAAAATATAAAGGAATAAAATAAAAATTGCTATTTAAAATATACTTTTAAAAATATTTTAAAAGGTATTATTGAAGTAAATACGAATTTTCTTTAAAAAAATAAGTAAATATATTCACTAATATGTAAGTTTTTTTTTTTTATATTTGTAACTTTGAATTTGTGTTATCCATGTTATTTATTATTTATTTATGACCTATTTTTCATTTTCTCCATTTGATTTAACTTATTTAATTAAAATCTCCACACATTTTAATTTATTTTATTAAATTCTCAATCTTCTTGATTTTTGCTATTTAATTTATTTAATTAAAATCTTTATCTTTTTAATTTATATAATTAAAATCTTCATTTTCTTTCATCTTTTTCCTTTTCTCTTTAAATTTATTTAATTAAAATATCTCTTTAATAAACAATGATCCATTAAATTTTAAATCAAATCAGTAATATAAAACAATATAAGAACATAAAGATAAATAAAAATTCGATTTTTAGAGAGAAAAATTAAACCACAAAACAAATTATTGAAAAAAAAATGAATAACAAAAAAAGAACAATTACAGAATCAAGTGAGTTTTATATGTGTTTCTAATCTGGAAGAGATTGAGAAGTAGATGCAGACTATATCTTTTAATTTATAAATATTTTAACTTAAAAATTTGCCTTAAAAAACTCTATCATCCAAGATTTTAATTTAATTTTTTCTTATCCAAGATTTTAATTTAGAGTTTTCCTTCAAAATAGCCATTATTTTATATTTTTAAATTAAAATTTTCATAAAAATAATTATTATTCCAGATTGTTAAATTAATTTTTTCTTTGAAAATACCTATTATCCCAAAATCAATATCATAATCACCCAGCTCGAGTGACCACTTGGTCATTCTGTTTGATATAACAACTTTTTGTAGAATATTCTTCAAAGAAAAAGATGTTCGAACAAAAATCAAATGTGCTTGGAAGTATGGCCTCATTTTCTTGGTTGCTCTTACCAATGCCAATGCTAACTTTTCTAACTTCAAATATTTTTTTCTGCTTCCAATATACTTTAGCTTATATAATATACCGGACGTGGGTAACTATACACTTCTCTTACTAACACATCACTCACTGCATATTCCGATACAACTAATTATATATAAAGTTTCTCCCCCTGAATAGGTTTGAACAATGTCTTAGCTGAAGATAAATGCTTCTTGATTTAAATGAAGGAGTGCTCGAATTGTGGATACCAATTAAAGTCTTTGGCATTACTTAACACTAGGAAAAATTGAGCAAACTTTTTAGATGATCTTGAAATGAACCTATTTAACGCAGCCAACCGTCTGGTTAGTCTTTGAACTTCTTTAGTGCTTCGAAGAGGATCCATAGCCAATAGAGCATATAGTTGATCCGGATCAGGTTGAATGCCTTTTTCGCTTATGACATAACCTAAGAAATTTCCGGACCGGACCCCAAAAACACATTTCTTAGGGTTCAGTTTTAAATTGATGGCTTCCAATTTAGAAAACGTTTTTTGAATGTCGAATATGTGTGCATCTTCTTTAAGTCTCTTTACCATCATGTGATTTATGTATACTTCCATATTCCTGCCGATTTGACTAGCAAAGGTTTTATTTACTAACCTTTGATAAGTGGCCCCACCAATTTTCAATCGAAACAACATCACCTTATAGAATTTGAGCTCCCTGTCTGTAATAAAAGTTGTATGGTCTTGATCATTGAGATCTACTTGTATTTGATTGTACCCTGAAAATGCATCCATGAAGGACAATAACTTGTTCCCAAATGTAGAGTCCACTAACTGATCTATCTGAGGAACAAGATAAGGATCTTTGAGACATTCCTTATTAAGATCAGTGAAGTCAATACACATGTGCCACTTTCCATTCTTTTTCTTGACCAAAACAGGGTTGGTAATCCACAACGGGTATCGAGATTCTTTTATGATCTCTTCTTTAATAAATTCGTCCATATATTGAATGTATAGGTTTTGAGTCGCAGCATAAGAACATTTTTTAAAACATGGAAATCATCTTTTCCTTAAATGGGTCAATGTACCACTCAAATAATACTTGAAATTATTTATAAGATGATAAATATAGTATGCATGATAGAAATCTTGAAACAAAACAAATACATCACTAAACAATACCTTAATGACGATCGCTAATAAATATGATTTGATGATCCAACAATTCAACATCTGTATAAACCATAACCAATTTTCAAAATCTTCAGCCCCAACATTACCAAATGCAATGTGAAAGATACATGCAAAAAATTATGGAAAATATATTATAAATCATACTATTATGATTATATGTGGTTTCACATCTATCGTATTCCGGTTGCACATACATAACTAGTTATATCAGATTTTACATCTATAATATTGATTACTCCCGGTTTCGCGGTCTATCATACTGATTATATCTGGTAGTGTATCTATTATATTTATATATTAGGTTTCACATATATCATATTGATTATATACAGTTTTACATCTATTATATTAATTGTATACAGTTTCACATCTATACTTCCTTTTATATATGGTTTTGCATCTACCATGATACACGGCTTCACATCTATCATATATGGTTTCACATCTATCCTATTTGGTTATACATGGTTTTGCATTTGGATCTAACATAAGAAAATAACATGTTTTGAAATAAAAATAGTGAAAACAAAACTCACCATTTTTTACCATCTTTAGCTATGAAGATAACAATACCGCTTTATTTTCCATGTTAAAAGTTCTATCAATAAATAAAACGGAAGGACAAAAATTGAAACCATGAAGACAAGAACGAAATGTTAACAAACAACGCTTGAAAAACTATAAAAGACATCTAAACTGTAATTGTTTAAAAAAATGATTTTACACTTTTATATATAATATCAACATTGCTCCTAACACAATTACATATCTCATCAGTAATCAAATCCGATGATATAAGATTTCTACTTTCTTTGCAAAAAATATTCCCACATGCGTGAGGTTAAATATATTTGTTAACAACATAAAAATCAGTATATTTATCTTTTTTAGCATAAAGTCTCCAAGGACATCCTTTCGAATCTTTTTCATGCAATAAAAATTTACGCTTTCTTTATTTTTATAAAGATATTTGAAAGTAAAACCTTCTCATAAAACCAACTTATTAATAGATAATCATAAACCTATTGCAGTATCTTAAAAAACCGGCCCAACACCACTAATTTCATTAATCAAAACAACAATAGTAATATATTTTTTCTTAAGACCTATAAAATTCATACCAGAACTTTGAGAAGTTTCTTTACAAATAAAATCTTGATTTGAAGCTTCAAATAAACTTTGAGAAGTTTCTCTAACATTATCGCCTACAACAACATAACTTTCAATATCAATAGTAACAGTTGAAACCCCTAAAGTATCAACAATGGATACCAAAGTAATTAAATCACCATCACAACCTAAGATACTATTTTTAGGTCACCACAACAATATCTTAATCTGAATCTACCTCGAAACAACAAATCATATTTACTTAATACAAATTTAATCATATCTTCAAAGTCTTTAACCAGACAAAGATCACAGATTGCAAGTTAACCTTTTAGTTTAAAGATATATAGTCGACTTCTAGGCATCATCTAGTTGGTATTTGATAATTCAAAAAGTAAAAATAATAAATGTCTCGCATCTATCATAAGAAAAATAACTACGGTCCCACATATATCATTATAAAAATAACAACTGTCTCATATTTATCAAACAAGAATCCACATCTATCATACACAAAACAAGTGTCCCGCATCTATCATAAAAAAACAAGTGTCCCATATCGTAAGATAACAGGTGTCCCGCAAATGCGATGCAAAAGACACAAGACTCATAACAAACATATGTTTGTAAACTTCATCTTCTTTGTGAAAACTCATCCATAACCTTACTTTTCAACTACATTTTAATGAAAAACTGCAAATAACGAAAAATGAGTAAAATCTAACTTAACTAAATTTTATAAATAATAATAATAATGTAAGATGGAGTAAAACAGGATTAAATCCCCAAAAATAAAGAACTTGCAAAATCAAGTTTAAAAAGATGACATAAATTCAAAATTAACGACAAAAATGAAAATCAACAATGAAATTATAATACTGGAAGAAAGTAAACTGAAAAAAATAAAAAAAAGATTACCAACGTTAAACGCGACAAAAATTATAGGTTTAAAACAATCGCGCATGGTTTGTTTAATGCCTTAAATGGATGAAAATTTATTAGATAATCGTTAGTATATGAACTAAAACCCATAAATATTTTTATTTAAGTACTGCATATTTTAAAGACGATCTGTAGGTCGGACAAGAAGTACTTTTGTTGAATTTTGGAAAGAAAATGCATTGTTAAAAAATAAGTACTGTTATTATTTAGAAAAGTCAATAGGGTTTTATTATGTAAAAAATATAAATTAAAGAAAGAAGACTAGAGTTTTATTATTTATAAAGTGTATCAATTAAAAAGATTATAAGATCTTATTTATAGATAAAACATATAAGCTGATGGGCTTGGGCCTAATATTTCTAACACCACTCACAATGCGAGAAACACATAGAGAGTTTGTCTAAAAGAAAACGAAACTGAGATACTAAGAGAGCCGTTGTAAAGAAATCCACAAGTTCTATTTCTGTCTTTAAACTTCTTCATACTTCTTCTTCACACCACTCACAATCAGTCCCACAAGGCTCATCATAATGGAATCAAGAAATGTAAGAGGAAAAAAAAAATACTTCAACCAGAGGAATGAATCCACAGTTCTTGAGAAACCAGAAGTACACAAGGAAGCACAACAACGAGGCACTGTAGAACTCTTATGTTGATGAGTATAAATTTGATATTCTTCCCATCTTGTTCAAGTACTCTTCTTCACACACCTTCTTCAAGTATTATTCTTTGCATTTTTTATACATCATCATCTTGTTCAATCAAATATTCAATTCAAACATTAAATCTCAAATCCCCACTCCTAAATCTTAAACCTCCAACCCTAAATCTCAGATATTCCTGTCTCAAACTTACAATTTTTATAACTAAATTGTGAGTTTTATATACACAATAAAAACTAAAATTGAATATAAAACCAAACACCAAACTCCAAACTCCAAAACCATAATCGAAAGCCAAAATCAAACAAACACCAAAACCAAAATGAAAACGTCAAAACCTAAAACCCAAAATCGAAAGCCAATATCCAATCTTCAATCTTAAATCTCAAATCTACAAACTCCAAACTCCAAAACCAAATCCAAACTAAATTTAAACAGGAAACAAATCCAAACAAAAAACGTCGATCTAAAAAAACTTTAGAGATGATCCAAACGTTAAACAAAATCTAACCACCAAATGACCAAACAAAATCTATACCAAATCGAAATCCGAAACTAAATCAAAATACCAAATCAAAATAAAAATCTATACCAAATCTAAATCCAAATAAAAAATCCAAATCCAAAACTAAATCCAAATAAAAAATCCAAATCCAAAACTAAATCCAATACTAAATCTAAATTCAAATCCAATTTCCAATTTCCAATAAAAATAAAAATCAAAATCAAAATCAAATTGAATTCACGCTTTTACCAACAAAATTGCTGCACTGTTCAAGTAGTGATTTCTCATGAATCTTAGCATCGAATCGTAATCCAACCGGTCAGATTGAAGGATTAAATTTCTCGAACCCACTGTCCAAAGTTTAGAAAAAACAAACACCATTTGCCTCTTGATTAGGTCTGTTGATTATTTTTATAGGTTGAGATGGTTCAAGGCTTATCGTTACCAACAATAGATCCTGCGCGAGTGTACACTACTAGAGAAGAAGCTAAACCTTGGGTCGATGCCATTGTTTGAGAGAATTAGCGGTTTTAGCGATACGATATCCCACACCGGCACCATCTGGAGCATAATCCAGAAAATGTTAGCAATTCATCAAATAGTGTTAGATCAATTACAACTTTATTTGTTTTTCCTCCCCGTAGAAATTCTACTTGTTTTTTTTGTTATTTTTGAATGTTTTATATTTGTTAGCGTGCAACTTGAATTTTATTTGGAACAAACTTTTATGAACTCTTTGAAAGTATATTTAAAATCGTCAAACTTAAAACAATAAAAATTAACATAAACTAAAAAGATATACAGAACCAAATACATAAAACATAAACTTAAAAAAATCATTACATATATTAATCTCGAGGAGAGTTATATCCTTGAATTTCTGGTTCTAGGTTAACATCCTGCTATAATTGTTCCAGACGTTTTTAAAGAAGGTGATCGTTCAAAAGTTCAAAAATATGTTCTTTAATAGAAACAAAACAAAAATCATACTTTCCACTAGCCTGACATCCCGCGAGAGGTCATAGACCCAATTATTTGAAACCAAATTCAAACAATTGTACCTGTGACTTATTCACGACTATACGAAGGTTGATAGGGAAATCCATAACTCCCATATTTGAATATAGCTACAAATAATTTTAATAAAAAAAACCGTTGGTATTATGTTCCGACAATCTTATCTTAACCTAATTGACGACTTTTAGAAAAAAGTTGGGTTTTCTAGACAATCCTATATCGTATAAATCAAATAATTCTAACTATTTATGATGATTGAGTAGATGGTGAAATAAATGATAGAGATATAATATCCAAATATTGATAAAGCATAAAATATAGTTCAAGGACAGTCTTTAGTAATCAACCTCATCATGATCGACCTCATCAAAATCAGTCTCGTCATGGTCAGACTCAGCTCGTTATACTCGTTCTGATCAGCCTCACCAAAATCCTCAAAATGAGGATTGTCATGATCAACCTTTCCAAAATTAGTGTCGTCCTCATCAGCCTTCATTGGTTATGCTCAACCTTATTTTTAGGACCTTATTCAGACGGCAAGGAAAAAACATTCTCACGTTGGTTTCTTATGTTATAAATTGTTTTCTTCATTTATATGTGCTCCAAAGGCTTACCCATCTTAACACCTTGAGCTACAGTAAAAAAATTCCTTAATTTGCCAATAATTAGTTCATTTGGTACGGTTGGCAATTGACCTGTCCAGTCCACTGTAGCAAATTTATATCCCTCGATGGCTTCCGTACTGATTTTAATAGCATTAACACAGTGAGAGAAATCTTCAATGTAGCAGGAACACCAATAACTTTAGTTTGTCATTTATTATCCAATAACTGGTTTTTCATCTCAACAAACTCATTTGGCCGAGTAGACGCTGCAATGGCAGCCTTGACAAGCTGCTGACTTCCTTAGGAACATTATAAACTAGAAAAATTTCATTATAATTTCTGAATAAGACTTGACCTTCAGGACAATTCAGAACATAAACATTCTCCAATATTTTGATAAGACCACACTATTGAACAAACCATTCATGCTGTATACCATTGTTGCCTTTATACTACTTATGTGAATTCGATGATCTCTTTCGTAGTGACATATGATGCACACACCATTCTTTCTCCCACTTTGTAGCATGCCCTTAGCATCTAATCATCAACAATAAGTGACGGCGCTTTAACAAGCACTTCATCTTTTACCATTCAGTGGTTATGAACATGCAAATGAACTTTGTATTGAACAAGATAATGTTTCTGCCAATTAAACCCAATATCTTCTCTAAGTTTTCCAATTTGACTCTAAATCCTTTGAAATTACATGTAGATCCTGTTATATTATTCGAAATTGGATCAAATAATATATAACAAATTGCGGGAAAATAGTTAAACCCTATTCTAGATTCACCTAATGAATAAACAGAAAACCAAAAACACTTACGGGTATGACGAATGATGAAATTGAGAAACTTAATCATTTTTATACTAGATGCTTTTTATCTAGTATTCTTTTTTCTTCCTTTGCGTCTTCATATCGATTCTGTTTATGAAATTGAGAAACTTGTAGAATCAAAATTAGTGAAACACTAAAGGAAGCTTCGGTATTTCTGATCAGGGTTTAGAATGATGAAATTCCTAAACCTAGCCCCTTATTTATAGTCTTTACAATGTGAAGTCCAACATTGTAAAACCCATCCTTTATTACTTCGTTGTGTCCAAGGACCATAACCCGATAAATTTATAATTCAATCTATACCCCTCATTTGGACCCTCTTCACCACAGTACCCAAATTCAATCTGGTTACCACATTTGAGCCCATAATTCTTTTTTCACCCATAGGTCCAATTAGTTAATTAAATAATTAACTCGATTACTTTAAATTTAGACCTTCTTAAAAATAGCTAAACCCTATTCTAGATTCACCTAATGAATAAACAGAAAACCAAAAACACTTACGGGTTTTCCTAATGCTTTCTATCTAGTATTCTTTTTTCTTCATAAACACTTACGGGCTTTCCTGATGCTTTCTATCTAGTATTCTTTTTTCTTCATTTGCGTTCTTCATCGATTCTGTTTATGAAATTGAGAAACCTGTAGGATCAAAATTAGTGAAACACTAAAGGAAGCTTCGGTATTTCAAATTAGGGTTTAGAATGATGAAATTCCTAAACCTAGCCCCTTATTTATAGTCTTTAATATGTGAAGTCCAACATTGTAAAGCCCATCCTTTATTACTTCCTTGTGTCCAAGGACCATAACCCGATAAATTTATAATTCAATCTATACCCCTGATTTATTAATTTATGCTTAAGTGTTGAGATTTGGACCCTCTTCACCACAGTACCCAAATTCAATCTGGTTACCACATGTGAACCCATAATTCTTTTTTCACCCATAGGTCCAATTAGTTAATTAAATAATTAACTCGATTACTTTAAATTTAGACCTTCTTAAGACAATAACTAGATAAGTTTATTTAGCATGTGAATCCAAATTATTGTCGGGCTATAAATATATTAAATAAATATATTCCAACAATCTCCCACTTGGACAACCATATGCTACTCAAGAATAAATACTTTAATGGGATCCCTATATTCATTGTTAATGGGAAAACGGTACAAACCTGTACATGACTGATAACAATAAAGGACTAAATATTTCTTTCTCGTAATGTGAACAATAAGATGCAACAATAATCACATTACCATTATCAATCAATTACTTGGGCCATATATGGAGCGTGACCTAAGAGTAATATGTCTTGTAATCGTACATATCTACTCTTAAATGATTCCTACCTTTGGAGATCCAATACATTACAAATATCAATAATATCAGATCCTATTACAAAATCTCCCACTGAAACTAACAATCCTCTAAATAACCTACACCCATACCGATGGTGTGTCCCTGGAAAATTTTAGGCAAAACCGCCTTTGTTAGAGGGTCTGCTATCATGGAATTTGTGCCAATGTGCTATATACTTATCTCACCCATCTGTACTCTTTTTTTAACAGAAAAAAACTTTATGTCTATTTGTTTGGATTTAGACGAGCTCCTGTTGCTGTTAGAGTATTGCACTGCGGAATTGTTATCGCAATATAACCTCATGGGACCTTCTATCCCTTGTACAATGCGTAATCCAATCACAAAATTCCTCAGCCACAGTGCTTGTTTTGATGCCTCAAAGCACACAACAAATTCCACGGCTATGGTGGATGATGCAATAAGTGTTTGCTTTACACTTTTCGAGGATATTGCACCTCCAGCCAATAAGAATATGTTGTCTAACGTGCTTTTTAGTCCGTCTGCACATCCACCAAAATTCGAGTCAGAATACCAAATGATCTCTAGTTTATCCAACTTCCTATATGTCAACATGTGCCCCTTTGTTCCTTGGAAATATCTGAGTACCTTTTTAACTGCTTTCCTGTGATCCATTTATGGGTTACTAACATATCTCTCCAACATATTTATAACAAAGCCAATGTCCGGCCTAGTACAAACTTGAGCATACATTAAACTCCCAACTACCGAAGCATAATGGACCGTTTTCATTTCCTCAATCTCAAGTTTTGTCTTAGGACATTGACTCAGACTAAGTCTATCACCCTTTGCTATAGGGGTAGTTAGAGGTTTGCAATCTACCAATCCGTAACATTGTAACACACTTTTAATGTATGCTTTTTTTTATAATCCAAGAATACCACGAGAGCGACCTCAATGTATGTGGATTTCTAACACAAAACTGGCATCACCAAGATCTTTCATATCAAACTTGTCTGATAGAATTCTTTTTATACTTTGTGTAACAATTATTTATTATTCAAGGCAAGCAATATGTCATCCACATATAATATAAGAAATATGAAATTACTCCCACTAAACTTGTGATACACACAATCATCAACCGATTTGATCTCAAAGTCATAACCGACTATCACCTCAAGGAATTTGTGATACCATTGTCGAGAGGCTTGTTTAAGCCCATAAATGAATTTCTTAAGCCTACAAACCAGATCTTTTGAGTTACTTTTTACAAAGTGCTTTGGTTGCACCATATAGATCGTTTCCTCAATATTACCATTGAGAAAAACGGTCTTAACATCCATCTGATGAAGTTGAAGGTCAAAATGTGCAACTAATGCCATGATTGTTCTAAAGGAATCCTTCGTCGATACCAGAGTGAAGGTTTATTTAAAATCAAACCTTCATGCTGAGTATAACCTTTCGCTACAATATATGCTTTATATTTTTCCACATTACTCAGGGTATCGCGTTTAGTTTTGTAAACCCATTTGCAACCAATTGCCTTTTCCCTTCAGGTAATGGGACAAGATCCCACACCGCATTGTCCTACATTAATTTATACTATTCTTTCATAGCGTCAATCCACTTTCGAGAGTCAGAGCTTACCATGGCCTATTTGTAGGATGAGAAATCATATACAGTTCCAACATATAACTCATCATGCTCCGAAAGATATACTATAAATTCTGGATGTATAGTATTCTTCATTTCTCTCGTGGACCTTCTTAGAGGCAGTATTTCCTCTTGTTGCACTTCTTGAGGAGGTAGAGTTTGATCATTATGAACGATATTATTTTGATTCCTTTGTGGAAGATTATGTTGAGGTTCATCTTGTTCTACGTGGACCATATCCGTATCCTGGTTAGAACCCTCAAGTGGAGCACCAATGTTAATTTGAGGATTACCTTGTTCTAATGGGACCGAAATGCTTGGCATTACAACCCAATCTTCTGATGCATGAGTATCCTCATTAAAACCTTAATGAATCTCTATGGATTCTTCCTCAAAATCAACATTTGTTCCCTTATTCTTCCCCCTAAACTCAACATCCTCTAGAAACTTGGCCGTTCTTGTCTCAAATATCGTACCAGTAAGAGAATCATAAAACTTAGACCCTCTAGAATGTTTAGATAACCTATGATGAAAAAACTAATTATTTTTTAGTCTAGTTTCTTTTCTCGAGGTTTGTAAGGCCTCGCCTCAGTTGGAAAACCCCACACATGTTGATGATTTAAATTAGGTCTACGCCTATTCCAAAGCTCATATGGAGTCCTAACAGTATCCTTTGTGGGTACTCGATTGAGTATATAAACGGCACATTTGATGGCTTCCCCACACATAGATAATGGTAGAGATGATTGACTTAACATGCTTCTAACCATATATTTTAGTATTCGGTTTCGTCTCTCAGATACATCATTCATGCAAGACGAACCGTGCATAGTGTATTGAAGGACTATTCCATACTTTTCTGAATACTGTGCAAAGGGTCATGGATGTTGTTCATCAATCGTATCTACCAAAGTATTCACCACCACGGTTAGATCTAACAGTCTTAATGCTTTAACCAAGTTGTTTCTCAACCACAGTCTTAAAATTTATGAACTTGTCTAAGGCCTCAGACTTTTCATGAAGAAGATAGAGATAACCGAAACGAGAGTAGTCGTCGATAAATGATATAAAGCACCGCTGACCGTTGCAAGATTCACGTGGAAACGGTCCATACATGTCAGTATGTATCAACTTTAGGACTTTCTTCAATCTATATGCCCCTAACTTTTTAAATTTGGTTTGTTTCCCTTTGATACACTCAACACATATACCGAAGTTATAGTAATTAAGGGAACCTAATAAACCTTCAGCAACAAGCTTGTCCATCCTAACTTTAAATATGTGACCTAACCGCTTGTGTCACAGTTTAGAAGATCTTTCAGATTTAGTAATGTTATTTTGGTGTACGTTGTGTATTCATAGAAATGTTGATATTATTAATAGTATTAAACAAATACAAATTATCCTCTTTAATTAAATTTCCATTTCCAACAATCACATATCTAGAGAGAGTGTAAAACAATTGTTTCCTATCAGACAAAAGTAACCTTGCAAGTCTGAAACTGGAAAATAAATTAAGTTCCTCCGAAAGTGGGAACATACATTACATTCTCTAAAAGTAATACATGTCAAGTGGAAAGTCTTAAAGAAATATAAAAAATAGCTAAAACATCACATGAGCTCCCATCTGCCGTGAAAATGGATCATTTCCTCACTTAGCATCCTGCTCTTTGATGTACCCGCAAAGAAACACAAACATGAGTTGTTGCAGCCGAATCAACCCACCAGACCTTTTCCCGGTCCTTTTCCATTTATCTTCCGCTTAGGTCCTGCCTTTTTTGCAGATGTAATCACATTAATCTCAGGCGCTGTGCCTTTAAGTTTTTCCTCTAGTATTCTAAAACCCTAATCATTTAATCACATTAATCTCAGATGTAATCACATTAATGCTGCTGCAGGTCCTGAATGCGCGTCCAGCATGCAGCAGTTACTGCAGGTTTTGGGCGTGCACCCAGCCTGCAGTAAACCTACTACAAATAGTAGCTGCAGTGCTGCTACGTTTGCAGTAGTTGGTGTTGCGAGTCATGAGCATGGCCCAACCTGTAGTAATGCTATTGTCACTGGGTTTATGTCGAGCCAGTAGCTTGTTGGGAATATTGTTTAGAGATTTCTGGATAAACTCTGAAGTCTTGTTTTAACAATTTCAGATTGAAATTATTTTGGTGGTTCTCCAAAATTTTCAACCGGATAAAATCAGAGCTTTTCTTTTGAACTACGAGAATGATTTTTTTGTTGTCTTTTTCTGTTACAGAACCATACTTATTTATTCAACCAAAGTACTCTAATTGTAAAACAGTTTTATGTCCAAAAACGGTTGAAATTTCAAATGAGAAACTGACTAAAAATTCAAATTCAAAATCAAATTCAAATTCGAATTATTTTTTCAAATTCAAATGTTCATGAATTTTCATAATAGCCTTATCATTCAAAATAAATCTAACCCGAACAACGATCCGTTCATTGGACCCTAATCATAATATATTCTAACAAGCGTGTTCTCCATACTCTCCGACTTGCTCGATAATATATTATGACTATATTGGTCGACTAGTTGATCCAATTACACTAAAATATCCAACAATCTTCCCCCATATTAGTGCAATTCATAATTAACTAAAACAAAATCACAACAAATAACAAATTTATGCATAAATAAAATATAGTGACGATTGAATTTCATATTAGTATATTACACATTCCAAATATTCGAATATCAAGGTATCAGTAAGGATTGAACCTTTACTATCCATAATGAATACTCGAAGATAATATACACATAAATTTACATTCTCAAATCTTCTTGCTTGACATTATCTTTTACTAGCCTTGTGTCCTTATCCTTCTTAAGCATATCAAAGCCAAGTCCTAGCTTCTTGAAGCGGCTAAACTTCATGCTTAAATAAGTAGATCTTTTAGTCTTGCACATGCATATGCAATTTTTCAAATGAGTTATTAAGAAGATAAACTTCAACCTCCACAACTTGCATGTCTGAACACATACGTTGGGATAATACTACTAATGTGTTCCAATCTCTAGATGTTAAGATTTCCACATTGAATTCAGCACCTAATGTCATATTAGATGGGAATTGGGTCTCTTAACATGAGAGATTTCAAATGGACTTTAATCCCATCCCAATAGCTGATTTGTGCACAAGATATCTACTTAACCCTTTGATTAAATGATCAGCTAAATTATATTGAGTTCTCACAAAATCTACTGAAACATAATGCGTGATGCGCTCACGAACCATATTCTGTCTAACATCTAAGTGTCAAGACCTGTCTTTATAAACTTGTCTATCGACATTTGCCAAGACATCTTCACTATCACATTTGATATATATAGGTGATATCAGTTTGGGCCACAACGGAATTCATACATAAAATTTCTTAGCCACGCAACTTCTTTACTAGTTGTTGCTAGTGCCGCAAACTCGGATTTCATTGTTGAATCACAAATTCAAATTTGTTTCTTAGATGCCCAAGAGATAACAAGTCCTCCAAGTAGAAATACACATCCACTTGTAAAGGAGTGGACTTCCATATTCAAAATATAACTCGCATCCGAATATACTAATAAGCATTCCAACAACAAATCCAATATCCGACCTAGTGCTAGTCATGACATACATATACAAAACAATCTGGTATATGTAAATCTATCAGGCTTATCACCTTCCCATATTATTTCCTTGTCGGCATTAACATTCTCTACTCTGTGTTGATGCTTTTTTAACTTCTTTCAAGTTAACATGCATGCATTCATTTGTAAAAATTATCTCTCTCTCATTTGCAGCATTTTGCGAAACAGTCTGTAAGCCTCTTTGCAGCATTCTTTAACTTTAACTATAGTAACATATTTGTAAAAGAATTGCAAGCAATATGCAATGTAATACTTGAGGCCATGCAAGAATTATTAAACCACTTCACTAATTAGAATGTAAACGAAGCATGCAAATTCTGTTTAACTGCTGCAAAATTGACTTCAAATGCGTGATTAACTTTAAACGCCTGAGAAGTTATTTTATTCCAAAAAATAATTTAATTTTGGAATAATGCTTATCCAATCTGCATGCCGAAATAACTTCAAATAAACCATGAAAATTCAATTAAAATTATGACACTTGTCTTTATGTCAGTTTCTATGCAACTTGAAAAATACACTTTGAAACTGACTAAATTAACTTGCCATATTGAAAAATTAACCCAATAAGTTCCATGGATTTCAAACTTTTTTCAGTACAGTAAAACTGCATCAAACACCAACATGGTTTCTTATCCTTTAAGTAACTATTGTATTATTTAAATAAATTGCAGAATTTTCATGCAAGTTTTAGTTTCTTTCAAAAATTTGCAACTGTTAATATTTAATCTCAATTACACGAACATCTAAAAGCATTGAAAAACAAATAATGGTTGGAATCCAAAAGTCCATAAACAGAATTTATGAGATAAATACATCCAATTACACCATTGTTATGTATTTGTTTATTATTTATTATTATTATTATATATATCTCCCAAATGCAAATATATTTCTCCTATTACCTGTTAATTTCCTAATAAAATTAGGGAATACAACATCTTCACAGAATACAACATCTTCACAGAATATTTTTTGTATTTTGCATTCTACCACAAAACAAAATAATTCAAGACAAAATATCTTTCATGTACTTTGAATTCTACCGCAAAGCAAAACAATTCGAAGATGATCTCAACTTTAAAACTTGAAAATTTTCAGATTTAACTGCATGGGTTCTGATACCACGGTCTATTGATTTTTTCTTCCGAATCAATAATAGCTTCCACCACTTATTTACATGTAAAATTCTAAAAATTAAAAATAACAACTATCCAACAATGAAGTGTATGCAAAATTTGAAGAATTAAAATCCACGACTTCAATTTGCATACATTTTCAACCATGGATTTACACTTTTAACAACCAAAACAAGAATTAATCCCATTTGTGTATCATATACAGAATTTAATAGAATCCAGAGTTTATCACCATTTTTATAATCTCAAAAACTAGACATCCATAAGTAAAAGTCAAGTGAGAAAAACTTACAAGAGGATGATACCATAGTTCCATTGATACTTCAATACTTGATTATGGATTCTTTTAAAATTGACAACCGATCTCTTCGTTTCAATCTTCATACAAATTATAAAACAAGAACATCTTCGTACAAATCTCTTCACAAAACAAGAATAGACAATTTCAATCTTTTGTTGGGAATATTGTTTAGAGATTTCCGGATAAACTATCAAGTCTTGTTTTAACAATTTCAGATTGAAATTATTTTAGTGTTTCTCCAAAATTTTCAACCGAATAAAATCAGAGCATTTCTTTTGAACAACGAGAATGATTTTTTTTGTCTTTTTCTGTTACAGAACCATACTTATTTATTCAACCAAAATACTCCAACTGTAAAACAGTTTTATGTCTAATAACGGTTGAAATTTCAAATTATAAACTGACTAAAAATTCAAATTCAAATTCAAATTCGAATTATTTTTTCAAATTCAAATGTTTATGAATTTTCATAATAGCCTTATCATTCAAAATAAATCTAATCCGAACAACGATCCGTCCATTGGACCCACTAATCATAATATATTCTAACAAGCGCGTACTCCACACTCTCCTACTTGCTCGATAATATATTATGACTACATTGGTCGACTAGTTAATCCAATTACACTAAAGTATCCAACATAGCTTCCCACTGATATCATCGTGATAACAGCGGGATTTTGAATCCTCGCAGGTTAAAACGTTCATCACAACGTCAGCAATTTGCTGGCCATAATCAACATCGTTGGACAGATTTCGATCAGCGTTAACAGTATGAGTTAAGCAGTCGATGAGCCTTTTTCCCAATAGTTTTGATTTTATGCATTATATTAGGGTTGATTTGAGGCTTCTGGAGAAAAAATTACATACATCAATAAACCCTAATTTAACCGAAAAAATCCCCAAACTATCGAAATTGCAATTTACTCATAACAAAACATGAAAAAACAAATAAACATGTTTTCAAATATGAATAAATCACATAACATGTTTTTCATACAATTTCTAAATCTATTCCCCAACCAGCTTAATCAACTCATAATCCTAATGGCATGGTTTCTTTACGATGAAGAAAAACATACATATTTATCTATCAATACATAATTCGATTATTCTACCGAATAAAAAAAGGTTAACTTGGCTCTGATAAATGTTATATATTTTATTCAAAATCGCATCAAATAATATATAACAAACCGCGGAAAAATAATTAACCCTTTTCTAGATTCACCTAATGAATAAACAGAAAACCAAGAACACTTACGGGTTTGCGTGATGCTTTCCATATAATATTCTCTTTTGTTCCTTTGTGTTCGTCAACGATACCGTTTATGAAATTGAGAAACCTGCAGAATCAAAATTAGTGAAGAAAAGAATGGTTTCCAGACACTAAAGGAAGTGACCGTATTTCTGATTAGGGTTTAAAATGATGAAATTCCTAAACCTAGCCCGTTATTTATAATATTTACAATGTGAATCCCAACATTGTAAAACCCATCATTTATTACTTCCTTGTATCCGAAAACCATAACCCGATAAATTAATAATTCAATCTATATCCGTCATTTATTAATTCAGGCTTAAGTGATGAGATTTGGGCCCTCTTCATCATAGTGCCCAAAATCAACATGGTTACCACACTTGAGCTCATAACGCATTTTTCACCCGTAGGTCCAATTAGTTAATTAAATAATTAACTCGATTACTTTTAATTTGGACTTCCTTAAGACAATAACCGAATATATTTATTTAGCATGTCGATCCAAATTATTGTCGGTTTATAAATATATTAAATAAATATATTCCAACACATCCATATTATACATTCTTTTTATCACTTAGTAAAGTACCAAACTCCAAAATGGATACAATCGAGATAACGATTGATACATGAAAAATGGTAGTTCATGGTTATCTCACCTATACAAGAGGAAACTGGTATTATTACATTAATATTTGGATACCTGAATGTTTTTTCATAGACCAGTGCTCCAAGTGATGGCGAAAGTATCTTATACATCATCATTGAAAGTGACTGCTCAACATTTGATAGCTTGATCGAGAAAATAAAAGTGTTCATCGATAAAAGAATGATAATCAGTAAGGTTCTTTACCACTTCCATCAACTTTTCTTCAAGCTGGTTGTCTGACTCTACCATGAATTTCCTTCCGATGACGAAGTTAGGGTTTTACTGGAGATAGAGAAAGTGTCAAGTATTTTTGGTATCAACAAGTTTTATATCTTCCATTTTTAACTTTTCCCCACTGCAACCATCACCCAATCTCGTTGCCTTCTCTTTCGAGTCCGCTTTTGACGTTTCGTTTTCTTCCTCCCAATTTTCAACTTGCTGGATTCGGGTAGCTAATTTAGGAGACTAATGTTAATATCTATGGTCCTGATTTTTTATTGTACTCGGTATCTAGAATAATAGTATTTTTATCCACCAAATTAATTGTAAGAGGAAGAATTCTAGTCACTGTTGATGAAAAAATTGGTTTTAAAGTCTTTAATTTTTATGTTTTTAATTATTTAACATCAATGCTCTTTACCTCTACCTTATCATCCTTCTTATATTTAAAATTATTCTTTCGGTAATTGTCGTCATATTCACTAGAGATTGGCTTGTCAAATACCAAGCCATATACACCTTTAGTGTCAAAGCTAAAATCATTATGTGTTGTATTATGAGCACAAAACAAATAAAATAGTGGTGGTGGTTTTGAAGATACTTTTCTTTTCTAGATGACACCAATGTAAAATTGCGACCAGCCGTCACAAAACCATATCGATTCATCCTATAATCATAAGTACAATTCCTAATAATTGTCATGGATATCTTAATAGTAGATGACAAACGTCTATAATAACTACGTCATACCAGATTTTATATTCGGTCTTTAATATCAGTTATTAAGAAGACTCTTCGAAAATTAGATTCTCATAACTACCCAAATCGATTACGAACTTACAAACTTTACCCTAATGGTGCATGTAGACTGAAGGATGTTATTCTCTATTCTAGTCCTAAAATCAAAAAAATTAGGTTTCGAAACATCATTCGTGTATCCACGTATTATGAATTCAAGCTCTGATACCAACTGATGTGTCAATAGTATTTTCTTTCTGAAAAAGTATATCTTATTTTTCTTTCTGGTTCACCTTTTATACTAATTTATAGTAGTTACAACAATTAATATTAGAATCTTTATTTTCCTAAACTTGACGTAGACTATTGACTATAATTGATTATCATATATATTATACTACAATATATATTAACTTAATCTTTGACTAAATAAATTAGATAGTAGTCTAATTTAATTCCTGTAACACATTCCCTCAAATTGATGCTGGTAAGTCAACCAGTAACAATTTGCCAATAAGAAATTGATGTCGCTGACGAGTCATAGCTTTGGTGAAAATATCAGCCACTTGGAGATCAGAAGAGATGTGAGGAAGAGATATCACTCGTTTTCCAAAGTATCTTGAATAGAATGACAATCAACTTCAATGTGTTTGGTGCGCTCATCAAAAAAGGATTGGTGGGAATCTGAATGGCACTAGTGTTATCAGCATGAAGAGGCGTAGAAGTTGTTTGAGGAAATCCAACCTCCTCAAAAAGACCGTGTAGCCATACAATTTCGGAACAAGCACTAGACATGGCACGATATTTACCTTCGGTAGAGGATTTAGAAACACAATCTTGTTTCTTACACCTCCAAGAAATTAGAGCATCTCCTGAAAACATACACCAACCTGTAGTAGATCGACGTGTATCTAGACATCCAGCCCAATCAGCATCACTATAGGAAACAATTTGAAGAGATGAGCCAGCTGGAAAGAACAAACCACGAGTAGGCGAGCCTTAAAGATAGCGAATGATGCGTCGAACTGCAGCAAGGTGTAGATGTTGAGGAGAGAACATAAACTGGCTGGCTTGATGAACATCATAGGATATATCAGGGCGCGTAGTTGTCAAGTAGATAAGACTTCCAACCAAACGCCGATAAAGAGTAGGATCATCCAAAAGGTTCCCTTCATTTTCCCTAAATTTGACATTTACCTCCATGGGAGTATCAACTGAAGAAGCATCCTCCAGACCACCCAAAGTGATAAGATCTTGAATATACTTTTGTTGGTTCAAAAAAATACCATTAGCCCGACGATGAACTTCTAATCCTAAGAAGTATGTAAGTTGGCCAAGATCTTTTATATGGAAAGTTGCATGTAACTGTTTTTGAAGCTTAGTAATCAAACTACAATCAGTACAAGTGATGATAATATCATCCACATAAACCAAGAGAAGGACTATACCCGATGTAGATGTGTGGAAAAATAAAGAAAAATCATACTGACTTTGGGCAAAACTAAAAGAAAGAAGTGTACGACGAATTTTTTCAAACCAAGCTCGAGGTGGTTGTTTGAGCCCATACAAAGAACGCCTTAACTTACAAACATCATGAGGAGAAGAAGTACTCATACCAGATGGAAGCTTCATGTAAATCTCTTCTTAAAGATCCTCATGAAGAAAAGCATTCTTAACATCAATTTGATGCAATGACCACGATTGTGAAGCAGCAATAGCCAAAATGCTTCGAACGGTGGTCATTTTGGCAACAGGAGCAAATGTCTCCTCATAATCAATCCCATATTCTTGTTTATTACCCACAACTACAAGACGAGCTTTATATTGCTCCAAAGAGCCATCAGAACGTATTTTCACAGAGAAAACCCACTTACTCCCAATTGGTTTAACTGTAGGAGGAAAATGAATAATATCCCATGTATGATTCTCCTCAAGTGCTTGAAGTTCTACCTGCATTGCGTTTTGCCAACACTCATGTTTTATAGCTTGTTTGTAGCTAGTGGGAATTGAAATACTGGATAAATTAGTTATAAGAGAGACGAGGGAAGAAGAGGACGTAAAAAGGATGCTTGAGCTCCAAGAAACAAGATTCTCTCATATCATCTTGATCTTCATCTCCTGATGAAGTAAGCTCTTTTATGTTATGGATCAATATCCATCTGTGCAGGAGGTGTTTAGTTCTTCTGCTACTAAGGATTTAGAGAAAAACGTTGAAACTAGTAATCCTTGGAAGAAGAAATCGTTTGTTGAGGCAGTAACTACTGACTCAAAGGGTTTGGTTGATTCTTTCAACCCAGAGGAGGTCAGGTATAGGAGTGATCATGTACATTTGCAGTATGAGGATAGTTTCTTGGATCACCTGAAATCTAAGTCTAAACATACCATTGTGGGTAAGTGTTCGACAGGCTTGCCTAGAAGGAAACAGTTGCTTGAATTTCTGGATAAGTTCCATTTTGCTCAAAGTTACAGATATATCATAAAAGACTCTAGACATATCTTTATAGAGTTTGATTCATACAATGATATGGCTAATCTGTGGAGAAGAAATGTGTGGATGATTGGTTCCACAATGATGAGGCTTCTGAAGTGGGAGGAGGGTTTTAATGTTAAATATGAAAGTCCTATTACTCCTATATGGATCAAGATGGAGAATCTGCCTGAGCACTTGTTTAATGAGAAGAAAGTTTCTGATGTGGCTTCTTCTTTGGGAAGGCTTATGCAGATCAAAGTTCCATCCAAGAATAGGGCCTTTTATAATCACTGTTTGGCCAGGATTGAGTTGGATTTAACTAGCAAGATCTTTTATAATGTTTGGGTTGGATTCGGTAGCAATCAGGGATGCTGGGTGCGTATTTCTTATTTAAACCTTCCAGATTATTGCAAGTCTTGTTTTCATATTGGCCATGATGTTGATAAATGTAAGAAGCGTAAAGGACTTGAGGAATTCAAGAAGTCTGTAATGGTTGATAGTCAGCAGTTGGATAATGAAAAGGCTGAGGATTTAACCAAGAAAGTGGTTATTAATGCTGTGTCTGTTGATCCTGGTGCTGAGAAGTTGGAGAGTTTAAAATCTATTGAAGGATTGAATAGTGAAGTTATTGTTTTTAAGATTAATATGGAAGGTGCTATTCAAACGTTGGAGTTTGGTTATAGTGTCTTGGAAAGTGTCAAAGCTAAAGATAATAAGACTCTTTCTCCCAAGAACTCGAATCTTGGGAGTCTGTCATCTTCTCCTGTGCGGGGTTGTGTGGAGGTTAATATTGTTGATTCTCCCAAGAATAAGCTTGATCAGTCAGAAGGTAACAGAAAAGTTATTAATGGTGTGGGTGAAACACAGGAAGGTGGGTCTGGTTCTCATGATGTGGAGGAAAATAATAATAAGAATGAAGAAATGATTGGTGCTCTTCAAACTCTGGGGATTACTAACAATCAGGACTATGAAAATTTAGCCTCTGAGTTTTCTTCACCTAAAGTTGATGGTGAGAGTCCTCAAGTTTCATCTAGAAGTCAGTTGCAAGTCTCTAGGAGTGCTCAACTTGTAAAGAGAATTACTAGAAGTAGGATTCACAGGAAATATTCTTCAGAGGAGGAGGAGGATTTTACAACTATATTTGATAAACAGTTAAAGCAAGCTAAGAAGAAGAAGCTGGCCAGGAGTTCTCATCAATTGTCTATAACAACTCGTAACTCAAAACATTCTCTTTCTTATGATTAATATTCTTAACTGGAATATTCGTGGCATTAGAAGTAAATCTTCATTTAGGAGACTTAAGCATCTTATTAAAGTTAATAGAGTTGATTTAGTTGTGATTCAAGAGCCTTTAATAAGTAAGGATAATCTGGTTGATTGTGCTTCTAAGATTGGTTTTAGTAATTGTGCATCTAATATTGCTAATAAAATTTGGATTTTCTGGAATGATAGTATAACTGTTAACATATTGCTTATATTCAATGTTTACATGTTGAGGCTGCTTTAAGTTCTTTAGATAACAACTTTCTTCTAACTTTTGTTTATGCTAAGTGTCAACGTTTAAACAGAGTTGATTTGTGGAATGCTTTACGTACCATTTCTTGTGACACTAAAGCTTGGCTTGTGCGTGGTGACTTTAATTCTATTAGTTCAATTGATGATCAGATTGGCTGCTCTACATTTTGTCAAAGCAGTGCAGATGATTTTAATGATATGTTAAGAGATTGCTACCTTATGGATGCTGGTTATGCTGGGTCGAGGTTCACTTGGTCCAACAAAACTAAGTGGAGACGCCTGGAATGGGTTTTTATTAACAACTCTTGGAATGATGTCTTCAACAACACTAATGTTATTCATAAGCCTCGAACTGGTTCTGATCATATGGCTATTATTGTTAATTGTTCTTCTTTGAATTATAGTTTTAGAAAGAGTTTTAGATTTCAAAATATGTGGCTTCTTGATGAAGGGTTTTTGTCTATTGTGTCTGATAGTTGGAGACAGGATATAGATGGTGATCCTTTGAGCAAGTTTTGGCCTAAGCTTAAAAGGCTAAAGGCTGTTCTTGTTGATTGGAATAAGCAGCACTTTGGAAACATTTTCAATAAGATTCAGGCTTTGGAGGATGAGGTTCTCAGGGTGGACACCTTGCATCAGAACCTTAATTCTAGTCAATCTAGGGAAGAGTTGAACAAAGTTAATGCTTTGCTGATGAATGCTTATAAGATAGAGGAGGAGTATTGGCTGCAGAAGTGTAATGTGGAGTGGATCAAGGTTGGTGATAGAAGTACTAAGTTGTTTCACAGCTATGTTTCTAAGAAAAGTAAGAGGAGTGCTATTAATGGAATCAAGGAGAATGATGCATGGATTACTGATAAGGAATCTATTGGTCACTCAGCTGTTGCTTTCTTTACTGATGCTCTTGCTTGTAGTCCTTACAAGGATGATCAGGATGAGATAGATAAGCTCAATAGTAACCTTTTTGATGTCATTCCTTGTATCATTACTTCTGATGATAATAAGAGCTTGCTCTCTCTGCCTGGTGAGGAGGAAGTCTATAATGCTATTAACAATTTAAAGGCCTCTAGCATGGCAGGTATGGATGGGTTTAATTTGGTTTTTTATAAAAAATGTTGGAGCATCATTAAAACTGATCTGTTAGCTGCTCTTCAGCATTTTATTAGAGGATTTCATATCCCCAGTGGCATTCTTGCTACTGGTATTTGTCTCATTCCTAAGACTAAGAACCCTTCTAGTTGGAGTGACTACCGGCCCATAAGTCTTTGCACTCTTTTGAACAGAATCATGGCTAAAATTTTGAATGACAGATTGGTTATGCTTCTCCCTAATATTATCTCTAGTTCCCAAGGTGGGTTTGTTCCTGGTAGTTCTATTCACTCAAATATTTTAACTGCTAAGGAGCTCTTGTATGATTTGAATAGGAAAGTTAAGCATAAGAATATTATTGTTCAGTTGGATATGTGTAAAACTTTTGATAAGCTTAGCCATTCTTTCCTTTTCAAAGTTCTAACTTGTTTTGGCTTCTCTAATAGATTTGTGAGGTTAGTAAGCAGCATGATTACTAATGTTTTTGTATCTATTTTGGTGAATGGAGCCTCCTATGGTTTCTTTAAGACAACTAAGGGGCTTAGGCAGGGTGATCCCCTTTCGCCTAGCTTGTTCATAATGGCTGAGGAGGTTTTGTTGAGGGGTGTCACTTTAATCTTCAAGAATAATAAAAGTTTGAGGTATAAATGTCGCAGCAAGCTTTGTGTTAGTAACCTGGCTTTTGCTGATGACATTTTATTGTTTACTAATTCTAAGGATGCCTCTCTAGCATCACTTAATGCTTTCTTGCAGGAGTATCAAGAGGTCTCTGGGCAGGTGATTAATAAAAGCAAGACTAAGGTGATCGTGGCTAGTGGTATGAATGATGATAGTATTGGATCAATCTATAATGTTACAGGCTTTAACCATTCCATTCTTCCTACTGATTATCTTGGCATTACAATTAGTACTAATAACAAAGCTGTCATTTACACTAACCTTCTTAAAAAGATTAAAAGCAGAATTGTGGATTGGGAGTCTAAGCACCTTTCTTTTTTCTGGAAGAGTCACTCTTATTAATGCTGTTCTCATGAATATAGTGTTATATTGGATGCATAGTAATGTTATCCCTAGCTTTGTGATTAATAAAATTGAAAAAGCTTTTAATGCTTTTCTTTGGGGTTCGACTAGTGCTGAGCATAAGATTCATTGGTGCACCTGGAAATCTGTTTGTAAAACTTATAAGGAGGGGGGGGGGGTCTTAATATTAGAAACTTAGATGATGTTCAAATGACTACTTCTTGTAAGCTTTGGTTGCAGTTCAGGGATAATAAATTTCTTTGGGCAAATCTATTTCATGACATTTATTGCAAGAACAAGCATCCTTTACAGTTGAGTAGTAGCATCAAAGGATCTATGGTTTGGAACAGGCTCAAGAAGATTCAGTCTACTGCTGATCAGTTTGTTAGTTGGTCTTTAGGTGAAGGCAATATGGACTTTTGGCTGGATAGATGGTCAGGTTCTGATCCTCTTCTTTGTCTTGATAACTCTATTGATAATAGTTGGTTTCATTAGGAGAAGGTTAATGGTTATTGGTCTAATAATCAGTGGGATTTGGATTCCATTGTTAATCTCATTAGTAATGATGATAGTGTTCGTATTAAAAACTGTATTATTAACCATAACAGCAAAGATAGGATTTTGTGGACTGTATCCTCTACTGGTTTTTTCAGTTTCAAGCATACATGGGATTTTATTAGGTCTCATTTCACTGAGTCCAGTTTGTTTCACAAAATCTGGAATGATCTTACTCCTAAAAAACATTCTTTCATTCATTGGAAGCTTGTCAAAAATTATATGTCCACTGATTCGATTCTTATGAAAAGGCACATGCATATGGCATCTAAATGTCAGTTCTGTTTCAATTGTGAAACTTCGCAGCACGTTTTTATTTCTTGTGACATTGCTTAGTTTGTATGGTTACATTTTGCTGAGCTCTTTAACATTATGATTTATAGATATATGACTCCTCTCCATATGTCTAGAATTTGGTTTGGCAGCTCTAATAAGAAGAATCATATTAGGAATGTTATCCCTTCTATTATTTACAGTTCCATTTGGAAGTTTAGAAATCATTGTAAGTTTAAAAACATGTCTGTTTCATCTAATATTATCATTAAGGATGTTCATAGAATCATTTATTACATGTATGTGGCTGATATGTTTAAGTTGAAGCATTGGTCTAATGATAGTTCTGTTGCTAAAAGGCTGGGTTTCTTAAACTTATGTTCTAACTCTTCTTCTAGACCTATTGTTCTGCAGTGGGTTCCTCCTTCTGTGGGTAGGTATAAGCTTAACACTGATGCTTCTGTGGTCTTTAATGGTGAAGCCAGTGCTGGTTACATTATCAGAGACTCTGAAGGTAACCTTATTCATGCTGGTGGAAATGTCTATGGCAAATTGTCTCCTATTATGGCTGAAGCTAGGGCTTTAATGGATGGTTTGGCTGCTTGTCAATCTAAGGGTTTCTCTTTTGTGGATGTTGAATCTGACTCTTCTTTGCTTGTTAACTTTATAGAAAATGATAATATGGGTGCTCTTCATTGGGCTCTTTTCCCTGTCATTAATTGTTGTAGAACTTTACTGACTTCTAATATGAACATTAAGCATGTCTTTAGGAACCAAAATCGTGCAGCCGACTGGTTGGCGCGATGGACTCTCAAATGCAAACTCAAAATTGAGTATGTGTTTGATAATGCACCTACTGCTTTAAAATCTATTCTAGTGCTTGAAAGCCTTGGTGTACCTTATGTTAATACTCCTGATTGACTTTTGTTGTTTTTATTTGGCATATTGTTGCTGAGTTCGTGTGATTTATGCTCTGAAGCCTGTGCTAGATAGTTGGGAATGCTGTTTTTCAGATTGGTGATTCTTTGGTTCTTTGAAGCTTTTGTAGCTGGTCTTGATGATGTGCGTCAGTTGATGTGCTTTTGTTCCATTGGATCTCTGAAGCCTGTGCTTGTTGATTGGGGTTTGCTTGTTGCTGTGGATTGTTGTGCTTTGCATCAGTTGTAGTGCCTTGAAGATTTTATTGCTGATCAGGTTGCTGATCGTCTGTTGTTGTGCAAATGTTCTAATAGTCCCCTGTAGCCTGTGTTTGGTAGCTTACTGATCTCTTGATGCATAGGCAGAGGTGGGTGAAGCCCTTGAAGTTGGTGACTGATCTTGTTGGCTTTCTTGGCTGGATTTGTTGGTCTAGACAATTGGGATCTCTTGTTTCTCTTGTTTGGTTATTAGAATAGCAGCTTGTGTTGCTTCTTTGTTAGGGTTTGGTTCTTTTAAATCCTTAGTTAGGATTTTGTTTTGGTTTTGGCGGGTTTTTTCCCGCTTTGTAACTCTCAATTTTTCAAACTATCAAATATAAGTCTATTTCTTAAAAAAAAAAAACGAGGGAAGAAAAACCATACCTATCAGGGGGTCAAGAAGGACGAGCAGATAGACGGGGGAAGAAAAACCATACCTATCAAGAGTTATGGATCATGCGTCGAGACAATATTAGAAGGGATCACAGTAGTGGGACCAGACTCATCTCGATTACGTCGTCGATATACAAAACCACGTTTAAATCTTTCTATAGAGTTTGGAATATCAGAGAAACTAGGCATGCGAGATAAAGATGCAGGAGGTGGATCAACATGAGATGGAAGAAAATATTGATTTAAAAAAAAAATCACATTCCTAGACACCCGAAGACGACGAGCATAAGGATCATAACAAACATAACCCTTATGAGGAATCGCATAACCAAGAAAAGCACATTTTACAGATTGAGCCGTAAGTTTATGACGTTCATGAGTAGGGAGGTGTACAAAACAAACACATCCAAAGGTACGAAGATCAGAATATGAAGGAGAATGACCAAACAACTTATAAAAAGGAGAAACATGATTTAATGTACGAGAAGGTAAGTGATTAATAAAGAAACAGCCGTAGAAAGTGCTTCACACAAAAAACAAGGAGGAACAAACGATTCAAGTAAAATAGTTCTTACTACATCAAGAAGATGACGATTTTTCCTCTCAGCCACATTGTTTTGTTGTGGTGTCGAAGGACAAGAACGCTGAGAGAGAATCCCTTTATTTTGAAGAAATTTTTGAAACTCATGTGACATGTATTCACCCCGAGAATCAGATCGTAAAACTTTTATATTGGCAGAAAATTGAGAGTCAAGATATGCAAAGAAGCGTTTAAAAACTGAAAAAACTTCAGCTTTAGCCCAAAGGAAGTAAACCCAAGTAAAACGACTAAAATTATCAATGAATGTAACAAAATACTTGTAGTGTGCATGCGAAACAATGGGTGCAATCCCCCAAACATCACTATGAATAACATTAAAACATTGTGAAGCACGAGATGCATGATGAGGAAAAGGTAAAACCTTACTTTTACCAAGTTTGCATGATGTACAATCAAAAGAAAGATCATGAGAAGAACTTATTTTATTTCCCAATAATCCAGAATGAACCAAAGTACAAAGAACATCAGAATGTGGATGACCTAGACGTCTATGCCACATTTGGTTTCGAGGAGCAACAACATTACAAGCAAACGAAAGAGAAAAACTAGGAATATATCAGTGGAAGGAGACTTATATAATGGAAAGAGTCGTCCCGCTTTAGGACCCATCGCAATCATTTTTCCTGACACTTGATCCTGCACAACATAACCAGAAGGAGAAAAAATGACATGACAATTATTATCGACCAATTGACCAACAAAAATAAGATTTGTGGAAAGGTGAGGAGACACAAAAATATTAGTGAATGTGGAAGAAAGATCACCAACAACACTAATAGGCACCGAATGACCATCAGCAGTGTTAATTTTCAGATCTCCATCATATTTTTAACATTAGACAGAGGAACAACGGTATTGGTCATATGGTTTGAGACTCCAGAATCGAAATACCATGGTGTGGAATAATGTTTTGAATTACCTGAGACTCAAAAAGCAGAAAAAGCAGAAATTATCATTTGTTGAACCATTTCAGGAGTGAGTGTGTTTGGATTTGTTGTTGGAGAAGGAACATGAACAATCGGCGAGGTAGTAGGTAATGCAGTAGAACAAGCACTAGTGGAGGCATGATAAGCAGTACCTTGTCATCGTCCATGTCGAGTGGGACAAGCGAGATGATGTCCCCTTGTTTCTTGCAGTAGTTGCATACATTTTTGGGACAATCCCGAGCAATGTGGCCGAAAGAATTACAACTATAGCATTGGATGGCACGCATGTCTCTATTTTTATTTCTCGCTTGTGTTACATAAGCTACATGAACCGGTGTACTGATACTATCTTGATGTTCAATAAATGCCTGAGTTATCATTCGCTGCTCCTCACGAAGAAGTTCACTCAAACATGCATCCAGAGATGGTACAGGATGACGATTCATCAGATTAGACTGTGCGATGTCAAAATCCGGTCGTAGCTTCATCAAGAACTGATCTCGTCTGCTGGTTGCATGCATTGTCTAGATAGCAGAAAGAGCTGAAGCAGGAATATCGGCATAAATTATATCTGAACCTGCACAAAGTTTTTGAAAACCTGAAAAATATGCTTCAATAGAAAGACTTCCTTGAGTGTAATTAGCCAACTCATACTCCAATTGAAATCTTCTAGCAGAGTTGTCTTGATTATAAATTGTTTTTAGATAATTCCACATACCAGCAGCAGTTTTATAGGGCTTCAAGGTGAGAACAAGATGAGGTTCGAGTGAACTAAGAATCCAAGTCATGATTCTAGCATCTTATATTTCCCACTTGGACAAAGCATTAGCATCTAGAGGGGCAGGATCACTCCCATCAATATGACCCCATAATTCTTTTCCTTTCACATATAATTGAAATTGAAATTCCCAAGCAGAATAATTTTCCCCGTAAATTTAATATGAAACAGTTCGAATTTATCCAGTGACATGATGTAACCAAGCAGATCCACGAGAACACAAATCTGAAATAAAACTAAAATCCCCAAATTCTCAAAAGAACAAAATATCTCACTACCCAAATACTCTCAAAATTCAGAAAAATCTGAAACTAAAAATCCCAAAATACTCTCGAAATTCAAAAAAACCTCACCACCCAAAATACACAAAAAACTCACCACCCAAAAAACTCTACGAAAAATCAATTGCGCTATGATACCATGTTAATAGTATTTTCTTTATGAAAAAGTATATCTTATCTTTCTTTCTGGTTCACCTTTTATACTAATTTATAGCAGTTCAACAATTAATATTAGAATCTTTATTTTCCTAAAGTTGATGTAGACTATTGACTATAATTGATTATCATATATATATATATATTATACTACAATATATATTAACTCAATCTTTGACTAAATAAATTAGATATTAATCTAATTTATTTCCTGTAACATGATGTATGACCAATAACCAAAGAATAAAAGAAAGACAGTCTAAACACTAATCCAATAGTGAAAAAGCGTTTATTTTAATTAAAGATATTTTTAACATTAGGGTATGAAATGCTTTATATATGAGACATCCAAAAATCCTAATCAAATATCCTAAAAAATAAAATAATTATATTAAAACAAAATCCAATTAAATCTGAATGCAATTGGATTTGATTTGCTAAATAAATAATATATAAAAAAATATATTAAAAAAATACTAAACAATGGAATTTTAATATTATACATTCTCATCTATATCAAGTCATTTTGCCACTATACTACTCTTAATTCGGGCTGCTCTACATGATCTTGTGTCTTTTCATGTTTAACAGAAGGAGTAAAGACGCACAAAACATAAATCATTAAAGGTATAAGAATTTTGTTGGTTAATGAGATAGGAAGAGACGAAAGAGGTAAAGACACATAATAAAAGGATTAATGAGAGATAAACAAAACAACATGATTTATAATGATTAGGGTGATAGATATTGCAGTGTAATTAGATTGACTAGTCGACCAATGTAGTCATAATATATTATCGAGCAAGTTGGAGCGTGCGAATAGATTATATTCTGACTATAGAGTGTAGCGAGCTGAGTCAATGGACGTAACGAGAGTGCACACTTGTTAGTCATTTTTTAAATATTTTGAATGGTATAGCTATTTTGAAATTAATTTGATTTTGATTTTTTTTATTTTAGCCGGTTTTTGACATTTAAAAATAACTTGATTTGGACATGTATGCATGCAAACAGTTGACAGTTTTATTGATAGTTTTCATGTTAGTTGGCAGTTTTGGTCGATATATATGTTTGGTTTTGGTTCAATAATGATGTACGAAAAATCATTCTCAACTAATTGAAGATATATCTACATTAAAAATAAGAAATGTTGCAACTGAGCCAATCAAAGGACTAGGAAGTGTTAAGTTAGTATTTAATTTTTGAAAAATATGTTTTATTAAAGAATATATTGTATGTTCTCGGGAATCAGAAGAATATTTTATCTGATGTTGTCTTGAACAATTATGGTTTCAAACAAGTGTATGAAAATGACAAGTATATATTGTCAAAACATGGTGTATTTGTACGCTTTGTATATTTATGTAATGATATGTTTATATTAAATGTTAATGTTTAATTTCAACGTGAATATGGTTGCATGGCTTCTACTAGTACTTCTATAAATAAGAATAAACCAGAATTATGGCATGCTAGACTAGGACATGTACATTTTAAGAGAATAAAAGACTGGTTAAAAATAAAGTCTTATACCTTCTTTTGTAAATAATGAGAAATGCATGACTTGCATGTTAACTAAGATAGTCAGAAAACCTTTCAATAATGTTAACTGATTTCCAAAATATTAGAACTAGTCATAATAATTTATGTAATTTTCCTGCTACTATTTCGTTAGGAAATAAAAAAGTATGTTATTATTTTTTTGATGATGCATCTAGATATTGCTACATTTATTTGTTGCATAAAAAAATGAAGCTCTTGATAAATTTAAAATATATAAAGAAGAAGTAGAGCTACACAAAAATGATTTGGTTAAAAATCTGCGTATGAATAGAGAAGGTGAATATTATGATTCGATATATTTTCAGTTTACTGGTATAATAAATCAAACCACGTCTCCTTATACACCACAATAAAACAGTGTGGTAGAAATGAAGAATATTACTTTAAAAGAAATGGTGAATTAAATATTGTCCTATTCAGGTTTGAGTGAAGAATTATGGTTATTGAATCGAATTTATACCAGAATTAATAAGATGACCCCATACGAGCTTTGGTTTAAAAAGCCACCAAAATTGAGTTTTTTGAGAGTTTAGGGTTGTAGAGTAGTTGTAAGGCTCACCGAACCTAAAAGGAAAAACTTGGATGAAAATGAAACAGATTGTATCTTCATTGGACATGCTGAGCATTCTATTGCATATAGTAACTACGTGTTACAATTTAATGACTATGTATCAATGAACGTAGTTTTAGAGTCAAGAGATTCAATATTTGACGAAGAAAGATCTACATATATACCAAAACTAGAAATAAAAATCAGAACTCAATTGATAGGAACTTAGTAAAAGTGAAATATGGATTTCGTGGTACTATTTTTGTACATGAACCTTATGAACCAATGAGAAACACTAGATCTAGCTAAGTGATGTAGCGAAGACTGTGGACATACCGGTTTCTCGCTTAGGTATTGGAATTGAGTCAAACAGATACTCAAATCAAATATTTCGACGAGGCCGTTAGATTTCAAAACTGTGACATGTCACAAAGTTTGATACCCAAATTCGACCCGTAAAGCCTTCAAAAACAAGTTTTAATATTTTAGCGTTAACTTAATTAATTTATTTTATTTTAAAATTTTTATTTAATTTCTTTTATTTTGATAGAGGGTTTTGGGTAGTGCTATATAAAGCATCCTATATCATATTTTACCGTCAGACTTTGATGAATAAAAGTTGAGATTTTTCTCTGACTCTTTGAGTCTCTTTTACTCTCTAACATAGGGTTATAGTTTCATATCTACTGTTTTCTTCTTCTAATCTTCCGCCATGCCACCAGTTGGTATCAAAGACTAGCAATTCTTGCTACATGAATCATGTTCCGGATACCTCTTGATTTGAGGAGTAAAATAGAGAATGAAAATTTCCAGTCTACCTGCACAATTGGAGGAAGAATTTTCAAGTTTGTAATCGATTTAAATAGCTATGAGAATCTGATTTCAGAGGAGGCTGTTCAGAAACTGGCGCTGAAGACTGAAGCTCTTCCATACTTGTACATACTGTCAGGACTGATAGAGTACACTAAGGTAACAATTTCTAAACGTTTTCAAATTTTATTTTCTGTTGGTACTTATAAAGATTAAGCATGGTGTGACGTAGTTTCTATGGACGTTTGCCATCTAGTTTTAGGACATCCATGGCTATTTAAGAGAAATTCTACTTATGATAGTGGAATGAATCAATACAGTTTTGTGAAAGATGGTTGCACGTTTATATTAGTGTCATCTAGAGTATTTTCTCTAAAACCACCACCAGTTAAGAATTTTTATACTCATACTGCACCAGCTACCAATCTTAGTTTTGACGCTCAGACTGTATCTAAGCCTGTGATTGACAAGCCAATCTATGATAAAAATATTTTTGAAGCTGTATCTGGGCCGGCATTTGACAAGCCAGTCTATGATGAGTATGATGATGACTGCGATGTTGAAGATCTAATTAATATTAAGGAGAAACTTGTACATCGAGATATTGTCTCAGACTTTAGTACACCCGACTACATCGCTTTAGAGGTTTTATTGAAGAAGGACTGCAAAGTAGCAGCTTTGTTATGCAATGCATCTTCCAAATATTTTAAGTTATCCTAAAATCAATCATTTGATTCAATTTTCTATGGATACATGTTGTCGTATTGGAAAGATAGAAGATGGTATTTTTGTGTTTGAGATTATTAATAGATTGATAGAAGAAAAGAAAAGTGTTTTAATGGATAATAGATTAGGTTTAGTAATAGAACCTGGAGGAGTTTTGGGTGATGGTTGGGGAAAGAAAAGAAGGAATAAAAAGTTAAAAGTAGAAGGTTGAAGTGTCTTGGATCCGCTAGAAGAAATATACTCTGAAGAACTTGAGAAATCATCTAGTATTCAAGAAAAAGGAATTGTTTCTTTCTACAAGGGTCTTGATGTGATACAACAAGCACAATCTGGAACTGGAAAGACAACATAGTTTTTCCCGCGCAAGGGTGCTATTGAGCTTAGTATATGGGTTGTATATCTTGTTACTGCTGATCATAGTAATTTCAAGGACATCGTAAACAAAGGTGAGAAACCACTTCTTGACAAGAACGACAACATTCACATTCTCACCTCTCACACACTTATGCCAGTACCAGTTGCAATCGGAGAATGTTTTGAATTCGAGGTCGGATTCTTCCCAACTGGGAAGGATGATGTAGCAAAGACTGTGGACAAACTGGTTTCTCGCTCAAGTATCAGAATCGGGTCAAAGAGGTACACAAATTGAAGATTTCGACATCAAGATGTTGCATTCAGGAAAGAAGCTATTCAAGATGAGATAGATTCTATCATGCATAATAATACATGAGAATTGGACAATTTACCTCATGGTTGCAAATCATTGGGAAATAGACTAATTTTTAAGAGGAAAATGAAAGTAGTTAATACCATTGAAAGGAATAAATCAAGATTGGTTATTCAAGGTTTTCTTTGATACATATGCTTATGTTTCTACGATTTCTACTATTAAATTGTTGATAAAAATTGAATCGGTATACAATCTGGTGATTTATTAAATGGATGTGAAAATTGCATTCTTGAATGAGGTTTTGGATGAAGAGAATTATATGAAACAATAAGAAGGGTTTGTTATGTCTGGTTGTGAAAACAAAATATGCAAGTTAAAGAAATCTTTGTATGGTCTGAAACAAGAACCAAGAGATTGGCATAAACAAATTTATAATATGGTATTGTCTAATGGTTTTATTCTCAATAAAGGAGAAAAATGTGTATATAGTTGGTAAAAGAGAAGAAATATTTGGAAGAATAGTTAAATTGGTTAAAGAAAGGAGTTAATTTGGATTTATAAAAGTCTTGTAAAGAAACCCAACAAATGTGTAACATTGAGGGAGCTTAATGTAATAAATAATAATTATAGTTAAGATTAGTAAATTAGTGGGGTGAGGTGACCATAAAAGAGGATAATCATGTAATTCATGGACTTATCGTTTGTACTATATAAAGCAACACCTTTTTTTTTTGAAAATGATCAATTATTACTCAATAAATTATTTATTTTTCCTTTTTGTCAGTTTATGTCTCTATCTTTCTTGTGGTTCACTTTCTAAATATTCTCTTCCACATATATATTAGACAAATAATCCCTTCAAGAAATCTTTAGAACTATCATAGGTACCGTTTGTGGGAAAGTTTGGTACCTAGAATTGTTCTGCCAAAACCATTATTGAATTGATGAATATTTTGAGAGAAATTGATATATAAGCTTTTAAGGAGCTTAATGTTGGCATACACTCATCCGCAGGTCATCTTACCAAAGAATAGATAATGAAAGAACATAACGATGATCAATTTGCTGACGAGGTACATGAAGAGTCTGCTTTGGTAGCTTAGAATAAGGAAATTTTAGAGGACATAGAAAGTCTAAATGCAGAAAAAGATGCAGCTCTCAATTCGAAGAGATTTCGGTTAGATTAACTAAAGTAGCATATAATAGAAAAAATGAATTGGGGGATGCTCATCAGACCAGTGATAGGCATGAACGACGTCGGATACAAAACCATTTTTCTTCAAAAATAAAAATGAAACCTAGGCGTCGATACAAGTTTATTGAGTCTAGTGACTAATATTTTTACGAATGAGTTAATTTGTCTTCTCCGGAAAGGGATAACCGACGAGAAAAAAGTTATAGAAGAAAGGGTTCAAAGTGGCATATGTATAACCATCGAACATCTCAACAAAACAAAAGTTAGAAGAGAGAAAGAATGATCAAGAGAAAATAAAGTTTTGGTCCGAAGAGCGAGATAATGTTGTTAATAATTCTAAGAGAGAGCAGGTTGCACTTCATGTACAGATCTCTACGAGAAGTCACAACCTTGACTATCGAGTGAGTATCAATTCACATACCCGTCCGTAGAAGGTTTGTATACCGGTAGGAATGAAGGTCTTGCTGAAATTATGTATAAGATATGACATAATTATAGGTTTTCTCCTCTCTCAGTGGAAATCCTATCCGGACATATGGCCAAATGTTTCGATATCTCGAAGCTAGATAAATTCGATGGGACACAAGATTCAGATAATCATATTGAGTAGTTCAAGAGTTTTATAATTAATTATGATAACGATGTGCATGGCTTTTTCCAAAAAAATTAAAGGCGTTCCTTCAAAGTGGTTTAACCGTTTACTATAGGGTTGTATTAAATTTTTTGACATGTTTTAGAGAATCTTCCGCCAACACTTTGTGGGGAGAAAAATGTTCCGAGTGAATGGTGATATGATAAATTACTATAGACAGAAATTCGGGGAAATCATGAATGATTGTACTAATCGTTTCATCAAAACCAAAACCAATATGGAGGGTTGCAAAGACTAAGTGGTTTTAACAGCTTTTCGAATGGGACTTCTCTCTGGTATCTTGAAAGATAATGTTGAAAAAAAAATAAAGCTATGACGTTTGGGGTGTTGTTAGATCAATTTGAAAAAAGAATTCTGGTAGAGGAAACCCATGCATTGGAGATGGCTTCTATGGCACAAATTAAACAAAATTAGTTCGAATAACCTCTGATGGTAACGTATGATCCACCAACCAAATTCCTTTGACTTATCATCAGACTAAAATTGTCCGACCAAGAGCTCCAACCATTTACGTTAGTGAATTGTGCAATTTCTTTGAATCATTAGCACTTTCTTCTCGGAAAAGGCATATTGTAAGCTTAGCAACCCACTTAGAGGCGGGAACTTCACCATATTTGTATAAGAGTCCATCTCTATTATGATATGAGGGAAGTGGCTGGCCCGCATGAGGATGTTTTGGTGATTGTGGCATAAATTGTAGGGGATGAGATACGAAGAATCTTAATGGATACTAGTAGTTCTGCCAGTATGATGTTCATGACAACTTACACCCCGATAATTCTTCGGTCGGATCGAACAATCGTAGGATTCACTAGGGTGATTGCCAAAGTGCTTCGGGAATTTGAAGAAAAAGTAGAGCTGGGTCGCGGACAATTTAAGAAAGAGGCGACAATGTTGTTATTGTGGTAGATGCGCCAACTTTATACAACACGATATTCAGAAGGTCTTGGCTGTCTAGAATGCATGTAGTGGTATCAACTGCTCACTAATGCTTAAAATATTTTGTGGGAAATAATCTATGAATGATTAAGCGTAGCTAAAAAATGGCAAGAGAGTGTTACCAAACAGCTTTAGCCCCAAAGCAGATCAAGGGAGGCGAGTCGAAGAAGGCATAATAGCTAGTGTGGTCTTCTTCAAAATCCGATCCTATTGGTGATCCGAAAGAGACCCCCGGATTTCTAGTCACTGACGAAAGTTTTGAGGATCATTCTTTTTTGAACGAAAATAGTTTAATAATTGGTACAATGTTATCTCCGGAGGTCAAGAAGAGCTTAATTCAGTTTTTTTCAACAAGGTTGAATATGTTTGCATGGTGTACCAAAGACGTAACGGGGGTACCTGCGAAAATCATATGTCATAAGTTACTAATTCAAAGAAGTGTGCACCCAATCATCCAAAAAAAGAGATGTTTTTTCTCAATAAAACTCTGAGGCCATCATGCCCGAGGTAGATCGGTTATCCAAGGTTGGGAACATACGAGAAACAAAATACCCTTTGTGAATCGACAATCTAGTTTTAGTAAAAATGAAAACTGGTAAATAGTGAATGTGCATAGATTTTACTGATTTGAAGAGAGCATGTCCTAAAGATCATTTCTCGGTTCCTCAGATAGATCAGTTAGTGGATTATACCTTAAGAAATCAATTACTTTCATTCATGGACGCATACGCTGGGTACAATCAAATCAAGATGGATCCAAAGGATTAAGAACGCATTTTGTTCATCACTGGAAGAAGTATGCATTGCTATAAAGTTATGCCTTTTGGGTTAAAAAACAGTTGGGGCAACTTACCAGCGCTTAATAAACAAACATTTTGAGGCTCAGATCGGATGAAATGTTGAAGTGTATATTGATGATATGTTATTGAAAAGCATAAAGGATGAGGACCACTTTGCAGATTTAGAGAAAACTTTGGCCAACCTAAAAAGAATAAACTTGAAGTTAAATGCGGAGAAATGTACATTCAGGGTACGGTCCGGAACATTTCTTGCGTATATATTCAGTGAACGTGGGATAGAGGTTGACCATATACAATTAAAAATCTCTACGCACTATGGCACCGCCTCAGATAATCAAATAGGTACAAATTATGACATATAGGTTGGTAGCCTTGAATAGATTCATATCTCGGTCCTCAGATAAATACGCTGAATTTTCCAAGTGTTGAGACAAGAAATTTTCTTTAACTTGACTAAAGATTGATGCGAAACATTTATACGAGTTAAAGAGTATCCATCCTCCCCGAAAATCTTAACGAAGCCTAATCCAGGAGATAAATTATACATCTGTGTAGCGGTATCAGATTATGCTGAGAGCGTCCTTTTGATTCGAGAAGTAGATAATTTCTCGCAACCAGTGTATAATGTGAGTAAAGTTCCTTTGGATGGAGTAAAAAGTTATTTGAAATTAGAAAATTTAGTCACTTCTTTGGTAACTACAACGGGGAAGATGCGACCGTATTTTCAGGCTCACTCTATCATCGTTCAAATATATTTTTACACTAATGAGCATGTTACGATGAACTAATGTATCGGGTAGAATGACAAAATGGTTTGTGGAGTTGGGTGACTTTGTCATCAAATTTAAGACTCAAACCGCAATCAAATCACGAGCTTAAGCAAATTTCTTAGTCGATTTTCATTTCGATTGGTAAGAGATGGAAGTAGACCGGGAAAATTTCAAGACCGAATGGAAAATCCGAACAAATAGAGGTTCAAGTGCATCGGGATGTCGGGTAGGGGTCTCGTTGGTTTTTCTAGGTGGTATTGTGATGTATCAAGCTATTCGCTTTGGGTTTAGAGCATCGAACAATGAGGCAAAGTACGAAGCCACTTTCGCAGGTTTCAGACTTGCTAGCAATTGTGGAGCAAAAAACGCTAGGCTAGTAAGCGATTCACAACTTCTTGTAAATCATACATCTGGACAATCCAAGGCTAGAAAATATTATTTAGTGAAGTATTTGAGAAAATTAAAGGCTTTAGCGATTTTATTTGAAAGCATCCAATACAAACATGTTCACAGTGCTGATAATTTTGTGGCTGATTCTCTGGCCACTGCTGCATATTCTGAGGAGAACCATTGGATTATTACACAATAAAATCCTTCAATAAAAAAGGAGTCCGAATAGGTAAAAGGATCAATTGAAGCATTTCAAATTTCTTTGATTACTAAGAAATATTTGAGGTACGATATTAAGGAATTTTTGGTTAATGATATTCAACCAATTGATAAAGTAATGGCAAAGGAAATACGATTCAAGGGGCATAGTTATGTGATACTTGGGATATCTTGCATAAGAAATCGTTTAGCAGGCTTGTTTCAATGCATTGGGAATAATGAGTTACAAATGATATTTTCTGAGCTACACGATGGAGAAGGGTCTGCACATTGTGGGTACAAAACTTTGATAAAAGAAGTTCTTTTGGCATGTTATTATTGCCCCACAATTTCCTCTGATGCTAAAGAATTTTTGAAAAGTATGATACTTGCCAAATATTTGCTAATACAATCCGTATGACATCAGTAACCCTCGAGTCAATATCTGAGGCACTAACTTTTGACCGATGAGGTATCGGTGGTCAGACCTCTACCAATGACATCTGGAGGACGACAAACAATAATAGTTATAGTAGACTATTTTTCTAAGTGGGTGGAAGTTGTACCCTTGGAAGGAACAAAAGCCAAAAATGTGATCAAGTTTATTGTTTCAAATATTTGTTGTCGCTTTAGTGTTAGAGGGGAATACTGATGGACCATAGGCCACAATTTGAAAATATAGATATTAAATTTTTTTAATCTTCTAGAGGAATACAACAGTGCTTATCGACGCCTTTTCATCCACAAGAAAATGACCAGGTTTCGGTAATTAATCGGACAATTCTTGATGGGCTCAAATAGAATTTGGAAAGTAAAGCTGGAAAATGGTCAGATTATTTATAAGAAGTCCTTTGGGCATATCGGACCATCCCTCGCACAACAATTCAAAAATATTCATTTGCACTAGTTTACGGGATGAATGTTATGGTTCCATCCAAAGCAGTCTTCCCGTTGTACCGAATCACTGAAAGGATAACAATGAAATAAGGCATGCTGAGTTAGATTTAATCGAAGAAAAAAGAAGGCGAGGACAATTGAATTATTTGCACTACCAAACTTTGATAAGGAGAAGATATGCGTCTAAAGTGAGACAAAAATAATTCAAAATTGGGGACAAAGTATTAAAGAAAGTGTTTTTCCATACGAAGGAAAATTGGCTTGGTAAATTAGGACATAATTAGAAAGTCTCATACATAGTAATTGAAAAGTTGAAACTGTGGATATATCAGCTCAGAGATAGAGATAAAAGAGATCTTCGTCACCCGTGGAATATTGAGCACCCAAAGTAGTATTTGAAATGAATGTAAAAGCATGTGTATATTTTTTAAATTATGTAAAAATTGGTAACATACTCTTTCCTACCTTGGTGGCACATGAAGGTTTTAACAAGGTGCACTTATAACCGATTTATATATAATATTAATTTTATATTTTAAAATAGTTCTTACAATCTTTTGCTTTTTTGGACCAAATAGTCTTCCAAAGAATGTTGGTCAACAATTTTTTATTTTTTTTAGACCAAAAAGGTCTTCCAACGAATGTTACTCAACAATTTTTTATTTTTTAGACCGGAAGGGTCTTCCAACAAATGTTAGACAACAATCTTTTATTCTTTGGGCCAGAATGGTCTTCCAACGAATGTTGCTCAATGATCTTTTATTTTTTTAGACCAGATGGGTCTTCCAACAATAGTTAGTCTACAATCATTTGATTATCAATCACGAGTTTCCTCCAATAAAAATTGGTTAATAACAATCTTTTAATAAGTAAAATTTTAGTAAAATAGAGTTATCCAAAGAGGAACGTTGCTATTAACAAAACTTTCTAAGTACAAAATTACCCAAAATGATCCGAGGACTTTTGAAAAAGTGCGTAAGGCACGACCAGTTCATAGAAAATACATACAAAAAAATTACCCAAGTACTTGTTTACCCCAAAGGGGTACTTTAAGAGTCAATTTCCGATGAGCTTGACGAAGAGTTGTTCAATTCTTCAAAGTTGTTGGGTGATTCTTCGTCCTCCAAAAACATTCCCTTTAGACGATAATATTCAGGTACGAGCTCCCAAAGATTTCGTAGCCTTAAATTTGGGAAGCATTCATGAAAGTCTAACACCATGGAAAATTTAATTTTTGCGGTCCGATCGTCCAAGTTAGAAACACAATCAACAATATATTTTTCAAGGCAGGTGTCCTTATATTGTCCAGCTTGATCTCTAAGACCTTCCTTCTTAGCAGTAACTTTTTCAAGATCTTTGACAACCCGTTCAAAGTAATATTTGGTCTTATAATAGCCATCGGTAAGATTTTTGACGAGCGCATTCCTATCAATATTCCTAGCGATAAAGTATTCCTGCTCATTGTCAAACATATCTTGCTCCATCTTCAACCAATCCTCCAATGCCTTGAGTTGTGTTAGTCGTTCGACAACCAATTATTTGTAATTAGCTAGCTCTTCCTCTATTTTTTTCATAAAGGATCTTCTTTGGAAAGTATCGTCTTTATAACAATATTTTAGAACGGTCACACGTTTAGACTTTCTTTTAAGAAGTTCCGCAGCGTGAAGCAGTTTATTGAGTCCGAGGGCTAGATAATCATCTTCGTAAATATCAAAATCTACCAATGGAGAACCAACTTCGAAGTTCTTAAGAACTTTGTTTTCATCACCTTGACCTCTTTGACTATCAATCGCCTCGTTTTTTTAGGATCAATTTATTCGGTTGATGCCCGAGGAGAGTCTTACTTAATAACCACAACTCTCTCAAGAGAAGGTAATTTAGGCTCAACTGTCTCATCACCTAAGGGGAAATATTTTCTTGTGCCTTTTGATTACCCTCTTCGAAAAATTTACCTTTGCCTTTGTCTCTCGATGTGAATTTTTTTCGATGGCCCGTTGGATCCACCTTCCCTAGCGGGATTAACCTCTTCGGTCTAAACTTTAACGTTGTATTCCTCCTCGGCCTCAGCTCCAGATTCAATATTTTCTTCCTCAACCACATATTTTTTAGGAATCCGATGGCTTAGAGCCCTAGCTTTTGTAGGAAGGTAGACAAGTTGTGGCTTGTAATCGTTCAAGTATGATGCCTTGTGTCGGAGGCACAATGAGCTCTTCCAAAGACATAGCTCTTGTCAAACTAGCCTTCCAAAGATAGCTTTTAGACAGGTTAGATGGAGTGAAGCATTGGTGGAATTCATTGGACGAGGAAGTATTGGCCCAATTACTTAGTTGATCAAAGATACAACCATCCTCTTCTAAATGCCCCTCTAACGGTTTAAAAACCCCTTTCACTACTTCCCTCAAGAATGTTTGGTAAACTAAATCAAGTAAATGAAGAAAAAGTAAATTTGAGTAAGAAAAAATATGGTACCTCTGCTAGTGCACCTCAAAGTGAGCCGATGTGGTCTTTCAGCAGACTCTTCGAATCCTATCTGAGATGAAGAATTTTTTTTGTTTTTATTTCTTGTCGAATTCCAAGAGATCATCAACTATTCTGAATATACTCCAAAGGGTTAGGGAATAAAAGGGAAAATTGGGGTTTTTTGCAACGGCGGTCAACCCGACAAACTGTTTCATAAAAAAACCAATCCAAAATACCCGAGCAGCCATTATGCAGGCTATCAAGGTGAACTACATGTTCAGACCAGCTAGAGTCGGACATAAATTTATCAGCTCAAAGTACCTCACCATAGTGGGATCCAACGAAAACCAAAGACCCTAGTTCAAAAGCTTATTATCCCGAACAAACAAATGAGTCTCCCCAACGTCTAGAAATCAAATGTTTATGAAGTTTAGAATTCCCATATGTATCGAAGCTATGCCTCCCTCACAAGTTTGATAGTATTTGTACTTGATTTTGCACAGAGCCAAAAGATGCTTGCCATCAACCTTTTGCAAGTTGTTTCTTAAGATAGCCTCGATGTTCGAGGGTAGTTTGACATCGTTTTTTTTCGTCTTCTTCAACTTGGTTTTCTTCTGAACATGTGAACTTACGTCAGTTCTATCCTGTGGGGCTAACGCTTGGGTCTGCGCAGAACTTCTGACGTGAGAAGTCAAGGCAACAGTTCTCTTGATAGGTTGAGCATCCAGATCATCTAATTCATCATCCTTGATCATCTTTAGGTTCTTCAACCAAGTGATTTCTCACATCTTTGATGGGTTCAACGGGCTGCATTCCAATAGACATTGCTGTAGGAGTAATAGTTTTCACTGTCATCAGTCGAGGGGCTGCTGTTGGAGGTCTTTGTGAAATATTTTGAGGAGTACCTTTGGGAGTGGTTTGAGGGATGCTCTGTGGAGTATTTAAAAGAGTGGAAGCAGTATATGCAATTTTAAATTCTACGTACCTTTTCTCTACGGGCTTGGGAGTTATGATTTGTCTATATGTGAATGACATGTTGATTTTTGGTAATGACCAAAATCAAGTTGATGAAACCGAGAAATTCTTGTCATCTGGTTTTGAGATGAAGGGTTTGGGAGAAACTAAGACGATTCATAGTATAAGGATCAAGAAAAAGAACAATAATATATCGATTCCTCAATCTCATTATACTGAGAATATATTGAATAAAGTTATTTTTAAAGATTTTTCTCTAGTTAGCACACCTATTGATCCTAGTCTTAAGCTTCTACCTAATAAGTGTGTTGCAATATTTCAACTTGAATACTCAAGAGCCATTGGTTGTTTTATGTATGTCATGACTAGTACTAGGCCAAATATTGATTATGTTGCTGGAAAACATAATAGGTATACTAGCAATCCTAATTCACATCATTGGAAAGATTTAAACGAAGTATTCAAGTATTTGAAAAAAACCATGGATTATGGTTTGACTTACACAGGATTTCCTTCGATTCTTGAAGGTTATTCGGATGCGAGTTATATTTCAAATTTGGAAGATCATTCTTCAACGCGTGGATGATGTTCTTTCTTAGGGGATGTTCTATATGATAAGCATCCTAGAAATAAACATGTATCACTGATTCAACAATGGAATATGAATTTGTGGCATTGGAAGCAACTAGTAAAGAAGCTGAGTGGTTGAGAAATCTGACATATGAGATTTCATTGTGACCCAAACCAATAACACCTATATCTATCAGGTGTGATATTAAAGCTGTATTGGCCAGTGTATATGTACAAATTTATAGAGGCATGTTTAGACACTTAGGTGTTAGACATAGCATGATTCGTGAACGTATTGCATATGGTGTTATATTAGTGGAGTTTGTAGAAACTCGGTATAAATTAGGCGATCATTTAACCAAAGGTTAAGTATAGAACTTGTGCACAAGTTGACTATTGGGATAAGATTAAATTCCATCTATCTCTCATGTTGAGATACCCAATTCCCATCTAATATGACATTAGTTTTTGAATTCAATGTGGAAAGCTTAACGTTTAGAGATTGGAACACATTTGTAGTATCATCCCAAAGTATGTATTCAGACCTGCAAGTTGTGGAGGTTGAAGTTTATCTTCTTAATAGTTTTTTTATATGCAGGTGCAAGAGGAGCTACATATTTGAGCATGAAGTTAACCGTTTCAAGAAGATAGGACTTGACTTTGATATGCTTGTCAAGGATAAGGACACATGACTACTAAAAATAGTGCTAGATAAGAATGTTTGAGAATGTAAATTTATGTGTATATTATCTTCGTGTATTCATTATGAAAAATAAAAATTTTGTCCTTAGTGATATCTTGATATTCAAATAGTTAAAATGTATAATATATTAAAGAAAATTTTGATTTTATCAGATTGAAATTTTCGAAGAACCACCAAAAATATTTATTTAAATATGCAATGGTATAACACAAAACTTCAAAATTATCCAATAATGAAACATGATTCCCAACATTAGTGGTGTTTCGGAATTCATAATTAAACCTACAAGCAAACCCACCCTTTGAATTTCCTGTTTATGTGGTATGAAGAAGTCTTAATATTTTGTTTCTGCTAAATTTGGTAGACATGCCTATCCTGTGGGAACTTCGGGTGGTAGGATGGGATGTGACCTACAAAGCACAATTCGAGCCAACCAATGAAAGCAGCTACGCAGGATTATTTGGTTAGCATTAGCTTGTGGCTGTTTGATAGCTATTTAGTTAGAGATCTTCATGTGGTCTGTTTGGTGTCAGTTTTCAGTGTGCTTGGTTCTTGTTTTCAGTCTGTTTCTGGTCTGCTTTAGGTTTTGTTTGGTGTTTGTTTTGTGGTGTTTACAGTATGTCGACAAAGTTAATATATCTAAGCGCTAATAAATATATAAAGCATAAGAATAATATCTTATTTGGTTAGAGACCTTCATGTGGTCGTTTGGTGTCTGGTTTCAGTAGGTTTCTGGATTTCTTCTCCTTTCTCCTTCTGTATTTATCTCTAGAAATAATCGACTGGGTATAATTAGATGAACAAATTGGTTGAACAAGGCTGACAATTACTGCTAAGGTCGATAAATATGAATTCCTTTAACACAGTCACGAAAACAATTTACATTGATATAAGACCGAACAAAAGGAAACAGAGAGCGAACACAAACCAAATATTTTTCAACCATTTTCAATCCAATTCCAAACAACTACATTCAGCTCCATCCAATTCAAATTCAACTAAATTCATTTCAATTCAACTCAATTTCATTTCAATTCGATTCCAAATAATTAAATTAATATGTATCATACATATTTGTATATACCGGTCTAACTATCTAATTAAATAAAGTGACATCGAAATTTTAAACCAATCCAATAGATGAAGGAAGTTATTTCTTCTATTAATATTATTGTTTTTCCCATATTTCGAACCGTTTTTTAGTTTTGTTATTTACTCTCTCTAAGAAAAAATGCTTCTATCCTCGTATGAATATAAAGTATTATTAACTTTATTATTTTACTTCCTTGACTAGATTTTGGCCGGGCTATCCACAATTAGATATTAGTTTTTATTAAATAACTTTACTTCTTAAAAAATCATGATTTTTAGCTATAATTTTACCTTTTTTTCACTTTTTTTTCTATGGTTTGGATGTTGTTTCAAATAATTTAGTTTTTGTAAAGTTATTCTACCTTTATTACGTGTCTTCATTCATTAAGAAAGAAAATAAATGTTTTCAAAAAAAACTGTAACTGATTTTGAAGGTATATATTGGATTTGTTTTAGAAAAGACAACTAATTTTGAGAGGTTCCGAGATTGGAATCTTATTTATAAAATCGAGATTTTTAAATTTGATGTTTTCAAATGTGGTTTTGATGTTTAATGAATGCAAAACTTGAAAACAAAATAAAAATACTTTGATGGCGGTTTTGGTGATGTTCTCATTCATTGTTTTCTTCTTCTATTAGGTTTTAAAAGTTCAAAATATTTTGTTATAATTTTTTGAGTTTTTTAATTTATGTTTTGAAGATTTTGAGTATATGCTGGGTTGAGTATCAGAAAATTACGTGTTTGTAAATAGTAGGAGTAAAAAGAAGAGAGGGGCAAAAAAAATATAAATTAGAAGTTAAATGAAATATAAAAAAATAAAAAATATGTTGAATTTTTTTTAAAGAAAATTTTAAATGAAGGAAACAATAAATTCAATGGAGAAAATAGGTTCAATCCTAATAGATATATACTTTTCCCAAACATATTGTCGCGAATAAATGTTTACCATTTAATAACTAAATGACATATATTCATTATTTATATGGTGTGACTTGTGAGATACATACAAATTGCTAAATCTCAAAGAATATATTCACATACAAATATTTAAATTTGAGCCAAAAACGTTGGATGAAACTCATTAAAGTTAACGATTATAGTACTCATTAGCATCTCGAAATAGCCAATCTAGTGGCAGATGCTTTTAGTCAGAATGCATTAAAAAAACATCTCATGTTTGCAGTGTATACCGCTTGATTTTATTCAAGATATAGTTTGTACATGTAAGATTAGATTTTAATGATCACGAGGTTATGTTGGTACATTTTTATGTACATTATTTGACAATGAAAAAGATTTACGAATTTCCAAAGACTAATCCAAAATATACAACTATGTAATTCGAAAGAGGGGACAATATATTCTGGAAGAAGGATGTGTATCCTCGATGATGATGATTTGAAGAAAGAGATATTAGATGAAGCTCATAGTTCAGTATATGGTATGCAATATGGGAGTACAAAGATGTATAAGAACTTGAAATAACATTATTGGTATCTATGAGTGAAAAATAAATTGCTGAATATGTTAGTCGATGTTTAATTTATTAACGATTCACGCTGAGCATCAAAATCTCATTGACTTCAACCTTTACGGTTGTAGAGTGAAATTAGAAACATGTGACAATGGATTACATTAATAGGTTGTCATAAACTCCAAATGGACATGATTCAATTCAAGTTATTGTGGATAGATTAAAACACAGTGCACTTTTTACGAGTTAATTTTTTTAACCACTATCAATTTTAATATGAAAATAAGTTTTGTAAAATAATAGTAGGCATATTATTGTTCAAATTCTGTGATTGAATTAAATAAAAAGAGTAAATTTATCAATATAATAGTTATTATGTATATGTAAAAGGGAAAAATAAAAAAACCTAACATAAAGTGTGTGTTATTTAAGAGATTTTATATTTTAATTCAACTCATTTAAGTTAATGTAATTTATTAAAGGTAATTTTTTTTGAATATATATTATCCAAAATAAATTTTTATTATTATTTAAAAATAAGAATATCACTTACCACCAAATTTGTTAATTACCATTTAATTTTCAATATTTTTTATTCAAATATTTTTTACTAACTTTTATACTTTTTTAGATTATATATATTTTTACTTTTTCTCTTTCTAGAGAGCAAATCTTAAACATAACTCTAAAGGTACCGAAACCGTCATTGTGAGTAGTCAAACAAACGTCAGAATCGAAATGTTTCGATCGTCTCACCCGAGTTTTTTTATTTAAGTTTCTTCATTTTTTTTGTTTTTTATTTAGGTTTCTTTGATTTTATTTGAACTAGTAGTTTAAGGATTCTTATATACGAGATAATACTTCGCTTTAAGTTGTTAATTTAAATTCTCTAATTTTTGAACTTATTGAAATAATTTAGTTTTTATATATGACTTTTGAATGATTTTGGGTACAAATTGAATTGTTTGGTGTACGAATTGGTTGGACATATATGTGTTGTTTATTTCTCAGAATACTAGGTATTGTTTATAAGGCCAAGCTAATTTATCCATTAATATTTTTATTTCCTCCATATAAAAAAGTCAAAACACAATCAAAATTGGTTTTTACATTTTTACCTTTCATTTCATTTTAAATTATATTTATTTGCCACTGTCTTTCTCTCTTTCTTCACTAAAAAAACTATATCTTCTGGAAAAAAAAATCAGTGGATTCTAGAATCTAGTCTCCGAATCAATCACCTACTTCCAAAGAAAAAAAAATCAAATATCGGTGTGAAACATAAATACAGTTGATTCCAAGGAAGGTTTCGGACGATTCTGAAACAAAATCGGCAGTTGATTCCGAGAAGCGGTTTCGAAATCAACTGCCGATTTTGAAATAAAAGCGCAGTCGATTCCGAGACTGGGTCTCGGAATCCACTGTCATTTTGAAACAAAAGGGCAGTCCATTCCGAAACCCCTTCTCGGAATCAACTGCCATTTTGAAACAAAAGTGATTCTGAAACTAAGTCTCTGCCATTTTGAAACAAAAGTGATTCTGAAACTAAGTCTCAGAATTAACTGTCATTTTGAAACAAAAGCGGAGTTGATAAAGAGGATATGACAAGAATCAACTCTCATTTTGATAGGCTTCAAATAGATAATTATATATACTATAAATATTAACCCCAAAGTCTATGGATAACTAAGTTTAAATTTGAATATTTAATTGATGGGTTTGGCTAAATTTGGGCGCAAAATATGTTAACTAGCCCAAAAAAAAGCGTTTTTGAAGTTTTACAATTTTACCTTTACCCTGACGGTTGAACCTTTCTCAACCGCCGGTTGAGACCCTCCCACCCGGCGGAAAAGCTGTTTCACCCGTCAGGATAAGCTTCCCCGCCGGTGGAGAGGATCTCAACCGGCGGGGTAAAAGACGACGCTAAAATTTTGGGGTTGGTTATCATTCAGGGCCCTAATTTAGCCAAACCCTTAATTGATGACTCATTTTAGTTCAACCAAAATTTATGGTAAAGTTAAAAACATGAATGTAAGTATTTTAATCTAAATTTTACGTGAAAAAACACGTCAAATAATACAAAACAAATAACACAAATATAAATAAAAATAATAACAAAAACATAATTTAAATATTTTAAATAAAAAATGTATTAAAACGGCTGTTTATATATGTAAATATATTTCCAAAACTCAACCTATGTATAAATTTTTTAACCAATATAGAATTAATTATATAAAATATGTTTTAATATTAAATGTATTAAAATACAACTATATTTGAGTACATAAATTTATAAATTAACAATGATTTTTTTATTATTATTAATAATTATTATATTTCTTACTTTCTTTCTTAAAATATCATACTATAAATTTCAATCGTAAATTTTATTTTTTTCAATAAATTATAAATTTTAATCTCTAAAATTAATGAATAAAAATAAAATTGTACTCTAAATCTAAACCTTAACCATAATACCAGGCCTCTAATCTTATATTATTCATTTTTTTACATAGATTTTTATTTGTTTTCGAATTATGTTTTAATGTTTTCTGGTAAACTAAAGATTATTATAAATCAAATAGATCAGAAAATGAAGTTTTTGGATGTTCATTGAAAATTTTGTTGTTATAGCCGAGAGTTAGTTAGTTGAGAAGTTGGCTGAAAAGTTAGTTAAAAAGTTGTTGATGGAAATTTTCAATGAATAAAAATTAGTTGATAAAAAAAAGTTAAGTCATTATAGAGAACATTTAAATGTTTTGCTTATATAAAGTTATTTAGTTTAAGAGAATATTTTTGGTTAAGAGTTGGACCATTCTTTTGATGAAAACAAAAATTCCAACTAATTTTACATCTCTAGTTAAACGATTTTAACAACGGTGACAATTACGGAAAATTTGTTGTATTTATAAGTAGGAACTTGTGCTAAGATCATTAATGGAGCTCTGACTTGAAACCCATAAATCTTACAATCCTAATAAGATGACTTAAAATGAAGTTATTGCCAAAAGCTTGATCTTATAAATATGAACTTTAAATGTGCTTTATCCTTATCACTAGTCCTTTATTCCTTGTGAGAGAATCGGTAAATGACTATAATTGAAGTATTTTTATTTGACTCAGGAATTTGGTGTCTACTTTTGATGTACTTTTGCCGAAGTTTGTGCAAATCACAATATTAAAATTGAAAGTTTATGTACACTGATTATCTAATGTGGGAGCAATTGAGCCATCTTTTACAGGATTCGTGAGAGTCTTGAGGTTTATATATATTATCATTAAAAATCTTTCACCGACTAAAATCTTGCTTGATGACAGAAAGAAGATATTTTTCGAAATAAAAAAAGTACTAGTATAGGTAATATTTCTAAGTTTTTGATTTACTAGTAAGTGGTTATCTCATAACCCAGAAGTTGACAAGAAATTCTTTGGAGAAATTCTTTAGTAGGGTAATTGATGAATTCTCTTCGAAGATTATTCTTGATACAGAATCTGCCAAGACAGAAGATGTAGGAGCATCAAATATTGTGTTTTCTATCTTTTGTACTTGTTAAAAAACTACTTTCTCAAATAAAGTTGCATGGTTGTAAAATTTCTTCACGTTTTGAATCAAATTCTTTTTTTTTGAATCTGCTTAACCCAAGGCTTGGTTGGCGACTAGCCTAAATGTCTTAGCTAATCTAAGTATAGTCGTTGTACCCTAATTATACTTCATTATTAGAAGCACACAATTTGCACTTAATGACATGGCTCATAGTATCTTTTTAAGAGATATTAGTTGGACTTCTAGTCCAAACCCCCAACTTCTTGCTTCCTTGATTTGTTCAAATTTGTAAAATGATCCCGGATATTCCTCATAGGGTGCCAAACTTTTGAAATTCGATAATATAGATTATGGAATAAAATTTGATATCCTAATCCCCTAAATCTACTGGCTAACTAGTTAGTTTGCCAGATATATCACACTTCTGCAATACGTTCCTTAAAGGGAAAGATATTCTGACTACTTAAAGTAAGGCATCATCTTTCTGGCAGCGACTACTACAATAAAGACAAGTTTTTCTAACATTAGGTAGCGAGTCTCGGTGTCTAATAAAGACTTACTAACATAGTATATGTCTTTGTATTCATTTATTTCTTCTATAACTAGAATCGAACTAATAACATCTGAAACTAAAAAATATAAAAATAAAGACTCACTCAACTTTGGCTTTGTTAATATTTATAGAGAAGTGAAGAACCTCTCTATGGTTTTGAAAGCTTCATCAAAATCAAAGGTTCAATTGAATATTCTAGCTCATTTTAGAGCTTCGAAAAGGCTGACATTTGTATGAAGTTAATATATGAAATTCCTTACTGATTTTTGAAGGATCAATTGCAACCAAATTTGAAAGTTGTATGTGTGTGCCTCTATACATTTCTCACTAACCATGTAACCCCTTCCAGCCCTTATACACAAAGCAAACTTTTCTAGATTAAGCTTCAATTCGACTCTTCTTAGGTTGAAAAACGTTTTGACCAAATATGCAAAGTGATCTTCATCTTGGTTGCTAGTGACCAACATCTTATCAACACAGGCCTGAAAGTTTCGGCACAACTGAGTTGAAAGGGTTTTATTCACCAAGCTTTAATATCTGGCCCCAATATCCTTCACTCGAAAAAGCACAAATATATAGCAATATAGTCCATGCAAGATATCATCTTATTCATTGAAGTTGCATCTCCCAACTAATAAATTTTTGATAGAGGAAAAAAAATCATCCATATATGATTTATTCAAGTCTCTAAAGTCAATACATAGCTTACTTCGATCAGTATGTTTCTCATTTCAAGATCGACACTCTCTTGTACAACAGAACGGTTGAAAATGCAGCTTATAATGAAACGACTAAAACATGGGTTGTTAAGGCTAGAGATACGAGTAATGATGAGACAGAGGAGTACCAAGGCAGGTTTTTGGTGGTCGCTACTGGAGAACAAAGCAATCCATATGTACTAAGAATATTAAAGGATTGGAAAGTTTCCAAGGAAATGTTTTTCACTCCACACAGTATAAAAACGGACAAGGGTTTAGTGGGAAATGTGTTCTTGTTGTTGGAGCTGGTAACTCCGGGATGGAGATTGCGTTGGATCTAGCTAATCATGGTGCCAAAACCTCTATTGTTATACGCAGCCCGGTAACCTAAACATAGTTTAAATTTCTCTTTACATATTTGTGATTTAATATTTCTCTTTAGAGTTCAGGATTTATAGTTTAAGTTCGTGAATTGTGAATGAAACAGGTTCACATATTGTCGCGGAAGATGCTGTCTTGGGCGACACAGATGCTGTGGAAGTATCATGCACCAATTTATCTAGTGGATTCATGTCTGGCGATGCTGAACAAGTTTTGGTATGGTGACATGACCAATTATGGAATTAAAAGGCCCAAAGAAGCTCACGTTTTCATGAATCTTGCTAAAGGCAAATATCCCGTCTTAGATGTTGGTACCTGCAATAAGATCCGGTCCGGAGAGATTCAGGTGCTCCAAAATATATCATCTACACATAGCTATTTTATTATATTTTTTTGTTATGTTGGGATACGTAATTAGAAAATAAAGAACCTATGACGAGTGCTCAGACCGTTTTAGCCAAAAAATGATATATTTCTTGTGTTTAGGCACTTCAGGACAGATGCTTGTGACTTTCAACTAATTATTAATCAACTCTTAACCGAGTTTGTCTTTTGAAACACAGGTCTTGCCAGGTATCACAAGCATAGAGGGCAACCAGGTGCTATTTGAGGATGGAAAATTGCATTCTTATGACTCAATTGTTTTCTGCACCGGCTTCAAGAGAGTAACTAATAATTGGCTTAAGGTAGCAAAACAATAATCTTCATTCTAGTTTTCCGGATATAAGTTGATCTTACATCGTAATGTTCATATAAAACAATAATGTGTAGGACCAAGATCTATTGAACGAAGATGGTATTGCAAGACGAAGATTTCCAAACCATTGGAAGGGGAAGAATGATCTTTAATGTATTGGACTGGGGCGAAGAGGCTTTTTTGGAATTTCTGAAGATGCTCAAGACGTAGCCGATGATATCAAAGTTCAAATGCGTTTGGTTTAATCATTTTACAGGTTCTAGTTGTAGGCCTGTATCTAGGGATTGGTGCTTCGATTAAACATAAACTTTCTGTCCGATCTGTCTCAGCTTAATATTTTTTTTATAGTGTGATGCCTGCTTTAATAAATTGTAAAATTAAGAGATGTAATATTTACTTGCATTTGAATTATGGGAAATCACACACTAAGTACCTTTTAGCCAAACCTATTACAACCTAGTACCCAAAAAAGGGTTAATGCTCACTTAATACCAATCTCATTAAATATATCCACTTCTAATACTTTTTTTTTAATACCAAGATTACCCTCAACCTAGTATATAATGTTCAATTTGTGAAAAGGGTCCCTTTTGGCTTCAGCACCTTCTTTATTACTTTTGAATTTTGAATTTTGAATTTATTAGCCCCTCTCTCTCTCCTCTCTCCTAACCTAACAAACAACCCATTTTTCAAGAACGTCTGTTCATTTCAAAAAACGTAGGCTGATCACACCAGCTCCGGCGACACTATTGAACCACCGGCGAACCATATAAACACCTTCGAAGAGGCTTCCGATCACCGACGATTTCTATAATACACGGTTCGACGACGACTGTAACCACTGTTATCGGAGCTCAGCCTCCTAGCTCCGTCATCTGTTAAAAAGCTCAGCCTCCTAGCTCCGATTTTGCCTCGTTTCTCAGCCTCCTAGACCACCGTTTATCAACCTTCTAACCACTGTTATCGGAGCCCGACGTTGCAGCTTTCAGGTCAGTATCGGAACTGAGTTTTCAGTTTCAAAATCGTTTTCCATTTTCGAAATCGATTCTAGACTCTCATATAATGTACGTTAATGGCAGGAAACCTATTACTATCTGCTTCTGGTCGATTCAAAGCATCCATACCGGCTCCGATAACATTCCGGTGAGTAATTTCATTTTTCGACCTCGGTTCTAAACCCTGCGATTTATGTATGTTACACTCTGCGATTTGTCGCCTGCAATTGTACGTTAGAGGTTGCTAGATCACTGCATACACCCTGATATGTTACATGTGTTGGAAGATATCCCCTGACTGCATACACCATGATATGTTAGTTATGACAGGTTGCTATATGTGTTGAAAAATAGACCATGACTCCATATACCCTTATAGTTTAGGTACGTGATATTGCTAGATGTTTTTCAACCAAATCTCCTGCCTGCATACACCCTGATATGTTAGCTACAATAGTTTGCTAGATGTGTTGTATAATAGACCATGACTCAATATATCTTGATAGTTTAGTTATGACAGTTTGCTATATCTGTTCAAAACTAGCCCACATATCCATATTGCCTGATATGTTAGTTAGTGGATATTGCTAAATGTTTCCAACCATTTCCTCTGACTGCAGACACCCTGATATGTTAGCTATAATAGGTTGCTATATGTGTTGGAAAACAGACCAAGAGTCCATATACCCTGATAGTTTAGTTATGACAGTTTGCTATATGTGTTGAAAAATAGACCACCATGCATATACCCTGATATGTTAGTTACGGGATATTGCTAGATATGTTCAACTATTCACTAATATCAGTAACACATTCATCTGTTCTACACCAACGTTAAACAAACTAACCAAAACTCCTACAATTCAGGGTACACAATGTCGAACCCAAAAGTTTGCATTCAAATTTGGTACGGAAACAGCTATTGTTCCGCTGTTCGAATTCGAAAACTTCGAGTCTTTTCAACATTACGTTGAGCAAACATGGCAAGGGCTTGTTAGAGGCAACTACAACATTACGTACTCTTGCAGTGCTCAGAATAATTGTATGTTTAATAAGGAGACCGATTTTATTGGGTTGGAATGTTACCTTGATGTTGAGCGTCTGAAGAGTGTTAGTTTTCTTATCGAAGAACATGTTGCTGATAAAGGCTCCGCCATTAAACGTAAACAACCTGTTCAACTGTTCGAAGAATCCTCTCATATGCAACGAACTAGCGGTGAAAGCAGTAGCTGTTTGGCCATTTCAACCCCCAAAAAAAGACATCTAGCTACAACGGGATGGGCAGAAGCTATCATCGGTGTTGGACAGTATGGTGCACAAGGTCTAAGGTTATCCTTATCTCGTTATGCATTAGAGAACGGTTTTGCGTTTAGGTACATGCACAATACCTTTAACAAGATCACCGTTTATTGTGTAAACAAAGATTCGGACGGCTGCAAATGGAGGCTTTACGCTTCTGTTGATTCTAAGACCGGTTTGATGACAATTAAAAGATTTTTCAGTACCCATACGTGCAGTCCCGTATTCACAAAGAAGAAAAGCAGGCATCTGTCGTCCGATTTGATTGCTGATGAAATTCACGATTCTCTACGGAACTTCCAATCCGTAACAGCTAAGACTATACAGTCCACCATCAAGCAAGACTACGGTTTAGACGTTTCATATCGTCTATCTTGGAATGCGTTGGAGAAGGTCCGTCGTGTTGTATTTGGAGATAGCAATACCTCTTTCGGATTGCTAAAACCATACTTCAAGAGACTAAAGAGTCGTGACATCACTACAGACTGTCATCTGGATTTGGCTCCCGGCAATGTTTTCCGTCGCTGTTTATAGCGTTTGGGGCGTGTCTTCAGGGTTTCCATTCGTGCCGCCCTCTACTGTACGTTGACGGAACCCACCTAACAGGGAAGCAGGGTGGCGTGTTTCTTTCAGCAGTGGCAAAAGATGGAAACAACGGTCAGTACATGTTTCAATATACATTTAGTCCGATAGATAGGTTTACATAGTTTGCGATTTACTAAGCCTGTCTCATAGATTAGCTTACATACCCTGCTATTTTAGTTATTACTGATTGCTAGCTTGGGAGGCACTGTCTGATAGATTAGGTTACATACACTGTTCTATGTTTATTATTACACAGGCGACCTTAATATAGTTCTGTTAATGTAGTTCTGTTTTTATGCTATAGCTTTTCCGTTTCAGGTCTCTTCCCCGTAGCTTTTGGTATATTTGGTAGTGAAGACTCAGACAACTGGTTTTGGGATTTGGAAAGTTTAAAACCTCATCTGTTAGGGCGCCAAATAACTTTCATTTCAGACCGCCATGCTGGTATTATTAGCACTGTCGCAACTCTTTATCCTACTGACTACCACGCTTATTGCATCTTCCATCTTATCCAGAATTTGACTAAAGCTCTTGAACACACTAACAGAGTCTACAAACAAAATATGCTAGTGATGTTTAAGAGCTGTGCTTATGCCTCTACTGTGGAACTTTTTAATGAACGTTATGGTCAGTTTTTGCGCCAAGCCGGTGAGCGTATTGGCAACTTTGTAAGAAATCTGCCACCAGAAAAATGGGCTCAGGCATATGTCAAAGGCAAACGGTATGGGGCGATGGCATCAACCGCTGTTGAATCGTTCAATGGCCAGATTTAAAAGTTGTGCCATCTGCCTATAGTTGAATTAATCGACCGGATTAGAGCTCTTCTGATGACTCAAATGTCTCGACGTTTAGGAGAAGGCCTAAGTTGGAACACACATTTATGCCCCGAGTTTGACAAGATGTTCAAAGAGAATGTACAATGCAGTCGGACATGGTTAGTTCGCAAGTCTTCTGCCGCTTATTTCGAGGTTTTATCGGACCCAGTCATGGTGGTCAACATACTTGATTTCAAATGCACATGCGGCTCTTGGCAGCAAGAATGTTTCCCATGCGCTCATGCGTTGGCTGCAATTGCATCTCTAAACGAGGATCCTATGACGTTGGTTGAGCCGTTTTTCACTACCCAAAATTACTTGTCCAACTATTCATTTAACATACCGGCTATAACAGAGTTTGGTGAATCCAGTACTGCAGATTGTGATGGAGAGCCCGTGGTGCTGCCCCCGAACGTTAAAAGACGACCTGGGCGTCCGAGGACAAAGCGTATTCCATCAAGAGGTGAAGTTTCCAGCAGCCAGTCCCGTTATGGTCGATGTTTCAAATCGGGGCATAATAGGAGGTCATGTGATGCTCCGTTCTAAACATTATTTACCGACTTTTTTGTAACATTTTACATCTCAAAGATAAGCACTCCTTATCTTTCGACTTATGTTTTGTACACTTTTAACATTGACACGTACCATGTCTGTTTGTTTCAGACTCTGATATCTATTCATGTATACATTGCTATCTATGCTGTTATACTCTGATAGCCACTCTATTCAACCTTAATAGATTCTGTATTTTACATCTAACAGATACATCAAAGTATGTTTTATGTTTTGGTGTACATCCATCTGATACTTTACTTACATTTGTTCAAGAGGTCCTTGACATCTTTCATGCCTGATTCATCTCAAAGATAAGCACTCCTTATATTTCGACTTATGTTTTGTACACTTTTAACATTGACACGTACCATGTCTGTTTGTTTCAGACTCTGATATCTATTCATGTATACATTGCTATCTATGCTGTTATACTCTGATAGCCACTCTATTCAACCTTTATAGATTCTGTATTTTACATCTAACAGATACATCAAAGTATGTTTTATGTTTTGGTGTACATCCATCTGATACTTTTCTTACATTTGTTCAAGAGGTCCTTCACATCTTTCATGCCTGATTCATCTCAAAGATAAGCACTCTTTATATTTCGACTTATGTTTTGTACACTTTTAACATTGACACGTACCATGTCTGTTTGTTTCAGACTCTGATATCTATTCATGTATACATTGCTATCTATGCTGTTATACTCTGATAGCCACTCTATTCAACCTTTATAGATTCTGTATTTTACATCTAACAGATACATCAAAGTATGTTTTATGTTTTGGTGTACATCCATCTGATACTTTACTTACATTTGTTCAAGAGGTCCTTCACATCTTTCATGCCTGATTTATCTCAAAGATAAGCACTAAGTACCTTTCGACTTATGTTTTTGTACACTTTAAACATTGACATGTAACATGTCTGTTTGGTTCAGACTCTGATATCTATTAAGAGTTACATTGCTATACACGCTGTTATACTCTGATAGACACACTACGTAACATTGATAGATCGTGGATTCTACATCTGACAGATACATCAATTTATGTTTTCTGTTTCGCTGTACATCCATCTATTACCTTTCTTACATTTGTTCACGAGGTTCTTTACATCTTCCCTGCCTGATTCATCTTGTTATTTCATAGCCAGATATATTGATGACATAACATATGAAATAAACAGTGGTTGATATATAAGGTAGCTTACATCTTATACATTAGGTCTACATAAATTGTTCTTTTAATGTTACCATAACTCTGATATGTTAGTTTTCATACAATGCGATTCTGTGAAATAACTGCAAGTAAAACTGCTTCCGTTAACTGCAACATATCATATCATATCATACCAGTTTAAGCTAGAGAACGGAAAATGAAATCAAACGTTAACATTAGAATTAGTAACTGCTACAGATCTTCCAAATACACGAACCATATCAAAAAATGAGACTACTGCACAGGGTTGGTGAAAGTTACAGTCCAAAAAAAGCATAAACAAACATTAAAAACAACAAAATATAAACCAACAGTTCCATGAAACTACATCGACATGTTCAAACCTAGTCAGAATCATCTCCATCAGATCCCTCTTCTTCTTCTTCCTCTTTCTCGTCTTCTTCGTCTTCAGAAGCCTCGTCGTCTGCCTCCTCTGAATCATCGTCATCTTCTTTTTCAACCCCCAAACTGCTCCTGGTCCTCTTCCGTTTGCGAAGTTTTTCATCCTCAGACTGTCCAGGGACCATGAATCCCATGAACCATATGGGTCTTCTTGGTCCTCAGACCAAACGGACCACGTGTCTTCTTTATCATCGGAGTACTCCGATGTTGTTTCTCGCTTGTAAGCCTTGGGGTCTGCGTAGTGGTCACTTGACCACCCGTCGTCGCCGGAGTTAGGTGGTGAGAAAGGTGAGGAAGGTGCCATTTTCGAAGGTGGTTAGGTTTCAACTAAGGCTAGAGGTTCTGGTTTTTTTTTGCTTTGCAGGGAAGTGTGTGAGGAATAGGTTCAAATATCACCCTCTATTTATAGCAAAACACAATGCCCAAGGCTGAGTCCCATTAAGCAACCATACTTACTTTCACAAATTTAATGGCACACGTATATTTAATGCATGTAATCATTCAAGTCCATCTACCTTTGTCTTTTCAACTTCAATCTAACCAATAGGTTTAACACATTAACTTCTAATGAGTAATTGGTGTGGTTAAAAGTCCTTTCAAAAAATTAATTTTACTCATCTACCAATAACCATATTCTCCAGTCCATATATATATTTTGTGCATCACTAATATGTTATATGAGATTTACGAGTAATTTACAATGGTAGATAAATTATATTTAAAATTTAAAACCTATTTGGTCTAGATAATTAGTCTGACAGATATGTAAAACTATACTATATGGTTCGTAACAAAACTTTTTAACATGTGGACATCCATTTCTAGTAGATAATTATGCTGACAGATATGTAGTTCGTACTACGATAGATGCTTTCTTAAACCCAGATAGATAACCTTGTAGACATTGATATGTATTTGGATTTAAGTATTATAGGTAGTTTATTAAATCTCTGATATGTAATAAGGTAGACATTGCGATATAAATTACTATTACTCTGTCATATCTAGAACATAAAAAATAGTAGAGACATCTGCCCATAGATGAAATTGATTCATGCAACTAATGGTGGATATGCCAAAAAAATTATAAAGATATTTGGCCTAAATATTTACTTGAGTTTAAACCTGATTAAAAAAGAATTTCTTATAGATCTACATACACCACCTGTTTATTATTCTGATAGTTAAGCAATTAGACATTGATAGATGTTTAGTTCAAGCCTGATAGGTAATAATAAAAACTTTGCTAACGACTTGAAAACTACTATGAAGGATACAACATATATAAATTAGTAGATTCAACACTGAATGATGTAACAATGATGTGAAAAGGTGTGTTTACACGTGAGTTTTCTACTACCAACAGAAATCATATTAGTTGTCTAATTCATCCATTGCTAATCTATCCGAATCATAAAAATGGGTACCAAAAAATAAATTACATACTACCAACGTTTGGTTGTGTTACGATCATTCATGAAATGCTTAAATATTTTAGCTCTTGTTTCTGCCGGCATTTCCTCACCATATTCCGGCGGAACAAACCCTCTTGTAATGATGTCTTCTACGTACTTACAAACAAAAACACCGCAGTCAAGGCTGTCCTTCTTTTGTTGTGGGATATTTAACACGGTCTTTATTTTGTATCCACCTTTTACATGAGGTATGTATTTCTTCTTCATGCAATAGGTGAGCTGCATTGATAGATATAGTAGTAGTCATTGATATGTATTACTATATACATTGATAGATATAGTATTCGAAATTGCTAGACAGACAACCAAAATAGGTTACTTGGAATTTAAATTCCTTACCAGAGCATCAGCTGTGTTTTTCGTCTTATCGGCAATGTGTTTGCTCCACGGCAACAGTGGGTTGTAGCTTCTGGCAGCCCCATTCTCCATGTCTATAACCAGGAGCGTCCAGTGGTTCACACCGTCGGTGTTTACGGTACATAGGGGGACAAATGCAACATATGTTTCTCGTTTCATTGTTTCAAAAACCTTGTCCACAATGACAGACATATCTCCCTTTTTAGCCAGTGTCCCCTGTAAATTTAAGTCATTAATACATGAAGTAGATGTTTCTAATATAAAACCAATAATTCCCTGGGAACTTACAGTTGCAATCCCAGTTATTTGAATGACGTTGACAGGAAATGAATACTTATCATCAAACCCTTTAAGAGGGACTTTCCAATCTGAATCCTTTAACAGCTTATATATCCAAGCATCTATTACCTATCAAAACACAATTACAAGCTCAAATCAGTTGAGTGACAATTACTGAAAATAATAACCAACAGTTTATTGGTTGACACATTGATAGATGCTACATGTAATATTGATAGACATATATAGACACGTTGCTAGACTAACAAGTAAACTACGATAGATACATCCTGAAAGCTTATTACCTTGAAGTCAACTTGAGTTTCGTTAGGCAGTTCCATTATCTCTGTCACACTAATGGAAAGCCTGTACGAGAACTCTGCTGTTGGCAAGTACCATACTTCTGGATCTTCTTGTTGTTCTACCTGTTTGAGTTTCAGCACCTCCTCGTACTCACTTACATCGATCAGTTCCGTTGTCTCTGTCGGGAACAACCAAACTACAACTTCAGTCTGCTGTTGTTGAACCTGCGTCGGAGTAAGTAAGTTGAACTCAGGCATTTCATCAACGGGCACCGAAAATAAAGCATCATAGTAAACTGTTAACATTACTTTTTTAATGTTTATTGATAATACAAAATATCTACTTACGTCAACGTCTGTTTGTTCTTCCTCGATGGAGTCCAGTGTACGTCTCTTCTCGTTTGAATTTTCAACAGCCTTGTCAACTTCTGCGTAAAATGATTGGGTGCAGTCTACAAAGCTATCATCAGCCAACGGTGTAACCGATGGGACAATCAAATCCTTAGATGGCTCAACCTGTGACACTTTTTCAATCTTCTCTGCGGATTGATCTCCTCCGTTGAAAATTTGTATCACCTTTAATGGAGAGACAGCTTGCGATAGTTGTTCGCACTTTGCTGCGAATCCAATCCTAGTGAATGCCAAGGTCTTTACATTAGAGTGTCGTGTGTCTTCAGGCTCCGCTGTTTCCACTTCCTAACAACATAACATTGGAAACCATACATTGAGAGATTAGTACAACTATAATTGATAGATGATATTCAAATAGAACTACGCTATTTAACATCCACTTACATCTACAGCCACATTCTCCACCACATTGTGAGAGAGAGGTTCTGGACCCTGTAGTTCCGTTGATGCGATCTCCATCAACGTAGTTGCTACTACTATTTCATCTTCTCCTTTCTCCTCACCATTCTCCGCATTCTGTCCTTGATGTACGGTTTCTGGTGACTCCTCCAACTGTTGTTTCATTGTTTTCGTTTCTTCGTTGGAACCTTCGTCCAACAAATCAACTCTGTCCACCGTCATATGCGGTTGTTCAACCTCGTTGTTTCCAACTCCGGGTCCTTGTGCAGGTACCAAAACTTCATTTTGCGCACCGGCAGCATGAGATAGGGGTGATAATTCTTCTGCCACCTCCCCTCTCCCATTACCAGCGTCACAACCAGTTGTTGTAGTCCCTTTCGGATTCCTATACACATCAACAACAACAGCTTCAGGTGTAGTACTCTATCCATTGGTTCAATACGTGTTTCGGATTGAACACACCCTCCATCAACAACTTCCTTCTCCTCTTCCGATAAGTCCACAGCTTTGTCAACCAACTGTTGTTTTGCTGCTGTTGTCTCCCCATGAACATCATCTTCTTCTGTTGCTTTTTCTGTGTCAGAAACTGTTTGGTTCCTCTTCGGAACAAATCCGTGCCTCCGGGATCTGTAAACTAGTGTTTCCTTAACCACCTTCTCAGCAACGTTTGCATCCACGGTTTCAGTAGCATCCTCATCAACACGGCAAAATGGCATTGATAAGGTCAACAGCAGTTGGTGATCCTCACCATCCACTCTTTCACCTCCCATCTCCAGCTTTTGTTTCAGGTCCTCCAAATATTTCTTCAATTTTTCCACCTTAATCAAACGAGCATAAGAAATAGTTACATTATTTTAACAATGATAGATACAGCATAATTTCGTTGATAGACAACTTATAGTTACCTTTGCTGCATCAATTATAATGATGCTGCTACCAAACAACATCTATACATTTCATATGTTCATTTTAACAAACATATAGAGGTTATTAGTACTTAAAAAATATGCTAGCACTAACCTCTTCGTTTCTTTCCTCAAGCGACATTTTAAGCCTCTTGTTTTCAACTTTCAACCGGCGCAACCGGCTTCTTTTTTTCAGCTTTTTGTTGTCACGCAGAACCGACTGCGACAGCACCCCAAAGCTTGGAATAATACTAGACCTACGTTTTTTTTTGTTTTTCAACCTATCCTCTTTGTTTTTACCAACTGTTGCCTTCCTCTCCACAATGAACTCCCCCAACATAACATCATCTTCAACCTCAATCATCGAACGTCTTCTCTTCTTACTACCAGCTCCGTCATCTACCTTCCTTCTTGTACTTCTATTCGCAACAGATTTCTTTCTTTTCCTACTCCTCTGTTCGCTTGTTTCTCCAGCAGCTTCGCACTGCCTCCGCGAATCATTTACTCCATAAACAAAACATTCAGACGCTGTAAACACCAACTCACCGCCGACAACCTAAGAAATACAATATAATATACATTGAGCAGCATAATATTATAATCATTACTTCGAATTACAGACAATTATGTACACAGTATGCTATTTGTTTGATATTTTTAACGATATCTATGTTTATTTTTATTTTATGTTCTAATATTCACGGTATGCGATTTGTACGTAAGAACCGTGTCTATGCGATTTGTTTCATACCACAACATTGACATTGATAGGTGCGTTACATACCTCGTCGTCCCTGAGCTCACTGGCCATCTGGATCATTTCGAATGTCGACTCCTTTCCCTCTAGCCCCCACCACTTGTAACATCTAGGGATTATGTTTGGCCTTGGTATGTCGACGTTTATCGAAATATGCTCCATAAGAAACGGCTGCACAGAACATAACTAACCATTAAAAAAACAGTTTCGTAACAGACGTGCTGATCATAACACACTGTACTTACAAAAAGCAGAGCAACGTATCCGATAACTCTTGAAGGATGCCCGGCCTTAATACATTTGTCCAGCGATTTGTGAAGCTTATCCAAGATGGCTCCAGACCAGTCATAGTCGTTTATCTTCTCGAGATTCTCCACGTAGAAGATTGCTGTCCACCCGACTACGTCGCCCGACACTGAAAAGAACAGTGTCGAGCATATGAAAAGTATCAGGAGCCGAGCCACATCCTTCGCTTCATCCTCCCCTCCTTCACTGACTGCTTTCGCGATCGCTTCCTAAAAATATAAACAAAATCATACCAAGAATACAGCAATAACAATTAAAGGCATCCACACCTAATAAGACATTTGATAGATATGATTCCAGACATTGCTAGATGCATAAAACCAAACAACAACGTAATATTCTACTGCCAACTCACTGATAGATATAATATACTACTACGCTAGATATGTACATACACATGCAGGTTTTTGTATCATCAACATATGCCTGCAGCATAAACTAAAAAACAACTACATTCTAACAGACTCTATTTACCTTTATCAGCGCATTGGAAACTGATTTGTCGTTCGTTGGCCCGCTTCTCCTCGTCCTTGGACTCAAAAAATATTTCTTCATCAGAATCGAATCTAACTCAGCTCCATCAGCGTACCGAGCGATAAATCCATCTGATTTGCTCATCGACATCTCTTCGTTACCGTGTTTGAGGCCAAAAATCGCCTTAACATCTTTCATCGTCAGCCTTACATGCTTTTGTCCAATCTTGAAAGACTTCCATCTAACATAGTATAAACCACAAATCGCCTCGATCAAGTGGTGGAACTTTTTAAGCTTCAGAACCTCATTCCTCAAGTCGAACGAGGTTTTGAGGAAGGTATAGAAAGGGGTTCCTCGAGCAGCCTCGATGTGTTCAGCTTTAATTATATCCCGTCTCAGTACGTTTATTATGCTAACCAACCCTGACCTGTAGAATACTCTTGTTTTTGTCATTTTGACCTGTTAACGTTTACATAATAAGCTAGTTAGTAATACCACGGTAACTAAAACAATAAAAAAAACAGCCACTGTATTATGAAGATTGGTAGAAGTGACCAGAATCATATACTTCTCCCCTAGACGTGCTGTCTGACAGGTAAACTATTATCAGACCCCGATAGATAATACAAGCTACATTGCTAGATGTCTAACAAACCTACGTAAACTCACAACGGTTGGAACAGCAGCCCTATAGCTACCATAGCCGACGTAACACGTTCATGATTCAACCAGGTCAGGTTCAAATCGATGGCTTCCGATAGGTATAACTATAAACAAACACTGATAGATAATGCAACCCATATTGCTAGATGTCTAACAAACCTACGTAGACTCACAACGCTTACAACTGCAGCCACATAGCTACGATACACGACGTTACAGCATTCTAATCGATGGCGTCGGACAGGACTCCCAACACAACTATCACCTAACGTCGTCGTCCCATCGATCAACAGTACAAAATACCCTTACTGCCTACCGGAGGGTTAAACGTCAGACAACATGACTACCAATATAAAACAACCGACTATTCTAACTATCGGATTATTAAAAGTATTCCGGCGACAGAGGTTGCTTCTAACACCTAACATCGACGCATGTAACTCGAACATAGACAGTATGTAGACGGATACCTGGTTCGGTTCGAAGAAATAAGGAAGAACATAGACAGTGTTCGACGGTTCGGTTCTACTTATACTTCGTTGCAGTTCGAGGCTCGCCGGTGGTTGCTTCAGAGATCGGAACAGAGACGGTGATTGCTTCGAAGGTTAGTACTCGCCGGTTTGTTCTCGCCGGTTAGGTTTGGTTTCAAAAAAATCTTTGGGGTTCCATCTCGTTTCACGTGTTTCTCTCTCCTCAAATTTAGAAATGTGAAAGTGGGGGGAATTGGAACCTAAAAGTCTGATTAGAAGGTGTAAAAAAAGTGGGTTTCAACAAAACAACCCCTTTTATACCCTAGAGGGTATAATTGTCCATAATTTGGCTCTACGTATTTTATGAAACTAGTCCAAAAACGGGTACCATTTTGGTATTTGATACTTGAGTGGGTATTTATGGGTACTTTCCTCTTTCCATAATCTAAATTATCACTTTGTAAATTATCACTATGTAAATTACCATCGTGTATGTTATTACTTCGTAAATTATCACCATGTAACTTACCATTTCGTAAATTATCACTATATAAATTCATTTTAATAACCAAGTTAGAACTATCCACCTTTGGACTTATCAAAATGTGGGTGATCAATTCTCATTTAGTCTTCGAAGTGTTTAAAAAATAATTTAAGTTTTGATATCAAAACAACTCGACATTTTTATAATTTCACACTCTTGAAAAATAACGATATATGAAAAAAAATCATATTCACCATGGTGGCCATGTATGAACCTTCATGCATTAATAGGAGAGAAAAAAACATGCCACCGGTCGATACACTGATAAGCAAGATAATTTTCGAACCAAAACTTACAACATTACTCCCAATATAAACAAAAATATTCTATATTCAAGGATGTTGGAGAGGTCTTCCTTCACTATCTTACAAATGATATGTCCCATGTTTAAATTTTACAACTACTGAATACGACCCTTCCCGATTCGGGCCCACCTTTCCAAGCCTATTTTCGTTAGTATGCAAGAAAAACCTTTTCACAACCTTACAATCTATTTTAAACTCTTCCGTCGGAATATGGATGCATATCTACTTCTCATCAATGCTTGATAATGGAGTAAATTCAGATGAGCTTTAGTTCATTTTTTCTCAATCAAATCAAGTTTTTCCCTTCTCGCTTAATCATTATCCTTCTCAGAGTAATTAAGTAGTTTATAAGATGGAAAAGTATATTTTGATGGGCTGACGGTAGCCATCCCATACACCAAAGCAAAGGTTGATTCATAAGTTACCATTCAGTGAGTCATTTTATAAGCCCATAACACTTCTTGAAGATAACTTGACCACTTTCCTACTACTCCATCTAAATTCTCTTTTAGATCATCTATAACGGTTCTTTTAGTGCCCTCTAATTGTCTATTTATCTGAGGGTGAAAAGATATTAAAAACATTTTTTTAATTACCTTTGAAGAACAAAAATCCTTCATTTCTTTGTGATTGAATCGTGGACCATTGTCAATGGTAATTGTCGGTGGAACTTCAAACCTACAAAAAATATTAGACAAAATGAACCTGATAACATCCTTGGCTCTCATTATAAACAAAGGTTCAGCTTCTACCTAATTTGAAAAATAATCAACTACGACAATAATGGTCTGATGTCCTCAGAAGCCATTGGCAAGGACCAACCAAATCTAACCCCCATCTATCAAATGGAACTGCCTCATAAATATAATCAAAAGATACCACTGATATATGTATTGTATCAGCAAATGTTTGACAAGTATCACACCTTCGAACCAAATTTTTAGTATCGATCATGATAGTTGGCCAATAATATCCTGCCAAAAGTATTCTCCACGTCAAAGTTTTAAAATTACAATGAGCGGAACTCTCCTCGACATACAACTCAGATAAAACTATTTGAGACTCATTCCTTCCAAGACAGCGTAGCAACGGTCGACTTAAAGCTATTTTATATTAAGCAAATCCAAGAACTGTAAATCCATGTTCTTTAAATCTCAACATTTTAGCCATATTCTTATCAACTAGTAACTTTCCCTTAACTAAAACTTCTTTTAAGTCATAACGCCAATCTCGTTCCTCTTCCTCTAAAACCATGGAAACCTCATCGGAATACTTGTATTGCTTGGATTTCATCACTATAGATGAGATTTCTTATGCCAAAATCCATGGATACCCCCTTAAATATGCAAAAGTTCTCAAATAACCAACAACAAATTTTTCACCTTTATAAATATGTTCAAACTTGATGTTCTCAAACGTTACATCAAATCCCCTTAACACCTTAAAATATCTTATAATATGGTATTTACTTGCCTCGTAAAATCCAGATGCATTCTTTACCAAAAGTTATGAATCACTCTCCAGGCGCATTTTTTTTATCCCTATAACGTTTTATAAGTCGTAATCCAGCTAAAGTTGCTTCATATTCTGCCTTATTGTTCGACGCTTTGAATCCAAATTGTATTGCTTGGTAATATCCCTCGTTGGAGCTATATATTAAGCTCCTCCTCTTGATCCCAAAATAGTCGATCCCCCGTTAGTTCAAAAAACCACTCCATCCTCGATTTCTCTCTTACTTTTTCAACTTCTTAAGAATCTGCCTCTCCGAATGAAATTCAATTAAAAAATCAGATAGAGCTTGAGCCTTAATCGTTGTCTGTGGCGTAAAATTAATATCATAGTCTCCCAATTCTAAAGACCATTTTGTCATCTTCCTGGAACATCTGGCTTTTGTAAGATATTCTTCAACGAAATTAAATTCGAACTACGATTGAGTGAGCTTGAAAATAAAGACACATTTTCTGAGCAACTATAACTAAGGCCAATGCCAATGTTTCCAATTTTAAATACCTCTTCTCAGAGTCTAGCAAACTTTTACTCACATAATATACCGATCGTGGATAACCATTAACTTCCCTTACAAAAACTGTGCTGTAAAATCTGAGGCTATATTATAAAAAATACTTTCTTACCTAAAATAAGTTTAGTCAAAATATCTGGAGAAGATGGATGTTCTTTAATTCTAACAAAGACATCATCACATTTCGGTGCCCAAAAAATTTGGTTAACTTTCCTCAAGACTTGAAAAAATGGGGCACACTCATCTAAAGATTTGGAAATAAACTTGTTTAAAGCTATCAATCTATCTCTTAAAATTTATACCTCTTTGATTGACATGTGATGGTCTATAATTATCAAAGTCTTTAACTGCTCTGGATCAGATTCAATCCCTCTCTCACGTACTATATAGCCTAGGAATTTCCTAGAGTGCACACCAAAAGTACACTTTTTAGGATTTTATTTCGAACGAATAGGTCTCAAATAGAAAAAGTTTCTTCCAAGTCTTGGAAATGATCTTCATCTTTGGCACTTTTTACCAGTATATCATCAATGTGTGCCTCCATATTCCTTCCGATATGGGTGGCAAATGTTTTGTTTACCAACCTTTGGTAAGTAGCACCCGTATTTTTAAGACAAAAAAGCATCACTTTCTAATATTGTAATCCCCGGTCAGTAATAAACGTTGTACTTTCTTGACCCTTCAGATTCATATGGATATGGTTATACCCATCAAAAGTATTCATAAATAGATAATCATATTAACTGATATCGAATCAACCAGTTGATATATTTTTGGAACAAGGAAAGGATCCTTTGGACATGTTTGGTTTAAATTTGTGAAATCTATACACGTCCTCCGTTTTTCATTCTTTTTCTTCTAAATCACTAGATTTTATGTTCATGTTAAATATTGTGCCTCTCTAATGAGAGGAACATAATACAAACAACCTTATTTAAACATTTGACAATAACATTGAACAATACCTGGATGAGTCACATAATTGATAAATAATTTTTAAAAAACCTTATTTTGCAAGATAGTTTTATACCTAATACAACACATTTCACAATCATTGTATCAGATGAGATTTTTTTAAAGACCGTGTTGCAACAATTTACCATGGAAGGGGAATTAGAAAAAAAAAGATGACCTTTCAGTCAAGGACAACAAATACTCATGCAAAAGATAAATATATAATTAAAAATGATTCATTTCACAATATAATTTTATGCATATAAAACACATTTCATAACAATAGTTTTCCGAGACACCAGATTGTGGAATCTCCCAATGAAACAAAAAATATTGAAAATAAATAAGAACCTTTCGTCAAGGACATTGAACATCTTGTGAAAGAGGTTCACACTCAGGAATAATTAAAAAATAATTCATTTCAAGAGCAAATTTTATGTTTTTCCCCTAATATATCATGTTTAGTAATATATATAAATACGTATAAAATCAACACCCTACCTTAGCTAGGTAAGGTTGAATATGTAATAATTAATGAATTATTCTATGTCAGCCTTCTATTGTATGTGAAACGACGAGGTGGATCGGTCCCATCCTAAATAAGTTTGGTTAATTACCGTACTAAATCAACTAACCAATAATTATGCACTATGGTTCTTTGCACCGCAGTGCGATTCTCAAGTAAGTATCTTCAAATTTATTATAATCCATGAAATAACTATAAAAAATCTAAGTCAAGTTTTGGACTTAAGGTCTCATTCAAAGTCGGGATAAGACGGTGTAGTGGTAGAGGAACTGATATTCATAGGAAGGACAGCTGGGAAATGCCAAAAACTCATTTTTTGTAAGAGACAGTGTGAGAAATTTCAAACTATTTTTTCACAAGAGCTATAATACAAAATTAATGAGAAATAATATATGTGAAACCTCACTTGTTTAGCTACCACGATATAGGATGACATGCAGTACCCACGTCTGGTTTGGGTATACGTTTTAATATTTTTCATATTTTATTTGTATTCTAGTACGTGAATTTCAAATCTTCTTCACAAGTACATGTCATGCATGATACAGTCAGAAATTGTTGGAGGACAAAAGTAGTAAAGTGGGTTTAATTTTTCTTAGAAGGTCAGTTCGGACAAGATAGCTATATTTAATGAATAATCAGTATGCTTAGTGACTCAGCTATGTGCCTAGTACATTTGTTTATGGGCATGTGGGCTCGTAAGATTGAGCCGAACATCTGACCTCCTGAATAGCCCATGGATCCAAGAAGACTATAAATATTACAACAAACAACATTAAATGGTTTGGAATTTTTCCTCTAATAAATACAAGTATCTTTATTCTCTATTAACAATCTACTAATAATTTAATACTACACAAGCCAAATAACTTTCATAACTACCCATCAATCAAATTTTACCATCACTAATGCATAACCCAAAACTTATTAACATTTATATGCATGGTCTTTGACTGAATATTGTAATATTTCTCGGTAAAACTTCTTTATATTTCGTAATATACTATCTTAATATTTCGTAATTACTATTAATCAATGAAAAAGTTTACATTTAAAAAAAGACATACTTCAAACGTTGCAAAATGTTGAAATGGTATAAAAAATATGTTTTAAAATGAATGGATAGTTTTTACATTTCGCAATTACAATAAAATTAGAAACTTGATAACAAATTTAAAAGTCACCTAAGTACTAATGCAAGCAAATATGTTATCCTCTTCATCGTTAATTCATAGGCCTCTGGTCTCCCACCGCATTTATAGTAACAAACACCTTGAAGCTTCCCAAATATCGATTCTAATTTGTTAAGCAATCACTGCTAAATTAATAGATTTTATTGTGAAATCTTCTATTAACTCGAATACTAAATAAGCTTAACTAAATTATTAATTTCTGATCAGACGTGTATCCAAACTATATAAATTCTTAATTTCTGATAAGACGTGTATCCAAATTCTATATTTTTTTATGTTTGAGTAGATGTGTATCCAAACTATGTAAATGTCAGATAAATGAGGTATTTTTTGTTTTCGCATTCAATAGTTTTCGATTATATCATTAGTTTCGACCTTACTTCCAATACTTTCGCATGACTTATTTGTTACGGGAAATAACAAAGGAATTTTCCAAGTAGAAACTTTTATTATCAGAGAAGATAACTTACATTCACTTAGGATTCTATCCTCTATTTATATTTTTTCCTCACCATTTATTGGTGGTTACCATAATATTTATCCCCACTAACTACACGCAAGAGTATATTTACATCATGGGACCTAAAGTTATGAATAGTGCATTAATGGTTTGATTAGTTCTATTAAAGCAGCATTAAACCGTTGCGTTGGTCGTTTCTCTCATGAATTAGGCTTGATCGGCTTCATTCGCGTGCCCGACTGAGCATAATACAACGATCCCCTTATGGTCGGTTTCATTTGTGTGCCAAGCCAAGCGTGATTCAAATGATCATCTTTTGCTCATTCAGGCACCTTAATCAGTTCTCTTTTCAGGTCAGCTCATCCATTTATATCTTGAGTTGGTGAAATAATTAATCGGTCTGAACGCCATTCTTATTTAACGTAGATAGGTAGGCCCTGATTTCCCGTACAGTTTTTAGTTATGTTCGGTACCCTTATCTTCTTTTCCTGTCACTCAGAATTACATCGTTCTCAGGGTCAGTTCATATGCCTCGAGTCGCTTCGGCTGCTCGGATACCGTCTTTACTACCAGCTGGAGGATACCCCATCATCAGAGCACCCTTCAAGTAATGGGTTGTGCGCGATAAACGTAGAATCGATGAATTAAATTTAACAAGACGAGAAGATGAATCGACCTTGTACATGATCCAAGTCTAACGTTAGAATCATAACACTGGTAGTTTACTTGAGTTTGGTTACCGTTAAGCGACACGTGGTTGTCTTCAAGTTCACACGTGGGATTTGACGGTTTTGACACCTAGGTATTTTATGAAAATGGCGTTTCGGTTTGAATGATGCGTGCTTAAAGCCTAATGTTTTTGACAACTTGCTTATCACATCACACATGGGTATAAGGTAGATTACAAATTTCCCACTTTATTTTTGATTATTTGTAATCTCACTCCATTATTTCTTACTTTTCTTATCATTTGTTGCTGCTTGAAGAGTCTGTATAGTTAGCATTTGTGGTGGGGAAAACCCTCTAGATTTATGATAATTGATGAACCCCTCACTCAGATACCAAATCGAAAACCATATGCACTGCTTTTAATACCCATCATAAGTCATCTCCTCATGTGATGTTCTTATTCGTTGTATTGGATCATTGTAGTCAAACAAGTAGATATCATGACACCAAAAAAAGACAACGAAGAAGAAATTGGTGAAAACTATAGAGTCAGAATTTGAAGACCCAGTCTTCTTAGAAAGTTATTTCTCTCGATTTTCCTATAAATATGGGTATCTGGATTGATAACGGGTTACTAAGCTTTAGGGCTAGGTATGGGATACCCGAGGATGTTATAGTGATGGTTCCATTTGTTGGTGAACATCCTTATGAGGCCCATGAGGATTTGAACAGTACATCGTCCCTCGACTATCGCATTTGGTGGCAGATAGTCCTTTAACTTTCAAATGTCCGTTGACAGTCCCTGGACTATCGCGTTTGGATAAAGTTAGTCCAGAAGATCCTCTGATCCATGAGAGGCTGCCACCTGTCACCATAGTCCCCAGATTTTTGTATCACCACTAGTCCCTTGAGTTTAGGTCAAACCCAAAATGTAGGAAAGATAAACTCAAGGGACTAAAAGGGATACAAAAATATAGGGACTATGTGATAGGTGACAGCCTCTCATGGATCAGATAATCTTCTGGACTAACTTTATCCAAACGCGATAGTCTAGGGACTTTCAACAGACATTTCAAAATCAAAGGACTATCTGCCACCAGGCGCGATAGTTGAGGGACGATATACCAGTTCAAAGCCGGCCCAGGATCATGAAACCTACCTATACACAACTGTCTTTGATTGGGGGTTTCAATTTTCTTTCCCTTGCCAATTCGGGATCTGTTTAGCTTAATAGGTAATGCCCGACCCAATTAGCTCTAAATGGGTGGAGAATGCTTCTTAGTATAGTGTTGAGCTCACGCTTGTTAGGAAGTAAAGTTTGTTTGGAAGATTTTCTCTTAGCTGTTAACGGAGCAAAACTTGCCAAGTCTCTTTTCTTCTACACCCAGTTGACTGGGATGAAGAAGGTTGTTGAACTCCCTTCATCGGATAAAAATTTAAAAAACTCATTTGTGTTCGTGTCATGCAACTAGGAGCATGAAAAACCAATAATGAATCTTCAGTTAAGTGAAAGTGTAAAGTTAAATGTAAGCGTCATTAATAAATTTTATATAATTATATGAATTGTTTGTGCAGGTAAAGGAACTCATCACGATTGGTGTAACGAAGGCATGTCGAAGGAATACAAGAACCCTTTAGTTCAAGTTGACAATATTTCGAGCTTGACTTGGTTTCAGGAACCAGCTCTTCTATTTACGCATGTGAACTATCTGATAGCTGGTTTGTGGCCAGTGCCAAAGCTGAAAATTTCAAAGGACGAAGAAGTGACCGTGGCAGATGGTGGTGAAGTGGCATCGGTAAAGCGCATACGGGCTCTGATGGAAAAAATGATACCATGAAAGGAATAGTACGGGGGTTTGGCTAGCAGTGCCTTAGACCCGAAGATCAAAAGAGGCAAAAGGAAGTTGCTGCTGGTGGATGAGGACAGTGGAGATGGTGCTGCAGTGAAACAAAAGCCGGTTAACCAGTCTGTGCATCCCACAACTATCGAGGACCAGGGGAAAGCTCCTAAGGTAGTTGTTCCAGATGGAAACCAAGTGGATGACCAGACGGGCAGGGTAGAGGATAGTAATCTGGAAGGAGATGAGCTAAAGAAGCGGCTTCCCGAGGATATAATACAAAGAATGAAGGAGTTTCTGAACTCGACAAGTTTTCGTCCTTCAGTCTCGTTAGTGTATGGGGTAGGTACTGGACCTTCCTCTGTCAATTTTCAATTTGCTAGACCGGAGAAAATACCAGCTGACAACAAAAGAGCAGGGACTAATAGAAAAGAAGTACCCCTGGAGGAGTTACCACCGACCAGAGTCGTTATGGCTTGTCCCTCGATGCTGATGTTTGAGCAGCTCAAATACTGTCCCCAAATTGTCATACTATGAATGTATGCCCATGAGTGACATCCTGCAACGTCAAGTAGAGCTGGTGATTGAGGTAAGAAATCATAAATTTAACTATAGAATCGATGAATTGGTCAGGAAGTAATCTATTATGGCCTGCAGATGCACCACAACTTGGTCGTGCTGTCCTATAGGCGGATGTCCAATGCTGACTTAGAGGTCGTCGAAAAGTGGAAACCGGAGCCTATGTTGTTCGGCTCAGTGAAGAGTTTGACTGTCGATCTTATTTGATTTAAACATGCATACGGAGGTGCTAAGACATCAAAATACAAGGCGAACAAAGTGAATGAAGGGCTTCTGGAGGAGATTGCTACTCTTAATGGTTCACTGTCATCGAGTGAAGAAAGATGTACGGAATTGACGTCTAGGAACTCCACTCTTCTCACTCAGAATAACGTTCTGATAAATATTTACGATGATCTGATGTCATAAAGTGCTAATCTGCTTGCACATAATATGGTACAGGTGCAAGGAGTGGAAGATCAAGTGAGCGTCTTGCTGCACTGATGTTGGAGAATGGAGAACTTAAGACTAAATCATAAAATGCAAAGAACGAGATGAATATCGAGTGTGGGAATTTATCAAAAGACTAGGGTCCGATTTAGATGAGAGAAAGATGCAAGTAATGGGGCTTGCAATGGATATGATAGCGAAAACCCAAAGGGATACCGTGTCAGAACTACTCTCGTTGAATCCATGAATAAAGTTGGGATCGCTGAGTCATTTAGTAGAAATGCCCGCCCCTCCAATCATGGTTAACCCTCTAAACAGTTGACCTTTTTCATGTGGAACAAAGAGCCATCAGAACAATGCTGGTAGAAGCTAAGAGTGCTGGGACACAACCGACTGATTCAGTTCCTACCGAGACGATTCTGGGCGATCCTGCCACTGCAACCAGCTCTTGAAGTATTAACTTATGCACTAAATATTCTTGTTTTGTAAACTTTGAATTGTAGAACCGGATCTGCATGTTTTTCTTGATTATTTTTGGGTCTAGTCTTAGGATTTTGTAAGTACAGCTTTTCCTAATTGTGTGGCGGGCTATAGATTTCTAAGTTTGGATTGGATGGGCGTATGCTGTTTAGCATGATTGTTATGTAGCTTTCTTTATGTTATTTGGAGACGTGCTTATTAATTACCTTAACTATTTAGGTTAATCCTTACAAGTTTGAGCTCAGTAGGACTCATTGCGTAGCTTATGAAGTGATTATCCTTTTAGGTGAGTCCAATGAGGTTATAGAACCCTATTGCGTGGCTTGCTATAGACTTGGTTTATAACGAGTTTGTTTATATACCATGTACAAGGTATCAGGCTCAGTGCGGAATTTACGTAGCCCATTGGTGTGGCTAACTAACCCTTTTGTGCTTATAGACTCTTGGTCTGGACTCAGTATGGTCCCTTGCGTAGCCCGTAGGCGTGGTCATTGACCCGGTCGCTTTTGTAAGGATAGAGAAAATATATTAATAAGATGAATAAGAGTTTTGATGCCTCATTAAAAAAATCTCCCCCGTCATCAGGGGTAAAAAGAGCGCATCCTCATAATTACAAAGATTGACGATACAACTTTAAATGATTTACATTCCATGAGTGCTTTAGGGTGGAACCCTTTGCATCTGTGAAACGATAAGCTCCATTGTGGTCCTAGTTATGACCTAACTTGCCAGCTGCTTTGTTGCCTGCTCCTGGAATATCTTCTTCATTACCCAATCGTTGGCCTGTAAACCGCGCAACTTTAGTCGAGTGTTGAACCGTCCCCTTATAAGGCTCCTATAGTGTTCTGCGCGAATACGTACTTGATCGCGACATTCTTTTATATGGTCGACACTCTCGACTTGGTTGATCAAATTTGTTTCTTCCTCATAACTCGAAATTCGATGGCTTAGTACAATTATTTATGTTGGAACCACTGCTTCGCTTCCATAAACGAGGGCAAATGGGGTGTCTGCAGCTGTAGCTCGAGGATTAGTTCGGTATGCCCATAGGACCTGCGCTAATTTTTCTGGCCATTTGCCTTTGGCTTCTTTAAGTTTCTTTTTTATCCCTTCCAAAATTGTTCTATTGGTGACTTTAACTTTTCCGTTTTCCTTAGGGACTTACGTTGTCTGGAAATGTTGTTTGATCACATACCGCTAATAAGTGGTTGTTACCACCAAAATTTGATACTGAGGACCATTATTTGTCATCAAAACACATGGTATGACAAACCTAGAAAGTATATGATTGTGCATACAGTCACATACCTCATGGGCTCAGGTTTGGAATAGGGCTTTAAATTCTTCCCATTTCGTGTGAAGTAGTCCACTAGGACTACTTGAAATTGACTTTTTCCGATCGCCATGAGAGTGGCCTTTCGAGGTCGATGCTCCACTTATCAAACGGGCAAGCGACATGGACAACTTGCATAGGTTCGCTCGTTAGATGTCCGATATTGGCGAATTGTTGGCATTGATGACATTTCTGAACTAGTCGTTATGCATCGGCCGCCAACTCTGGCCAATAATATCCAGCCAACAGAAAACGCCGAATGAGGCTCTGATACCCACAGTATGCTCCCGCTTCTCCTGCGTGTAATGCTTGCATAACTGAGGTAGCTGCTGCTCAGTCGAGGCAATGCAGCAAAGGCCGAGTAGAACTTTTTCAGAATCAGATGATGTCCAACACACAATATTTGGCCGCCCATTGTTGGAGAGCTCAAACGACGTTCTTATCAGTTGGCAAAACGACGGAGCTCAAATATAGTAGGTAAGGCTACCTCCAATTGTTGGAGTTGTCGATTACGTGGACGGTTTCGTTCCTGTTGATGGGATTTGTTGTTAGTAGTTGTTGCATGATGACCAGGGGATTCTTCCCCAAGACTACAGTCTTTGCTAGCGTGTCTGCCGCAGAGTTTTCCATCCGATGTACTTGCTTATATTATACCTTTACAAACTTGGACTCACACTCTTTGATTATACCTAAACAACTCTATATTCCTTATTTTTTGCACCATACGTGCCTTTGGCTTGGTTCATAACCAATTATGAGTCGAACAAATCTTTAGTATGTGAGCCCCACATATCAAAGCCAATTCCATGCCACAGATGACTGCCTCATATTTTGCTATGTTGTTTGTAGCTGGGAAATTAAATCTAATAGCTTGTTTGATTTCCTCACCCGTACGTAAGTGGAGTACGACCCCTGCACCACCACCAGATGTGATGGAGGCTCCATCGGCTTCAACTATCCATTTGATGTGCTCGGTATTGGCAGTCTCCCCTTCCGGAGGGGATATTTTTCTAGACGAGGAGAACTCGGCTATAAAATCTGCTATGACTTGTCCCTTTATAGCAGTACGTGGCTCAAAATGTATGTCATATTATCTGAGCTCCCACTTAGTTAATCGACCCGGTGCGTCAGGTTTTTGAAGCACGACTTTAAAGGGGAAGGTCGATCGTGCACAAATCATATGTCCTTGAAACTAAGAGCGCATATTTCGAGTGGTTGTGACTAATTCTAATGCGAGTTTTTTCGAGATTAAGGTAACTTGTTTAGGCATTGACTAGGGTTTTGCTCGAGTAGTAGATAGGTCACCGCTTTTGTCGCACTAGTTTCACATATGAGTTGATTGTCAACTCATGACATGTAACCAAAGGATAAACACCTGAAATATCGCGTGCTTCCCATGCAAATACATCCATTTTTTCCCTAATAACTCAATCAAAGATTGCTTGAAATTAAAATATAACTTATTACCCAATCGCAGCATGCACCCCCTGCTATTTCCTCCTGTATTAACTTTGGGCTGCCTTTGGGCTATCTGCGGGCAGCTCTGCTTCTCGTGGATCATCAACCGGGTCAGGCGGGATGGGGGGGGGGGGGGGTTTGTGGGGTCGATGGTTACTGTGTAGCTTGTCCTCGTCTTACGTTGGCTCCCTCGGATAATACCGGCCGTGATTCCCACTGGTGACTTTATACGTTGTCTGAAAGTGCATGAAGTTGCATTCATCCTGTGCAACCAAGACCGACCAATTATCATGTGGTATGGGATGGGCGCATCCGAGATCATAAAAATTATTTTTAGCTCGCGCTTAGTGACTTCATAGCCGACTTTGACCATCAACTCTATTTACCTCACGCACTGAGATGTCTTGCCCGCATATCCGACCAATGTTCGTTGAGTGGGATTGTATGGTGGAACCTTCTGCATTCGATCGTAGTTTTCCTTGAAAAAGATATTGGCCGAGCCGCCCCCATCTACCAGTACTCGGGTGACCATGACGCCTCCAATATCCAGATGTATTATTAGCACATATTCGTGGGATGACCTACCACCCTTTAGGTCATCGTCTTTGAATATTAAGTATGTCACAGGGTCTCGATAATTTTAGTATGATGGGGCATCGACTTCATACATATCGATATCGGTTAGTGCCTTTTTACCAAAAGTTGTTCCTTGTGAGACTGTTGAGTTTCCCCCGGCTGCAACTGCAGTCTGACAATGATAGGGCAGATGTAGTTAGAGAGAAGTTAATACTCGCAGTGAGAGATTATTACACGATTGTTAAGGGAAATAACAAAGAATGTATCAAGTAGAAAAAATAATATTGTTAGAAAAGAGAAGTTACATTTATTTAGAGTTTCTCCCCTATTTATACATTTTTGCCGTTTATGGGCGGTTACAAGGACCCTTATTCCCACTTACTACACTCGTAACTCCATTTACATTATGAAGCCTCTATTTATGACTAAATTGGTGAGTGGTTTGACTATGACTTATAATGACATTAAGTCACAGTTTAAACCGTTTCCGTTTTAAAGCATGCACAACCGAACACATTTTAGTAACTTTTTCACTCAGTTTTATAGCTTGGTTTAGGAAGCGTGCTAGTTCGAGCGATACTTGTTCGGTTAATCCTGATCAGCTTTCCTTTAACCTTTTCGGATCGCTAACGTGTTCGTCCAGCTTGTTCATTGTTACCTTCCTTCATTGATTCCAGCTTTACTCTTTATTATCCTCGATTGCTTCCTTGTTGCATGTTTGTATTTCTTTCCAGCTCGGGCTTATCCTTGCTCTCTCACCATATTTATCTGCTCGGTGTTTTAGGTTTTCTTGCCTGGGGAATACCCCCTCATCAGGGAACCTCCCTAGTTTATGGATTTGGCATTTAGTTAAATGGAAAATTGATAAATTCAAATTTTATTTAGCAGGAGATGAATTGGTGGTTACTTTTTCATCATCGTTTTCTGCTTGGGTTACACGTGAATATAGTATAACTGTGACGGTTCTGACACAACCGTTGTTTAGGAATTGGGGCCTGACACTTGGGTTTTGAAGAAGCGTGCTAATTACTGCCGACGATTTACACACCTCATCACACGTGCATAACTGGTAAATTACTATCTTGCCATTATTATTAACCATAGTATCCTTTAATCGCTCACTCGTTTTGTATTTACGAATCCCTTCAATGTCATCTGCTCCAGAAGGGTTTTTGTTGATCTTTAAACTCCATCCCAGGTACGCAATTTTTTCTTTGCCCTTGTATACGTGTAGTGTTTAGTAGTTGGGGAAACCATAGGTCTTGGACTAGTGATGCTCTGATTATGGCAACATCCAAAATAAATTCGTATGCACTGGGTGTGGCATCAATTGCCCAGCGTTTGCTTTAATAATGCTTATTTGTGGTATCGACTCATTGCAGTCCAATTAAAAACAATGACACCAAAAAGGGTGATGAAGAAGAGAGTAAAAAAACTCAAGTTTCTGAATTTGAAGACCCCATATTCCTAGAAAGTTATTTTCCCGAACATCTCACAAGTATGGGATACTTGAGGATGTGACAGTGAGGGTTCCCTCGGTCGGTGAGCATCCATATCAGGCCCGAGAAACCAAGACTTGCTTGTTCACGACTGCTTTTGACTGGGGACTGCGTCTTCCACTTCCTATGCTAATTCACGACTTTTTTAGCGTGATAGGATTCTGTCCCACCTAGTTGTCTCCTAACCTCTAGAGGATGCTACTTAGTGTAGTGTTGAGCTCACGGTTGTTATGGATTAAGACTTGTCTAGGCGAACTGTTGTTAGCTATCGACATGTCCAAACTCATGAAATCTCCTTTCTTCTATACCCAACTAACTGTGATGAAAAAGATTGTTGAAATCCCCTCGTCAAATACAAATTAGAAGCACTCATTTGTGTTTGTGTCCTACAATTGGGAACACGAGAAACCAATAATGAATCTCCAATTATATAGGAGGTGGAGATTGAAGTGTAAGCGTCGGTAGTGTGATATGTACATTGAATTAAACTTCAAGTGAATGTTAAATATTGAACTAGTCTTTAATTAACTTTTTATGCAGGTGAATGGGTCAACTAAGAGTGGTGGAAAGAACGATTATAAAAAAAGTGTAAAAATCCTTTGATTGAGGTCGGTAATCTAGCCAATTCCACCTGGTTATGGGAGCCTACACTACTGTTCACACAGTTAAATTATCTTAAATCAGGTTTGTGGCCAGTGCTAGAATTGAGAGCTACAAAGGAGGACATAGTGATTATGTCAGACGGCGCAGAAGCCACCATGGAGCGTATCAAAGCCTTGATGGAAAAAAGGTATCTAGAAAAGAATAGTATTGGGGTTTGGATTTCAATTCCTAAGACCCGCAAAGGAAAAGAGGTGGAGAGGTCATCCTTAATTCCTTGTCAACAAGATCGACAAGGGTGAGTGCTTCCATTTAGGGAGTCGAAGAGGTTAACCAAGGGAAGATGAATACCCATGAAGGGAAAGGAATTACTAAGAGTGATCAAGTGCAACGTGAGCGGGATGATCAATAAGATGATAAAGATTCTACTTTATGAGTAAAATCTTGGCAGAAGAAACCTAAGTTGGTGTTAGATCCTTTTCCTCTTGCAGCGAGAAAACTACAACAGAGAGATGAAGAGAGCGGTAGTGGGGAAGCCGCGCAGGAAAAATCATCTGATCCTCCTATTCCCCAGCCAATACCTCAAGAATGAGGGAAAGGGCTTGAGATTGTTGCCGAGCCGATCAATCTGGTGGAGGATTGTGAGGACGAAGGAAATGGCCCTAAAAAGTGATTCCAAAAGATATAGCAGAACATATGAAATTTTTTGTGTTATCATCCACGATTCATCCATCAATCATAGTAGGGCGCGGAATGCGCGCATTATCCCCTCCTATCAACGTCGTGAGGCCGAGCTTGCTCCAACAGGTAACACTAGTGCTTGGACTAGTCAGAAAAATGTGACCATGGATGAGCTGCTGCCAAAACAATTCGTTACGCCTCGCTCATCAATGCTTATGTTTGAACAAATCAAGTGTGTTCTTGAGTTGTAATACTATGATGGGATGCTTATGAGTGATATACTACAACGAGAGGTTGAACTCTCCATTGAGGTAAGAACCAATTATATTGAATTATTTACCAAAGAAAAGTCTCAAATGTAACTAATCAGATTTGTTTGACAGTTGTATCATAACTCAATCATACTTTCCTGTTGCCGAATACCTGTTGCTGACCTGAAGGTAATAGAGAGGTGGAAACCATATCCAATGTTGTTCGGGTTGGCCAAATCATCAGGTGCAGAGGTTGTGCGCTTAAGGCATGCCTATGGATCTACCAAATATTCCAAAGCCAGATCTATTGGGGCAAGCGATAAGTTTCAAGCAACAATGGTGACCCTAAAGGAAACCTTGATTTGTAGCGATGAAAAATGCAAGACATTATCGACCGACAACACTACTCTACTGACACAAAAAAATACCCTAACTCAAAGGTATGAAGAGCTTGTTGCATAGAGCTCAAATTTTCTACAGAAAAACACGGAGCAAGTCAAAAGGGTTGAAGGACAAGCTGATCGGTTAGCTAGGATGTGCCTCAGAAAAGGATGACTTGAAAGAAAAAATGTAAAATGTGCAGAGGAAGTTTGAGCTTGAAAGGCAGTAATAAAAGGAAAGTCTGAAGATGGCTCTGGATGAATGAGAGGCTCAAATGATGAGAATTGCAATGGATATGATAGCCCATGAAAAGAAACAAGCAATGTCCGCGCTGTTGTCCTTAAATCATGGGATGAAGCTTGGGTCGTTGGGTCGCTTGATTGAAGTTCCTGCACGCTCTCAAATTGTCCCACTGCAGAAGGAAAAGGGTGTGGGTATAGCAAAAGAAAAGGCAAAGAGCAGTGAAACTCGCCCAACCGTATTGGTGTCTGACTCAATCAATTCACAGGGTGTTGAAGGTCATCCAACTGACATGGTCACTGTCTTGGCCGACCCGGTAAATGCAGAAGGTGTTGAGGCTCAGATAAAAGAAGTATCGCCGTCCTCGACCGACCCCATCAAGCTTCTCCCTTTCTTCAAACTCTTTATTTTTAATGTATAATTATGGTGTAAGATTGTAAACCTATGATTTGGCTGTGTTTAATTATGTTGCATGCCATGACTCTGTTTTTGTTGATCCTAATTGCTTTAGTATTGTGATAAGTTGGTTCATAAGTTATTTGTTCGTGTTCTAAGTTGGGGTCGCCCACTTAAGCGACATTTATACTCATAATTGTGTACATTATGGGAGATGTGTTTATTACTTGTTGTGGTTATATCGGCGAATCCTTACAAGGCCGAGCTTGATGAGTTCGGATTATGCAGCCACAACTCACTGTGTTATCCGGACAAGGGCAATTCAGACATAAATGTGCCACTGAACTATCCGGACAAGACAAAAATAAAGAAACACCTAAACACCTTTTGACTAAGCTATGTGCTAAACAGCTTAATAAGTAAATGGGTCATTAAACTTGAACTGGTTCCATAACTTGACCGAAAAGCCCATGGGTCCTTAATTAAGGGTATAAATACCCCCAACTACTTTCATTAATGAGGGTAATGAACATTTAAAACAACCAAGCTGCTCAAATCTCTCAGTACTTTATTCGAAAACATTTAATACTCAAAACAATTTAGAAAATTACCCTCATCCTAAAATAAACCACACCAAATTGACGACCATAGTGGGAGAAAACGGTGCATGAATCTTGCATTCAGAACCAACATAAAAAGACATGTTCGGATGGATCCGAACGAGCAGGCAATTCCACCACAAATGGTGGAGGTGGTTGGGGGAAACAATGAATACATCACCGAGAAGTGACACAAGTTGAGAGCAGAAATAGAAGCGTTGAGGGCCATTAAAAAAATAGAAATGGGTTTAAAGGAGAAGTCAAAGGCGTCAGCCATCCATCATATTGACAATTCTAGGGAGAATAATCCATCAGCAAAGACTCATTTAAGTATAAAAAATACCCATGTAAGTTCTAAGAAGTCTCACCGGTCTAAGCCGGTGGAAAGTTCAGATTCTAAGTCCTCCAGCAGCTCTTCGAATGAGGCTGAGCTGGAAGAGTCTTTGTCATCAAGCAGTGATGAAGGAAGGTCCAGGAAGAAACAGAAACTAGTTAAAAAATATTCAAGGAAGAGAGATAGGCATGAGAGACTTAAGAGGCATTTGGGCAAAGGGTCATCCCACATCCACAATCATATGCATGTGGATTAGTTTTTGGTCGATCCTTTTGTTTTTCATGATGAACCAGGTATATTCGCAACACCTAATGAAGACACAGTCTTCAGTCGTCATAAAAATTAGAGATAATCACCATTGTCTGCTAAGATACTGTCCTGAAACCTACGCAAAAGGTTTGACGGTTCCAAAATGGAGATTATGATGGGAGTAAAGATCCGGACAATCATTTGGAGCAGTTTAAAAAATTTCATGATGAATTTTGATGATGATGATAAACTTCTATGTAGAACCTTCTCCCAGTCTTTTACGGGAAGTGCTCTCAAATGGTATAACAGATTACCCCAGGGATGTATCAGAAACTTTGATACATTATGGGTTGCCTTCTGAAGGCAATTTGTGGAAAGTAAAGAAGTGAAGGGCAATGGAGATACTATTATCCATTGTGCCCAAGAGCCAAATGAGTCCTTAAAGGACTATATAAGTCGGTTCGTAAATACAAATAATGGGTTAGCAGATTGCTTCGAACATGTGGCAATTGCTTCCTTAAGGCAAGGGTTGAATCCTGGGAATCTGGCTCACTCGGTGACCAGGAAGAAGGCCATGACTTGGGGTGGTTTGCTAAACCAGGTGGGAAAGTAGATCAGCATGGATGAAACCAAGAAAACTAGGGTACACCGTCAGGTGAGGTCCGCCCCGGTAGCTAAAAACCAAAACCAGTTCGGATACAAGGCTAAACAAGCCGGACAAGGGTTCAACAGGGCCAAACAAACTCAACCCAACCCAAATCCAGCTCAGAGCCAGCAATCAAGGAGTAAAAGAGGTCATTGGGTTCAACCATAGTGGTTTGTAGAATTAAAAGAGAGTGTGGCTACCATTTATGACAAGACTAAAGATGAGGTCCATTTCCGGAAACCAGCAACACTGCAATCTCCTAGATAAAGTCGTAATACTTATTTTTTCGAGTATCATCATGATATTGGCCATAATACCCAAGACTGCATCGCCTTGAAGCAGGAAGTGCAGAATCTCATTGAAAGAGGCAAGCTGGGTTCTTATGTCAAAAGAAGAAGTGGGAACATGCCTGACAATGCTCCTCGAACTGGCCCTACAAACAATGCAGGAACATCTGCTCCGAAAGGGGCAATGGTGATCGTTGAAAGATTTGATGTTGATTCAGAGTATCTGGAGCCTGATCTAACTCGGAATAGACTGAGGGTCATAACAAAACAGGCTAAGACGGTGTCCGGACTCATTAATTTCTTTGAGTCACTTACCATATTCGGAGGGGATACCATGACAGCACCCACGCCTTCGTCAAGGAAGAGGCATGTTCACAATTTGGCTACTCAATTGGAATGAAGCATATCTTCCAATCAGTCCCAAACCCCTTTTCCGTGTATAGTCTTTGATGAGGATGATTTAAGAAATATTTCTGGTCCACATGAGGATGTTGTGGTGATAGGAACATCTATTGGCGACAACGATATAAGACGAATTCTGATAGACATAGGCGGTTCGGCAAACATTCTCTTTTTGAGTTCTTACAAACAGATGAAAAATCCGGCCGTTATTCAACGGTCAAACAGAACCATTATGGGATTCACAGGGAGCTCTGCGGATGTAATCGGGGAGTTTGAAGAAGAGGTGTTGTTGGGCAAGGTGTCTTTTAAAAAGCTGGTCATAGTGTTATTTGTTGTGGTAAACTGCCCCATATGCTACAATGCAGTCTTTGGGAGGTCCTGGCTCTCTAGAATGCATGTTGTGGCCTCAAAAGTCCACCAATTTTTGAAGTATGTGGTTCAAGGGCAAGTGGGAGTTCTCCAGAGTATCCAAAAGATAGCAAGGGAGTGCTATGCAACTGCATTTGCTCCTAAAACTTTGGGAGCAGTCCGGGTTAATTAAGATTAGCAGTTATTGGAGCCTTCTGAGAGGGAGGGTGAAATTGATAACCCCAGTGAGGCCTCTAGTATTTTAATACCGGTTGAAGAAGTTGAAACCCACTCTTTGGATGAAGGTAGAAGTGTTAAGATTAGCTCCAAGATGGCGCCAGAGTTAAAAAAGAAATTGTTATTCTTTTTGGCAGATAACAAGCATGTTTTTTCTTGGTGCAATGCTGATGTGACTGGAGTGCCTGCAAGTGTTATATTACGTAAGCTGTCCATCCGAAGTGATGTTGCACCTATTGTGCAGAAAATGAGAGCTTTTTCTAAGGAGAAAGCTGATCTAATAGTTCAAGAAGTGGATCGACTTACCAAGATGGGGCACATAAAGGAGTCCCAGTATCCTTTATGGACTGCCAATCCGGTGTTAGTCAAGAAAAAGAATGGGAAATGGCGTATCTGTATCGATTATACTAACCTCAATAGAGCTTGCCTAAAATATCTTTATCCTGTCCCCCGGATAGATCAGTTCGTGGACTCAACATCTTGAAACAAGTTGTTGTCCTTCATGGATGCATTCTCTGGGTACAAACAGATACAGGTGGATCTGAAGGACCAGGATCACACTACCTTTGTTACAGACAGGGATTTCCATTGCTACAGGGTGATACCTTTTGGGTTGAAGAATGTTGGAGCTACTTATCAGGGATTGGTGAACAAAACATTTTCTAATCAGATCGGCAGGAACATGGAGGTGTACATCAATGATATGATGGTTAAAAGCTTTGAAGAGGAGTTGCACATAACTGACCTTCAAGAAACTTTTACCAGTTTGACAAAAGTAAATTTAAAGTTGAATAAAGAAAAATGTGTCTTTGGGGTGCGGTTCAGAAATTTTTTGGGTTATGTAATAAGTGAGAAAGGGATACAGCCCGATTCATATTAGTTTGACATCCTGTTAGAAATGGACCCCCCTCGAAATATTAAAAAAATCCAGAGGCTCACAAGAAGGTTGGCTGCCTTTATTTCAAGGTCTTCAGATAAGTGTGCTCCGTTTTTTCAGACCTTGAAATGTGCTAAAGATTTCAATTGGTCTCCACGATGCAGCCAAGATTTTGATGAAATAAAGAAACACTTGTCTTCACCGAAAACCCTTTTCAAGCTCGTACAAGGTGAAACACTTTATGCATACTTGGTTGTGTCAGAATATGCTATAAGTGCAGTGTTAGTAAGAGAAGTGGACAATTACCCTCGTCCGGTGTACTACATCAGCAAGAGTCTGATAGATGCTAAAAAGAGGTACTTAAAGCCTTAAAAGCTGGCACTAGCTTTAGTAAATGCGGCAAGAAAAATGAGGTCGTATTTTCAGTCTCATTCCATCATTGTTTGAATGTCTTTTCCATTAAAGAATGTTCTTCAGAAAGCAGATAAATCAAGCAGGGTGACCAAGTGGTCAGTACAGTTGGGTGATTATGACATTGATTTCGCCCTACGAACTGCTATCCAGGCTCAATCTGTTGCTGATTTTCTAGTAGAATTCCATCCGGACATGACTTCTAAGAAAGCTTCAGAACGGAAAACTAAAAAAGAATGGGTAGTCTGAACTGATGGCGGATCAAGCACAATGGGTTGTGGGGATGGAATTTGACTAACCTCTCTGTATGGTCACAAACTATACCAGGCTATATGCTTTGGGTTCAGGGCCTCTAACAATGAGTCTCAATATGAAGCAACTATAGCTGATCTTAAATTAGCTTTCCTATGTGGGGCTAAAAGGGTTAGGTTGATGAGTGATTCTCAGCTTATTATCCACCATGTTCAGGGTCAATCTGAGGCCAAGAAGGAACAACTGATCAAATACTTATTCATTCTTAAAGAGGTGGCAGCCAATTTCAAGAATGTTTGCTATGAGCATATTCCTAGATTAGAAAATACGCTGACAGATTCCTTGGCAACCATAGCATACTCTGAGTCCTACCCTTGGATTCATATACAAGAACGCCCATCCATACAATAAAATCAGAATAAAGAAGAGGAGGAAAGCTTAAGTATACAAGTAGTTCAATCTAAAGATTGGAGATTTCCCCTTCTTCACTATATCTTTGATGGGTTTTGCCTCCAGAGAAAGCTATGACAAGAAAAAATAAACACAAGGCTCATGGTTTTTTTTTATCATAAGAGAGGTTCTATATAAAAAAAATCCTTCAGCAGACCTCTCCTGCACTGTTTAGGGGTTGAAGAATCCCAAACCGTTTTATCCAAACTACACAACGGAGAAGGATCAGCACATTGTGGCTACATGGCACTAACCCGGAGGGTATTGTTGGCTGGATACTATTGGCCATCCATAATGACAGATGCTAAATAAATGGTAAAAAAGTGTGATCCATGTTAAAGGTATGGTAACGAAATTCATGTGCCCGCAGTGCCTGTGGATTCTATTTTTTAGCCAATACCAGTGGCGTCCGGAGGGTGCAGGACTATCATTGTAGCTATTGATTACTTCTCAAAGTTGTTAAAGGAAGCTCCTCTGGCAGGAACCACTTCAAAAGTTGTCATACAATTTATCTTATCTAATATATGTTGTAGATTCGGGATTCCTTAGAAGATTACCACAGATAACGGGCCACAATTTGATAACAAGGATATGGAGAATTTATGTGCCTCCAGGGGCATTCAGTATTTATTCTCTTCTCCTTTCCACGCACAAGAAAATGGCCAGGTTGAAGTGGAAAATAAGACTATTTTGTCTGGATTAAAAAATAATTTAGAAGGGGCTCCAGGGAAGTGGCCAAGCTATCTACGAGAACTGTTGTGGGCATACCGAACTACTCATATGGCTGCTACACATGAATCTCATTTTGCCTTAGTGTATGGGATGCATGCTATTACTCCTATAGAAGAAACCCTACCATCATACTGGGTCCATAACTATTCCGAACGAGCCAATGAGTTGGCAATTAGGAATGAGTTGGACTTAATAGAGGAAAGAAGGTTTAAAGCTCATCATAGAACAACCCACGCCCAAGGCTTGATGAGGAGCAGATTTTCTTCCAAGATCAAGAGAATAGATTTTCAGCTGGGGGATAACGTTTTGAGAAAGGTTTTCTTACACACTAAGGAGAAACAGTTCGGTAAGCTGGCTCCAAACTGGGAAGGCCCTTATGAGGTCTCCGAAAAGCTTAAGCCTGAGACATATAGGCTTCAAGACAAAGAAGGAAGGGTTTTGAAGCACCCATAAAATATTGAACACCTCAGGTTGTATCTAGAATAAAGGTTGTGTATATATTTTCTTGTTACATATCAATGTAATTATTAGGGGGCATACTTTTTCCTACCCTGGTTGCACGGAGAGGTTTTAATGAGGTGTCCATTTTTTTTATTCAATAAAATATGATGCCTTCTTAAAACATCCGATGCGGTTTAACTATAATTCTTTTCAAGTACAAGGCTTTGATTTAACACTTTGGATCTTTGATAGATCGGGTTAACTTGGTTGAGTGATGACCATTAAATACATGTCATCAGAGATATTATACACTCTCACTTTAATACCTCTGAAATAATTGGGGCTATTTAAACATTAACCATTAAAATTAAAAATAAAGAAAGTATTAAACAAAGCAAGAGTTGATAAATAAACATGTCCAGACGGAAACCAGATAACATTACCAAATTTTAAAAATGCCTTGGACATCCAAGGACTTTAATAGTTCACAAAAGTAAGAAAACAAAAAGATATTTAAACTTTAGGGCTTGTCCCCTTTGGATTTTCCTTCATCACCTCTTTTTTTGGGACTTTTGAGTTCAGCACTCGAACTCTCACCGGTTCTTTCTTCTTCATCAGTAGTGGAGTCAATACCACTGGAAAAGTTGTACTTGTTGCCAGTTGCCATGATGTGATGAGGAAGATCTTCGTATTCTACAAACTTCCATAAGGGACCAAGAGTCCTCCTCGGAAATGTCTCATGAAAGAGAAATACCATGTCAGACCTAACTTCATCGTATCTTTTTTCAAAGGAGTTTATCACCTCATTGGTAGTGCCTGAATAATTTGCTCCTGCTCTTTTATTAAGTCTTCTTTCTCTTTGACCACCTTAGACACAGTACCTTCTAAGAAAATATTCTCACCGGAAAAGGTTTGGATGAAACCATCCTTGGCCTTCAAGTCTTCCCTTAGGGTTGTGAGATCATTTTCCAAACCGGAGCACTTGGTTTGAAGTCCGGTACTGGCCGTCTCCGAAGTGGCAAGTTTGGTTGATAGATCTTCTTTGTCCTTCCTCAGTGCTTTCATCTCTTTCTTCAATTCTTCTATTCTTTGATTAGCATTGAGAAGATTGGTTGACAAAGACTTTTTTTCAGTAGTGAGGGTATTGATGAGTGAAATTTGACTCTTCACTTGTCTCTCTAGATCAAGCACTAGCTGGATGTGACCAAGAAGGGAATACTCCATAATATCTTATTCACCGGAGACAGAGAAATACTTACCATTATAATTCACCATGTTAGAAGAGCTTGAAGGACGGAAGGGACCAGCAAATTCATCCTTCTTAGAGTCGTTGAAGTAAAAATAAATGTCTTGAAGGGCACTGATGTCCACTCAATCAATCCCTCCTCTGGTACCCTCTCCGGACTGCAGACCTCTTGGAATCTTCTTTAGCAGGATGGGGTCAATAGGGGCTGGTGGAGGTAGAAGCTCCGAAGGGCGAATAATTATTTATTCCCCTAAGGTGACCTTTTTCTTTTTGACAACCTTTTCATCACTGCTTGCTCTTCTTTTCCGGTTCTTTTTGGGAGCCCTTGGTGGGTTTTGTGATCCTCCTACCTCCCTAACAGTCTCCGCTTCTACTTCATTGGGCAAGGCAGCATCAATTCCCTCTTGGTTCACCGAACCGGTACCCTCTGTGGTAGCTTTTTTTTCTTCCCTTTCATCTTATTAGGAGCCTTGGCTCTAGAAGGAAAGACCAGTTTACCATCTTTGGCTTCTGTACGTTTAAGGATTATGCCAGGAGGAGGAGGTGTAGTTAGTTCTTCCCATGTGAGATCCCTCCGACCTGTGGTGTTCCACAGATGGGACCTCACCAGATTGCCTGAGGTGAAACAGTTGTGGAAGGCATTCCCCAAACGCTCTGCAGCCCATGCGCTTAGCTTCGCACAAGTTGTTTGACATCCCTCCAGGTGTCTAGAAAACTTCTTCGACAGCACTAAAAAAGAAGTGACAAATAAATTAGGAGAGAAATACTTGTAAGTTAAATAAAAGAAGAACACGAAAAACAAAGATAAAAAGCTTAGCTGTACTCTTCCATCTGCTAGTTAACATACTTGGGTTGGTATTGGCTTTGATCTTCCTACCATTCTCCCATGACCCACTGATGAACAAGAAATGTGTCCTTCAGTTCTTCTCAGATTCCAGTAAGTCGTCTACCACCTTGAAATCGTTCCCCATATTATGATGGTAGAAGGGAATGTGGTGATTCTTTCATAGAATTGCCACAGCGGCAAAGTGCTCCATTGAGAGAGGGATTTTAGAAAACCTCGATGCCATCATGCAGGCGAGGAGAGAGTACCTAGAGTTCGGGCTCAATTGGCTTGGGCAGAGCTTCACGAGGAGGAAATAACTGACAATTTCTGGGTCCAGTGGGAACCGAACTCCCCAGTTTAGCACCTTAGTGAAGATGACCACCTTATTGAGTTTACAGTCCATCGGAGTCTCCGGTGTGACAGGTATCCTTACCATCACTGACTCTGGGATCCTCCCATTTTTTGGATCCAGCCCAACTTGGCGGTATGGGTGTAAACGTAGTTTATATTCTGCAGGGCCATCAAATATTTAACGTTGAAAATTTTGAAGCAAGGGCCTACTTTTCCTTCCAAGAAAAACGGGAGATCCGGATGAGCCACACCAACCTTGGATTTGCCTTTGCCCTTCTTATCAGAGGCAGCATCCCCGGTTTTTTACCTGATGCTTCAGTTTCAAAGGGAGCCTCTTTGATACTGTCCTCCATCACTTCTTCCATCACTGTGGAAGGTTTATCAGTTTCCTTGGATAATGGAGGATCAAATTCTGGCACTAAAAGTTGTTCGGATGAATGAGCGCCTGTTGTTTCTAAAGGCCTGGTGTCCGATTGAGATTGAGATCCGGAGGGTTTGGCCTTTGGGGATGCTTTAAATGCCTCCGATCCGGAGGGCTTATCTTTTGAAGTTGCTTTAGTTGCCTCCGATCCGGAGGATTTTGGAAGTGATGTAGTCGTTTGGGATTTGGACAGACGAGTCGTCCGACGAGGGGTTGATTTTTCTGAGGACTTCTCAATGTCAGTACCCGTCGCTATGTAGGGGGAACGTTTTATGACACTTGAAACCGCCTTTTCTTTAGCAACAGAGGGTTGAGAATCATGAACAGAAGAGCCTGGGAGAAGAGGGGAGAGGCTTGGTTTGAATAACTGTCTAGGTTTGAGATTTCTGGAGGAGGACGATCCTTTGTCAGCCTCTTGAGTTTGTTCACCAGATTTCTCACTTGGGGAAACTGAGAGACCAGCAGCAATGCGTTTCTCTCGTTCAACTTTTTTCGTTTTTCCTAGTTCTGACAAGTTCAACCAACCGCCTTTTAAAAGTGTGTTTCTGGCTGTGAACATAAAACTCTTCAAGAACAAATTTGAAGATAAATGTGGGAATCTCTCTCTCTAGAAAGTTTTGAGTGATGAAGACAATGGAATAGTGAAAATAGATTTATATAACAGTAGAAAAAAGTAACTGTTACCTAGGGGGAGTTGAAGAGTTTTGGCAATGATTAAAGACAGCGCAGACGTGTGAAAAATTAAATACCTAGGTCACTTTCTATGCTTAGTGGGAGCACCGATCTAGGAAGAAAAACGGCTGGTAGGTCGAATCGAATTGTGACACATGTTCCACGTTCCAAGAATAAAACTCTTAAAATTCTAGGAAAAGAAGTCAGTTCGGACATACTTCAAACTAGATGCACAGGAAGGTCAGACAAAATCGTCACTGGCTAAGTAAATTTTTCAGTCCTGACAAAGATATTTGACAAGGCCTAAAAAATGGGCTACTGATGAGTTCAGATTATCCAGTCACAGTTCACTATGTTATCCGGACAAGGGAAATTCAGACATAACGTGCAACTGAACTATCCGGACACGACAAAAGTAAAGAAACAACTAAACACCTTTTGACTAAGCTATGTGCTAAACAGCTTAATAATTAAATGGGTCCTTAAACTTGACCTGGTTCCATAACTTGACCTGAAAGCTGATGGGTCCTTGATTAAGGGTATAAATACCCCAACTACTTTCATTAATGAAGGTAATGAACATTTATTACAACTAGACTGCTCAAATCTCTCACTACTTTATACCAAAACATTTAATACTCAAATCACTTTACAAAATTACCCTGAGCCCAAAATAAACCACACCAGAGCTCAGTAAGGCTCATTACATAGCTTAAGACAAAATGTGTCCTTCTAGCTGAATCGCGGCGAGGTCGTAAAGACCCTATTGTGTAGTCAGCTATCGACTTGGTTTGTAATGAGTTTGCCAATATACCCAATACAAGGTATGAGGCTCAGTATGTCCTTTACGTAACCCGTAGGCATGACCAATTAGCCTAATCGTGTTTATAGACACTTGGTATTGACTCAGTGTGGTCCCTTACGTATCCCTTAGGCGTGGTCATTGACCCATTCACTAATTCTAAGGATGTAGAATTTGTAATAAACACATGATGGCAAAAGCATAAATTATATTAAGAAGCAAAACAATTATTTAGAAGCCCCATTAACCACCCCCACCCCCCCCACCCCCCTCCCCGCGCGCCATTAAGAGGGAAAAGGTGCATCATTAAATTCTACACAGATTGGCGATATAATTTAAGTTGATTACATTCCACGGGTACTTTAGGGCGCAACCTTCACCATCTGCTAGCCAATAGGCTCCGCTATGTCCGGTCGAAATGACTGTATAGAGCCCCTTACAGTTAGGGCCTAATTTACTGTTAGCTCCACCTCCTGACCCTTTGAACGTATTCTTCATCATTAGGTCTCCTACTCCGAAACTTCATGGCTTTAACCGAGCATTAAATCGTCCCCTCATCAAACATTGGTAGTGCTCTGCACTAACACGTGCTTGGTCGCGTCGCTCTTCCAAGAGGTTGATGCTTTATGCTCTGGTTACCAAGTTTGTGTCTTCCTTGTAGTTCTTGACGCGGTGGCTTGGTACGATGATCTCTGCCGGTATTAATGCTTCACTGCCATAGACGAGAGTGAAAGGTGTAACTCCGGTTGTTGCCCGAGGTGTAGTTTTGTATGCCTATAAGACCTCAGCCAGCTTTTCCGGCCATTTTCCTTTGACTCATTCAAGTTTCTTCTTAATACACTCTAGTATTTTTCTATTAGTTACTTCCACCTGACCATTGGCCTGGGGGTAGTATGGCATGGAGAAATGCTGCTCAATCCCATATCTTTTGTAAAAGGTTATGAGCACTAAATTCTAGAACTGTGGACTGTTATCTATCATCAAGATTCGTGGTTTGTCGTACCAAGCTAAAATTTGATTATGAATGAAATCACATACCTCCTGCCCTCGGGTCCGAAATAAAGATTTTTCCTCTACCCATTTGGATAAGTAGTCTACTGCGACAGTCAAGAACTGCCTCTTTCCAGTTGCCTTTGACAACATGCCAACCAGGTCGATACCCCATTTCTTAAAAGGGCAAGGGACGATAACAGGTTGCTTAGGTTCATTTGGCATATGTTGGGTGTTAGAATATTGTTGACATTGATGGAATTGTTGTACCAAAGTTTCTACGTCAGCCGCTAATTCTGGAAAATAGTACCCAGCCAACAGAAACCTCCGAGTTAGATTATGGTGCCCACAGTGAGTGTCTGCTTGTCCAGAGTGCAAGTCGTGTAAGATTAAACTTGCCTCCGCCCGATCGAGGCATTAAAGTAGGGTCGGTTTCACTTTTCCTATATAAAGTATTGTCTAGTACACAATATTTTGTTGCCTTATGTTGCAGGGCTCTAGCATCACCGTTATTAACTTGCAGCACAGCTGAGGTCAAATATTGTAAATAAGGTTTTCGCCAATCGGTGGTTCTATGAATTGTTTGTATGACCTCCTCTTTAGCGATTATTTCTGTTGTTGCTAGTTGTTGAATGAGGATTAAGGGATTCTCCTCCGAGCTGCTTTGTTAGCTAACAAATTTGTTGTAGAACTCTCTAGGCTTGGAACCTATTCATATGGAACCCGGACAAATTTGGATTCATATTCCTTGAGTATGACGAGGTAGCTCCAAATTCCTTCCCGTTTAGCATCATAGGTACCGACAGCATGGTTAACAACTAGTTGTGAATCCGATTTAATCCTAATAATGCGTGCTTCACAGATCAAGGCTAGCTTCATGCCACATAGAACGACCTCGTACTCTCCAACATTATTTGTGACTGGGAAGTTGAACATGATTTCTTGCTTAATTTCATCCCCAATTGGCAAGCGCTACACAACCCCATCTCCTTCGCTTGATATACTTGAGGCTTCGTCTGCCTCGACAACCCATTCACTGTATTCTATCTCCATATATTGTTCCTTTATGATGGGTATCTGTCTGGATGAAGAGAACTTAGCTAAAAAATCAGCTGACCCGACCTTTAATAGCCGTTTTTGGCTCGAACCGTATGCCATACTCTCCGAGCTCAACACTCCATTTAGTTAGGTGCCCTGATGCATCACGAATTTGTAACACAACTCACAAGGGAAAAGTTGTTCGCATACTCATTACATGTCCTTGGAAATATGAGCACATTCTTCGAGAAGCAGTGACTAATCCCAAGGCGAGTTTTTTGAGGTTGAGGTACCTAGTTTTGGCGTCAACTAGTTCTGCTGGTATAATACACTAGTCTTTGTACTCCGTCGGCCACTGGTGTAGATAAAATTTCGGGCGAGGTGAGATATAGCTTGAGGTCGGAAAAATCTTTATCACAATCCTTCGTCCAACTGAACTACTTTGCTCCTCTTAGGATTTCAAAAAATGGATAACTTTATCTGAGGCCTGAGAAATAAATGGTGATAGCATGGCGAGGCGCCCCGTTAGGCATTGCACCTCTTTGATGGTCTTTTGGGGTACCATTTGTAAAATTGCATTTAACTGGATGGGGTCAGATTCTGTGCCTCGTTGAGTCACCACATAACCGAGGAATTTACCATTGGCGACACCAAAATAACATTTGACCGGGTTAAGTTTCAGATTAACTGAAGAAGTAGGTCGAATACAACCTGTAACGTTTCTAAGTGTTGATCTTTAGTTTGTGTTTTCATAATCATGTTGTCGAAAAATGCCTCTAAATGCTTTCCCAAGTGATCTTGGAAGATGTGGTATATTAATCGCTAGTATGTGGACCCGACATTATTCAAACTAAAAGGCATGACCGTGTAACAATATAGGTCTCTCTCTGTTTGAAAATTTGTGTGTTCTTGATCTGATGGACTGAGACGGATTTGATTGTACCCCAAATAGGCATCCATGAAGGACATGTATTTGCAACCAGATGCTGAATCTACGAGTTGATTGATACGAGTCAGTAGAAAAGCATCCTTAGGGCAGGCTTGATTGAGATCAGTAAAATTGACGCACATCCCCCATTGACCTCCTTTGTTTTTAACTAACACTGGGTTGGCAATCCAAACAGGCTACCATACGTTTCCAGATGTGGCCGAGGCGAGACAATTTTGCCACCTCCTCCAGGATGGCCTCCTATTTTTCCAAGGAGAAAGATCGTCACTTTGGGCGTACTGGTTTAGCGCATGGGTCGATTGCCAGTTCATGGCACATGATAGAAGAGTTAACCACTCAAAAATCACTTGCTTCTTGCGCAAACACATCCAAACTCTTGGGTAATAGTTTGATTAATTTTTCCTTTTAAAATTAGGTGATAACTTACCGCTCATCCGTAACAGACGTCCCTTAGCTATTGGTTCATCTGATGCTTCCAAAATTGTATCAACTAATTGCTCCAGCTTGCACGGTTCATCAATTGGGTCAGGAGAGGGTTGGTGTCAGGATTCTCACCCGGGAGACCCCTCGTGCTTGATTGTTATTGTAGGGGTTTGTATGGGTCTATTGTGACCGCGTAGCACGCTCTCGTCGTACGTTGGCTCCCTCGGATTATACCGATCGAGTTTCCGACCGGATACTTCACGCACTACCTGAACGAACAGGGTGTTGCCTCCATTTTGTACAGCCACGGTCGTCCAGTAATTGCATGGTACGCGCTCGACGCATAAGAAATTATGAACAATATTTTGAGCTCTTTCTTGGTTACTCTGTAACCAACCTTTACCATCAATTCTACTTCCCCCACACACTACGAAGTTTTTCCCCCATAGCCGACTGATGTGCGTTGAGTGGGCTTGTAACGTGGCACATTTAGCATGCAGTCTAAACTATCTTTGAAAATTACATTAGCTAAGCTACCCCCATCTACCAAGACACGAGTTACCATAACGCCATCGATATCCATATGTATGGTCATGGGGCGTGCTAACGCCTCTAAGGTCGTCATCATTAATGGTGAGGTCAGCCACAGGGTCCCTGTAACTGCGTTAGGAGTTGGCATCAATTTCGTATACATCAAAATTGGTTCTTGATCGCTTGTTAGAGGTGGTTCCTTGAAATGCCGCAAGATTTCCTCCAGTTATAGTAAAAAAGGATAGTCTGGTACTATACGCGACTATAAAGTTGTTGGCAACCTCTAAGTCCTTGTTGTTAACGTTGTTGGGCAATGACGCATCCGCCTTATCTGTAATTCCTAAATATCTTCCTGCAATTGTAAGGAGCCATTTTTGTTTACTTGCATCTACCTCTCCCTCATTCATTGGCTTATCGTCAATGGGTGGCCAAGTATCTTCTCGGTGATCATGATGTGAACACTGCTCGTGTTGCTTGATGAAGTGCACTAGCTCGCCGTTGTCAATAAGTCTTTAAATTTCCTCCCGAAGTTGCCAGAACTCATGAGTTAGATACCCATGGTCGTTATGATAAGCGCATAAATACTGGTTAGAGCGCTAGAACCTAGGCGAACTCATCACGCGCGGTATTTTGTACTTAGTTCTTCCACTCTTTCGTTTATATATAACATAAATGACCTTGGTTCAAGGAGTGAACCGTATGGAAATTGTTTTAAAATATTGAGGGCGTCGGCTGGTTTCTCTCCAGGGTTGTTCTTCAAATCTCTTTCGTCTCCCCTTCGGACATCATCCACTCTGATGAAAATATCCGCTCGGGCTAGAAGATCCTTCATGTTCTCTGTTAAGAATTCAATGAGATCAACGTAGAGATATCCCTTCCGGTCAAGCTCTCGCTTGACCGAAGCCACCACCATATTTTCCACTACATCTGATAGGGTATTCATAACATGAATAAAATGTCTAACATAACTTTTAAGAGACTCACCTCGCCATTGGTAGAGATCCATGATCGAATCCTGCTCACGCTTAAGTTCCTTGTTTCCAACGAAACTTTCCCTGAATGCTTTCCACAGACCAGAGAAATTATGGATGGATCCTTTTGGTAGGATACTGAACCAATCCATCGCGTTGCCTTTATGGGTCATAAACAATGCTCGACACAGCATCGCATCATCCGGGTTGAACGTCATCATCATGTTGCGGAATTGTTCTAGGTGCCTCTCCGGATCGCCCATTTAATCACAGGCCTGTATTCCAAAAGGGGTCGAATTTCCTTGGAAATTGATCCTCGAGAATATTTTTCGAGAAGAAGATTCCTTAAGAATATAAGCCGACAACCTAGGGAACACCTGATTGTAGTAGAGGTCTTCATCCTCTCGTGCTTTCTTGGAAGTTTCCGAGTCAGCCTCTTTCCAAGGCTTCATTTCTTTGGATCGATTCTTTCCTCCCCTCTCTCTGTCGCCCTCCTGCTTGTCATCACGTTTGAATGATCGCTCCACCTTGTTGGCTTTGTTAGCCTCTGGACCGGATTGGTGATTTGGTCAACTTCTTCCTCTAACCTTAGTAGTTTAGAGCGTCGAGAGTGTCATTCATTTTCACCATGGTCTCATGCATGGATTATTCTCTGGCATCTCGCTCACATGCCACTCTTAGCAGCTCCTGCTGAAGACATTGAATATGTTGCTCCAGCTGTTGGAAAGTCGGGTTAGTTGCTACGTTGGTTTCCTTCGCATCATGAATCAGGGGAGCGTCTACCGACCTGTAAGATGGGACATCAATCCCGTTAGGGGATGCTGGTGGTAACGACTGTCTCTCCCGACCCGATAGGCGCTACTATCTCAGCCTCATGGGTAGCAACAGGGACGGGGTACAAATTACCTTGCCCGAGTGACGGGTTCGTTGTCATCCTTCAGCTCCCTACGGCATCACTTGATTCTGGGATTTCTCTCTTGATTCTTGACCTATTAACTACCATTGTTAAACTGATTGATAACTTTGTTCCCATAGACAGCGCCAAAATTTGTTAACGGAAATAACAAAGAATTTTCCAAGTAGAAAAACTAATATTGTCAAAAAAGAGAAGTTAGATTTATTTAGGGTTTCTCCTCTACTTATATCTTTTTCCCGTTCATGGGCGATTACAAGGACCATTATTCCCACTTACTACACTAGTAATCCATTTACATCACGAAGCCTGTATTTATGGCTAAATTGTTGAGTGGTTTGACTAGGACTTATAATGGCATTAAGTTACAGTTCAAACCGTTTCCCTTTAAGGCATGCTCGGTTTGCTTCGAGCGCATGCTCAACCGAACACAGTTTAGTAACTTTTTTACTCGGTTTTATCGCTCGGTTTAGGAAGTGTGCTAGTCTAAGCGATACTTGCTCGGGTAATCCTGTTCGGCTCTTCTTTAACCTATTCGGATCGCCAACGTATTCGTCTAGTTTGTTCATTGTTACCTTCATTTATTGATTCCAAATCTTCTCTTTATTATACTTGACTGCTTCCTTGTTGCAAGTTTGTATTTCTTTCCAGCTCGGGCTCGTCCTTTGCTCTCTCACTATATTTATCTGCTCGGTATTTTGGGTTTGCTTTCCCGGGGAATACCCTCTCATCAACGATCGCCCCCAAAAATATGGTTGGTGGTGTACCAATGTTTATGGCTAGTATACTACAAATGTTACAAAATAATTTTAAAATATTGCAAGTAGTTTGTACCAAAAACATTTACTTCATGTGCACTCATTTCTCATGGAACACATATATGATGATACTTCAAGTGGTATTGTTTGAACAAAAATATATTATGACATATATTTAGAAGTCTTTGAAGGGAATTGGTGTATTTAAATTGTATTGTAGCAACTATACGGTAGTTTTGTTACATCTTTTGCAAGCAAAATAAAGTAAAATCTTATGAGTTCTTTAATTAATATATTTTTTTGTTAGAGAGGTACCACTTAATGATATCGAAAGAATTACATTTGAATAATAAAAGAAATAAGGGTCGGGTGAAAGTTACGTTAATACTAGAGAATGTAAGAATACAAACATATAACATTTGAAGGACAAATGGAAGAATGGTCAACTCAAGGTGACACTGACACATGAGAATGAAAAGTATATCGCTCGATAGTATTTGAAGGACAAAAGAAAGATGAATTGCACTGAATTTTTTTAATATTTCACACTAACATTTATAAAATTTTACAAAAGGCAAGCGTAATATTTTTCACTAAATGTTTTGTTATATTTTGACTGAACCATCTTGACATACAAAAACCTCTTAATTTTTCACAACCAACTATCATAAAATTTTGCAAACAACTTTCGTAATATTTTGAAACGAACGATATTAGTATTTCATAAGTACTATTAGTTTATGAAAACGTTAAAATGTACTTTCAAACTTCGCAAATATATAAAATATTGATAAGATATGAGAATAAAATACAATAGACTTAGAACATAAAATAGAAATATTGGTACGAGATACATCAATAACACGACATTTAAAGAATAATTAAATCTATTTTGGATTTATTCCTTTTTTTTAACCTTGTACTTCGACTTTACATTGACGTAGTTAGTTTTATTCGTCAACGATGTCGCGAAATAAGTAATAAGGGTTTCGCATATAACATTCCTTAATGGTATGCCATCGATATTAACGCATGTTTCACGTACAATTTATATAATGTTTCATATTTATAATTACTCAGATTTCATAAATAATATGGTATGTTTTTGTAATCATAGACTAAGTTTGAAAAAGGTTAAGAACATGCATCCAAATTCACTATTTTATTGCTACCATGAAACCTAAACAACATATGAGTCATTAAAAACCTACACATTAGTGGTTGGAATTGTAGAAAATAATTCGCGAGTTGATTGACGATATAATCAGTTTTATCTGCACCCACATGGAAAATAGCTTAGACATTTTTCAATCAATTTGGCGAACTATGGTATGAAATGACCCTCGTGATTTTGTTTTCGTATTCCTCATAGTTTAACGCAATATAGATACGATGATTTCTGAGAGCACATTCAAAAGATGATAAATTCGCAAGACATGTGTAGTTTAGGATTCACAATTTTAATAATGTCTAGGTTTACATTTTGGAAATCTTAATCTCGCAGGTCATGTATTACTAATACATATATGACGTCTAGTTTCGCACCTAAAATACGTTATGTTTAAAAAATATTGCATTGTAAAAAATGACTAATATCGCATGCAAAACTATATCAAAATTAACTATATTGTGTTTCATAACGTATGTATATTAAGTTTCGTAAATAATGACATCTTATTCTTCACCATTGTCATGGTGAAGTACAATATGAAGATCTGAATTTTTTCATTTTGCTTTTCAACTTCATTTGATAACCGAAATCAGCTCGCATAAGGGTATAAAACCCGTTGCCAGTATAAGACAACAATAATATGTCTTACAAACTACAATGTTGTAAACAAATTATTTTTTTGTATTAATGAGAAAAAGTTAAGATATACACATACTAATCTTTAAATTAGTAGGTGGGAATTGATTTTTTCGAAACAAATAACGCATACGTTGATTTGAGATTATATTTAAAAAGAATTAAATAAATTTTTAAAAAAAACTTTCAAAAAATATGTTTTGTAATTTAGTTTATGCGTGTGAGAACAGATTATCCTATGTTGTTAAACTTAATCATGCCTGAGATGACTCTAAAACATGTATATAGAGAGAGAGCAAAACATGGTTACAGATTGGTTGGCAAAGCATGCTTTTAAAAATTAGATATAATTTAAAATCTCTGCTAACGATTCTCTCAAGGAACTTGCTGCTATTACATTGCTAGAATCATTAAACTAAGAGAACTTTAGGTTTTTTTACTAGTCATTGTTCTTGTCAGGTTTGTATAACTTGACGAGTAGTTTATTTCTTCACTTGCAGCCAAAGACACAAAGCAGCATGAGATAAAGCTAGAAGATGAAGAATAAGCAAACGAAGATAGAAAACAAAAGATGTAGAAAAGGAAAGACATATAGCAAGGATTAGACGAAGCTGAAAGAGAAGCTGATATACTCATGCACTAGAAACAATACAAGGATAAGCTGACACAAATCTATATTTAGAGTGTAAAATCTAGTTTCATTTGAACTACTTCGCGTAACAAATATCTGAACATATGTAATTATCTTTTTAACATCAATAAATAAATACTTTCATGGAGAAAAAAAAAGTTTATACGTGTGAGATGTGCTGCAATATATTTTCATTATAAAAGGTAGTTTTAGATAATAATTTTTATTTTACTCTTAATACCACCACAAATAATAAAAAACAGTTCTTTTAACAAGAATCAGGAATATAGCAGTAATATTGTATTTAAAAACTTTGAAGCTTAATTCGTTTTCGAGAAAGTACTGTATTTAAAAAACCAAACATCTATCAAATCAAATTCGATCTCATCTTCTAAATCAAATCACATAAACTCAACTCTTACAAGAATTGATGCTACATTGCTACCCAAACAAAAGAACTTCACGGGTGACGACGACCTAATACACTGACACAAAAATCAAGCAGTAAAAGGACACAAATAATAAAGTCATTTTTATGTATTAAAAGAACCCAATCTTCATGTGCTCTGCAACATAAATCTTTTGTCCATTAGCAAAATTGCAAAGCTGTTATAGGCCCCATTAAACCTTCCTTTCTTTCTTTTCATTCTTCACAACCAAACAGTCCTTATTCCTCCATTATATCATTACCCAACAGTCCTCATTCCTCCACTATAGTGTATTGCTCTGTTTTCTAATTCTCTCTTTCACCAAATTTACAGACATCGATTCTATGGCACTTTACTCTGACACTTTCTTTCTCTTGTTCTTAGTGTTTAGTACTTCATTCTCTAAATTCGTACAGGCAGATTTGTCAATTATATCGGCTGCTCCTGCATTTTTACCGACTGACGCTCCTTTGGCTTCAGCTCCAAGTTTCTCACCAGATGTTTCTCCTCAGTTTCCGACTACAGGTGGTGCTGCGGCGCCGTCTCCGGCAGATTCTTCAATGCCTACGATTCCTTCGAACCCAAGCCCACCAAACCCAGATACTATTTTAGCTCCTGGTCCAAATATGGCGTTCTCACCATCTGAGCCTTTCTTTCCTCTTTCTGGATCTGTTTTGCCTGTTTCTGGCTCTGTTACTCTACTACCAATTCCTCTGTTTCTTGGACTGATCTTGTTTTACTGGATTCCGATTTCTTGTCTTTGATATGGTGTTCTTGTTAATGATGATTTTCTTTTTCATTTTTTGTTTTTGTTTCGGATGTGTCCTTTTGTAATTTATGGTATGTTTTAGTGTGTTGTAATTAGGTACGAATATTTTACTAGACATGACGACAATAATTTTGATATATTTTTGACATTGTTCTTCGCAAAAGTAAGTAAAAAGTGTAATAATTTGATACATAATTGTTCTTGATAAAAGTAGTACTAATAAGTTGCGTTTTTTATTGAGTGAAATACAAAAGATTCTGAATACTTTTATCCACTTTATTGCTTCCAAACGAGAATCACCACGTGATAACATTTATCGTAGATTGGGTTTAGCCAGTAAGAAATTGGTGTTGGAATTGTTAAATCCGAAAATGAGTGTTGATTATAAAAGTTAACAATTAAAAAAGCGGTATTGGAAGTGATATTAGAAGTATTGCACGAAGGGAAGATTATTTGAGCTATATGAAGATGTCTTAAGACAAAATTGTATAGTGTATCATGTAGTCTATTACATGTTTGCTGCAAAAACACAAATCTTTCGGCACGGATGGTATTTGGAGTATGTAAAATGTTAGGGAGCTGGTTTAATTCGTCCTCGCACGATCTCAAAGCAATTTATGTCTGTAATTATAATTCTTCGTTAAAGTGGTCGGAGTTCAGACCTAACACCAACAAATTACATATCACTGTTCACGGTGATGTATCTAAAAATGTGGCATAGTCACCAAACTTATAAGCTATGCTCCGCAAGAGAATGCATAATGATCGGAGTGATATGTATTAAGAAGTTATTATAGTATCCAAAGTATTGGGTTAAGAAATAGTTATACTTTAAAATATATTTTCTTCTCTGTATTTATTTACGGGTTTCAAACTAAAATGAAGAATAAAATATTCTCAACCGAAGTTACAAACATCGTGAAGTTCATTTATGTCGGTTATTTTTTTAACATATAGAAAAATATCTAACATTATATCTACTATAATCGATAATGTCAATACTAAGAGGCATGAACCATACTAGTTTGGTTAGATCACTTTGATTGTAACAATTTTACAACATGTTAAAAGAAACTCAAATTCTTACAACATCATTTAAGAAATATTCTATACATTCGACTTGGTTAAATATCATGAGCCGATTTCCCTAGACACCCTGAAGAATACAAAGATAAATACAAATTAGAGAATATAAATTTATATGTCGAGATAATATTTTGAACACACTCTCAGATTTGTCTATTTGATTTTTACACTAGCAAAACTTTTACAATCAACATTTGGAATGCCCTTAAAAAAATTACAAAACATAAAAAGATTGTGTAAAGCAATTTCTGAACCCACGATATTGTGATTATAAGTTTATAGATAAAAAAACCTTGAACTAAATCAAAATATCACTTAAGAGACTTTCAAAGTTGATAAACAGTAGTAAAAGTTCATCATCTTTATGAAAACGTTAGGAGAAAATGATTCTTTATAAATTTGATGAGTAAAATATAGAAACAAGTCTAATAGACACTTAAATAAAAATGAATCATGTGTTAAAGGAAAACGTGAAGGAAGCTTCCCAAGTTGGAATTTCAGGAGCGGCAATGTAGTTGAGTTCAAGAGAAAGAAACATAAAGTTTCATACGCAAGGAAAGAAAAGATAATTTTTAAAATGAATAGATACAATAATTACATTTGTAATGAACCATGATATTTTTTAAGAGATGATAATATTTGCAAAAAAAACAAAAATGAAGATGTAAATATCGTGGAAAAGAAAACCATAGCAATGGTAATTGAAGCCAATATCTTAAAATGAAAGACCTTTAGTTGATGGTATGATGCATGTTTATTAGTGCACTTTTCTCATAACAAAATTTTATTCAAGACGTTTAAAAAAACTAATGGTGCACAAAATGTTCATATGGATAACACCAATTAATTTAAAATTGAAACATGTAAGAGGGTTTATACGGTGTTTACAATAAGGAAAACGATAACCCTAAGAAATATTCTCCATGTCCTAAACTTATGGTGATCTCGAGGGTAAATTCAATATTCGTTCTATGTATAAGTCTGACAAACTCTATCTATATAACTTAGATACTTTTTGAGGACATATTACTCTTTTATATAAAATCATTAAATTATATAGTATTTGTTAGAATTTATATCTTTCACAAACTAATGCGATATTGTCCGCTTTGGGTCTGCAGGCCCAAACGGTTTTGCTCTTTTGTTCACTCCCAAAATGCCTCATATTAGTTGAAATATATCATTCGCTAATATATTGTATATTATTTTCTGTCTAAGTGGTGTGGGATACATGACCAAGTTAGTCATAACACTCTCCCTTAAACTTGATTTGCGGAATGCATTCCGCCTCACTAACTCAATACACCCATCGCATCGCTAAGAACACCGGTTACGGCCTCGCTATGATACCACTGTTAGCTCGAGAATAAAATTGAGAGAGATAAAGATTGATAATAGAAAATATTCTGTATTCGTGATTGATAAAAGAGACGACTTTTAAATAGGCTTTACAAAGAATTCCTAAAGTTTTGGTTTAACTCAATATTTTTTTTAATGAAAGTTAATAAGCATAAAGACTTGGTTTAATTCACTAAATAGTTTGAATGGAAATAAATAAAAAACAAAAATATTTAAACTTTAAAATTGTTAACTGGAGAAGAAAATTGAGAAAGAGAAAATTGTATGTGTTAATGAATTGATAAAAGAGACGGTCTTTAAATAGGCTTTACACGGAATTCGTAATTTTTTTAACTCAATAAAGAGCTTTCAATGAAAGTTAATACTCATAAAAACTTGATCTAACCCATTAAATAGATTTGAGTGGAAATAAATATAAAATAAAAATGTTTAAACTTTAACACCATTCCTTAGACTCAAATCTGCAGATATAAGTTTAAAAGAAACAATTAATCCTAACTATTTTAGGGAAGTACGTGAACAAACTTCAAGTAAACCACGCAACTTCACAAATGTAGCCAACTTAATAGACTTGGTTTGTATATTTGCAACTTGGCCTTCACCTCGACAATAAACCAGTTTGATTGTTCCATCATTACTAAGATATCTCAAAACAATAATTCACATTAATATGCTTACTTCTACTGTGTAGCACATGATTCTTATAGATTTTGATTGTTGAGCTGATATCACAAAAAATTATAGTAGCTTCGACTTGCTTGAACTAGAGTTCCTTAAGAATTCTTTTCAACCAGACAGCTTGACAAGCATAAGTTGTGCAACAATAAATTCAGCTTTTGTAGTTGATATGGTGACAATTTGTTGTTTCATTGATGACCATGAAATAGCCTCAATGCCCAACATAAAAACATATCCTGAAGTGATCCTTCTATCATCTTGATCTCCTGCATAATCACTGTCAGTAAACCTAAACAGTTCTAATTTTTTACCCTTCTTGTACAACAAACCAAAATCTCTAGTTCTTTGCAAATAACGAAGGATTCTCTTGGAAGCTAACAAATGCACTTATGTTGGATTCTCCATATATCTACTTATTAAACTCACATAATACATTATCTTTGGTCTTATTGCAGTTGAATACATCAAACGACCAACAATTTTCTTGTAAAGTGTAATGTTCACCTTCTTTTCTTCATGGTCTTTGTTTAACTTCAAGCTAAACTCAGTAGGAGTGCTTACAGGATTATAATACTTTATTTGTAACCTATCTAAAATATCTTACACATACTTCTTTTGATATATAAAAGTCTCATTAGCTGACTGTACTACTTTTATGCCAAAGAAATATTGCTTTATACCAAGATCAGATATTTCAAATTCAATCATCATGTATTTTTGAATTCTTTAAACATGACATTATCATTTCTAGTAAATATTAGATCATTTACATATAAGAAAACAATGAGTAGTTTTCCCCTAATATCTAATCTTAACAAAAAGTGTGTGCTCATATGAACATTTGTGAAAGCATTCTTTAAAAGATAAGCTTTAATGCGACTATACCAAGCTCGAGGAGTTTGTTTTAAGCCATAAAGATATTTATTACTTTATACACTTTATGATCATTTCCAATCTTAATATGACCAAGAGGTTGTTTTACAAATACACGTTCCTCCAAGTTTCCATGCAAAAATAGCGATTTGACATCTAGTTGAAAAATATGCAAGAATTATGACCAATGCGATCACCAATCTGATTGTGACATGTCTTGCAACAAGGGAAACAACTTTTGTATAGTCAATTTCATATTCTTGTGTATATCCTTTAGCTACCAAATACATCTTATGCTTTTCAACTTCTCCATTTTTTAGTTTTGTTTTGAAGACTTACTTTACACTAATGGTTTTGCGCTCTTTTGGAAGATCGGTCAACTCCCAAGTATCATTTTTTTCAATAGAATTAATTTTATCATCCATCGCCTTCCTCAATTTTTCTTCTTTGACAACACCTTCAAAATTTGTAGAATCAAAATCTGCAAATAAAGAAAAGTGAATGATTGGATCATCAATTTCAATTACCTCATAGTCTTCCATTCATGCTGACCTTTTTCAAATAACGAGGAAAAAATTGAGTTGCTACATCATTAACTTTTGCTGCTTCATTATTAGTTTCGGCTACTGTTGGTAAACTTCAGCAGTTGTTGAAATTGCTCCTGATGAATTTTCAGGCATAAAGGCTGGTGGAGTTGGTTCTCTTTCTGAATCATTTTCAAAGAATAAAACTTGAGTAGTTTCCTTCCCATTCCAATCCCAAGTATTTTCTTCATCAAAGACAACATCTCGGCTTGTCACAGTTTTTGAATTAACAGATTAAAAAGTTTATAAGCTTTGGATGTTTCACTAACACTAACAAATTTGTTTCCCCTTTATCATCAAGTTTCTTCCTTTTCTCATCTGGGATATGCGCATAAGCAATGCAACCAAAAATTCGGTTTCCTTCCATTGCAAGCCTCATATTGTGTAATATTTTGAACAACATATGTACGACTTCTTTTCAAGATATGAGTACTCAAATTTATTGCCTCGGGCCAAAAATATATTGGAATACTCCCTCTTGCCAACAAGTTTCTCACCACATTGAGGATGGTTCTATTTTTCCTCTCTGATACACCATTTTGTTATGGTGTATAATCAACTGTTAACTTTCTTCGAATGTCATGAATGTCACAAAATGTTTTTAAATTTGGTTGAGAAATATTCTCCACCACGACCTGTTCTAAGGGTCTTAATGGTCTTTCCTATTTCATTTTCCAAATTTTCTCTTTGGTTAACTCCCAAAAGGCCTCATATTAGTTGAGATATTTCTTGCACTCATAAATCGTATATTATTTTCAGTATAAGCGATGTGGGATAACAGACCAAGTTTACTCTTAACAGTATTGATGTTTCTATTATTGAATTATTAATTATACTTACGCGCACTTGGAAAATGATTATATTATGTTATGATAGACTTGCGCCTATATGGCATAGTTTTATTAAGAAAATAGTAAAAATCGGATTATAAAGTAAATTTGTATGATAAATGTAAATTATGTAAACTATGAAATTAATAATGTCTTTATAAAATATCGAATGATGCACAAAACTGTTAAATATAATACATTTAATTTATAGATAGAATCCTTTAAACATTCAAGACTCGTTTAGTTTCCAAATACTTTTGTTAAAAGAAAATGATTAATTATTTTGACATATATGCTCTTAAACATAAGAAGACTATTTTGTATTGTCGCATTATATAGTCTTAAGATTCATCAAATGATCACAAATATAATATTTAAATATTAAGTCGGATACGGACGATAACATAGAACAACTTGATAAATTTATGCTTCCTTGTAATGAAACAAAATTATGCAGGTTCATTAAATCATTATGTACTTTCAAAGAAGCACCAAATAAAAAAATAGGATTTTTTTTATCATGTTATAACATCCAATGAATTTATGCACAATACTGTAAATAAATCTACATACACTAAGGTATGTAGTGACACACTAGTAATTAAGTGCATCTTTATAGGTGACCTAATTATTTTTAGTAATAATATGGAAGACATTTTAGAAATAAATAGGTTTATATCTTATACTCTTAAGATGAAATATTTTGAAAACGTATATACTAGTTTCAAATAAAATTGATCCAAAATAGTGAGGTTTATGTCCTAAGTCAATCCAACTATGTCAAAAATTTATTTGATAATTTCAGTCATCATATAAAAATAAAATAAAAATATCATCCACCTCGTTTAAAAAATTAGAAAGAATAATCGCGAAAACGTGGGTCAATTGGAATATGCTAATATCATAGGAAGCCTCATGTATTCAACTTTATTTATTATTACTGATATTTTATGTGCACTTATTAAGTCGTATAAATTTAATAGTAATCCAAGTAGTAGCATTAGAACGTTGTTGGTAGAGTTTTTAGATACTTGAAAAAGATAAATGTTTTCAATATTCCAATTTTAGAGGGTTACAAAAATTCAAGTTTGATAATCAGTCTAATCGATAAAAAATCAATTTGCAGGTTTTTTTGTTTGGTTCAAAGCAACATACTCGTATATCTTATTCAACTATAAAGTTAGATTTTATATCAGTATCAGTAACAAGAAAATAAGTTGAGTGGTTGAGATACATGTTATTGAAAATATCATTCACTTTAAGAGGGATAATGGAAATCTAAATTCATTTAGTTAGTCAATAAATTTTGATATAACCTATAATGGGAAATCAAGACATTTAAGTCTTCCACATGAGTATATTAGATAATTACTTCAAAATAGATTCATATCATGCTAGAGCATGCCAAGTACCCATGAGTTGGGTTCGTTACTGCAAAAATAATACTTGGAATAGGTCATTGCCATAGAAATCTTTATTGAGACCCAGATTTTGTAAGATATTGGTCATTGCCACATTAAGACGAGGTCTATACCTGTAATTAAAAAATATGGCGCAACCATTGCAACATCAAGCGACACTCACCGCAATAATAAAGCACTTCCTTGTAACAACTATGCATGTTGTTGTGACAATGTGTCTTGAGAAGCCGTTATTGTAGTTTAACTTGTCGCTAGATGCGATGAATTTTATACTTTGACACAATAACATTGAACATGTGTGACATCTCATGTTGTCTTCCTTTTTGTACGTATTGTCTTGAAACACTATTATGATGTTTATGGTCATTGTAAACCTATAATTACTTAAATTTATGTGAGAATAAATCTGTACAAAATTATGTCGTTAAAAATTCATTGGACTATATTAAATCTCTCAACTATATTACTAAGTTAAACCGGAGAAGAAAACTCTAACCAAAGTCTATGGCGCCGATTTTATAAATTTGTTTATGTCGTTCAAATTTTTTGAAATAATTTTAATCATAGATTATAATTTTTAAATTAAAAGATATTAGATTTTATGAGTTCAATAAATTATGATCTTCATGCATTCATTTTTTTTTAATTTTTAGGTTTGAGTTTTGTGATGAATATATATAAAAAATCTAAAAACATATAATTTCCTATCATAAATTTAAAGTCTTATCTTTTATTATTAAGGTATGAGGATTTTTATATAAAAAATATTTTATATGAATTTTTGTAGATATATTATGTTATCCAAATATTCATGTTTTATTCAAAAGATAAGACAAAAAAAAATTAAAATGACAAAATGAATCGAGTAAGTAGTGTGAGCTCTTTTATTTTTATGGCTTAGTGATTGTAGTACGATATAATTAAAAAAATGAGTGGCATTCGAATTCTATCCTATCAAACATATAATCAATTACAATATTTATTCCTTATATTATGTACAAATATATTAATTAGTCCATTTTTTCATTAATTAAAAATAGATAATATATTATATTAAAGGAGATGTTATCTTCTTTGAGATATTTTAAGCTCTACAATTAGAGATGAAAGACCAAGGAATAAAAGAATTCTTTAATATTATTATCTTTATATTTTGTTTTTCTATAGTTCTACATTTGGATCCAATGAGTCCAAATTTACCTCACGAAATTGGTGTCTTCTATATAGATCGAATGATACCTTGATTTTAAAAAAATAAGAGTAAAGAACCATAAGAAAATGATGGAAAACTCGCACGTGGAATCTGAGCATTACGTAGATATGGAAACATCCAATAAACATCAATATTTTCTTGTCTTTCCAACCGTTATCACCCATTCAGCCGTCGATGTCCAACAATGGGTGAACCAACTGAGAGAGGAACATGCCAATCACTGCAAATCCTTGGACGTTATGCTGACAACTCATGCTACACACTTGAGATCTAAGATCAAACGTCCTAAGGATAACACTAAGGATGAGGAAGATGATGCCTCTGATTCCATGATACGGGATCATTACCAAGATATCTCACACGAGCACAAACTTCCCTTTCGGACCAAGGTCGTTGAGAACAAGGAAGACTTCGATCAAGACTCTTCCAATAGGAACGAAGAACTATTGTCACCTCCGTAATATAAAAAATAATAGCGAGAAAAAGAAAAAGACCGTGCCCGAAAAAAACACAACCAAACAACATAAAAATAATGACTTGTGGGCTCAATTCATTCCAACAATAGATGTTCAACCTTATTTGAACATAAAGCATCCACTTCTGATGGATCAAGCAGCCTCATCAAAGAATACACCAAATCCATGCAGAACAACCACGAGACAACAATGTTACAACCAATTTTCTTTATAATATGAATCAAGTCCAACCTTTCGGCATTATGAATAACAAGTATAAATCTTTAGAACTATCTTTCTTCAGCTTGCATACGTTAGTCAAACCCCAATGAAGCTCTTCAAATGGTGGAGTCAAACCCTTATAGAGCTCAGCCGAACCTCAATAGTGCCTAGCTACAATTTTAACAAACAAACAACAACTTCCAACCTTCTACAATATAGTGGCACGGACAACAATAACAATAATGATTTCACTTTCTCCGACCAAAGATCTAAGGAAACAAGACCATGCTTACTGATGATGATGGATTCTTTGCAAGTGAATCCCCATTGGTCCCAGAGATTGTATATGGACAGTTACTGTCGAAGTTTGAGAACAACAAAATGGATGAGTATAGTGAAAATAGACTCTGAGCATCATAATATAGTTCAAAATTGATATAATACCTTTTGTAGGGACACTAAATTTACTTAGTTCAATGGCACCCTTCCCCTCCTTCTGATTACATCTAAAGCTTCATAATTATTTGGATTATATTCAAAAACCAATATATGAGGTCCAAACTAATCAAAAGATATAAATATTACATCATCCACTGCAAACAAAAGCCAAATAAGAATTTAAAATATTACTCTAAAGGTGTGTGAAAACAAAGAATTTACTCTAAGACTTTAATAATTTGGTGGTAGTGAAAGCATTAGAGCAAGAGATCATGGTAGGAGTTCTGGCATAATATATTATGAACAAGAAAGAACTTAATATTTGGGATATTTTGGCCTAGATTTTGAGGAAAATCAAGGTGGATGAGACTTTTGGAACCGTGATAAATTGAGATACTACTACTCTAAATTTTTATATATATATATATATATATATATCTGTTAGCGATTAGTAATAAACCACATAATATTTAACGTGTGAAATCTACACCAAACGATGTCTCGGACACTAGAAACAATAGAGAATCCTCGCATAAGCCGAAATATTACAACCAAAGTCAAGGTTCAAGAGGGAAACCTAAAGGAAATCATGCCGATAACTATATAATGGTTGAAAGCAATATCATAATAAGATGCCTTACTATGAGTTTACTTAAAACATGTGAGATATTTACAAGAAAACAAAGGAAGCGACAGAGTACTGACAACCAGATAAGATATCTTCTCTGAAAGAAAAAAAAAGACAGACGCAAGTTTTTCAAGTTTTACAATGACATTCAAGATTACACAATGGACTGATGAGCTTTAAAATAAAAATTAGATCATGATTGAAAGGAAAATTACTATTATGGCCGATAAGCAAAGATCATTAAATATTAATTCCATTATTAAGAGGGAAAATAAGATTTACATGGACGTAAATCCTATTAGAGAAACAATTGGCGTATTAGCAGGAGAGTATTCATTTTTACGAATTATCAAGAAGTCCAAGAAGATATATTTTAATTACTTAGACGTTTAACATCAAAGACAAATATCAGCACATTTATACATAAATTATTACACAATTTTGGCATTTATACCTTGACATAAGGGGGTAGCTGCACCTCACCAAAATTTTGTACTCATAATAATCGAGTTGGTAGGAGTAGAGGTAAAAAAATGATAACATATATTGAAAATTCATCCATAATATATAAAAGAATTTATGATAAAATGATACGTTCTCCTATGTTAATTTCATCCCAAAGGATTCTAGTTAGGTTTATTAGAGCATATGTTAATATGTTGGGAGAGCTATCCTTGTCTGTGGTCCTCGATATACAAGAAATCATGAAGAAAGCTTGATGATTGCTCATGATTGTGGATGAACCTTCTTCATACATCACAATATTGGAAACATATTAGCTAGATTTATGCGTGTTTTAGTTTCTATAATATATAAATGCATTCGCTATCCAATGAGCATATATGTAGCAGTAAAAATTAAGAACCATAATACTTCAAGTTAATGTTATGTGGTTTTCATAACCCTCAATAAATAAAAATCAAATGTGAATCCAACTTTCCTAGATGATATAGATGATCCGAGAGCCAACCATATCATAAAACCTCATGAAGAAAATAGAGGACATTCGGATAAAAGGAAGTGAAATCCTCTGACTCGGCCGCAACATATTTACTAATATTATATATAAATTACTAACTTCTTTATAATGTAACTTAGATATGTTTGCATAGAATTCGAAGATATAAGGAAAGTCACGATCGAATTCACGTGTCAGAAATTATTAATCAATAACAACTTGTTGCTGATAAAGCAAAAGAGAAGATCATATTCATACAAAAAAACAAAAAAAAATATAAAAGAAATAAACATACTCACAACAGTATATCACATCAGAGAATCTCATTATCCATTGTGGATTAAAAATCCGGTCTTAGTAAGGAATAAAAGTAGTCATGCCAGCCAAAACCACTATGGTTTCTAATACAGTATCAACTTATAAAGAGGTAAGTAGCTCAAAATAAAATAGGGTCGAAGTTGATGTCACTAAAGAAAAAAGGTTATAACCTAATCTACGAGCTATACTCTACAAACTCTTGTTGATGAATAAACATAACTCCAATGTTAATTTCTGATGTTTCGAAGAACTAGACAATTTCCTTAGAAAAGTCTTCCTATATAAAAAATATAAAAGTCTCAGTTTGAATTAGGAAAGATGATACAAAATAAAAGAAACGTTCAAGTCGGGAATGTACAAGCTCTTTGATGATCAATGAAATCAACTTTGGCACTTTTAGAACATAGATTATCTCAAGCTCTATCACTCTTAATAAGCTTTAGATAATGCTTCTGTCATTTGTGAATGTTATTAAACTCTTATTTGGGATGTACTCTTTCGTACCTCGGTGGCACAAGAAGGTGTAAAGATGCATCCGATATTAATAAAAACATATATTTTTTCCACTTATAAAGTTTCACAAAGTTATGATTATATCTACAAAAAATAAAATTAAAAATGAGAACAATCCGATTTTTTTAAAATTCTCTTCATTTATTTAACAAAAACAAAAGTTTAGGATGATTTAAAAAGTATTTCTAAACACTTCACGGAGTCTAAGTACCCTTAAAGAAATAGATAACAAATAAGATAAGTTTTCAACTCTTCAAGGAGTCTAAGTACCCTTCAAAACAAAGAAAAAAAACAAATGGATAAGTCCTCGATGATTTTAGAATTAATCTTTTGCATGAAAAGATTCATGAATCCTTTAAATAAAATTTGGATAATTATAAACCTATTCCAAATAAAGATCGTATGTGTTTATTAAGCACGTTTCTGTCTTTGGAATTGAGCACTCCAAAGTGGAACCATAGAGTATAAAAAATATAATGTAATTTATATATTAAAAAAAACTTCGATACCCATGATATATATATATATATAAGTACTAATAATAAGTAAATAACAAAGTACAAAGTGAAAATCGCTCTCTTATTTTCCCAACAAGAAAAATATAAACATTAATTCCTTTAAACATTATCCCAACTATTGGGATTTTTGTTCACAAATAACCATCAGGTTTATCCAATATAAAAAATAAAAAAACAAAGAAGCCTATAGTGGAAAAGCATATACTGCTGTTGCATAAAATTCATCTTCAGTCGGATATGGAGTTACGAGATCTAGGATACAATGGTAATCAACATCTTCATCACTATAAAAACCTTCGAGCTTATGATTTTGTTTATCTCACTTATCATATCTAAAATACTATAACTTCAATTTACAAAAGTTGCAATGGGCTCGCGATCAAGAGAGATATCACATCCACATGTTGCTGACCTATTTTCCTGCAGAACATGATACAAAATACAATCAAAGTTTAGTTCAGAAAATTCTTGGTAAATAGAAAGTATCAACTATGCTTCAACATTAAAGACAACATAATGAGCAGCTGCAAACATTCATGCATGAAAGCTTGTCTCAAGCACAACTATTGTGAAATTTCAGCAGTAAGTGTATCTTCCGACATATTTTTATTCTCTAACTATTCATTTAATTTATTATGTAATTCGTTTTATTCGGACACAACACCCTTCATAAAATTATTATGCTCATCTTACTCAGTTTCGTAAAGATTATGTTCTTCTTATGATTAGGAAGTGCCATGAACATAACTTGAAGATTTTTATGTTCTTGATAAATGATCTAGAAAGTAGCAAGAAAGATAGGTTTCTTGTGAGTGTTTTCCAACTCTTTCTACAACTTAGCCACCAAAAATTCCTTAGCCAAAATCTCAGATCTCATGTTAATCTCGACTGCAGTTTTTGTTTTAAGTTCAAACTTTAACTTTGTTTCATATTCAACTCTAATTTAAAGCTCATCCTTCAAATTATCTTTACCTTCAACATCTTTTTGAAGTTCGTCATTCAATTTCTCCTCGAATTTAATATTTTCTTGAAGTGCAACCATTAGCTCAAAACTATCTTCAAAAGGCTCTGCAGCCTCTAATATTGGTAGAAGATGAGGAGTGTAATAAGTTGTATTCTCACAAGCTTGATGAAATATCATAAATGCATTAAGAATAGTTTGAAAAATCATGTAAGTAACTCAAACAATCATAAATACAAAAACATACAAAAAAATCATAACTTAGTGAAAATGTTTTACCTCTGCTCTCAAGTTCATCTACCTTTAGCCAATTTTTGTGTGGTTTATTTCTGTCTGAGGGTAATCTGGTAAAGTGTTTTGGTAATTTTGTGGTGTTTTGTGTTTAGTGTGTAGAGCAGAGAGATAATTAAGCTTCCTACTAGTAAGAAATTCCGATCACCCTCATTAATGAAAGTAGTTGGGGTATTCATACTTAATTACTGACCCATGGGCTTATTAGGTCTTGCAAAAGATCTTTGGAGGAGCTAAAACTCAAAAAATAAATATCAACTTATACCGATCTGGTTGTATCGTTCGAACTGCAAAAGCTTTCCTTCAATAATGATCCTGTTCGAACTTTGTTAGAACTGACTTCTCATCGCAATATTCTACGAGTTTTTCTTGAATCGTGAGACACATGTCAAGCTCTAGTTCGACCTTCCAGCCGTTTTTTCTCCTAGATTATCGCACCCACTAGGCTAGAAATTTTAGGTTTTAATTTTCACACTTTGTAGTTTTTAATCATTGCAAAAAATCCATCCATCTTCTCCAAGGTAACTGCTCATTTTTACTGTTATATATAAACTTTTCTACTGTTACATTGTCTTCAAAAATCACAAATATTTTTAGAGAGAGAGATCAGTTTACCTTTAAACTCATTCTTGAGACATATATGTTCATAGTCAGAAATGCCTTAGTTAAAAAAGGATGGTTGAACTTGTTTGAATTAGAGAGAGTACAGAAAGTAGCAAGGGACAAATACATTGATGTTGGTCTTCCTGCTTCTCCAAGCGAGAAAGGTAATTAGCCAAACCAGAATACTGATCAGGGGTCGTCTTCTTCAAAAAACCCTAAAGTTAAAAAACTTCCATTCTGTTTCCTTAGTCCAAGAATCCCAAAACCCTTTACCCAAAAATTAATTTGTTTCCAGTGTCACGAAACCCTCTCCTTTCATTGCGATGGATCAGAAAAAAAAAATCACTAGACAAGTTAACTCCTCACAGGGTTACGCGTTAGTCCAAAACCAAATCCACACCACATCTTCAAAACCCTCCAGTTCAAAGGTAACAAAGGTTGTACCACAAGCTAAAAAATCCGAGCATCACCCTCTACTAGATACTAGAATATCATAAGCGTCATCTGCACAACCTTTTGAAAAATTGTTTACAAAACCACCCGAACAATCATCCTCAAGGGCGTCAGAACAGCCTTCTTCAAAACTATTTGAACAACCTTCTATAGTGATTGAAGAATATATGAAATATAGAATAGAGGAAGCCCCTTTCGAGGATGAGGCATTCGTTCAAACAGGGGATACAACTTCAGATCAGAAAGGAAAAACTAAGGTTGGCATGACTCATCCAGACGCCCTTCCGGAGAGTTTGAAGGGTAAAATGGGTCCCTGTTTCAAGAAGGTAAGTGTCAAATACCTGATGGCTCTTCAAAATATCAACTACGTATATACCCACACCACTGAGTTGGGCCGTATCCGTACTAAATGGAGGATCCCAATGGCAGTAAAAGTGAGGATCATGATTACTCCGAAGACCCTAATGGACTGCAAACTGAACGAGGTGGTAGTCTATACAAAAGTGTTGAACTGGGGACTTCGGTTCCCCTTGGATCCGGAGATTGTCAGATATTTCCATCTGATCAAGCTGTATCCCAGCCAGCTGAGCTCCAATGCTTGGTACACCCTCCTAGCCTGTATCATGGCTTCCAGGCTGTCTAAAATTCCACTACCAATGGAAGAGTTTACTACTGTGGAAAGCTTATGCAAGAACCATCAGATCCCTTTCTACCATTACAACATAGGGAATGACTATAAGGTGATGGATGATCTATTGGAGTTCGAAAAACCCTGGAGGACGCAGTTCCTCTTCATTAGTGGGACTTGGGAAAATGACAAGAAGATCAAGGCTGACACAAACCCAAGCCTTTTAAACAGTCGCTGGAAGAGCACTGGTGAGTTTCTCTTACCTTTTTCTTTCATCTTTTAAGTTATAAGTTTTTCATTTAGACTAACTGATGTTCTTCCTAGTTCTTCTGAAGGATATCTTGGGCTATCCACAGGCAGGGCAGGATACTTGCGCCAAGCTAAATTCTTGGGCTTCGGAGAACTGGGGAAATGACTTCCACAATTGCTTCAAGTCAGGAAATTTTGTAAGGTCCCACATGTGGAACACCACTGGTAGAAAAGATCTCGCATGGGAAGAGTTAACTCCTGCCAAGAAAAAGAAGGTCACTCTAGAAGCAGAGACAATCCTTCGCCCACCTGAAGTCCTCCCTCCAACTCTTGACGATCCCACCTTACAGGAGGAAATTCCAACCGATCTTCACACCGGACAGGTTGCTGGTGATGGGAACGATGAGTTGGACCTTGATGCCTTTTAAGACATTAATATATATTTTAATGATCTAGAGAAAGATGACTTTGCGGGTCGTTACCGCCCTCCCAGTTCGTCCAATGTGGTGACTTATAATGAGAGTTCTACTTTATATCCGAGGAGCAAGACACCTTGAGCCATGCCCTCCTAAGCTATATCCGACCAGTACTTGACCTAGAGAGGCAGGTAAGAACTGAAACATGCACAATTAATTCTCTAACCACTGATAAACAAAACTTGTCAGATAATATTCTCAGTGCTCAACAAAGCATAGAGGTGTTGAAAAAGGATAAGGCAGATTTAGCTTCCAAGCTGCTCGCATCAGAGGCGGCCCACCAGGAGCTTCACACCAAATACTCCAACCTGGAGACCTCTTCTTCACAAAGCCTCACAACCTTGAAGGAGAAATCAAAAACTAAGGATCGTGATATCCAAACTTTATCCGATGAGAACACCAAGTTGGAGAGCCCTGTCGAAGAGAATATTAAAGAGAATGAGGCCTTGGAACGTCAATAAAACCAAGCTGTTGCTGCAGGTATAGAGAATTATTCCAATGAGGTAGTAGATTCCCTAGAGAAGAGGGATGATGGGATCAAATCCAATATTGTCCTGGTGTTTCATGAGACCTTTCCTAAGAGGACCCTTGGTCCCTTATGGAAATATGTAGATTATGAGGACATCCCATTCCACACTATAGCTGATGGCGACAAGAGCAACTATTCTAGTGGAATAGACTCTACAACGGATGATGATGAAAGAACGGGTGAGAGTTCATGTGCTAAACTCAAAAGTCCCAAAAAAGACGGTGGTGAAGAAAAATCCGAAGGGAACAAGCCCTGAGGTTTTATTATGTATTTTTTATTTTTTGAAACACTAAAGTTCTTGGATGGTCAAGGAATTTTTTGTACTGTTGATCGCTTTGAGTCCGATCAGGTTTTATTATTCAATTTCCTTTTTGTTTAATAATTTGTTTAAATCTTTCATGGCCAATGTTTAAGTATCCCCTAATAATTCAGAAGTGTTGAACAAAAGTATCCAATATCTCCGATCACAAATGTTGAATAACTGTAATCATGTACTAAACATATTCGATCAACTCAAGAAGACTTGAGAGTCGGGGTGTTGAATAAGAAATTTAAATCTGAATTGAAAGAAAATCACACCAGACTTTTGAAGAAGGCATCATATATTATTGAAAAATCCGAACACCTAATTAAAACCTCCCCGAGCCACCAGGGTAGGAAATAATATGCCCCCTAATATTTACATTGATATTTAACAAGTAAATATTTATAAAAGAGTTTTATTGTAAATATAACCTGAGATGCTCAACATCCCTTGTATGATTTAGAGCTCTCTCTTCTTTTTCTTGAAGTCTATATGTCCCTCGCTTGACATTTTCACAGACCATATAAGAGCCTTCCCAATTTGGAGTCAGTTTACCAAACCGCTTTTCCTTAGTATGTAAAAAGACTTTTCTTAAACCTTTGTCCCCTACTTGAAAATATATTCTTTTAACTTTGGAAGCAAATATGCTCCTCATCAAGCCTTGGTAGTGTGATGTTCTCAGGTGTGCTTTAACACTTTTTTCTTCTATTAAGTCCAGTTGATTCCTAACTGCTACATCATTAGCATGTTCGGAATAGTGTTGGACTCTGTGCGACGGTAAAGTAGCTTATATGGGGGTAATTACATCCATCACATACACCAAAGCAAAAGGAAACTCTTGTGTTGCAGCCCGATGAATAGTTCGGTAGACCCGCAACACTTCTTGTAAATAACTTGGCCATTTTCCTGCAGCTCCCTCAAAATTCTTCTTAAATCCGGACAAGATGTTTCTATTTGCAACCTCAACTTGGCCATTTGCTTGATGGTGGAAAGGAGAAGAAAAACAATATTGAATCCATCTAGAGGTACATAAGGCTTCCATGTCTTTGTTATCAAACTGTGGCCCATTGTCTTAGTAATATTCTGAGGAACCCCAAACCTACACCATATGTTGGATATGATAAATTTAATAACGGATTTCGAAGTGGTTCCAACCAAAGGAGCTGCCTCTATCCACTTAGAGAAATAGTCAATGACGACTGGAATAGTTCTGCACCACCGGACACCATAGGAAGAGGCCCAACTAAATTCATCCCCCATCTCGCAAAGGGTATTGGTTCAGAAATAGACTCTATAGGTACTGCTAGTACATGGATTTCATTCCCATATTTTTGACATGGATCACATTTCTTCACCATTTCTTTAGCATCTGCCATGATGGTTAGCCAAATATCCGGCTAACAAAACTCTTTGGGTCTGTGTCCTATAGCCACAATGTGCTGAGCCTTCCCCACCATGTAATTCGAAGAATACAACCTGGGATTCCTCAAACCTTAAAAAATGCACGAGAGGCCTGCTGAAAGATTTTTTTGTAAAGAACCTCTCTTATTATCAAGAAACCACGAGCCTTGTACTTAACTGTTTTTACCACAACTTTATCTAAAGGCAATATCCCATCAGAAATGTATTGGAGAAGAGCGTATCTCCACTATTTAGGTTGAATAACCCGTATGTTCATGTTTTCTTCATCCTCTTTCTTCTGATCTATTTGTAGAGATAGACACTTTTGTACAAGAATCCAGCGGTAGACTCAGAATAGGCTATAGTTGCCAAGGAGTCTGCCAAAATGTTTTCTGATCTGGGAAGATGCTCATAACAAATAATTTTAAAATTGGCTGCCATTTCTTTTAACATGAGCAAATAATTGATCATCTGTTCTTTCTTAGCTTCAGACTTCCCTTGAGCATGGCGAATAAGTAATTTAGAATCACTCGTTAATCATACACTTTTATCCCCACATAGAAGAGCTAGCTTAAGACCGGTAATGGATGCTTCAGATTCAGACTCATTGTTAGAAGCTCTGAATCCAAAGCATATAGATTGATACATTTTATCACCATATGGGGAGGTTAAGAAAATTCCATCTCCACATCCCATAGTACTTGATCCACTATCGGTTCGAACTACCCACTCTTTCTTAAAACAATTTCTTGACTCTTGTGTGGAGGATCTGTCAACATGAAACTCTACTAAGAAGTCAGCCACTGATTGAGCTTTAACTTTTGTTCGAGGGGCAAAGTCAATATCGTAATCACCCAATTCCACTAACCATTTGGTCATTCTAGTTGATACATCACCTTTTTTAAGAACATGTTTCAAAGGGAAAGACGTTCAGACAACAAAAGAATGAGCTTGGAAGAAGGGTCTCATTTTTCTTGCTGCAATAACTAAGGCCAATGCCAACTTCTCCAACCTCAAGTATCTTCTTTCAGCATCTAGTAGACTCTTACTAACTTATTACACCGGACGAGGATAATTGTCCACTTCTCTTACTAGCACAACACTATTAGCACATTCTGATACAGCTAGATACACATAAAGCTTTTCTCCTTGAACAGGTTTGAAAAGAGTTTTGGGTGAATACCAATGTTTTTTTATTTCATAAAAGATTGGTCACACTGTGGGACCAATTGAAGTCTTTAGACTTCCTCAATACTTGGAAAAATGGAGCGCACTTGTCCGATGGTCTTGAAATAAATCTATTCAATGCAGCTAACCTTTCTGTGAGCCTTTGAACTTCTTTAATATTTTGAAGAGGTTCCATTGCTAATAAGGAATTAAACTGATATGGATCAGGCTGGATTCCCTGCTCGCTTATTATGTAGCCCAAACATTTTCTAGATCGGACCCCGAACATACTTTTCTCAGGGTTTAACTTTAAATTCACACCTTCTAAATTGGAAAATGTCTCTTGAAGTTCAGATATGTGTAAATATTCCTCTAAGATTTTAACCTTCATATCATCTATGTACACTTCCATGTTCCTGCCAATCTGATTAGCAAAAGCTTTATTCACCAGCCTCTGATAAGTGGCTCGAACATCTTTCAACCCGAATGGTATCACCTTGTAACAATGAAGACCTCTATCTGTGATGAAAGTAGTGTGATCTTGATCTTTCGGATCTACAGGTATCTGGTTGTATCCTGAGAAGGCATCCATGAAGGACAACAGTTTGTTTCTAGATGTAGAATCCACCAACTGATCTATCCGAGGAACATGGTAAAGATCCTTAGAGCATGCCCTGTTTTGGTCAGTGAAATCAATACACATACACCATTTTCCATTATTTTTCTTGACTAACACAGGGTTAGCAATCCACAAAGGGTACTAAGATTCTTTAATATGACCCATCTTGGCCAATCGGGCAACTTCTTGAACAATCACATCTGTTTTTTCCTTGGAAAAAGCTCTCATCTTTTGTACAATGGATGCAACATCACTCCAGGTAGACAACTTATGTGAAATAACATCTGCTGGTACTCCGGTTACATCAGTGTTGCACCATGAAAATACATGTTGATTGTTCATAAAAAAAGACAACAATTCATGCTTCATTTCTGACGCTAATATGGAACTAATCTTAACATTCTTTCCCTCTGCGAGGGAGTGAGTTTCAACCTCTTCAATAGGTATTATAACACTGGGAGCCTCCCTGGGATCATCAATCTCAATCTTTTTAGTAGAAGGCTCCAATAGTTGCTAATCCTTGTTAATCCTGACTGCCCCTAACGTTTTAGGAGAAAGAGTTGTTGCATAGCACTCCCTGGCTATCTTTTGACTACTCTGGACAACGCCTACTTGTCCCTGAACCACATACTTTGAGCACTGATGGACCATAGAGGCCACGTCATGCATTCTGGATTCAAGACCTCTCAAAAATTGCATTGTACGATGTGCGGCAATCTACCACAAAAAATAGTACTCTTACCATCTTTTCAAACGGCCCCTTGCCCAACAACACTTCTTCCTCGAACTCCCCAATTACATTTGTAAAACTTCTTGTGAAGCCTACAATGGTTATGTTCGAACGCCGAATAACAGCCGAATTCCTCATTTGCTTGTAGGAGCTTAAAAATAATATGTTTGCCGAACTGCCCATATCAATCAGGATTGGGCGTATATCATTTCCCCTTAGAGAAGCCCCTATGACCACTGCATCCTCATAAGGTCCTGCAATATGTCTCAGATCGTCTTCATCAAAGACTATGAATAAGAATGGGGATTGGAACTGATGCGAAGATATTCCACCTTCTAATTGGGTGGCCAAATTGTGGACATGCCTCTTCCTTGCTGAAGTGGTAGGTACAATCACAATATCTCCTCTAAAAATGGTTAATGATTCGAAGAAGCTGATCAGACCGGAAACTGTCTTAGTTTTCTCTGTTATCACCCAACCTTATTTTGATCTGGATCTGGATCCAGATACTTAGAGCCTACATCAAATATTTGAATGATCACCATCGCACGCTCTTGAGCAGATGTCCAAGGATTGTTTGAAGGACCCGTCCGTGGATCATTATTCAGTGCATTATCCGATCTGTTTCCACTTCTCTTTTTAACATAGGCTTCTAGCTTGCCCCTCTTAATAAGGTTTTGGACCTCTTGTTTCAATGCTATGAAATCCTGAGTATCATGGCCTATTTATTGTGATATTGGCAAAAACGAGTGTTTCGGTTCTCTCTAGGGGATTGTAGTGCTGCCGGTTTTGAGAAGTGCACTTCATTTTTGGTCTTATCGTAGATTGTGGCTATATTCTCCCCTAATTCAGCGAACCACTCAGGATGGACCCAGGGACCCCTCTTACTCTTGGTTTGTGGGCTTTGGGTCTAGCAGGATTGATTCTGCTTGGGCCGGTTAGACCCTTGTCCGACCTCCTTTGCCCTGAAACCGGATTGGTTAGTGGCTGGAGGAGCTGTTGTTGTTGTGGTGGACCTCACCTGACGGTGCACTCTTGTTTTCTTTGTTTATTCTATATTGATCTGTTTTCCCACTTGGTTCAATAAGCTACCCCAGGTCATAGCCTTCTTCCAAATCAACAATCAGCTAAATTCACAGGATTCAAACCTTACCTAAAGGAAGCAATTGCCACCTGCTCAAAGCAATATGCTAGCTCATTCTTTATTTTCACAAAACGACTTATGTAATATTTCAAGGACTCATTTGGTTCTTGAGCGCAATGGATAATGGTGTCCTCATTACCATTTAGTTCCTAACTCCTAACAACTTGCCTTCGGAAAGCAACCCAAAATGTATCAAAGTTTTTAATATACCCTTGAGGTAAACTGCTATACCATTTAAGAGAACTTTCTGTGAAAGTTTGGGAGAAAGCTCTGCACAAAATCTTGTCATCATCAACAAATTTCATCATGAAGTTTTTGAATTGTTTTCCAGATGGTTGTCCGGATCTAGACTCCCATCGTATTTCTCCATCTTGGAGCTATCAAACCTTTTAAGAAGATATCCGGAGAGTATATTTACGGACAAAAACGATTACCTCCAATTCGGACTGAAAAGAAAAATGATCAATCGGCAACTGGTCGACATGCTTGTCAGATGATCCACCTTTTGAGCCTACCATGTTTGTCCCTTTTCCTCGAGTGATTTTTAGTCAATCTCATCTTTTTTCTAGATCTCCCTTCATCATTGCTTTAAGATAGTGATTCTTCAAGTTCTGCATCATATGAGGAACTGCTGGAGGATTCAGATCCAGAACTCTTAACAGGATTAGACCGGTGTGTTTTCTTTGAGCTGAGGTGAGTCTTCAAAGATTTCTCATTTTCTCCAGGATTATCAGTGTTGTGAAGTATTGACGCTCCAAATTTCCCCTTGATACCTTTTTCTGTCTGTTTTATGGCTCTTAACGCCTCTATTTCAACCCTCAGTTGGTCTCGCTCGTCGATGGTGTACTCCTTATTTTCCTTTACACCTTCCACCTCTGGGGGTGGAGTATTATGCCCATTCAGATCCATCCGATCTGCTTTACTTGCTGGTTTTGAATGTAAAATTTAGGTACCGTCGCCTCCCACTATGGTCGCCAATTTGGTGTGGTTTATTTCTGTCTGAATGTAATATGGTAAAGTATTTTGTAATTTTATGGTGTTTTGTGTGTAAAGTAGAGAGATAATTAAGCTGCCTACTAGTAATAAATTCCGCTCACCCTCATTATGAAAGTAGTTGGGGTATTTATACTTAATTAATGACCTATGGCTTATTGGGTCGGGTTGTGAAACCAAGTTGAGTTTAAGGACCCATTAATCATATAGTTTTAAGTTGATTAACAACTAGCTTAGTCAATAATTAGTACATTTGTCCTGTTCGGATATTTAATGTGGTGATTTAGTCCGAATTGTCCTTCAGATTTAATTATGGCACGGTGATTAAAAACTCCGAACTCATCAAATTCTAGTGCTACAAGGTGGGTTGGTAGCTTTTTTTTATGATCGAAGAGAAAATTGATTGATCATCTCTGATATTTGATCTAAAGGAGAAACAAGATCTTTACTAATAGATGAATTTTATGATGTGCCAACATTAGCAACCATTGGACCCATAAGATTGTCCACGAGCATTACATCATTTGTAGTTCCATGAGGGTCAGCACAAATACGATAAATAGATGTGTCTATCGTAGTTCTATATTAGTGTTATCAATGGTATTACCAACTGCTTTAATTGAGGAAAGTGCAAAACCTCCTCAGGTCAACACTCTTTGTTTTAGAAACAAGAGCCTTTGAATTATATTTCATGACAACGGACGTAGTTACATATTAGGCATATGATAATTATTTCACTTGAACTACATATATACCATTATTGCTAAATTTAGAAATTTTATATTCCTTCAACCTCACTCCAATAATCTTAGACATTTTTTGCATGCGCCTTATTTAGTTTGGCAACAATATTCGTAAATAGAAGATGATATATAATCTTCATATTTACAAGTGGACTCTCCCTATTTATTGATTGGAAAAATGATTAGCATTTGAAGAATCTCATAAGCTACAGGAAACCGAATCTATACATTAGCAACAATCTCTCAATTTTTTTCGTCTTTCTATAGTTTTAAACATACATGTGCTCATTTAGGCCGACAGTTTTGGCACAATTCTGTAAATTCCTTACAAAAGTGAGACCATAGCCCTTATCATATTCGATCGACACCGCTAATGTATAAGAATCAAGGACATGAGCCATAATGAGGGGATTGAGAGTCCCAAAAATATGATCACTATCAAAAGTAAATATCGATGAGAAAAATCAATAGATTCTGATGAACAACACTTCATGCAAAGAGCATGTTAACCAACACTCTCCTCATATCTCTTAGGAGAATGAGTCCATAAAGAGGACATGTGCTCTGATTTTGGTTATCCGAGTCATTTTCTTTAAGATGAATTATGGATTTTCAATATTTTTTCTAACCATTTCAAAACAAATCACAATAAATATTCTAAGACGGTGAGAGAAACAATAAGCTAAACCCGAAAGCTTTAACACTTCATACGAAGACCATGTTAACGAACATTCTCCTCAAGTCTAATGGGAGAATGAGTCCATAAATAGCATATGTGCTCTGATTTTGGTTATCCGAGTCATTTTCCTCAAAATGAATGATGAATTTTTTTTAAAAAATCTATCAATTTGAAAAATAAAACCATAATAAATATTCTAAGACGGTAAAAAATAATCAATTTTCGACAGTTTTATAAAAAATAAAAATAACAAATATCCCAAATAATAAATACTTTCATATTTTAATCATTTCTTAGTATTATCGCAAGAAATAAACCACTACTGTTAAAAAAAGAATAAACGTGAATAAATTATCTAATAAAAAAAATTCATCGAAGTATTACTAGAAAATAATAAAGATGATATTAAACAAACAATACATATATTTATTCATTCAAATAATTAGTCAAATAATTTATTAGTTAGGAATAACTAGATCTCATTTTAGATGCAATACTAATTTTCTAATATTATATATTTATATAAATAAAAATCTAATAAAAAAAACTTATAAAACAAATAAAACACAAATAACACAAATCATTGAATCCAAATGTACTCAATCGGATTATTATAAAACATAAGATAATCAAACTATTATTTACTAAAATCTCTACATAAAAAATTGCAGATTTAGATAATACAAATAACACAAAAAAAAAAACTTATAAAACAAATAATTGTTTTTATATTTTCTTTATCTATAATTTGGATCCATAAAATTTAAATCTGCCACACCAAACAATACTAAAGAAGTAAATAATCAAACTATATTCTGCTAAAATCTGTTTACATATCAATAAACAATAACACAGCAAAAAGTTCATAAAGCAAAGAACCGTAGTACATAACTTTTACAATACATTTACCGGAGTATTAATTACAACAAAATTATTATCTCAACGAGTATATTAGCTTTTTGCACCAATTATGCGAGGACCTTTTTCTCTCTCTCCATATTACCACTAACAAACTGTCTTATAATTCTCCACATATCAAACAACTAATCTTCCTCTCTTCTTTAATTTGTTAACCACGAAATTATTCTTGGTTGATTATTTTGCAAAACACTTCTTCTGGTTTGTATCACTTTTTTCTTCCTTCTGTCTTTTTATATTTTCGTTCGTAGCTTTCTTCCGTTATATCATAAATAATATTCAAAGATATCTGTTTCGTTGGTTCGAATCCAAAAATCTAACGTTAAAACAAGTGATAATGTAATTTTTTTTTACGATAGGTAAAGTTATAGATAAAATTTGAAACTTTTAAAAAATCACACAAATGTTTAGCGTATTGAAATTCTTCCTCTTCACTTTATCATTTTTATTTCTCTAAATCATTCCTTTTATGTTCTAAATGACTCACTCTATTAGGATCATAACATTTATTGGATTTCTAGAACCCAAAATTGAGTTGTTGGGTTAGAAGATCCCCTTCTTGATATATTTTTTCTCAACCGATATTCAGATATTATTTATAACATAAGACTATTATTATTATTTGTTGGTCTAATATTACAATTGATTAATTTAATTGGAATCGCAGCAAGATGTTTTGATACCCTAAATTATACATGATGAGACATATCCATTTAGGATTTTCTTACTGTCTCCCACTCGGATTATTCACATGTACTGAATTGTATCCATTTGAATTTTAAACTATATAACACTGTTCACGAATAATATCTGAATGTCTATTCATGTCAAGAGATAACTAACAACAAACCAAAAATTTCCACCATGACTCATAATGTGTGATGGTTCTACAATAAATCACATTTCTAGCTACCACCTTAGTGAACCTTGACCTCTCATGGAGTGTGACATGCTATTATGACATGACCATGTAATCAACACATGTCAACTACTCTACCGGTTCCACTGAATTGAGATAGTTTAATTTCATTCAAACAATAAGGGTAATAAAACTTAAGTATTGTATTATAAACTGAAGATATATACATATGCTCTGAAGTGATAATATAACTGAAATAAAAATGCATAACTCCTAGTGAACGTAGATAGCCTCAAAACTAATGACAATCATTATAACCTTGTGCTTTTGAAAGATGAAAGACGGTAATGCTTTAGTAAATTGATATTCAACCATGAAGTGTGTATCAATATACTCCACCTTTATCTTACCGTTTTCAATTTGCTCATTTACGCAATGAAGCTTATATTTATAGGCTTAGACTTGTTGGCACTACTATTTCCATTGGAGAACATGACAGGTGAATTGTTGTCATAATAAATTATGAGGAGTATATCAATTCCCTCATTGTATGCAAAGTTGTGATAAAGTTTCTTAGTCAGAGTGCGTGTGCATTAAAACAAGCCAAATAATCTGCCGCAATAGTCGAAGTCATGATGAGAATATGTTTTGCACTCTTCCATTATATAATACCTCCCACAAGAATGAGTACATAACTGATGGTAGAATTTTTTGTGTCTAAACACCCCGCAAAATCTAAATCGGGATATTGTACGAGCTCATAGTTATCTGATCTGCTACATGCGAGTCCCAAATATTTGGTATTCTTCAAGTATATTAGCATAATATTTAATGCATTCCAATGGATAAAACTTGGATTTCTTATGTACCTTTCCAATATTCAAACTACGAATGTTATATCCGGTCTGTTACATACGTGAGCTTAAATGAGAATACTAAATGCTAAAGGGTATAGTTTTGTCTGCATGAACTTAATTTGTTCAAAGGATATAGTTTTGTCTGTCTACGAATTATTCTGTAAGATAATTCAATTTGTAACTCCTGGAGTAGTTTGGATACACTATGAAGTTCAAACTAACTATTTTGAACTCCAACTTTTGTTCACTAGACATGTAAGAATTTTATTTTGCTGGAAATCCAACACATGAAAATGCTTGAAAATGAGCTTACACCCTCTGAATATTTCATGTGGTGTTTTAGTTCCCATTGAACTAGGTACCTTGTTTAGGATATATATTGTAAACTTAAGAGCTTCCCCTGGAGTGGATATGGTAGAGATGAATGAGCAATCATACTCATAACCATATCAATTAATGTATGATTTCTCTGCTCTGATACATCATTCATAGTGGGAAAACCCAACATGAAATTGTTCTCTTGATCCATCATACCTTTTATACTAGTCACAAACCACGGTTAGATCTAACATATGTAGTTTGTCTTGCTGTAATTCAATTACAAGCTCAAATGATTTGAAATTTTCAAAATCTTTGATTTCTCAGAAAGCAAGTAATGCAGTCATAACGTGAAAATAATTGATGAAAGTAATAAAGTATCTCTTGTTATTCTATGATGTTGTAGGGAATGGGCCGCAAATGTCTGTATGGATTAAATCTAAGAAGTTTTTAACACGAGAGGCTTCAAACCTTCTCTTCTTGGTCTATTTCCATTTGATACATTCAACATATTTGTCTAAATCAATTTAATCAATGAGACCTAATAGACCATCAAAAATTATCCTGTCTATTCTCTTTTTAGAGATGTAACCCAAATGCATATACTATAAATAAGCCAAATGTTCAAAAGTTAATGTATCTGTTACATTCATCATAATTTGATAATCAGAAATATTATCTAATCTATACAAGTTATCATTATAATCATGAATGCTTATGTTAATTAAACGATTATCATATATGATCTAAAGTTTTTCATTAATAATAGAATAAAAATAACCACATTTGTCCAATAATGAAAAAGCAAGTAAATTCCTCCTAAATGAGGGAACATACATAACATCTGTTAAAAATAACACATGCCGTGAAATTAAACAAATCTTAAATTGGAAAATGATTTTAATTAGACAAGCCACACCATTCGTAGTATAAAGCTGAATCTCCCCATTGTTGAGAGGTTTGTTTTGGCTTGAGCCCTACAAATAAATACACACGTGAGTTAATACATATGCATCAAACTATACCGTGTCCTTTGAAACTAATATTAAATTAACTGATGGAGATACAACTGAATATAGTTTACCTATCTTTGCCAACCAAGCCTGGAACATAGGGTAATCACTCTTTTAGTGATCCATTCTCTTGCAATATAAATATGGATTTTTTTGTCTTTTCTCTTCCTCGGATCTCTCTCATCCTAAAGGATTAGCTTGTGTAAATCAAATGGACAATTGTTTACTCTTATTTTGAGGTGTACTCTTGTCGAAATTAACCATGTTAACCTTTAAATCCTTTTGTTTTGAGTGATTTTAATCCTCATTGACCAGATTTATGATTAAAGTGCTTTTGTCACACTGCTTCACAAGGCAATCATAGGTATCCTAACTGATTTTGAATTTAACAGCCATCGACAAGGAGCTCAACATCTAGGGCATTAAGTTTCTCATGGACAACAACCATCTCAATGATATGCTCTCTAATCGTTTCACGACCTTTTTACTTCATAGTAAAGATCTTCCAAGTGACTTTCTTAACTTTAACTTGAGGGGACTGAACGAAACTCTTCTCAATATGAGGAAACATATCATTGGCCGATAATATATGAGCGGTGTTGGAACTCAATAACACTAGTCGAACTCTGCTATGTAAGATAATCATAGTGAGACGGTTAGAACATTTCTACCGCTCAAAGTACATTCTCTTGTTAAGAGTGCTCTTTTTTTGTAAAAGCAGGTGGTTCTTCTTCTCGACTCAGGTGGTCAATGTTATTGAGCCCTAACAAGATTAGTATTTCATGTTTTCATTTATTAAATTTCCCCCACATGAACGAAGACCTGAAGTGAGTTTCTCAATTGGTTTCATTTGCTGAATAATAAAAAACATAAATATTAAATTAATGAAAGAAGTCTAAAATTTTACCAGACTTATCAGACGGATACTGAAGTTTATTAGGCTAGGGGTTTGATCAGAAATTCATATGTAAAGCATTTATCATAATCATTAGCGAAGACAACAGATGTCAACGTACTATACATTACATCGTGAGTCAGTATTTTAAGGTTATGCAATATAGGTTTTATACCATATTCGAAATAAGTCAAGCCTTATTTGGGGGTCGTACCTGGCTGATTCATGGTAGAGAAACAAACCTTTCAACAATGAAAAACAAGTTACCATGAGTATGGTATGTCTAAACACGACAACTAAATTATAAAACAAGTGCTAACCATAAAAAATATGGTACTCTTCTATTGACGCTGGCCTACACACACAACAACCGCTATTTAAGCTGTGAGGCCCCAAACTCCTTTCATTTCATGACTCACCTGAAATTTCCCACTCAGGTGAAATACCAGGTCCATTAATCAATCACATAGAACGAGCATCTCAATTCTCAAATAATAATAAGTATAGTCGCTACCAAATGTTTATTTTTACAAATGATACCTAAATGCGATAATACCTCAATACTCTTTGAGCTCGTACCTCAGTATGCTACTGATATGTCTCATTAAATTCTTAGACATCCGAAGGGATATGAATTCCAATAAAACTCCATGTACTTGAAATAGAATAATTCTTAGACATGCAGGACATCACCTCATACATCTAGAGTTCAAGTGCCAATATCAATGGCTAATTACATTCCATCATCTAACCATACATTTTCAAAAGTATATGGTTCTCAATAAGCACATAACGGTGCTACATAATTATAACCTCTAAACATTTAACACAACACCCAAACACGACAAGCACATAACATAATCAACTAGCCTAAACGTGTTAAACATGTTACCCAACGCAAAAATATATATATTTAATGTCAAAATATATGATTTGGTTGGTTGCACCTCTGTATGGGGTACCGTGAAAAAACTACACGTGAAACAACCACACATGAAATATAAATATAATAAAATTAAACGATAATTTTTTCACCTGCAATACGTGTTCCCAGCGATCATGTTAGGGTGGTGGCGACGAACTGCTAATGTAATGAGTTCATTGCGACAACAAAACCTTTCACTCTGAAAAATGGAAAACCCCAAATTATTATGAATTAGGGATTCATCCTGAAATTTTCAAAATCAAATTTGTACATACAATAATACATACATATTTACACCCTGGATCGCATACACCAAACCCTAAACGTGGGATTTTACATTCTTTTACTACCTACTCATGCATATCATGCATATGTATCTGAACACATAAATCATAAATAAATATTTTCTCTCCCTAACTGAATCAATTGAAAAATTGAGGTTTGGAGAGTCCCAATTTTACACGATTCATCTCTAAATAAAAACGAATCATAGTCAGTTCTGATACCAACTGTTTGAACATAAATAATACTCAACAATATCCATACCATTGATTCAAATCCAGAAATCTAATTCCAATATTTGTAGAAATGATAAGAACAATAAATTATGGAACTTACCATGAGCCATTATCCTTTTTGCGTTTTCTATAGTCTATAGTAGAAGAGTTTATGGTTTATGCTTTGAAAGTATTGTAAGTGAAAACTATAGATTTTCCAGCAACTTGTGAGTAAAACAAAATATTGAAAGAATAGAATTGAAGCCCTCAAATAACTTGTAAAAAACCGTAAAAGAGATAACTGAAATTTTTGAAAACCGGCACAAATATTTATCGCAATGAACTAGGCTAGAAGATTAGTTTTTATATTAAATGAAATACTTTCACTTAATTGTATAAAAGCCTATAAACGTTTTTCTTTAATTTAATGAACCGTAATTTTTTTTAGATCACTCTCTTATTTTAAATTTTTACTCTAATATTTTAAAAACATCGCTATCATAAGCCATTAACTTTTATTGAACTTCTACATTGAATCGTGGGATTAAATCACATTTCCTAAAATGAAATATTTCATCGTGATAACTAGCTCCGGTCGTTTCTTATCATGACCAGAAGAATTCGTATCTTCCTCGATTACTTTCAACATTGCTTTTGTCTCTGAATCGAGCTCTAACGTCAATTTTTCAAGTTAGTATAAAAGAAATCAAGTAAATGGTGCTATATAAAGTGACTTTTAGATGGAATAGTTTTATAACCTTTTTATGTGATTAAGAAAATCTAACTTTATATCTTAGGACAGAAGGTACAGCTGCATTATTAGGTTATAATGGTGCCGCTTTTAAATTGATTAGTTGTCCAATTATATTTTTTTCTTTTATAACTACAAAGTAAGTAGAGACCGAGAACACTTGAAAGCTAGTTGGTGCTAGTTCGACCGTTAAGACTTTTTCTCGATCTATACTTGTTTAGTTGTTACGAGTTTTCCATTGAAATTTTTCCTTTTAAATAAACTTTTCAAGATTTTTTTTTTGAATTGGCCCAATAGGCCCAATTGATTTATTAGGACAACGAACACTTATACGCTGCAAACAGTTCAAAACCAAACTTTACACCGAAATCGATTCTCACAAGAGTAACTTTAGATAGCACTTTCTCCTACCTCTTGCTTTCGCCTTCATACACCCATCCAAATCCACCCAAATCGACTCAGCAACACTCCACCATAAACCTCATAGCCAAAACAAAGAACATCACTAGACACCAATTGCAAATTCAAAAGAAAACCCTTGCATCAACACACCAGAACTCCTTCAGAAGCAGAATCAACGCGAAAACTGACGAGCAACAACGAACGAATCCAGAAACCAAGGTAATTTCCTACTTGAAGCTACCATACCATGCATCGAACTCAATAATTGGGGTTAGACCTAATGTGACCTACCCCAATCCTTCGAGAAACACAATCGCATTTAGGATAGCAGACACTTCCTTATTGTCAAAATCCTTAATACAAGTAGCATGAAAAACAGAATGAGCAAGCCAATCTGCTGCCTCATTCTGCTCTCTAAAGATATTGGTAATCTTCATACTAGAAGAGATTATTTTGTAGCAGAAGTCGAAGCCTTTAAGTACCATGGTGACCTGTTAGTGCGAATCATCTCACAGACCATTATGGAATCAGTCTCAATGTCTATCGTGTAAAGCCCCTTAGATCAACACATAAGTATTCCATCCAACAGAACCCTCATTTCAGCAGTTAAAGGGTTACCTTTGCCATAACTTCTACTGAAACTAAACACAATCTTGCCCTCACTGTCTCTGAGAAGCCCACCACCAAAATATTCACCAGAATTAGAACATGACCCAGCTTTGGGCATACCCAACTTAGAGAGACCGAAACATATTTCTTATTGAGAAACCTCACACAACCTAAAGACGCACCAATGTTGCTATCACGACCCAGTGCTTTCTCTTAAGCAGATTAGCACTGTCCAAAGAAGATAAAATGTAGATGACTTTGCCTATCATATCATCAGCCTTAAGATTCGTGTTTTCCATCTTTAGCTTGTTTCCAACTAGCCAAATGACCCAAATAATTATAGAAGGAAGAATATTCCTTATATGAATATCATTGATAGAAGACCAGTACCATGTTCTGACCAGGTGAGAAATCGACATATTCATTGTGATATATATCTTAAAGTGGGTGGCATAGAATGCCCAAACCTTCCATTCTTTCTGCCATTCCGCAAAAATATGCTTCACATTTTAAGAATTCATGCAGTTTTGGCACTTAAAGACTAACTGGATATTTCTGTTTTACAGGATTGAATTAATCGGCAGCCAGTTTTTAAGAGTTCTCCGGAGAAGAAAAGAGTATTTACATGGCGTAGCCTTGTTCCAGGTCTTGTCATAAAGGTAAGAATACTTCAGACCTTAGACCATGTAGCTTTAGTTTGAAAAAAACTGTTATCACTTAAAGTCCATAAAGTAGTATCAGCCTTAGAATCATCCAGAGAAACCTTGAGAATGTCCTGGATTTGAGATGAATCCAGAACATTCTCCAACTTATTGATCATCGAACCATCCTTATCCCAATACTCCTTAACCAAAGTTCCCACATAATTCTGCATGTCCTCCCCACTAGTAAAAAACATAAATGCATCACTGGAGCACCATTTATCCAGATTCAAATCCATATTACCTTCCTTGGTTTGCCAAATAATGTGCTTATCAGCCATGTCCCTTACAGCCTAAAGTCTTCTCCAAGTGTGAGAGTTTTTAGTTTGCAGAGGGACCATAAGAGGATAATTATCACTGAAATAAATGGCTTTCATTACCCTTGACCAGAGATAACTTTGACATCTCAGTTGGAACCATAGCTTGAATGCAAAGACCAACACCATATCATCAATACTTCTCACGTTGAGCCGACCATTCTCAAAAGGATTACACACTTTTTCCCAATCGCACCAACTTATAGTAGCGTCCGATTTGAGCCCCATAAAAATTTACTATTAAGAACCTCAAGCCTTCTAATAACCGTTGTAGGGATATTTGTATGCTGGATAGTGAACATAGGATATGAATTTAAGACCGATTGGATTAGGATTAACCTACCACCAAATGAAAGTGTAGTGTAATCCCAATCTCTAATCTTATTTTCTGGTTTTAGAAATAAGATTATCAAAGATACTAATCAGCTTTTTATTGTTAATTACAGACCCCAAGTACCTGAATGGAGGGTGGCAATGCGTCTATCCCAAAAGCCTTTCCAATCTTCTGATATTCTAAGGTGAGGTATTTCTGGCTAGAATCACCTTTGATTTACTCTTCTTACAAGCTGACCGGAAATTTCCTCGTAGTGACTGATGACTTTCTTTACCTTTTTAGAGAAGTATTGAAGCTATTACACACGATTATCATATGTCCTGCAAAGCTTAAACAAGGTACATTAATTCCTCATATCATCTTGAATCTAACAGACTGATCATGAGTAGATAGGAAACTTAGACTTCTAATTAGATACTCCTGGGCTAGGATAAACAGGGTTGGAGGCAGTGGATCTCCCTGTCTTAGCCCTTTGTTGGACCGAATGTAACCCTTCAGAGCCCCATTGATTAGGATAGAAAAATGTTAGTTCTTGACATTTCTTTCAATGAGCCTTATAAACTCAAAACTAAAGCCAAAGGCCATCATCACACTTAAGAGAAAAGTGTGATCAAGCCTGTCAAATGCTTTATCCATGTCAATCTGTAGCATAATATTCCCACCCTTTACCTTAGTAGAAAGATCACCATAAAATTCTTGAGCCAATATTATATTATCATGAATGCCCATTTGTTTAGTGAAGGCCCCTTGCTCAACAGATATAAGATTAGGAAGAATAACAGACAGTTTTCTGTTTATTAGCTTAGAAAGAATCCTGGTGAAGTATGTAGTTAGGCTTATGGGCTTGTAGTCTTCCAATATTTAGGAGAGTCACCTTTAGGGATAAGACACAATAAAGTAGAATAGATGCCAATAGGAAATTCACCTTCCTTGAAAAAACCCCTCGAAGCTTTACAAATGTCATCCTTAATGATGGGCCAGCAGAATTTATAGAACTGGCCTTTAAAACCATCTGATCATGCAGCAACATTAGGGCTTAGATCCTTCATAACATCATAAATTTCCACCTCAGTAGGCACCACCATAAGACTTTAATTATCAGAATCAGAAACCCTCTTAAGAAATTTGAACACCAAACATTAGGGAAGTCAGATATTAGATTCTTATAATAGTTCACAACAGATTCATTTATAGAGCTAGGATCTTCATCCGAACTAGCCCTATTCTAAATTCTGGTGATTTGGGATCTCTTTTGCTTTCTTTTAACAAAGTTATGGAAAATGAAGAGTTTATTTCACCATCTATAGCCCATTTGGTGTTAGCTTTTTGAATCTAGTAGGCGTCCTCCCTTTCAAGGAGCACCAGATGCTTGCTTTTAGCAATCTCAAGCTGCATTTTGTCTTGATCAGAGTTAGAGCTGATCAAATTAGCCTCTAACTTAGATATCTCCTCTTCAACCAACTTTAAGGACTCAAAGACATTACCAAAAACATTTCTATTCGAGACTTTAAGACTAGCTTTTAAGTGCTTAAGCTTAAACCATAATATTTTGATAGGAGTTCCAAATATATCCTTATCCCAACAGCTTTGAACAAAGCTGAAAAAATCCTTGTGAAGACACCACATATTTAGAAATTGAAAGAAGATACCCTTTTATTTGATGAAGAGTAGATAGAGACTAATAAGGGAGAGTGATCAGAACAGGTCTTAGGCAGGTGATGAACATTAGTATTGTCAAATTGAGTCAGCCACTTCCCATTAAAAAGAACCATGTCCAACCTCCTCCGCTGCTTACTATTTGTCCAAGTATACATGTTACCTGTAAAACTAGTATATATTAGAGAACAATCTTGAAAAAAGTCATCCATACTAGCAGAATTGCTGGTAGAGCAATTGAGCTGCTCATTAGGGAAATAAATAGTATTAAAGTCATCCAGGATCATCCACTCCCTTTCACCATCAGTAATAGCCCTTAATTTGTCCCACAACAACCTCTTTAAACTTATAGTACATTTTGCATGGACCACAGTGACAGAGAACTCCTTAGAAACCCAACTATGCTTGACTCTGAGATGAAGAAATTGCTCTTCATTGACAAGGATGCCAACATCATACAAACCATTCCACATAACTAATATTTTCTTATTAGTATGGCTGAAAAAACCCTGAAACCCCAACTTCCATGATATAGCTTCCAGCTTAGACACAGACACCGTAGACTCCTGCAATGCAATAAATTGTAACTTCGTAGATATTTTTAGAGCTTTGATTCTAGATTGGGTTAACTTATTCCCAATCCCACGAACATTCCAGTTAAGGATGGAAATCATTTGGAACTTTTTGAATTTTTTGCAACACTTTTATGTTGCATATACTTTGGGAGAATCAGCCCCTTGGAATTAATAGTTTTACGCCTTTTCAGTTTCTTTAATTCAATCTTCTTTCCACCAAATGGGTTCACAGTTTGTTTATTGACGGGAGATTAAGGTAGGCTCCCAGTTGTCTGTTTAGTTGGAGAAGATAGAGACACCAAAGAAGAGACAGAGTCATCAGTACTTGTAATACCCAATTGAAGCATGTAAATAACTTCAATCATCTCAGTACCATCCACTGTTAAAGGTATCAAGTTTTGATTTGATTCTTCCTTGTTTTCCACAATTGAGACTTCCCTTTCTTGGTTGTTGTTGTTAATAATTACTGACTTCAATTTATTCTCTGAATTCACAATTTGAAATGTAGGGACAAGTGTATCAGACTTCTTTATGGAGGAGTTAACCTGTACAACAGGTTTCCTTTTGCAATCCTTGTCAGCATGGCCCAAGTGATAGCAAACATTGCAGTTAGGTATATTACTGTAAACTAATCTTTTCCAGAAAACATGAGACCCAAAATTAATCTTTATTTGTTTAGGGAGAGGCTTAGAAACATCAAGAATAACCCAAACCCTACAATAGTTTTGCCTCACTCTATTATTATGGACCCATATATTCAAAGGAGTCCCAAATGTCCTAGCCACCTCTAGTATAGTAGAATCATTGTATAAACATTCAGGAAGCCCATAAAGATCAATAAATACAGACGTAGGGGGATTCTCCACATAAGGGTTAAAACTAGGGATCCATTCAAACAACCTCATGCTTTTATCTCCAACCTGCCAAACGTTTCTCCTCCATATAAGCTTTAGATCTTCCAATAGAGTAAACTCTATAAATATATTCCTAAAGTCCCAAGAAGAGACATTGAACTCTCCTTAAATCTGAAAGTATCAAGAAAGTCCTTAACCGTAGCATATTTAGGTTTCCCAATTGAAAATTTGCCCACTATCATGTGTGTAGCCTTAGACTGAAGATGTCCCAAGTCAGCTGATTCAAAGTTGACTTCAAGTTGATCATTAATCAATGATTTTTAAACATTTTTATGAACTAACCTTTCACTGGCATTTTTAAACAGATCTACGAAGGACCTGTTTCTTACTCATTTGCCACCGTTTGTTGTAGACTCAAAGGTGAGATTATCTCTGATTCGTGGCTGGGCAAGATGCGCATTAAGAGCTGGAAAGTGATTATCAAGATCAGCAGATCTGTGGAATAACGAGGAGCATTCCCCTTCCTCTATTAGAGCCAATGGATGGAAGTAAAGCAAGAGATATGCATTAGTCTAGGAACAATTCTTGGAGAAAATCTTGGAACTCTGTAACTAACTTTTTCCTCAGGTTTACTCAAAACCACTTTATAAAATAGGGTAAGGTGACTCTTCAAAAAAATACATTTTTTTTTTCATTAAAAAAAATCTAATTGGTAGAACATAATAAATAATATTAAAAATTATTGATATGTGAGAACGACTTGTATAGTAAAACGAAAAATGTCTTTTAAAACAATTTGTATTTTGAAACAGGGAAAGTAACTTTTTTTTTTCTTCATATTTGAATTGATCCAAATAGTAACTAATTTCATATCTTCGTTTACACGATCCACCAAATCATGGCTTTTACTTTTGGAAGAACAGTGCATTGCGGCCCAATCAAATATTTCACTCACCAAAAACTGAACCTTCAATAAAATTTATTTTATATATCTATTTGTAGGTTTTTTTAACAATATACCATTTCAAATAACCGCAAAAATAAAAGTTTAAACTTTTTTAATAGCAAGATATTAAATTAGATCCATTCTATGCAGTTGGAGCCTATTTTTTATAATATGCTTTTATCCATCTTTGTCTATTTGTATTTGTTTTATCCATCTTGATCTTGTTGGAGGTTTTATTTTCTATTTTTAGTAACTCGAAATCAGTTTAAAGATTAATTTTATATAGAAAATATACGTTATTTATTAGTTTAAAATTTTATTTACATAGGTTTTAATAATAGGGAGCAATTAGAGTCTTTTGATAATTCGATTTTAATTTAAGAGAGGTATATTGTTTACTAGAATGAGCTTGTCTTTTTTATGTGTTTTAATATTTTGAAGCAATTTAGTTTTATTCTGATATGATTTGTGTATGGTTTATTTTTAGTTTTATTATTTATTGTATTTGTATTTTGTTAATTCTCAAGTTTTATAGAAAATATATAATATGTTTTGTTGATAAACTGTCAGTAACATAAAGTTTATATAAAATATATTATATTTTTTTATCCAATATTAATACAATACGATGTAGTTGTAGATATAAAATCATGTTATAATTTGTCATGTTTTTTTATACTATTTAAATAAGATATGACGTATTTCTAAAAATAAATTTGTAAAAAATAGATTTGTAAGTTTAATTAGATTAAGCATGTTAATTTGTGTAATGTCTAAAAATATATCAAATATGACATATAAAATATGTCATTGATTACCTAAACATATCAATTAGGACAAATTAAAACAAGTTAAATTGTATACTGCCCAAAGATATATCAAACATGACATTTTAAAATAATTTTTTACTTACCATTTTTTTTAATTTCTTATAATTATAAAAATGATGGATATAATTTGTAGTTAGATAAGATATGCTATTATTTGTTCTGTTTATAATTTTTTGAATTGAAAGAAGGATATATTTTGTATTTGAATTATGGTGAACAATTTATTAAGAAATACTACCGATTAAATAATATGTCTTGTATTTTTTAATTAAAAAACAAAACAAAATATATGATATAATACTTTTTAAATTAGTATACTATTATTGTTTCATATTAAATGAACAATAAAGATAGAACATAAATTAAATTTATATAAGTATGTCAGATTTATAGGTATGATATATTGGTACATCTGTTATGACATATTTTGTTTATATTTTTTTTATATTTTTTGTAGGCAAGTTATGGACGAAAGATATTAATCATCTTCAGAGTTATGTACAGTTTGTGCACTATCTAGTTTAAAAAGTTATGGTGTTATTTTTAAATATAATTTAAGTAGATGACATGGGTTGAATATAATACACATGATATTTTTTATTTTACTAAAGATATTAGAAGTTGTTTGTTGGAAAATGAGTTTAATTTTAATCATTTGATTGTTTGTTAAACCGATTAAAATTGAAATTTTGGAATTTAATATGAAGGAAAATGTTAATATACATGATTGTGAGAGTGAGATGTCATGTAAGGTAAGTTCTGATAGTGTTATTGATAATCAGTTTTTTTATGTTACTTTTGGTAGTGTTGGAAATGAGTTGTTAATATTTTAGGACAAATGAATAAAGAACTTGCTAGTTGGTCTTGGTTTACTTTTATTACGAGTGTTGGTCAGCTTTTTATTGGTGGTGCTCTAAAAACTTTTCATGCTCTTTCCAAATTTTCTTTAGAAGTAGGTGTCTCTTTTGATTATGCTCGTAATCCTAAAAAACAAATTGTTGTGCAATATAAGTTAAAAATTTGAATTGACTGTGATTGGTTTATCTGTGCATGGGAGGATAGTGTCACAAGTTATATGTATATTACAAAATATTCGGGACATCATACTTGTGGTGATGTGTTTAAATAGAATAATAGTGAAAGTTTGAGTTCAAATATTATTTAAAGTGGAATTCTTCTAGATTTTAGTTTAAAACATACTATTACACTTAAAGAAGTTATGAGGCTTCTTCAAAGTAGATATGGGTTTGGTATAATATATCGTTTAACTATAAAGGGTATTGGTAAAGCAAAAGACTAGATGTATGGTGATGTTTTAAAATTTAACAATCAATTAGCTAAATATTTTTATAAAATCAGGTCAGTTGATCAAATTCTTCTGTAGTATTATAGTGGGATCCTTTGTCGAATGAGTTTTTGCGTTTATTTGCTGGAATTGGTGCTTGTATTTTGCAAGTAAAGTACAAATAAACATTATTATGCGCAACTATAAAGGATGCAAGTAATGGTATAATTTTATTATTTTTTATATATGTTTTATGTGTATCTATTTTTATTGTTTTCCTTTTCATTTTATAGGGTTTTTTACTCTTTGTTTTGAATAGTCAATTATGAGAAAAATAGTGATTATAGTTGGTTTTTGGAGTTATTAAAGTGTCGGTTGGGCTAATGATAAATAATTTTTATTTCTCAGTAGCACTTATGATTAGTTAATCTGGTTAATACTATTTTCTCACATTCTTTCACTCATTTTGTATGCTTCATATATGTGAAAATTTAAAATATAGGTTCAAAAGAATGAGTAAATGCGTGAGAGATAAGATTGTTAAGATATTCTTGGAATGTGCTTCTGCTCAAAATATTAATACGTTGAACTTTGCTTTGAAATATTTGCTTACGGGAGGTGGTGACGAAGTTGTTAAGTTTATGTATAATTTACCAACTTAAATTTTTGCTAATGTGTTTTTAAAGGTTATCGTTATGGATAACTGAAATTGAATATTTTCAAATCATTTAACGCGCAAATAAATTTATTTATTTATTCTAATTTTCAAGTTGATTGATCATATAAGATTGAAGCTTATGGATCAAATATTTCAACATCGATGTAATAGTGGAAAGTGGATTACTGTTTTGTGTCATGATATGACAAGAAATTTAAATAATATATTAGAAGTGGGAATGACGCAGAATGTTCATCGTTTTACATATTTTGTATTGACGTTCATTCTGAACCTAGATTTATTGTTAATATTTAAACTCAATCTTCGTAGTTGTAGTATCTGGAAGGAGACTTTTTTTTTATTTTGTTCTCATGCTTCATGTGTGTTATAACATTCATTACATAGTCCAATTTATTTTATTGATCATTATGTTTTACATTAACATATAAGAACTGTTATAGTATGTTGATTCAACTATTGATGTTACTGTAAAATGTAAGGCTTTTGTTTTTGTTTTTGTTCTTCCTCCCCAAAGTTAGAAGACGACCATAAAGACCAGAGAATAATATAATTCCATTGTTAGGGAAAATTATTAAAAAGAAGATCAATTGTAGTACAATAATAAGTTAATGTTCCATAACAGATTAACAAATGAACTTTAGGGTTAATTATTTTTGTTGAGTACATTATATATAATAAGTTCAACTTTTTTTAATGATTCCGTTGTAATGCATGACATATTTCAATGATTATATAATGAATATAACTTTTTATATTGTTGCAATTGTGTTTATTCACGATTTGATTATCACATTATTTAATTTATGTTTAATATATTATATTATGTAGTATGAGATATTATAGATTTGTTTTAGGATAAATTTCATTGCTTTATCTTTAACCATGCAGTTCAGATTATAATCTTATCGTTCTATATTTTACTTTTAAAATTGCATACCATATTATAATACGACATTTCATATTTTACCTTTAACAATGCAAGTCATATTAAAATATGACCTTCCATATCATACAACAATCCAAGAATCTAAACTTCATTCTTTACCATTTTAGCAAAGAATGTTAACTTTTTTTTTTTATTTTACCTTTAGCAAGAAATGTTAGATTATAATCTAAGATTATTTGTTTTAATTTTAACATGACATGTCTTATTATAATCATCATTCCATATTTTATGTTTAACAAAGTAAGTTAGAATATAATTTGACCCTCATATTTTAAATCAATTAAGGCATGTCATATTTTAATATGTTTTTTCTTATTTTACCTTCAACAAGGCAGATGAGATTATAGTCTTACCTTCCTTGTTATACCTTCAATAAGGAAAGTCATATTATAATTTATTCTTTGTTACATTACTTAAAACAAGGCATGTCATCTTACAACCTGATTTTTTCTGTTTTATTTTCCACATGGTGTGTCAGATTATAATCTATTTTTCTTATTTTACCTTCAATTATAGAGGTTAAAATATAATATTATCTCACATATTTAGCTTCAACAAGGAATTCCATATAATAATATGACTTTCTCTTATTTATTTTAACATGGCACATCATATTATAATCTCTCATTCCATATGCTATCCTCAACAAGGCAGGTCAGATTACAGCATCTCCTCATTATTATTCCTTTTAGCAATGCAATATGACATTCCTTGTTTTACCTTTAACATGCATGATTAAATTAATGTCATTCATTATTTTAAATTCAGTAAGGTATGCCAGATTATAATATGTTTTTTGTTATTTTACCTTTAACAAGGCAAGTCAGATAATAATATGACCTTTATTATTTACATTAAATATGACAGGTTAGATTATAATATGTCATTTAATATTTGACCTTTGACAACTCTGGTTAGAATATAATATGACATTCCTTATTTAAATTTCAACAAAATAAGTCATATTATAATATTTCTTTCATAGCTTTAGCAAAACATGTCAAATTATAATCTTACCTTCTTTGTTTTGCCTTCGATATGACATATGAGATTATAATAAGTTTTTATCTATTTTACATTCAACAAGGAAAATTAAATTATAATATGGCCTTTCATATTTTACCTTCAGCAAATCATGTAAAATTATAACATGACCTTCATTTTTTTACATTTAACAAGACAATTTGAAATCTAACCTATCTTGTTTAATCTTTATGATAGGTTATTATTTGTTTAACCTTTACCAATAAGATATGTAAGATTATAATATGTTATTTCTTATTTAACCTTTACTGAAGTAGGTCAAATTATAATTTATAATTTATTGTTTTACCTTTAACAATGCATGTTGTATTATAATATCAATGACCTACTTTTTTTATTATTTTGTTATTTATTTGATATATTAGTTGTCATTGAAAATGAAGTTTGTGTTTGTAATGTTAGGTGTAGGCTAGAAGGGTCTCACTTACATAGGTAATGTCGTAGGACTACATGGCATAGTTGGATATGTCATGACATGTATTAGACAAGAATTGTTCAAACTTATGGTGAAGCTAGAACCATGACTTAGTTATAAAGACGTATATTGACTTTAAAGATTGATATAATATTTTGAAGACTAATGACCAATGTGTTTAACATAATATGTATTGAGCCGAGACAGGCTGCTCTGAAGCGAGCTTATCTAAAGCATTATTCTGATATGAAGTGAGTTGGACCATATAACAACTCGACCAAAGCGAAGTATTCTATTTTTTTGGTCTTCTATATTTATTAGGTTTCCTAATTTTAGTCTTATTATATTAATTAGATTCCATATATTAATTTAAATTTTCTATTTATGAGGCTTATATATTAATGGATTATAAGTTATTTCAGTCATTGATTAATGACATTTAATCTAGAGTGTATGATGAAGAATTAGGGTTTTTCCTAAACTTATAAATAAATAAAGATATTTTTCTACGATGTGTGGCATGATTATGGAAATGCAATTTACGTGAGCAATATATTTCTTAGAGAAGTGATGTATATCTAGGTCTTTTGAGAGATATATGAAGTGAAAGATAAACACTAAATATATAGTTTCGTAAATAGTGTATATTTCCCGTGGATGTAGAATTTCTTCACAATGTGAACTACGTTTAATCTGTCATGTGTGTTTGGTTCCGTTTTCTTTTGTTTTATTTTTTTCTCATATTGAAAAAGGTAATTAAATTATTTTATGTAGGTTCATTTTGTCGTATATCGGTTCTTACATCGACCGAACGTTAGTGATTTCCCCAAAAACTAGTACGATGAGCGTTGCGCAACCGGAATGCTACGAAATTTGAGTTTTATGAAGCTTATTCTAGAAAGATTCGATAGATATAATTATTACAACCTCTAGATAGTTTAGGTTAATTCTTACCTATTACAAAAGAGACTGGTTGTTGTTATCGATAATAAATCTACATGGGTTGATGTAATGGTATTTTCTAAAGCTCATAGTGCCCTCATACTGAGATTAAGAATTGAAGTACTATGAATGGTTTCTGAATATCCTACAATGTTGGGGATATGGAATCGGTTGGAGATGATTAAATGAAAAAATCATTTGAAAAATAATTATATATGAAAAAAAATTTACATGTTGTCTGTGGATGGTACCATAGAGATCTGAAGGCATCTTGATGATTACAACCGAATTATACTTGAGATGAATGTAGTTGGTGTGAATGTGGAGGAGGATAACTAATCAATCATCCTTTTAAGTTCTCGGTCAAATAAGTATGAGCACTTTATGGATATTTTACTCTATTGAAAATACTCATTTATGATGTCCAAAGTCAAAAGCGACTTGAAATCCAAAAATATTCAAAAGAGAAGTGTTATAAAAGGTAAGTACGAAGGGTATACAATGAGTGGGAGAGGTCGTTTGAGAAATAGAGATTCTCGTTAGAGGATAGAAAAATATTACTCAAAGTCCAAATGACTGAGATAAGTTCAAAAATAATCTATCGGTCATGTAAGAAGAAAGAAGATATCAGTCAGAAGTATCCAGAGAATGGGAAAAAAAACAACTATCAAAAGACCAAAGCTGAAAGAGTTGCAATAGTATTTGATGATTGTGAGTATGTTGACGGGTTAATGACTTCTTATTCTTGTAGTGGATAACGATAAATGAGTGTTGGATTCAAGTGTGTCATTCACATGACTTCCAATAAGCATTGGTTTGAAGACATACAATGCTTGATGGTAGAAGGGTCATCATCGAGAATGAAAAATTATACAATTCCAAAGAGATTGGAATGGTTAGGCTCAAGTTGTCTATAGGACTTGAAGAAATGAATAAAAACACAGTGTATATACCCAAAGATAAACATAACCCTTTTTTATTATTATATTAGACGAGGAAGGGTTTACCTACAGAGGTAAAAATGGTGAACTTTAGGTCTTGTAAGGCTACCTAATTGTTATGAAATCCAATAAGACTAATAATTTGTTAGTTCACAATGCCTCTTTAGTGGTATGAAGCATATCTAGTATAGTGAAAGTTTACTAGGTTGTAGTATCATCTGCTGAGGAATTTAACTAAGAATAAACTCAGTAAACTAAGTAAACAAGGGTTGTTACATGGTATGATAGTTCGGAAGCTGAAATTTTATAAAAGTCATGTTTTGGGCAAGAAGAAGAAGCTGAAGTTTATGCCCAACAACAAGACATCTAATGAAGTACTTTCTTATGTTCATTCAAATCTTTTGGGTCCAGCACGAGAACCTACCATAAGTGGTTCAAAACACATTATATCACTAATTTATGACTATTCGAGGAAAGTATTGGTTCTACTTTTGAAGACCAAACATGAAGCCACTGTGAACTAAAATAATTTGGTAGAGAATCAAACCGGGAAGGTATTGAAGAAGATTCAGATGTGAACAAGCATTTTATTAGTTATTGTGCAAAACTTTGGATTATTAGACACTAAACTATGAGTGGAACTCTCCAACCGAGCGGGTTTGATGATCGAATGAATCAAACCATACTGGAATGAGTTAGATGTATGCTTCATACAGCTGAAACAGGTCAAAGGTTTTGGGAAGATTTTGTGACAACAACAGTATATATCATCAACAAGAGTTCATCTACGATGCTTAAGTTTTTTTATCGTAAAACATCCTGGACTAGATAGGATTCTAAGTTAGAATATTTGAGATTGTTCGGATGTGCTTCATATGCACATGTGAAGCAAGATAAGGTTAGGCCAGGAGCCCTAAAATAATAAAAGGGTATAGGTTATGGTTCATTGAACCTAGACTTCAGAAAGATAACATAAGCAGGAATATGGTTTTCAATGAGGACGACATGACAGTGAAGAAGGTGGTGAAGAATCAATCTAGTACTTTTGGGAGGAGAAATGATGTTTATGGTGGATCTTATCTACAAATTACAACTGGAGATGCTTCTACCAAAGTAGTTTTTGGACCAGGGTCCACTTTGGGGCATATAATGGAATTTCAACCACTACATGAGTATGCAATTCTAGAAGGTCTAGTGTTCGAGGAATTTTGGTTGATCAAATAGGAGAGAAAAATTAATTTGGGAATTAAGCAAGGAATATAGCACAAAAACTAAGCAAGCATTCACATATGTATGGTTTTGCATATGTAATTGGTTATAATTTATCGATTGAAATACATGGAATTATTCTTAAACAAATAAATAACAATGAAGAGAAGTGGTTTATGGTCATGAAATAAGAACTTAGATCTCCTAAAAAGATGAACACTTGGATTCTTGTAAAGCAACTGAGAGGTTAGAAACTAGTTTGGACTAAATGGATATTCACGAGGAAGCCATATATTCCCGATGTTGAGTTACCCATATATAAGGCTAGGGTCATGGGTAAGGGCTTTATGCAAAAGAAATATTTTGATTTCAATGAACTATTCTCGTCGTTGTGAAAACAAAAACCTTCGTCAGGGTTCTGTTGTCAATTGTTGCTAGATTTGATCTTGAGCTAGACCAAATGGATGTTAACAGTGATCATTTCAGATATTATTGGAAGCAATATTCCTACTAATCCCAATAATATCCGAAGGGTTTTTTAGACAAACCACATAAAATATAACGGGGGAACCGTAGTAGGAGTGGAACCATGACTCAGCTGCATGCCTAGTAGTTCATCTACTACGCCCATGGGCTCATATGAGTGACCTAATTATAAGGTTTGACCCATAAGGCCCATGGGTCAAGAAAGGATCAACTATAAATACTGCAACCAACTTTATTAAGAGGGTTGGATTTTTTCTAGAAACATTAAATCCAAGTACACACCTCTTTTATCTCTCTACCTTCCACTTAGCAATATAATACTCAATTAATAAAATACCAAAAAAAACCCTCTAGTTATAAATCATCTACACCAGATTGGTGACCATAATGGGAGTATGAGGTGCATGCATATCTTTTAACAAAACCAGTTGGTAGAAATTATAGTTCGGATACTATCAGAACATGGATCTTAACATACACGATGTTCCACCTCCTGAAGTTGAAGGTGTAAGGAAGAATAATGAGAACACTATTGTGTCTCATGTAAATCACAACATAAATGAAAGAGAATCCATGTTGAATGGGTTAGCTGATTGTTTTGAACAGGTGGTTATTGCCTCTTTGAGACAAGAATTGAATCCAAGTATGCTAACTGACGCAGTAACTTTGAAAAAAGCAATGAATTGGGGTAGGTTATAAATAAAGTTGGAAAGAAGATTACGGTTGAGGAAACTAAGGAATCTAGAGTACCACGTAGAATAGGTCTGCTACTACAGCATCAGCTCCACAAGCTACAACTCAATCCCAGTCCACTGTTATTATAAGCCTAAGGAGTCCGGACAAAGATTGCATCGGCCCATAAAAAGTCAACCTAATCAAAACGAACAAGTTAGACTCAAAAGGGGTCTGTGGGTTCAACCAGAATGGTTTTTCAAACTTGGTGAAAGCATAGCAACCATATATGATAAAACTAGGAATGTTGTACATTTTAGAAAGCCAACCCCAATTCAGTCTCCTAGAGAGAGCCGGAACACTCGTTTCTGTAAATACCACAATGATGTGGGTCATGATACACATGATTGTATAGCATTGAAACAAGAAATACAGAATCTTATCAAAATGGGAAAGTTGGGTGCCTTTGTTAAAAGGAAAGGGGGCAATGGACAAGATAATACCACTAATCAGCCTAATAACAATCCAACCCGTACAACGATACCAACTGCTCCAGGATAAAGTATGGGGGAATCCATGCAAGAAGATATCATGCTAATTGTGGAAAGATTTTATGTATATTCGAAATATCTTGAGATCCACATTAGAATCATGTTAGGGTAATTGTAGATAAGGTTGCAATGGTTTCCAATCTGCATAAGTTTTTTGAATCATTGACTATTTTTGGGGGAGATACAGTGACGACACCCTCAAGTTGTTCAAGGAAAAGGTATGTTAATAGTTTGACGACTTAGTTATACGAAGGATGTCCACACATATTTACCAAATCCCTGCTCCATTCATTTTCTTCGATGAAGATGATTTGAGAAATAGCGCAGGGCCACATGAAGATGTTGTTGTGATAGGATCATCTATTGGGGGAAATGATATACATCAGATCCTGATTGATATGGGTAGTTCGACGAATATATTTTTCTTGACTACTTATAAGGAGATGAAGAATCCATTAGTCATTTAAAGTTCAAATAGAACCATTGTAGGCTTTAGTTGGATTTATACCAATGTTATCGGGGAGTTTGAAAAGGAAGTATTGTTGGGTAAAAGACCAGTTTATAAAATGGTAAGTGTATTATTTGTTGTGGTTGATTGTCCAACATCATACCACGCCATATTCGGTAGATCTTGGCTCTCCAAGATGTATGCAGTAGCTTCTATTTTCCACAAGTGTCTAAAGTATGTTGTCGGAGACCAAGTAGGTGTTGTCCAAAGCAGTCTAGAAAATAGCTCGCGAATGATATGTTACTGCCATTTCCTCAAATACGTTGGAGGCAGGGAAAATTAATAAAGCAAAACAGTTATTGCATCCTTCTACCAATTCAACCGAAGTAGATGATCCAAGGGAGGCTCCTAGCGCTGTAATTCCAGTTGAAGAATCTAAAACTCATGGTCTGGCAGAAGGAAAAAGTGGTAGGGTTGGAGCCAAGTTACCCTTAAGGTTAAAACAAAAATCATTATCTTTTTTATCTAACAATCTACATGTATTTTCATGGTGCAATGAAGATGTGACAGGGGTGCCAGACGATGTGATTAATCACAAGCTATCAGTCTGATCCGATGTTGGGCCAGTGGTACAAAAAATGAGGACTTTTTCTAAAGAAAAATCTGAAGTAATTGGGTAAAAGGTAGATCGGTTAACCAAAATGAGACATATAAAGGAATCTCGATACCATCTTTGGATAACTAATCTAATGTTAGTCAATAAAAATAATAGAAAATGACGTATGTGTATTAACTTCACAGATCTATATAGAGCTTTCCCTAAGGATCATTTCCGAGTACCCCGGATAGACCAACTGGTAGATTCTACCTCAGGAAATAAGTTATTGTCCTTTATGGACGCTTTTTCTGGGTATAATCTGGTGAGGTTAATTTTTGTCTGAGGGTAATTTTGTAATTTGTTTAGAGTTTGTGAAGGTTGGTATGTGTTTAATGTTTTGAGTTGAGAGTAGAGGGAGAATTAAGCAGCCTGGTTGTATTTAATTTTCATTACCCACATTTAATGCAGGTGGTTGGGTATTTATACCCTTATATTTGGGCTTTTATGGGTTTTTGGGTCATGTTTAATGGACCCGGGTCATGTTCAAATACCCATGAGCTTTTAGTAGAAGAGCAAGCAGCTTAGTCAAGAATTGTTTATGTTTTAAGTACTTTAGTCATAATTCGGACAGTCCAATGAGCTAAGGGTTCGAACTGTTCTGTCCGATCCAGTGATCTTGGTCCGAACTGTCCCTGTCCGGAGAGGTAGCAATATTCGGACTCATCATAATCAGATACGAATGTCCAAATTATCAAGATCATACTACTTTTATTACTGATAGGGGCTCCATTTCTATAAAGTGATGTCGTTTGGATTAAAAAATGTCGGAGCTACTTCTCATGGGTTGGTGAATAAGAAATTTGTTAATCAAATTTGTAGAAATATATAAGTTTATATAGATAGCATAATGGTGAAAATCCCTAAGGAAGAAGATCACATACCTGATCTCCAAAAAACCTTTTCTAACATATAGGCTATTAATTTGAAGTTGAACCATCAGAAGTGTATGTTCAGAGTCCGATCTGGTAAGTTTCTGGGATATATTATAAGTGAAAAAGGGATTCAGGCTGATCTGGATCAGTTAAATGCTTTATTAGCTGACTGGAAGATTAACTTCTTTGAATCGGTTGATTTCAAGATCATCAAACAAGTGCCCTCAGGTTTTTCAGGTCTTAAGGAATGCTAAAGATTTGAATTGGTCCCCATAATGTGATCATGCTTTCCTTGAGATAAAAACGCATTTGTCTTCTCCCAAGACACTGTTCAAGCCTATTCAGGGAGATAGACTTTATATGTGCATAGTTGTATCAGAGTATGCAGCAAGTGTTGTGCTGGTAAGAGAAATGGATAATTACCCCTATCTGGTATATTACCTAAGCAAAAGTTTATTAGAAGCTGAGAAAAAGTAGTTAAGTTAGAAAAATTGGCTTTAGAACTAGTGATAGCAACTAGAAAATTGGACCCTACTTTCAAGCACAGTCTATCACGGTTCAAATGTCTTTTTTTTAAACGTGTTACAAAAGGTTGACATGTCAAGGAGGATGACTAAATGGTAAGTTGAGCTTGGAGATTATGATATCGGTTTTGCACTTCGAAATGATATCAAGGCTCAAGTTGTAGCTGATTGTTTAGTAGCATTCCATATTGAAAGATCTTACGAAAACGCTCAGAGTAACAAGTTTCATTAAGAGTAGGTAGTTCGAATAGATGGAGGGTCTAACAATGGGATATGGATTTTGGGTATGTTTAACTTCACCTTATGGCATCCAATAATACGTCGGAGTATGAAGCACCATAGCTCGTTTAAGGTTAGCTCAATTATGTGGAGCAAAATGGGTTAGGTTAGTAAGTGATTTTTAATTAATTATTTATAAGGCTCAATGGCAATCTGAAACAAAAAAAGATAATTTGATAATATATCTATAAGTCCTTAAGGAAATTGCCTCAAGCTTTAAAGACATATGATATGAACATGTCCCTAGCATACTTTGAAGCATACCATTGGATCCTAATGCAAGAATGTCCTTCAATTGACTTAGTTCAAGGAAAAAAGGATGAGGTTGAAGAGAGTATGAGCATATCCAGTACACAATCCAAAGATTGGAGATATGAAATCCAATAGTTTATTACCAATGGAATTTTACCTTCAGATAAGATTTTGGCTAAGAAAGTAAATTACAAGGCTTGGGGTTTTCTGATGGTGAGAGGTGTTATTTATAAAAAAAAAAGTCTTTAAACAGGCCCTTCTTACGTTTCCTTGGGTTTGAAGAGTCTTATAATGTGTTATCTGAATCACACGACGGAGAGAGGTCAGTAAATTGTGGTTACAAAGCTTTAACTATGAGATTTTTGTTAGCGGGATACTACTGGCCTACTATGATGGGGGATGCTAAATATTTGGTAAAAAATGTGACCCTTGTCAAAAATATAGAAATTAAATCCATGTGCCAGCAGTTCCCATGGGATCAGTATCTGAACTGATACTTTTTAATAGATGGGGACTGGATTTAGTTGGGCCCCTTCTGATGGCTTCTGGTGGTTGTCGAACTATAAATGTGACGATAGACTACTTTTCTAAGTGGATAAAAGTTTCCCCTTTGTTAGGAACAACTTCTAAGGAAGTTATTAAATTTATTCTTTCTAATATATGTTCCCGATATGGAATTCCTAAGCGTATTACTACTGATAATGGTTATCAATTCGAAAACAAAGACATAGAGGCATTTTGCACCTCAAGAAGAATTCAACACTTCGTTTCTTCCCCTTTTCATCCTCAAGCTAATGGGCAGGTTGAAGTTGCTAATTAGACAATTTTGAAAGGTTTGAAAACGAATTTGGAACGAGCATCTAGAATATGACCAAGTTATTTATAAAAGTGTTATGGGCCTACCGAACCACTCCTCATACGACTACTCAGGAGTTTTTTGCTCTTGTTTATGAAATAGATGCAATTACCCCCATATAAGCGACGTTTCCTTCATTCAGAGTACAAAACTATTCCGAACAGGATAATGGCATTGCTGTGAGAATTCAGATGGACTTACTTGAAGAAAGATGTGTAAATGCACGACACACTACCAAGGGTTAATTAGAAGCATATTTTCATCTAGAGTTAAAAGAAGAGATTTTCAAGAAGGGGACAAAGTATTAAGAAAATTATTCTTACATACCAAGGAGAAACAGTTCGGAAAGTTATCTCCGAATTGGCAAGGCCCGTACGTAGTATGTGAATAAGTCAAGCAATGAGCGTACAGACTTCAAGACAAAGAAGGAAACCTTTTAAACATCCTTGAAATATTGATCACCTCAGGTTATACTTAGAATAATTTCCTTTTTTGTAAATATTTACTTTGTTGTACTTCAATGTAAATATTTGGGGGCATACTTTTTCCTACCCTGGTGGCGGATGGAGGTTTTAATTAGGTGTGTGGATCCTAATTAATATACTATCCGTTGTTTTTTTAAGAGAATTGTTGAGTTTGTTAATGCATCAGACAAATTAGACACCCATGTAACACTTTGGAATATCTGTGAATGCATCGAACATGTTGAATACCCATTAAACACCTTGAAATACATATGAAGGGTTTAGATAAATTAATTACCGATTAAACACTTCTAACTATCAGGTGGAATCTTTTTTACTCATTTAAACACATTAGAGAAATATTTGATTAAGTTCGTATATACTTATTGTCGACTATATTTTAAGTATGTTCGAATTCTAATGGAAACATTTAAAAGAAAAGATAAAATACAAAATAGACGAAAGTAAAGATGATGTGAAATACTCATTGTATCATCAAAGTTGTTCGACCCATTTTACAAAAACTGGCTTAGCCATCCAAGGACTTTACTTCACAAAGCAAAACCAAATAAAACAACGAGATGCCTTGGCCATCCAAGGACTTTAGTTCAAAACATAAACTGAAAAAATAAAAATTAACCTTAGGGCTCATTCCCTTCGGTTGTCTTCTCAACCTTACTTTTTTATTTTTGCTCTTTATCATCATTTAAGTCCTCCTCAGATTTGTCATCAGGGTCGGAATCATCCGATGTCATATTGTATTTATCATTTTGTGCTAAAGTATGATATGGAACTTCATCATCTGGTACATAGGCCCACGACTTCCCAAGAGACCGTTTAAGGAAAGTTTCGTGGAACAAAAGAACCATATCAGATTTAACAAATTGTTCTCTTCGTTGCATGGACTTCGGGCACCCCTTGACATATTTGTTCTTGGCAACATCTATATCTTGAGCCCTTGCATATTTTAAAGCAGTGATTTCATCGTTTCTTTCTTTGGGAAGATGTTGTAGTTATTTTTTCTCTTTATACAGATGTTCACTGATAGCCTTTTTATTAGTTAGTGCTTCATTTAAATTTTTAGTTTTCTCGAAGGTGGAGGTTTGCAGTTCATTATAATTGGATTGTATTTTCTCTCGATCTTCCTTGGCTTGTTTCAACTCAGTGTTCACTTATTTTTTGTCCTTGATTAAAGTCTCTACCTTGCTTTGTTCGGATGCAAAGGAAACCTTTAAGCCTTGATTATTAGTTTGGAAGGAAGTGATATCTTTTTATTTGGGCTCTGACTTGGATTTCTGAGTCGACTATGGGCATGATATAACCTAAGATTGCGTAGCCCAAGATGTCATGCTCATTAGACACTTCAAAAGATTCACCGTCATGAATCACTGTGTTGGCTATGTTGGATGATTGAGGAAATGTTCGGTCAAAATACTCTTTGTCGAACTTGCTGAATTATAAGTTCCCTACATCATCTAAGTTAACCTCGACTTCAGCAGAAGGTTGGTCAGCACTACGAAACACTAGATAGGAATTATTAACATGAGTCTCATATTCAGTAGGAACTTCAGTAGTATTTTCAGGAGGAATAATCTTAGTTCAGAGTATGATCTCTGAACCAATATTTACTTTCTTTTTTTACATTCCCTATCATCACTACATGCCTGATGTCTCTTGACCCATTTTTTCTTTTTGATGGTTGAGGTAGATGATGGCGGCCTTTCTTCCTCACCAACTGTTACTACTACAACCTTCAATAGTGCAACATTAATCTCTCCTAGCAACCCCGAAAGTATTCTTTTGGTGCTTGATCTACCAATGTATTCTCAGTGTCTTCCTTCCCAATATGAGAAGATCCTATGGGAGAAGACGATGGGTGTGGATCCAAAATTGGAAGTTTTGGAGATTTTACCATTGAAGGACCTTCCTTGGGCTTATTTATCTCATTAACAAGTGGAGTTGCAGTTTTGGCCTTTGATAGCCCAGTAACCCTTCGAGGTGGGCTATCTCCAATATCTAAACCCCTAAAGATGAAAGAGGATGGAGTTTTACGGCTGATAACGACTTTAACTCTAAAAAATGAGTGTTTCCGGTTGCTGTGATTGGAGAACTGGTGTTTCTAGTTGCTTTTATTGATATGCTGATGTCTCTGGTTGTTTTAATCGAGAAATTGGTGATTCTGGTTGCTCTGATGGTTCGAGATTTATTGAAGATAAACTAGAGAACATTTTCTTGAGAAATGTTGTTGGTCTGTAAGAAGATGAACTTCTATCTGGTTCTATCCGGCTACAATTCATGCCATTTTTTTCCTCAATCTAACTTAGACAAGTTAAGCCAACCAATTTTGATTAAGAAAGTTCTTGATGTGAACATAAAACCCTATAAAATGTTGAAGTAGATGAAGTTTTTGTTCTCTAAATTTATGATTTGAATTGTTTTCTTAGTCTAGAAATAAGAAATAGTAAAAAGGCTTCCTCATATACTAAAAGATGTACTTGAGTGTTTCACCTAGAGGAAATGAATTGACTAAGATAATAACTAAAGTCTATTTGTTATAGCCCTCTATACCTTTAAAAATCAAGCTGTAAATCCCTAGAAAAAACAGTTGGAAGGTCCAAATGCAAGTTGACACGTGTAACAAAAATTTTATCATAAAATAGCAACCTTTGAGTTGATTAATAGACATTTCAAGTTCACTTCGAATGGAGATAATCAGTTCGAATATTATTTGATACAATTAGCTCTTACAAAAGTTTTTTAAATAGTTAAGGGATTATATGATGAGTTCAAATATTGTTGGAAGCCATATTCCTACTTATCCCAATAATATCCGCAATGCTTTTTAAACAAACCAAATAAAAGATAATGGGGGAACCGTAGTGGGAGTGGAACCATGACTCAACTGCATGCCTAATAGTTCATCTACTGGGCCTGGGGGCTTATAGGAGTGACCCGATTATAAGGTTTGACCCATAAGGCCCATGGGTCAAGAAAGAAACAACTATAAATACTCCAACCAACTTTATTAAGAGGGTTGGACTTTTTCTAGAAAGATTAAATGCAAGTAGACACCTCTTTTATCTTTTTACCTTCCACTTAGCAATTTAATACTCAATTGATAAACTACCAAAAAGACCCTCCAATTATAAATCATCCACACCAAATACTACCTTCCTCTATGGTGAATTGAAAGATAAAATTTACATCTTTGAAGAACTAAAGAAAGGTTATGTATGTTTGTTTAGTGGAATAGAATATTTGATTCTTTTATGAGATCAATCATACATGTTATAGCTGCTACGACAACTATGTCTATTCGAATGGGAAGACACAAATGGAGAGACGAACCCTATTGATGTTGTATGTGGATGACATACTAATAGATAGAAAATATATAAGAAATTTAAAGTGGTAAAGACTCAGCTGAAGGGAGAGTTTGAGATCAATAATATGGGAGAGGCTAAAAGGATACTTGGTATTGAGATAAAAAAGAACATGCCAAATGCGTATTTATTCTTATTTGGACAATAATATATACACAAGGATCGAAGAAAATTCTTGATCTCCAAAGCAAAATATGTTGGAGCTAACATTGGTTCTGAATTCAAACTCATTGTCACAAAAGCACTAACCAACTCCACAAATAATAAGTATATGCTCAAGATACTTTATGCCAATATTATTTGTAGCATTATGTACGATATGATTTGAAAAAGAGCTGATCTTGCCTACATCATAAGTGTTTTGAGCAGATTCGTATCAAATCCAGAAAAGTCGTATTGGCATGTAATCAAGTAGCTCACGAGTTACTTGAAGGGCTCGGTTATTTTAGGTTTGTGTTACATTTAGAAGGATACGGGTCATATAATACCGAGAGGGTATGTGGACTCTGATTATGCAGGATGCCTCGACATAAGAAAGTCTACTTTTTGTTATCTATTTACAGTGTTTGAAGGAATGTCTAGCTTCCACTATTCTATAAAACATATGGTTGCGTTTTCCTCTACGGAAACCATGTATATTTCTGCTATGGAAGCGATGAAAGAAACTATTTTGCTAAAGGGATTATTGAGTGAATTCATTGTTGTAGAGCAAGATGTGGTTTTCTTACGTGGTAACACTAGTGTTATTTATTTGATGAAATATCTAAAATTCTATGAGAAAACTACAAATGTAGACATTAAGACGCACTTCATCTGAGTGTTATCACATCTCGTCAAACGCACTTCAATTTTTTGGCCAACCTATTTGGAAAATTGTTAAAAGCTCATGCATAGAAAACAAATATAATCACATAATTTGCAGCTATTATTGACGTGATCAACAATTTTTGGTTGTTTTGCACTAATTGACAATGGTACAATCTTAACACCTGGAAGAAATCCAGCATCACGGAGTCTAAAAGCAACCCATGTTAAAAATAAATAATATATAATTTTCACTCAAAAAAAGGAATGTGAATCTAGATTATTCTTAATACATGTATTTATAGAAACTTCTAGTGAGTCTAATGGAGTCTAGAAGTCCATAAGTATTTAGTATTTAAAGTAAGTATCTAGATCATTCCATTGGATTTCTATATAATGCATTGTATCATCATATTTGCAATCAAGTCATTTACAAAGCAATATATTATATATACATACCTCTTCTCTTAAATTGAGTTGTGTGTGTTTTAGTTTTCTAACAAAGTGGTATTAGAGCCAAAGGTTCTACAAGATAATGACGAAGAGAATGTCTTAATGGAAAATGCTAAAATTCACCAAAGACAACTATAAAAATTGGTGCATTCATATGAAGGCGATTCTTGTAGCAAATGATGTGGGAGATATTGTGGAGAAAAGGATTCGAGGTGCCTGGAAAATGATTTTTTTTTAAATCTATTTCAAACGAAACAATTAAAATCTGAAAGAAAGAAGGATTAAAAGGCGATCATGATCATTCATCAATGTTTGGATAACTCTATGTTACAAAAGGTGGCTTCTGTAACAACATCAAACAAAGCTTGGGATAGTTTCAAAACTTCTTTTTGTGAAAATGCTAAAATGAAGAGAGTTCATTTTCAAGGAGCCAAAGAGGTCTGGACGAGGATGTGGGTGTGGACGTGGATATTTATATGGACAAATAAGAGAACACGACGAATAAATGGAGGACAATCAAAGTGATAAAAGACCATACGGGATAAGAAATTCAAGATGTCGTGGAAGAGGAAGACACACCTAAAGGTATGACAAATCAAATATTAAGTGTTACAATTGTAAAAAAATATGGTCATTATGCTTCCAAGTGCCGCCCTTCAGAAATTCAAGTTAAGGATAAAACCAATATTGTTGAAGAGAAAGGTAATGAACCCGTCTTAAATCTAGCACAACAAAGAGAATAAAATTGTGTATACAATTTATGGTATCTCGACAGTGGTGATAATTATCATATGTGTGGAAACAAAAACTTGTTTGTTGATCTTGATGATCGTGTGAATGGAATGGTCACTTTTAGAGACTACTCGGGGGTACACATCAAAAGAAAAGGTAGCATCTTAAGTCGCTTGAAAATAAGGATCATAATTTTATTTCAAGTGTTTATTATGTGCCTAATATGAAAAATAATATCTTGAGTTTGAGTCAACTAATGGATAAAGGCTACATCATCACCATGAAAGATGAATTTATTAACTTAAGAGATTTTTGTGATAATTTAATTGCTAAGGTGTCTATGATCAAGAATCGTATTTTTATTCTTAAAATTCAAGATGATATGTCAAAGTGCTTAAAAGCTTGTGTTGGAGATTCTTCTTGGATTTGGCATCTTAGGTTTGGGGCACTTACACTTTGAATTACTAAATTCACTATCAAATAACCACATGATGAATGGATTTCCTCACATCAATCATCCAAATTAAACTTTTGAAGGGTGTTTTTTTGGTAAGGAATCAAGAATTTTCCAACAAAATCTATAACAAGAGCAAAATGGAAACTTGAACTTATTCACTCAGACGTACGTGGGCCTTTTAATCCACCATCTTTTAGTAAGATTTGTTATTTCTTATGATTCATTGATAAATTAACTGAAATACATAACTATATTTTCTCAAAGGGAAGTCACAACTTTTTGAATGCTTAAAACAATTCATGGCCCAAGTTGAGAACGAGAGTAATTATCGTATAAAGTGTATCCATTCAGATTGAGGAGGAGAGTTCAATTCAAATAAGCTCTTAAATTTTGTGAAGATAATGGAATAAGGAGACCATAAACGGTTCCAAGATCACCTCAACAAAATTGGGTCATACCGAGGAAAAATAGAAGAATTCTTAATATGACACGATGTATATTGAAGATAAAAAATATGACAAATGAATTTTGGACCAGAGAGGTAAATTGCGCTGTCTAATTGTCAAATTAATGTCCCATTAGAAGTGTAAAAAAAATGACTCCAAACAAGCATGGAAAGTCGTAAGACCAACTATTACTCACTTACGAGTTTTTGGAAGCATAACTTATGTACATGTTGATGATGGACAACACTTGATTATAAAAGTGAGAAGTTTGTATTATTGGCTATGATGCAAGAGTAAATGGGTACAAACTTTACAGCCCCATCAGTGGAAGGATTGTTATTAGTCGCAATGTTGTCTTTAATGAAAAAATCTCATGAGATTGGAGCTACGCATAAGAATATTATAATTTCTTTTATTTCACTAATAAAGAAAATGAAAAATTTATGAGCAACATATAACTCCTCCCACATCACCACAAGAAATTTTTTATAGACAATTCACTTCCTTATCTTCATTATGTGATAGTGATGAGACACCGCCTAGGCTTTATAAAAGGATTGAATAGATATATGATGAAATAGATTAGCTTCCCGTAATTTCTAACATAACTCTTCTCTGTATTTTAGCGGAAACTAAACCAACAAGCTTAAAATAATCGATGAATAATAAGAAATAACAATTCTAAGAATATATCAAGAAGAATAATAAGAAAACAATGGATTAAGAAATAATAAGAAGAGTTATGGCTATATATTCTTGTTGACATTTTCTTCCATTTGTCATTAAGAAGAATAATAAGAAAACATTGTTCTTGCATGCTTGTATGTAGATGATTTAATATTTATAGGGAATAGTCCAAATATGTTCAAGAAATTTAAATATGACATGACAAGAGAATTTGAGAAAAGTGATATTGGGTTTATGTCATATTATCTTGGCATAGAAGTGAAGTAACTGAAAGATGGAATAATAATCTCGCAAGGAAGCTATACAAAAGAAATTTTGAAAAAAATTAAGATGAAAAATTGTCAAGCTGTTAGCACCCCCATTGAATATGGGACAAAGTTATCAAAATTTGAAGAATCTGAAAAAGTGGATCCCACTTACTTCAAAAGTCTTGTAAGAGGTCTGAGATACTTGATATGCATGAGGATAGACATACGATATAGTGTTGGACTTGTTAGTCGCTATATGGATTATTCTATCATAATTTTGATGTTTTCAAACTTGTTGGTTGTTGTGATAGTGATTGGGCTGGTGACATTAATGATCGAAAAAGTACTACCAGATATGTATTCGTGATGGGTGATACGTGTTTCTCGTGGACCTCAAAGAAGCAACCCATTGTTACTTTATCTACTTGTGAAGCATAATATGTGGCGGCATGTTCTTATATTTTTCAAGCTATATAGTTAAAGAGAATTTTAAAGAAGCTTAATATGACACAAAATGAATCCATATAAATATTGGTCCATGAACGAAGCAGGTATATTAATACAAAATATCATTATATTCGAGAGTGGATCTAAAGAAATAAAGTGAAGCTCAACTATGTGAAGTCTTAAGAACAAATCAATAAAATATTTACAAAACCCCTAAAAAGTGATATTCTTGATACATTCAAGGAGAGTGTTAAAAATAAATAATAAATAATTTTGACTAAAAAAAAGTGATTCTAGATTATTCTTGATACATGTATTCATAGAAACTTCTAGCAATTCTCTTAGTCTAGAAATCCATAAGTTTTTAGCAGGTAAAGTAAGTACCTAAATCCTTCCCTTAAAGTCTTATATAAAACCTTGTATCGTCACATTTGTTATCAAGTTATTTTAAAAGCAATATTTTATATATACTCCTAAATTGAGTTGTGTGAGTTTTATTTTTCCAACAACCAAAACCCCAAATTAAATAAAACAATAAAAAAAAATATCTCGGACACAAAATAGCTTGCATGAATCTGACCCTCCATCTAAAGCCTAATCCTAATCTTCTCCATCATCGAGTCAGAAAATTTAAAGTTGATATTCTTCGGAATAAACTCCGTAGGCACATAGGTTCCCGTTGTAAAGGAAGGTCCTTGATAGAGGGATTTAGGGCTTGGGTAACATAATGCATGGTGAACAGATCAACCGTGAGCGGCTTTACATTGATGACTGCCATAAGTTCCTACTTATTTTGCTCTACCGGTAGCACCATCACTGTCGAAACTCTACAAGTCAATTTTCTAGAATCAGAACTGTCAGAATTATAGCTATGGGCGAATGCAAAATTAGTTGTTTCTAAAAGAGATCGAGAGAAAATATGATCTTAGAAATTATATAATCAAGGGAAAAAATTACACACGAATACGAGTGTGGTATTTATATCAGCATTATATTTGATCATAGTCGTCCACTTATAAATATTCCAACAATTGGTAAAATTGCTTAACGGTGAAAAAAAAGCAACCTAAGAGGCGATGTTTCACGTGAGATACATATCCTTTATTTTATATTCAAACCATCTTTTAAAGGTTCCATTTTTCCGTTATCTATGCATAATAATTATGCGAATGCCACATCCAATACCTTCAACAATCTAATTTCCATTCAACGGGTACGCCTCTCTTGCTATTTAAAAAATTATTTATTACCAATAGTCATATTTCAATTTCGAGTTGTCCTGAGATTATTCGTTTAGGTAAAACTACCAATATTTTTTCCACTATAATCTACTACTTATTCATCCGTTTGTTTAGGTAAAACTAAGGTTTCTTTCGGTTTTCGTCGTTAAAAGGTTTTAACTAGACGTGAGGTATAATCGATATCTAGCCGAGCTTTTTAAAGTCACGACAATTCAACTAGAGGTAGTTAGGTTGGACATATGGTATAAGTAGCAAGGGATAAAGATTGTCTCAAATAAAAACTCACGGGACTAGTTACTCATGTAAAAAAAATTAAAAACATAAAATCTCGACCTCTCTTTCGAACCCAACCACTAACGTTTGGTCTTTCATTTTCTTCAATTTAAATTTTAAAAGGTTGAGTATTTAGCTTACCCCAAACCATAATAATATGGTTCAAACACCCTACTTTCTAAGGTAATAGTTCGGCTCTATAAGAATTATTACACATAACTTTGTATTTTTTGCCCCCAAGGGGGTAGCCGAGTTGGTTGAGTATGGCATTTTTATGACCAAAAGGTCATGAGTTCGAGTCCCTCTACATACGCTTTCTCGGCTGAGCCTGTCACCTTGTGTGGTTTACTTTCTGGCGTTGGTTTGCAGGCTATCACGTCAGACTGAGGGTTTACCCTGTGCGCACTCATTGCACTCTGAGTAGCGGCTGCGGGTTCCCTTCGGAAAAAAAACTTTGTACTTTCTCCTCTCTTCGTTCGCAAGGACTAAACAGCTAATGATCATGACCATGATCGATAAAAGATAAGGTTAATTAATAGTTCTTAGTAATTGTTATATATTGTTCGAAATCTTATTAAATCATATATAACAAAACGCGGAAAATAATTAAACCCTTTTAATAGATTCACCTAATGAATAAGCGAAAAGAGATTGCTTACGGATTTGTGTGCTGATATTCATCTTGTGTTGCGTTCCTTTTCGTTCCTTGGCGATTTTGTAGATGAACTTGAAAGAAACCTGCATAACCAAGTTAGAAAAGAAAAGGATTTGGTTTTCCAGAGATTGTAGGAAGCGGCAGATTTGTGTTTGGGGTTTAGGATGATGAAATTCCAAAATCTAGCCCCTTACTTATAGTCTTTACAATGTGAAGCCCAACATTGTAAAGCACATCCTATTCAACTTCCTTGTGTTCGGGGACCATAACCCGATAAATTAAAATTTTAATTTATGTCTCTATTTATTAATTCAAGCTTAAGTGTTGTGATTTTGGTCTTATTCATCACAGTGCTCAAATTCAACCCGGCTACCATACTTGAGCCCATAATTCCTTTTCACCATATGTCCAATATAGTTAATTAAATAATTAACTCGATTAGTTTTAATTTGGACTTCCATAAGACAATGACTGAATATGTTTATTTAGCACGCTGGTCCAAATTATTTTCAGTCCATAAATATATTAAATAAATATATTCCAACAATCTCACACTGGGACCGCCACATGCTACTCAAGAATACATATCTAACTTTAGTGGGATTTTCTATATTCATTGTCAATGGGCAAATGGTACAACATCATACATGACTGATAACATAACGAACTAAATACCTCTTTCACGTTATGTGAATAATAGAATGTAACAGTAATCATATTACCATTATCAATGAATTACTTGGGCCAATATGAGGCATGGCCTAAGAGTAATATGGATTGCAATCTACAATACATTACAAATATCAATAAATATTTCTAAGCATATATATATTGCAACAAACTTTAATATGCACAATATTGTAAAATATAACATCAGATCCTATTACAAACTTTCCACTTAAACTAACAATCCTCTAAATCAACTACACCCATACTCATTGTGTGTTTCTGAAAAACCTTAGGCAAAACCGCCTTTGTTAGAGGATCTGCTATCATGGAGTTTGTGTCAATGTGCTCTATACTTATCTAGCACATCTTTACTCTTTCTTTAACAGACATAAACTTTATGTGTATGTGTTTGGACCTAGACAATTTCCTATTATCGTTAGAGTATTACACTACAATATTCTGCAGCCATAATACTGGTTTGATGCCTCAAAGCACGCAATAAATTCTTCCACCATGGTGGATGATATAATAAGAATTTACACTTTTCAAGGATATTGTACCTCCAACCAATAATAATATATTTCGTGACGTGCTCTTTAGTGTGTCTATGCATCCACCAAAATCCGAGTCGGGATACCCAATGATCTCTAGTTTATCCGACTTCAAATATGTCAACATGTGTCCATTTATTCCTTACGGATAATGGAGTAATATTTTAATTTCTTTCGAATGATCCATGTCTGGGTTACTAACATATCTCCCAACCTATTTACAGCAAAGGAAATGTCCGACCTAGTACGAACTTGAGCATACATTAAACTCCAAAATGCCGAAACATAAGGGACCAATTTCATTTCCTCAATCTCAAGTGTTGTCTTAGGATATTGACCCAGACTAAGTTTGTCACCCTTTGCTATAGGGGTACTTAGAGGTTTGCAATCTGCAAATCTGTAACTTTGTAACACACTTTTAGTGTATATCTTTTATGATAATCCAAGAATACCACGAGAGAGATCCCGATGTATCTGGATTTTTATCACAAAACTGGCATCACCAAGAATCATTCATATCGAACTTGTTTGATAGAAATCCTTTTGTAGTGGGTAAGAATTCCTTATTATTCGAGACAAGAAATATGTCATTTATATATAATATAAGAAATATAAAATTACTCTCATTGAACTTGTGATACACACAATCCTCAACTGAGTTGATCTCAAAGTCATAACTGACTATCACCTCAAAGAATTCGTGATACCATTGACAAGAGGCCTGTTTAAGCCCATAGATGGATTTCTTAAGTCTACAAATCTTTTGAGTTACTTTCCATAAAGTATTCTGGTTGCACCATATAGATTGTTTTCTCAATATTACCATTGAGAAAAACGGCATTAACATCCATCTGATGAAGCTTAAGATCAAAATGTACAACTAATGATATGATTGTTCTGAAGGAATCTTTCATCGATACCGGAGCGAAGGTTTATTTAAAATCAATCCCTTCACGCTGAGTATAACCTTTCACTACAAAACGTGTTTTATGTCTTTCCATATTACCTAGGGAATCGCTAAACCCATTTACAACTAATTTCATTTTTACCTTCAGGTGATGGGATTAGACCCCAAACCGCATTGTCTTGCATTGATTTATACTTTTCTTTCATAGCGTCAATCCATTTATGAGAGTCAAAGATTTCCATGGCTTGTTTGTATGAAGAAGGATCATCTACAGTTCCAACACATAACTCATCATGCTCTTGAAGATATACTATAAATTATGGACATATAGTAATTTTCCTTTCTCTTGTGGACCTTCTTAAAGGTACTATTTTTATTGTTGCTCTTATTGAGGAGGTTGAGTTTGATCATTATGAATGATGTCATTTTGAATTCCTTATGGAAGATTATATTGAGGTTCCTCTTGTTCTACCTGGACTATATCTGTATCCTGGTTAGAATTCTCAAGTGGAGCATTAATGTTAATTTAAGGATTACCTTGTTCTAATAGGACTAAAGTAATTGGTATTACAGCTTAATCTTCTAATACCTTAGTATATCCATTAAAACCTTAATGAATATCTATGGATTATTCCTCAAAATCAAAATATGTTCCCTTATTCTTCCCCCCAAACTCAAAATCCTCTACAAACTTGGTCGTTTCTGTCTCAAATAATTTACCAATGAGAGAATTATAAAACTTAAATCCTCTAGAATGCTTGGAATAACCTGTGAAAAATAACTAACTATATTTTGGGTCCAAATTCTTTTCTGGAGGTTTGTAAGGCCCCGTCTCAGTTGGAAAAACCCCACACATACAAATGATTTGAATTGGGTCTACTCTCGTTTTAAAGCTCATATGGCGTCCTAATAGTAGCCTTAGTGGGTACTTCGTTGAGTATATAAGCGACACATTTGATGGCTTCCCCCAGAGAGATATTGGTAGATATGAGTGACTTATTATACTAATATCCATATATTTTAGTGTTTGGTTCTATCTCTCAGATACACCATTCATGCGAGGTGAATCAGGCATATTGTATTGGGGGACTATTTCACCTTCTCTAGGTACTGTGTAAAGGGTACTGAACGTTGTTCACCTGATCTGTCACATATACCATAGTATTCACCACCACGGTCAGATCTAACGGTCTTAATACTTTTATCGAGTTGTTTTTCAAATTTGGTCATAAAAGATTTGAACTTGTTTAGGGCCTCATGCTTTTCTTCTTGATTGACCTTTCCCAGTCTTTTGCCATATGTCTTCCACTTAGGCATGGCACATTTTTGTAGATGTAATCACATTAACCTTAGGTATTGTGCATATAAGTTTTTCCTTCTACCGTGTAGCGTGGGAAATCAACTAATTGATATTCCAGTTTTCCCGCATGCAGTTATATGTGAACTGGAAATACTTAAATCGGTATTGCAACAAATAAAATGGGAACCCCACTATGTATTCCTCAAGAAGTTCTAAACCTATTTCCTTTAAGTTTTGGCCAATCATCGACATTCCCAGAATGTTCTCCCAGATTTTACCTTTTCCATTATACTATTTTGATAAAGGCTCTCTCGACCTCCGCGAGAAAGACCGAGGCTATGGTAACACCTTTAGGGACAACCCTACGTAATGCTACGGTTATCCCCTGTAACAAGCATGCCATGCATAAATTATTTGAATTCTTCCACTTTTCACCGGACTTAGTTTCCTTCGGTGTATTTTCCGAACTAAAAGAGGTGGTTCGGGAGTTGACAATGCATAGTGATAATCATGTATAGACAAAAACAACAACATATCTTCCTTCTATAACTGAAAGTCTGAACGATCCAACATGGGTGGATAATTCTCCAATAGACTGTAATTAGTAAACACTATAATAAGAACAAACAACACACAAAACACATTTAGCATCTTGACATATAATTGAAAACATATGCATGAACATGGCACATATATGTAAAACATAAAATTCATTGATAATAAATACTGGAGGCAAATCATAATTTCATGTAATTATATGAGTTTAAGAAAAATACCATGATCATTATTTTTATTTCTTAAGTACCGGTGAAACCTTCCGGAGGACCGATTTCTCCTACTTAAAATAAAAAAATTATATAGATGAATTTAATTTATCTTAAAATAAAATCAACACAAGGACCATTTTCAATAATTTTCTTTTGCTCGTGATTTATTTAAACCCAAACGTGAACCTTCCGGAGGACCGATAATATTTGAATTTAAATTAATCCATAAACCTTTCGAATCCTAAGATCCATAGGAAAATTAACTTAACAACCCACAGGGCAGACAAAATTAATTCATTAGTATCACCTACCCGCTACGAAACCTTAGTCATGCATCATAATCTAAGCATTCAAGCAAATACAATTTTATTAAAAAATAAACATACAACAGTTAGTATGTCAAACACATCATATTTATGAAATAAATAAATTCAAATATATTAAATTAATAACATAATAATTTAAAAAAATCTAATTTCTGAAAAAGAATAAAAAATCGAAAAGTTTTTTTTCCTCGCGACCTGCTGCAGGTCTTGGGTGCGCACCCAAATTGCAATAATATTGTTGCAGGTCATGGGTGAGCCCAGTTTACAGTAGCAACTGTACCTCATGGACGTGCGCCCAGCCTGCACTAATCTTGTTGCAAGTCTTGAGAATCTACCCATCCTGCAGCAGTGCTGCTGTGTTTGCAACAGTTGCTATTGTGAGTCTTGGGCACACCCAACCTGCAGTATTGCTACTTTCACTAGGTTTATGCCCAACCAGTAGCCTCTCCCTGCTATCATCGCAATAACAACGGGTTTGTGAATCCTTGCAGGTCACGACGTTTACCACAACATCAACAATTCGCTGGCCATGAGGAATAACTTTTGACAGATTTCAATCAGCATTAACATCACGAGTTTAGTCGTCGATGAGTCACTATCCCAATAGTTTTGATTTTATTCGTTATATTAGGGTTGATTTGATGCAAATTTTTGGAGAACAAATTCCAGACATCAATCAACCCTAATTTAACCGAAAAAAACCCCACTATCAAAATTATAATTTGTTTATATTAAACATGAAAAAATAGGTAAACATGTTTTTAATACGAATAAATCACATAAACATGTTTTTCATACTGTCCCTAAATCCATATCCTAACCAACTAAATTAACACATAATCCCAATGACATGAATTCTTTAGAGTGAATAAAAAAAATCATGCATCAATATATATATATCCTCATACAATTCGATTATTCTATCAAATCCAAAAATAAAATTTGTTGGCTCGGATACAAATTCTTATTTATTATTCGCAATCGCATCAAATAATATATAATAAAATATGGAAAATAATTAAACCTTTTTTAATAAACTCACCTAATGAATAAACGAAAAGAGATTGCTTATGTATTTTTCTACTGCTATCTATCTTGTGTTGCGTTCCTTTTTGTTCCTTAGCGATTCTGTAGATGAACTTGAAAGAACGTGCGGAACCAAGTTAGAAAATAAAAGGATTTGGTTTTCCACACACTGTATGAAGCGACAAATTTGTGTTTAGTGTTTAGAATGATGAAATTCCTAAACCTAGCCCCTTAGTTATAGTCTTTACAATGTGAAGCCCAACACTGTAAAGCTCATCCTATTATACTTCCTTGTGTCCGCGACCATAACTCGATAAATTGAAGATTCAATTTATGTCCCTAATTTATTCATTCAGGCTTAAGTGTTGAGATTTGGGTTGTCTTCATTATAGTGCCCAAATTCAACCCGGTTACCACACTTGAGCCCATAACTTCTTTTCACCCTTAGGTCCAATATAGTTAATTAAATAATAAACTCGATTAGTTATAGTTTGGACGTCTTTAAGACAATGATCGAATATGTTTATTTAGTACGTCAATCCAAATTATTGTCAACCCATAAATTTATTAAATAAATATATTTCAACAGTAATATCAATTAGGTGTATATTTAAAAGTGTGAAAAGATATTCCCTCTGGAAGTTAAGACATAGTTGGGTCAAATTATGATATCATGAGCATTAATTATATTATTCATATGTTTATCTTCAAATTTATGGATCATGGCCTAAGTAACCTAAATTTGTAATAAAAACTACAACCTGGGAGCTCAGGATCTCTCTTTTTCTTTCTATGTTATTTGTTATCTTTTTGGTTTTTTTACCGAGAACCTAATCTCTCTTAAAACTAGCACTCCAACTTGTATACTTTGAATTGGTAAATTTACACATCTTCAATAACGAAAGTTTATTTTTTCTAAAGAAGATTCTTCATAAATCGCATGAATACATTATGGAACAAATCCAAGAGACACTTAATGACCAAATATAAATAATACTTTAGAAAAAAACAAGAGGAAGATTCTAAAGTTAAAATTTCAAAAATGTCAACGTAGTTGAGTTCAAGAGAAAGAAACAAATTTTTTACAAAAGTTCTTAAAATAAAAAATAAAATATTTTTGAAAAAAGAGTATAGGCGATTGTTACGTTAATCAACCATTACAAGATTACAATCAATACAGAAAGTGTGAGAATGCTAATGTTGTAGAAAATAAAATTCTTGCAATGGTAACTAAAGTCAATAGTATAAAAAAATATCTTTCGTTGATGGTTTGATACATGTATGTAAGTTCACATTTCTCATTATTTTAAAATTTTATTCAAGATGCTTGAAAAAGGGAATGATGTACAAAAAGTCAATATAGATAACATCGATAAATTTAAAGTTGAAACACTGTGGCAACATTGATATAATGTTTATAAGAATAAAATTGATAAGAGAAAAGTACCCCTAAATACCTTCTCAAGTATCAAATACCAAGATGGTACCCGTTTTTGGACTAGTTTCATAAACTACCTAAAGCCACATTTTGGACAATTATACCCTCTAGGGTATAAAAGGGGTTATTTTCTTGAAACCCACTTTTTTCACCTTCTAATCAGACTTTTAGGTTCCAATTTCCCCCCCACTTTCACATTTCCAAATTTGAGGAGAGAGAAACACGTTTTACGAGAGCGAAACCAAAAGCCATTTTTGGAAGGTTACGTACCGGCGAACCACGACTGAATCTGTTTCTGTTCCGATTTTGTTGCCCCCTACCGGCGAACCACCGGCGACTAGTAAGCAGCTTCTCTGTCACTCCTCCGATAATTCTGACATCCACCGGCGAAAAACCGGCGACAACTAACCAGTTTTTTTCTCTCTGTTCCTTATATCAGGCACCTACTGGCGCACCAGCACTGTCTCTGTCTCTGGTTCGATATTTGGAACCACAACCGGCGAGCATCCAACTGCGACAAAGTTTCCGTCGAACTGAACAGTCGCCTTCAAACCAAATCAGGTATGTGTTCGATTCGTATGCGTTGATGTTGAGGTTTTCAAACCCAATGATAGTCCATGCTGTATGATTGGTAATACTCCGGTAGAAACGTAAGGTCATTTGTTACTGTTGCTCGACTGGACGACGTTACGTGATAGTTGTATTGGTAGTGAGGATGGTGTTGTTGTAATCATTGTGAGGCTGATGTTTTAAGCATTGTCAGGCTGATGTTTTAAGCATTGTGAGTTTGCGTAGGGTTGGTCCATGTCTAGCAATATGGGCTTTATTATCTATCAGTACAACTATCAGGTTTATGAGGCTGATCGTTAACGTGTTAGATCTTGTGTAACAGCTATAGGGATGCTGTTCCAAATGTTGTGAGTGTATGCACGTATCGTCATACATCTAGCAATGTATATTGTATTATATATCAGGGTCTGATAGTAGTTTACATGTAAGACAGCACGTCTAGGGGATAAGTATAAGTTTCAGGTCACTTATACGAATCTTCATAATGTAGTGGCTGCTTAGTATTATTGTTTTAGTTACCATGTGAATTACTAACTAGCTTATTATGTGAACGTTGACAGGTTAAAATGACAGGAGTATTCTACCGCTCGGGATTGGTTGGCATAATCAACGTCCTGAGACGAGATATAATCAAAGCTGAACACATCGAGGCTGCTCGCGGAACCCCGTTCTACACCTTCCTCAAAACCTCGTACGACCTGAGGAACGAAACTCTGAAGCTTAAAAAGTTCCACCACTTGATCGAGGCGATCTGTGGTTTATACGACGTCAGATGGAAGGCTTTCAAGATTGGACAAAAGCGTGTAAGGCTGACCAAGAAAGACGTTCAGGCGATCTTTGGCCTGAGACACGGTAACGAAGAGATGCCGATGAGCAAATCAGGTGGATTTATTGCTCGGTACGCCGAGGGAGCAGAGTTAGATTCGACTTTGATGAAGAAATATTTTTTGAGTCCAAGGACGAGGAGAAGCGGGCCAACGAACGACAAATCAGTGTCAAACGCGTTAATAAAGGTAAATAGAGTATGTTTGAATGTAGTTGTTTTGTAGTTCGTACTGCAGGCTGTGCTGGTTGATGAAATCCAGGGACATTTTCACATCACTATAAATAGATTGCTATAAATAGCAAGCTATGAACACTAACATATCAGAGATAGTGTAACATTAAAAGAACTGTCCATGTAGAGAAGGAGGATGAAGCGAGCGATGAAGCGAGCGATGTGGCTAGGCTACTGATACTTTTCATATGCTCGACACTTTTCTTTTCAGTGTCGGGCGATGTAATCGGGTGGACAGCAATCTTCTACGTGGAGAATCTTGACAAGATAAACGACTATGACTGGTCTGGAGCAATCTTGGATAAGCTTCACAAATCGCTGGACAAATGTATTAAGGCCGGGCATCCTTCAAGAGTTATCGGATGCGTTGCTTTGATTTTTGTAAGTATAGCTAGTTATGATCAGCCTGTCTGTTAGGAAAATGTTTTTTTTAATAGTTAGTTATGTTCTGTGCAGCCGTTTCTTATGGAGCATATTTCTATAAATGTCGACATACCAAGGCCTTACATAATACCTAGATGTTACAAGTGGTGGGGGCTAGAGGGCAAGGAGTCGACATTCGAAATGATCCAGATGGTCGGTGAGCTCAGGGACGACGAGGTATGTTGTGGTATAGTAGATATATCGTAGTAGTATAATACATATATCAGTGATGATTATAATATTTTGCTGCTAAATGAACATTATACTGTATCTCCTAGGTTGTCGGCGGGGAGTTGGTGTTTACAGCATCGGAATGTTTTGTTTATGGAGTAAATGATTCGCGGATAAGGTGGGAAGGGGCTGGTGAACCAAGCGAAAAGAGGAGTAGGAAAAGAAAGAAATCTGTTGCGAACAGAAGTTCAATAAGGAAGGAAGATGACAGAGCTGGTAGTAAGAAGATAAGACGTTCAATGATTGAGGTTGAAGATGATGTTACGTTGGGGGATTTCATTGTGGAGAGGAAGGCAAGAGTTGGTAAAAACAAAGGGGAGAGGTTGAAGAACCGGAAAAAACGTAGGTCTAGTATGATTCCTAGTTTTGGAGTGCTGTCGCAGTCGGTACTGCGCGACAGCAAAAAACTGAAAAAAAGGAGCCGGTTGCGGCGGTTGAAAGTTGAGAACAAGAGGCTTAAAACATGCCTTGATGAAAGAAACAAAGAGGTTAGTGCTAGCATGCTTTCTAAGTACTACTAACATCTGTATGGTTGTTAAAATGAAGTTGTCTATCAATAAAGTATTCTGTAACTATCAGTGTTGTAAATAATGTAACAATTTCGTATGCTCGTTTGAATCAGGTTGAAAAATTGAAGAAAGATTTGGAGGAACTTAAAGAAAAGCTGGAGATGGTCGACTCAAGAGTGGATGGTGAGGATCAACAACTGCTGTTGACCTTATCCTCGCCATTTTGCCGCTATAATGAGGATGCTACTGAAACCTTAGATGCACGCGTTGCTGAGAATGTGGTTAAGGAAACACTGGTTTACAAAAGAACTCGGAGGCATGTAGTAACTGAAACAGACAAAGAAACGGAAGAAGACGGCGTTGATGGGGAGGATAAAACAGAAGAACAAGAGGAGCTTGACAAAGCTAAGCAAAAAGAAAAACATTGCTCGGAGGAGGACAAAGAAGAAGTTGATGGAGGGGGTGTTCAATCCGAAACACGTGTTGAACCAATGGAAGAGAGTACTACACATAATGCTGTCGCTGTTGATGTGTTTAGGAAGCCAAAAGGGACTATCACAAGTGGTTGTGACGCTGGTAATGGGAAACGGGATGTGGCAGAAGAATTACCACCCCTAACTCATGCTGCCGGTGCGCAAAATGTAGTTTTGGTACCTGCACAGGGACCTGGAGTTGGAAACAACGAGGTTGAACAGCAGCAGCTGACGGTGGACGGGATTGATTTGTTGGACGAAGTATCAAACGAAGGAACGAAAACAATGGAACGACAGTTGGCGGAGTCGCCAAAAAACGTCGATGAAGGAAATAATGCAGAGAGCGGTGAGGACAAAGGAGAAGATGAAATAGTAGTAGCAACTACATTGTTGGAGATAGCAGCAATTGAACAACAGGTTCCAGATCCTGTCTCGCACAATGTTGCTGAAGACGTAAGTGGAGTTTAAATTGCTTAGTTGTATTTGAATATCATATATGATTGATAGTTAATCTCGCAATTAATGGTTTCCTTTGTTATGTTTTTAGGAAGTCGAAACAGCGGAGGCTGAAGACACACGACACTCTAGCTTAGTTGTATTCACTGGCACTGGAACAGCAGCAAAGTGCGAACAACTATCGCAAGCTGTGTCGCCATTAAAGGTGATACAAATTTTCAAGAGAGCAGATCAATCCGCAGAGAAGATTGAAAATGTGTCACAGCTTGAGCCATCTTCGTACGCAACACCACAACAACAGAAAGCAGCATCGAAGGATCCTATTGTCCAATCGGTTACACCATTGGCTGAAGATAGCTTTGTAGACTGCACCCAATCATTTTACGCAGAAGTTGACAAGGCTGTTGAAACTTCAAACGAGAAGAGGCGTACACTGGACTGCATCGAGGAAGACCAAACGGACGTTGGCGTAAGTAGATATTTGGTATTCTCAATAAACATTTAAAAAGAAATGTTAACAGTTTACTATGCTGCTTTTTTTTAGGTACCCATTGATGACATACCTGGGTTCAACTTACTTACTCCGACGCAGGTTCAACAACATTCAACTGAAGTTGTAGCTTGGCCGTTCCCGACAGAGACAACGAAACTGATCGATGTAAGTGAGTATGAGAAAGTGCTGAAACTGAAACAGGTAGAAGAACAAGAAGATCCAGAAATATGGTACTTGCCAACAACAGAGTTCTCGTACAGGCTTTCCATTAGTGTGACAGAGATAATGGAACTGCCTAACGAAACTCAAGTGGACTTCAAGGTAAAAATATTTTTGGATGTATCAATCGTATTTTAATTGTTAGTCTAGCAACGTGCCTCTATACGTCTATCAATATTAATTGAAGCAGCTATCATTGTGTCAACCAATAAACCATTGGTTATTATTTCAATTGATTCGATACTGTAATTTTGTTTTAATAGGTAATAGATGCTTGGATATACAAGCTCTTAAAGGATTCAGACTGGAAAGTACCTGTGAAAGGGTTTGATAATAAGTATTCATTCCCTGTCCCAGCCATTCAAATAACTGGGATTGCAACTGTAAGTTCCCAGTGGATTATTGCTTTCATATTAGGTACATCCCCTTCCTGTATTGATGTATTAAATTTACAGGGGACACTGGCTAAAAAGGGAGATATGTCTGTCATTGTGGACAATGTTTTTGAGACAATGAACCCCCACACATATGTCTGTTTCGTCCCCCTATATACTGTAAACACGGAAGGAGTGAACCATTGGACGCTCCTGGTTATAGACATGGAGAATGGGGCTGCCAGAAGCTACAACCCTATGTTGCCGTGGAGCAAGCACATTCCCGATAAGACGAGAAACACTGCCGATGCTCTGGTAAGGAATTTAAATTCCAAGTTATCTAGTTTGGTTCACTGTCTAGCAATTTCTAATAATAAAGCTATCAAACTGTGTAGTAATGCCTATCAATGACTTCTACTGTATCTATCAATGCAGTTGTCCTATTGCATGAAGAAGAAATATATACCGCATGTAAAAGGTGGGTACAAAATTAAGACCATGTTAAATATCCAACAGCAAAAGAAGCGGAGCTATGACTGCGGTGTTTTCGTGTGTAAATACGTAGAAGACATTATTAAAGACGGTTTTGTTGGACGGCAATATGGTGACGAAATGCCGGCGGAAACAAGAGCTAAAATTTTCAAACATTTCTTGAACGATCGTAACACAAACAAACGTTGGTAGTATGTAATTTATATTTTGGTATCCATTGATTAGCATTGGGTGAAGTGTGCAAAACATCTATGATTTATGTTTGTAGACGAAAATTTACATGTAAACGCACTTTTTACTTGTTGCGGTCGACTGGGAAAAAGTTATCAAAGAACATTCTGTGTAACTTAATCTATCTGATAGAGCCCCTAAAGCTAGCAAGCAGTATTACTTTAAATACCAGAGTATGTAAAACAAACTATCAGACAGGCTTATTAAATCGCAAACTATGTAAACATATTTGTCAGACCAAATGTATTTTGAAACGTAATTTTAATGACCGTTGTTTCCATCTCTAGCCACTGTTGAAAGCAACACGCCACCATCTTTTCACAAAATCCACCTTAATAATGAGCCGCTGTTCGAAAAATTACATGTAAACGAACTAGTTCACATCACTGTTACAGGATTCAGTGTTGTATCCTACAAATTTTGATATGTTGTTACCATTCGCACTGTTATTGGTAGTTATATATCTATTATTGGTACATATAAGAGATGTATTAAAAAAGTACCAATAATGCATATATAATAAGAACTATCAATGTTCACCAAATTGTCTATCTGGGGTTAAGGAAGGATCTATCTGGGGTTAAGCAGGCAAATTTCGTAGTGCGAAACATATCGTAATTTAAAATCATTTTGGTTACGAACCATAAAGTATAGTTTTAGATATCTTTCAGAAAAAATAGATAGACCAGATAGGTTTTAAATTTTTAATATAATTTATCTACCATTCAAAATTACTCGCAAATATCATATAACAGGTTATTGATGCACAAAATAAAAATATATGGACTGCACAACATGGTTATTGGTAGATAAATGCAATTAATTTGTTGAAAGGACTGATAACCACACACATTACTCATTACTACATTAATGTGTTAAAACCATTGGTTTGATTGAACTTGAAAAGACAATGGGTAGATGAAGTAGAACGATTACCTTCATTTAATGTATGTGTGCCATTAAAGTTGATTTCTGAAAATATGGTTGCTTAAGGGGACTCAGCATTGGGTGCTGGGTTTTGCTATAAATAGAGGGTCATATGTCAACCTATTACTCACAAACCTACCAGCAAAGGAAAAAAAAACCCAGAACCTCTACCCTAAGTTCTTACCTCTGCTCCTCCAACCATGGCTCCTTCATCACCCTTCTCCCCACACCAGTCCAGCGAGGAAGCCTGGTCCTCTGACTACTACTCATGTGAGAAGGCCTACAAGCGCACGACAACGTCGGAGTACTCCTCTGACGAAGAAGATGATTGGTCGGTCTGGTCTGAGGACCAAGAAGACCCTTATGGATCATGGGATTCTTGGTCCATGGACGACTATTATCTTTCTGACGATGACAAGCTGCCAAAAAGGAAAAGGTGTAAGAGCGTTAACCCATTTTGGGATGAGGAAGACGACGATGAAGATGAAGAGGCAGACGACGAGGCCTCTGACGACGAAGAAGATGATGAAGATGAAGAAGAAGAAGAAGAAGAAGAAGAAGAGGACGAGGTATCGGATGGAGACGACTCTGATTAGGTTAGAACATTTAGATGTAGTTTCATGGCCCTGTTGGTTTTTATTTTGTTGTTTTTAACGTATGTTTATGCTTTTTTGTGTTCTGTAACTTGCCCCAACCCTGTGCAGTAGTGTTATTTTTTGACAGGGTTGGATGATTTAGGGTTGTTTGGACTGTTGCATGATTTTAATATACAAGTTTCGTTGTATTTTACCTTCGTTATCTAGTCAAACTGGTAAGGTATGGTATTACAAGGTGCAGTTGAAGGTAGCAGTTTAAGTTGCAGTTATTACACAGAATCGCAATCTATGAACACTAAGATATCGGAGTTATGGTAACATTAAAAGAACAAACAATGTAAACATAGATAGCAAGGTTGAATCGAGTGGACATCAGAGTATAACAGCATAGGTAGCAAAGATGTTAAATGTAAGCAAAGATGTTAAAACCAAAACAGAAAACACATTTTGATGTATCTGTCAGATGCAAAATCCAAAAACTATCAATGTTGAATATAGTAGATATGAGAGGGTAACATCAGAGATAGCAATGTATACAGGGATAGATACCAGAGTATGTAACAAACATATATGGAACTTGTCATTTCTATAAGGGTACAAAACATAAGTCGAGATACAAAAAGTGCTTATCTTTTAGATGAATCAGGCATGAATGATTTTAAGTACACCTATAACAAATGTAAGTGAAATATCAGATGGATCTATTTCAAAACAGAAAACATATCTTGATGTATCTGTCAGATGCAAAATCCAGAAACTATCAATGGTTAATATATTTGATATCAGAGGGTTGAAGCATAAATAGAAATGTATACATGGATAGATATCAGACTATGTAACAAACATATATGGACCGTGTAAATTCTTTTAGGGGACAAAGCATATGTTGAGATACAAGAATTGCTTATCTTTGAGATGAATCAGGCATGAATGATTTTGAGTACATCTATAACAAATGTAAGTAAAATATCAGATGGATGTAAACCAAAACAGAAAACACGTCTTGATGTATGTGTTAGATGCAAAACCCAGAAACTATCAACGTTGAATAAAGTGGATATCAGATGGTAGCAGCATAGCTAGCAATGTATACAGGGAAAGATATCAGAATATGTTTCGAACAGATATGGTTCGTGCCAATTATATAAGGGTACAAAACATAAGTGGAGATACAAGAAGTGATTATCTCTGAGATGAATATGGCATGGAATATTTGAAGTACATGTATACAAATGTAAGTAAAGCATAAGATGAATGTGTACCGAAACAAAAAACATACTTTGATTGTATCTGTTAGATAAAATAGCCCGAAACTATAAATGTTGAATAGAGTATCTACCAGAATATATCCTCAAAGATAGCAATGTATACTCGAATAGATATCGTAGACAGAAAGAAACTGACATGGAACATGTAAATGTTAAAAGTGTACGAAACATAAGTGGAAAGATAAGGAGTGCTTATCTTTGAAATGTAAAATGTTACAAAAAAGTAGGTAAATAATGTTTAGAACGGAGCATCACATGACCTCCTATTATGCCCCGATTTTAAACATCGACCACAACGGGCCTGGCTGCTGGAAACTTCGCCTCTTGATGGAATACGCTTCTTCCTCGGACGCCCGAGTCGTCTTTTAACGTTAGGGGGCAGCACCAAGGGCTCTCCATCACAATCTGCGCTACTGGATTCACCAAACTCAGTTATAGCCGGTATGTTAAATGAATAGCTGGACATGTAATTTTGGGTAGTGAAGAACGGCTCGACCAACGTCATAGGATCCTCGTTTATAGATGCAATTGCAGCCAGCGCATGAGCGCACGGGAAACATTCTTGCTGCCACGAACCGCATGTGCATTTGAAATCCAGTATGTTGACCACCATGACTGGGTCCGATAAAACCTCAAAATATGCGGCAGAAGACTTGCGAACTAACCATGTCCGACTGGATTGTACATTCTCTTTGAACATCTTGTCAAACTCGGGGCACAAATTTGTGTTCCAACTTTGGCCTTCTCCTAAACGTCGAGACATTTGAGTCATCAAGAGAGCTCTGATCCGGTCGATTAATTCGACTATAGGCAGATGGCACAACTTTTTAATCTGGCCATTGAACGACTCAACAGCAGTTGATGCCATCGCCCCATACCGTTTGCCTTTCACATATGCCTGAGCCCATTTTTCAGGGGCCAGATTCCTTACGAAGTTTTCAATACGCTTACCGCCTAGGCGCAAAAACTGAGCATAACGTTCATTAAAAAGATCCACCGTAGGGGCATAAGCACAACTCTTAAACATCACTAGCATATCTTGTTTGTAGACTCTGTTAGTGTGTTCAAGAGCTTTATTCAAGTTCTGGATAAGATGGAAGATGCAATAAGCGTGGTAGTCAGTCGGATAAAGAGTTGCGACAGCGCTAATAATACCAGCATGGCGGTCTGAAATGAAAGTTATTTGGCGCCCTAACAGATGAGGTTTTAATTTTTCCAAAAACCAAAACCAGTTGTCTGAGTCTTCACTACCAAATATACCAAAAGCTACGGGGAAAAGACCTGCGGTGGGGAAAATGTATCTTAAAAACAGAACGACAGTAACAGAACGATGTTGAGGTCGACTGTGTAATGGTAAACAAAGAACAGTCCATGTAACTAAAATACCAGAGTATGTAATCCAAACTATCAGAAAATTTGCATCCTAATCTATCAAATAGCGTCTCCCAATCTAGCAATCAGTAATAACTAAACTACCAGAGTATGTAATCCTAACTATCAAACAGTCTTATTAATTTGCAAACTATGCAAACATATTTATCAGAATAAATGTATATTGAAACATGTACTGACCGTTGTTTCCATCCTTTGCCACTGCTGAAAGCAACACGCCACCATGCTTTCCATTTAGGTGCGTTCCGTCAACGTACAATAGAGGGCGGCACGAATGGAAACCCTGAAGACACGCCCCAAACGCTATAAAAAAGCGACGGAAAACATTGTCGGGAGCCAAATCCAGATGACAGTCCGTAGTGATGTCACGACTCTTTAGCCTCTTGAAGTATGGTTTTAGCAATGCGAAAGAGGTATTGCTATCTCCAAATACAAGGCGACGGGCCTTCTCCAACGCATTCCAAGATAGACGATATGAAACGTCTAAACCGTAGTCTTGCTTGATGGTGGACTGTATAGTCTTAGCTGTTAAAGAATGGCTGTTCCGTAGAGAATCGTGAATTTCATCAGCAATCAAATCGGACGACAGATGCCTGCTTTTCTTTTTTGTGAATACGGGACTGCACGTGTGGGTACTGAAAAATCTTTTAATTGTCATCAACCCGGTCTTAGAATCCACAGAAGCGTAAAGCCTCCATTGGAAGCCATCCAAATCTTTGTTTACGCAATAAACGATGATCTTGTTAAATATATTGTGCATGTACCTGAACGCAAAACCGTTCTCTAATGCATAACGGGATAAGGATAACCTAAGACCTTGAGCACCGTCTTGAAATGACTGTCCAACACCGATGATAGATTATGCCCATGCCGCTGTAGCTAGATGTCTTTTTTGGGGGTTGTAATGGCCAAACAGGTACTGATTTCACCGCTGGTTCGTTGCATGTGAGAGGATTCTTCGAACAGTTGAACGGGTTGTTTACGTTTAATGAAGGAGCCTTTATCAGCAACATGTTCTTCGATAAGAAATGACACGCTCTTCAAACGCTCAACATCGAGGTAACATTTCAACCCAATGAAATCGGTCTCCTTATTAAAAATACAATTATTCTGAGCACCGCACGAGTACGTTATGCTGTAGTTTCCTCTAACCAGCCCTTGCCATGTTTGATCAACGTACACTTGGAATGACTCGAAGTTTTCAAATTCGGACAGCGGAACAATACCTGTTTCCGTACCAAATTTGAAAATGCACACTCTTGGTTTATACATTTTGTACCCTGAATTATAGGAGTTTTGGTTAGTTTGTTTAACGTTGGTGTAGAACAACTGAATGTGTTACTGATATTATAACATATATATAGCAATATCATGTAACTAACATATCAGCGTATATGCATCGTGGTCTATTTTCAACACAAAATAGCAAACTGTCATACCTAAACTATCAGGGTATATGGACTATTGGTCTGGTTTCAAACACATGTATCAACCTGTTATAGCTAACATATAAGGGTGTATGCAGCAAGGGGAAATGCTTTGAAACATATAGCAATATCACGTACCTAAACTATAAGGGTATATGGATTAATGGTCTATTTATCAACACATATAGCAACATGCCATAACTAAGATATCAGGGTGTATGCTGTCAGGTTTAATCTACAAACACATCTAACCTATCAGGGTCTGTGCAGTGATCTAGCAACATCAAATCATAAAAATTGCAGGCGACAAATCGCAAAGTGTTTCCATATAAATATCAGGGTTCATCACAGAGGTGGAAAAAAGAAATTACTCACCGGAATGTGAACGGAGCTGGTTTGGATGATTTGAATTGAGCAGAAGCAGATGGTAATAAGTTTCCTGCAATTAACGTACATTATATGAGAGTCTAGAATCGATTTCGAAAATGGAAAACGATTTTGAAACAAAAAACTCACCTCTGTTACTGACCTAAAACAAGGTACCGTTTTTGGCTACGATTTCGAAATGTAAATCAGTTGTTATGAGGCTGAGATACGGTGGTCTAGGAGGCTGAGATACGGTTAGAAATCGGAGCTAGGAGGCTGAGACGGTTCAAAATCGGAGATACGAAACTCTGTATGAAACTGACGACGTTAAACTTCAGTTCTGAAACTCGCCGGTGATCGGAACACTCCGATAACGCGATTATATGGATCGCCGGTGATTAAGTAAGGTAAACGGTGGTTCAACAGTGTCGCCGGAGGTGGTGTGATCAGCCGTGGTTTTTTGAAATGAAGAGACGTTCTTGGAAAATGGGTTGTTTGTTAGGGTAGGAGAGAGGAGAGAGAAAGGGGGTTAATAAATTCAAAATTCAAAATTCAAAAGTAATTAAGAAGGTGCTGAAGCTAAAAAAGGCCCTTTTTTTTTCACAAATCAACCTTATATACTTGGTTGAGGGTAATCTTGGTATTAAAAAAAGAAAAGGTATTATAAGTGGATATGTTTAATGAGATGGGTATTAAGTGAGCATTAACCCATTTTGGGTACTAGGTTGTAATAGGTTTGGTTAAAAGGTACTTAAGGTGTCATTTCCCAATTGATAATCCTAGCTTCTTTATTTATGTTCCAAACTTGAGAAAAACATTGTTTACCGTTGTTTATTTATTTTTTATTTAGAGAATTATCGGTAATCACGTGGCTAGAAATTAAATTACCGATAATCACGTAGATTTGTACCATCAATTCTTTTAACAATAGTTATGAATATACAAACACGTACATCATTCAACAATAATTATTTTAACCTTCAAAAATTCATATCTTTCAAATTCAAACATAAAATAAAATCCAAAAACATATATATATATATATATTAAAGATAAACAAAACAAAATCCATGAATGGTTTTGTAACTACGACGCAATTACTTTTTAGCAACCATATTACACGTAATTTTAACACGGTTATTTTTTATAGACTAATTTCACAACCAAATTTCTCGTATTTCTACGACTAGAATACAGTCAAATTTGTTTTTTAAGAAAACATTCAACAACAAAAATACATATACATTTGCAACTATAAAAAAGTTATTTGTTTCACACCCAGTCAATATTTATTTTCACAAAAACTAGTTGTATTTTATTTTTTCACACAATCTTACTTATTTAGAAACCAAAGTCTTATTTTTGTAACTATCTTCTTCTTATTTTTATAACATATTAGCAAGTAATTTTGCAAGTGGAACACAATTTCTTTTAACCAACCAAATTACCAGTAATTCCGCAAATGGAATACAGTTACTTTTTAGCAATCAAATTATACGTAATTCTATAACTAGAATAAAGTTGATTTTCTCGACTTATTTCGCAACCAATTACATGTAATTATAAAACTAAAAATATTTTAAAAACAAATCATGGATCTTTCAATTTGTTCGTCTTCAAATATCAAACTTATTTGTATTTTTGGATTTTTATGAAGATATCGTTGGAAAGATATGACAGTTGAAAAATAGAAAGAAAATTGGTTAAGGGTTATTTCAGACTATCAGGTGGTTATCTATAAATACTCATTTATCATCAGGTGGTTATCTGTCGTTTATCAAACCTTGGTTGGTTATTTAATGCGACTAGTGTCGAAATAGAGTCGTCGGTTGTAAGAAATCAAGAAGAAATAAGTAAAACAATGGATATATAAACTCTAAACCTAGGCTAGAGTATAAGAGACTTAGAGATAAACAATCTCAAATTTTATTAAAAAAGTTAGATGACAAAAATAGGGATTGAGAGCCTTTTATAAAAGTTCTCGAAACTCTCCGCCAATATTACAGATTGTTCTCCACGAAATAAAATAAAGTCCATCCCAATTTCAAAGCGATTTACGTATTTTAATTAAATCAAACAATTATAGGAGAATGCGGAAAATTAACGAAAACAACAAAAAGAAGGCCCAAAACAGTGGATTTTCAAAATTGAACTTCACCACCAAGCTTCGCCCTCGTGCATCTTTCGAAAGTTGTTAATCTTCTTGACGCGTTCGATTTTAGTGATTGCAACGCCTAATTCGGATAATCAAACCCCAAATAAAGCTTGTTTACGTTTGTCCAAAAAGGCAACATAGACATGGGTTTGTGCAACTACGTCATCTTCTCCCGTTTCAGAAGAATTCACCCACAAATTCTCAACTTCATCATCCTCAGCGACATTGGTAAACAGCACCAGGTGCTTCACGTTGATGTTGTCATGGGTCTTCATGTGGTTGGGTAGCTTTAACCGGTATGTATTGGAATTAAGCTTCTCAATAATATCAAAAGGACCTACCTTCTCTAGTTTGTTTGTATACATATGCATGATAGCGATCTTTGGTCAAGACTTTCCATACAATATCCACTACTGCAAAGTCCACCAAACGTCGCTTCTCATCAGCAGCAACCTTGTACTTATGAGTTGTCTCATCAAGGTGTTTTGTCGTGTTCTCGTGGATCTCTCAAAGATCAGTGATGGCGGTATCCACCATGGCCAGAACCTTGTCAAAAGTTGGGAAGGACAAATCTATAAGTCCCCATGGGTTATAACCATAGACTACCATGAAGGGACTATACACATTACTTACCTTGTGGTGCCTGCTGTAGACGAACTCAACCTAATAAAGGCTGCTTTCAAGTTCTAGGAGACCGCTATACGCACGATGTTGTATAACGTGCGGTTAGTTACATTGGTTTTGGTCGTGCGTTTATGGGTGATATCCGTTATTAAAACTCAGTTTTGTGTTTTTAAGGCGCTACAAACTCCTCCAAAATTTCCCGAGAAACTGCGTATGGCGATCATAAACGATATTCAGGGGTAGGTCATGTAAGCGATAAAACTCTCGAAAGTATAAATAGCAACATTCATAGAATTTGTGATTTTCTCACAGGCAATAAAGTGGACCATCTTAGAAAACCTGTCAACCACCACAAAATAGAATTTGGTACCTCTCTGCATTCTCGGCAGTCCAGAGATAAATCCATGTTGAAGTTTCACCATTGTGCCTCCGATATTGGGAGTGGTAACTATAGACCTGCGTTGGAGGACGTGCCTTCCGCCATCTGGCAAACCCGACAGCTAACTACAAAACGGATAACATATATCCTCAAATACGGCCAGAAGAATTGACTGGATATAGAGTAAAGGGTTTGATCTCGTCCATCATGCCCCTCGTTGTATGTCTCCTGTATAATCTGTAATATCAAGCTGCCCTCATGAATATAGAGTAAGTTACCTTTGAAGAGGTAGCCGTTGTTCATTGTAAAATCTGTTCTCAAACCTACCATGACGTCCTCTAGAATAAGACCAAAATATGGATCAATAGCCATGAGATTCTTCATCATCTCGAATCTCACAACCTCAAATCATCATATTTTGTCGGCTCAGTTCATCAGATGCGCAGTTGACTACCCCTAAAGTTGTGCTTGATAGAAAAGGTAAATTTTTGAGTAAAATATTCCCAACGTGCATATCGTGAACCAAGCTTATCCTGAATATGCAGATGCTTCAATGCATCATGGTCGGTGCACAATACAAAGTCGTTATTGGCCAAGTAGGAACTCTAGTTTCTTCAAAACCCGCACCACTTAACTTCTCACTGAAGTAGCTACAAGTAGGCCTCATTGGCTGAGTACATCCCCATTGCCCAGTTTGGACGCATCATAATGCAGTTGAAACTCTGTAGAAATATTAGGTAGAACCATAATAGGTGCAGCAATCAGCTTTACCTTAATCTCTTTAAACGCAGTTGTTGCCTCAACGGTTCAGCAAAATGTCTTGTCTTTCTTACAATCAGTAATTTGGAGTTATGGCATTACTGAAGTTATTGATGAACCTCTTTTAGAATGAAACCGGTCCATGGAAATAACGGACTTCTGTGATAGGAGTAGGTGTAGGCCAGTCACACACTGTTGCTACCTTCAACTTATCTACTGATGAACCATCCTTTGAAACAACATCCACAAGGTATAAAATTGAATCTGTTATGAATGAACACTTGTCGAGTCCCCCATAAAACTCATTTTGCCTAAAAAACCAATATTTCCCGTAAGTGTTGGAGGGTGCAGCTCCACCGTAGTACTATATATCAGAATATCGGAAAAACACAACACTTAATTTTTTCCAATAAAGGGATGAAATACCTGGTTCATAACCCTCATAAACGTACTAGGAGCATTGGAAATGCCGAATGGCATGACCATCCACTCAAACAGACTTTCTCTTGTTTTAAAGGTTGTCTTTCACTCATCTCTCATATGAATACGAATATGATGATATTCACTCTTCAAATCCAGTTTTGTAAACTACCCGCCCTGTACGAGGTCAATCTGGTGTTAGATGTCTCTTAATGGAGGAACACCTGTAGGAATATTATCGGGAAACACAACAGACAAAATTCTACTAGTAGCGGTCAAACACGCTAAAGTAAATAATTCATGTATCACTAGCATGCTCTATAGATACTTCACAAGATACAAAGTTCTTACTTGACTCTTGGGATACAACAAGTGCAAGTTTTAGAGCTACCTCTTTGGATGGTGTTAATATCCGAGTTTGTGGGGTTGGGTGGTCTTCTGTTTTTTAGAGCCAAATTATGTACAACCTCTTCAAAAATTATGTTTCGCAGCTCCTTGAATAAATTACAAATTTACATACCTTTCCGTTGATAGTACAAGTTGACTAAAAGATATTGTTTCGCAACCAATCATCCCCTTCACCTCTTACCTTAGGTGTAAAACAGACATGTCTTAAAACCAATGCATGTCCAACATCTCCTCCAGTAATTAGGTTTCGTCTCAACCTCATCAACAACATCCTCCAATTCCTCATCAAATTGTTGTTCACCTTTCAGATTGAAATCATCACCTCAATTGTTGTGGTTGTTGTCGCAATTTGGATACTGCCAAATCAATTGATCCTAAAAGTATTATCTTATCCCACCTATGTAGCAAGATACTAATTGATCTGCTGAATCAGCAATACCCATATGATTTTACAACTTGAAAAAATCGTTAGTGTATTCATCAACAGTTTTCGAACATTGTTTAAGGTTTTGGGACTACTGGTACATCATACGTGCATACTTGTAAGGAAAAAATTATCTGCTTCATAAACTTAGTCCATGTTGTTATTTTTAGCTTACCTTACCTAGATCTGATTTGCTTTAACTGCTACCACTAAGATACAGCTCAGTCTCGGGGAACTTAGTTGCAGCTAACTCTACCCGTTTTGCATCTAGAACCTCCTGGGAATTAAGGATTTCTTCAACTGCGCGATTCAATCTAAAAACTTATCCGATTTGATACCCTATTGGAACTCTCAGATCTCAAGTCTGAAACCTGATTCCCACCGGTTGCTAGCGTTTTGAGCGAGATCTCTCGCTGGCGGCTGCTAAAAAACCTGTTCACGATAGTCCTTGGGGGTAATATTGACCTCTACCTTGTTCCCTCCGAGAGAAAACATATTCTTCTCGTGGTCTCTCTCTCTCTCTCTCTCTCTCTCTCTCTCTCTCCTCTCTCTCTCTCTCTCTCTCTCTCTCTCTCTCTCTCTCTCTCTCTCTCTCTCTCTATCTCTCTCTCTCTTCTCTCTCTCTCTCTCTCTCTCTCTCTCCTCTCTCTCTCTCTCTCTCTTCTCTCTCTCTCTCTCTCTCTCTCTCTCTCTCTCTCTCTCTCTCTCTCTCTATCTCTCTCTCTCTCTCTCTCTCTCTCTCTCTCTTCTCTCTCTCTCTCTCTCTCTCTCTCTCTCTCTCTCTCTCTCTCTCTCTCTCTCTCTCTCTCTCTCTCATCTCTCTCTCTCTCTCTCTCTCTCTCTCTCTCTCTCTCTCTCTCTCTCTCTCTCCTCTCTCTCTCTCTCTCTCTCTCTCTCTCTCCTCTCTCTCTCTCTCTCTCTCTCTCTCTCTCTTCTCTCTCTCTCTCCTCTCTCTCTCTCTCTCTCTCTCTCTCTCTCTCAGATCCCAACGGCTAGTTGCTCGAACCTGGAGCTCAAAATTTGGTGGGTTTGGTTGTTCAACAACCTATGTATAGCCTCATATAATGCCCATTATCTGGTATCCCAACGAATTCATTTGTTCATCCATCTAGCCGAATCGGTGTTCTATCTCCTCCCCGATCGACCGGTTATTCTATTGTAAGAGTGGACTTCCCTCACATGGATCTCTTTGGCGATATATATCCTTAACCCACCTCGTAGGAGTTCTGTTGCTCTGATACCAATTGATGGAGTCTAGTTTCGAAACAGAGTCTTCGACTGTAAAAAAATCAAGAAGAAAGAAACGAAATAGTGGATATATAAACTTAAACCTAAGTTAGATTATAAGAGACTTAGAGAATAAACAATCACAAATTTGATTCAAAAAAGTCTGACGATAAAAATTGGGTTTAAGAGCCTTTTATAAAAAGTGATCGAAACCCTACGCTAAAATATAGATTGTTCCTTATGAAATAAAATAAACCTCAGACCAATTTTAAAGTGATTGGAGCTGGTTAAGTATTTTATTGAATCTAACAAAATAGGAAAATGCAAAAAATTATTGAAAACAACAAAAAAAGGGCCTAAACTGTGGATTTTCGAAACGAAACTTCATCACCAGAATTCGCCCCTCGTGATGATTTCGAAATTGTTAGACTCCTCGACGCGTTCGATTTGAATGATCGTAGACCGAACCACACATAAAGCTCATTTCTATTTGTCCAATAAATCCATATAACCACGGGCTTGTGCAAGTACAACATTTTTAGTAAATAAGTTTGATATCCAATTTGAATTAAATCTTTTAAAATGAGTAAAAATAAGATAAAAATGAAAATAATTAAAAGTCAATAGTTAAATTAGAAAATACATAAAACAATTGAATAAATATATTGATGGTTTACTCTAAATGATAAGAAAGAGAAGAAATAAAAATAAAAATACTTAAATAAATATATTGATGGTTTTTTAAATGAAAATAATCAGAAATAAAATTTTAAAAGTTCATGAAAAATTAGATGATAGGATGACATCAGACGATCTGATCGGGTCCGGTTTTTTTGCATTTTGAATTTGAATCCACACTGATCGGTTTTATGTTTAATATTTTCAA